>OY979703.1:61549817-62965063 GCA_963855925.1 Inga laurina
ATGGTGAAAATTTACCAAAATGCCCCCGGGACCCCGGCCCCGCCGTACCCGGCCCGATGGCACGCTTTTCCAAATTTTTGACTAGGGCTATCCTGACGTATTTTCATCCAAGGAATCCATTTCCGGACTCAAAACTACCAAATTCAATGTCAAATTACGAAATTGCCCTTGGCAGCCCTACTTTTAGGGTTTTAGGGGTGTTTCCGTAATTATGCTTTCTCAGCCTTTTCTGAAAAAGTGCCCAACTGTAACCCCACCTATTTTTGCCCACTGAATCCAATGGAATCATCAAATCATTGAAAATCCAACTCTAAGGCCCTCAAACATCCCTGGCCGTAATAATTGTGTTCTCCGGGAAAAATCGGGGTTTTACGATTTCGGCTCCGTAAACACGTTCCTTTCTACTCCTAACCACTTTATTAACAATCTAATTGAGTTATAACAACCATTTGAACTAAAATTTGGCAGCATAACCCTTAGATATACACTTTTCCAAAATTTAAAACCAATGGCAATCCGGCGAAATTTCATCGATTAAATTGCCCACAGCAGCCAGAATAGTTAATATACGAAGGTTTGGAAGTTACCTCAAGCTCCAACAAGCTTTTCCCAAAAATGGCTAAAACCCTAACCTTTAGAGAACAGATTTTTGAGCCTCCAAACCCTAAAGAACAAAGAGGAGTAGCTTAGAGTCAGAGTTATACGCGTTAAGAGCGAAATCGTCGGAGAAATCGGCTTACCTTGTGATTTTTCTTCTTTTTCTCTCTCTAAACTCTCTCAACCTTCTCTCTCTATGGTTCAGGTCTGTTGAGCACGAAAATGGCTGAAGAGGATGATGATATATTTATTTATCATATGTTTTACAATATTTTATTTATTTGTTTTATTTTCCAAAATTTCAAAAATGAACTTATGTACATAAATCCTTATGTACATATAACCATGCTCATTAAGCCCAATCAATATTTCCTTATTTATGCCACATGTAGGATACACCTAGGGGTCCCTCACTATGGTCTCAATTGGCTTCACAACTTGTCCAGGTTACGTATACACGTAAAGTCTCAATTTTGGTCAAAATTGCACTTTTTGCTCAAATTTTCCATAAATTCATATTAAATTGACCAAAATATTCTAAATATATTTTTAACCTTTATTTTCCTTAATTAATTGAAATTAACTTCAATTAATTGGAAAATAATTTATTTTGTGCTATTTTGGCAAAATTACGATTTTGCCATTACCTTTCTAATTCAATTTCTTCTCTTATTTTTTTTTTCACCAATTTTCATCTATTTTTGGACCAAATATTTTCTCTAATATTCCTTCATTTTTGGACCTTAATATTGGGCTTTTTAAATTACCCAAATTAATTCCATAATTATTTTTGCCCAATTTCCCATGAAATTGCACATTTATAAATTCATAAATTCCAAATTCATGAATATTCACCATTTTATTGAATTTCCCAAATAATTACAATATATTTGGTGAATATAAAATTTGGGTTGTTACACATGAGACCTAAGGGAAGCTCAAAAACCATTCGAGAAGGAGTAGAAAGAGTTGCATCAAATAAATTTTTTTAGAATCATGCCTCCTTATATTTGACATTTCTTAGAATTCCGCTTTTTAATCTTAAAGAATACTTAACAATTCTTTGTGAAGGATTATCAAGTATTATCAAATAAATTTTTTCAAAATTCTGTCTCCTTATTTTTGAAAATTTTTAGAATCTTACCTTTTTATATGTGATGATGATTATTATTTTTAACCGTTAAGTATTCTTATAATTGTTTGTGAAGAATTTGCAAGTATTGTCGGAAAATTTTTTTTTTCAGAATCTCGCCTTCTTATATATGATAGTTAGTATTTTTAACCATTAAGTATTATTAAAGAATAAATAATGGTTTTTTGTGAATAACCGTTAAGTATTGTCAAATAAAGTTTTTTAGAATCCTGTATCATTATATTTGATACTTTTCATAATCCTACATTTTTATATACGGTAATTATCATTTTTAACCATTAAGAATTCTTAAAGAATATGTAACAATTCTTTGTGAAAAACTGTTAAATATTGTTGAATAAAGTTTTTTTCATAATCTCACCTTATGTATGACAATTATCATTGTTAACCATTAAATATTTAGAAATCATACTTTCTAATTAATCATTATAACCATTATGTATTTGTTTTCCCTTATAAAGTTGGGAAAACAAATCATTTAAAAGTGTTACATGACGATTGTTTCGTAAAAATTGTCATGTTTGTCAATCAATACATAACGATTAATAATTATAACTATTGTGTTTTTATTTTCGCAAATATTCCGCCTCTCAATACATAATGGTACGTATATTTAACCGTTAAGTATTAACATTATATATTATTGCGTGAACTCCGCCTTAACATATATGACAGTTATTCACTGTAACCGTTATTTAGTAAGCATCATATATATAAGATTCTGTAGTACTGCCAATTTAGTTACCAAAAACCTAAGAGGATGGGTGGAGATTCATTACAGGATTAAAAAACTGGGTCAAAGGACAGACTATATCAAATAAATAAAGCCAACTTCAGCCTATCACCCCTAAATACATGGCTAATAAGAAGTTTTGAATAGATGGTTAGAGACATACTTGCAATACATATATTGGGAAAATATTTTATAAATCCAAGATATATACGTTAGTGCCAGTCAGTATATTTGAATAGATGCTTAGAGACATACTTGCAATACATACATTGGAAAAGTATTTTTTCACTATCAGTTAGTTCCCTAAAATATTTTTTCAAGATCCTAAAATAATTTTTTAGCATTATTTAGTATCCTGAGGTATTTTTTTTATTGCCAGTCAGTACTCTAAAATTATTTTGGTGCAATATTTTAGGATGTTGGATACATTAAAAATTAGTTCAGAATACTAGATAATATTTTATGATGTTGGATGCACAAAATTTTTTTTTGATCCACTTACCATCATAAAATATTTTTTAATACCACTCAATATATAGTTTCAGAGTTACTCAAATAATCACTCAGTATACTAAACTAATTTTTAGTACATCCAGCACTTTAAAATATGGTACCAAAAATTACTTTGAAACACCGAGTGTTACTGAAAATTTTTTTTTGAGTGCTAGATGAAATAAAAATTATTTTTGGATACTAAGTCAATGTTAATGAAAAAATATTTTTGGGTGCTGAATACTAAATATTGTGTGGTATTCAAAAATATTTGGGGGGGCGGTAAGTGGACTAAAACTTTTTGTAGGATACTGAGTATTATTTAAACATATTTTAGGATATTGAGTGGTACTACAAAAAAAATACTACAAAACATTGAATGTTGTTTTTCAAAAAAAAAAGTTTAGCTACAGCTTTTTGCAGCAAAACGATGCAATTTTATAAAAAAAAGAAGGCAACAGACGGTATGGGTAGAGGAGAGAAGCAGCTTCCCAAATAACATTTTCATCTACCCCACACTTCTTTTCATAGGCTGTGGTGGCGTGGCATCCCTGATTTTGGAGCTTCTAGGTTGTGGCTTTTTGCTATTAGTCCAAGAAATCATTATTAAATTATTTTCGGTAAAATTGATTATATATTTATAAAATCTATTTTCTTATTTAAAATGTTAGAAATTGTGTCCAAAGGGCCAATCACTATACTTTGAACATTATTAATTTAATGAAATTTCTCCATTCTGTTATCATATTATTTGCATGTTAACTGTGATAATTGTATCCTTGGATAAATCATAAAGATTATCCTAAAATGTCCCTAGTCGTTCATCTATGCGGGAGTAAAGATAAAACAAGATCAGTATAACTTTGATAAGATATGGAGATACGAATCAAAGTCTTAGGCACTTGTAAGAGTACAAGGTGCTGGACCGACCCACTATGAGAAAGCTACATGAATCAAGTTATAAGCTTTTCTCATGTATAACCACGTCACAATGCCTTTAGACCTGAGGTCATCATGGATTCCTACATGAGAGTTGCTAAGCTTTGAATTAGTCTAAAGTCACTTTTGACCAGGTGATGATAAAGACTACGATCGGGCTTGGTGGTTTTTCATGCAGAGGAATATGAATGATCAAGATGAAATTTGTCCCTCACATTAGTAGAGAGATATTATTGGACCCCTCAATGAGTGAGTCTGAGAAATGTATGGTCAGACTACGATGGAAAGGAGTTTCCATTTCTATTGTCAGGCTACTCAGGAATCGAGAAAGTAATGGTTAGGAACAAGAGGATGGCATTATCCATGCCTTATCCTTGACCGATATATCGTGTGACCAAAGGGACATGACATGGTTGTATGACAAGTTGCATCGCGTTAACGATCCTCATATGAATTGGGTAGTCGTAATGTCTTGCTAGAGGCTGCTTGCGACTTATGGGTTAGTACAGTTATTGGCCCACTGCCAACTTCATATGGGCCTACAGGGTCGCATACAAGAATGGCCCAACACGAGATAATGTTTAATTTAGGGTGGACAACTTTTATATTTATTTATATAATATAAAATTCATTAATAATATTATGTAGATATATATTTTTGAAATACATATCTTTTGTGTGTGTGTGTGTGTGTGTATTATATGATATTATTATATTATGTTAGTTTTAAATTTAATATATTAAGATATATTAAATTTAATAACTAACATGATAGAGATATAGTATCTCAGATTTAATTTATGAAGATAACTTAAATCTAATGGCTCTTTATTTGGATTAAATAAATAGGTTAAATTAAAATTATTGGACAGATTTAATTTAAACTGAATTTATTTAATTAGCTCATCAAGATAATTAATTGTTAATTAATTTCAAAATTAATGAAGATTAATTTTGAAATTCGAATATAGCCCTCATAGGTTATAAACTTGATAGAGCAGATATACTCATACATGCATGAGAATTCCAAACCGCAAGGGAAACCCTAGGAGACATTTGGAGGTGCTAGCACGCAGTTTCTGTTGGAGAACATTCGTGTGGATACCGGTAGAGGGAGCGGACTTGAGGTGTTAGCACCTAGAGATTGTGAAAACCCTAAGTTGAACAAGGTATGAATCTTTCTAATTCGATTTAAACGTCGTTGATAGATCCTCTATTAGGATCTGCGAAGATTTTTAAAATTCTTCCATTGTGCCTGCCAATCCTAACATAAAATGCTTTTGAAAAATTAAAAATACTCCTATAAGATTATATCTACTGACACAAGTCTCAAAAATTTACTTCCAAAATATTTATAACATTGTCTCCTTTGTTTAATATAAGATCTAATGTATAGTTAAACTATATCTTATATCAAGAACCAATAATAATATGATATAATGATTATTTTTCAAAATATATATTATTATTAGGATTTAAAAAATTAATTATTAAACATTCTATAATTATTTTTTTGTAATATTTTGTGAGCCACTTTAGTGTTGGTTTGTGTCAAACCCCTTAACATTTCGATATGCGTAGAGTGTTAAAGGCACAGTTCCACATGCGTACAGAAATAAGGGAAACATACCGACATTAAGTATTTGTTTACATACAAAAGCCTCCCCACAGGGTTTGAAAGAATATATGCAAACTTTGTCCAAAAACATCAAATTAAACTAATTCTAACCAACAGTTTCATTCTCTTGACCTATACACCTCAGTTGATAGTATTTATCGTTTTGCCCTTGGAGCCGCTAGCTTCTGCTGGAACATTTTAATTTTGAAAAAGGGTGAGATTTAAACGAATCTCAGTATTAACATACAATCGATCATACAAGATGCAAGAATTAAATATGTCATGCTCCATATTATGTAACAAATTAATAATACAAACAATCACTACGGTATGTGTACATGAGTTAGGAGCTCAATCCCCCACTATTCGTAAGCCTCGGTTGGGTTCTTACTCAACAACCAGGTACACCTTGGTTGGGTTCTTGCTCAACAATCAGGTAAGTGTGCCTCCACACATAAATTGCCCTCCTCAGTAAAACCATGTTCAATAATTATATCACAGAAAACCATGTTTGTTAATTATATCATAAAAGATGGCATACACAAACATATTAAATATTGGCATAATGTATGAAAAATAGAATTACTACCTAACAAATTTTCCAAATCCTGACCTAAATTGACATGCTTAGGGCATCCTAGACAAATATTAAATCCTATAACTTATAATTTATGGGCGATGAGTTATTACTTAGTCCAATTCTTTCGTAAGTCATTCTCTTATGTATTAGAGTCACTACATTAGGCCCAATGTGAAGCTAATGAACCGAAGCTAACCCCAAATGCTAAACTTAGCCCTTTATGGTCCAGTTCTATTTCAAACACCCTTTACTTTGAATTTTCACATGATTACCAAAAGCTGGCAGATTTTTTACTGAACTTTGAAAAATCATAACTAATTCTAGAAAGCTCCAATTGAGGTGATTCAAAATTATATGTGATCTTTATTAAGTCTATTCTAAGGGAAAAATACTTCCCACAATCTTCTATCCACACAAAATTCCCAGTTTTTACACTTTCCCCTACCGCTAGAAATTCTGATCAGAATTTTTTACTCAACTTCAATCTACCATAACTTTTTGTGTACTTATCCATTTTTTACTGATTACCAATCAAATTAAAGGTCTCTTTGTGTACTTTAAATCTGGAAAATCTCAAGGTTAATGGATAAAGCTTAGCCATTCAAAAACATACCACAACTAGACTGCCTTGGAAAACGAAATTCTGGCAGTAACTACAATAAAGTTTCAATCTTTTAATTTATCTTTCTAAATCGATCAAGATTATAACTAGGACCTACTCCCACACTATTTTTCGAGTAGAATCCAATGAAACCCTAAAAAATATCAAAATCACACTCCTTCATCCTGTTTTGGTCCTAACCGAAATATGCCTCCCAAAATAACAAAAATCCAACTTTGTGTTTTTGACTACCAATAAGTCTAATTCTTCAACAAACATCATATATCACCTTAAATATGATTAAACACCATCTTTCTTAAAAAAAAACATCCTCTTGGATGAAACTTAGGGGTGGTTCAAGAGCTAGGAAAACTTGACGAGAACACAAAGTAATCGATTTAAAATGAAGCCGAGGCTTACCTCTTCGCATTTTTATAAACTAGATTGTGCTTCCCCGTGCGTTGCACGGGGTGCTTATGCTTTTAAACCAATTCAAACATTCATTCCATTTTATTCATTAACATAAATCTTTTTCTTCATTTAATTACATGTTCTATAACATATGTTTGCGGAGCGAAAGTTAACTTAAGCATTCTTTATAGCTTTATATTGACTGACATTTGGAGTAACTACAAAATTAGAAAACAAATAAGTTTGTCCTTCCTTAATGGAGTTTCTGAATTTTTCATGGAGTGCTTTGTTTAGCACACTCGCCTGTATCCTTGATCCCTGAAATTTAATAATCACACAAACACTTGGTAAGTTAAGAATCAAGGATAGACAATGAAACTAAAAAACAAAGGTTTACATTTTAAATTCAATTAGGATGCTAAGAAGTAAATGTATAAAATCTGATAGGAAAGAAGAAAAGAATGTAATATAATTACATACTTGTGTTGTGAGAATTCAGATCAGCTCGAGAATGGAAGGTGAAGAAGCAAGTCGAACCTGAATGACTATATATGTGAGTGTAATCAGCACGAGCAAAACACAAAATAGGCAAGAGAAGAAAAAAAATAGACATATCATATGCAAAGAGTGTTGGAAGAAGATAAGATAAACACAAGACATTCTGTTTAATTTGCAGATTAGATACGACTTTTCATTTAGTGATAGACAGATTATTAATATAAACAAAGGTGAATTTAAAAATACTACCGATCCATAATTGCCATTAACATGATACTATATATTAGGGAATGTACACCAATATATGTAAGATTAAAGGCAAGTTTACAGAAAACATAAATGTGGCAAAAGCAGCCCCTGCTTTTATCCTGATTCATTTAAGCAAAGATAGATTCTGCAACATTTCAACAACCTCTATGTCTTTAAAAATTTTGCCTTATGAAGTTTGCTATAAAGATGGTAATAACTTACGTATTATATATGCATACAGATGGTAGTAACTTACGTATTATGTCTTATAACATTTGATCTTATATCTGCATAAAGAGAACAGACCTTGAAATAAAACAGTTTCCTTTCTAATGAAAGCGGTGACCCAAAGTAACTTTATTGTGTTGATAGCAACTGAGATGGTCCTACCACACTGATTAAGCAATAGTAAGAATGCTTTGAGATATAATGCAATTGAATAGTTCCATTTCCTTAATAGACAGGCTATGTACTTACCAACTTGAACACATCATTCTTATCAATTTGGACAGCCCTTGCATGATACCTCACAGTCGCTTGTTGCTCATCTTCAAGCTTCAAAATAACTTCCTTGCAAAAAAAAAAATCCATGTACATTTGTCAACGTATTCACCTCAACAGACTTAAGATAACCATATACATCTTGACATCACGGCCTCAATGATGAAGGTTTTGGTGATGATGGCGAGTGAGGATCGAGGGGGTCGACGGAGGTGGTAGTCGACGGTGAAGAGGGAAGAAAGTGATGGTGGTGGTGCCTGAAGAAGTCCCTACTTTCTTCGTCTAAGTCATTATTCTCCTATCTTTTATAAGCAGAAGCTTTCTTCCCTCAAAACTCTGTTCAAGTCTCACGGCCTCAATGATGAAGGTTTCAGTGAAGAAGGAAGAAAGTGATGGTGGTGGTGCTTGGTGAAGTCCCTCCTTTTTTCCGATCAAATTCTCTAAGAAAAACCGCAGAAGTTTCGCTCAAGGTCCTTTCTTGCAATTTTCAGCTCTCTTAGGGCTTGTTTGGTGTGAGGGGAGGTGAGGAAAAATGGTTTGAAAGAAAAATTTTTTGAATTGGATTTAAAAAAAATAAGAAAAATGGGATTAAAATTTTTAAATTTGTTTTTCTTATTCTTTTATTTTACATATTCTCTATATTAAAATTATATAATCTCATTTCTTCAATATTTAAAATTTAACTCATAAAAATTTTACCTCCCTTTCTTTTTCTTCCTTTCTTTAATCATGAAAAGGAGCTTTCAATGTGAAATATTGCCAGTGCTAATCTGAATCTCTATCTCTAACCCGTGACTGATATTGTCCCTTTGCTTTTTTATCTTTATCGAGAAAAGAGTATTTCAAAAGAAGGACATGTATCGTTACTGTGTTGATTTGCTTGAAAAAAGTGAGGAGAGAGGAGCTCTCATTTTTGGACCGTTGCCTACTGCAACGGTTCCTGTGTAGACGTCGGTGCTTGCACCCAGTCGTCGGTACCGTCCCAGCATAGCTTCGCCATAGCCGTCTGTTTCACCGCATCTTCTGCCGGTGTCGCAGATTCGGATCCTGGGTTTTGATTTGGGTACAGCTTCTAGTTTTGCGGATTTCAGATCTGTTCCAGTGAAGCTTGTGACTGTCGGTTAAGAGAAGCTCACAACTGTTGACATCTAAATCTGGTGCTCCAATTCAGAAAGCTTCTCTGACGTTCTCCATTGCAACGATTAGCAAGTTATCGGCGTCCAGAGTCAGCTTTGGCTGAACTAGGATCTGGTCCGGAGGGGCGTGGAACTGGTGGTGCTTCAACCGGCTGTCGTCCCTGACCCAGCTTATCATCGTTATCGTCACTAGTATAGCAGTTTGTCGCCGGAGGTTAGCCATTGGAAGTTGTGTTAAAGAAAGAGCCTTTCACGCCTGCATGAAATGAGTGAGAAAGCTAGTACGAGAAACAGTGTGTTTGTACATGCGATCCCTCTGCTGAACGCTGAATCAATTTCAGACAGAGGAGCAGGAATTTCTAAGGAAGAGAACGACTTGATAGAAAGAAGCATCAAGAAAATGCCAGCAGGAGGACCCTTAACCGAACAGAGGATGACTGAGAAGAAGGGAGGGTCTCAAGTAGAAGGAGTAGAGAAGGAGAATGTGGGGGTGTGGACTGGACAAAGAACTCAGACTGAAGTCAAACAAGGGAAAAGTCAGATATCTTACAAAGCCAAATTGCTGGGAGAAGAACAGAAGAGCATGGAAAAGAGCTTTGAAGAACAAATGGCAGAATGGTTAAATGAAGAGGAGGAACTAGCCCCTGTTTTAATAGAGGAACAAAGGAAATCGATGGGCACAATTCCGTCCCTCTACTTACCAAATGAGAGGCTAAAGGAGCTATGTAGGCCATTGAGGGATGCACTGATCTTGACAGTCCTAGGAAGAAATTCAAACCTTCATGTAATGAAAGACAGAATTAGATGGATGCTCAAGTTAGACAATTTTGAGTTAATCGATCTTCCAAATAACTACTTCATCTTTAGAACAGCTGAGAAGACATTATGCTCCAAATTGCTATTTGATGGACCATGGTTAATACAGGGTCACTATATGGCAGTTCAAAGATGGAGCCCTAATTTTAATCCATATTGTAACAAAGTTAGAAAAGTTGCAGTTTGGATAAGGGTACCAACACTTCCGCTGCATATGTACACTCAAGAGTGTATGTTTGAAATTGGAAATTTGATAGGTAAAACACTCAAAGTTGACATGAATACATTGGCTCATCTGGGAAACAATGGACACGCAGTGGAAAGGGCTAAATATGCAAGGGTAAGCGTAGAAGTGGATTTGAACAAAAAGCTACAGTCCAGGTTTATTCTCAGAAACCATGTATATACGATAGAATATGAGGGCCTAAATGATATATTCTTCTTATGTGGTGTATATGGACACAAAGCCGAGAATTGCATAATGAAATTAGCAAATATGAACTTAACTAAGGAACAGAGCAAGCTGGCGGTAGTGCCGATAGCCGTCGAATACAGGGAAGATGAGAGGAAGTTACCTTTGGTTTCTGTGCCAGGCGTTACTGTAGAAGAGGAGTACGGGGAGTGGATGAAGGTGAAGCCTAGGGGTAGACAACGCCCAAATCCGGTTGAAATTGACAGGAAGAGTAACCCAAAGATGACGGCGTCGATTCGTCAGAACGGTAAGGAAGTTGAGAAGGGGAATGGCTCAAGATTCAAGGCTCTGCAACAATATGGAGCAGACATCTTGTCCAAGGAACGATTGCCCATAATGAAGAAGAAGGGGTCAGACACACAATGGAGGAAAAAAGAGCTAGGTAAGGAGGTTTCAAAAATTGATGATGGGAGAGATGCGCAACGGCTAGGTAATTCTTCCTCGGCTGTAGCGGTGGGAGTGACAAGTGGAGTGAAGGAAGATCGTTTTCAGCGAGATTTAGGGAAGTGTATGTCAGATGGGATGGAGCGAGCGAGTCACGTGAACCAGGCAGAGGTTGCAGCAGAGGTAGGAGAAGAGGAGAATGAAACCGAACCTGGGATGGAGATTGAAAAGGAGGGTGTGGTGGACTAAGGAACAAAGGGGTATGGGCCGGCTAAGAGGACCAAATTAAGCCCAATCCTGAACATTACAAAAAACAAAAGAAGTGCCAATGGGTCGAAAAAAACTATGGGCCAAATAAGAAAGAAACAACCTGGAAATGGACGAGCCCACAAACTTGTTTGTGGATCTATCTATCTAAATGGATCAGCTGGGTTATGTCAGTTGGGGGAGGACAGAAATCAAAAGGAGAATGAAGCTATTATGGACCCAAGTGGCAGCCATGAAATGGAAATATTTCAACAAGAAAGGAAGGAGGAAAGTCAACGCATGGGAGAGCAACCAATTGAAAACACACAGTTGGGTCAAGTGGCGGAGAAGACGTTGGAATGCAACGTGGGCGATGGAAAAAAGGACAAGGAAATTGAAATAGAAGGTATCATGAATGTGAACCAGCTTGTAACCACAGTTGCAGAGGAGAGTACAATTCAGGAACATGCTGAGGGCGTGGCTGTCATGGGGGATGATGAAATCATGGAAATCTCAGATTTGGAGTCCCTGAGGAAGCAGTCTTGATCAGGTTCCTTTCTTTCTCCTTTTATTATCTATGATTAATACAAATATCTTAGCTTGGAACTGCAGGGGGCAGGATCAAAATTTTTCCCTGGTAAGGTTAAAGATATGATTTGGGGTAAGGATGTTAAAATATTAATTCTTACTGAAACCCGGGTTAGTGGGAGTAGAGCGGATAAAATTATAAGAAGACTGGGTTTTGATACTTGGATCCGTTTGAAAGCGACGGGTTATACGGGAGGTATATGGATTTTGTGGAATATTGAAGAGCTTAATCTGAATTATATTTCCTCTTCGACCCAAGCTATTCATGTTAGAGTGGCGGTGGCTAATGAAGATAGAGAGTTTGTTCTTTCTTGCATCTATGCTGAACCCATTCATATTCTCCGCCAACCTTTGTGGGATGAACTTATTAATCTGAGCCTCAATGTTGATATCCCTTGGTTAGTAATAGGCGACTTTAATGCTTATTTATATAGTGATGATAAAAGCGGCGGTTCGGTTCCCAATTTTGTTTCGATGAGGCAATTTCAGGATTGCATCTCTTCAACTCAGCTCATTGAAACAGAAATTGTGGGGGACCGCTTCACGTGGGAGCGTGGAATGCTTAAAGAAAAAATTGATTGGGCATTTATAAACAATGAGTGGAGCAATGTTTACCCATACACAAAGACCTTTCATTTGAGCAGGTTTGGATCTGACCACCATCCTGTTCTTGTGAAAACTGGCCATCAACATCCTCAGTACAGACCTAAACCTGTTTTTCGGTGCCAAGTTGCGTGGTTTCTTGAAGAAGGATTTGGTAACCTTGTTGAAAAAACTTGGAGTAGGGGAGATTGGAATGACAAGATTAGAAATTTCTCTGTCCAAGTCCGCGAGTGGAATAATATTAAGGGGGGAAACTTAACTCAAAGGAAGAAAAATATTATGCATCGGATAGAAGGCATTGAAAGGTCAAGAAAGCAACGGGACAACCAATATTTAGTTCAGACTGAGAAGGAATTGTGGAATGAATATAATAAAGTTCTTGCTTAGGAAGAACTTATGTGGTACCAGAAGTCTCGGTGTAACTGGTTGAAATGGGGGGACAGGAATAGTAAGTTCTTTCATACTAGTGCAGTAATAAGGAGAAGGTGAAATCGTATTGATGGGCTCAAAAATAGTTCTGGAGATTGGATTTTTGATCAGAATTCTTTGAAAAATATGGCTTTAATCTACTATAAAGACCTCTTCAAGAGTGAGATTTCTAATTTCAGACCCATTGATACTCATCACCGGTTTCCTCTTCTTTTTGTTTCTGATCGGGATAAGGTTCATGCTGGTCTGTCCAGGGATGAAATAAAGGAAGCAATATTTGATCTTGGGCCATTTAAGGCTCCTGGCCCGGATGGATTACAGGCGGTGTTTTATCAGAAATATTGGTCTGTTCTTGAGAGCCATCTTACAGAGTTGGTCACAAGGATTTTCCATGACCCTGAGTGCGTTAAGGAGATTAATAGCACTAACATTGTCCTTATTCAAAAATCTGATATTCCTGAAACAATTAAGGACTTCAGGCCTATCTCTCTATGTAATGTTAGCTACAAGATCATTACCAAAATCTTGAGCCGTCGTTTTCGTGGTATTATGGGGAAAATGGTTGGTGATCACCAATGTAGTTTCATTTCTAGTCGACAGAGTAGTGATAACATTATCATTGCTCAAGAAGTTATGAAATCTATGAAGACCAAATCAAGGAGAAAGGGCTGGATGGCTATTAAGGTAGACCTTGAGAAGGCTTATGAATGGCTGGAATGGCCTTTTATCTATGATACGTTGAGGTTAGCGGGCATTGAGGGGAAGATTTGTGATATCATTATGAATTGTATCAGTAGTTTATCTTTTCAATTATTGTGGAATGGGGAAGCCTCTGAGTCTTTTAAGTCCTCGCAAGGAATTAGACAAGGGGATCCTCTGTCCCCTTACATATTTACCTTGTGCATGGAACGCCTAAACCACATTATTCAAGATGCTATTGCCCAGGATGAGTGGAAACCGATTAAGTTGCATAGGAATGGGCATGTAATCTCTCATTTATTTTTTGCGGATGATCTAATGCTTTTTGGAGAGGCCTCAGAGGATCAAGTGGAGACTGTTTTGGAATGTTTGCAGATCTTCTGTGACATGTCGGGTCAGAGAATGAATAAAGACAAGACTAAAGTTTGTTTTTCCAGAAAGGTTAATTTCTCCAGAGCTTTTGATCTGAGTCGGAAGATGGGGGTTAGTCTAACTACGGATTTGGGAAAATACTTGGGTATCCCCCTAGTTCATAAAAGAGTGACTAAACTCACTTTCTCCCCAATTATGGACAAAACGTTGAAAAGGATGTCAGTTTGGAAAAGAGGCTGCTTGAGCTTTGCGGGTAGAGCTACTCTTATTAAATCTGTCCTATCCGCCTTACCCGCCTATCATATGCAGACAATATTGATTCCTAAAGGGGTTTTGGGAGAGCTGGAGAGAAAGAGTAGGAAATTCCTTTGGGATGAGCAAGATGACCAGAAAAAATTGCATCTCATTTCCTGGGATCAAGTTACGAGAGACAAAAAAGAAGGTGGTTTGGGAATTCGTGATATGTGCAAGCAAAATGAAGCCTACATTATGAAACTTTGCTGGCATATGATAAATGATACTGAGAAGTTATGGGTTAAAATTTTAAGAGGGAAATATAAATGGGATGATATGTAAGGTCCGTTGCCAAGAAGGAATGCTTCACCTACCTGGAGAAGTATTTGCTCTGTCTGGGATAGGTTCCAGAAAGGGTTACGGGTTAAAGTTGGTAATGGAGCTTCTGCTTCTTTTTGGTTCGACAATTGGTCCGAAGTTAATAGACCGCTAATTGAGATAATTCCTGGTCAGGAGGGATTCATTGATAAAAACGAGAAAGTTCGTGATTTTATTAATCCTTCGGGCGATTGGAATATAGACAAGATGAGAATCTGGTTCCAGTATCACACTATTCAACGGATTACGTGTGTTAATCCCCCTTGTGAGAACAGAGGAGAAGATAAGTACTACTGGAAACCGTCTTCTAATGGTTGTTTTTCAATTAGTTCTGCATATCACTTTATTTCTGCAGGTGTGGGGACATCAAGTACAATACTTTGGAAAATACTATGGAGATGGCGGGTTCCTGAGAAAATCAAAGCATTTATGTGGCTTGCGGCACACGGGAAGGCTCATACAGCGCAACTCAGGACTAGGAGGGGTGTATCTGAATTTGCAACTTGTCCTTTTCAATATGAACAGGATGAGGATTTGATGCATCTGTTGAGGGACTGTATAAATGCTTGTAAAAGGTGGATTTCAATTGTTAAACCAGGTATGTGGGATAACTTTACTAATTTTCAGGGTGCTGAATGGATCGAATGGAACCTGAAGAATGCAGCGGGTCGTGATTTCACAAAGAAAATTGGCTGGGAAACTTTGTTGGCTATGTGTGCTGGGACATTTGGGTGGACAGGTGCCGAAAACTTTATGGAGATGACACCGACATTGACAACCGGAGCGCTCATTCTAGTCTCTTTAGGGCGAGTTGGGATATGGACGTAAGTATTCATAGCAACTTTTACAATCAAGGGCCGAATACAGGTGGAGATCAGCTAGTTGGGAGGCAAGGGTTCTACACGCTTGAAGCGGACGGGTCAGTGCTGGATTCAGGTCAGAGCGGGAGCGCGGGAGTCATCAGAAATGAAGATGGAAGATGGGTGTGTGGCTATATGTGCAGACTCATACAGGTTCCGCCGGTTATTGCGGAAGTTATAGCCATCATCCAAGGGATCCAAATATGTTGGAATAGGGGAATTAAAAGCATTATTATTTGTACTGATTGTATTAAGGCTGTGAATTTGCTCACTAGAGGATGTGATCATAAACATCCTTTTAGAGAGGTCATTGAGGAAGCTAGGTTATGGCTGGCCAGGAATTGGCATGTTCTTATTAGACATATTGCGAGGGAACAAAATACGCAGGGTGACTATTTGGCTAAACTTTCTCATACTAGTCTTGAGAATTTTGTAATTTTTGATCATCCACCCCCTCCTTTAGTGGTAGGCGGTGGTGGATGAGGGATCCTTTTGTCTCCTCCTTATTTAGGGAGCTTGTTGTACTTTTGTTGAGTTATGAATTCCAGTTTTATTTCAAAAAAGAAGGACATGTAGTTTTTTTATCTTTTTTTTTAACTCATGATATGAGATGGGCCCACTGATTTTGTTTCAATGGACAAAACTCCTCCAGTGACAATGTTTTCTGCCAATTGATAATATTTTAATAGGATAAAATATGTCATATGTAGAAAGTGGCTGCAAATCCATAAAATACTGAATGAATTAAAAGTTTTTTAAAGATGTTCCAGACCATTCTATGGGTTAGACGTTAAATATGTTTTGATATGATAATAAGTGACGAACCATTTCAATTAATCAATCCTCATTAGTTACTTTTAATTCTTTTTCTTCTTTTATACTACCTCCGATTCTAAGTATAGGACAAAATTTATAGTACAAATTACATTACAAATTTTATTATATTTAAGATCAGAGGGAGTATTAGATTAGATTGAACAATTTTCTACTGAAAAAAAAAGATTGAACAATTTTCAATGAGTTTAATTTCAACTGTTTCATTTTAAAAGAAATAAATATAAAATACTACTCCAGTCTTAGGAGTTTATATTAATTTTAAATATAAAAATTACTTTCTATATCTTTTATTTTTTTTAATTTATTTTTATTGATATTCATTTACCAATAATTAAATAAGACTATAAGAGAGAAATAAAAAGAATTAAAAAAATGATTAAGAAATTATATAATACCAAGATTCAATGAGGTGTGATACCATTATAAAATAATCAAGTAAGACTGTAAGCTCTAGTCTACAAAGGTCCTCGGTTGGATTTTTCAAAAAGTTATCTTGGGTTTTTCAATACACAGTACACGCTCAGGCTTTTTTTGTACTGACGATATGGGATGGGCCCATTGATTTGATTTGATTTGAATTTTTTATGGAACTCCATCTTCCACCCGTGACTCCCTCCATCTGCCACTCCTGCTTCTAATGGAATTTTTTCCCAAAACAGAGGGGACATAGATATGGGAGCTTTAGCACCGCGAACCTTCCCTGAGACGCTCTCATCACCTTCAACATCACATCTCCGTCACCGGCGACCACATCTCTTCCACCATTATCGCCGGCGACGTCTTTTTTTTCTTCACCCTCCAACACAACCGAGAAGACAGAAGCCAAAGCTCCAGATCGCGCCGCAGCAACACACCAGAATAGCTTCGACCTTCTTGAACCAGACCAGAGGCACCGCAGATCAGATCAGAGAGAGAGAGATCGGAGAAGCTTCAACTCGGAGTACTGTTTGCCCGTCGGTATCACCATCGTCCTTTCCCTCTTCCTCTCATCGACCACCACCGTCACCACCAGAATTTCTCAGCCACCTCCTCTGTTCTTTCTCTCCACCATTTCCTCGTTCTCTGTATTCTCTCCCGCCACTATCGCCTTCTTCTTCATTCTCCTTACCACTGTCAATCACTGTTGTCGTTCCTTCTCTTTGATTCTCCGGCGAGCTCCTCCTCCACTATTTCTTCCGTCAGCCACCACCTCTGTTTTCACAGAACTGGCACACACACTCTCTCTCTCCACCATCTTCATCAACTGTTTTCCATACTCAGTCACCTTCGCCTTGCTGGCCATTTATTCAGAACTGAGCACAAATGAGGAGGCATTTTGATGAGAGAAGATGCCAGGGAAGATAAATGAGAATAGGGGTCAAGAAGTTTTTTTATTTGATGTCAATCCCTGTCTGTGATGTGGTGCATATATCAAGGGATGGTTCATTTGAATTTTAAATATGGGCGGGGAATTGCAAATGGAAAACAGCCTATACGCAGCCCGAGAAAATTTTAATCTGACTTATGAACAGTGAAATGTGAGAGGAGCAGTAGAGAAGCCGTTTTTGTGTATGGCTTGGGTGAATAGATTTTATATATATTGATGGTTCGGAATTCCGGTGACACTCCAGCTAGCTAATGGACACAAAACACCTCAGATGAGAAATTTGATACCATAGAATTGAAGCTTACAGTGAGTAGAAGAGGTTTCTTGAAGGACTTACCAAACTATAACGGCGATTTGGGGTCGGAATCAGCTCCGGTGTTCAGGGAATTTCACTATTCACACCTCCTCTCTCCTCTACCAATTTTGTGATGTAAAATCTGATTTTTCCTCCCTTTCACCCCTCTTGGCCGAAATCTTAAAGGGAAAAGGAGGGATGAGATTGCATCTTGGCTTTGGTTAAATCTTGTGATACCATGTGTCAAGTAATCACTCCACAAGATGACATGTATCAAAAAGCTATTGGGCCTTCCTTTTCTCTCTCCTAGTTGGCGATATCATGGTCAGGGGAAGGAAGAGGTGTGATAATTTCCTCGGACCCCCGGCACAATGTTCGAGAAAGTTAGTTGGGTAACCGGACTAGATACCGGTAGATTTCCCTGACACAGGTGACACGTGGCACTCTCCGGAGATGCCAACACAAAAGGCATAAAGTGAGTACAATGATGAGGGACACTTGTCACCTCTTTTTTGGCCAACACAAAAGCAACTTTATACTTAGTCATCATTAAAGAACACCTGTCAAGCTCTCAATTTGCCAACACAAAAAGTATGTCATCATGAGCCATCATTACTTACTTTATTAAAGTTACTTTAATAAAGTTGCTTTATCGGTGTATACTCGGGATTCTGCTAGGAACCGTGGCATGCATATCGAGGCACACCACACGATGCCTAAATCCTTCCAATCTCAAAATGGCGCCTATGTGCCTTGCAGACATCGACAAAATTTTCCTCCGATTGTTTACACTCATATTTTACAATCCCGACTTCTTGATTTTCGTGGATGACAGAATGGTTATCTGGAAATTCTGAAAGTGACTTTCCCCTTATTTATAAATTTCAACATTTATTTTATTCCACTATTTCCATATTTACAATGGCTTTTGGGATTTTTGGCTGTTACATGAATTTTAGGCTATTACAGTCTGTTAGGTTAATTGTTAGTTTGTTCTTACCCAGATTTCAATGATTTCACACAGTTGGCACATATGTTGTAACCTTGTTAACTCTTTATTCAACTACACTAATTACACTTATTTTTTCCCGTTGTAAAACTAAATATGTTTATATCATTACATATGTGTGTGCGCACGTGCGCACACGTGTAATATTTTTTTATTTCAATTATTATGTAAACAGTCCAATCAAACGGCTCAACTGATCCAACCGTTTGAACTATGACCCGTTGACTCCACTAGTTTGACGTTCGGTCCGGGTTTTAAAACATTGATTGACACCCTATTGATCATGGGATATATTCAATACTATTTTAAAAAAAGGGATAATTAGTTTGTTGGTTTGTATAATTTTAACAAATATTTAATTAGGTTTTTATATTTTTTTTCTGTTTATCATGTCCTTATACTTTCTTTTGTTTTTAATGAAGTACTTATACATTTTTTCTTTTTTAATCAAGTCCTTATAGTTTCATTTACTTCACTACTACAAAAAGGTCGAAAGGTGGAGCACATTTTGTGGCACTTCTTTAAACAAGTGCCACAGCTGCCTTTTTTTTCTTTCCTTTTCTATTTTATTCTATTTTTTTTATTTTGAGCACCAGCTGTGGTGCTTGGTGGACCAGGGACCACAGCTGGTTGGCTCAAGTGTGACGCCTGTCAAGGAAGGCACCATAATTGGGAGCACCTGACCGGTTGTGGCACCTGGTTTGGGGTGGGCCACCTGTGGCGCCTGCCTTGGCAGGCGTCACACGTGGCCCTTTATAATAAATTTTTTTTTTTATTTTGACTAGCTAGCCACCACGTGACCAGCTGATTTAATATAAAAAAAATTGCCACTAGCTGTGGCGCCTGGGAAACCGGGTGCCACAGCTAGTTATAATACTAAAATAAAAAAATTTTTACCAGCTGGCCACCACGTGACAAGCTGGTTTAATATAAAAAAAATTTGAAACTAGCTGTGGCGCCTGGGAAACCAGGCGCCACAGCTGGTTATATTACCAAATAAAAAGTTTTTTTTACCAGTTAGAAGTGAATTTTTAAATCACTTCCCACCAATCAGATTTTCCACCTTTAATTTACTTTTATTCTTTCCCTCCCTTTTACCTTTTTTATTCCCTCTTTTCCTCAGCTCGCCGACGTCCCTCTCTTCCCCTGTAAAAGTCACTTTCTCTCTTGCACAACAAACACACACACAGACGTCTTCTTCATTAAAATTCTCGTCCCTTTTTCTATTTTTGTTCCGTCCGTCCCCACTTTTTCCCCTAGTTGTTCTCTTTTCTTCATACTCTCTGTCTCTCTTCCTCTTTTGAACCCCACTCCACTCCATAGGTCACATTTGCTTATCCTCGTCACTCAAGCTAGTGTCACCAATGTGGTCCCCCACTCCCTGCGCTGGTCAATTAATAGATTTGTAAGTGTCTATGCTTTTTAAATTTTTATTTTTTTCAGGTTTTTTTATAGTTGAATTTTCTGGTTGGTTATGATGTCAAGAAGAAGACTGTTTCGTTCTTTTTATTTTTAATGTTAGCTTTGGAGAGTATTAATGTAAGAACATTATTGTTGATCTATTTTTAGTGATAGGAATACACAGACAAGCAAATCTATTATAGAAACTACTACTGGAAAAGAAATATTGAAATAAATTTTAACAAGCAGATCTTTTTTTAGTGATAGGAACGCACAAACAAACGTAGCAAAACCATACAAACAATTTAAGAAAAGAGAAATTGATATATGGAAGGTAAAAGAAAAAAAAAGGAAAAAAGATGCAAGTATATCTTTATTTATGCTTCGTCCCTTCAGTTACAAGACTTTTATTAAATATGAAAATAATAAATGTTATATAAATATATATATATATATATATATATATAATATTTTAATTTTTTTTTTAAAAAAATACCCTCCTTTGACGCTTGTTGGAGGAAGTGCCACAAGAGGTGGGACGCAAGCGCCATAGGAGGTCTGGTCTCCTGTGGCGCTTGCGTCAGGAGACCCCCCTCCTGTGGCCCTTCCTCCAACAAGCGCCACAAAAGGGTATTTTCTTAAAAAAAATTTAAAATGTTGTGGCGCTTGCAAGCACCACAGCTTCTTTTAGTGGCGTCCAGATATGTGACACTTCTCTAGGGCCACAACTAATATAATTATAAGCACCACAGCTTTGCTTTTTTGTAGTAGTGCTTCTTAATTAGGTCCCTATAAATTTTTATTCTTTAATTTATAAACTCTAATAATATTAATCTATAAATATAAAACATAATATTATTAATTATAATATTTTTTAATATTATTGTATAAATAATAATACTCGATAAATAGTATGTTATTATAATAATTTTCTTAATAATATTTAAAATTTGTAACTAAACATATATTTATTCCATTCAAATTCCAACTCAAGTTGTCTTAGTTAAACCTGCTGATTCAGCACTTTAATGGTCAAAGTAACCAATTTGTTAGAGATGGATGAGATTGCTTCGCAAATAACTTTAAGGCAATGGGTGTATGTAATACAATAGTTTAAGATGCTCAGTGTATCTTAACCCTAATATTTATTATAAAGGATTTTTAAAAAATGTAATTATTTAAAAGGGTCAATTTTCAAAATGTTAATTTAAAAATACTAAATTATCCTTAATCAAACCTCTTATAGTTTCTCCTTTAATCTCTCCCACATTCTATTTTAAAACTAATTGAATTTTATTTTTTATCAAAATTAAAATAGTCAAAATCATCCTTGATGAGGGGTAAATTTATTTAAAAAGTTACTTAAATTTTTTATTAAGCTAATAATATTTTCACATAAAATATACTTAAATTTTTTTCTACATTCAATAAGAACATTAAATAGATCATTAGTAAATGCTAATGGTAAAAAATAAATTAGGGATTTGGCATAATTAGGGGTAAGTTGGAAACAAGATTTATTCTAATATCATTTTTAATTTAAAAATAAACTGTAAGAATCTATTTACGATATTCTTTAATAGTGTTAATGGTTTGAACTAAAATGTATTTTTTTTCAAAATTGAGCGAATACTGGTGTAATAAAGGTAAAATAGAAAGGTGATCAGAGTAGAGTATTTTAGTATACAAGGAAAAATAAAAAAAATAAGACTAAGCATCGAGTCAAGTTGAGCACTAACGCTTATGTAACCCCCTTCCGTAATTATATCCGAAATACGTGATTAAAATGAAATAGAGACCAATAAGAAACAAAACTCATTTAAAATCACATCTTCACGATAGCATTGTATACAATTACATCACGCGGAATATCACATTTATACAAATATTAGAGTGTACAACAATATCATCCCGGCAACTCCCGGGTTTATACCTTTACATAGAATTCATAGGGCACATTCGCCCTTTACCATTCCTCAAACGGGGATTACACAAATCTCATCTCCATACATAATCAAATATACATCCATATTGAATAAAAATATTTCAGCTACAATGATAACCAACTACCAAAACTCAAATAACCCGAAAGGGAGTCCTTGTCGCCCCTGGCTGCTTGCTCCAACCTCGATCCACCTACTCTGTCTAAAATGTTGGTAGGGGAGGGTGAGATTCGAGAGAATCTCAGTAGGAAACAAATACCAATATGCATGTAAGATAAGTGTTTAATGTATGACATGCTTGCAATAAATAACTCATGCTCACACAATGACATATCTGTGTGCTCAATGTTTCAACAACATACTCATGGCCATAGCATAACTAGAAACAGAGCTACAATCATTCATACATGTTTCACATAATCAAGCAAAGCAATACATGCATCAATACAAAAACACAAATATCAAAGCATGCAAGAGAGGTAAGTTCTCTACACTTGTCTTCCACGTATGCTCCAACACCGCTTACTCATGATCAGACGAATATCGAACCAAGTTCAGGGGATATTGAACCCTATAAACCAAATCAAGGACATAGGGTCATTCTTTATTGCAAATCCTCAACTTCATAACACTTAAAGTTGGTTATCATTCATGACCTTTAGGTGGCAAATCAAAGCCTAAACATATGTCTAAAGGCTTAGGAAACACTTGACCAAAGATCACCTTTTAAAAGTCCAAAATGCTGATTTTTGGAGGTTGGCCGTGGCCAAAAACTGCTCAGAAACATTTGGGCCGCGGCCAAGAAAATTCTGTTTCTTGGCTGAACTTCTAAAAATCATAACTAATTCCACAAAAATCGAAATGAGGTGATTCCAAAGCCAAATGAAATCTATTCAAGTCCTCTACACAGGAAAAATATTGGCCATTACTAGAAATCACCACAAAAATACAGAATTCCCCAAAACTCAAGACTGTCCCAAAACATTGTTCATTTTCGACCTCAAACTTTGGACAGTCATATCTCCCAGTTCCCAAAATGAAATGGCACAAATTTTATGTCCATTTTGAAGCTTGGGATGTGAAATTTAAGACTGAAAAGTTTTATAATTTTCTGACACCATTTGCCAAGTCAAAACGTCCACACGATCAGACTGCTCAAAACAAACTTCCAATTGACAGATTTTCAAGTTTTACACATTTACTTCCAATGGTTTCATTTTCACATCAAACATCATTCCCACACAAAATTTCACAAGGAATCCATTGGAATCACTAAAAAAACCAAATTCAAATCATATTGACATGTTTCACAACAACCCTAACATGTCAACACAAAGCCTAACATAAATATTCACAATGCAATTCTTTCCATTTCACTTCCAAAATCAATTCCAATGCTCAAAATTCTCAACAAAAGACCAATTACAACACAACACACATGCCAATTCATGCCATTCGAAAATACCATAAAATCATGGAAAAATTCACAATTCACAAAACTCATCCACAAATCACAAAACTTAGATCAAAAGGCTTCAAATACTCACATCTTCCTCTTTCCCAAACCAATTCTTTGATTCTTCATCTTTCCACTTTTCCTCAAGCTATCAAACACTTTCTCTCAAAAATCTAAAACCATAGAGATGAAGCTCTCATCACTATGAATAAGATTATAGAAGAGTATTTGAGCATTAGAGGCCAATTAGAGTACCATACCTTGAACTTCTTCTTTCTCTTTCCACTTTGAGCTAGGCGAAAATGGAGAACAAGAGAGAGAGATGAAGATGAAGATGATGAAGAGAGTGACCTTTTTTGGGCAATTAGGCCCCCCAAAAATGACCAAATAAGGGAGAGAGAAGAGAGGAAGAGTGTTGAATCTTTGACCCAAGATCAAGGGTCCAAAAAGTTCCATTACTACTACAAAAAGGGGTTTTAACGTCCCAATTTTGGCACTTTTAACGTCCAAAAATGGGGGGACATCTATGTGGGGGCGTAATATGTTTTAAGAAAATATGTCCCAAAAAAATAGGACGTCTAAAGTGAAACTTTAGACGTCCCAAATCACAATTTGGGACGTCTAAAGTCCTCCAAAGGGGGACTTTAGACGTCCCAAATGTCTTGAGACGTTTAAAGTCCCCCATTGAGGACTTTCGACGTCCCAATTCTTAATTTGGGACATTAAAATGTTTGATTTTTTTTTTAAATGATTATTTACATTTTGTTTTACCCAGCGAATTCAAACTGCAGAAACAGAATAGAAAATGGATACATAAATCACAATGTCTGTTACAAAATGGTAAGGACATCCAGCACTACAATCTTTACTATATATACATACAATAACAACTCATACAACCTACTACTATATATATCAACATTAACAACCAGAAAGTATCAAAATGTTGTCATCACACAACTACAAACTGATATAAATAAAAAGTTTACTGCTCTATATGTTGAAAAAGATGTCCAGCCAAAAGGTCTCTGATCAAATTAAGGTCTTCACGTAGGTAGGCATCTTCATTATCAAAAATTTGAAAATTAGAAAATAAGCTTTGATGAAATGAATCAAGCAAATGAATTAATTAGCATTTCGATTAGAACACCAAAAATATTATCATTTGAGAATGAAGAAGCAATTACCTTTCCAAAATCGCTAGTAATTCCACTTTGAGTGATGTTATACATATAAAGTATAACATAATATCCGAATTCAGTGTTGCCAGGTTGTCGAGGGCACTTTAAATCAAAGGCATGTAATTGGTTGTTAAAATCAATAAAGGTATGTCTAAAACAACCGTCAATGAAATAATTAGAATCGAAACTATTTACTATTAGATAAAACCACTTTGGCTTTTTAACAATTGTACACTCGCGTGACCCGCCTAGGACTCTATATGTTTGACAAGCACTAACATGAAAATCAAAATCAACAGAAATTAGAACTATTCATTTTTTTTAAGAGTCAATGAAATACAAACAGAATAACTTACGTGTCGAAGACAGATTTTGTATCTTTGTCTGGCTTTTTACTCAAGGGATCAAACTAATAAACTACGTTGCGGCGAGGACATATAACACACAAACTCTAGTGGTAACTATAACAACATGTACAGATTAAAATGAAGATGGATGACAAGGCAATTATTTATTAAACATCTTAAATTGACAAAATGAAAATATGAACCGTTGAACAATGGGTGCTAGTTAACAACGAAGTTTGGTCTCTCCCATTGCGTAGCCGACATGGTGAGTCCTATGCACCACAGTATTGGTATCCCCTGTCATATTCGCAGGGTAGAAGAATCCATACTAATCACGTCTTTCCATGTTTGTGCAGAGGCCGTGGAAGATGCTATAATAGAATAAAAATAAGGAATGAATTATTGAATGTATGACATCAAAAAACCACTAAATGAATTCTATGGGAAAATTGAGAAAAAACTTACCGGATTGCAAATTTCACCCAGCCTGCATCTATCTCCTCCAACCTGATCAACTGCTTGAGATCTGTATTGTCAATCGTGTAGGGATACTCCAATGTAAGGCCCACAATCCCTTGAGGCATCTTTAATCCCTTTCTCATATTATTCATTAGTTCTCAAAGTATTCATCCAAATGTGATCCATTTTGTTACCACCTAAGCCATTCCCAATAACACTCACATGTTTAGTACAATTGTCAATGATATATGATGGGATTGCCTTTTTTCACTTTTTCCAACAAAAATTTCGACAGCATTTCCCGTTGAAAGCAAGACATCCCAAAATTTCAAGCAACCCTATCTCTCCACTACAAGAATAATAATCATACGACTTACTATATCAAACAAACAATTCAAAAGAAAACTACATTTCCAATAATCATACTACTTACTATATCAAACAAACTATATTATATTAAGGAAACTACATTAATAATCTTACTAATGTAATCTAAAAAAAAAATAAAATCAATCATATTAAAGAAACAAAAATTAGTCTGTTTAATTGTTGTTAATTTCATCAAAATCATTCAAAAGCTCCATTTATTTATAATAATATATATACATATTTTCCCTCTCATATCCCAACCTCCAAACATATAAAACAAACATTTCCAAGCTCCAACCATATCAAACAAACAATATATTAACGTGATATTTCCTATTGGCTAGGTTTTCAATTATTTTCACTAAAAAAATTAAACATCCTGTTTAGCCAATATATAAGCACAATTAACAAACTCATTTCTATGTGGGCTAGAATTTATATTTCAACAAGAAATTTAACGTCCTATTTCACATTGCAAGTTTTAATTTAATTTCTTCAACTAAATTTATATTTCAAAAAGAAAATAAACTATTCTGTTAAAAAAAAGAAGAAATAAACTAACCTGATGAAGGGGGACGCCTACGGCTACGCACGGTGTATGCACGGTGGAGGAGGTAAGCCGGAGGGTGGAGATAGCAAGAAGACCACGGTTGGTGAGGAGGTGTGGACGACAATGGAAAGCAAAAACCAAGACACTATGGAGGAGGGGGTGTTGCGTGCGTTGTCTTCAATGAAAAGGAGGTGGAGGAAAAACCAAGAAGGTGTGGGGGAGGTGGGTCGACGGCCTATAATGAAAGAAGAAGGGAGGAGGAAGAGTAAAGTTAAAGAAGGGAGGGGTGTGCGTCGACGGTGAATAATGAATGAAAGAGGGAGTTGTTTGGTCAAAAAGGAGGGATGGTGAGTGGAGAATGGAGAAGACGTATGTCACACAAGTGTCTGACATGCATAGGAAGGCGTCCTAAAAATCATTTGGGACGCCTAAAGGTGACTTTAGGAGTTCCAAATTTTTTTGGGATGCCTAAAGTCTGACTTTAGGCATCCCAAAAACATTTGGGACGTCTAAACCCAGCTCCTGGCGTAAAAAAAATATTTGCCAAAATTTATATTGTGCGCGAGAAGAACTTTAGGCGTCCCAAATTCAAATTTGGGACATTTAAAGGTTTTCCTACATACATATAATTACGAAATTGCCACCGCCTGCCTTTTTAACCACCCAATTTAAATTTGGGATGTCTTTTGGGGTGGTCATATCCTAATTCTGTAGTAGTGCATGTGTCACACCCTTATCACATCTCCCATGAGCTCACATAGGCACACACACACATGATTTCACCCTTTGATCCCTTGCACAAATCAATCCTAACCATTGATCTTGAAGTTACCAATAAGTTTCCTCTTCGGTAACCGATCAATTGGTCGGTAACTTTACCGTTTTGCCCCTGATTATGGTAATTCACACTGAATCATCACCAAACTCATTTTCTCATTCCTTTTCTTTCACAATGCGCCCTCCCTTCTATTTTAAGTCAATTTAGAGTTTAATCCATAATTGAGCTTAAATACAGGATTTCAGCACTTATCATAACACATTCGAATCTCAAATCACATCGGATTCTCCAAAAGGGTTATTTATCACTAACCACATCCACTTTTGGAGTCATTAACCCTTAATCACCATTTGGGATCTTGCTAAATCGAGGCTTAGCAATCCACTTATTTCAGGCTTATTCTCTAGCCTCGAGTCTCAAAATTCGGAGTAATACAGCCTACACAAAGAAAAAATAAAAAAGCATTTAAACCTAGGTGTCAGGTCAAGGTGAGCACCGACCCCTACATATCAAGGTACTGAAAACCAAACCGGACATTGAACTGGCCTAGGCATTGGGTTAAGAGTCATTGGTTCAGACTGGGGTCAATTAAAAATATATATATAATTTAAATGTTTATACATATCATTCAAAAAACTATATGAGAATTATTTTTCAACTAATAGTCCAATATAACCTCATGAACCTAATACCTACAAAAATATCATTAAGTACATAAGGATTTTTCCCCAACCAATGCCAAAAGTATTCCACAATTCTTTTAAAACTCCTTATAAATCAAAAACTGTTAGGAAAATATTTTTTTAAAAAAAAGGCTAAACAAATTCATTTGGAGTGTAAAAAGGCAAAAGAAAAACGGTCAAATCGTGACTAATCCGAGTCATCCCAGTTCACCCCGGTTCACATCGGGTCAGACCGAGTTGACCGATTCACCGGTTTATTCCCTCAACCGGACTGGACCAGCGACCGGTTCACTGGTTTTCAGTCTGAACCGGCTTGTCCGGTCCTATTTTCCATACAATGCTACATATAAAGAATTCATATAAGAAAAATTAAAAAAAAAATAAAACTAGGCGTCATTTCCGTTAGAGCTCTAATGCCTACATATTAGGAATACTAATAGAGAAAATATGAAACTAGGAGTCGGGTATTAACACTTCCGAAGTTAATACCTATTATGAATATTAATTATGTAAATGTTTATTGACTCATATCCAAACCAACTTACTCTTCCAAGTCAACTTGATCTTCAAAAGCAGACATAGTGCTTGTTTGGATTAGCGGTAGAGAAATAGTTTTTTTTTGCAATCTGACTTTTGTAAAAGTCATATAGGATAAAAGTTAGATTATAAATTTGCTCTCTGTTTGAATTGGCGGTGGCAGAAGTGACTTTTTTTCTAACCTTAAACCTGTTTGGATTAGTATTTGAAAAGCCCGTTTAGATGGAAAATGATTGAAAAGGGCATGAATCATATATATGTGTGTGTGTGTGTGTGTTATTTGTACATTTGTGATAATTGAAGTGAAAAAGTATAAATAAAATTTGATAAAATAAAAAAAGTTCAATTATCCATTTTTCATACTATAATCCAAATCTGCTTTACCTGTGAGATAACAAAAAAATATCATTAGGATGCTTGCCAAAAAGTAACAAACTTCTCTTATTTAGTTCTAGCTTAGAATAATATTTACTCATCAAGAACTGAAAAAGACATATTACTAAATTTTAAAGAAAAATGATATGCTTTCACGAAATACAGTCTCTTTCTCTCTCTCTCTCTCACATAACAACATAGCACAGTTTCTACCTTAAGCATAAACATGATTTCATAGAGAAGTGATAAATAAAATGAGATAGAGAACTTAAAAAATAATTTCGTAATTTGATTTTCTTCCTATTATCTGAAATACTTTTTCAGCTTTTGTAGCAGAGTTGGCTAGAGATTCCAACAACACCTTCAACTTATCAACCTAATTGCAAAAATGACAGTAGGGGTGTAGATAGAAGTTTAAATAAAATATCAAACCATGCTCATTAATTAATTTTGCAACAATAGAACCTATTCAACTACATTTAATTGGAAGCTTGCGAGGAAAAAATCAACGTATGAACGCAACAGAGAATAATTAGCCTCAAATAAATAAGAAGTTTGCAAGGGAAACAAACAAGCATATGAATGAATGGATACTCTGTTTATCTCTACTTCTATGGATACAAAATAGAGGCATACATATATGAAGGCATACATAATAATGAGCCTCAAGCCCCACAGAACTCCACTATAGACAACCAAAGAAGCTAGAGCTCGGAGAACGACCATGACCTACCGGTACTCTTTTTTACTACGGTGACACATGATCATGATGAGATCAACTAGGACATGCAACAACAAACAAGAAGGGTGAGATGCGTGAAGAAGAAGTTTGAGAATGCTCCTAACGATCTTCACCCACCGTCATGGTTGTCACTGCTAGCTAGAAACTCAAAATTTGGGCTTCTTCCAGAAGCCACGTCAGTAGGAGAAGCCCAGTGGAGCTAGCCGCTTCCCCAAATGGTTCAAATCATAGCCATTGTGGGTTCTCTTCTTTGTTGCGTGTTTTTTGGCCTGAAACGCTTTGCCAAACGAGCTCATAATGTGCATATGGACTGTAGCGAAGTTACTATGCATACAGTTACTGTAGCAAAGTTATTGTAGCATCACATGAGTGTATACTATAGCATCACGGGGTGAAGTTTACTGTAGCTATACTATAGCAACATAAAAAAATCACTATTCACCTTCATTTTGTGTCTATAAATAGAGACCTTGGGTTAAGTATTAAGCACAGACAAATGAATGAAAAATTCTCTCAATTTTCTCGCTTGAATTTCTCTCTTGTTCTCTCTTATCATCCATATTTTCATAACACGTTATTAGCCCGAAACTCTAACAAAGATTTGGGATAATCTAAGTCACTATATGGAATTAAAAAGATACTTTTACCGATTATTATATAACATCGGGTTCCATGACTAAGATTGAATATCGTTATTGTTTTTATATCATGTATATATCATTTACAAGTTCTTTTATATTATTATTATTATTATTATTATTATGGCCGCAAGCCATACACATCTTATTCCTGAAATTATATGACAAGAAGTCATATTATTTTAATTTCCTATAGTATGATATGGCCAAAAGCCATATCCCTTTTGATTTCCTATTATATGGCCTGAAGCCATATACATTTTTCATCTCTTATTTTATTGAACAGCCAGAAGCCATGTACAAACTTTATTTATCCTGAAGATAAATAGTTTAATCTCCCATCTTGAGACTAATTGGCCTGAAGCTATGAGATTAAATGGCCCGAAGCCATACAAGTTTTAATTTTCTTATCTTGCCTTATGAATTATCTATGATCTTTACGAATTTATTGTTATTTTTGTTTATAATATTATATTGCATTTTTACATTTCATATTTTAATTATTCTCATTTATTTCTTTAATTAGTCTCGACCATGTCAAACCTTAAGAAACTTAAATTTGTGGCTCTTGGTATTACTGGAAAGAATTATTTATCTTGGATGATGTAGCAATACTGTAGCGACACGAAAAAATCACTATTCACCTTCATTTTGCGCCTATAGATAGAGACCTTGGATCAAGTATTAAGCACAGACAAGTGAATGAAAAAATTCTCTCAATTTTCTCGCTTGACTTTCTCTCTTATTCTCTCTTATCATCCACATTTTCATAACACCAAAATTGACGACTTGTATACATTTTCTCTAACAGTATTCTTTATATGTTGGTGCTCCAACAAAACCGACGCCTATTTTTAATTTTTTTTTTTCTTATATGGATTCCTTATATATAGGTGTCAGTGGTCACCCTTACCCGACACCTGGTTTTATATTTTTTTATTTTATTTTTTTTCTTTACATAGGCGTCAGTGCTCACCCTGACCTGAAATCTTGTCTTAATTTTTTTTTTCCTCCTACACTAAAATATTTTAACTGTTCTTTTATTTTGCATTAATTACACATGCCTCTTATGTGTTTTGAAAACGTATATTTTAGTTTAAACTATTAACACTCTTAAAGAATATTCGAAATAAATTCTTAAAGTTTATTTTTTAATTTAAATCAATATTTGAATAAATCTTGTATACTAATTTACTCCCCTAATATGCCAAATCCCTAATTTATATTTTACATTTAATATTTATTAATTTTTTAATGATTTATTTAATATTTAACTAAATGTAGAAATGAGTTAAGTATATTTTATGTGAAAAACATTATTATCTTAATAAAAACATTATGGTGGTTTTAGTTTTGGTGGATAATAAAATTTAAATTAGTTTTAAAATAAAATGTGGGAGGAATTGAAAGAGAGACTATAGGAAGTTTACAAAGGGTAATATTGTATTTTTAAAATTAATATTTTGAAATTTGGTCCTCTTTAATAATTATATTTTTTAAGATTCTTTACAATAAATATTATTTTCCTTTGGTCCTTCTCCCTAATTTTTCGTAAAAATTAAAGAGAAACACCAATTATTTATCATATATTTTCATTACAAATCTTATTTTCTCTTAAATGACAACACACCCATCTCTATATAATTATCTCTGCTACCCCAGCATTATAAAAACCCAATATTTACTACCATAAACCATTGAGTTTTATATCAATTCTGTAAAATTTTTCCTTATTTATTATGTATTTTCAAATAACAAATAACTCATCAACTTTTTTTTTTTTTGGAATGTGATTATCATATTTTCTATTCAATAATTCTCTCGTATTTTTTATATCAAAGTAATAGATGGATATTCAATATAGTACATGAATATAAAACATAATAAAATTTCCTATAGACAAAAGCATGTGCGGATTTCTCACGTAAAATAAGGTTTATCAATCAATGATTGTCTTAGTAAAGAACAAAAAGCCCATACGTTACATATATATGGGTGATGGATATTCATATATGTTTTTTTGGGAGTATGTGATTGTCATATTTTCAATTCAATAATTTTCTTGGATTTTTTAGATCAAAGTAATAGATGGATATTCAATTTTTTTTTTTGGGTATTCAATGTAGTACATGAATATATAACATAATAAAATTGCCGATAGAAAAAAAAGTACAAGTATAGCATATGTGGATTTCTCACGTAAAATAAGGTTTATCAATTGATGATGGTCTCAGTCAAGAACAGAAAGCCCATACATTACATATATAAGGGTATTGCATAAAAATAAAAGACTCGGGTCATACAAGACCAAACCACTTGGTTTGACCTGCTGGTCCCCAGTCCAGTCCAACCTCTGGTTTGTCCTTTTTTTATATGGGCCAACTTTTTTTAGATCGGATATGATTAGGTTCCTTTGGATCAGACCAGGTTACACCGAACATTAGACTTTTGTGCATCCCTACCAATAACAACGCACAATGGGTGTTATTTATCAAGATAATTAAGAAAGCTACTTGAATGCTATGAGAACAAGTTTACTCTTTTGCCCATAGGGTTGTTTGGTACAAGGGGAGAGGAGGGAAAGTGCGGAGAGAGAAAATTTTTGTGAGTTGCTTTTAAAAAAATAAGAGACGTGGAGTTAAATTTTTTTAATTAATTTTCTTATCCTTTTATCTTACCTCTTGTATTTGTTAAAAATTTATAATCCCACTTCTTTAAGATTTTAAAATCTAACTCACAAAAATGTTCCCATCCCCTTCCCTCCAAATCCATTGTACCAAATAGCCCTTAATGCTCGTCTTTTCCCTTTTTTTGCCTTCAATTAAATTTTCTAGTACATACCCTAGTAATGATTGTCTCTTTCCTCTTGGAGGGAATTATAATTCACGTCCCAACCCTTTCACTACCTACTCCCTCATTTTTTTAATCTTATCTTATATTTGAATTAAGGTGCAAATCTAACAACGAAGTTTTGGAAAATGGGCACCTAGCACCATAATATTCACTTGGGTGAAAAAAGATACATGAAATCTTTGAGAGTAGGGTTGAGCATCAGACAAGCCGACCTGATCTGAGGGTCAACCCATAACCACCCATTTATGTGTAAATAGGTACAGACTAGCCTGTTCCCGTGATGAACCCAAAACAGCCCATTTAGCTTTCACTACTTTTCCCAAATTAACAATAAACCCTATTGGTGCATTCATAATTATAACATCACAGAACATTCATAAGATGAATTTAAGTCATTAGACACAGTTTTCAAAGTTCTCATTCTCAATCAAAAGTCAACAAAACAATTAATAAAAGCATTGACATCCTTCCAATTCCACTGATAGTTTGATAAAAGACCAATGATTAAGCAAAATAATCAGTCCTTTTAGTATGCATCTTCCTTCCATTTCCTTTTAATCTTCATCATCAATATGACCTTCAATTGAAACGGTTGAATTTGGAGTTGATAACTCTTTCTCTAGAAAAAAAAAAAAGATAAATTGTGTTAATTAATATGTAATAATAAAAAGATCAAAGATAGAACAATTAAAATTGAAATTGATAAAGAAATTACCAACAATGTTTATACTCTCATTAATTTTGAGCACATATGAGTGCCTCTGCTATCTTTGAAGATAGAGGGCTTCTAAAGGTATCTAGTACTCGACCATCAGTATTAAAAGCAGATTCTAAAAACACTATGGAGACCAATACAACCAAACAAATCACTAGCAATAAGATGTAGAACTTTACATTTCAAAGCATTCCCTTTCCACCAAGCCAAAAGGTCAAATTTTGGATCATTAGAACCAACTAATTCAGATCAAAGATATTCATCAACCTCAAAAACTTGCTCAGGCTTGTCACACACTGTGTTTATAGTGGCTAAAAACTTCTGAAAGGTAGGATCAATGGTGAACAATGATACCTACTCAACACTAGTGATAGAGCTCAATATTTATATATTTTTATTAATTAATCTTATGCTTTTGTGGGTCTTAGTTGAATATTTTGGGCATGATTAAGTGTTAATGTGAGATTGGGTAATTTGGGAATTATAGTGGTTAAATTGTTATATTTTTAATTAATATTTGTTATTATCATTATTCCTTAATTGTGAGCAAAAGATATTACCTTTGTGAATCTAATTTTGTAGGTGATGATGTCAAGTAGTCAAGCTCAAAGATGTCATTTTGAAGCTTAACGAAGGGCAAAAGTAGAACATGATAAGTGCAGAATTTATTTTCACATATTTTTTCTAATAGGAGATTAAATTAAATGAGTAAGGCCCATAGTTGCAATTTTGTGCCTAAACCTAAAATTGATTTTTTCACTCCCTCATCCAAACATGTTACAACTCACTTTTTAACTTGGAGAGAATTGAAGAAAGAAAAGGCAAGTAGGGACCATTTTTTGGGGAGAGGCGGCTATGAAAAGAGAAAAGAAGAGCACAAAAGAGAAGGGAAGGATCTAGAAGGATGGGATAATTGAAGAAAAAGAAAGAGTGGAGGTGGCGGCTAAACGATGAGAGAGTAGAGACGTGAAGAAATGAAAAACCAAATCATTAAAGATAGAAGAAGGGAGAGTGGAAGAATTGATGGGTTCTGTGGACCATTTTGGTATGAGAAGAAGCAAAAGACAACACGTTTTCTAAGCCTTAGCCAACAATTGGAGACAAATGAAAGAGGTGGATACGGTGGCTATTGAGGAGGAAAACAAGCAGATGATTTATTGAATATAGATGACCGAATGGAGTTGAAAAAGGAAGGACCGAATGGATTATTGGAGATTGGAAGAGCTATTCGGTGCTTAAATTAAAGAGCTGTTCAGTGCTTTTCTTTTGTTCTCCACGGCTGATGGCACATCCTTTCATTAAGCTTCATCTTCCTCTTCCATGAGTAACTAAGTTCCAGTGATTTTCTTAAGTTGGGTAATAGTTTGAGCTTGAATAGGGTAAACGTCATATTAGGAGGAGTAGGTTGAGTTGTTTATTCTGACTCGGTTAAGTGGATTTTAAATGACTAAACTGAATACTTTGAATTTTTATAATGGTAATTACAATTTAGAATTGGAAGTTAATTATTTATCTCTTGGAGTTAGATTTATACGGTGGTACTCAATTAATTGTTTAGATAGAATGAATTAAATGGGTATTGCAAGTATGGATCTATTGATAGCTTAAATCCATTCTCTTGACTCATATGATTGAATTATTATCATTAGCAAGCAAGAAAGACTAAAATCTCAACTCAAGGAAATCTCATTTTATCAATATATTAGTTTATTAAATTTTACCTTGTTGTTATTATTAATTTCGATTCCGTTTACTTTATCTTGAAAACCAAAAAATACAAAAATTATTGAATTAGATTAGATTACTTCATTTGTCTTGGAAACAATTTTTCAAAATGATTTCTTGCAACTTCAAGCTATTTATCACTACTATTTAGAAACTTGGAAATTAATCTCCTTACCAGAATGATTTAGGCTAAGCTACTATACTACATTTTCAAACCTAGTTATTTTTTAGATTCACATGACATGGGTTTATCAACTAGATTCTACATGCTCTTCTATTGGCTAAGGTCCAAATATATCATTACATGTTTCGCCTGTTCCTGTATTGATTGCATACTAGTCATATAGGCGATGCAAGACATTGATCAACCTTCTTCAATGTGGCCTCACGCTTTGAGACATTAGGAAAAATCTTTTCAAAAGCAATTTCCATATATGTGAATTTGCATCTAGGTCTAGTATCACAGCAACAACCAGCAATAGATTCCTTTTCTCCATATCCCCAATACTTATCACATTTTTATTGCATCCTGAAGGTCATATCACTAGCTTCTACTTGCTCTTTTGTTGGCTAAGATCCAAATACAACAATAGACCAATTCAATTCTTTCAGACCTTCAGAAATAATCAGATTTTAAAAGTGAGTAGCACATCGCATATGCATAAAATCACCATCAAGCACTAGACCATCCCAACTTCTCAAGCATTTCTTCAAATATGCAACTACAGAATCATTGACTAAGGCATTGTCAACTGTAATTGTGAATACTTTATCAATGCCCCAATTCAATAAGCATATCTCAAATTGCATCACTAATTGTATACTCTTTATGATTTTCATAACACAGAAATTCAAAATCTGCTTTCAATCCAATGAGCAGTCAAACACATGTAGTTGGCATTTTAGATTGAAGTCCAACAATCTATTGTAAGGGACACATGGAATTTAGACTGCTTAAAATTTTTTTTCAATTGTTTTGCCTCTTCTAGATATAATCAGTAGTAGTCTCAAGCAATTGTCCATCATGAAGGGACTTGTTTTGGTTCAAAACCCTCCCCTTCAACAATTCAAAAGGGAGTCTCATCCTTTATGCAATAGAATATTGTCCATCATGAAACCTTGGTTCAAACTATTGCAACATCTCTTTAAAACCCTCCTTCAACAGTCTGAAAAGGCATCTTATCCTTTATGTAATAGACTTTTTACATCGCTCTTCATTGCACACACCAAGTGTCAATATTTGATTAGAGTTAAGCAAGAACAAGGATTGTGACTCGCTATTTGGATTTTACTAGTACTTTTTAAGATGTCGCAATAAAGACTTCATCCCATAATTACTTGGGTCACTTGCATTTGAAAACAATAGTTGCTTTTTGCACGATGTTTCCCTATCATCTCAATTAGGGGCATCATAGTGAAATGCTTCCACGTTTCAGACGTTTGCTTCCTTTTTCTAGATTGTTCAAGTTCTTCTCCCTTATTAACTATTGCATCATCATCTACTTGATTTGTGGTAGTGTTATCAACTTTAGTTATCTCCTTAGCATCCGCAATAGTTGTAACGCCTTATTCTCATAATCGATCGGATGAGCTTGTACACAATAAGTTCGAACCATTTTCGTAAAATCGTTTTAAATTCCCAACCTCAAGATAGGACATGAACCTGTAGTTTAGTGGATTTTTCTAAATATTTCAAAATCTTACAGAAGCGTCATTCAGTGGTTCACAACTTTATTACTACTTATCGACTCTCATCTTTATTTAATTTAATTATAGTTATTCGCTGCTCATTTCTCTGCTCATACTTAAATCATTCATTTTCATATTCCTCAACTACCTAACCAAGCATGTTTATACAAGTATTCTCATACAATGATAATTTACTTATAACTAATTATTACATACAATCACTAGTGCAAAATACTAATTTAGCTACATGATTTTACATCAGTTACTTAAAGAACTGAAGTGATAATTCATGTGACATAATTTTGCTTCTATTTTACGTGTAACTGACGCCGTAATGTACAATATGGCATCAGTTACTTGAAGAACAGAAGTGATAATTAATGTGACATACATTCGCTTCTGTTTTAAGTGTAACTGATGCCGTAATATACAATATGACATCAGTTGTATAGTCAACTGATGTCGTAATTAAGATGCTATAATAATAATTATTATGGGATTAGTTTATTGAGCACCATAAGCCATAATTAATATAAAGTTTTGGAATTTACTTGTGAAATAAATAAATCTAAAATATAACATGTCATAATTGTAATTAAATACTATAAATAATTTTTTTCCAAAATATAATTATATTCACTAGTACAAAATACTAATTTAACTACACGATTTTGTATTAGTTACTTGAAGAATAGAAGTGATAATTCATATAACATAATTTCGCTTCTGTTTTACATGTAACTGACGCTATAAGGTACAATATGACATCAGTTACTTAAAGAACGGAAGTGATAATTCAGGTGACATAATTTTGCTTTTGTTTGAAGTGTAACTGACGCAGTAATGTACAATTATGGCATCGGTTATATATTCAACTGATGCCGTAATTAAGATGCTATAACAATAATAATTATGGAATCAGTTTAGTAAGCACCAGAAATCATAATTCATATAAAGTTTTGAAATTTAATTGTGAAATAGATAAATTTGAAATATAACATGTCATAATCATAATTAAATATTGTAAATAAATTTTAAAAAATATTTTTTCCCAAAATATAATTATATTATAGTTATATTTTAAATAAATTTTTTTAAGTGGGTTATTTATAGCTCAGGACCATCTGATAGAGATTAGTGAACTTCTTTTAACTACTTAACTATACCTAGTTAATTATTAAAAAAATGGATGATCAATTTATGGGTGGAACTTGACCCATAATTTATAATTTATTTATCAAGCTTACTTATAGCATTGGGTCCTATAGGAAACCAAGACCTTAATTATAACCCATATGGCTCTAAGGAAGTCTTAAAAATATATTAACTATTTTTTTCTAAAGAAAAGGAAATATTGCATCGATTCCCACTCCATCTGACTCCCTAATGCCTTCAACAAAAACCTCCACTACTCTGCTAACTTCACGGCTTCTTTATGAATTTCGCTCTAGCTCTGCTAACTTCGAAACTTCCCTTCATCACTGTTGACGTAGTAGCTTCCAGATATAGCACTATAAAAAAACACTCAATTTTCGACAGAATTTGCTATGGAATTTTTTCCGTGGCAAATTCTGTGGAAAATCCGTCAGAAATTCCATTGGAAATTTTTTCGATGGAATTTTTCCGTAGCTAAATTTGTCACGGAATTAACCACAAAAAAGTTCTATGGCTAAATTAGCCACGGAATTATGTCACAAATTTTGCAAAAACAATTTTTGCCACGGTGCCATGGCACTTTTCCGTGGCACATTCCGTCGCAAAATTTTAAAATGTATAAAATTTTATATTAAAAATAATATTATAAATATGGCTAAATTAGCCACGAAATTACGTCACAAATTTTGCGAAAAAATTTTTTGCCACGGTGCCATGGAACTTTTCCGTGGCACATTCCGTTGCAAAATTTTAAAATGTATAAAATTTTATATTAAAAATAATATTATAAAATTAATTATTAAATAATTTTAATTAAAAATAAAATATTATTATTAATGAATATTTTATTATTATTTATTGATACTATATTTAAAATTTTTGACTAAAATAATATTTTTAATATTATATTAGTTATTATTTAATTTTATTTAAAAATAAATTATTATTTATTAATATTATATTTATCATTTTATATTAAAAATAATATTTATAATATTAAATTATTTGTTATTAATTAATTTAAATTTAGAAAATTGATTAAAATATAGTTATAAAAATATTTATTAAATATTTTAAATTTATTGAATTTGAAATTAATTAATCATAAATATATAAATATTTTTTTGGAATTTTTATTTATTTAAATTTATTTTTAATAATATTATATATATTATTAATTTTATATTATGATAATATTATATATATAATATTATGTAATAAAATAACGCAGGTTCATCTTGGCGCAACTGGCAAAGGCTCAAGCGTGAAGGCATCAGGAGCATGAGGTCGCGGGTTCGAACAGGAAGGGAGGCATTTTCAAGATTTAAGAGGTGCAGACACATGGCAGCTCTCAAAGGTGACACTTGGCGTACTGCGAGGAGGGTGGACACGTGGCAGCGCACGGAGGTGACACTTGGCTCACTTCAAGGAGGGACACGTGGCAGCGCTTGGACTGCCAGGAGGAGACACTTGGCGCACTTCGAGGAGGGACACGTGGTGCATTGCAAGGAGGGTGGACATGTGGCAGCAGTAGGAGGTGACACGTGGTAGCGTGAGGAGGAGACACGTGGTTGAACCATCGATGAGGTGGCCTCCTACGGATGTGACATGTGGTATTTGAAAATTTTAAAATAAAAAAAATATCCATTAGATTTGAAAATTCATTTGTCACACATCTATTATGGCGTCGATTTAGTTACAATGCGAAGCCGTAATATATTCATTTACGGCGTTATATCTTAAGCAACTGACTCCATAATATATTCATTTACGGCGACATATCTTAACCAAGTGACACCATAATATATATTTTTTGCTACGGCTAATTCCGCTACACCCTAAATACTGTGGCGAAAATGTAATTTTAACTGATGCCAAATTAACTTTTTGCACTAGTGAATTCTTCAATTCGCCCTCACTTTTTCTTCTTGCACATCTCCCTGCATTCATCTTCTGAGCTTACCTACCTATATGGTTGGTGAGGGAGAGTGTGATTCGAGAGAATCTCAATAACAAACAGTGCCAATATGTATGCAAGATAAGTGTTTAATGCATGACATGCTTGTATTACATAAACTCATGCTAACACAATGACAAATCTGCGTGCTCAATGTTTCAAACAATATACTTATGGCCATAGCATAAATAGAAACAGAGCTTCAATCATTCATATATGTTTCACATAATCAAGTAAAGCAATCAAATGCATCAATACACAAGCACAAATATTACATACATGCAGGAGAGGTAAGTTCACTACCTGAATTGCCCTTCCCTTGATTGACTGTTGGTCCAATACTATATTCGGCTCGGGCTACTGATATATCCTAAAATTTCAAATTTAAGATAAATGAGGTATTACTCATTCATAAATTATTACAAACTTACTTTGTTAGTTACCTAGGCTTAAAACTGGAAAATGACCAAATTACCTCTGGGGACCCGGTCCAAGTCCTCTTTATACCCAGTCCAATTGTACTTTTACAAAAATCATGACTCGAGCTAATCCTACACAATTTCAAGTGTAGAATTCATTTTTGACCTCAGATTGGGCAAATTCAATGTCAAATTATAAAAATGCCCTTACAATCCCTAACTTAGGATTTTCAAGGGTATTTTGACACTTTATATTCTAGGGCTTTTCTCACTTCACACCCAACATGAACCCTACACAATTTTTCATTTTAAATTCAATGGAATCATCAAAAACATCAAAATCCAGTCCAACCACAGCCCAAAACAGGTTTGGACGAAAATTACCAAAAATTGGGAAAATTGGAGTTTATTGATTCCATTCCATTAATCACCTTCCTTTCACCTTTAATTACTTATTTAACCTCTTAACATCTCTTAAACATGATTAATCAAGATTTGGGCTGCACCCCCTTAGGCTTTGTGGATCCCAATCATCAAAACAAACCAACCAAAGCCACAAATCAACAACAACCACGACAAACAAGCTTGAGCCAACAAGATAACAAGGTTTAGTGTGATTTCCTTTGATTTCCCTTCTTTCTCTCTCTAAAACCATGGCTGCCACCCTTTCTAACTTCTTGATTTAGCTTGCTACAAGCCATATTCATGAAGATATAAAAGTTAGAACTGATCTTACATGAACTAGAAGGCTTAAACACCAAGATTTCACTATTTACCTTGATTGCTTCTTGTGCTTCTCTCTTGCTCTTGTGTTTCTCCAATAGCGCTCTCTCTCTCTCTCTCTCTCTCTCTTCTCTTTCTTTTTGACTTAAGTGACAGCTATGGAAGAGGATAAGAGGTTTTTAAAATATCTCTTACACCTTCTTTGAAATATTATATTTTAACGCAATTATCATATGGCAAATCTTAAGCTTTGTCTCTTTTTAACTTGGCATAATTATATTATTTTCTCTTTCCTCTTGCCAAAAGTGATGTAAATAGAGCTCTTGAAGTAACCAAATAAGCTCTTGAATTAACTGTAAGAACCGGCTGACACCCAAGAGGGGGTGAATTGGGTGTAAGATAAAAATCTTAAGAACTTTGAAAATCTTTTTGCATCTTAGAGGAAGCAATAAATATGAAAGTAATGAATCATAAATCAACAGTTTATATATATGCTGGAAATATAAGAGTTTAAGGAAGAGAGTGTGCAAACTGTGATTTATCCTGGTTCGGTCCAATCTGCGATGGCCTACGTCCAGTCCCCAGGCTTCTCCTGAGATTTTCAAATCCACTATCTTCTTGTTTAATCCAGGCACAAGAAAAGCCTTTACAAAGTTCTCAGCAAGATACTCCCCCTTTACAACATGTCTTACGAGCAGAGCAATCCCGAAGACTTTTCCCTCCTGCTTACCTGTGCAAGTCTAACGAGCAGCAACGTTCTCTTTTGTTTACACCACTGTAAGTCTTACGAGCAGCAACGTTTTCTACTGCTTGCACCTTGTAAGTCTTACGAGTAGAAAGTTTTACCGGCGATTCTCTCTATAGCTTCCCGTAAGGAAATCAACCCACTCAAGGTCCCTCTACCTTGAGATCAATTCAGAAATATAAGTGAAAGTGTTTATAGACTCTCTCTCAGAGTGGATAAAATACTCACTGAAGTACAATACAAATAACTTCTCTCTCAAAGGTAAATAGTATAGAAGCTAGAGAAACAGAGAGTATGTGTGATGAGCGTTGGTGTCAAGATGTTGACATTTCGATGATATATGCACACTTAGTCCCTTCTATTATGGATGATCTTCTATTTATAGTTGATGAAGGTTGATGACCGTTTAAGCATTTCAATATATCCGTTGGAGTGTGGCTTCTTCAATTTGAAAAACTAGCCGTTATAACGTTGACGCTCCGCTTCCGTAAATTCACCTTTTGACTCTTCACATCATATCTTCATTGTATTCTTGGAGAAATACATTAAACACTAATACAATGAAGTGTTAGAGTGATTAGAAGCAAGAAGAATGAGTTATATGATCATTTCATTGATTTCCAGAATCTTCGAGACGTTGTTCTGTTTTCCTGGGAAGCATTACTCGAGTGCTCACTAGAGTAAACATCAAGTTTCTTCACAGGTTACTCGAGTGGCCTTCCATTTTCTGCATAGCTTACTCGGGTAGTAACTTGAAGTTCTCTTCTAAATAACTCTGCGTACTCGGGTAGTAACTTGAAGTTCGACTTGAAGTTCTCTTCTAAATAACTCTACGTACTCGGGTAGTAACTTGAAGTTCGACTCTAGTTACTTCAAGTTTCTGTCTCTTTACTCGAGTACTGACTCGAGTAACGTTGGCAGGCCGAGAGCAACTGGAAGTTTTCTATGTGATTACTCGAGTACCTACTCGAGTAATGTTGGCAGGCCGAGAGAGCAACTGGAAGTTTTCTATGTGATTACTTGAGTACCTACTCGAGTAATGTTGGCAAGCCGAGAGCAACTGGAAGTTTTCTATCTGATTACTCGAGTACTTACTCGAGTAAAGTCTTTTGTTATCAACTAGTTACTCGAGTGGTGCCTTCAAGTGAATTCTTGATTTTGACTTGAAACATGGCAAATTATATATCATCGGAAAGCCCTCATCGTTTACATTCCAACGCAACAAGAATCATCTCCAAACTCGTTGTGTACAGAAAGTTATGATCCAAAAAGTATCTACTGTTCTTAGACAATCTCTGAAATCACAAGCAACAACTTCCAGAAGGCATAGCTATTAGAATATAACCTCAAATATGTCAAATTACCTATCCATGGAAATCTCTTTGAGTCTTCTTTCATATGGCACTGGTTTCGTCTCAATCCAATATGTATTTTGAGAGTTATGTCCAAAATACCGAAGCTATCCTGGAATATGACGGTGATTCATGTGTCAACTTCAACAGATCATATCTCTCTCATCTTAACTCCTTTGAATGTGATCGTGGTGTTAAAAGTTCGTGTTGGAAGTCTAGTTTTATATGCCACCGGTTTCAGTTCGATCCGACATGTGGTTAGAGAGATAGCATCACAATACCGAACCTCTGTTCTTCTGCACGAAAACAGAGTGCCCATTACTTCAAGTGCCTCCTCGAGTGATTCATCAAATAACCCGGCAGATTACTCGAGTAGCTACTCGAGTAATCACCTCCAAAATGAGGTAGTACCCTATTACTCGAGTGATTACTCGAGTAATCATCCCCAGAAGCACCATAACTTCCGTATACATCATTTTAGCTTCGTATTGACCCATTCCAACTTTCATTTGACCGTAGAAACCTCCGATATCACTTCTAATAGCTTGGATCTTGATATTCTTATGTGATCTTGCAAGTTCTTCTTTCTTTAATCTCTTTCTTCTTCTTTCTTCAATCTCTTTCTTCTTGTTTTGCCACTTGATGATCATTCTTCATAACCCAACTAGATATCTTCTTGAATTGATGATCGTTCTTCATAAACCAACTAGATATCTTCTTGAATATCTTCAATCTTAGCTTGATATTCCTATTAGTTCTTGCAATGCCTTATTTCTTCAATCCCTTGTCTCTTGATTTTCTTCTTGATGATCATTCTCCACATATGAGGCATTATAACATCAACCCACAATCTACAAGATATACAACATTAAATATAGTAGTTAATCAATGTAGAAGATAATTATATCATACAAACTTTTTGCTCATATTTAACATCTATATTTAACATCATCAAAACTATTCATATCTAACATTAACTACATCCATTCCCTTGCAATTGATTGTGTAATAGCAATTTATTACAAACCTTGCTTTTTGATTTTTCAAACTTCAATTACTTGGTCACAATTGCTTTATCTTTGATTAAATGTGAGCCAAGTTTTAATTCCCTCTTATCTCTCCTTACTTGGACGTACATATGGTGTAAAGTGACATAAATAGAGCTCTTGAAGTAACCAAATAAGCTCTTGAATTAACTACATCCATTCCCTTGCAATTGATTGTGTAATAGCCATTTATTACAAACCTTACTTTTTGATTTTTCAAACTTCAATTACTTGGTCACAATTACTTTATCTTTGATTAAATGTGAGCCAAGTTTTAATTCCCTCTTATCTCTCCTTACTTGGACGTACATATGGCCCCTTCAAAGGATGATGATCTTTTAAAATATCACCTCCTTACTTATACATTATTTTATGCCAACTTTTGACTTTTCAACTCTTAATTTACTTAGCCACAAATGCTCCAACGTTTGGCATATTTATCATAATTATTTATTTCCTTTTTTTGCTTCCTCATTTGGACTTCCCACATCATAAGGAAGGGAAAAATATGGGCTTTGGATTAAATCTAGCCAAATGACTATTTTATCCATACATTTTTGCCAATTTCGCACAGAGACTAAAAGCTAGCAGAATTTTCACAAAACTTTGAAAATTTATATTTTTATTTATAGAAATCCAATTGGTGTGATTCCAAAGGCAATGTGACCTTTATTAAGTCTATTTTTAAGAAAAAATATAGCCTTTAGCCAACTAGAAGCTCATAATTCCCAGAATTTCTATTTTTGGACGCTGCCACTGAAAATCACCAATATTATTGGGTTAACTTCAAAAATACATAACTCTTTGTGTACAGCTCCAAATGACCTTCATGGCCTATCAAATTAAAAGCTTGATAAATCTAATTTCGTATTGAAAAATTTCATAGGCATTGGACATCATTTTCCTATTTAAAGCTGTCACATAACAAGATTGCTACGCTGGAAAAATACACTGGCAGCACATCATCATTCCTGAGACTCTTACTAAATTGGGGCTTAGTAGTCCTCTTTATTCAAACTTGTTCTCAAGTTTCTAATCCCAAAATTTGAGATATTACAGTAATTGAAGTTTTTGGGTTGCGCATTTTCTTTTTCAGTCAACTGCACCTAGCCACATAATATAAATAACTTATAACATATGCATCAAATCATAGATCTAATAATGGCAATTGGGTTGCTCATTTTCTTATATGCAAATTGAACTAAAGACGTAAAAAAAAACAAAAGACGAGCAATTGGGAAGAGGAGTGAACTTGTTCTCTCGGTGAACGAGTTTGACTATAGTGTTTTGATAAACATTATTGATTCTATAACATTGTGTTAACTTTTTTTTTTAACTGTTTAAAGCATCTTGATAAAAATGCCTACGTAGTGCAAGTCAGAAAAAGCTCTCATCTAATAATGGCCTTTATCCAACAGACACATGCAGACTAGCTAAACTAATTTTATCCCAAATCAAGGCAAAGCAAGGAAATCAGTCCAATAGAATATTCAGAGATATGTACGAGAGATATTCAAAAAGCTTGAAGCTTCGCAGTGCAATAAAAGACACCAGATACTCAAACTCTACTAAAAATTAAAGCTTTCTCTTTCACCAGTCAAATCACAAAACTTAAGCATAAAACGCAATCTTTAGAATGTGATGATTAGGGATTTACCTTAAAACAATGTTAATGAGTACAAGCTTTCCTCCATAGCAACGGTGTTGAACATGATCAGACCAGATACTCTGACACTATAAGCATAAAACGCAATCTAGGAGAGAATGTGATGAAGATTGGAGACTTACCGTAAACCAATGTTGAGTACGCGCTTTCCTCTAGTAAGCTCCTCAGGCGGTCTGTCCATAGCAACAATTTTGAGCATGATCGAAGCCATTAGAATCGGAGTGCATTGAAGATCGGAGTCAATCCATCCTCTACTCTAACGTTGACGACAGCGCCACCGTGGCTTCTGGCATCCGTCTTTGTTGACGGAGGTGGAGCAGCAGCGGCTGCGATTGATATGGAGCATGGTCTCGGCGACGCAGTTGAGGAAAACTGGAGCATATAGTGTAAATAGATTTCCAAGTCCCAACGTTACAATTTGTGAAAGGCCGAAGATTTCAGAATTTAAGTGATCCCGTTAACGGCTCTTTTCATTCAAGATCGGTGACTCGGCTGAGGACAATGGCTATTTTGATGGGAAAATCACAGCGAGGACCCAAGAACCATAAGAAATTATAAAAAGTCCCATAACAAATCCTAGGAGTCGCATTGTGATCAATTTTAAATGTGAAGTTACCGGATTGCCCTAATTAATTGAAAACATATTGTTTGGTATTGACAACTCTGTCAGCTTATTTTGACATCTGTATCTGTCTATTTTGATAAGTTCAAAGTAGGCAGATGTAATTGTCAAAATAGACAAAAGAATTTATCAAAATTGGTACAGAAACTTGTGAAAATAAGCACTTCAACTTACCATTTTAATACTTATCAAAGTAGGCAGATGCAGTTGTAAAAATAGACTGACAAAGTTGTTAATGTCTGACAGTGTGTTTTCAATTAGTTGAAGCAATCTAGTAACTTTACATCTAGAATTAATCACAATGCACTCCCATGAAGAATTTGCTATGGGACTTTTTATAATTTTTTATGTTCTTTGTTACCTCAGTGTCATTTTCCCTTTTGATGGTTGTTGCCGCATATCTCACTGCCAATGAATCTGGGGCGTTGAAATAATTGATGGTGAAAGCCTAAGCCACGTGTCTAGGTCAAGACTTTCTTGTTTCCGTAAAAATCGAAAGGTTTTTTTTTTTTTAAGATATGAAAATCAAAGTTGTTAAATGAAAAATGTAAGGACAAAAATTAAAGAATATTGTTGGCGTCTTCTTCATGGAAAAATTCCATAAAATACAATTAAAAATAGGAAAAGATAAATTGCTATTATGAATTTATCAAATCTAAGGTCAGAATTGAAATAGGAATATGGGATTTTCAACTCTGATCAAATGACAAAATTGCCCTGAGTTAAGTTGTAAAACATAAAAGTAAAGTTATTAATATAAAATCTGATATTGTTAATATAGTTACATATGCTGTTATTGACCCTTAAAACTTATGCTCTCAAAATTATCCCTGATTTTTGGGATATGAAGTTGTAAAACATGAAAGTAAAGTCGTTAATATAAAATATAACGTTGTTAATATAAATATAAATATTGTTATTGACTCTTGAAACTTGTACCCTCAAAATTATCCTTAATTTTTTGGATATGAAGTTGTAAATGATGTAATTTATCTTTTCCCATTTTTAATTGTATTTTTCTGAAATTTTTCCCTTTTTCACAAGGGGGTATAATATAAATAATAATATATCCTGTTTCTGAAGTTTTTTATAATATCGTCAAATTTTATTTTAGTTTCTTTCATTTGCAGTCTTATATACTCGTATTTCTTTTCTCTTAGTTAATGTTCGTAGTGATGTGTGGATAATCAATGAGAAGAATGGACTAATAAACTATTTAATTTTAATAATACAATTTCTAAATTAATTTTCTCATTTTCTTCTTCTAAATTATTGCACCAAATTTATCCAAATTTATCCGAAATATGCGTGCCTATCTCTTTGCTTTTTTCCCCAATAAGCACAGATATCCTCTTACGGGGTGATCTTATTCCAGGCATCGGGATTCAAATGTTAATTTATCACATTGAGGAACTATTTTGGGAAAAACCCAAAAGTGCCTTTGGAGAAAATTAATTGTTGAATGCTACCAAGGATGCAAGCAATCTTCCATGTGTGCAAGCAATCTTCCGTGTGTGTAAAAATCTTTCATATGAACGTACAAACAATCTTCCATTGTGTGCAAAATATCTTCCGTTCATGTGCAACAGATCTTCTAAGCTAACATTCAGCAATTAATTTAACAAAAAAAGGTATTTATTCACAATTCTCTCACCTATCTTTTTCCGCTAAACACCCATATTGGTGTATCATATATTCGTTTCACTTCGATCCTTTTAGTATTCAACCATTCAAAATGAACAAAATAAATTAAAAATAGGTTTAACTTTTTATAAATAACATAAATTGATCTTAATTTTAACGTTTGATTTAATATTTTAGAAGTATTTTTATGACATTTGATGTAATTATGTGATAAGAGTTTTATCTTAATTTACGAATAAATATTTAAAAAACACTTTTTTATGCTTCTCAAATAATTAACACCAAGTGGTGATGGTTGTTGTATATTACAAAAATGTGTACTGTAATCACATTGCAATTGTTAGTTTTTGTTAAACAGAATGACCAACCAATACAAAAAAAAAAAATTGAATTTCCTAGGAACATTCCTTTCAAAAAAACGAAAAAGAATATACAGTGTTTACAAAAAGACAAAAGAATATACAGTAGGCAAAAGTACATTAACTCAAATAACTCACACTACTCATAATTGTGACGAATTTTTATGCTTTTATATTTTATATAAAATATTGATAAGTTTATATTTCTATTTTTTAAAATCAAATAGAAATAATTAGGACAAGTAAATATTTATGTGAGAAATAAAGCATACCTTCTCCCTCCATTTTCACCTTGCAAAAGAGAAACCAAACAATGGACAAATCACAATGAGACTAGTCTGTTATATTTTTCAATGGGGGAAAGCATGGTTCAAAAAAGGAAAAATGATAAAAAAATACTGTCAAAATATATAAAAGATAAATAAGGGTGTTGAATATCAATAATTCCAAATTGACTAATTTAGTATTTTGAAATTTGGACAAATGTGGGAAATTACCTAACAACCTTAATTTTTTTTTCAAAAAAAAAAATCCTCACACCCTTTTGCCGGTTGTTGAAGGTGCAATGGCGGTTCATCACCAGAGCTCCAATGACCTTTCTGGCGACTGGTCGCTAGATCTCCGGGGCCAGTGATCGGTTACTGAAGCCTTGACAGTCTCATATTTTTTGTTTGAATTTCTTAAGCAAAAGTTGTCAATATGGATACTTGAGTTGTTAATATACATATACACACACTAAAGTCATAAATAGGGTCAATCGGAGCTCCGACGGTCTCATATATATTGTTGGATTTCTCAAGCAAAAGTTGTCAATATGGATACTTGAGTTGTTAATATGCATATTAAAGCTGTAAATAAGGTCGAACGGAGTTCCGACAATCTCTTTTTCTTTTTTTTTTTGAATTTTTCAAGTAAAAGTCGTCAATATGAATCCTTGAGTTGTCAATATGCATACTAAAGTCGTAAAAAATATATGAGACCTCCAAAGCTCTAGTTGACCCTAGTTAGGACTATAGTATATATATTAACAACTCAAGTATCCATATTGATGACTTTTACTTGAGAAATTCAAAAAAAAAATATAATACTTTATTATGCATATTAACAATTCATGTATCCATATTCACTACAAAAAAGCTGTGATTTAATAACGGTTAAAAGTGTGTTTTATAGCGGTTCTAACCATTACAAACATACTTAGTAACGGTTCAATAAACCGCTACTAAATCCACTGTTGCAAGTGTATAGTAGTACAATTAGATATTCCTCTAAGTCAAATATTACCCAATTGTCTTTATCTGCACTTTAACTCATGCTCAACAAGTTATGACACAAGCCTTCAACATAATAAACGTCTTTGACTTGTATGCCTTTATCGTTCTTGATCTCACCAATTCCTGCTATCTTTCTGAATTGATTTCCTCTAAATTTTACCTTTCCACCTTCTTTAGGTTGTATCGTGGTAAAACTTTCGAAATCACCGGTCATATATCTGGAGCATCCATTGTCTATATACCATTTGTTGTTTTTGGATGCTTTAAGACATATATGCAATCAAATACGATTAAGTCTTAGGTACCCACATCTTTTTGGGTCCTTTTGGGTTAGTACAGAATATTTTCTGAACATATGAACCTTTAGGTACCCATTTGTAGGTTCCTATTTTTTCTTTCTTTTTATGAATACATGATGAAGTATAATAACCCTTTCTATTACAATAATTACAATATACGAAAGGATTTGATGTATGAACAGAATGTTGAAAGTAACTCAAGTATGTCTTACCTCCTGCTTTCTTTCTTCCTTTCCTTTTATCTGATTTTGGATCATATCCAATACCAGATTAGTCATTTACAAATAGTTGTGCTTTTAAAATCACATTAACATCTCAATTCCTTTGGTGAATTTTTCAAGAGTTTTTGTAAGATCAGTGTTTTTCTTTTTTAAAGAAGAACAGTTTCACAATCTTTTTCTAAATTCTCTTTAAGTTCTACTTCAAGAACTTTGTTTTTCTTTTTGAAATGAACTAGTTCTTTAACTACTTTGATGAATTCAGAATGTAAAGCATTATATTTGGAAAGTAATTCATCATAGGTAGAATCAGAATTAGTTACCTCTTCTTCTGTTTCTTCTTGAGCAACTAGACAGATATTGGCTACTTCCTCATCATCACTATTTTCGTCAGATTAACTATCTCCAAATATGGCAGATACAAAGGCTTTCTTCTTATTGTAGAACTTTCCTTTTCTCTTTTCTTTATTCTTTTGAGCCAATTCTTGACATTCTGATTTGATATGTCATGGCTTTCCACATTCATAGTATATGATGTGTTCTTTACTGCTTGTTCCTCCTTTCTGAAAGTTTTAAATCCTTGGCCTTTCTTGCAAAAATTTCTAAATCGTTTTATCATTAGGCTCATTTCGTCATCGTCAAGCTCTTCATCTTGATCTTCTTCTTTTGCTTTCAGTACTGGACCTATCTTCTTCTTGTCACCAATATCATCTAGTTCTCATTTGAACTTTAATTTACTTTCATATTCAGAAAGACTTCCAAATACAGAAGTAACCGATAGTATTGATTCACCTTTTGCTTCCTTAATTGCAGTGACTTTGGCCTCCCAGTCTTTAGAAAGAATATTCAGAATCTTTCATACTTGGGTATGTTGATTATAGACTTTTCCAAGTGCTGCAAGTTGATTAACAAGATGAGTATATCTAAGTTTGAATTCAGCTATCGACTCAACTGATTTCATTCGAAGTAAATCAAACTCAGTAACCAGAGTATTGATCCAGTTTTCTTTTATTACCGAAGTTTCTTCATGTGCTATTTCTAAGGCTTCCCATATTTCTTTAGCCGTTAGAAGTGTGCAGATCCTGAAGTACTCATTTTGACTCAAGGCACTTTGAATCATTAGAATTGCCTTGCTATTGAGTGAGTTGAGTTTCTTCTCATTCTCATCATATTCTGTTGGTGTCGTAGGAACCTCCTGTGAATCTACAATCTTTTCAGGTTTGTAGTTTCCACTCTCGATCACGTCCCATAGTTCGTCTTCTATAGCCATTACAAACACTCTAAACTTGGCTTTCCAGAAAGAGAAGTGTTCACCATTGAAACCTGGAGGTCTGGTGATAGAGGCTCCGTCGGGAAGAATTTCTTCACCCATGCTTGCCATTAGATCCTTCTTAGGTTGTTATACCTAAACAAGAAGACCTAAGCTCTGATACCAAAAAGGGAAGGTAATTGTTATACTCTTGATATCAGTAGAAATGATTCTGAAAATTATTTTCTAAGTAGTGCTGATGAATGTTGGTTATGGCATAAGAGACTAGTTCATGTCAACTTGCACCAACTAGGCAAGCTACTTAAAAAGGATTTAGTGATTGGATTACCCAAAGTAAATTTCAAAAACAATTTGATTTGTGATGCATGTCAAAAGGGTAAACAAACTAAATCTTCTTTCAAATTGAAAAATGAGATTTCAACCAATAGACTACTTCAATTATTACACATGGATTTAGTTGAACCAACAAGAGTTAAGAGTCTTGGTGGCAACTTATATTCATTGGTCATTGTTGATGATTTCTCTAGATTTACATGGACTATTTTTCTGTCATCAAAGGATAAAACCTTTGGAGAATTTATTGTTTTTGCCAAGAAAGTGCAAAATGAGAAAGGTATGTCTATTGTAGGTATTAGGACAAATCATGGTGGAGAATTTGAAAATCAAGCCTTTGAAGAATATTGTGATAATAATGGCATTGATCACAATTTCTCCACTTCAAGGACATCTCAACAAAATAGAGTTGTAGAACAAAAGAATAGAATACTCACTAAAATGGCTAGAGCAATACTAAATGAAAAGAATGGTGTCTCAAGTTTTCTGGGCCGATGCAATAAGCACAGCATGCTACATTTCAAACAGAGCCTACATCAAAATAAAACTTGGAAAGACACCATACGAACTGTACAAAGGAAGGAAGCCAAACTTTGTTCATCTGCACATCTTCGGTTGTAAGTATTTCATTCATAATAATGGTAAAGATAACTTAGGAGAATTTGATTCTAAAACAGATAAAGGAATTTTCCTAGGCTATTCTAACTGAAGCAAAGCATACACAGTTTTCAATAAATGAACATGTGTTGTTGAAGAATCAATTCATGTTGTATTAGATGAATTTGAATCCTCTGACAAAACTATTAATGATGAGCAGAAAGTTGTTTTAAATCAAGAAAATGATCAACCTATTTCTAAATCTCTCATCCCAGAAGTTGATCAAACCAAGGAAGAAGATCAGTCACTACGACAACCTAGAGCTTGAAAATACAACAAAAGTCATCCTCTAGAGCAAGTCATGGGATATGTGAATGAAGAAGTCAAAACTTGAAATAGAATTTTCAATAAAGTTAGTTTCTCTGCTTTTATTTCTGAGATTAAACCTTCTAACATTAACGAAGCCCTATCAAACAATGATTGGGTAATAGCAATGTAAGAAGAGTTAAACCAATTTGAAAGAAATCAAGTTTGGGATTTGGTACCCCAACCTAAGGATCATCTAATCATTGGCACTGAGGAAGTGGTTGTCTCTTCTAGTGATCATCAATCACCTCAAAGAACAATAGAAGTGGAGATTTCTTCTTAGGTCAAACCAAGTTCTTCAAAGGATCTTATGGTGGTTCCACCTCTGGTACTTCCTGACCCTAAATCTTCTAGCTCCTCTTCAGATTCTTCCAATTCAGATGACTCACATGACTCTTTGGTCCTTCGTGTCAATCCCATCTCTGTAGCCAAGCCATCTGGACTTTCTCCTTCTCTTGGTTGATCCTATTTCTTGTGATGAAGACAAAAGGGGGGAGAAGAACTTGGGGTGACTTTTTGATTAATGATTTGATGATGTAAATACATTGGGATATGTGTGTATAAGGTTTAAGGAAGCTTTACTAGTTTAAGATTATGTATTGAACTCTTTATGCAATTTCAATTGAAGTTAGATTTCATTAGAGTTATATTACATTGTGAACTAATGTGTTTGTGATTGTGTATGCAAGGTGAATAAAATAGAACATTATGAGTTTTAGAATTCAAAAAGGTTTCAAAGACTAAATTTCTCAAGATCATTAGATTTGGATTCAAAAATATCTTTATCAAGATATTTCAAAAGAGTTTTCAAATTTAAATTGAACAAAGGATATCATATGACAATTTTATAAGATTGAAAACTCAATTTCAAAAAAAATTTTCAAAATCACCAAGTTTTGTCATCATCAAAAAGGGGGAGAATGTTAGATCCCATATGTTTTGATGATAACAAAGATTGGAAAAGTTTTAAATCAAAAGGTTTGAATAAAGTAACTAAGATCTTGGTTGCTGGCCATAAGCATTACTCGAGTACATACCTCAAGTAATGCAAAAGAAATGAAAGACAGAATACAGGAGAAATAAGCACTGTGAGATTTTTTGAAAGATTACTCGAGGGAGCCCTCGGGTAATGACTTCATTACTCGAGGGATTACTTGAGTAATATGTGAAGATTTGCTCTCTGTCAGAATTTGCATAGGATTACTTGAAGGACTTACTTGAGTAATCTACAAAGTTATTTGGATGCTTACTTAAGGGATTACTCGAGTAACCTGAGCAGAAATTATACAGTGGCTCTCGGCCAAGAAATAACAGACATGACTCGAGTAGTCACTCGAGTAACCTCTTTGAAAAGCAACTTTACTCGAGTGATTACTAGAGTAACATGAAATGAAAATTGTATTACTCGAATGTTTACTTAAGTAATCAAGTAAGCAAAATAGAAGTTGCTCTCGGCCAAGATTTTAATGGCATTACTCGAGGGATCACTCAAGTAATCTCCAAACTTATTTGAACCATTACTCGAGCGACCACTCGAGTAATCAGAAGAAATGGAACACTTACTCGAGGGATTACTCAAGTGAGCAAGGTATATTCTAGTCAGACAACGTTGACTTACTCTCTAGCTTATTTTTGATGAAGTTACTCGAGGGACTACTCTAGTAATGAAGCATGATCACTTGAGTAGCCACTCGAGTAATGTTATACACAAAGCTTGATTTTAATCCGATGTTCATTGATTTGTTATCTATATGATTAACCTTTCATTGTATTAGTTTCTTGAGTATACTTGCAGATAAACAATAAAGACATTATGCATTAAGAAGAGAAGTCAAATATATCGTCCGAACATCCGAAAAGCCTACCTGCCATAAATGGCTAATTTTCAAATTTGAAGAATGGTCAAATGAAGCTGCATGACTCTAAAGAACATATTTGAAATGCTTCCAATGGACACCACAAATCATCTATATATATGGAGCATGCAAAGAACAGAACACAACAAATGAGAACAAGCAAACTCATACCGATCAATACATTCTTTATGTTCTGTTTTCTTATACTCATTCTTTGTACTTCAGTGATTATATTTTACTCTATGAGAGAGTTTTTCATTACAAACTCAATATTTGTTATTGAGACAACTTAAGGTTGTGGAACATTGAGTTGGGGATTTGATTACAACGTATAAGGGGGAGCGAGTGTCTAGTGATGGAACTTGTTGTGTACTGAGGTGCCAAGAACCCACTGAATTTTGGAAGATATAGTGAAACTCTCAGAGAAACTCTGAGGACTGGACGTAGGTCAAGATGGTTGTGACCGAACCAGTATAACTCCCGGTGTACACTTCAGTGATATTTCTACTAGCTCTTAATTGCTTTAAATTTCTAGTCACTTTTTATATACACAACAAAATTTTCTGATATCACCCAATTCACCCCCTCTTAGGTGAAACGCTTGCACTAACAATAGTGGTTATTTTTAACCGCTACTCAAGGGAAAAAACTGCTACTATATTAGTAGCGGTTAATTAGAATCGCTACAACATTCTCAATCAAAGGAACTTTTCTTGATAATTTGTAGCGCTTATATAACCACTACAAATTGAAAAATATGAATATTGGATGGCAGGAAATGAAAATAAAAATTTATCATGATATTTGTAGTGGTTATAAAACCGCTATAAAAGTGAATTTAAAAAAGGCAGGAATTATTATTAGCGGTTCATCAACTGTTACAAAACTAAATTTAAAAAGGGCAGGAATTATTAGTGGCGGTTACATAACTGCCACTAATTCCAATCAAATTCAAATCTCACGCCAAAAATTTAGTCTCTTTTTTAAAAAATATATTTTTAGCGGTGATAAAACCGCTACAAATTTCAAAAAAAATGAAAAATATATATACAATTATCTGTTTCCGTTTTATTAATATTAAATTGAATAGTTTATTATTTTAATAGTTTAGCTAATTTAATTAGCTTATTATTGATGAGTTTAGGTCATTTATAATTTTAAAAGAATGATTTAATTAAATTAGATAAGTTTGAAAAGTATATTGATAATATTATTGAGGATACGTAGGTAATAAGGAACTATTATGTTGTCTGCTATAATGTGATTATGATTATGTAAATAAATATATGAAAAACAAATAGTGAGAATAAATATTATGCAAAAGAAAAAAGTATTGAAATAAATAATTTAAAAATTTATTACCATATTTGATCACCTTGTTAAGCTCCTCAGCTCATAGAAAGAAAAGTGAAAATGAGAGAAGATGAAAGAGAGGTAAGGTGGAAAGAAATAGGGGACTGTTTGAAATGAGATATGGTTAGTGTATTAATACGGATATGCGTGGAACTTGTAGCGATTAGTTTCACGGTTTTGTAGCAGTTTTAGTGTTGTAGCGGTTATTGTTGTTATTTGTAGTGGTTTTATAACCGCTACAAAAAATTTTTTTATTTTTTTTAAAAAACATTTTTTTAAAAAAAAACATAATTTTTTAAAAATAAAAACATAATTTGTTTGATTAGTCATCCGCGCCATCCCTACAGAAATTGTATAGAAAAATTGCTAGCGATGTCTTTTTTTGTTAAAAAAATTAATTAAAATGATATGAATTTAAAAAATGCACCGAACTATAGGTAAATTGTGATCGCCTTCAGGGAAGAAGTTTTTGAAATTGGCAGGCTGAAATGGCTCACTCTCATAGGCGATGTTATCACCATCACCCATGTCGTAAAGGTCTCGAGGCTTTAAATGAACAACCATGTGCCAATCCCTATGTCTCTCGTCCTCAACATAATAAACCTAGTGTGCCTCTGAGGCAAGAATATACAGCTCATCATCTTAAGACTGACCAGTGTGAATTGGCCGCGAGAAATTTATCAATGTCATGCCAAAGTCGCCGGTTGTGAGTCCCTGTGAAGTAGTGGTATTTGCCCACAAACACTTGAATAGCGTAACGGTGAAACGACCTTGGTAATTAAGTTCCATGACATCAAGAAGCTTTCCATAGTAAGGGATGCCTCCGAACTGCATGTTGGCATCATTGCACTCGCATAACTCCTTGTTCTAAAGGTGTAATAAACACCCGAATTTTGAGTTTGTAATCTTTGATCACATTAAACCATGCAAAACTTGAAACCATTGACATTGTAAGTTGTAAACCTTTTTGCATGGTCAAGAGGGCCGATTCCGAGAGCTCTAAAATCTGGTGAGTATGGATTGTGGTCATTTAGTATTCTGTGCGCAAACTAGCTTGAGAATTCTCTGTGGACCTTTTTGTCAACTTCCTAGGATGTTTGTGTACGGATCCTGAGTTGACCCTTAACATGACTTCTGAATTCCCTGCAATTAATTATGGGAATGCGATAGTGAAATGAAAGTGAAAAAGGTTACAAAAGATATAGAATAACATGTGAGTGTACAATTCTTACTGTACAAAAGGTTCAACTTAAGTGCAATTAATCAAGACATGTCCATGTGCTTGCAACTTCTCAGTTGCCGTTAGTTTGAAGTTCTCAGTACCTCCAATTGGTTTACCAACACAAGGGATAAATTCTCCTGATGTTAGTGAAGGTTCAGGACAATCATCTACACGAGGCGGTCGGTTGAAGGTGGTCTCAATGTCATCAAAGTACCTTGGACAGAAATACAGGACCTCATCCCCTATATAACCTTCAGCTATAGAACCTTCTGGCAAAGCCTTATTCCTTACGTAATATTTCATTTTCCCATGAGACCTACAAAGTGAAGAAGGGAAAAATGATACAAAATGCTCAAAAAGGTGACTAACAAACATAAGAAATATTAATGACGCACATATATAAAATGAGTACCTCTCAATAGGATACATCCATCGATATTGAACTAGGCCAGCGAGCTTTGATTCCTGAACAAGGTGGACTTTAAGGTGAACCATCATAGTGAAAAAAGATAGAGGAAAGAGCATCTCAAAATGAAAAAGTGTAAGAATAATTTTGGTCTGCAGCTAATCGAGCTCCTCAACGATCAAGACCTTGGAACACAACTTCTGAAAGAAAGAACAAAGCTCCACCAAAATGATTGACACATTGGGAGGAAATGCATTCTTAATAGCCAGCAGAAGTAACGTTGTATAAGCACATGTGAGTCATGACTCTTCAGGCCAGCAACCCTTCGAGCCTGCATGTCAATACTTCGTGAAATGTTACTTGAATACCCATCTGAAACTTTTATTTTCTTCAACGTCGCAAGGAAGACTTCCTTGTTAAGTTTTGTGAGGGTGAACTTTACTGGCTGAAATTTGTCATGCTTATCTGGCCACGCGTCTTCACAAACTCCTATGACACGTAAATCTTTCCTCGCTTGAAGATGATCTTTTGACTTTCCCGGTTCGTTAAGCAACGTATATAGCACATTGTCACATACATTTTTTTTTTCAATGTGCGTGACATCAAGATTATGGCGAAGTAAATTAGAATTCCAATATTGAAGAGTGAAGAAAATGCTTATCTTCCTCTATTGCTGAGGCTCAAAAGTCTTGCCCCTCTTTCGGCATGCTTGTGCTACATTATCGCTTTTTCCTAACTCAAATTCAACATCCTCAAGCTACTGCAAGATGTCTATGTTGGATAAAGTCTGAGGTGGCCCTCTTGTTTCTTGTTTGCCATTGAAGTGATTCCATTGCAATCTAAATTTGTGCCTTCCATCAAGAAACCTCTGATGCCCCATAAATCACCACTTCCTACTGTGGGGAGAGCACCCTGCGTCAGAGTCAAAATTGCAAGCTGGACAAGCTGAGCCAATATGCATATTCCACCCATATAATGTTTCAAAGTTACTAATCATCCACATCAAGGCTGAACGCAAGTTGAACAATGTCTTCCCAAAGATGTCATATGTCTCGATGCTGACATTCCACAGGTCAAGCAATTCCGCAATAAGCGGTTGAAGATACACATCGATGTCATTACCCGGTGCCTTTTTTCCTGGAATGATCATAGAAAAAATGAAGGAGCTTTGTTTTATACACATCCAGGGGGTAAATTGTAGGGAACTAAGACTACCAGCCAAATATTGTAACTTGTGCTATGATTCCCAAATGGATTGAAAATGTCGGTTGCCAAAGCAAGTCTAACATTTCGGGGGTCAGCAGTGAAAGATGGAAAGTCTTTGTCGAATGTTTTCCAGGCGTTTACATCTCGAGGATGTCATAATTTACCATCTTCATTCTTATCAACCTCATGCCACTTCATGTGCTTTATCATTTTAGACGACATAAACAATCTTTATAAGCGTGGCTTCGAAGGGAAGTATCTGAGAATCTTTGCAGGTTTCTTCTTCTGCTTTTTTCCCTTCTGAATTGTCTTGTACCTCGATATGTGACATCACTTACAACTCTCCCTGTTGTCATCGTCTCCCCAATACATCATACAAATCGTTGGGGCATGCATCAATTTTTTGTAGTTCAAGCCTAATATGTTAATAATCTTCTTGGCCTCGTAGAACGTTGTGGGAATCTCCATGTCAGGAATACATCTTGTAATAATTCCAGCAACATCGACATTTCTTTATCTATGATTCCATACAAGTACTTGATATGATACAACTTGATCAAGAAAGATAATTTAGAGTATTTTCAACAACCTTGATAAAAGGACGATCTGCTTCATCCATCAAGCTGAAAAAATCCCAAGCGGCTTCATTCTGCATGAACACCGGCTCTAAGCCTTGCACTTCTTCATTGAAGTTGTCGTCATAAACACCAAATGCATCACGCACAACATCATGAACAAGATCATCTTCATCTAGTTGAACTCCTTCTTATGAACTTCAAGGAAAAGCATCATCATATCTCATACCGGCCTTCTCACCATGAACTTCCCAGAACGTATAGTCTTCTGGGAAAGGCTTCAAAAGCAAATGTTCCTTAACAACATGTCGTGCATACCACTTCTTAAACTTGCATCTCTGACACGGACAGAAGATCTTTCCGTTACAGCTGGCGTGAGTGAATGCAAAATCCAAGAAATTGTTTGATCTGTACAAATATTCTGGAGAATTGTGTGGCAACCTAATCCATGACTTATCCATAGCTACTAGTGAGAGAGAAGAAAGTATAGTGAAGAAGATGAGTGAATAGAGAATGACGAATGTCTGGAACCTTATATTCTGAATTTCCAACATTTAATATTTTGTAGCGGTTCAGAAATCACTACAATAACTGCTACTATATTACAAATTTGTAGCGGTTATATGAGTAAAACCACTACAATAACCGCTACCAATTTTCAAGCTGTTGGAATCAAATTTAAGAATTTATTTTAACCTTGTAGCGGTTTTACAACAAAACCGCTACTAATATATATTTGTAGCGGTTATAAATTCTTAACTGCTACAAAGTTCGGACTTTGGAAGAATTTCAAATTTCAAATATTTTAACTTTGTAGTGGTTATAAGAAAAAAAACTGCTACAAATATTATTGACCATTGGACAATTTTAAAACAAATATTTGTTTTCAATTTATAGAGGTTATTGGCGTAAACCGCTACAAATTAAAATAAAGAGGCAGGAAATTCAAAATTGAAATGTTGAATATTTATAGAGGTTATTTCTATAACCGCTACAAATATTCAACTTTTGAATTTTGAATTTCCCGCCCACGGTTATTTACCTTTGTAGCGGTTTGCACTCATAACCACTACAAATATTCTTAGACTTTATAGCGGTTTTTTTAACATTAACCGCTACAAAAAATATTCAAAATTTTTTTAAAAAATATTTGTAGAAGTTTTATTATAAAACAACTATAAATACATATAATTTTTTTTTTGTTTTTAGTTTTAGAAATATAAATAAGACTATCGTAAATGCAACACAAATTTAACAAGGCAGTCAAAACATATAAATATAACTATGGTAAACGCAATAAGAATTTCAGTTCTGAAAATAAAATATCTAGATTTATTTTCAAATATTTCAAAAACAAAAAATATATATGTCTTAAACTAAGTAGCAAGAGGCTGATCATCTGGTCCTCCCTTAGGTGGGGCTCCCTCAGGTACTGGTGGATCAGGGCATTGGGCAGAGTTAACAGCACTATCATCAGCAGGAGGAGGAGGCTGGATGATGAATCGAGGGACAGGGGGAACCTGTGGATGCTGCTTGTCCAGGAACAGGCGACTCCATGACTGATCGAGCATGAAGTTTGTGATATCACGCCACTGCGCATGCTGAGCATAGTAGAAATCGGCCTACTGCTGTATCTGAGTGTGTCCGAGCCAAATCTGAGCACAGCTCCTCGACAGACTCATCCCTCGACATATGAAGCCAGACGTCTGTGCTCTAGAGCTGCCAGCCTCAGAGGCGATGCTCCTATCATAGACCATGTTAGGTCTGGCGCCTATCCCCATCCCCCGGCACGCGTCCGGGTCTCTGCCTGACCCAAACCTGCCTTCAAAGGAGTCGTGGGGTCCACAGACCCTTGTGACTCCTTGGCCTATGTCTCTCACAGCTCAGCCTGCGACTACTGAATCCGCTCCTGTGATTTTATGAAACAATTACGTATTAGCATTTTTCATAATAAAGTTGGTTTTATAAACAATATAATAATGAAATCACTTACAATGGCTGCCTCTGCTTGCTGAGAGGTTAGAGTCTCATCACGGTATCTGTGTGTGATAGCGAACAACTCCCCATAGTCCGTCTGACAGCTCTCCTGTCGTGCCTTCCTCTCCTAAAACAATTAAAAAATTAAATTAGTATTATCAAAACAAATACATTCTTTATAATATGAAATAACCAGCTAAAAGTAATTGATATTGTGAAAAGTTACCAACTCGCTGTAAGTGATAGCAAAGGTCTTCGATCCTGCTGTGTGGTGGATTGTCTGCTGCCCATGGCACCTTGTGTTCCTCTGAGAAAGTGCCTGAAAAAAAATATTAAATGTATTAAAACAATATAAAACATTTATAATTAATAAAATCATAAAATTAATAAAATTTAAATTTAAATTATACTTTAATAATAATAAATTACAAAATTATATATAATTAATCTAATAAATACATTACTTGCCCCTCAGCACTCCTCTTGAACTGGACGAAACTCGCCCAGTCATTCGGTGGTACGCCATCTGGGACACTTTCAATTAGCTACTCCAGAGGCATCAACCTACCCTTATCCACACTGTGGAAGAGACGATTCCTCCTATTCTTCCAGTCGTCGCCCATCTTAATCAGCGTGTACCTCTTTTGATTGGCCCAGACGGCAAACCTCAGCTGTAAAAAAAATTAAATATGACTAATTACAAAGAAGACAATTAAAAATATTAATTAAATAGAATTAATTACAAAAAATATAGTATAATTAAATACAATTAATTACCTGCACCTCCTCCTCCCACGCCAGGTCCTTCGGTCCCTTCCGAACGTTTCTCCACATCCTGAAGTGAAGGGAGAACCGCATTCAATTCGAGCCCAAGTCATTCAGGAAGTGGTTGAACAGATGACCCCCATTATCGATAGGCTGGTCTGTGCTCTCATTCCACGACACTACAACTCGTAATGTCCGGTCCATGCTGTTCAAATCGGCCATGTCCAGCCTCTTCATGGACACGTTCCCCTGCTCATCCGTACAATTTACTGCACATTAGATAAATTGTAATTCAAATTTAACATTTTAAATTTAAATTAAAATATATATTTACCTTGTACCTGCACCTCAAACCTAGTAGACCACGAAGACGACCCTCGTGGGTTATTCTACTCCCGTGCCTCCTTCTTATCGAGGAACCACTCCATCTCTCTGATCCCAATCAGGATCTCAAAGTCCTCATTTGTGCCATAGTCATCGACACTGATATCTCCCTCTCCCAGATCAAGCACCTCTGGAGCGGTCATCTCCTATGAGACCATTTGCGGTGTCTGTGGTAGGGTCGACTCCAGTGGCTGCTGTGGGGAGATGGGCTGAAATGGTGTGATCGCCCTCCCTCTGCATTGTCCCCTCCCACTAACCCCTCCTCTACTGCTGCTACCCCGCAGAATCGGTCTGGGGACCTCGGGCTCCTTCCCCTTGTCCATCCCTAAAGCCATATCAACTACAAAAATTCAAAAAAAAACTAATTTAGTCACATTTATATGAAAAATTATAATAAAAATAAAAATAAAATAAGTATTGTCCTTACCTCAAGTGATAATGAGAAATGCTAGAGAAAAAACTCTCTGACAGACGTCAGAACACTCAGATCTGAAGGAAAACTCTCAGAAAAACTTCATAAAACAGAATGGCCAAATGGGAAAATAAAGAAGCAGTGCGCCTTTTATATTTGTGGATTTTGTAGCGGTTATTGAAAAAATCGCTACATAAACCGGTACAAAAAAGCTAGAACTTCAAAACTTTGTAGCGGTTATGATATAACCACTACAAATTTGATGACCTTTGAAGTTCTGTAGTGGTTATGAAAGCATAACCGCTATAAAGTTGATGACCTTTGAAGTTCCGTAGCGTTTCTGAAAACATAACAACTACAAATAGCCACCTTTCGTATTTTATAGCTGTTCAATTCATTGTAACCGCTACAAAAAATTGATACACTATTGGCGCCGTTTGGTAGCGCCAAGTGTTTAACGTTGTAGCGGTTTATATCTTATAACCGCTACTAACTAACAGCGACAAAATTTGGTGAGAAACTCACGCCATATTTATAGCAGTTGTTTCCTATTAACCGCTACAAATAACATTACTAATCTGTCATGCCACTTGGCGCGTAGGTTGCCGCTACAATATTGTATCGGTTTATGTTAAAACCGCGACAAATGTCAATATTTGTAGTGGTTCACATTAACTGCTACAAATTCATTGGTACAAAATACCATTTTTTTATAGTGATTGGCAACTTTTACTTGAGAAATTCAAAAAAATATATGAGACCACTAGAGCTCCAGTCGATGCTATTTATGAATTTAGTGTGTATATATATATATTAACAACTTAAGTATCCGTATTGACGACTTTTACTTGAGAACTTCAAAAAATATATGAGACCGCTAGAGCTCAAGTGACTAGTCGTCGACGCAGGAGCTCTAGCGACCGGCCGTCGCCAGCACTAGAACTCTGGTGACCGGCAAGGGGGTGTAAGGAGTTTTTTAGCTAAAAAAACTAAGAGTAGTTAGGTAATTTCCCATTATTAACTTATAGAAATTGATAACATTCTAGCACATTTTCTTCTCTTTTCACTTACTTGAGTACAAATTGTGCATATATAAAGGAAAATGTGATAGAACAAAAGAAAAGTTTAAATCATGAGTTAAATTCATATAAGTAGGTTTATCTATTAAAGTTAAAGAGCTTATAAAGTCTCTCTTGTAGGTGGAAGAAGAAAATTCGTGAAAGCTCACAAAGATCAAAGAAAACTCATGGGCTAGAGGAAGCTACTTTGTGATATGCTTCAGTACTTGGCCCTTGGCTGAAGCCAACGAGGAGCAAAACTTACTGTGTCATATACTTCAGCATACTAGTGTGTGTTGAAGCATATGACAGACTATGCAACCGTGTGTTTACTTGCTGAAACGTATGTGGAGCGTATTTAAGCCGGGGATAGGCCGAAAATAGGTCATGTTTCAGTTCTAAAGTGTTCCTATGAGCTGGGTGTGCTAGAGTTTTGCCACCTTTAAGAATATTGAGCTTAGGTTAAAGTCTAGTAGAGATTTGGGGCTCCAATCATTATTTTTCTCATTCTTCTTCTCTTTCTTTGTTAAGTTTTTGATATGACTGTAATTATTCTGTATAGTTGTAGCTCTTTCATGACTATATGTAGCTAGGTACTTGATTTTAGGGTTGTTTTGAATCCTTGTATGGATTAAGTACTCATTTTTCCCTTTATATTTGTGATGAATGAAGAGATTATGCTGATTTTGCTCTTGACTTAAAGCTTCTTATTGATTAGCCACCAATAAGATTTTTGGGTTTACTTGATTAATACTTGAGAGGGCTAGATTGAGTGTAGAACTTGAGTTAAATCATGTGAGAACTTGAAATTTACTAATTGAATGGATAGTTTTGTTAATAAGGTAGAGATATACTCATTGACCTCATATAGCCAAATAGGATTTGCAATGAAAATCAGGGTTTAATTAGTTAATTAAGAGATTAATGAATTAATTAAATTATGCACCTATTTAGAGACTTGAGAGAGCACTTATAGGTAATTTAGTATCCTTGGCTAGTATAGTCTTTCATTAAGTAGCATATATTAGGGGAATTTGAGTGAGTTCTTTTGAAATACAAGGGGGATAAACAATCCTAAAATTTATCTAATACTTGAATTTAAAGAATCATTTGCTTTTATAAAATTTTAGTCTAAAAATAGTTTTAAATTTCTCTTTCACCTCAACCTGCATGTTTTGGCTCAACTTAATCAAATTCAAATGATTTCATTTAACCTAATTAAACATATAGTTGCATTAGTTAGCTCGTTTTCATCATAGTCCCTATTGGAATGATACTTTACTTATCACTTTATTACTTGGCGCGACCCGTGCACTTGCGGTGGCGAATAAGTTTTTGGCGCCGTTGCCGGGGAGAATAAGGAAGTGGTTTATGTTGGGGAGGATAAGGATCCTATTTCCAGTAGAGCTACTGATGCTGACACCTCTGAGTCAGAGTATGACCCTGCAGATGATTTTGATGCCTGACGAGGCTCCTCTGACTGTTGATTTTTTTGTGATGCTTGTCCTTTTCACTGTATTTTCTTTGACATCTTTTTAGTGTATAGATTAGAGTTAGCATTTTTTCTGCAATTCAACTTGGGTTTATGTGAATATGATGCTATCTTGTGATGTTGGCTACTGATGGCTAACATTTGTTTTGTGTGCTAGCTCTGTCATTCTTACCAACTGTCCATATGATAGATTTAAATGCGGGCAGTGATGCCCTGTCTCTGACTTGATGATTGGTTGCCTTTGTTCTTGTTATTATTGGCTGCACCATTGATAATGCTATGAATATTACTTGTCTATATGTACAGGTTTGAGTTCTCTTTGCGTACAGGTTTGTGATTGTTGACCTTTCCTTCAACTTAAGTTGACAGTGAGGGCATTGTTGATTTCAAGTTTGGGGGAGGGAAATTGTGAAAATTTTGAATATAACCAATGAGTGCATAGGGATATACAAGAAGTTTTGATTGACAAAAAAGGAGTGAAATATATGAAATTTCACAAATTTAAGCCTTTGCTTAGAAAATTGCAAGGAAAAGATTTTTTGAATTGGTTAATTGTTTATTTAGGAATGCATGAATGGTCCTATAATTGGATAGCTGCTTAGTATTATGCTTGATAGGAAATTGTGATTGATATGCCTTGTTGAGTGAATTATAATGTTGGAGTGGGTTTCTAAGGAATTCTTTTGAGCATAATCTTGCATTATTAGAGTCAGGGATGTTTTGAAGGTTTTTGTTGAAGGAACTCTTGGTAAACTAGCTTATATATCTATTTTCAAAGATATAATTTCCAAATCTACTTTAGAATTTTTCAAAGCTTATGGTGCATCTCATATGGTTTTAAAAGATGATTTAGGCATTTCATTAAAAAGCGTTTGAGCCTTTCAAGCTAACCTACATTATTATTCTCCCATTTTGAACCCAATTTTGAGCCATTACAGAAAAACCAATATAAATGTTCTTCTGAAAACCAATCACTTCCCTAACCTCTAGCCTGAAAAACCATGAAACACCCTGCTTTAAGATGGATAAAAAAAATTTGGTTTGATGTGTGAAAGGGCAAGTAATGAATGTGAAATGTGCAAATTGTTTAGGGTTTGAAAAAAGTATGCAGAAACCAAGCCAATACTCTTTTTTAAAAAAAAAAAAAAAGAGGAAAATAATTTAAAGAGGCTTGGTAGAAAGAAAACAAGTTAATTCAAGTTGGGTGAGTAAAAAAAATTAAAAAAAAAGAGGAAGAAGAAAGTTCATTTATCCCTTTTTCTGTTCCATTCAAACACCTTAAATCCATGGCCACGTTACAAACTTGAAAGTCCTTTTGATTCTGACATCATATAAGTAGAGATGGATGAAAAAGAGGATAGCACTACAAAAAAACACTGAATTTCCGACGGAATTTGCGACGGAATTGATTCCGTAGGCAATAATAGCATCACAAAAAATTTTCCGACCGAATTCAAATTCCGTCGGAATTTGATGAAATTTATTTTCGTAGCAATTTCTGAAGGAAGTTCCGACGGAATTTATTTCCGTCTCAATTTGAGACGGAATTTATTCCATTGCAAATTCCCTCTCAATTTCTGACGGAATATTCCGTTGCAAATTCCCTCTCAACTTCCTACGAAATTCAATTCCGTCGGAAATTCCGTCGCAAATTTTTTTATAAAAATTTTAAAAATCCATTTGGCAACTTCGGCAACCGCCCCCTCATCGCCGGCGACAGCGCGTGGCATCTCCGGTGGCATCCACCTTGTTGTCGACCCCTAGATCCGCCACGTGTCGCAACCTCTGTCCACCACGTGTCGCAACCTCCGTCCGCCACGTTTCGCAACCTCCGTCCGCCACGTGTTGCAACCTCATATTTCCTGGAAATGTAACTCAACTTGCCCATCCTTTGGTTCGAACCCACAATCTCGTCCGTACGCACGCAATACCTTACCGGATGAGCTCGACTACTTTGGTGTTCTATTATTACACAACTATATATATAATCTTATGTGTATATTTTTTTTAATTTCTAAAATTAAATTTTTATTAACATTAATTAATAACTAATAAGTAATTATTACCTAATATTTTATTTACTAATATTAATTAATAACTAATAAATTTTATTTTTTATATGACTATTTTGCCCCTATAAGGACCAAAACCTATGATTGAAAATTAAAAATATTTTAGAAATTAGAAAAAAATAATAAAAATTAATTTAAAAATAATTTTTTAAAATTAAATTAAATTGTAAAATATTAAATAATTAAAAACTAATTTTTAAATTTTTCCACGGAATTTTAATTAATATTTCTAAATTTTTAAAAATAATAAATTTTTTGGTAATTGAGAGGGAATTTCTGACGGAATTCAATTCCGTCAGAAATTGCGACGGAATTCAATTTTGTCTGAAATTCCATCGAAAAGTGCGACAGAATCAAATTCCGTCGGAAATTCCGTGGCAAAAGTTAGAATTTCCGACAGAATATTTTCCGTGGATAATTCTATGGCAAATTTTGCGACGGAAAAAATTCTGTCAGAAATTCCGTCGCAAAATTTTCCGACGGGATTAAATTCCATCAGAAATTCCATATTTTTTTGTAGTGTAGTGAAGTGTAGAGTTGAAAATTTGTATTGAGTTGGAATATTATGTGTGACTGAGATGGAATCCAGAGAAGTATCTTTTGATTCCATACACACACACACACACACTTAAAGAACTCTTGAAAAACTTGCTCAAAGATTATAAGGCATTCATCTTGGCATATTCCCTCAAGTTCCTGTTTGTTGTGATCCTTAGAGCAAAGAATGAGGGCATGAAGATATCTGCAATTTAGATGAGCAATTTATGAATTCATGTTACATCTGTGAATTTGCTTGAGGACAAGCAAAAGCTTAAGTTTGGATGAGTGTTATTCTCTAGAAATTCTTGTATTTCATCACATTTTTCTTATATATTTGTTGGTTTTAAACTTAAATTGTGCATAAACTTTATACATATGAAGGAAAATGTAATGTGATGGAAATACTTTGCAAAGTGCAAATTTTGAGCTAAATGTATAGAGGCTCAGATTAAATTGAAGAAAATTGGAAAACTCATAAAATCTCTCTCTTTGTAGGACGATGAGGACAAGAAGTAGAAGCCTACATAGATACTTAGAGGTGGAGAAAAGAAGAACAAAAGCCAAAAAGGAAGATAAAAAAAGTAGCTTGAAGGTGCTCCTAGTCATTTTTGCTTCGCCACTGCAACGTAAAAGCAAAATCACCTCCAAAATAAGCCCTTCTGACCGTGTTCGCTTTTGCTACGCCATAGCGACTTAAAAGAAAAAACACCCCAAAAATAGGCCTTTCTGACTGCATTCATTGTGGGTTCGCTATGCAAAGAAAAAGCAAAGTCGCGATACTGCTACTATGCGTTTTGAAAAAGTGACGATGCTAATGCTATTTTAACCTAAGAGAGGCTCCGAAAAGCAATCATTCTACACAAGGGAGAGCTCAAGAACACAAGGAGGCTACTTGGGAGGGAGGGAGCTCTTAGAGCTTTTGGAGAAGATTTGTGAAGAATTTCAAGTATTCTTCTTGCTTTTTTTGGTTTTTCCCTCTTTTCTTCCCAATTTGCTGATATGGTTATGAGTTTTGAGTTGAGTTGTTGGTTTGTATTAATCATGTGTAGCTAAAACTCTCATTTAGGATTACTTCTACTCATTTTATAGATTAAAACTACTATATTTTCTTACTTTTGCTAGTTGTTGAGAATATATGTTGATTTTTCATTATACTTAATTACTATCTTGTGCTTGATCACCACATGATTAGTTTAGTTGAATTGAATGGTGCTTGAGAGAACTATTTTGATTGTAGAGCTTGAGAAAAATCATGTTAGACTTGAAATTTATGGATTAAATGGATGGTTTGTTATTAGAATAGAGATATATCTAAATACCTACCATAATCTAATGAAGAATTGCTTTGGGAAAGATAATTTTCATTAATTATAGACAAGAGATTGAATATTGTTAATGAAAATTAAAAATCAATCTTGACTTGAGAGAACTTGATTGATAATCTTAGAATCTTTGACTAGCATATGGACTCATACAACTAGCATAAGTGAATCAATTGTATAGTTTCATGAAATACAATAGAGAAGAAGTAATCCTAAGCTTTTAAGTCTTGAAGTAGAATCAATTTTGCAATTACCCTTGTTTTACCTTATTGTTTTCAACAAAATTCCTTAATTGACATACTCAATTACAAATAATTTCATTCAACCTAGTTAAGAACATGAGTATAATATTTAACTCACTTTCATCATAATCCTTATGGATCAACACTCGTTTTCTCAATACTTTATTACTTGCGACCCGTACGCTTGTGGAAGCTAAATGGCGAACACCCACATTTGTCCAAATTTCAAAACTTCAAATTAGTCAATTTAGAATTATTGAAATTCAACACCCTTATTTGTCTTTATGTTTTGACAGTATTTTTCTGTCATTTTCCCTTTAAAAGACCTAGGGAACAAAACGACACATTAAAAAGGTTTTTAATATTCATATTTATGGTGCCTATATTTTAAAAACAAAATATTCATTTTTATTAATATTAAAAATCATATTTATAATCTCTAATATTCAACAAAAGCACAAGGAAAGTAAACTAAACATACACTAACCAAAGAAAAAATAGAAGCAAACAACCAAATAAATAACTAGACTAGATCATCCAAAACCTTAGTCTATACCAATTCATGCAATTTGCAAGTTTCCCACCTAATGCCTTCCAAATCATTAATTAATACTGCACTCAGATGGCATAGTGTGGTGTTGGGAACACCCGCACAAAATGCAATAAAAATATCCACTTCAAGTCGTGCTAGAAAACACTATCCTTAATAGCTACATTTTGCAACTTCTCAGGAAGCGGCATTCTTTAGGATTAAACAAATCCTTTCTATAGAAATCAAGGTAAAAAATTAGTAGAAATATAAATGAACTCAAAAGAAGGAGAAAGGTACTCAGTAAGTCCAAGAGCTTGGGCCCTCTAACCTCAGTGCTCCCTGACCATTCACTAGAGTTGGTAATATGGATTTTAACCGTGGGCTGAACCACCCAACCAGGAAAAATGGAGGATATGGGTTCCATAAAAGTGGGACTGTTTTGATGTGATTCTTTTTTGCCTGAACTCATGTAGGCTCAACATGCGGCAGGTTGGATCGTTTTTATTTATTTTATTTTTTGTAAAAAAAATCTGCGACTTCTTTGAGTGTATTGTGTAACCCAACACCATTAATATCAACTATTATTGATTGCATTGAATGTTAATTTGGCTTTTGAATTTATGTTTATTTTGAAATGTGTGGACTTGTGATGAATGCTTAATTTATAATGTTTAAAACTTTGAATTTGATGTTTTATTATCACTTTATGATTCTGTAATGTATTTTCAATTGTTTTATAGTTTTGGTTGGTAGAAAAAAATTCAGTATATTGTTTAAAAAAAAGTTTTGAAAAGCGAAGTATAAAAAAATTTTAAAAAGAAAAATACTATGGGTTGGACGGGCTAACCCGCTAATCCAGAGATTATGGGTTGGCTAAATATTAACCCATATTGATGCGGTTCTTTTTGGCCCAAACCTATATGGTTTTAACTCATGGCGGATTGGCCCGAACCTTATGGTTCAGCCTATATTACCAGCTCTAATATGCACTAAACATGGCCTTTTATAGGCAGGAAGAACATGTGACTATTGTGTAGTTATGATAGTAATTAAAGACTACTTTATAACCATTGAAATGACAGCTACATAATACTAACTAATGATGGTTTAATACAAGGAAAAATCCTTTAAAAAGAATTTTTAAAATGTCAAAAGACAAAAAGGTGTTTTGAGTATTCATAACACTAAAGAAGTGTTAGGGCCTAATTCGTCCTTTTCAAAATTGAAAGGAAATGATAGACTTTTCCCTCAGGGTTTAATTTTCACTTTGAGAGAATTAATTATAAAAACATTATCTGAACTTATGAAATCTTTATTAGAATTATGAAACCCTTATTAGATCTTGTGAATTTTGATTTACAACTTCTAAAATTCTTTAAAGAAGTTGTGAAATTCTTTTGAGAACTTATGAAAACCTTGCCCCAAACTTGTGAAACCTTTATCATAACTTATGAAACCCTTATCAGATCTTGTGAATCAAAATTTGCAACTTGTGAAATTCTTTAAGGAAGTTATGAAATTCTTTTGAGAACTTGTGAAAACCTTACCCGAACTTATGAAACCTTTTATTAGAACTTGTGAAACTCTTGATATTGTAAATCAAAATTTGCAATGTGTGAAATTCTTTAAAGAAGTCGTGAAATTATTTTAATAATTTGTGAAAACCTTATCCGAACTTATGAAACCCTTATCAAATGTGAATCCAAATTTGCAATTTATGAAATTCTTTTGAAAACTTGTGAAAACCTTATCCAAACTTGTGAACCCCTTATCAGATTTTGTGAATTTTGGTTTACAAATTGTGAAATTCTTATGAGAAATTGTGAAAACCTTATCTAAACTCGTGAAATCACACCTTCTCTCTATTCTTTATTTTAAACTTAGAGGAACAATTCTGTCATTTTCTTTTAATTTTGAAAAGGATAAATCAGGATCTAACACCTTTTTGGTATTATGATTATTCTAAAAACCTTTTTGTCTTTTGACTTTTTTAAAGTTCTTGTTAAGGAATTTTCCCTTGATACAATTAATGAAGCTATTAAAATCTATTAATAATATAATGAAACTAAGTAATTAAAATACATAAATGTTTCCTTCTTTCATCTTCAGACCATTAATAACATTACCACATCTTCACGTGCCCACTCGCACATCATTCCAACAAATGCTTTATTAGTTTTGCTGCAAAAATAGTGCATCAATAGTCACCCTCACAACTCCAACCTCAGGCTTCTCCCAACTAGTGATCTACTTTATATCACAGTTACTGCTAGACCCTCCTAACATTCTTTTCCTTGCCATAGCTCCTCAGTGATCCCTCATCAATCTCACTGCACCTAACGTATATTTTAATTAAAACATAGAGTTGATATAATGTTTAGTCCTTGTAGTTTGGCCTCATTTTAGTTTTGATCCTAAACTTTCAAACAGGAGATTTTGGTCCCTCAAGTTTACTATGTTTAAAATATTAGTCCCTGTAGTTAGAGAAAGACTTAAAACTCATACTAATGGTGTTAACTTTATATACATGTCATTAATGGCGTTCAAGTTGCTTATATGACATATTGACCAGGTAAGCTCACCTAGACATTTTATTTAAAAAACACAAAAAAAGTCTTCAACCTAGATTCCACGCACACATCTCACACCAACCAAACACGCACATTGTGATTGAACAAAGAAAAAGAGAAAGGGAGACCCACTTGCGCTGGTGAACTCTAACATGACCATTGCAGGAGTAGTTGTTGGTTCTGACAAACGTCAAGTGCACTTGATATTGCTTGAAAAGACCATATCTTGTTTGTACCAGATTGGCCATGGGACAGTGGTCTCTGCTGAAGCTTGGGGTGTATTGTGGGGACTTAAACTTGCATGGGATAGAGGATACAGACAAATCCTAATTGAGTGTGATTGTAGTGAAGTTATGGAACTGATTCAAGACATGGTGGCTCAGGAACACCTTGATTTTTACCTTATCGTGGAGGTTTTTACGTTGATGGACTGAAATTGGGAAGTGGAAATGTTACATTGTTTTCGAGATATTAACACAGTTGCAGACGCTATAGAAAAAGGAAGCTTAGAAGATGACGATAGATCTCCATATCACCGAGTCACCACTTGAAGTTATTGCGAGATTATTACTTACTGAGGCAAAAGGGACGAGATTGCATGTTGATTCAGGAGGATAATTCCTGAGTAGGTTGAAGATTATCATGTACTATAAAAAAAAGACCATATCTTGTAATTAAGGATAATAGCCTAATTAATATATATTAAACTATCCTACCAGAATTTTATAACAGTTAATCATGACACAAAAGTTTCTAACCACATTTCCTAACACACTATCATGGTCAAAAGGATTAAAACCACAAATAAAATTAACCATGATAGAAAAGAGTGAAACTAAATTTAAAAGGTTTGTCGTGGTTATAAAAGGATTTATCTATCATTTCTAAAACCTTTTCACAAATCGAACAAGATTAAGACATCGGCATTTAGGGCACATATCCCATCCACAAACCCACTACAGTAAACCAAAGACAAGACTAATGGCACAATCAAAATAGAGGTTAAAAACTCAGCCCACTAGTCCATTCCATAACATGTCACTGAATCTTACAACAAAAAGTTCTGTAACACAACAGAATATAATAATAATGTAATAGATCCACAAGATTGTTGAGTGAACAAGTTAAGGCCTCAAACCTAATAAAATCTTCACGGTTGCCCAAAACATAGTTCATAATGAATATAAAGATGTGGGCATTATATGGAAATATAATAACTAATACAATCCAGCATAAATAGGAGGACTAAAAGACTATCAATGCCTATGCCTCTATCTGCTTCCCTTCGCCCTAATCTAAAAATAGAGGGCTTTCCTGAAAAATATTAACAACAATAGGATGAGACATAAAATCCTAGTAATCAAAATCAATTTACAACATATGTAGGATAGGAATGCAAGTTAGAGAAGCAGGTTTATAATTATGTATATAAATATAAAACTAACAATCCTTAACAAACAATGTCCCATTATACATGTATATATATACACACGCGCATTTAAAAATCATCTCACCCATCCACCATGCTCCAACTTATTGCCGATTTAGACTTAGTACAGCCTATCAATGCCAGTATGCCTGGCCAAAGATTAGCTAGTCACTTCAAGAGTATTGCCCCCTCCCATATACACTGATATACCAAAACATGGAGGTATCTGCTCAAAACACTCAACTCAAATTCGGGTTAGGAATAAGAGAGCTGATAGGCACACAAATTCTCCATAACCCCTACCACATAGTCCCAAAATATTTCTAAAATAGTGAACATGATATATACATATATTTTTCAAAAACCTTTCACATCAATACAACACCTCAAACAATTTTTATCGCATTACATCCATGATCACAAGCATCAAAATCTCATATATAAATTCCAATTACACATACAATTTGAAAGTATATTGCCTCACTGAACTAATATATTGCCTCATTGAACTAAGTTCATATACAAAAGTACATAGGATTTTCCAAATCACATTTTAATTTCATAAAGAAGATAAAATTTGAGAAAACACCTTACAATCAAGAAAAAGCATATAAAATAAATTAATCCCGGCTACCTCAACTCCAAGCTAAACCTTACAAGCCTTGAGAAACAAAGGCACCACTCACAAACCGTTCAAAAATCAATCTATACAATAATGTATATACAAATTTAATACATAAATTAAACAATTAACTTAATTATATAATTTTATAGTATTGAATTAATTAACCAAAAATTACAATTTCACACTTTGATCTCAATTTTTTTTTTTTTTGTTTTAAACTTTGTGTAAGCATTTTCCTTACCTAAAGAACCCATTGGAATCACAATTTAACACCAATTTCATTTAATTGTGCAAAATCTCCAATTTAAAGTTTAGGCTTCAATCATAAAATTGTTAAATTATAAATCTTCAATTTATTCAACAATCTAAACTGATTAAAACTTAAATAAGACTTTCAATGACCCAAATAAGTTGTTTAACTCAAATTTAACTAGTAAAAATATAATATAGGAAATAAATCTTAAAATTTTTAAATAGAAAATTAATTTTAAATTCTTACAACAAATAAACAACAAATCTAAACCAATTAAAATTAACTATTAATGATCCTCTACATTTCTAGAGTTATCTTTTATCAAAACTCAAAACTTTCCCAAAATTCTAAGCCCAAAATATTCCCCAATCAGTACAAAAATACCATCATTAGAAAGATAAAATTATATAGAACAATTTCATAAAAGGATTTTCATGAAAAGGAGTAAATTCAAGTACCTATTTGATCATCAAAATGAAACCTAAACTGAAAACTGTCAAATGCCATGACTGGGGAAGAAAGAAATGAAGACGAAGTGGCCACTATTCAAGGGGTATATATATATCAATGTTTAAAGACCCGGATCAGACTTGAGCTAGAGGAGTTGCTGGTTTGTTTTGATGTGTTCAGCCATTTTGATCCATTTCAACTCGGCTTTTGAGCCGGGAATCGCTATTCGCCTTCCAACTGGAACAGATATTCAATAGCTGGACGGGTCAAAGTTTTCCCTAAAAAAAGGACAAGGAAGATGAAGACAGAGCCAAAGGAAAAGAAAATTGGAGGAAAAAATATTTATACTTAAAGCACTTAATGAACGGATGTTACTTCATGATTTATTCCATTTTGTATTTTTTTGGTTAGATCAAGGGTTGCTCCCTTGAGGATTAGAGGGTAAAGAATTCTCAACTCTCCTAATAAATGCCCTTTTTAAGATTCGAACTTGTATTCTCCTCCTTACGGGGTGAGGCACCTTATCACGTCAACCAACGACTTGTTGGTCCATTATGTTTTTTTTAAAAAAAAAAATCTCTTTTTAAAACATTTGAGGAGGAAACTTTTTTTGCCAATAATTGAGTAGGAATTTGAAAGGTGAAAATTAATTATAATTTTGCTTGAGAAAATTAATTTAAAATTATTATAATTAGGTATTGAAAATTTAATTTCAGTATGTGTTTATAGTTTTTATATTAATCTCATTCTCTTTTGTCATTACACACGTTCAAAGTTTAGTTTTATTTGTTTACAGGAGTATATTATTATGTGAGTTACTTATGTCATCACTAGTTAGATTATTTATGATTATTTCGAGTCATTTAAATTATTGATATTTATTTTTTCCATGTATTATTTTAAAAGCAGATTAAAATTTATTTTAATTTATATCAAAATTTATTAGTATAAAATATATAATATATTATTTTAACTAAGGTTAAATTGCTACCGAAATAATGAAATTAAGCTATTTAATTATTTTCTCAAATTATCTAACAAAATTTAATATTTTATTTTCATACTTATATAATATTATATATATGTATAATAATTTTTATTTAATTATTACGTCACCGGTCCGACCAAATGATCTGACAGTTTGAACCGTAACCTGTTCACCTCTCTGGCTCAATGTCTGGTCTAACTTTTAAAACATGGTCAATGATTTCAGAATCGAACTGGACGGTTTGACCACCGACCGGGGAAGAAGGTGACTCGAGTCACCCTGATAAGCCGTTTTGAGCCGGTGTAAATCCATCTTGAGAAATTGGGGTTAATCCGGGAACTGAAACAATCCTGAAGTAACCATTCGGTCTGGTTTTCTTGAAATTTTCAACCACTTCACCGGTGACAACCCTTTATTCTTACACCTACGACGAGCATCACTCTCTTTCTAGACATTAATGCATGCCCATGGCTGCCTTTTGCCATGATAATGTCAGACATAAACCAATCTTTTGTATGAAAAAGAAGATGATGAAAGAAGAAGAAGAAATAGAGGTCATTGGAGTCGGGGACGAAGAGGAAAGATGATGGAGGAGGACAAAGAGGAACACACTTAAAGGATGAAAGAGAAATAATATAATATCAACATATAAGCTTTATACTAACCCTTTGTATTAGAATTGTCCACCTTTTCAGAACTTGAAAACCGTGTGTTGGGGCTCTTGGGGATATTTGATTTTACATCACATTTCTTTTTCTTTTTTGGTAGAAGATTTAAACCTTTTTTTATTCTTATAGTTTTACTATATCATTTGTAATTTTAAATTCTAACATCCACCACTATAGAGTTTTTTAAATGCTAAGTTTTTTCAATTTCATACTATTTTTTATTTTACATATGTTAAGATATGATTATGAGCTTTAATAATTTTAATTTTATTTTATTATTGTAAAGTAGTTTAAGACATATTTTTAGCATTTTTTTAGTGTTACTTTGTATAAGTTTTTTTCTATAAAGTGTTACTTTGAATAAGTTTATTGTGTTGAGACTTGGTATTTGAAATTGATGCTATAAATGTGAGTTTATTTATATTTATTTTTAAAATTATGCAACAAGTAAATATATATTTCTTTTATTTGTTATAGGGATATATAATATTTTTTTGTTTAATTATTACAGCACTAGCTCGACCACCGTTTCGACTGAATGAACTATGACTTGCTAGTCTCTCTGGCTAACATCCAGTCCGATTTTTAAAACATCGCTTTAAATAAACCATTTTTTATTCCAATAATTACATGACAAATCCATTTATCATAAATATTTTTTTTATTAATTGTAATTAAATCATAAAAGTAAAAATTATGATGTTACAACTCTCCCCACCTAAATAGAATTTTGTACCCAAAATTTGCAACAATATAAGAATTATGATAATTCACAATACAAGATTTCAACATAATGTCAAAGTCAAAGCAATATTACCACAACACAAACGGCACGCCAAGCACATCAAAATGCAAGTCACTAACACAAGCAAAATCACAACATCACACAGACACAATTACAACACAAATATCAACACTACCATAACATACAAATATACCTAAGCAAACAAGTCAGTGCAATCACGCCGCATTCGCTCTTTAGCTTCTCAAGTTGCATTACCAGGAGACATACCCGTCCAAAATACTTTGAAAAGATGAACGGTTCTATTTCTCAATTGCTTGTCCTTTACGTCTAAGATCCTCTTTGGCACGAGCATATAGGTTAGATTCTCCCTCAACTCGACTTTTTCAGGTTCAATCACATGGGAAGGGTCTGGATGATATTTCTTAAGTTGTGACACATGGAACACATTGTCATCCATTTCAAACTCCAAAGATCTGTGCCACCTACCACATAGCTCTTTTGTAGGCTTTGTGCCATCAAGAACTCTTGAAGAATCATCTCAGTGTGTGTTTGGGATAGCAGTGAGAAAAATGACTTATTTTGATTCTGACTTATACAAAATGACTTTATAAAAAAGTCAGTTTATGTAATATGATTTATGTTTGGATGAACGATTGAATAAATGTTATTGCATAAATCAAAACTTATTTGGATTAACGATTGGATAAGTACTTTTTTAAAAGTCAAAATTTGTTTAAAGACTAGAAAAATTTACAGAAAGCCCTACAATTTCTAAAAATTACAAGTAAATGAAGATAAGGGCCAGAGAAAATTACAGAAAAAACCCAGAACTTTTAAAATTATAACTGCACCCCCATAAGTTTCAATGTTTTATTGTTTTACATTATGATCCCTCCTTATAAACTTTTGAAATTTGCAGAAAGGTCCCTGGTTAAAACTTGCGTTTTGACCAAGTTCCTTCTTCTTCTTCCTACCGACAGAACTGGACCAAAGACCAATGGCAAACACAGAGAGCATCGTGAACCATAATTAAGGAGCTCTAAACCTCCAACCTCCTCCTACCTCCGTCGCCGGATTCAGATCATCATCATCGACCTTCCTTTCTTCAACACCGAAGAGAGCACCGTCACCAAACCTTTGCCGTCCGCCACTGTACCCAGCAGCATAATCCACCACACCACTGTCAGCTGCCTTCTCTATACACACCACCATCGTTGACCTTAACTATAGCACCGGGTAGTTGGATGTTTGGCAGCGGAGAAGAGAACAAAAGCAGAGTACAGCGCAAAACGGTAATAAATTCCCTTATTTAATAAGTTAAAAGCTAGACCTAAGAGCGTTTTCGAAAAGCCCGTTATTAAATGAAATCTCAACTAAAAAAAAGGCGAACGAAACACTCACAATAAAGCCATATCGCACAAATCGAGCTTTTTTCTCTAAAATCGGGCTTAGTGGAGGGCAAACCACCAAACCAAACACTACCTCAATTTCCTTCATATTTTCATTCACGAAGTTTGGTACTATTACGATTCATCCTCCTCCGCTTTATTTTTTGTTTTGGGTGCTTACGATTTTGCTTTCCCTTCAACTATTTCTTCTAGAAGTTTCTCTAGATCATCGGCAAGGTCCACGTTTGGGTTTGGGTTTCTCCATATCTACTAGTCTTCTTTTCTGTTGGATTTTTGCTTCATCTTCTTCTCCACCTTCATGATTTTTTTCCTCTCATTTGCTGAATTTTGGCTGCATATCTGCTGGGTGTCTCCATGTCTGCTGGTATTTTTCATTGTTTGTGAGTATTCAACTATTCATATTTCCTTTTGGCCCGCGTTCTTTGTTTAAATTTTTTCCTTAGATATAAAAATATGTTCTATTAATGATTATGGATATGGGATCTATTCTTCTTCTACTTTCGAGGTTACCTTACGTTTTGGCTGTTTCTTTTGTTTTTTGTTTTTCTAAAAAATCACATATGGTAAACTCTGAGGACCAAACGTTATATTAACTTTAAAATATATAAAAATATTCACACACATATAATACATAACTTTTAAAAGAGTAGTATTTAAATAAAAATATTGCTAGACAAGTAAATAAACATTAATATATAAGCCATATACAATCCAACAAACTATAGTAACTGAAGCATAAATTTGGTGAATTAAAAAAAACTCAAAGTGACATCTCCAGAAAGAAAATATAAAATCTTGATGCATTCAAACTCTCAGTGTGTGTTGTGCACAACGTTGGCCACGATATTGAGAGCCAAAACGCACAGTGAAGCTCCAATAAATTTTAAAAAAATTGATTTCCAATCGTTCGGAGAAGAGAAAAGAGCAAAAGAAGGAAGAAATGGAAAATTTCTTTTTAAGAAAAGTGGGTCCCATTTACTTAAATAAAAATGATAAAATTATTCACTGAAATTTGTAAAAGCTAATCCAAATATTTGTTTTTGGCAGCATAAAGTTAATCCAAATATAAACCAGGTTATATTTTCTAATTTTTATTCAAAATTAAGTTTAAAAAATCAAATTAAATAAAAGTCACTTTTTACCAACGTAGTTTTTAGAAAGTTAAGTATGGTACCCGGGTTGCTCTAAGAAAAACAAAAAGCTCATTAACATCCTTTAGTCATTTTCCTATCTAAATTTATTTTTTAAATAATCATTCAAACAAATTTTAATATAAAAAATCATTTCTACTACTATTAATTCAAATATAAATTATATTTGTAATTTAATTTTTATCCTATATTAAATTTATAAAAACCATATTAAAAAAAAAAAATCACTTCTATCGATAATCCAAACTTTTCCCCATGCCCTATCCCGAACTCACCCAGCAGTCCCAAAAAGTAGGGACTAGTTTACGGTTCAGTTCTCATTCTGCCACTGGGTTGTGTACTTGTGTTTTAACCCCTGCGAATGTTGCCATCCACATTCCTTTGGGCCCAATGTAAGCATACCATTCGAATCGAATTAGAGCTGGGAAAACGGGCCGGCCCTTCACGGGCTCGGGCCTAAATGGGCCGACCTGTTTAGGCCCGTTTCCTAAAAAGTACCATATTTTTTAAGCCTGCGGCCCTACAGGGTTGGCCCTTCACGGGCTCGGGCCTAAATGGGTTTAAACTCATTTTAATTCAAAATTTTTTTTTTAAAGTTTTACAATTTATTTATTATTTTGCTTTAAATTGGTATACATTATTTTTAAAACTCATAAATTTGTAGTTAAAATAATCATCTAATGTCCAAATTAGCCCTTTCTTTTTTTTAAGTTTAAATGAATAAAACATTATAGAAAATAAAATAAATAAAACCAATTAATAAGTGTTTGCCTGTTATTAATACTCTATTAGGAACTTAGGTGTCTCTCATATTGATAATTTGATATAATGATATTATATTTATTAATTTATTTTAAAAAAATATTAAACGGACCTAAAAGGGCCGGTCCTAAAAAGGGCCGGCCCGTAGGGCTTAAGACCGATCCTTTTAAACCCGCTTCCATTTTCAACCTCTAAATCATAGGCCCGGCCATTGACGGGCTCGGGCCGGGCCGCCCGAATACCCGGCTCTAATTATCGAATTGTGCCATTCCTAAAGCACAGTCGATATTGGAGGCATGTTGGCAAAATCACCGCTTCCGGCATCAATCTCCTCCGGTGGAAACAGAGCGGATGTGGCTGCGGTTGGTATCATACTCATTGACGGAGCTAAGGAAACTAGAGCCGATCATATATGTCTTAGCCTTGCAGTCTCTGAAAGACCGACCTTTCGAAATAAAATCATCTAGTAACTTGCTATTTTTCTTCAAATTAAAGGAAACAAGTCGGCCGGATTCTGAATTTCAATTTCGATTGCATTGACTGGGTTCGGATTGTTGCACGCTGTAGAAAGAATCTGGGCCTTTGAAATTACTGACGGTGAAAGCCAGCTTCACCAACCTTGTTCCTACAATATTGGATTGGTAAGCTTGATCTTCATACTGGGTGCAATACGTATGAAATTTAGTTTCTAAAATTCAGATTCTTTTTCCTCTTTATTGCTCTAAGGTATAATTTGTATGTAACCTTGGATTATTTGTACTACGACTCATGAAACCCTAACGGATCCAAAGCAAATACATTACAAGAGAAGATATGACTTGTCTGCTAAAATATGCTGCATAACACATACGCTACAAAATGAAACTGATAGGTATGGAGATTCTGGATTACAGTTTCAAACAGGAGGTCACCACATCAGTCCACACAAATTCAGTGTTACTGCTAATAAGGTCCTCACATATTGCCTCCCCATTTTGATGGTCTCTTTATTCTCTATGCCTTTTATTGGCCCATGAGACCCTTTTTTCTCTTATATTCCTCCTTTTTTTTCCCCTTCCTTCGGCACTCAGGATCAAGCAGTTGGATTGTTAGTTCCAATGTTTAGCGTACAATATATATATATATATATATTTTTTATTGATGTGGATGAAACTAAATAATATTAAATTTTAATTCTACTTGAATAATCTGATTATTTATAGTTTACAAAATAATGTTACATGGTGGTGATTTCACTTGTTTCAGGGGACTATTCTGATAGTTTCCTATATGCTAATTGCAACATAGTACATTTATATTGATAACTGATTCTTCTATTGCATATCCTTTGGCATTTCCTATGGATTATGATTTTTACCTATACAAGTGTATCTTCCTTTCTCATTGTCCTCATCCTTTAATTACTGCAAATTTTTTCCCAGAAATTCTTAAATAATTTGACACTTTTATAGGTTTGCAATTGAATCCCTGAATTTGGTGGCATAGAACTTTCGGCAATGATATGCTTTATAAAAGCCATGCCAATATACTAGCTTTTGAGGTAAAATCTCTGCTATATGGTCTAATTTCTTGTTAGAATATTATGTACATATTGTAATTAATGAGTTAGAATAATATGTAATTAAAAGGCATGCTTAAGCTTCATAATAATGTGTCATTATAAATATTCAATTCTATAGGAGCCTCTACCTTTTATGTACATTGATATAATGTTATGAATAACAGAGCAAGAAATCTCTTTATTCTCCTTATATAATCACATTTCTAGTGGACTTAGTTTTAGTTGTTCTCTTTTGGCTTTTAATTATTCTTTGGTGTGATATTTGTCACAAAGAAGTCTGATAGGGGTGTCTTAAAACTCCTTGTTGGTGGGAGTTTTATATTTGACCACTAATGTTTGTGAGATTGGTAAAGACATAATTGGATATGTTGAGGATTGATGAAGTGAAAGGCATTTAGCTTTCCTGGATATTTTCTGACAATATTAGCAGCATAACTAAACCCCCTTATAGAACCAGGTCTTTTCTATTGTCTGAACTTTCACTTTCACATCTAAAGCAAATGAGACCCTCTAATGGTGTCATGTTGAAGACTTCCATGTGTGCCAACTTAAGCCCTCAAGTTAGTTACAGAGGCAAAAGTTGAATGATGCAATATTATGTTCGAATCTGTACAAATCCTTTAACCTAAGTACAAATGCATCCCCAGTTATTAATCTAACGAAAAAAGATTGCAATTTGTTCCACATGCTATCTAGAAATTGGAAATATACATATCTCCATGATCTATCATACAGCAAAGGACCTACCACAGCCCAAAATCCCACCACAAATCCCAATGTCATACTTAACAAAAACCAATCAATCCCCTCCCCATTACCAACATTCTTGTCATCTTGATTTGAATCACTTGAAGTGCGTTTATTAGTGAGAGGAGGATCACATAAGCTGTTGCCAACAAAACTAGATGCTTCAAAGCTTTGTAATTGTGTCCCTGTAGGAATTCTTCCATCCAAATTATTGCTTGACAAGTTCAAAAAGCTCAAGAAGCCTAACTTGGTTATGCTTGGTGGGTTTTCACCAAAAAGATGATTCCTTGAGAAATCCATAGACTCTAGTGATTCCATGTTCCCAATGCTATTTGGAATTTGACCACTCAAACCGTTATTGGAAACATTTAAAAAGTGTAACCCCTTAAGTCTTGTGATTTCCATTGGTATCTCTCCAGATAATTTGTTGCTTGAAAGGTCAATACTTATGACAAGTTCAAGAATAGCTCTATAATAATCAGCTCTTTCCTTAAGGAAAAGGAGCTCCTCAAGAATCAGATGCCTTGTGTTGTTCGCTCTGTTGCAATGAATATATGATTCTGAATTACTATTTACCATTGAAATAGCACTCACATGGTTGATACATTTGGGTATATGTCCTGTTAACTTGTTTTGTGCAAGGTCTAAGATTTGTAACAGCCTCATGTAACATATTTGATAGGGAATGTGACCTGAGAACTTATTTGATCTAAGAACAAATGTCTTCAAATTTGGCAAGTGTTGTCCAACCCATGATGTAATTGTTCCTGAAAATTGATTGTTCCCTAGATCCAAAGAAATCAATTTGCTGCAATTCTTCCAGAAAGTCGGAAAACTTCCAAAGAAACTATTGTTGCGGAGGTGTAACACTTCCAACCAGGATAGTGATCCAAAGGATTGGGGTAAGATCCCAGACAACGGGTTGTTTGCTAAGTTCACCACACCAAGTTTTGCCACATCATCCAACAATCAGGTATTTCTCCCGATAAATTATTTGATGCCAATATGTGGAATTCCAAGTTCTTTGTCTCATCATGTTCAGAATGCAAAAGATGTGCTATGGAACCTGAAAATTGATTGCTTGAGAGGCCTATATAAATCATATGGGGTGATATGTAAGGTAGTTGACCATTTAACTTATTCGAGCTTTAACCCACAATACTTGGGATAGGAATGGAGTTCTTCCATATATTTGAAACCTCACCATCAATGTAATTGTGAGAGAGATTGAATTTATGAGCATTGTCAAATGAGCTCCAAACCCAAGCTGGAATAGGAATAGATATCTGTGTGTTTGAAATATCCAAATCACAGAGATGCTTTAGTGATTGAATCCATAATGGAAAGTCAGGACCGAGATACCAGGAAGCCATTCCTAAATACTCCAAAATTTGAAAAGGAGGACTCCAATCGGGACTCACTTGTAAAGGGAATTGGTTTCTTGAAGCATTGAAAAGGTATAAGTGGGCGAAATTAAGGTGGGCCTCTTTTACCATTGCATTGAATAGATTATCTTGGATATAAAGAAAACACAATTTAGAAAGTGATCCTAGAATTATAAAAGGAAATACACTGAATCGATTATTTGAAAGGTTAAGATATATTAGAGATGTGAGATTTCCTAGTGATCTAGGGATTTCACCCTTGATATTGTTGCTAGAGAGGTAAACCCTGGCTAGATTTTTGAAGTGCCCAATTTGTTCTGTTAAATAGCCAGGTAGTTGAAAACTTGTAGAATACAAAACCTCTAATATTTGTGAATCACATTTGGAAAAACCTTTTAAAGTTTTGGAAACTTGTTGATTGCACTTCTTATTTGAAAGGAACACTATTTTCAGGTTGCAGAGATTTCCAATGGATATTGGAATTTTCCCGTCTAGATGATTATCAAACAAAGCAAGATGTTCAAGAGGAGTCAAGTTTCCAATGTTATAAGAAATAGTGCCAGCCAAGTTGTTATAGAGATAAAGTAACTTTAAGTGACTAAAGCTGTACAACCAATCAGGAATAGAAGAGTTAAACAAATTCTGAGATAAATCAAGATGTTGAAGGAAGGTTAGGTTTTGAATTCCATCAGGGATAGATCCATGAAAATTGTTATTGGACAACTGAAGATAAACCAAAATTTTCAATTGGAATATCCACCATGGAACTAGTGAAGGCCCAAAGAAGTAAGAATTGGAATTTGGAAGGGTCAACGATGGCTAGATTTGAAAAGTTAAAGGTAGATGGTTGAAAATGATGATGAAATTCACAGTATGACAAGTACAACACACTCAAAGAGGGAAGTGAATGAAGAATGATTAACCAATCAGAGGCAATGGACAAGTTTGTGAAACTTGGGTCAAGATGTTGAAGTCGATAAAGATCTCCAAGCCACTGGAGATTGCCAACATAAAATGCATCCATATTGGATTGATAAGAACCTCTGAGATCAAGATAGATTAGATTGGAGAGGTTTCCAATTTCTTGAGGGATGCTTGCCGTGAAATGATTGCCTCCAATGTCAAGGTAGAGCAAATTGGAAAGATTGCTAATTTGATGAGGAATTCTTCCACCAAATCCAGCTTGAGAGAGGTTAAGGTATGTTAAGCTTTTCGTTGAGCCAAGGAAACCAGGAATTGGCTTGCCACCAAAATCATTACCACTCAAGTCCAAGTAATTTAAATGCTTCAAATCAAGCAAAGAAGGATGTATCTTACCCTCAAGCCTTGATCTCTCATAAGATTCACGTACATCGTAATACCAAGGAGGTGAAGGAGGTGAAGTTGTGAGGTGAAGCTCAAGAATGCTACTAGTTAAGTTGTTGCAAACAACTGACGCTCAGTTACAGCAATCTCCATCATCGGCAGACCAAGAGCCTAGCCTGTTTGAAGTGTCTAGGTGATGGGCCCACGACACAACTAGCCCATACTTACAAGAGGAGATTAGCCCAAGGACCACGCAAGCCCAATCCTGGCCACTCTGAGAAGGGGAGGGCAGAAGCGGTTATCTAGGGCTGTGTGCCTAAAGAGAGGGGAGGATGGACAGTGGTGGCTGGGGAGAGTCCTAACCTCTCGAATGTTGGGAAGCTGGTTCTATTATCTTTAATTCCTGCATTTCTTCTTTCCTTGTTGCATTAGGTTGATAGCCTTAGAGGCATTTCATTCTTCACTGTATCAGATTTAGCTAGCTGTATTTTCATCAGTTTTCCCTTTCCTTCGCCATTGAAGGGGTTGTAGTTGGCTATTTAGTGAAGAATTATTCAGTTCCATCAACTTGGTATCAGAGAGGGACTATCCTGTGAATGGTGGGTACAAGAATGGAGTCTCGGCTAGAAGGAGTAGAGAAGGTGATGCAAGAGATTCCGGAGCTACGCCATGCCATCGTGGAGATGCAGAGGGCGAATATGGAGGCTAGAGAGGAGAGAGCAAACATGTCGCGAATCATCCAACAACTGCAAGGGCGTTCGGATGACATCATGCGACTACTACAAGAGAGACTACCGGGTGGACCGAACCCAGGAAATCCGGGCAACCTCGGGCATACTATACCGAATACAGGAACTGACCATTTGGGAGCCGGAGGTGGTGGCACTGCCGGCGAACACGACAGCCATAGGTATCGGCGACTGGAAATGCCAATATTCGACGGGGACGACCCTATCGGGTGGACCTTTCGAATGGAGCGGTATTTTACTGTTAATGGAATCACTGAAGCTGAGAAGATTGATGCGGCGATAGTGGGCTTGGAAGGGAAGGCCTTGAATTGGTACCAGTGGGCCGAGACTAGAGCCCCTATGGCGAGTTGGGTTGAGTTCAAGTCAGGGGTGATTAAGCGATTCCATGCGTCACATACAGGAGATAATTACGAGCGATTAGCTGGCCTGAAACAGGGTAGTGGGACTGTGGGCGATTATCGCGAGCGCTTTGAAATGTTATCGGCAACCTTAGATGACGTTTTCGAAGTGACGTTGAAGGGAATGTTTCTGAATGGGCTACAAGAAGAGTTAAAGGCTGATGTTAGGTTGCTGAAACCAAACACCCTGCACGATCTTATGAATACATCGTCTGAAATTGAGGGGCGAAATTTGACGTTGGAGCAGGTGCGACGGAGGCGCGACCCACAAGGGGGGAGGCGGGATACCTCATCACGGCTGACGCTGACGGTACCGCAATATTCGAGATACTCGAATTTTTCTGACGTACCGAAAAGCCCAAACGAGGTGACGTCTAACCGGGGCAGCAACAGCAAAGGCGGGGAGACTCCAAAAAACACTAATAGCACTGCTCAAGGGCCGAACTCACCTTCCAGCAGTGGTAGTAGCAGTAATCGAGGGTCTAGGAGGCTGTCCGAGGCTGAATTAAACCGGAGAAGGGAGTTGGGATTATGTTTCAAATGTGACGATAAGTATGGACCCAACCATAAATGTAAGGCAAAGCAGTTGCAGCTACTGGTAGTGGAAGATGACAAGGGAGACGAGGTGAGGGAAGAGGATTTTGAAGAACTAGTTGAAGGGGAAAGCGAGAAATCTTGTGTTAACATGGAGCTGTCCCAAACGACTATACACGGGATCTCTAGCCATAAAACGATGAAGCTTAGGGGGCAGATACATCAGAGGGCAGTAGTGGTTTTGATTGATAGTGGGGCCACACATAATTTTATTTCTCAAAGCATCATAGAAGAATTGGGAGTAAAGGTGCAGCCAACACAAGAGTATTATGTCTCAATGGGCGATGGGAGGAGAGTACGTGTTAGTGGGAAATGCCAAGAAGTGGAACTGGACCTACAAGGGTTAATGGTAGTGCAAACCTTCTACCTTTTTCCCTTGGCGAATGTTGACATCGTTTTGGGGATAGCGTGGCTTCAGTCCCTGGGAGAAGTTCGAGTCAATTGGGGGCAACTTTACATGAAGGTCAAGGTGGATAACAGCTGGCAATGTTTTCAGGGGGACCCCACTCTCACCCACACACGGGTTTCCTTCAAATCTCTCAAGAAAGCATTGAAGGCGAGTTCTGAACGTTATATGATAGAGATTAATGCGGTAGAGTTACAAAGACAGCCAGAAAAGGAGTTGGTCTCCTCTTTTGCTACGAAAATTCAAGATTTGCTGAAACAATTTCCAGTGGTGTGCAAGCCAGCAGAGGGGTTACCTCCCCGCAGAACTAAAGATCACTCAATAGTGCTTAAAGAAGGGATGCCACCACCCAACTTGAGGCCATACAGATACTCATTTGTCCACAAAGCTGAAATCGAGAAGCTGGTCAGAGAAATGATAACCGCTGGGATTATAAGGCCAAGTAACAGCCCATTCTCAAGTCCCGTGCTCCTAGTAAAGAAGAAGGATGGAAGCTGGAGATTTTGCGTGGATTATCGCGCCTTGAACAAAATTACGGTGCCCGACAAGTACCCTATACCAGCCATTGATGAGCTATTAGATGAACTTGGGGAAGCAACAATTTTCTCAAAGTTGGATCTCAAATCCGGGTACCATCAGATACGAATCAAGGCTGGTGATGAAGGTAAAACGGCCTTCCGCACGCATGACGGTCACTACGAATTTCTGGTTATGCCTTTTGGCCTTACTAATGCTCCCTCTACTTTTCAATCTTTGATGAATGATGTATTTCGTGATTTTTTGAGGAAATTTGTGCTGGTTTTTTTTTATGACATTTTGATTTACAGCAAAAATAAACAGTCTCATTTAGAGCATTTGCGCAGGGTACTGGAACTCTTGCAGCATCACCAGCTGGTTGTCAATCTTAAGAAATGCAGTTTTGTCCAGAAGCAACTCGAATACTTGGGCCACATAATTACAGCAGGAGGAGTAAAAGCTGACCCTGCTAAGATTGAATCCATGGTGACTTGGCCAGTGCCCAAAGACATCAAGAGCTTGCGAGGGTTTTTAGGCTTAACTGGGTACTACCGTAAGTTCATTAAAGATTATGGGAACATAGCTGCACCACTCACAGCATTGTTGAAGAAAAACGCCTTTAAGTGGAGCGACAGAGCCCAAGCCGCTTTTCAGCAACTTAAATCTGCCATGACAAATGCTCCCATCCTTGCTATGCCTGATTTCCAGCTACCTTTTGAAATAGAAGCAGATGCGTGTGGGGTTGGAGTTGGGGCTGTGTTGATGCAACGGGGCAAGCCCATTTCTTATTTCAGTCAGCAATTATCTTCTAAGGCTCAGCAGGGATCCGTATACGAGAAGGAACTGATGGCTATTGTTCTCGCCATCAAGAAATGGCAACATTATTTATCAGCCCATCCTTTTACCATTAAAACTGACCAGAAGGCATTGAAGTACTTACTGGAGCAACGAGTAATTGATCCAGACCAGAAGAAGTGGGTATCCAAACTCATGGGGTACAAGTTTGAAATTCAATACAAGCCCGGGAAAGAAAATCGAGCAGCTGATGCATTATCGAGAAGAGAGGCAACTGCCATGTCACTGAATGCTTGTTCCTTATGGCAATATGCCGGAATGGAGGAATTCGAAGCTGAAATAACCAAAGATGATAAATTGAAGACCCTTAGGCAACAAGTGATACTTGGGGAAGATGTACCAGCAGGGTACTCAATGAAGAAGGGATGTTTGACATACCAGGGCAGATTGGTGGTACCCCGATCTTCACCCCAAACGGAATCTCTAATTCAAGAATTCCATAACTCACCTATGGGAGGGCATTCCGGGTATTTACGCACCTATAAACGGTTAGCTGAAGTAGTTTTCTGGGAAGGGATGCGTAAGGATGTACAGAATCACATTGCTGAATGTGAGATTTGTCAAAAGAACAAGTATGAAGCTGTTAGCCCAGCTGGGTTGTTGCAGCCACTGCCAATTCCCCAGCAAGTTTGGGAAGACATAAGCATGGATTTCATAGTTGGGATGCCAAAATCGAACAGATATGACACTATTATGGTGGTAGTCAATCGACTCACAAAATACACTCATTTTATTCCTCTCTCACACCCATTCACTGCGAAGGATGTGGCTGAAACTTTCATTGCTGAAGTGGTTAAACTACATGGGTTTCCTAAGTCCATTGTGTCAGATCGGGACCGGGTATTCATTAGCCAATTTTGGAGGGAACTATTCTCTCTTTCGGGCACCACTTTGAAATACAGCTCTGGCTACCATCCCCAAACCGACGGCCAAACCGAGGTGGTGAATCGTAGTTTGGAGACCTATCTTCGGTGTTTTGCGGGAGAGTGCCCCAAGAAATGGGTAAAGATGTTACCATAGGCAGAATTTTGGTTTAATACCTCATATAACCGATCATTAGGAACAACACCCTTCAAGGCTTTGTATGGCCGCGATCCTCCTACGGTTTTTCAATGGAAAGACGATGATTCTATGGTAGAGGAAGTTAATGAGCAACTGAGGGAAAGAAATGAGAGCTTGCAGAAACTTAAGTTTCACCTTGAACAGGCTCAAGCCAAAATGAAAGAGCAAGCTGATAAGAAACGGAGGGATGTGGAGTTTCAGGTGGGAGACAGGGTATATCTGCGCATTCACCCCTACAAGCTCAAGAATTTAGCCAAGAAGCAGCATGAGAAGTTGTCTCCGAGGTTCTATGGGCCTTATGAGATTTTGCAAAGGGTGGGAAAAGTTGCCTACAAATTGAGGCTGCCTGAAGCTGCCCGAATTCACCCCATTTTTCATGTGTCTCAACTAAAAAAATCATTGGCTGCTCCGATAGTTGCTCAGCCACTCCCCAGTTTCCTCACTGAAAGCTATGAGTTACAGGTGCAACCAGAAGAGGTTAAGAAAGTGAGAACTATGACTGATGGCAGTAAACAGGTATTACTTAGATGGAAGCACTTACCTGATTGTGATAGCACCTGGGAAGACTTTACGGCGGTCGTGTCTCAATTTCCGGACTTTCACCTTGAGGACAAGGTGACTCTTATAGAGGGGGGAGATGATGGGCCCACGACACAACTAGCCCATACTTACAAGAGGAGATTAGCCCAAGGACCACGCAAGCCCAATCCTGGCCACTCTGAGAAGGGGAGGGCAGAAGCGGTTATCTAGGGCTGTGTGCCTAAAGAGAGGGGAGGATGAACAGTGGTGGCTAGGGAGAGTCCTAACCTCTCGAATGTTGGGAAGCTGGTTCTATTATCTTTAATTCCTGCATTTCTTCTTTCCTTGTTGCATTAGGTTGATAGCCTTAGAGGCATTTCATTCTTCACTGTATCAGATTTAGCTAGCTGTTTTTTCATCAGTTTTCCCTTTCCTTCGCCATTGAAGGGGTTGTAGTTGGCTATTTAGTGAAGAATTATTCAGTTCCATCACTAGGAGATGAAGTTTAAGCTTAAGAATAGCATCTCGCTCACTTGGAATGCAGAGGATCCTAGAAGATGCTTTGTATATGAATAAATCAACGGTTAAAAAGGCAAGCAAACACAGAAAAATAAACCTAATACTGGTAACAATGTTGCAGGAACCATCCATGACAAGCAAGCTTTTTTCTGTGCGGGATGATTTTTCTGAGGTATATCCTTTGTTAGAAGTGCTGAAATTTATAATTTTACTTGTTGATCTATGTGGCTGTGATTTAAAGTGCCTCTAACCAACTTCTTACGAACGAGAATTGAGAGCCTCACACTAAAATGCTGTGGAAGAATACTATTATATCTCATTCCTTGTCTTACCTAATTTCTGACATTTTCTGCAATCTTTCATCACTATAATAGTAATTGATTTTCACTTTTATAATTCAATCAATGAAATTTTCAATGTGATATGGAGCATCCATAGGAACGATATTATTCTATCTTTCATCATTGTAATAATGGATGTTACAATCAAGCCATGGATTACAGAATTCACCATATATATATATATAATACACCAGTAATATGCTTGCAACTTTGCTTAGTTTTTTGGATTTTTGGATAGCATTGGATACATCTTTTATTTTCCCTTCATTGCAAGTAATTCATTCTATGGAAATCTATGACTTTAAGTTGTGAGATTAACAAAAGATTATGGGAAGAAAACCCTTGTTACGTGGTGTGGGTTATTACTTTTATTTATTTATTTTCTGTGAAGGGACAAATAATAGTCACTTATCGTTTTTGTAAATATTGAATATGGGGCTTCCTTTATCGCAGTCCCCCCCCCCCTCGTTTTCTTATGATAATTGGCTGAAAGACTTTATTTGCAGTATCAGCACGCAAATGCAACCAAACAAATAATCATAGCTTATTATTATAAATGGTACATATTTCAACGTTGACATATTATTCATAAAATAATTATATCTAACATTGTGAAGGCACTTGCAATACCAATTATGTCAATTAAAGATGACTAAATTGGATGTTTTTGTGCCTATAGATATAGAAATAAAGATAAAGAAGGCTGACAGGTTTTGACCTGTAGAATTTATATGTATTATTTAGATTATGCATGTTTGATTTTTATGGTCTTATTTTTGTGTTTATTTTTATTTTTTATTGTCAAGGTAGAGCACATTGGAAAGATTGCTAATTTGATAAGGAATTCCTTCACCAAATTCAGATTAGGAGAGGTTAAGGTATGTAAAGCTCCTCATTCAATCCTTATCTTGCCAAATCTTTTTGACAATTGATTTCTATTATATATATAAATACACCTCTTTCTGTCATTTCCTTTTCATGTTGGACCGAGACTTTATTTGCAGTCTTAGAACGCAAGTGCATCCAACTTAATCACAGCTTAGCAATTTAGCATTGGTGATCCATATTTCAACATTGAAAAAAACAAGGGTTAATATCATTTTTGGTCTTTACATTTTGATTAAATTTTGGTTTTGGTTCCTACAGTTTTAAATTGTTGGTTTTGCTCCTTGTAGTTTCATAAGGATTTGGTCTTAGTTTAAAATATATAGATCAATCGTTAAATTCAAATTAAATTTTTATAAAACTATATGAACAAAAATCAAGGATTTGAAACTATACGGATCAAAACCGAAATTGAATCAAATTATAAGGACAAACAATAATTATGAGAACTATTTCATGGATATGATGCATGGCACTTCTATTTTTCATGAAATAATAATTCTTGGAAAGGTAGTTGCATAACTTGAAGAGTTGAGATAGCACTTGCGTGAATACGTGCTAGATTTGCAAATATAAGCTTCCATCAATTACAGGATGACTAAAGTTCAAGTTGAATGCTTATCAGTCTAGAGGTAATTAATGAGAATAGATGGTGAGAAGGTACAAATGTTTAAATAATTTATATCCGAGTATATCGGATGACTAAATTCAAGCGTTAGGGTATATAGACCAACAGAAAGAATTACAGGAAAAATTTAAGGAATAAAGTTCCAAGGAAAAAATAAGCAAGAAAGAAAATAAGAAATGAAACAATTGCTGGCATTCTCCTTTATCTTCTCCGTGGATATGTGGGTGAATGGGCTTTGTTAGTTAATTCTGGGCACAAACATCACTCTGCCTTGGGCTTAATGATTTATCACTTGCAATCTCTGAAAATGGGTTGGTTTATTGTTGTCCAAGACTATAAATTAGCTACATTAAGGGGCTGTTTGGTACAAGAGATTTGGAAGGGAGGGGAGGAAAAAATTTTAAGACTTAAATTTAAAAAAAAATTGGAGATGTCGAGTTTAAAATTTTTAATTTATTTTTTTTCTCTTTTTTATTTTACATCTTATCATTATTAAAATTTTATTACCATATTTCTCCAATTTTTTAAAATCCAATTGATAAAAATTTTCTTTCCTCTCTTCCCTTTCATTTCCCTCTTGCCAAACAGACCCTAAGGGCATGGTTTGAATTGCCCACCAAGGGAAAATGAGTATGAACCTTATTGTTATTTCCCTATAATTTTAGAGAAAATCGCACTCAGGTCCCAAAGACAAAAACAAATATAAAAAAAGTTCTAGGGTAGATTCCCCTATTTAAAAACTTCATAAGAACCTCAGTGATATAGATTCTAAATGTAAAATTACCTTCTTGCCCTTAGTAATTAATAGTTGAAGTCAATTTCCCCTTGTACTGGCAAGTGTATTTGCCTATTTTGACAAGTTTATGTGTTTATATTGACAAGTTTATATGTCTATACTGATAAGTTATACATTGACAAGTTAGTTTGCCCTTCGACTGGCAAGTGTATGTGTCCTTTTAACAAGTTTATGTGTTTATATTGGCAAGTGTATGTGCCTCTTTTAACAAATTTATATGTTTATACTGACAAGTCTATCATATTAACTAACGCTTTTTTTCCAATTTAATTTGAAATAGCTTCCGTTGATAATTATATGTACCTAGATTGACAAGTCATAGAGTAGTCATTAACAAGCCCGTCTTAAGAGTAGCCAGTTCCATTTTTCCAATACAATTTAAAGCAGCTTCTATTGATAAGTGTATGTTCCTATATTGATAAGCTATAGTGTGGCCATTGACAAGCCCATCTTTGTCAACTAATGTCATTTTTCTATTACAATTTTAAAAAGCACCTGATGATAAATGTATGTGCCTATATTAACTAGTCATACACAAACCATTCTACTTCTCTTTTCCGTTTTTAATCAATGGGGGTAATAAGGTAATTTCACATTTGGAATTTATGTTACTACAATCCCTAAGGAGCATTTAGATAGGGGAATATACGTTAGTACTTTTTTGAACTTTTTTCTGGTCTTTGGGATCTGGGTGCAATTTTCCCATAATTTCACTCAAATATCTTAGAATTTTATATTACTTAGATGATAAAAAGGATTCTATAATTTATGAGTCAACGAGGCTTTATATTTTTCCTTTCGAATATTTGAAGACATAGCAATTGTAACAATAATAGAAAAATATTTGTAAAATTCCATGGTAATATTAAGAAGTGAGTTGTAACACTCTTGTATAAAAAACTTAGGGGTTGTTCGGTATGGGTGATTTGGAGGGGAGAGAAAATTTTTGAGTGAGATTTTTAAAAAAAAATTGGAGAGGTGGGGTTTTAAAATTTTTAAAAAGAATATGTAAGATAAAAGAGTAAAATAAATTAATTAAAAATTTTTAACCATACTTCTTAAATTTTTGAAAATCAAACTTAAAAAAAAAATTCTCTTTCCACTCAATTTCCCTTCCTTTCCTCCTCATACAAAATAGCCTCTTAAGAATCTCTTGTATGCACTATGTCTTGCGAGTTAAGGTGATAACTCTAAAAGGCTTGGCTTATAACTTTGTTATGTTATAACTTGTATATGCATTGAATTAGAGTTGAGAATTAAAATTAGAGCCAGGTGATTGAACCATATTTTTATATGAATTTTCTATGATTAATTTGGGATTTTAATGTATTTTATGGGACATTATTGCATTATTAAGCATTAATTTTGGTTAGGGACAATTATTTTGAATTAATGGGAATTAGGGGCAAAAAATGGTCGAAATTCATTAATTATTATTATTTTTTATATTGTCCCTTGAATTTTTGATGCTACATTATGCTTAATTTTGTATTGTAGGTATTAAAGAAGAAAATTAATGATCTTGGAGCTTCAAACTATTGGGCCAAGTGGAAAGAAAGAAAAAAAAAATCACAGACCCATGGATCCGATGGACCTAGCCCACTGACCCGATTTGTCTCATGGATATGGGGAAATGGATATGTTGAATCCGGAAGAGAGGAGAGCGCAGCTGGGGGGAGACTAAATACAGACAGCGCCGCACAGCATCATGATCGAGGATCATCATCGATCTTCGACCCATCGTCTTCACCTGACATCACCATCATCGTCGCTGGCGGCGTTTACCTCCACCACCAACGTCGCCAGCGACGTTACCTACGTGTACCGTGATCGGAGCTCAGAACAGGAAACGCAGATCCGGAAACAGAGGCCTGTGAGACAGAATCAGAGCTTGCGAACCAGAGTTCATCATCATCGAAACTGCATCTTCTTCATGAGCTTGGTCCCATCACCTCCATTTGCCTTCTTCACCACCGTGTTCTGTTTTTAATCCATTATCATCATCATTCACCCACTGCCAAGCTCAGCTGTAGTTAAGAGAGAGCAAAGGAGCAGATTTCATTTTCCATTCTCTGGCTTTCCTCAGTCTCGGCCGTGGCTTCTCTGTTCTTGCTCTGTGGGAATATTAAATTCAGAACCAACATCCCTATATTCAATACTAATTAATCCCTTTCATAGCTGATTGGCATGTCTGAAATTGGGGAACTGTTTGGTGAAGCTTGATGTTTGGCAGTGGCTAATTCTTGACTCTTGGTGGTAGAGGAGGTGGCTAGAGCTTCAAGGTTCTACAAGGGGAGTTCATTATTTTCCATTAGCTTAATTTATACATTATGTCTGTGTGGATTGAATTTGCATTGATATGTGTATATTTTTAAGACTTAGATGAGTGATAATTTGTCTATGATGGATTATCTTGTGCTGAATTTGGTATTGGTGCATTTGAATTTTATTGGATTTATTTTCCTATTGGATTAATGAAGTTATACATTCTATGTGATATCTAGATTGTGTGATGGATTTAATTTAATTTGAATGTCGCGATTGTGCTTTCAATTAAGAGGAACCGAGTGCATTAATCCATTTTCAATACACATCAAGTGGGTCTTTAACAATTTACCTAAGAGATGGTTAAGAATGCGATTGTAGGACTAGTCATTTATTAGGTAGATTGGACCTAATGCGATTGCTTAGGGTTTTAAATTTGACTTGATGCAAAAATAACTCCCAATTTATTTTAAAGAAGCTAGGAAAGCCACCAAATTTGTCACCAAGATTCATTTCATTATTCATATTTTCTATTTCATACCATTCCATTCACTTATTCTCCATTTTTTATAGAAAGACCAAAAATAGTAACTTAGCATTTAATTAAATTGCATCTTTCTTTTAGTTATTAATTTGAAAAATCCAAAAATCCTTTTCCCCTTTTTCATTTGCATTTGTATTTTTGTTGATTCTTTTCCTTTGTTTTTCATAGTTTTTTTTTAGTTAGATAGTTATTTTGTGATTCATTGGAATTTATTGTGATTTGATTCCATGGCTTGGTTTAATGGTAATCAAGGTTTACCCGTTCACTCTCACTCTTCTGTAACAGATTCGACTGAAAGGAAAGAGTCCATATCTGAAAGCATCCATGCTATTCAGCAAACATTGCAGCTTCTTCAAGCCAATTTGGGATGTCAAGATAGTCCAATTGGTCAAGAATGCCAAGGTCCATTCCACCCTTCATACCATGAACCCTACCAACAACCTTCATTTCAACCTCATTACCCACCCCACCCACCTTATAGAGCGTACCATGAACCTTCTCCGCCACCATACAACCCATATTATGAGCCACATTCTAATCCTCCATCATATAACCGCATGCCATATCATGACCCTTCTCCTTCATTTCATTCCACTTTCCAACCTTGCCATCCACCTCATGAGTCTCTATACCCACCATTTCAACCATCTTATGGACCTTATTCTCAACCATGTGTGCCTCTCCAAGAACCTTCTATTGGTGGAGTTATTGGAGAATTCCAAAAACCAATGACTCGTACTATAAATGAGGAGCGGTCACACAAGGACACCTTTGCCAATTGCATGGCCTCTATAATGAGATCAATGGAGCAAGCAGATAAAGAGCGTGCAAGATTAGCCAAGGACTTTGAGCGTCTCACTCAACCATCACAAAGAGAGGAGCAATGGAAGAAAGATGTTGAGCAATTTGAGCAAAATATGAAGTTGCTTTCACAAAAGACTTCTAAGTGCAACGCTCCACAAGAGACTCTTCATCCATTGCCTACATGTAATCCACCTATTCAAGCCAAGAAAGTCAAAAAGGTGCGATTTCAACTTCCAGAGGAGTCTTCCTTTCCTGTGGAGAAGAAACAAGGAATCGAAGCTCAAGAGTCATATGCCACTTCACAAGTGGAAGATTTCAAACCTCCGTTGCCTATTCCCACACAATTACAAGAGGTGAAGCAAGTACAAAAGAACATTGGCGAGTCTTCTCTACCATTTGGTAATAATCCTATCCTTATAGAAGTAGACTCTCCTACTACTTTAACTTGTGAAGCAATTAATGATTTGAGTGATGATGAGGTGGATGAGGAAATCATTGTTGAATCCCCTCAATTGTTTGAAAATGTAATTGTTCAACCCATTAATTCAAGTAGTAGTGATTCGATTGTACTTGTTGATGATCATGTTCCTACTTCTTTGTGTGATGCTTTAACTGTTAAAAATGCTTCTCTTCATAGTACTAGGAATGATTGTGATATATTGGATGATACATTTTCATGTTCTTGTGCGAAAGATCAAATATGTGTAGATTGTTATCATGACAAACGCCACTTGCTTGTTGAGTTTCAAAAGAAAGCATTTAATGAAGTGGTTGATTCTACCATTGATCTTGATACACATCCTAGTATTATTGATGATTATAAGCATGACACTTGTGAAAATGTTGAATTTTGTGTGGATGCTAATGTGATTGTTGTGAATGAGCAAAACCATTGCCTAGAAAAAGATCTTTCTTTTGATTCCAATGAATTACTTGATAGTATCATAAGGGAAGATTCAACTGTTTTGATTGATAATATTGCAAATGAAAATGATTCTTTCCATATGATCCTTTCTTGTGATTTACCACCCGACATAGAAAAGGAAAATGATTCTTTTGAAATTTCAAAAGGTTTGGGTGGTAATAATTTGAAAAATTCTCCTTATTCTTCCACTCTTTTCCCTTCCCTCTCTTGTGATTGTAATGATGATGTGGTGTACCCCAACACTAAGTTGGATTCCGCACCTTCCACTTTGCAAACACAAGAGAATTTAACTGTTTGTTTGACTCCTACTGATGGGAGTACAATTGATTTCCTTGGATGTGATAGTTACTTGGAGAGTTTGGAATTTAATATGCCTTTATTTCACTTGAAATCTTTCCATGTTTCTATTTTTGGATGGGATACTGCTGGTTGCCTGTCTTCTTTACAGACACATTCTTGGAAAGGTCATCGGAGGAACCAACATCCACCGTATTTCCTTGGACCTCTTCCGATTGATCCTGAGCCACCTCCACCAAGGACATCCAGTGCGGGAGAAGTTGTTTCACAAGCCAAATGCATGATTCTCATCGAGGATGAGAACTTCTCCTTTAAGCGACTGAAGATTCTCTAACACAGGTTGTCTCTTTCCTCACTTGTTTTCTTCCTAAATCCTATGATTCTTTGAGCTTACTTGTTGTATGAGGAAGATAAGTGTGGGGGAGGGACACAAACCAGTAGAAAAAGGTAGAAGTAGTGTAGTTTAGAAAGTATAATAAAAACCCCCTTTGTATGCTTTGCATTTGTGGCCACTACCCTACTTAATTACCATTGTGCCTTGAATTTCAACTTGCTAGGCATTCTTTTTAGAATTGCTTTACACATTGAGGACAATGTGCTGATTAAGTGTGGGGGAGGGGAATACATTTCAAATCCCACTATTTGGTTGTTTTCAAATGAAAAATGCCTTAAACTAGAAAATTTTTCAAAATTTTTTCAAGAATGAATTGCTTTGATACATGTCCTAAGTGGTAAAGGGTCGCATTTGTCACTTTGGAATGTGATTTGTGAGAAATTCTTTGAACTTTCAAGATTTCTAGTGTTTTGGCAACTTTTTAAAACCATATTTTGCTTTTCAAGTGAATGGGAAGAGAAATGAACCCACCATTAGACTTTTGTCTTCTCCTTGTTTTGAAAGAAGAGAGTTTCTATATCATTAGTGCATTTAAGAGTTGAGCATTGTTATAATTGATTGCAATGTTTTAATTGATTGCTTTTAGTAAAGTTAGCACTTGGAATAGTTAAGTAAATGTGTTGTAGTTAGTTTGCTATACAATTGATTGTATTGGAGTGAGCATTAGAGAAAAACCTTGTTGGAAGATTATTTGGGCCTTGAATTCTTTCCATGTGTGATGTTCACTTAGTCTTTTACCTTCTAGAACTTGTTTCCACTCTTTTTCAAAATTACATTTGCATTAGTATGATGGAAATGAAAGAGGCATTCAATTCTAAACCCTTTCACCCAAACACAATCCTACATTCATCACCATTTGCTTACCCCTTTGAGCCATTCATATGTTGTATGCATGTCATGTCATTTGATCATAGTTGCATAGTACTCTAAAATCAAAATGATTTGCCAATAGAAAGTGAACAATGTGTATATTGAAATGCCATGTACATAAAAAAAAAGAAGAAAAGAATTGAAATGAAAAAAAAATAGGTTTAAAAAAAAAAGAATTGAAAAAGAAGAAAAGTAAAAGAAATACCAAGAAGGCATTTCTTCATGAATTTTGAAAAGAATTGGCAAGAGATTTTCAAGTAATTTAGATGCTATGAACTTGATCATTACCTTTGACTAGCATATCAACTATTTCTTTTTCTCTAATTAATCCATTTCATCTTGCCTTCATTCAACATTATAAGCCTTTTAAGTCCTCTTGATTCATTGCATTAAGTGCTATTAGTAGTGGAGATATTAGAGTTGTTACAAGCCTATGGTAAGGTGTTAACTAAGTGAGTTAGAGTGAAATTATCCCAATGAGGTGAGATGAGTTAAACACTATTTTCTTGAGAGTTCTCTTGTGCTTCATTCTAATATTTTGGATTGTATGGTTAGCTAATTTCTTTGCATTACTTGACTATGACTAGTGTTGACTTGAAGAATTTGATTAATTGATTTATTGCTTTCTAATTATGAAATTGCTCTTCTTTCAATTGCATTGATGATTGTAATTTAGAAAATTGTGTTTAATTGCCTTTGTTCAGGAGTACAAAGGTCTAAGTGTGGGGGAATTGATTGAACCATATTTTTATATGAATTTTCTATGATTAATTTGGGATTTTAATGTATTTTATGGGACATTATTGCATTATTAAGCATTAATTTTGGTTAGGGACAATTATTTTGAATTAATGGGAATTAGGGGCAAAAAATGGTCGAAATTCATTAATTATTATTATTTTTTATATTGTCCCTTGAATTTTTGATGCTACATTATGCTTAATTTTGTATTGTAGGTATTAAAGAAGAAAATTAATGATCTTGGAGCTTCAAACTATTGGGCCAAGTGGAAAGAAAGAAAAAAAAAATCACAGACCCATGGATCCGATGGACCTAGCCCACTGACCCGATTTGTCTCATGGATATGGGGAAATGGATATGTTGAATCCGGAAGAGAGGAGAGCGCAGCTGGGGGGAGACTAAATACAGACAGCGCCGCACAGCATCATGATCGAGGATCATCATCGATCTTCGACCCATCGTCTTCACCTGACATCACCATCATCGTCGCTGGCGGCGTTTACCTCCACCACCAACGTCGCCAGCGACGTTACCTACGTGTACCGTGATCGGAGCTCAGAACAGGAAACGCAGATCCGGAAACAGAGGCCTGTGAGACAGAATCAGAGCTTGCGAACCAGAGTTCATCATCATCGAAACTGCATCTTCTTCATGAGCTTGGTCCCATCACCTCCATTTGCCTTCTTCACCACCGTGTTCTGTTTTTAATCCATTATCATCATCATTCACCCACTGCCAAGCTCAGCTGTAGTTAAGAGAGAGCAAAGGAGCAGATTTCATTTTCCATTCTCTGGCTTTCCTCAGTCTCGGCCGTGGCTTCTCTGTTCTTGCTCTGTGGGAATATTAAATTCAGAACCAACATCCCTATATTCAATACTAATTAATCCCTTTCATAGCTGATTGGCATGTCTGAAATTGGGGAACTGTTTGGTGAAGCTTGATGTTTGGCAGTGGCTAATTCTTGACTCTTGGTGGTAGAGGAGGTGGCTAGAGCTTCAAGGTTCTACAAGGGGAGTTCATTATTTTCCATTAGCTTAATTTATACATTATGTCTGTGTGGATTGAATTTGCATTGATATGTGTATATTTTTAAGACTTAGATGAGTGATAATTTGTCTATGATGGATTATCTTGTGCTGAATTTGGTATTGGTGCATTTGAATTTTATTGGATTTATTTTCCTATTGGATTAATGAAGTTATACATTCTATGTGATATCTAGATTGTGTGATGGATTTAATTTAATTTGAATGTCGCGATTGTGCTTTCAATTAAGAGGAACCGAGTGCATTAATCCATTTTCAATACACATCAAGTGGGTCTTTAACAATTTACCTAAGAGATGGTTAAGAATGCGATTGTAGGACTAGTCATTTATTAGGTAGATTGGACCTAATGCGATTGCTTAGGGTTTTAAATTTGACTTGATGCAAAAATAACTCCCAATTTATTTTAAAGAAGCTAGGAAAGCCACCAAATTTGTCACCAAGATTCATTTCATTATTCATATTTTCTATTTCATACCATTCCATTCACTTATTCTCCATTTTTTATAGAAAGACCAAAAATAGTAACTTAGCATTTAATTAAATTGCATCTTTCTTTTAGTTATTAATTTGAAAAATCCAAAAATTGTTTTCCCCTTGTTTTAATTGCATTTGCATGATAATTAGTTTACTTAGGTAGTTCAATAAAGGCTCCTCAAGTGAGACGACCCGAGTGTTGCATTGTACTGCAATTCTTGGATTAAAAATATTTTGCATTTGACCCCAAGGCGTAAAGACACGGTCAAATCACCAGGAAAACGGGCCAAGCCTGTCGAGCCGGCCCTTTTAGGCCCTGGCCCTTTAAGGGTCGGGCTTGCAAATTGTAGTCTCAAAAGGAAGTCAGGCCTAAAAGGCCGGCCCTTTGAGCCCGTTTATTTTTTATTTTTTTTGCTTAGACAGAAACTATGTTACATTTTTGAATTGCCTTATTGAAGCTATATGTCACTCTATTCTCATATTGTATAGAGTATGATTTTTGAGTATATTGTTTTGTCTAATTGAATCATATTGTGATTTTTGAGTATGATTTTTGAATATATTGTTCTACCTATTTAGAATAAAATCATATTATATACTATTCTTCCTGATAGAGTATGATTTTTTATCGAGGTTTTGATTATTTAACTACTTGAACCTACTCCTCAAAGTGAAACACAATCAAATGTCCTTGAAATTGATGATAGTGACGAAGAAGGTGAAAATCATACTCATGTTGTTTAGAGGTTAGAGTATTGAGCTTATTGCCTTCTTATACTTTGGCCTTTGTGTGAGTTATTTATGAACATGATTTTACCTTTGATTATACATTAGTAACTGTGCTTGTTTGTTGTAAGAGACGCATTAGTTAAACCTTAATGTTGACAATATTTATATATTAAATTAAAACTTTAATCGTTGCTATTTATTAATTATATCTCTCTGGGGAAAATACGCAAGAAAAATAGTTAAATATTGTGAAAAAGACTTCTCGGCTCTGGCCCTGATGCTCTCAAGCCGGACTTTGAAAAACTATAATTTTCCTGATCCCGAGCCCTTTAGGGCCGGCCCTGATTCCCAGCTCTAATTAAAACGGAAAAAATATATATATATATATATATAATCTGATAGTAGTTTTAATTTAGCTATTCCTTGTTGCTCCATAATCTAAGCGACAACGTTTTAAGAGAAAGTACTTGGGAGCATATATTATATGTATCCAGTCATAAAATTTATTTAACTATTTTTTAGGCTTTTGACTTTTGAGTAATTTGAACTTTGTATAGTTTTTTTTTAGCTTCTCCTTGTGTTTGCCGTAGTACTTGACTGACAAAAAAAAAAAAAAAAAGTGACTGAAGAAGGATCTTCATTGTAACTTTTCGGATTTTAACACGCACAAATCAAATATGACAACTCAATTACTGTGGTGTAGTGGCATGTAGGCTATCACTTGATAGGGTTCCATCCCTACTTGGAAGCCCTCCTTGCAAATCCAAAAAAAGAAAGGGAAAAAAGAAATAATCGTGTTGATCAAAATATGATTATGTACTAAATATGGACATTTATTTTCATAGAATTTCGACTATGAAAGACTTTACAAATTAAAGCTAGATTATAACTACAAAATAATTTTGTGTATATATAAATTGACAATTTCTTTTCTCCAAATAATGAATAGTCTCATGTTTATTAACTATCCTTGGGTGAAAAATTTAAGAGTTAGGACAAAAATATTAACAAAAAAGTTGCAATCCCATTCCACACGTTGGGACTGAGCACGTGGCTGTTTATTAGTTTATAATCAACTTTCATACAGACACCTATAGAATGACCACATTCATTAGCTATTTCATCATTATTCTGTCAAATTTATTTATTTTTCTTTTCTTGACTTGCTTTGCTATATCCTTGCAAGAATACTAGCAACGAATTGTACGGTAATTTTCATATAATCATTGCTATATTCCAACTTTTTAAAGTTGGATGACTGGCATATACCACTTTATAAGGTTTATAAAGTGTATTTTCCATTATATAATATTAACACTGTTGTGAAAAATGAGCCGGGACATAACAAATTTAAATGATAACTCGACAATCTAATACTAACAAAACATGCTTAAATTTAATTATTCAAAGCTTTATCTCGTAAAGTGAAAAATAATTTTTTAAATTGAATGAGGTTTGTAAACACCCCTCAGATGACCAAACATATAGGTTAGCTAAAGCATATTGATTATAACTTTGCCAAATTTAACACGTACGTACAAATATAGTGCCCTTATGCCCGTCAACTACGGCAAACATATAGATCCAAATAATGAATATAACCTCATTCATGAAATGGTATTGTGAGGAAAATCTAAAGGTTGGAACAAAAATAATACTAGTGGCAAAGAAGTTGGAATCCCATTCCACACGTTTTGACTAATCATGTGGTTGTTTATTAGTCTATATAATCAACTTTCATACACACATTAACATCGCCCGAATAAATACGCATAAAACAACAATAACAACAACAACTCAATTGTGAAATATTTTGCAAAGTTGGATCATGACAATGAAAGAATTTTCCGCAAGGCATAATAATGGGTGTTTTGGGGAGGGAGTTATGATACTAAACTATATTATTAAACGGTTGGTTAAAATATGTCTAATGTCAAGTGTTATTTTTTAAATGACATGGTATATAATAAAAAATAAAAAAATTATAGCTTCATAGAAAATGGTAACTTTAACAGTAATTTTAATGGTGGGGAAGTTGATAGTTAAAACACAAAACATTAGGGTCCTAAATTTAAAATTTTAAAGGTTTGGGAGCTGATGTGCAACTTGCCTAAAGTTTAAGGAAGTTTTGTGTATTTTATCCTACAAAGTTTGATGAATTTATGTATATGTATATTGCTATTGATGGGCAAGAGTATCAAGTAAATGACCAAAGATTTTTTAAAAAAGTTTGAATTACGAATAAAAAAAATTAACTTTGCCGTTTTTGAGACGCAAAAGCGAAACAAGAAGTCAATTGTGAAAGACTTTAAAAAATTAGAATATGACTACAAAAGAATTTTCCACCACACGCTAACAAATTTTGTCCAAATTATGAACAGTCTCTGTAATTAACTATTCAAGTGTGGAAATTTTGAAAGTGGGGGACCAAACTAATCGATAGTATAACCCATCTCTTAAAATTTGAATGGTGAAAGACTTCAAGAAAAAATTGAAAGCAATAATTTTGATTGTAACAAAATAAATGATATTTTTGCAATTTGAATATTCCTTGTAAACAAAATAAAGAAGTTGATTGTAAACATATTAAAAGAAGTTAAGAATAGCAAAAATACATTGATTCCACCTCTAATGATAAAGATAGAAAGTGAGTGTGTCATCACTATTTCATATGTTTTTTTAAGGAATTGATAAAAATGTTAATTAATCATCTCATATTTCGTCACATATCACTACCTCAATTATGGTCGCTAGAAACATAGTTTCCCCAATAATTATAAAGTTGTTAGTCAAAAAATAAAATAAAAGCTACTTTTACGTTGAGTCATCCAAAGCAAATTTTATAGAATACTCCTCCGGTCTTTAATATAAGACATATTTAGGAAGTTGATCTTGGCCCTAAATATGAGACATCATTTTCATATTTATCAATTTTCTTTTTTCAAATTTTCCCCTATTGATGTTACCTGCCTTAACAACAATCAATAAGGGGAGGGAATCTAGGAATTTGGAAATATGACTATGGAACTTTAGAAAATATACATCATATTAATTAACTCAGCTAACTTCCTTAATCTAATCAAATTAAATAAATATATATCGTATTAAGAACTGAAGGGAGTAGTATAGATGCAAAAGGCAATGAAACATCAGACATCAGACATCAAAATCAAGGTGAATGGAGTTATGCAACATTAAACATATCTATAAGTAAATATTTATGGGTAAAGTGGCATTCCTGATGTTATTTTCTAAAGGTGCAACATTGAACTTGTTAGTATGCGAAAGATCTAAATACAACTATCAGCAGTTATATCCTTGTTTCAGATTAATTAAATAAAAAATATTATATTATTTTTTTAAAAGAAAAAAGCATAGTGCCTTCCCATTCCACTTTCCTATAGTTCCATCTTCCTCATATTTATGCACTCCATGATAACATATATGTCTATCGATCTCAAATCTCAATGACCTATTTTGTTTGTCTCCATGAGGAACCTTGTTCTCCCTATCAAATAGTTTAAACAATTAATATTCAAAAGTTAATAAATTTAAACCGTTTCATTTTGATATGAATAATTTATATCAAGTGTAGATAGAATAAAGTGGAATGAAATTGAAGTGGTTTGCGTGGGTGTTTGCGCGAGGGAGTTAAGATACCAAATTATGTTATTAAGAAGCTTTTTGATTTTATGTATACGTATGTTTATTGTTATTGATGGGCATAAGTGCATCAAGTAAATGACCAGAATTGAATTACAACACACACAAAAAAAGAATTTGTAAATTCATTATTTTCAACCTGCACAAGAATAACGAGTCAATTATAAAAGGCCTTTATTTGATCAAAAAATTATAAAAGGCTTTACCAAGTTAGATTATGACTAGTTTATCAAAAAAATTAGATTGTGACTAAAAAAGAAGTTTCCACGGACTTTTTTTTCCAAATAATGACTAGTCCTTTTCATTAATTGTCATTTTTGCGTGGAAAATTTAAAATTTGGGACACATTACAGAAATAAAAGAAAAAAAGGTTGGAATCCCATTCCACACGTTGTGAGTAATCATGTGGTTCTTCATTACTCACAGTATATTATTTACAAGGCTTTTTTTTTTTTTGATACAATTTATAAGGCTTTTCTAACATGCTTCACCAAAACTAAAAGAAAGATCAAGTTTCATTAACTCTATCTCAAAATTTAATAATTTTTCATCTTTATCCTTATCTAATATATATATATATATAAATGATATGATATATAATTTGAAAATATTTTATAAAAGCAAAAAATATCCTTAAAATACAAAAAGTTAGGGGCAAAAAGCTTGCACGTCAGATAAAACAATGACTTAAAAATTTACCAAAAAAGGACAATTTAAAAAATTATTTAGACGAGGATGTTTTCCCTTCCTTTTTATGCCATGGATTAGTTTCCCCTAAAATAATTTTAAAAAAAAGGAAGTTAAAAAAAAAATTATTTTTTTCATTAAGAAAGGTGAAACAAAATATTCGAATATAATTTTTGCATTCATATATCTTATCGGACATCAAAAAGAAAATAAACGGGAAAAAATACTCGTTTTTGCCATATAATTGTAAACTGAAACTCAAAATTTGCTTTTTAGTTTCACAAGGTGACATTATAAATAGTAGCCCTGATTTCAAGAATTGTATGTCCATCATCAAAACAGAAAATTTCTTAGCAAAAACCTCTTTGATTGACGTTGTCATGGATGGTTCCTGCAATATTGTTGTGTTCCTTTTTGTTTGGTTACTTACCTTGTCAAATGTTGATCTATACGTTTGCAGAGAATCCTCTCAAGTTCAATGCATTCCAAGTGAGCGAGCTGCCTTACTTAAGATGAAGCTTCATCTCTCTGATGATTCAAATAGACTTGCCTCTTGGTCTCCTCATACAAATTGCTGCAACTGGGCTTCAGTTGTTTGCCATAGCATCACAGGCCATGTTCGGGAGCTTCACCTCACAACGCCACCTCCTTTTGAGTTCAAAGGCTGGGATATATATGAGACATCAATGTTTCGTGGTGAGGTACCTCCTTCTTTGCTTGACTTGAAGCATTTGAATTATTTGGATTTGAGCGGTAATGCTTTTGGACATATGCAAATTCCTGATTTTCTTGGCTTAATGACAAGCTTGACATATCTTAACCTATCTCATGCTGTGTTTGGTGGAAGCATTCCTCTTCAATTTTGGAATCTTTCCAATCTCATCTATCTTGACCTTGGGGGCAATCATTTGGAAGGAAACATTCCTCATCAAATCGGAAAGCTGTCCAATTTGCAATATCTTGATCTCAGAGGTAATGAATTTAATGGAAGCATTTTTCATCAAATTGGAAATCTCTCCAATTTGCACTATCTTGACCTTGGATTTAATAGTTTCAAAGGAAGCATTCCACGTCAAATTGGAAACCTCTCAAATCTAATCAATCTTCACCTTGGAAATGGATTGTTGTCAATATCTGTTGAAAATTTTCGATCTATTTCGACTCTTTCTTCTTTACAATATCTTGAGCTGAGTTATATGAACCTATCCAATGCCTTTGATTGGTTGCAGGTTCTACATTCACTTCCTTCTTTGAGAGAGTTGCACTTGTCCAGCTGTGATTTGACCCATTATTATGAACCATCCGCCTTAAACTTTTCATCTCTTGGTGTCCTAGATCTTTCTGGTTCTGATTTTGGCACCTCATTAATCCCTAATTGGATATTTCAACTGAAAAAATTAGTTCAACTTCAATTAGATGTGATTTATTTTCAAGGTTCCATCCCAGGAGGTATTCAAAACTTGACTCTCCTTCAACATCTTGATTTATCTCGAAACCAGTTCAACTCTTCTATCCCTGATTGGTTGTACAGCTTGAGTCATTTAAAGTCTCTCATTCTCTCTGACAACTCCTTGGTTGGCACAATTTCTAGTGACATTGGAAACTTGACTTCTCTTGTTACTCTTGATTTGACTTATAATATTTTAGAAGGACCGATTCCAATTCCTGTGGGTAATCTTTGCAACTTGAAAGAACTGGCTTTTTCAAACAACAAGTGCAACTAACAAATTTCTGAAATATTGAAAATTCTTTCAACAGGGTGTGTTTCCCAAGCACTAGAGATTTTTTATGAGTGGTTCTCATATATCTGGCCATTTCACTGATCATATTGGTGTTTTCAAAAATCTTGTTGAACTTGATCTTTCTGAAAACTCCATTCAAGGTCCAATACATAGCTCATTTGAAAATCTTGAGTCTTTAAAATATCTTGATCTATCTAGCAATGCCATTCAAGGTGCACTTCCTAGCTCATTAGGAAATCTTAAATCTTTGATATATCTTTCTCTTTGGAACAACACTATTAACAGTTCCATTCCTATATCATTTGGAAATCTAACATCTTTGATGCATCTTGATCTCTCTAAAAATCAACTTGTTGGAAATCCTTTTGATATTCTGGGATCTCTCTCTAAATTGAATATTCTTTTTTTGGAATATAATCTTTTTCAAGGAGTTGTCAAAGAAGCCCACCTTGTTAATTTTACCCAACTGCAAACATTCTCAGTTGACCAAAACAAACTCTCTTTAAAGGCAGACCCTAATTGGAATCCTTCTTTTCAACTTTTGGAGAGTTTAAGTTTGGCTTCATGCAATTTAGGTCCCCACTTTCCATCATGGATTCAATCCCTAAAGCATCTTTACTATTTGGATATATCAGACACCAAGATTTTTAATTCTATTCCAACTTTGTTTTGGGGCACAATTGGCAATCTTTTGTATTTGAATCTCTCCCACAATCATATTGAAGGAGAGCTTTCGAATATACAGATAAACATCACTACTTCCTTTAGTGCTGTTGATCTAAGCTCAAATAAATTATATGGCCAATTACCTTATGTATCACAAAATGTGATGTTCATAGACCTTTCAAGCAACTGGTTTTCAGGATCCATTGCTAACTTCTTGTGTCATAAACACGAGGAGATTAAGGAGTTAAGGTTTCTTAATTTGGCATCAAATAATTTATCAGGTAAAATACCTAATTGTTGGATGAAGTGGCCATATCTTGTGACATTGAACTTAGAAAACAACCATTTTATTGGAATCTTACACACATCTATGGCATCCTTGCTGCGGTTGCGAATGTTGAACGTTCGCAATAATAATTTTTCTGGAATTTTTCCTAGCTTTCTGAGGAACAAAACCAATCTGATTTCGTTGGATCTAGGAGAGAATCAATTTTCTGGAATGGTTCCATCTTGGGTTGGACAAAGGTTTTCAAGTTTAAAGATTCTTGTTCTGAGATCAAACAACTTCTCTGGTCCAATTCCTCATCAAATTTGTAACATGAGTGTCTTGCAAATCTTGGACCTTGCTCACAATGAGTTGACAGGATATATACCAACATGTGTCCAGCATTTGAGTGCCATGTTGGTAATAAATAGCAGTTTAGTGTCATACATTGCTTTTGAATCAGCAGTTGCTAATAAATTGGTAACTGAAGCATTATTGTTGAAAGGAAGAGTTTATAATTACAGCACCAACCTTGGTCTTGTCAAAAGTATCGACTTCTCAAATAACAGATTATCTGGAGAGATGCCAATAGAACTGACAAGACTTAAGGGGCTCCATTATCTGAACCTTTCAAACAATCAATTTATTGGCCAAATTCCTCAAAGTATTGGCAATATGGAATCGCTGGAGTCTATAGACTTTTCAAGAAATCATCTTTCAGGTGAAATCCCACCAAGCATGTCCAAATTGAGCTTCTTGAACATGTTGAACTTGTCTCACAATAATTTGACGGGGAAAATTCCCACAGGGACCCAATTACAAACCTTTGAAGCATCAAGTTTTTTAGGAAATGATTTGTGTAGTCCTCCACTCAATAATAATTGTTCATCAAACAGCTCCAACAACAAAGATGACAAAGAAGTTGATCATGTGAATGGAATCAATTGGTTCTTTGTGATCATGGGATTTGGATTTATTGTGGGATTTTGGGCAGTGGTGGGTCCTTTCCTCTACAGTGCTTCATGGAGGTATGCTTATTTCCAATTCATTGATAGGATGTGGTATAAATTGCAATCTCGTTGCTAGTACTGAGAAGAAACCAAGGCCAAATCTGCATTTGGGATGTTGCTGTGCTTAGAAGATAAGTGGTTTATTATCTCCCTTGTAATCATATTATGCTTTACTATTATGTAGTTCAACATTGAATGTCACACCATTGTATAATATATTTCATGTGATGAAAGTGTTTTTCTCTTCATAGATGTATTATGGATTAATCTAAGCATGTAATGTACAACTATAATATATTGCATGTCGATTCCATCATTCTTATTGAAGACACAAATATATGTCCAGCATTCACACACACACACACACAAATATATATATATATATAGATAGATATATATAACCGTTGCAAATATCTTGTGATTTCAAATACGCGCGTGCAAGTTTCAATTTCGAATACTGATTTGCAAGTGTATCTTTGAATTTGGTGGCATAGAACTCATGGCCACGATATATGTTTGAGTATAAAAGCCATGCTAATATACTAGCTGTTGAGGTAAAATCTCTGCCATATGGTCTAACTTTTTGTTTGAATATTATGTACAGATTGTAAGTAATCCTATTTTAGAATAATATGTAATTAAAAGGCAGGTGTTAAGGTTCAGAATAATGATGTGTCACTACTAATATTCAATTCTATAGGAGCTTCTGCCTTGTATTTAAGTTGATATATTGTTATGGTAAAAGGTATGAAATTTGGATTTAGGATTTGAGGAAAGGATGGGAGAAAGAGAGGTAAAACAGAGAGAAACAGAGAAGAACATGGAGAACAGGGAAAACAGAGGAGAGAAACTTAATCAATTCACTGTATATTCCAAATCATCACAAAAGCTACAAATAATTCAAAGGGGTCTGCATATATAAGCTACAAGACTAACTCTAACACCTATTTTCTAATTTCAGGTTAAATTCTAATGCTGACTAACTAATCAAATTGTAATTGTCATTATTATGATTATATAATAGTTAGTGATAGAGTTCCTAATACAAACCTATCTAACTAATTGAAAGACAAAAGAGGGGGAAGGATGGAGAATCATTACAGAAACAAAAAATGTGGGTCAAAGGACAGAGTATTAGCATGAGCAATTAAGAATGGACCATTAATTGAAAGATATAATTTGAAAGTATAATGTTTGCTTATTAGATTAGTGCATTTAGGCACTCAACACTCCTGAAGAAGGAAGAAAAATTAACAAATATGAAAACTTAACCCTACAGCACAACATCTCTCTTATCTCTTAACGTCATGTAAACCTGTGAGCATGTGACGAGGAAATATGATCCTCTCAATGAACCAACATTCCGTTCAAACATTTGTCAACAATTTAAAATTTCAAATCAGTCATTTCAAAATTATCAAAATTCATCACCCTTATTTGTCTTTTATATATTTTGACTGTATTTTTCTGTCATTTTCTCTTTATTAAATGGAAAAGGTTACGTGAAGAAGTAGAAAAAAGTATTGTAGCAAAAGAAAAGTAGAAAATAGCAAGACTAAATGTAATAAAGCAAAAAAACATCAAAATTATCAAATTTTAGAACCCACATATTCAAGAAAATAAGATATTATGATTGGGAATGGGTGGTATGTGGAGGCTCCATGAGAGAAATCAACTTTTACCCAGAGTTGTATTTGTTGCAATAGTTTAAAAGTATTTATTCCAGTTTTTCTGAACTGGGCAGCATATTATCAAGTACAAGTGGATTTTTATTTTTGGTGCCATCATGAGTCATCAGTAGTGTGGTCTTGAAGTAAACACTTTGCTTTATATATCACCATATAGAACCTATGATTTTGAGTTCTCTGCAAAAAAAATGCTATTAAATAATCAGGAAGAGTAAAATTTTATAGTACTAGACATCAGGCACATGCATTGCCCAACCTTTGAAAAATGAGGGACACTATCTATAATTTATGTAAGAACAAGTATTTACTACCCACCCCTCACAGGATGCACTACACACTGGAGATGAATAATAAACGCACAAAAAAAAAAACCAACACAAAAAATACGACGTTGATGAATATATAAAGGTTTATTAGTAATTGAAACATATAAAATATTTGAATGATAAATATATATACTTTTGTAATGCACCTCTGTGGGAACTACATACTTGACCAACCTCTGCATCAAACGATAATTAAGAAAACTATGTTTACAAATTTCAAATCATGTCCAACATTTTTTTTTTTGGGGCTCAAAAATCATGTCCACCACCTCAGTTAAAAGAAATTGACACCCATGTAGTACACTGTACACATAATAAAATAAAGTCGGACAATTTCAGTTGCTGCAAAACCACTACTTTCAGGAATTGACTGCCGTTTACTTATTACAACATAACACTGATGAATGTTCATATCCTCATTACTTCCTATTCTCTCTCATTATTTTCTATGATTATGAAATCATATTAATTGTAGATTAGAAAATTGTGCCTATAAATAGAAGGTATATGTTATGTATTTCACACAATACTAAATAGTGAATGAGAATTTCTCTTTTTTTGCTTTCTACACATTATTTCTGTCTCTTCTCATCTTTCTCTTTATTTCATAATATATTATATGCACAAAAGCTCTAATAAAGGTATTCTTCTCTCCAGTTATTTTAACAATTTCCTCTACCTTCTTTTACCTTATTTGCTATATCCGTATAAGAATACTAACAAAGAATCGTATGGTAATTTTGTATGATCAACACTTTAATCCAACTTTTTGAAGTTTATAAAGTGCATTTTCATTATTAATGTTAACACCATTGTGATAAATGATGACATAGTGAATTTACATGATGACTCGACAATTAAATAATAACAAAGCATGCTTAAAACTTAATTATTCAAAGTTCTATCTCGTAAAGTGTGAAATAACTTTTTTAATTGATTATGACGTTGCCAAACACCTCAGTATAGGTTAGCCAAAATATCTTAATTATAACTTTGCAAAAATTTAACACATACAAATATAGTGTTCTTATGCCCATTAGCTACGGCAAACATATAGATCCAAATAATAAATAGTCGCATTCATAAAGTGTCATTTTGAGGAAAATCTAAAAGTTGGGACAAAATAATAGCAAAGAAGTCGGAATCCCATTCCACACGTTGTGACTCATCATATGGTTGTTTATTAGTCCATATCAACTTTCATACAAACTCCAATAGTATATAATGACCACATCAACATTACCCTTTTAAATACGGACAATAATAATAATAATAACAAGTCAGATCAATTGTGAAATATTTTACAGAGTTGGATCATGATAATAAAAGAATTGTATTGAGGAGGGAGTTAAGATACTACAGTATATTATTAAAAAGTTGGCTAAAATACATGTAAAATGCTAAGTTGCATTTTTTAAATGTCATGATATATAATAAAATATTAAAAAATATCGTATCACAAAAACCATTAACTTTAATAGTAATTTGCATGATAGGGTAGTTGATAGTTAAAACATGAAACATTAGGGTCCTAGATTTAAAATTTTAAAAGTTAGGGACATGATATGCAAATGATTCAAAGTTCAAGGAAATTTAGTGTATTTTAGGCTGCAATGCATCCTCTTATGTTCTTAATATAAAATATATTTGAGAAGTTGATCTTGGTCCTAAATATAAAACATGTTTTTATATTTGTCAATCTTTTCCTAATGTATATCTATTGATGTCGCTTCCTCAATAATAAATAAATGTCCTATTAACTAACTTAACTAACCTCCTTAATCTAATCAAATTAGGTAAATAAGACTAGGGGAGTATATGTCTATTGTTGTCTTAATCTAATCAAATTATGACTAAAAAAGAATTTAACTTTGCCGTTTTTGAGAAGCATTGAAAAATAAGTCAGTTATGAAAGACTTTATAAAGTTAGAAAATGACTACAATAGAAATTAATTTCCACCACACACTTTATAAAATTTAAAACAAATAATGAGTAGTCTCTTTCATTAACTATTAAAGTGTGGAAAATTTGAAAGTTGGAACCAAACTGATCGATAGCATAACCCAACTTTTAAAAGTGGAATGGTGGAAAACTTCCAAAAAAAAAAAGTTGAATACGATAATTTTGATTGTAACATTGCCCTTTTTAATACGCATAATAATACCAAGTCAATTGTGAGATTAAGAATTTTACTAAGTTGCGTTGGAGCCACGTGTAATGCATACAATGGTTTAAGGGAAAGTAATATATTTTTTCCAAATAAATGTGATATTTTTGTATTTTAAATATTCCTTGTAAACGAAAAAAATCAACAACTTAGATGTGTTTGAATTAACGGTGGCAGAAGTGATTTTTTATCAATCTGAATTTGGAAAACTTAAGATAAGGTAAAAGTTAGATTACGTAATATGATTTATGTTTAAATTAACTTTTGAAAAAGTCAGTTGGATAAATTGAAACTTGTTTGGACGATTAATGCAAAAAATAAGTTTGAATGTAAAATGACTTAAAAGGATATGAATTTAATAAAATAAAAATAGTTAATGTATTATTGAAAAATACTAAATTACTTAAATTTCAGGAATATGGAGAAAAATCCCTCTTTAAAATTTTAATTGGTAAGAATGACCATAATAAGAATACTATCATCTATATAAACTTATCAGGTTATTCATGACAATTAAATTTCTAATAAGGGAGTTTTTTCCTATTTTCCTTAAATTTTGTTATTTATTTTTTTATTTGGATACTTTCATAAATAAAAATAAAATTGGAAAATAAGCATTATCAACCTTTCAGTAAGCTTATATAATTAAAACCAAAATCTCATCTACAAGTAAACTTATAAGGACAAGAATGTTATTCTAAAATAAAGAAGGGTGGGATCCAGTTTTTTCTTTTCATGAGGTATTTAATTTCTTCTCAATTCATAATAGAAATTTCTTCTCTCTCCATATTGGAAAAGCCGAAAATATGAAATTTTAAGATAGGTTTGGATCCCACATGATGAAAGACTAATAGCCAGATTAGAAAATTTTTACATGTTTGAGATAGTTTTCGTGGATAAGTGCTTTTTTCCAAAAAGTCATCAAAAACCACAATACAATGCGAGAGAAGCCACTTTTTATAACATTTCGAGGTCACGAATTCACGAGAAGCCACTTTTTATAACTTTTCAAGGTCACGAATTCACGACTACATTTATTCCCTCCTCATTCTCTATTCCGTACAATTTTGTCCTTATTTGCCTCTCTATCAACACCTCCATATTATCTATTTCCTTCTTCAACACCTCTCTTATGCTTCAATTACGTTTCTTTAGTTTTCACTGCGAGTAATTCTTTTTAATGCTTTGGACGGTGAAAATCATTTTCAACATATTTTTTTTTATCATTTTTTAATTTTTAATATCATTTTTCTGGCCGACAATTTTATATTATTTTTTAATTTTATACTTACATATATTTATATTTATTGAATACATTTAATTAAATGCTTTTTAGCATTTACATTTTTTTTATAATACACTAACATTTATTTTTATAATTTTAAATTTAATATTTTTCTTAAATTATATAAATTATATATTATACAGCTCATGCCCTTTTAGTAAAACAGCTCATGCTTTTTATTGCATCTAAACTTGCTTTTCAAAATAATCATCCAAACAAGTTCAATTTCATAAAAGCCACTTATGCTACGACCAATCCAAATATAAATCACATTATACAATCTGACTTTTACTCAATTTTAAATTTGTGAAAGTCAATACAAAAAAGTCACTTTTATCACCGATATTCCAAACACACACGTAAATTATAGCTTAAAGCAGTTTTTTCTTTAAAAGTTCAATTAAAAAAACGTAGATCCAAACATCCCAAAATACCAAAAAGTAGCTTTTGACGGTTGATATGCACATTTGGGCCTCCAAACGTGACCACAAACACACCCTTATTGGAAACATATCAAAAGAAGTTATGAATAGCAAAAACACACTGATTCCACCTCTAATAAAAGTAGAAAGTGAGTATCATTACCATTTCATTTTTTCACTAAGTTGATTAAAATGTTAATTAATATTTTTTTTTTTTTTGCCAAAAAGATGTTAATTAATCGTCTCATATTTCGTTGTGATGTGTTAAATAAGTACTCGAGTATAATTCCAACACGCACAACATATGCACATATCACTACCTCAATTTTGTTCGCTAGCAATATTTTTTGCCCAGTTCTCCCTTTATTTATTTTTTAAGCTACTACGAAAAATTCACCCCAAGGTATAAATTTTTCAAAAGAAAAAAAAATTTCAATAGAATAAAATGTTTGATTTTAGTGCTTTTAAAATTCGCTTGACTTATACTTATCAAAAATAAAATATATTATTAAAATATATATTCATAATTTTTTTAAACGCACAAAAAACACTAAAATAGAAATAAAAAATTCAACACAGATCCAAAAATATTTTAAAAATAGAAAAATTATATGTTCAAATATAGATTATGAATTTAGGGATATTTAGGAAAAAAATTCAAAAATAAATATTGTTTAATAGAATAAAATGTTTGATTTTAGTGCTTTTAAAATTCTCTTGACTTATACTTATCAAAAATAAAATATATTATTAAAACATATTTTCAGAATTTTTTAAAACACACAAAAAAAACTATAACAGCGCTAAAAAATTCAACACAGATCCAAGCATATTTTAAAAATAGAAAAATTATATGTTTAAATATAGATTATGAATATAGATATTTTTAGAAATAAATTGTGTCTCAATCAAAGCCAGAATGAGTCCCTCACGCACCCCATGGGAAAAGAAGAAAACAAAATATATGGGGAAAACTCAAAAAAAAAAAGTTCTTTTCCTGACCCAAAATGATAATAGCCCAGATCATACATGAAAAAAAAAAGAAGAAAATCTCAGATCCTTCTTTTTTAAAGAGTGTCAGTCCAACCTTCAGAGCTCATTAAGAACATTTTTTATTTGGTCAAATACTCACTAAGCCCATAATGCTATTTGAAGTGATTTTAGTGCTTTTAAAATTCTCGACTTATACTTATCAAAAATAAAACATAATGTTAAAAAAAGATATTCAGAATTTCTTTAAAACGCACGAAAAACATTATAACAGCACTAAAAAATTCAACACAGACCCAAACATATTTTAAAAATAGAAAAATTATATGTTCAAATATAAATTATGAATTTAGGAATTTTTAAAAATAAATCATGTCTCAATCAGAGTCAAAATAAGCCCTCACGCGCTCCACGAGAGAAGAAGAAAACAAAATACATGGGGAAAAAACAAAAAAAAAAAAAACCTTTTTCTGGTCCAAAATGAAAATAGCCCAGATCATACATTAAAAAAAGCCCAAATCCTTTGTTTTTAAACAGTCTCAACCCAACCTTTAGAGCTCATTAAGAACTTTTTTTTTATTTGGTCAAATACTCGCAAAGTCTAGATTGCTGTTTGAATTTTTTTTTAAGTGAAATGACGCTGTATCACTATGAAGGAGGAGACACCCCTAAAACTAGAACGATGTCATTTGGAATTTGGTTGTCATCTAAAACCTCCAGTCAGGTCAGATTCGACCCGGCTAGTGAGAAGGGTTGGGTCTGTGGGACCCAAAACTTCTCACCTCCGTATCTCCTTTCAACATCCATTTCTCACATTTTGGTGTCGTTCTCTTCATTTTTTTAAACTCTACGCAATGAACCTAATTTTGTGACCTAAAAACACCATTTCCTCATGACCCAATCTCAAAAACAAAACACGGCCAAAATGATTCCGTTCTTATGGTTTTTCTTTCTATTTCTATGAATCCTTCGGTATCTTGTCCTTTACATTTTTATAACAATATGTTGTTGACTAGAAACTTTGGTTTTCCTATGACCCAATTTCATAAATACTAACGGCTAAGATCGATGGATGTTTACTTTCCTATTGGAGTTCCAAACTTTCACATACCAAGTTTTTCTTCACATTTAAAACACACATACATCATATGAAACATTAGAGAATGAAGGGAAAAAAATTAAGAAACAAGGGCATCTTTATCGAAATATATTATCTTGTGAAGTTTTGAAGACACAGAGATACCAATGGCAAAAATGAACAAATATATGTAGCAGAAAAACTTCGACTGATACATGCCTCTATAACTATGGACAACAATTATTCATAGCAAGAATAGATGGCAATTTAAATAATCCATTATAATCCCTCTCTATACTTTTTCATTAGAATTTATCCATGTAAAATTATAAACAGTGAAAATAGATACCATGTAAGTATTTTGGGCGTACCTGGAATCCAACTGACTTGCACAAGCATCCACAAAAAATCAGAGCACCAATGTGGGCCTCGATCACTTTACACAACAAATACATCAAAGAAAGGAAAGTTTGACCCTCCACTTAGACAGGATAGCTCAACTGACTCAGCCCGTTTTGATAGCTTTACTATAGTTTGGATACTAAATACTAGTGAAAAAATAATTTAGAATGTTAGATGTATAAAATATTACTAGGGTGTAGAATGAACCAAAAATTAGTTTAGGAGAATATTGAGTACTATTAAAAAGGAATTTTACAACGCTAGACGTGGATGTAAATAAAATATATTTTATTAAACACTAATCTATTATAGAACATAAATTGATTTTTTCTTTATATATTTTAAATAGAAAATGAAATAATTTATAAAAGAAAATTGTCAAGTAATAAACTTTATCTAAATTTTATAGATCAATTTTTCTTTAAAAAATTGATTTATAATTGAGAAAAAAAATACTACTTGAACTTCAAAATCTCAAATAAATGATATCAAAAAAAAAATTAAAAAATTAACTAGTAGATTTATTTTATAATAATGAAGTACATAGGACTACGACAATTCACAACATTAACCAACTAAATCGAAATACAAGCATCCAATAGTATTTAGTCTAATAGTAAACCAGCTAAACTATAAAGTGAGAATATTGAGTTCAAATCTCACCTTGTTAAGCAAAAAAAAAAAAAAAAAACCCCTTATGAGAGGGATCTTAATCGCAAAACCTCAATCCAAATTAGTAAGTTTCTCATATACTTAATAATAAGATCCAAAAAAATCGTGGACACCGTGTGTCTAAAAAGGTTATAAAAAAAAAATTGAAATACAAAGTATCAAAGATTAACCTAACATCAAGAACTGTCAATAAAATGCCATTTGCAAAATTTACCTAAGCAGCTCAAACAACTTGTGGAAATTCAATTGAACATGCTTACAAGTCCTTCACAATCAACATTCAACAGAATAATGAACTCAAAGATCAAATATAAGTTCCCAACACAAACCAAAAAAAAAAAAAAACGGGGGAAGGGAGGAGAATCAAAATAGGACCCAAGAAAATGTGGGTCAAAGGATAGAGTGTATAAAAAACGTCAGCAAGAATTTTTTGTATTAGCATGGGCACCCTCGCCTTTGCTCATTCTCAGGAGCAGCGTCTGGAATCCCTTGAAAATATCTGCAATTAAGAATGGAACATTAATTGAAAGATAGAATTAGAAAGTATGTCCATCAATGATCTCCGAATGTATGCACATTAGATTAGTACATTTAGACACTCAACACTCTTAAAGAATGAAGACAAATTAACCAATATGAATACCTAACCTTCCAACATTGATCATCAATAAAAGTAATATTAGATAGAGAATCAAACAATAATATATACATGTCTCCAGGAAATATATAGATGAATATGGTTCATAAGATAAATTCTTAGTACACATAATTTAACGGTTGACAACAAGAGTACATTTGAAATCTCATCGAAGTGAGTGTATTTTGGATTTGTGGATTCCACTTTCCCACCTACTTGGCTATGCACTCTATGGTTTCTAAGAATTTCTCAGGCTCACAATCTATATTTGTGAGTTCTCTTTACCGGGAAAAAGTTAGCAATTGTCTGATTTATTCACTACCTCTGGACCATTTCTCAAATATTATTTCAAGAAACACAATTAGAAGTGCAAGACAATTTACTTCAATATTTTTATAAAAAATTAATAGTAGTCTTCTTCGTCAAATAAAGCAATCTTGCTACAAAAACCCATAGCTTTAACTAAATTTAATTCCAGAGTATGAAAAGTATGAAATTATCAAAAATGAAGAATAATCTGACCACAAAAATCCATAGCCTTAACCTGAGTTTTGGAAAAGGGGGAAAAACCCTAAACCAAAATTTTATTCATTGATGGGCTATTGTTACTGAAGTTTACAATTGAGCCCATAGGCCACTACTGATAAACCTACTATAAGGTAAACTAAGTAAAAAGCTGATTCTACAATCTGAGGAGATGGAGCAAGAAGTCCACTAAAAGATTGGAATAGAATAATATGATAAATGGAGCAGATAGAGGGGTGAAAAGAATTTTTAGTTGAATATATAGGGATAAATTCTAACCATTCGACTGTTTCCCCATCAATATGAATCTTGTTTCTGAGCAATATAAATGGAAATTTCCTGGGATTAGGAGAATTTTCCTGTGTTTCAATGAGAACATTTATCTTAATAGAATATCATCTTCATTCAAAAAACAAAAGTCAAAGGATTAAAAAAGGATGTCAAATCTTGACATGAAAATGATGACGAGAATAACAATGCAGAAGAATCAAATATTATTTAAGAAATTTCAATCAAGTCCTGTACTTGTCCTGTACTCCAGTTATACATCTTACACAAACAAAATATCAATAATTCATAAAACTGGGTGGACTCAAATCTTTTCAAATAAAAAACCATGCAACCAATGCAGTGCTCTTTCATAACTGAAAATGCATTGAGGATATATTTCCTATAATCAAAACACTTTTGTCTTCTACTTTAGTTAAAACTCCACTACAGCAGTTAATATAAAATACTGACAAAAATGCATTGTTTATTAAATAAAAGGGCCAAGTGAAGAAAGTGCAAAAAAAAAAAAAAAAAAATATATATATATATATATATTAAAGCCAATAAAGCAACAATAGCGTCAGACTGTCAATTTCTGGAACCCACATATTCAAGAAAATATGATATAACAACCCCCCCCCAAAAAAAAAAAGGTTTAATAACAAGATGCACAGCATAGTCTAGAACTGGAAGCTTCATGGTGTGTGGAGGCTCCACCAGAGACATATATTGTAAACAGATGGTCAATAAAAAAGACTCCAGATATTGGAGACATGGTCCATGGATTATGCTAAAAGGAATCAGTAAATTCAAGTCAGAATCATTTTTAAATTCTTTTCTGTTTACCTCTTTTTTTCTAACTGCATTTCAACGGCTAACAAATAAAAGGACTAGCAATAGTTAGTATATGAGCAGATATGAGGAATCATTTTTTAATCCAGTGGTGAATTTGTTGCAAAAGTTTAGAAGTATTTATTTTAGTTTTTCTGCACCAGGCAGCATATTTTGAAACAGAAGCCGAAATTTTTGTTTATGTTTTTATTCAAAAAGACCCGTTAGCAGAGATATCCTAATCGCAAAGCCTTAATCCGGATTAGTGAGTTTCTTGTATACTTGATAATAAAATCCAGAAAAAGGGCGGACACTATGTAGCTAAAAGGATTATAAAAAATTTTGAAATACAAAGTATCAGAGATTAGCCTAACATCAAGGACTGTCAATAAAATGCCATTTGCAAATATTTGCCTAAGCAGCTCAAACAACTTGTGGCAATTCAATTGAACATGCTTACAAGTCCTTCACAATCAACATTCAACAGAATAATCAAGCCAGAGATCAAATATAAGTCCCAAATACAAACTAAAAAAAACGGGGGAAGGGTGGAGAATCATTATAGGACCCAAAAAAATGCGGGTCAAAGGACAGTGTATCAAAAAAGTCAGCAAGAATTTTTGTATTAGCATGGACACCCTCGCCTTTGCTCATTCTCAGGAGTAGCGTCTGGAATACCTTGGAAGTATCTGCAATTGAGAATGAAACATTAACTGAAAGATAGAATTAGAAAGTATGTCCATCAATGATCTCTGAATGGATGCATATTAAATTAGTGCATTTAGACACTGAACACTCTTAAAGAATGATTACTACATGATTGCTTAAGGTTCTATCATTCTTATTGAATGATAAATACTTAACCTTCCAACATTGATCATCTATAAAAGTAATATTGGATAGAGAATCAAACAATCACATATACATGTCTCCAGGAAATATATAGATGAATATGGCTCATAAGATAAATTCTTAGTACAGTTGACAATAAGAGTACATTTGAAAACTCATCAAGTGGGTGTGTTTTGGATTGTGGAATTGTTATTCTCGTTTCCTAGTATGATTACTACATGGTTGCTTAAGGTTCTATCATTCTTATTGAATATTGAGGCAAAAATCCAACATTCAAATATATATATATATAGGATGCAAATAGCTTGATATGATTTTGATTACATGCAAGCAAGTTTAAAGAAAAACTTACATGTCCTGCCCTTGCTCATTAGCTAGAGCAGTCTTGGCAATACACAAAAAAGCAGTATCTATATTGTAGTCCTCTTTTGCAGATGTCTCACAGTAAGGAATATTTCCTTTGAAGCACACCAGTCCATTGCTTTGTTCTCAGACACCTGAGTTCAAGATAATTAAACTTAACACATGCTATCATGAAACTAACTACAAGTCTGCTAAGGTGGTAGGAAGGATGCTAGTTTGAGAAAAATACCACAAGTTCAATTAATCCTCTTACAAAAATTTAAAAAATATATATAAATAAAAAAAGGATATGAGAAAACTTCAAAGTACATTATCATCTGCATACCACTCGTCTGTTTCTCCCATCAATGTCAATCTTGTTTCCGAACAATATAAATGGAACTTTCCTGGGATTAGGAGAATTTGCCTGTGTTTCAATGAGAACATTTATCTTAATAGAATATCATCTTCATTCAAAAAACACAAGTCACAGGATAAAAAATGGAGGTCAAATTTTGACATAAAAATGATGATGAGAATAACAATGTAGAAGAATCAAATATTATTTAACTGAACAGAGTTTTTCGGTTGAACTTAATAAAAGATCTCCCTGATTGAACTCTCTGCATCAGACAATAATAAGTTTAGCTTGGTCTCAATTAAGCCATTCCTTAGCAAGAATCGACAGAAGCGTTAAAAACAGTTCAAATTGTGGTATATTTGTTGTCCAGCCAAAAAAAAATAAATTGCTAAGTAACACTACAATATCATGGAAAACAAGAAGACGTAATTATCTTTGATTATATGTATGAGACATTTGAAATACAGGCGAAGAGGATTCATTCAAGTGTAGAATAGAAGTTATTTGATCACAAGTACCTTAGCTATCCAGTCAGATCAAATCATATTTTATAGCTCCAAGCAGCTGAGAAAATTTCAGTTTGTTTGTAATTAGGTTATTGGGAAAGAAGCAAAATCTCAGAAGAGGAACAAAAAGGAAGAAGAATGGGTGAATAATGAACTTGAGATGCAAAAATTGAAGGTTGAAATGCTTAATGCCGAGGAACAGGTCTCTTTAGAGAAAAATCAGCCGCAGGCAGATATAGCAACTTTTTCAGAAGAAAAACTAATTTTTGCATGGGGTTTCCAACGCAGCTGCTTACTTTTGCAACCCTAATACCTGTCTTCTTTCATATTCAATTCATTCTGAACATGGTCAAGCTGATCCTCGTGCTTCTCCATATGACTCTTCAAAATCATAATCTCTTTTTTTTGAGATCTGAATTTTCAAGTTTGAAATTTTCAGCTCCTGCATTTTTAACAAATTTTCTTGGGTTAAGCTGCAAATTTTCCTCAAAAGTTTTTTAATGACGAGTAATGTTGCCCCAATAGGTTTTTTTACATTTAATGTTGTCCCAAAAATCTCAAAACGTAGCAATTTTGCCCTATACTATTAAAAAATTAATGTTGACAGTTAACCTGTTAAAAGTAATAGGCAACACTAAACCTAAAAATACTTTTGTGACAATATTGTTCCTAATTTTCTAAGTAACTCTTTGAAACTTATGTTCTCTAAGCCTGCAATAAGTTATTTGTGTCATCTTCCTGTTCCATGTCGTCAGATTTCATAGGCAAGCCATGGTGATGGATTACAGATGAATTTAAAGATTTTGATTCTGAGAAGTCACAGAGCTATTGCCTTTAGAGTTTAGAGAGGAGTCTATATTGAGAAGATAACCAATTCCTAAATCCTCAAGGATTGTAATGCCGACTATATCCTTTCATAGAGCCTCACAGACTTTAGTTATATATCTATAATTATCAATATAAAGTCCATTAAAAGCTGCGTTATTCAAAAGCTATGAATAGTATAAATTATGACACATTACAAAACTACTCAATGAGTAGCTCTTGCTTATTTTCTTCCATTTTTTCCCCATAGCAAAAAGCAAGAACTAATATAAATATCATCAAGCTTCAAACAATTAGTCAATATTGACTGAAAGTTTAAAATCTTTAGATGCAACAAAACAAAGCAAACAACAAACACCTATAAAATTTTAATTCTTGTGAGCGCAACCTTGTAACCCCAAAGTACTCCTTCAAAACGGGCAATAACTATGTTCTATAAACACTACTACAGATTTAAGTATATATAATGCTTAATAAATAATTGTTACAATGAATAAATATAATATATGTTAAGGTGGAGGTTGTGCAAGAATATACAACAATTAAATATGCGCATCGTCATATATTGAGAAGTAGAATCAATCGCACTCCTGACTTATATATCTCATAATATAAGTGTTCATTACCTATACTTTATGTCTCTTCAATAATTAAGCTAGGAAAGCAATGACTGGATGAAAGAAATATGAATATGTGTATAAGAAAGGCTGCAAGGGATAAGCATACCCTTGAGAAGCACAAAGGATTTGTATATGCCTTGCTTTGCTCAAAGGTTTACATACCCCAAGCGTCTTTTTCTATACACATATTTGTACGTTTTCCCCCTTAGTCTTAGCTTTCTCAGGTTATGTCATACTCTCATTTTATTTTCACCTATTTCAGACTATTTGCGGAAAACGATACGCAGTTCAGTGGGTAATACAGGAATAGCATAAACATACTGATATTATGTGCACGATTACAAAAATTCCCCATAGAGGTTTGTACTTGATAATTACAATTAATGTAGTCTTGTAGCGCTACATGGGTGTCTACACCTATCCCAGTGAAACAGAGACATCTTTCAGTCTTCGTTCTACCACTGCAATCCCCTCGTACGGTTATCTTCTTTGTTCTCAGCATACGTTCTGTCTTCTCCTGTCTAAAATGTTGGTAGGGGAGGGTGAGATTCTTGGGAATCTCAGTAGGAAAGCAATACCAATATACATGCAACATAAGTGTTTAATGCATGACATGCTTGTATTATATAACTCATACTCACACAATGACATATTTGCGTGCTCAATGTTTCAATCAACATATGTATGTCCATAGCATAAATAGAAACAGAGTTTCAATTATTCATATATATTTCACATAATCAAGCACAGCAATAACATGCATCAATACACCAGCACAAATATCAAATACATGTAGGAAAGATAAGTTCCCTACCTCAAAGTCTTAACAATCCCTTTTTAGTGTGCCTCGTAAAACGTGTCCCTTCCGACTTCAGACTCGGTCCTAAAATATTAAATGTACAAGAAATAAGTCATAACCTATCCAAGTATAATTTTAGATTCTTCCATAGTGTTTCTTGTGGTTATATTAGTCTAAGGGTGAAAATTTACCAAAATGCCCCCGAGACCTCGGCCCGATGGCACGTTTTCCCAAAATTTTGACTAGGGCTATCTTGACTTATTTTCACCCAAGGAATCCATTTCTATGCTTGAAATTACCAAATTCACTATCAAATTACTAAAATACCCTTGACAACCCCTATTTCAAGTTTTAATGACGTTTTCGTAATTATGCTTTTTAAACCTCTACCAAAAAAGTGACCAACTGTAACCCCACCTATTTTTTCCCACTAAATTTAATGGAACCATTTATTTCATGAAAATCCAGCTCCTAGCCCCTGTTCTGGTTCTAGGCGAAAGTTTCACAAAAATAGGAAAATGGAGTTTTGTGTTTTAGTTCCAAAACTTGTACTTTTCCACTTCTAATCCTTTGTTAATTCATTTAAACACTTCTTAACCATGATTCAAGGAAATTTGGGCTGCATAACCCCTTAGGGTAATGGCTTTCCAAACTCACAAACCAACCATGAAACTTGAAAAGATTTCAAGAAACAACACAACAACCACAAGAGAACAAGTTCATGAAGTTACCCTCTTGGTTCCAATCTTGACACCTTAACTCCTTCTCTTCCTTGGGGACTTAACTTGCTAAACACATGTATTCATGAAGAAAAGAACCTTAGAGGAAGTGTTACACAAGAATAGGAAGCCAAATCACTAAATCACAACTACTTTACCTTAATCTTCTTCCTCCTTTTCTCATCTTCAAGGTTTCTCCAAGTTCTCTCTCTTTTTTTGGTTTGGCCGAATGAGCACATGGAAAGGGAGAGGTTGTGTTTTATTAATTTAAATCTTCTTACCTCTTGACCATTGATCTCACCATGGGTTGACATGGTAACACATGTCTTCCACCATGCTTCCCTCCATACTTTCATCATACCTCTTCACTTTATGCCATACTTCCTTCATCATTTGACCTACTTGCTCCCTTACCATCATCCATCAAGATCTTCATGTCCATACTTCATGTCATACCCACCTTACCATTGTCATCATTATTCTTTTCTTGTAGCATTTTGGACATGTGCTCATGAAATTAATTTATTCCCCTTAATTTTATGTGTTGGCTGAAATTTCAAGAGGGAAGGATGTCAACACCCGTTTCCATTTCGATAATCGAAGAGTAATAAAGAAGGAATTCAATGGGCATACATAAAAGTACAATTATACTGATAAAAATATTCGTTTACAATTATGATATCGTTCGTCGACGAAAACAGAAAATACAGCAGAAGTTTTAATATTTACAAATTTCACCAAAATATCACAAAATAGACTAATTATGACCATGATCTTGTCCTCACCTCGAGATCTGTGCCGCTGAATTTCCTACGTTTACATCTTTTCCCTTAGACCCACTGGTACCCACTGAGGTGTTTATTAAAAATAGGGTGAGATTCCGGAGAACCCCAGTAGAAACATATTATCGTTCATAGAAAATGCGAAAAGTAAATATGATATATGCCATGTATGCATCAATTAATGAACATTATAAACATATCATCTGCATGTATATATGAGTAGGGCCCAGCCCCACTATTCTGCATCGGTTGGGTTCTCACCAACTCCAGTGTAAGTGCCTCTAACACTTCTGGCCCCTTTCTGGGCAAATCATGATGATTGATAAAGCGCATTTACAAACATTGGCATCCACACAATCATATAACTATGGCATAATGTATGAAAGATAATGTCCCTACCTCAACACTTTATAATCCTCTGTTTAACGGTGTCTCGTAAAACGTGTCGTTTCGGCTCTCGACTCGGTCCTAAAATATTAAATATACAAAAAATAGGTCATAACCTATCCAAGTATTATTTTAGACTCTTCCATAGTGTTTCTTGTGGTAATATTAGTCTATGGTGAAAATTTACTAAAATGCCCCCAGGAACCCGGCCCGGCCCGGCCGGGTGGTACGTTTTCCCAAAATTTTGACCAAAGCTATTTTGACTTATTTTCGCCCAAGGAATCCATTTTCAGGCTCAAAATCACCAAATTCACTGTCAAATTACGAAAACATCCTTGACAGCCCCTATTTGGGGATTTCAGTGACGTTTTCGTAATTATGCTTTTTCAGCCTCTATCGAAAAAGTGCCCAACTGTAACCCCACCTATTTTTGCCCACTGAGTCCAATGGAACTATTTATTTCAAGAAAATCCAACTCCTACTACCAGTTCTGGTCCTGGCCGAAATATTAGGGAAAAATGGAAAAAGATCACGTTTTGTGTTTTAGCTCCCAAAACTTGTACTTTTCTACTTCTAATCCTTGATTAACTTACTTAAACACTTCTTAACCATGATTTATAGGATTTTGGGCAGCATAATCCCTTAGGGTTATGGCTTTTCTAATTTTACAACTCAAACCAAAAATCATAAAAACCAAACAACAATTATCAACAACTCAAGAAGGTAAGTTCATGAAGATACCCTCTTTGGCTACTTGGTTTCCTCTTACTCTAGGTTCCTCCTCCCTCTCTTCTTGATCTCAAAGTATGTCTTCACCACTATGGATTCATGAGAAACAAGAGTTTAGAGAAGAATCTAAGGAAATGCCATAAGAAAAACCAAAGAAACCACCTTACCTTGACCTCTTCTTCTCCCTTTTCTCTAACACTTTGAAATTCTCCAAGCTCACTCTCTCTCTCTCTCTTTTCTTTTGCTTTGGCTGAATGTGACATGGAAAGAGGAAGGAGTTTGTGTTTAATAAATTGGTCTTCTTCCTCCCTAACCATTGATTCAATCAAGGGCCCAAGTTGTGACACTTGTCACCATTCCCTTCTTCCTCGTAATTTCTCCACCTAATTCCATTATATTGAATCAATGATCTCCCTTTTGCTTGCCCCTAAAAAACTGTCCCTACCCCCTCTCATCTTACAAGACAAGCAATCTCCTACATGTAATCAAGTTTGTCCTCTTCCAAGCACTCAATTTCTTTCATTCCTTCACTCAAGCTATTCTCATCATGCAATCAAGTATCTCCCTTCCTTTACTCAAGCTATCCCTTCATGCATTCACCATACTTCCATTTTGTGTGCACTCAATCTTGATTATCATTTCCTTCTTCATGTGGCATGTGATCATGTATTAAATAATTTTTCCCCTTTTTCTTTCACGCATGGACAAAAATAATGAGAGGAAGGGAGGAGAAAAATTGTTTTGCATAATTTCTCAATTCACATAATTGATTTTATGTACAATCCCCCTTAATTTCTCAATTCTTGATTTATTCCACTAAGAATAATCACATTATGCATTTTCCTTTGTTTTCCTTGATTAATTGAGATTAACTCCAATTAATTGGAAAATAATCAATCTTGGGCTAAATTGGCAAAATTATGATTTTGCTATCCCCTTTGTAATTTAACTCAATTTTTGAATTAATTTGTCCATTTCCTTATGAATATGAATATTTCAAAATTCATAAGATCCAAATTCATGAATATTCACCACTTTATTGAATTATTCAAATAATTACAATATAATTTTGGTGAATAAAATTTGGGGTGTTACAAAGGAAAGGGAAAAAATGATTTCAACAATTCCATAATTCATAATAAATGAATTATGAATAATTCCCCCTAATTTCACAATTCTTGATTTATTCCATCAAGAATACTTCAATTGTACATTTTTCTTTATTTTCCTTGATTAATTGAAACTAACTTCAATTAATTGGAAAATAATTAATCTTGGGCTAAATTAGCAAAATTATGATTTTGCTATCACCTTTGTCATTTAACTCCTTTCTCGAATTAATTTGCCCATTTTCTCATGAATATGAATCTTTCAAAATTCATAAGATCCAATTTCATGCATATTCACCCTTTTTATTGAGTTTCTCAATTAATTATAATATATTTTTGGTGAATAAAAATTTGTTTCTATGTAGAGACACAATTTATAGGTCAACAATTACATTATCACGTATATACGCCAATAATTACTATTAATTCTCCCCACAAAGCCTGGAATGTCTTTGATCCATTCCGAATTGTATAGTCATTTGATGTTGGAGGTACTATATTATATATAAATAAGTCCAACTAACTCAGAAACTCTCATTTGAAGAGTCTCACATCCAAACATCACGGTTATTATATAATAACAGTAATTTATTATAAAAGTTCACAGTTCATATTTAGAAACCATTATTAATGTACTAAATACATAATGACTATCTATGTGACACCATTATTTACTTTTATTAAAAGTATTGATTCTTACATAAGAACCATTATATATGTTACTGAATAAATCATGGTTGTTAATATGAGACCGTTATGTATCGTTCAAGTGTTGCTATATATTATGACGGTTATTCATGTGTGCCTGTTTATTATTATCACATCAATGCACATATCATGACCTCACCAAGACTCAATCCATAATGAGTGATATATTAGAATTGTTATAATGGGTCCAAAATAAACAACAGTTCAGAATCGTAATGTATCTGCGTTGGGCATTCATAGCGCTCGTATATATGACGATTTGAAACCATGTTTTATGGCTGTTATTAGCCATCATATATTACTATTTCTGTGGTAATAAAATTTATCTCTCTATTCTAGCTCATGCATTTCTTAATTGACTTGAGTGACCTTCACACCACAACTATATCTGATTATGCACCGTAAAACTTATAAACCTAGTTTGGGGTAATTTTGGTTATAAATTCAAGACGTTTTCTAATTTATTTCTTATATTTATAATTTTTCTTCAAACTAATTTGACTAGCTTATAAACTGATAAATAATCTAATGTTACACAAAAATATTTTAGAGAGTTGACACCACAAATATTATAATTAAATAATTTATTTTGCTTCATTAGTCTACCCAAATTAGATAATATGTTTAATATTAAAGACTAAAAGAGTATATAAAAGTGGCAAGTGGAGAAATTTAAAAAAAAAAAACATATTAAAGGTACGTGAAGAAAGTAGAGAATGAGAGAACAACAACATGATGTGTATCGCTAAACTACATGACGAGAGGATGGTCCTTTGATAAATTTAGATGGATTCAAAATGTCCTGTACTCTTCCAATATGTGTGAAGTACAATAGTAAAGTAATTTTAAAATGGGAAAATTTCACTTAGCCTCTAAGGAAGCAATTTCATTTCATCCAATCTCAAAAGATTCTGAAATTTCATTGCACCCCTTGGGTTAAAATGAAATTAAATTTGTCACGCAAAGACAATGATGCCTTACTTTATTTTTTTTCATAAAAATATTTATAAGACAAATAAAAGGATCCAAAGTAAACCAAGGAACAAGAACATTTGGCTGTTCACAAGATAAATAAGGGTATTCATAAAACAAATAAGGACATTTAGAAGACAAGTAAAGGGACTTAAAAGAATCAAAGGAGTTAAAAATTTTGGTCATTCATAAGAAAAATAAGAAAACTTATAAGACAAATATGTATATTTATAAGACAAATAAGGGAATTCAAAAAAATAAAAAAAAATGGCATCATTGTTTTTTAACCCATAAAATTTTATTTTATTTTGACTCAAAGGGGTGCAATGAAATTTCAGAATCTTTTGGGGGTTCACTGAAATAAAACTGCTTCCACTGGGCTAAGCAATATTTTTCCTTTTAAAATCCCAGCCCACTTATGAGGAAAATTCCAGAAAAATATTTTCAAAATATCAAAAGCCCAAATCAGCTTTGTCTCCTACAATAGTTTACAAATTGACTACACTTGATTAGCAATTGTCAATTTATTTTTGTAGAAAATCACTGATATGGAATTTTCAAATTATGATGGTAGTTTTCTGGAATTTTCCTTATTATTTAACCTTGTTGTCACACCATATTAATGTTTCTCCTCACTTGGTCGCACGCGAACTCCAAACGGCACTTTCTTTCTCCAGTCTTGCTTTCTCCTCTGTTGCACCTTGTAGCACATCCACAAAGCCTCTGTCCTCAAATATTCGGCCTTTCCAGTTATACCAAAATGGATGGACATTTCTCTTTGCAGTTCGCAAGATTTGAGTGCCAATACCGTTTATCAAGACATCAACTCTATTTTGAAGTTTTTTTGCCTTCTTTTCTATTCATGCTACCCCCTGCCCATCGGCAAACCTTTTTTCTTCTCTTAGCAATTGTCCTTGTTTCTTTTCTATTTTATAACTAATGTATATATGACTCGGTTATTTTGCTAATATCATTTTTTATTATTCATAAAAAAAAGCTATACAGCACTTTGATTGGATAAAGAGTCGAATAACAAAATTTATTATAGTTTTTTAACTGTTCATAGAGATAAATACTAACGTTAAATATAAGTTCATATTAACCATTGCTATTAGGTCATATAGTAAATAGTTATTCATTTGTAACTAATTTTTTTTAATTGTTACTTTAGATAACAGACTTCAGTTACGCTATTAGTTAGGAATTTGTTATTTATCATTGATTCCATTCCTTTATATAAGGACAAATTGTACACGCTATTGCTTTATGAAATAATATTCAGATTTCCATTTCTATTTCTCTCTCTACTGTGATATGGTATCAGAGATTTGAAAGGTATTTGACCTTCTACTGTTTTCTTTACCTGTCCTTTCTTCCAGTTTGCTTTTTCTGTACGTGGAGAAGCTTTTCTGTATCCAATTTCTCTCTCTCTCTTTTCAATATCGTCCTCTTTCCCTTTTCCTTCACCAAAAAGCCCTAATTTCTTTTTTCTCCCATGGCTTCTACTAGCGATTCATCGAGTTTGCCTAATCCTGAGAGTGTTCATAACATTGCAAATCCATATTACATCCCAACGAAAATCCATCTTTGGTTTTGGTATCGCCGGTGTTGACTGGCACAAATTACCATTCGTGGTCTCATGCGATGCGAATGGCCTTGATGTCAAAGAACAAGGTTCGATTCATCGATTGGACGCTTCCTATTCCGTTGATGACTGATTCGGTTTATCCAACTTGGGAGAGATGCAACATGATGGTCCTTTCTTGGTTAACTAGATCGATCTCTCCAAATCTTGCGCAGAGCATTCTCTGGTTAGATAGAGTGTGTGATGTATGGGAGAACTTGAAGGATCATTTTTCCACAAAACGATGTTTTCCAGCTAGTAGATCTTCAAGAAGGTATCCAGAATTTGAAACAAGGAGACCTAAGTATAAGTGATTATTTCACTAAACTGAAAATATTGTGGGATGAATTCTTGACATTGAGACCTTTGTTAGTTTGTTCTTGTACTTCTAAATGTGTTTGTGGTATAACCGAGGCTTATCGAAGTGTTTTGAACAAGATTATGTGATAAGGTTTCTAAAAGGTCTTAGTGATCGTTTTACTTCTGTTAAATCTAATATCATGTTTCTTGATCCTCTACCTAATATCAACCGATTTTTCTCTTTGGTACAACAACAAGATCGAGAATTGGGTTTTCAGAGTGTTGATGTCACAGCATTGCTTACTAAAACTTCTGTGTCAAAAACTCCTTCTGTTGTGACTAAGCCAACCAATATGACTAATCATCAAGGACTTGTTAAGTAGTGTACTTACTATGGTCGATACAAACATACTAAAGCCACATGCTATAAGACGCATGGTTTTCCCCCAGGCTTCAAATTCAGGTAATTTGTTAATGCTGCCGTGAGTGATTCAGTTACTTCTAGTAAAGGCACATCAGACAGCCAAGCGGTAGCTAATCCTTCTTACAGTTTCACACTATAACAGTATCAAAAGTTGCTTGCATTGGTTTAGTCTGACTCTACAGTCTCTCATCCCTCAACTTCCATAAACAGCATTTCAAGTACTGGTACATCTATCCCTTATACTTTTCATTCGTTTTCTCACACTTGGATCATAGATTCAAGTGCCACAGATCATGTTTGTTGTAATATTACTCTGTTTTCATCTTATAAACGAATAGCTCCTATCTTTGTTAATCTACCAAATGGCACACGAGTCACTGCAACCTATTATGGCATTGTTAAATTTTCAGAATCCTTTTTAATTCAGGATGTTTTATATGTCCCAGATTTCTGCTTCAATCTTATCTCAGTTTCTAAACTAACTTTGTCTATACCGTGTGTTGTTTCCTTTCAGCCAACAACATGCCTTATATAGCTTCGGCCTTCAAGGAAGACGATTGGTTGAGATGATGTCATTGAAGGCTTATACATCATGAAACAACATGCAGATAATATTTCTATTGTTAGTTCTGTTTCCACTTGTAATTCCTCCATTCCTTTTGATCTTTGGCACTTTCACCTAGGGCACTTGTCTAGTTCAACATTGTATTCCTTGCACAAGCAATTTCCTGTTATTCCTTATGATAGCAAGTTCACTTGTTGTGATGTGTGTCATTTTGCTAAACAACGAAAACTTCCTTTTCATGTAAGTGAAACTACTTCTTCTAAAATTTTCAGTTTGGTTCATATGGATATTTGGGGCCCCTACCATTTACCTTCTATACATGGACATAAATGTTTTTTAACGATTGTTGATGATTTCTCTTGATGTACTTGAGTATACTTACTTAAAAAAAAGTCAGAGGTTCGGCCTTCTATTAAAGCTTTTCTTCAGATGATTTCTACACAATTTGAGTGTCCTGTTCAAGTTATTCGAACTTACAATGGTTTAGAATTTGATATGGCTGAATTTTATCATGAGAAAGGCATTTTACATCAAACTACTTGTGTAGAAACGCCTGAACAAAATAGTAAAGTAGAAAGGAAACATCAACACATACTGAATGTGACTAGAGCTTTGTTATTTCAAGCTAATTTACCTAAATTTTTTGGTCATATGCTTTAGTCCATTCTGTTTTTCTTATAAATCAATTGCCCACACCAGTTTTAGACCATAAATGTCGATTTGAAATACTATTTGGCATCAAACCTGATTTTTCTCACCTTAAAGTTTTTGGTTGTTTGTGCTTTACCTCTACACTCACACAACATAGAACTAAGCTTGATATAAGAGCTACCAAGTCTGTTTTTCTTGGTTATCAGTTAGATACTAAAGGCTTTGTTACTTTTGATATAGACACTAGAACTATCACTATCTCTAGGAATGTCATCTTTTATGAGGATACTTTTCCTTTTCGCAATTCCAATAATGTCTCCATTCTTGCTTCTATCTCTTTACCTGTAGAGTTACCTCATATGGATTTTCAAGATCCATGTTCTATTTCTACTTCCTCTGCCACACTTGATTTTCAACCTACTAGACGTTCCTCTAGACTTAGTCGCCCACCTACGTATCTGCATGATTATCACACGTCACTTCAATGTACATCAGCTGTACCTACTTCTTTGGAGACTGGTAGCTATCACCCTCTTTCTAAAGTTGTGTCCTATGATCACCTCTCTTCTTCTTATCGCAATTTTGTATTAGCCATTTCTACTGATGATATTCTTAAATCCTATTCCAAAGCTATTCAACATGAGGGTTGGAGGACTACTATTTAGTCTGAATGGGATGCCTTGCAACAAAATAATACTTGGGTGATAATTGATTTACCTCCTGGTAAGCGACCAATTGGTTGTCGTTGGGTTTTTGCTAATAAGTATAATGCTGATGGTACTCTTAATCGATATAAGGGCCGTTTAGTGGCTCAAGGATTTACTCAGGTAGAGGGTGTCAATTTTAATGATACTTTTTCTCCAGTTGCTAAACTCACCACCGTGCGTTTGTTACTTGCATTGGCAGCAGCTCACAATTGGCATTTAAAACAACTAGATGTCAACAATGCCTTTCTTCATGGTGACCTTGAGGAAGAGGTTTATATGCTTCCACCTCCGGGTTTGGTTGTTTCTTTTTCTTCCAAAGTTTGTAAGTTGCAACTCTCCCTTTATGATCTTAAGCATTCCAATCGGCAGTGCTTTTCTAAGCTTTCTCAAGCTCTTTTCACTTGTGGTTATAAGCAGTCACAAGCTGATCATTCTTTATTTCTTAAAACCACATATTTTTCTTTTACTGCTATCCTTGTTTATGTTGATGATATGCTGATTAGTGGTACTGATTTACATGAAATCAATACCATTAAGAATTTTCTTGATGATTGTTTGAAGATTAAAGATTTGGGGGATGTGAAATATTTTCTTGGTCTTGAAAATGCTAGAAGTTCCAAGGGTATCTCTCTTTGTCAATGCAAATTTGCCTTAGATATTTTGGCTGATTCTGGTTTTCTTGACAGTAAACCTGTTAAAACTCCTATGGTGAGGGATCTTAAACTTACTAAAGATGCTGGTACTGTTTTGTTGGATGCTACTTCTTATCGAACTCTGGTGGGTCAACTTTTGTATCTTACCAATAGTAGACCTGATTTGGCTTTTGTTGTTCAACAACTTAGTCAGTTTATCCAGCAACCAACCGATGTCCATCTTAGTGCTTTACATCTTGTTTTGAGATATCTTAAGGGTTCCCCTGGTCGAGGTCTCTTCTTTCCAGCACATTCTTCGCTGAAACTTAGTGCTTTTAGTGATTCTGATTGGGCTGGCTGTTTGGATACAAGGCATTCTATTACTGGTTTTTGTGGTTTTCTTGATCAAGCCTTGATTACCTAGAAATCAAAGAAGCAACCTACTGTCTCTACTTCTTCCTCAGAGGCTGAATATCGGGCTATGGCTACCACTACATGTGAGCTGTAATGGTTGAGCTATTTGTTACGTGATTTTGGTTTGCCACTTTCCTCCCCAGCTTCTTTATATTGTGACAATCAGTCTGCTCGTCATATTGCTGCTAATCCTACTTTCCACGAACGTACTAAACATTTGGATATTGTTTGTCATATAGTAAGGGAGAAACTTCAGTCTGGATTGATCCACCTTTTGCCTATTAAATCTACTGATCAATTGGCTGATATTTTTACCAAGCCTCTAGCTTCTTCCTCTTTTAGTACATTGGTTTCCAAGCTGGGAATGGTGGATATACATTCTCCAGCTTGAGGGGGGGGTATTAGATCATATAGTAAATAGTTATTTATTTGTAACTAATTGTTACTTTAGATAATAGACTTCAGTTACGCTATTAGTTAGGAATTTGTTATTTATCATTGATTCCATTCCTTTATATAAGGACAAATTGTACACGCTATTGCTTTATGAAATAATATTCAGATTTCCATTTCTATTTCTCTCTCTACTGTGATAATTGCATTCAGCAAACTGTCACGTTATAAATCCTAAGCTACGGTTCTGTGATTTCGAAAACGTATTTTGTGATTTTTTTAGATGCATGAACCAAATAGTATGTAGATATCATTTGTAATGTCAACTAGTCTTATTACAGCACATTCTTAATAATTCTTTAATTTGTTTATTTAGAAAGCTCGGGTCAGATGGTTGGTATCATAAAGTAATGAACCTTTTTGCATTGTTTCCTCCCCATTTTGCTCTCCTGTATGTGTATTCTCTTTCCCTTTTATTAATGATAACCAAATAATATTAAATATTAATTATTGTAATTGAATAATCTGATTATTCTATAGAAGATTACAAAATAATGTTTCATACTTTCATGGTGATTTCACTTGTTTCAGGGGGTTATTCTGATGGTTCACTATCTTCTAATTACAACAAAGTACTCTTATATTGATAACTAGTCAATTTTTTTATGGCATATCCTTTGACATTTCCTATTATAATTTTTACCTATAAAAGTACATCTCTCTTCCTCCTTGTCCTCACCCTTCTATTATTGCACAAAAATTTTGAAAATATTTTGTCACTTTTACAGGTTTGCCATTGCATCTCTGAATTTGGTCGCATAGCATAATGATATGAGTATAACAGCCATGCTAGTATACTAGCTGTTTGAGGTAAAATCTCTGCTATATGGTCTAGTTTCTTGTTAGAATACTATGTACATATTGTGATTAATTAATATGTTAGAATAGCATGTAATAAAAAGGCATATTTTAAGGCTTCATAATAGTGATGAAATTGATATAGAGGTATGAATAATGGAGCAAGAAATTTCTTCATTCTCCTTATATAGTTCTATTGGACTTGGTTTTATTTGTTCTTTTTAGGCTTTTCATTATTCTTTGATGTTATATTTGTCACAACAAAGTCTGATAGGGGTATATTAAGCCCACTTGTTGGTGAGATTTTTACATTTGACCAATAATGTTTACTTGGGAAAGACATGATTGGATATGTAGTGAAAGGCATTTAGCTTTCTTGGATATATTTTGACTATATTAGCAGCGTAACTTTCCCCCATTATCAGTACTCTCATTTGAATTTTCACTGTCACATCTAAAGCAAATGTAACCCTGTAATGGTTTCATATTGATGACTACCACGTTAGCCAACTTAAACCCTGTAGTTAGTTTAATTTCCAATTGGGATGCACAACAAAGGCAAAAGATGAATGATGCAATATTATGTCCCAATCTTTATGAGTTATTCAATAATAATGCTTTTCAGTTTATAATTCTTTATTCAACAACTAAGACACTTTTGCTCATAAACTTCCTTTTTGTTGAATTTTGTTTTGTTAAGACTATATTGAGTTCACACACTAAGCCCATTATAATGCAGCAGCCCAAACTCATTACTTCAGTATAGGATATTCTTTGTACAACATATTCTATTTTTTTGGTCGAAATACAACATATTCTTTCATTCCTTTATCTTTAGTGTATACATATCATGCTTTTGTGTAATATAGGGTTTTTACCCTATCTATATATAGAATAGTGTAGGGCCTGGAACAGTTTGCCAGTTTTACAGTATTCTTCTCTTATTAAAAATTTATCCTGGTATCATAGCATGACCTAGGAAAGCTACCGTGACGAATCCCAATGAAGCTGAGTCACAGAATACTCCACAAAAAACCCACAGCAGGATCACATAGCAATAAAGCAAGCTTAGTGGTTTCTGCCTCTATTTTAGCTAAGCTAACGGAGAAGAACAACACGCCTTCATAGTCTTTTTCTGTCAAGTTGGAGAGGACAAATTACTCTATTTGGCTAACACATGTTCTGCCTATTATTAAAGACCATAGGCTTGAAGGATTCATTAATGGGACCAAACGTTTCCCCTCTCAGTTCATCACAGAGGACAAAGTCACCAAGATCAACTCTTCAGAAATGACCAATGTCACTAACTTTACTGGATTATGGCTTGCTGCTAAGCAAATAATCAGTGCCCAAACCAAGTGAAGAATGCTGCTACTCCATTTAGAACTTCAGCTTACTAGGAACGGTGTTTTAAGATGCATGAGTATCTTGCTAAGATGAAGAACATAGGACAACAACTCTCACTTGCAAGCAATCCAACTCCTCTCCTTAATCTCATCATTCAAGCATTAGATGGCTTGGATGTAGAATATAATCCTATTGTAGTTCAACTTTCCCAACAAGCTGATGAGCTGAGTTGCATTGAGCTGCAAACTCAGTTATTTACCTTTGAAAGTCCCCTAAACTAGCTCAACTAGTTTTAACAACTTGCTCCTACCTTTGCCAACTATGTCAGAGTTGATAATGGATTTTCTCCCAAAACTGATGGAGGTTCTTTCTCAAGAAACAACTGGCATGGTGGCAGAGGAAATAGAGGAAGAAGAGGACATGGCAGAAACAATAGAAGTTTTGGACATTCTAACAACAATAGCAACAACAGTGAACCTGTGAAATGCCAGGTGTGTCCAAGGTTTGGTCATGAAGTTGAATATTGTGTCTATCTTTATGATTGCCCTTTTGTTCCTAACAGGAAAGTACAATCTGAAGCTGGAGGTTTGTTAACTTCAGGAAATTCTTACTAGAATTTCATATTTCATACTGTTTTACTTTACTTTGGGTGCATAAGTGGGCATTAGAAAGGATTAAAGTGATGAATTGTGTTCCTCTCAGGCTATACACAACAGAATGAAATTGTGGAGGACATTACTCCCTGATTGCTATAAATGTTTAACCTTGTGTGAAAGCTCTTTGTGTGAACTGGTACAGATTAAGTCAGGGCTAACCCAGAGGAAGCTGCAGGCAGTGAAAAGGAGAGGAAGGAAGTTGAAGCTGACAACCAGTGAAGGAAAGACCAGCTGAAAGATCAGAGCAGAAAAGAAGGTGTGGGCCGCGGCCTACAACCTCTTGGGCCGTGGCCCACCACATCTTGGGCCGCGGCCCAGGATGTTCACATCAGCACAGAAACTCTGGGGCCGCGGCCCACAACCTCTTGGGCCGTGGCCCATGAAGGGAACAGGAGCACAGAAAGGTGTGGGCCACGGCCCACAAGCATCAACCTGAGGTTAGAAACTCTTGGGCCACGGCCCAACCCTAAAAATGAAGCTGCGCGTTCTGACATCTATGAGGGTATAAAAGGAAATCCGAGGGTTTTGAAGAGGGGATCCCGAATTGGGAAAGATTGACAGAGGCGGCTAGAGAGGTGCTGAGTGCTGGAACCTGCTAGAATCAAGGAGAATCAAGAGGGCTTGAAGATTAGAGGAGATTTCACTCCAGTTTTCTTAATCCTTCTGTATTCATTCCCTTTCTCCACTGTGATTCTGCTATGGCTACTTTTATTCCTGTTATTTGTAATCCATTTTTGAACATGAGTAGCTAGGTTTCTCATTCTAGGATTGTTCAATTCTTTTGTATGGATTAAACTCGAATTCTTCTTCCTCTTCTTTAGCTAATGGTATATATGTGTTAACTCTTCTCTATTTTCACTGATATTCATGAATTGCTAGCACTATGAATAACATGTTCAACTAGATTAAGCTTGAGAGAGTTAATCTAATTGAAGAATGTGGGGAGAGTTATGCTAGACTTGAAGTTTAAAGAGTTAAATGGATGGTTTGTTAATAACATAGAGATATAGTTATTAACCTAGCATTGTCTAAGTAAGGAGGTTGTTTAATGATTATTTTCCCTTAAATGCAGCAAGAGATTGTGTATCTAATTGGAAAATATAAGTTTGGTTATGACTTGAGAGAGCTTAACCAATGGCTATTGAACCTTAGACTGACATATATATATCCCATAAACAATAACATCGAAGAGGAAGTAGATTGAGTTTATGATATATAAAGGAAGCGAACAATCCTAGGTTCACTCTACTTGATTGAATTTACAAGAAGCTTATTCTGTTCAGTGTTTTTTTTTAAATTTTTCTATCAGCATATCTTTTAAATTTGTTTTTCTCAAATTCAACAATTGTGTTGATTCAACTTAATCAAATACATCAAGCCCATTGTTTGACTAAATTGTTATTCAAATCCTCGAGGGAACGATCTCACTTATCACTGTATTACTTGACGCGATCCGTGCACTTGCGGTAGCGAACAAGTTTTTGGCGCCGTTGCCGGGGATTGGTTTAACAAATATTTTAGTTGACCTTAGGCTTATGTTAGTAGATTTCGCTTGATTCTTTAGTGATAGTTATAATTTTTCTGTCATTGTTTTCTGAATTCAAGTTCACTTGTTTTAGCTTGATACTTGCTGTTTGTTCCTTTTCACATGTATCAGTCCAGTTCATACAACATTTGCAAGGAAACGAATTGATCGTGGTACTTGACGGATTACCGCACATTGAAGAGGAACCAGAATCTGTAGCAGAATCTGAGTCTGGAACTGAATCAGAATCTGCACTTGAGTCTGAACCTGAAACTGAAGCTGACACAATGGCAGATGAATATGATAGAGCCACTGTCAATGACTTCGCCACCCGGAATATGAGAGGAACTCAATCGTGCATTCGAATGCCGGAGATGCAAGCACACACCTTCGAGATCAAACCGGTGATGATAACGATGCTGCAGATGCATGGGTTGTACCATGGCCTGTACAATGAAGACGCCAACAAGCATTTGATGTATTTCTTGGAGGTGTGTGACTCCTTCAAGCAGAATGGTGTTCCTCAAGATGTACTGCGGTTGCGCCTATTCCCTCTCTCTCTCTGCAAGGGAAAGCAAGAGATTGGTTCAACAATCTCCCGGAGGGATCCATAACCTCTTGGGCTGATCTTGAAGCTAAATTTAGAGCTCGGTTTTTCTCCGATGATAAATTAGTGGAAGCAAGGGACGAGTTTCTAAGTTTTAGATAACAGCCGGATGAGCATTTGTATGCCGCGTGGGAAAGGTACAAGATGCTAATGAAACAATGCCCCAATCATGGGGTAGACAAGTGGGTAGTGATCCAAATTTTCTGCACACGATTGAATCCTCAATCCAAAGCAATGGTGGACTCTATGACTAATGGAGGTTACCGGAATGTGCCTGTCAATGAAGTTTTCAGACTTCTGGATCAGTTATCTGTAAATAACACCCAGGGAAATGATAAGAGAACTTCAACTACCCCAGCCCTACTTAACACGAAAGAAGACTCTTCATCACAAATTGCCACAATTTTGTCCGCTCTGGACAAACGATTTGATGTCTTAGAGTCTCAAATAAACAAGGGCAATGCTCATGGTGTGCATTCTGTTCAAGCCACTCCGATTGTATGTGAACAATGCAATGATGTCCACATGCCGGATAATTGCCCTCTCTATATGGGCGCTGAATCTGTCAATTATATGGGCAAATTTCAACCTTCTCAAGGTAATCCATATTCACAAACTTACAACCGTGCGTGGAGAGCTCATCCCAACTTTTCTTGGAGTCAAGGTAACATATTGAACCCTCCTCATGAGTCTACTTCTGGCACCAAGCCGGTTCATCTACCGGGTTTTCCAATGCCATCAAGGCAAGCTCCTGCAAAAGAAGAAGAATCTAAGACGGACAAGATGTTGGCCCGTATCTTATCAGAAGTGGAATCTTCAAGGGGTGAGAGTAAGGCTACTTTTTCTCTTCATGAGTCCGCTATCAAAAACCTTGAAGTTCAAGTGGGGCAACTAGCTATATACAAGTAAATGCCATGGCCCGAAACGGTCTTCCAAGTGATACCATCCCTAACCCAAAGAGGGGTGGAAAAGAAGAATGTAAGGCCATTCATTTGAGAAGTGGCAAGGTGCTTCCGAACATGCCCAGCTCAAGCACAACGGAACCAAAGCAAGATGAGCAAGTAGACATTGAAGTTGATGAAGAGGAAGTCATAACTCCATAAATTATGGTGGAAGATGAGGAGACTAAGAAGAGAAAGCACACTGAGGGCGGATTGGATGATGTTGGCAAGAGCAAGAAGAGGGAACAAGAGCTGAATGATGAAAAGAAGAGCAAACCAACCACATCTACTATTATGCCTCCTTTACCATTTCCTCAAAGATTCAAAAAGATGTGGAAAAAGGGCGAAATTACTTTAAGGGTAGACGATGAAAAAGTGGTCTTTAACATGCCAAAAGCCTTGAAGTTCCATGATGATTCAGCTCAATGCTCATTTGTGGATATATTGGACTCACTCATTCCTCAAGAGGCCTATGCTCCTATGATTAAAGACCCTTTAGAGGCATTTCTAATTGGGGAGAAAAGCTTGGGTGAATTTGATGAAGAAGCTATTGAAAACCTTTTCCGTATGGAGGCATTCCCTCACTCAAGACAAAGGAATTTTAAGCCACTTGAGGTGGCTGAAGCATTGAGCACTCCTTTGAAGCCATCTTTTGAAGTTCCACCATCTCTTTGTGTTGAAGCCCTTACCATCTCATCTTAAGTATGTCTACTTAGGAGAGGCTGACACATTACCGGTGATTATCTCTTCCTATCTTTCGAATCTGCAAGAGGAAAAGCTCCTACGAGTTTTAAAAGACCACAAGAAAGCCATAGGTTGGACCATAGCTGACATTAAGGGAATCAGCCCTTCTATGTGTATGCACAAAATCTTGTTAGAAGATGATCATAAAACTTCTATTGAACATCAAAGGCGATTGAATCCAATTATGAAGGAAGTGGTCAAGAAAGAAATACTTAAGTGGCTCTCCGCTGGAATTGTGTACCCTATCTCTGATAGTTCATGGGTGAGCCCAGTCCAATGTGTCCCTAAGAAGGGTGGCATGACTGTAGTGGCTAACACCCAAAATGAACTAATTCCTACTCGCACGGTGACTGGTTGGCGGGTGTGTATGGATTATCGGAAGCTCAACACAGCTACAAGAAAGGATCACTTTCCTTTGCCATTCATAGATCAAATGTTGGACAAGTTAGCCGGTCAGGAATTCTTTTGTTTCCTTGATGGATATTCCAGGTACAACCAAATTGCCATAGCCCCAGAAGATCAAGAGAAGACCACCTTCACTTGTCCATATGGCACTTTTGCTTTCAGAAGAATGCCCTTTGGACTATGCAATGCACCAGCCACTTTTCAACGGTGTATGATGTCCATTTTTGCTGATATGATTGAGAAAACAATTGAGGTATTCATGGATGATTTTTCTGTCTTTGGTCCATCTTTTGACTCGTGTTTGGAGAATTTAGATGCTGTACTTGCAAGGTGTGAAGAGGCAAACCTAATTCTCAATTAGGAGAAATGCCACTTCATGGTGCAAGAAGGCATTGTACTTGGCCATAGAGTGTCGAGGAACGGGTTGGAAGTAGATAGGGCGAAAATTGCAATTATTGAGCAATTACCACCACCCACTAATACAAAGGGTATCCGGAGCTTTCTTGGACATGCTGGGTTCTATCGGCGGTTTATCAAGGATTTTTCAAAAATTTCCAAACCCCTTTCTAAGCTTTTGGAAAAAGATGTGGAATTCAAGTTTAATGATGAGTGCTTACATGCTTTTGAAGAATTAAAGAAGCATCTCATTTCAGCTCCTATCTTAGTGGCTCCAGATTGGGTTTTACCTTTCATTATCATGGCTGATGCAAGTGATTACGCTGTTGGTGCTGTTCTAGGGCAAAAGGCAGAAAAACTTTTTCACCCTATATATTATGCGAGTAAAACTCTTGATGGTGCCCAACTTAATTATACCACCACTGAAAAAGAGTTACTTGCCATAGTGTATGCATGTGAGAAGTTCAGACCATATATTATGGGTACCAAGGTTACTGTATACACCGATCATTCAGCTCTCAAGTACCTCCACACCAAGAAGGACTCTAAGGCTAGACTCATTCGCTGGGTGCTCCTACTTCAAGAGTTTGACCTGAATATAGTTGACAGAAAAGGTACAGAAAATCAAGTAACCGACCACCTCTCAAGGCTGAGCACTGAGGCTCAATTTGATAAGTCTGACATGATCCAAGCATCATTTCCGGATGAACAGCTGTTCTTTGTTGATCATTCATCCACACCATGGTTTGCTGATTTTGTGAATTATTTGGTTTGTGGAGTGCTACCTCCGGAGTTCAATTCTCATCAAAAGCGTAAGTTTTTGCATGAAGTGAAGAAGTACTTTTGGGATGAACCTTACTTATTCAAGCGGTGCCCCGACCAACTCATTCGAAGGTGTGTTCCAGAAAATGAACAAGAGTGCATTTTGCACTGTTGTCATTCTTCTGAGTATGGTGGCCATTTTGGAGGAGAGAAAACAGCTGCGAAAGTTATTCAAAGTGGGTTTTATTGGCCATCTTTATTTAAAGATGCTTATACTTTTGCCCTCCGATGTGATCGATGCCAAAGAGTGGGGAACATCTCCAGAAGGAATGAGATGCCACTGAATAGTATGCTAGAAGTTGAACTTTTTGATGTTTGGGGGATTGATTTCATGGGTTCGTTTCCTAAGTCTTTTAACAATGAATACATTCTAGTTGGAGTGGACTATGTATCAAAATGGGTTGAAGCTATGGCATGTGTGACTAATGATGCCAAGACGGTACTGAAGTTCCTTAAGAAGCACATTTTCACAAGGTTTGGCACACCGAGAGCCATTATCAGTGATGGCGGATCACATTTCTGCAATCATCAATTTCAGATGTTGATGAAGAAATATGGTGTGAGACACAAAGTAGCATTGCCTTACCATCCCCAAACAAATGGCCAAGCTGAGATTTCCAACCGGGAAATCAAAAACATTCTGGAGAAGATGGTGAACACTACTAGGAAAGACTGGTCCTCCAAGTTAGATGATGCGTTGTGGGCCTATCGAACAGCTTACAAAACACCTATTGGTATGTCTCCATATCGATTAGTGTTTGGAAAAGCTTGCCATCTGCCTATAGAATTGGAACGTGGAGCATATTGGGCCATAAAGAAGTTAAATTTTGATCCACAAGCTGTAGGAGAAAAGAGGCTACTCCAACTCAATGAGTTGGATGAAATCCGCTTAAATGCCTATGAAAGTTCACGGATTTACAAAGAAAAGACAAAGAGGGATCATGACAGAAAAATCAGCCCTAAGAGCTTTGAACCGGGACAAACTGTTCTTCTTTACAATTCCAAACTGAGGCTCTTCCCTGGAAAGCTTAAATCTCGATGGTCTGGGCCATTCAAGGTGATTCAGGCATCAAAATATGGTGATGTCGAGCTGGAGAATGATAAGGGTGAGAGATTCAAAGCTAATGGTCAACGGTTAAAGCATTATTGGGGAGGAAATGTGGATAGGCTGGTATCCACCATCTACTTGTCAAATGAAGAGTGAGCAAAGTGAAAAGTCAGGCTAAGGACTATAAACTAAGCGCTTCTTGGGAGGCAACCCAAGTTCTGAACTTAATCTCTTTCGTTTCTTTGAGTTTAGCATAATTTAGTAGGTTTACGTTTGATCTTTTAACTGTTGTAGGGAGAAAGGGAAGTCAAATTGAAAGTTGGTGAGAACAAGAATATGGCCAGGCAGAGGGGTGGAATCTAGATGAACATGCCTATTTCAAGGAAGTTCTTCTACTCTTATGCATGCTTGTGTATTCTGATGCCCAAGATATGATATGAGATTTGCAATGACTGTTAGAGAAGCCCTATGCATTATCTTTGGCTTTAATTTGGTAAATGGTTGATCACACATAGAAAATCCTGCTTTAGGAGGAAATTTTAATCATATGAATGTGTGGTTTAGGGGTGTTGATTGTGAAAGTCACCATGTGAAAGTGTGGCATAGCTCCGATACTCTTAATTGAATAGCCAATGGTTTTGTATGCTGTGTGTCAATGATGATTACAGTGGATTATATGACTGTGTGGAAACTGATAGGCTTAGAAAGTTATGGGCCGCGGCCCCAGAAGGCTCAGAAAGTTCTGGGCCGCGGCCCAGACACTAGTACAAAAAAGGTGATTTATACCGGCACATTTAAACCGGTTGTAGTAAATGAGGTTTAAAAGAAATGCGCGGTGGCATTTACGTAATTATAAAGAATTTGGGAGACCGGTTATTATGTTTAACCGGTCTAAAAAATACAATTTAGACCGGTTGCTAGAGAACCGGTCTTAAATGAAGCTTTTTAAGACCGGTTGTCTAACAACCGGTCTTAAAAATTAGCTTTTTAAGACCGGTTGCTAGAGAACCGGTCTTAAATGAAGCTTTTTAAGACCGGTTCTCTAACAACCGGTCTTAAAAGGTGATTTTCAGACCGGTTGTTAGACAACCGGTCTTAAAAAGCTTGATTTTAGACCGATTAGTCTACTTAACCGGTCTTAAAAAGTTCCCCAAATATTTCCCCCCAACCCCTGCCGCGCGCCCTCTCCAATCTGAAATTTTTCATCCCAATCATTTCTCTTCTCAGTGCTCAACTCCCCCCCTTACCTGATCTAATCGGAACGATCGAATCCGGCGGGTCGCTGCTAATTGTTGTCGCTGTTGGGTTGCCGATTGTTGTCGCTGTTGGGTCGCCGTCTTCGTTTGGTCCTGGTTTTCGAGCTCCGTCCGTCATTCACTGCTGCGACTGAAGGAGGTCTTCGTCTTCATCGCTTGTTTGAGGTATGCTTCCCCTCAAAAATACTTGCCACTGTTGTTTATTTTTATATTTTTTCAACTCTCCAGAAATATCACATATTATAATGGAATTTCAATTATGGCACTTCCTGTTTTAAATAAAATATCTCTTGTGTGTGACTCTGTGGTTAGATAGACTGAGCTTGGGTTTATAGTTTGTATTATAGTTTGTTAATTAACCGGGTTGTTCTGGGTACACATTAATGCACAGTAAAGAATTTTGTGATGTGGGGTATTCAATATGTGTGAACGGTGAATTAGAAAGCGCATCATTTTTATAGAACACAGGATTTGTGATTTGGGTTTTAGCTTGTACTTATTGATTGATTTAAATATGAAGTTTGTGGGGTTATATGTTGTGATTGAGAAGAATCAAATAAAGACATTAAGATAGGACACTTAAGTAATAAGTTGTGACAGAGTAGCTGGATTGTAGTGGAAGCAAACCATTAAACATGTATGTGGTTCGGTTGGGTAGTGAAAAACGAAAAGTGGAAATAGTAATAAAGAATGACAATTAAGGGGACTCATAAAAGCATGCACAAAAGGGATGGGTTTATTACCAGCTGATGCAAATACAAATAATTGAGTTACATAGATTAAAAAATTGATTAAAATTTGTTAAAGGTCACTCAATATATACACACAAATAGAGAGGGAGAGATGAGTTATTACCAGCTGATGCAACAAGAAACAGAACCACCAAGCAAGCCAATTTGACCAAAGCTCTTCCCATTCCTCTCTGAGATTTTAAATCAAAGCTATCTTTGAACCAACGTCCAAACGTGCCTTTGATTATCAATATATACATGCATGGATATATATATATATATGACCATGGTCCCAGGTCCGTTAATAGAAATCAATTGTATGCTACTAATAAATATCAGTTAACAAGATTTATAATTCATCTTAATATGTTGAAAACAAATGGAGTATCGAATAATATAATATAAAAAACGTTTATTATTGTAAATACGTACAATAAATGTAAATTAATACATCGAATACTCGGCTACAAATGTTAGACATTTTTATATCTAGCTCTTTATTATTTAGATATGCACATAAACAAGGTTTTGAACTTTTGAATTTTGATGATCGTGCACTAATTCCATTGATTTGCAATTAGTAATAATTAATTACCTCATTGGTTCAACTCTATCCATTTATTTTTATTTGTCATTTAAGGTGTTTTCAAATTAATAGATGGTTTTTTAATATTCTCTAATATAGTAAGCCTTTAACTTAGATCTTCATCTATGTTGAAATAGAGTCTATAGGAATGTAGTCATTTATTCATATTGCTTAGAAGCAATTATCTTGATTTTATGAGGGTGTGGGTGTGACCATCCCGGATATTTATCCATATAGGGGTTGGAATATTATTCGTTAGAGTTCGAGAGGACCTTTGTACTGCCGATTAGCCAACTAAGAGGGATGGAAGGAGATTGCATTTTAAATTCTTCCATGATGATACCATCTCCATCTTCATTCAAAAATGAAGGCCCTGAGATCACTTCTGCTTTGCTTTAAAAATCAAAAATAAAAAATGAAGGCCCCGAGATCACTTTAGTCTCTGTAAGCAACTGCCATTTTTCATGCATATCTGGGATCTCATTTTGAAGTAGGTCGATAATCTCGTAGGAGTCGCACCTAATCAACACTTCTCTGAACCCCCCATCCCAAACTCTTTTCATGCCCATAAGGCAACCCCAAATTTCAGCACTCAGAGCATCACCAGTACTGAGCCTCAACATAAATCCCTCTACTTATAGTTCCTTTTGCTATGTTTAACTAGTTACCTTCTATTGGTTTCCAACGGTATTGCTTGGATATTATTAGTTGAAGGACCAAAGTCACCCTAAAAAATATATCCAGGGACAAACAATATAATAATGGATCTAGCGTATGCAGGCGTTAGACATTAAAAGAATATATATCCAAGTCACTTTCTCTGACGAACGCGCATTCTTTGCTTCCTCTTTCCACCTCCATTTATCATTCCCTCACTCCTTCTCTATTCCACTTTCCCTCATTCCATTTTTTCCTCACACACTACTCTAAATCACGATATTCTTTGTTTACTTCTAGTTACACTATGTACTTGGGTGTAATGATTGCATGCTCTCATCATTCTCCTACCTTTTCCAGGGAAAAAGTACAAAACAAAAAAAAGGTGTTAGAATATATGGACCGTAGTTGGATACAAGCTAAACGGACGAGTGTTGAATATGATGTTGGGGTCAAGGGTTTTTTAGACTTTGCAAAAAGAAATGCCGATGATGATAGTGGGATGTTTTATTGCCCTTGTGTAAAATGTTTGAATGAGAAGCGATTAAGTGCTGCAGATATATATACACATTTAATTTGTGAAGGGTTTTGTAAGACGTATGTAGTATGGGTATGGCATGGTGAACAATTAGAAATGCCAAGTGCATCTCAACAGGGGGAAGTGACTTGTGATGATAATGACACGGATATGGATGATCTGATAGAGGACATTATTCGTGATATAGGAGAAGAGGCTTTTGAACAATCACATGCATATGGTAATATGTGCAGTGATGCTGAGAAGCCGTTGTACCCGGGGTGTAAAAAATACCAATTGCTGAATGCTGTATTGAAATTGGTAAGCTTGAAAGCACGGCATGGATGGAGCGACAAGAGTTTTTCAGAAACGCTTGAGGCCTTTAAAGATATGCTTCCTGATGATAATGTGTTGCCTTGTCGATACTATGATGCTAAGAAAATACTGTGTCCACTAGGGATGAAGTATAAAAAGATCCATGCTTGCCCTAATGATTGCATATTGTATAGAAAAGATCATGAAGAGAAGGAGCAATGTCCGATATGTGAAACTCCGAGGTATAAATCAAATAAGGGCCCTGCAAAAGTGTTGTGGTATCTTCCAATCATTCCAAGGTTCAAGCGCCTGTTTGCTAATGAAATTGATGCCAAAAATTTGAGATGGCACGCAGATGAGCGGATTTCTGATGGAAAGCTTCAGCATCCAGCTGATTCTTCTCAATGGCAGAAAATCGATCAATTATTTCCTAGCTTCGGTGAAGAACCTAGGAATCTCAGGCTTGGGCTTAGCACAGATGGTATGAATCCTTATGGTAGCCTAAGCAGTATACATAGTTCATGGCCTGTTCTGTTGGTAATTTACAACTTATCTCCTTTGTTATGTATGAAATGAAAGTACATAATGTTGTCTATGTTGATTTCGGGACCAAAGCAACCCGGAAATGACATAGATGTTTACCTACAACCCTTGATCGAAGACTTGAAAGAGTTGTGGGATAAAGGTGTCGATGTTTTTGATGCGAACAAGAAGGAGACTTTTAATATGCAAGCAATGAGGGATTTTGCTTCTAATCCTAACCGCGTTTCCTGGACATGCCTCACCTACCATCCCCTCTACGGCAAAGTCATCCCCATCAACCTTGCCTCCCTCTACTTGTCTAGCCATTTTAGCTCTAACTTCTTCTTCCTTATTTCTCTCACCTCACTTGTTTTGCCTATAATATTTTCTCTTCCCCTCTCTCCCTTTCTTTGGTTCTTTCCCTTTTCTCTCCACACTTGATCTCTCTCAAATCACTTGCATTGCCTGAAGGTTGGATTTCTCCCAACCTCTATGATAAAACTTGGGTTCTGATCAGATATAGAAAGGTAATAGAGAGTAATTCTAGAACCAGGATCTGAAGTTCTAGACCAAAATAGAAGGGGAGAGTTCTGGATAATAATTTGTCAAAGATCATCCTTGAATTACACATAATAGGTTTATATAGAATAACTTACAATAACTGACTCCACAAATAATAACTTCCTTTCACATAATAACTTCTTATAGCATAACTGACCCTAAACTGACTCATAATAAAAATAACAACCTAAATGATAACTACTTTGTTCCTAAACCAGGCGTCTCTTCCTAGAATAAACCAGAAGAGGGTGCTGGTTCCTATCATTACCCTCCTCTAGGAGAGAAGCCTTGTCCTCAAGGCTGAAAGAAGGAAACTGGGCAGCAATATGATCATAGGACTCCTAACTGGATTCTTCAAAAGATCTATCCTTCCATTTAATTAAAAGCTCCACATCTGTCGGACTGTTGGCAGCAATACGAGAATCCACCACCTGTTCTGGTTTAAGAAGCAACTCCTAGTCGGCATTTACCGGCAGATCAGGTAGCGGGGCTAGGGGTCACAACCGTGACCTGGTCGCAATAGAGAAACGTGAAAAATAGGATGCACACGACTGCCCGGAGGAAGCTACAATTCATAAGCCGTAGCCCTGATTTTTCTGATGATTGGATATGGGCCAAAGTAACGAGTAGAAAGTTTCTCAAATTTGCGCTTGGACAGAGACTTCTGGCGATAAGGTTGAACACGTAAGAGAACTATGTCCCCCACCTCAAAAGTAACATCCCGTCGATGTGAATCCGCCTGTAACTTCATGCGGTGCTGAGCTGCTTGTAAATTAGCTTTTATGGTGTCTAAAACTGCATCTCGCTCGAGAAAGAATTCCTCTAACTCAGTGAGACGGGTGTTGCCTAATGTGAAAGGTAAAAGAGAAGGTGGGTCCTTGCCATAGACCACTTTGTATGGTGTAAACCCAGAGGAAGAGTGGAACCCAGTATTATAACTTAGTTCTGCCCAATGTAGGAACCGGTGCCAAGACTTAGGATGGTCTTGACAAAAACACCTTAAGTAGGTCTCTAAACAATGATTCACCACTTCAGTCTGGCCATCGGTTTGAGGGTGGTAAGAAGTACTCATTTTCAACTGTGTACCACTCAATTTGAACAGTTCCTGCCAAAAGGAACTTAAGAAGATAGAATCCCGGCCGGAAATGATAGAATGAGAAAACCCATGAAGGCGAATGACTTCTTTACAAAACATGGCTGCAACAATTTTGGCAGAGATTGGTCGAGAGAGGCCCACAAAGTGAGAGTATTTACTGAATCGGTCAACCACCACTAGAATAATGTCATAACCAAATGATTTAGGTAACCCAGAAATGAAATATAAAGAAAGATCTTCCCATATATGGTTTGGGACGTCAATGGGCTGCAAAGTTCCTACGGGAGCTTGAGTAACATACTTACTCCTTTGACAAGTGAGGCAATTCTGCATATAATCTTGCACTTCAGATCGCATGTTGTGCCAATGAAAATGCTGCTGTAGACGTTTCAAGGTCTTTTGCACCCTACCATGTCCTCCTAATGGTGAAGAGTGAGCCTCTGCGAGTAGAGTAGCTGCCATAGGAGATTTAGCAGGTAACACCAATCAATTTCTGAAATATAACCTGTTTGAAACAAGAGAGTAGTGTAGAATTGAAGTAGGATCTGATTGGAGGGAGGTAATAACTGAACTTGTAAAAGGATCCTGCTGTAGTTTCTCAGGTAGGTCATCTAGATCAGCAGCATGAGGAACCACCAAAGTGAAAAAATCTCCAGAATGAGGGTAACGAGAGAGAGCATCTGCCCCTTGATTAGAAGTACCAGATCTGTACGTAATAGAAAAATCAAAGGGAAGTAATTTGACTAACAATCGTTGCTGAGTAGGTGTAGTAACCCGTTGTTCCATTAAATACTTAAGACTGAAATGGTCAATAAGGACTTCAAATTTCCTACCCAAGAGATAGTGCCGCCATTTATCCAATGCCATAACCAAGGCAAGTAATTCTCTATCATACACAGATTGGTGCTTACAGGACTTTGATAATCCTTTACTGTAGTAAGCAATCGGATGCCCCTCTTGTTGCAACACTGCACCAATCCTTGTAGAAGATGCATCACACTCTACTACAAAGGTTTTGGAAAAATCTGGTAGTTGTAAAACTGGAACCTGAGTTAGGGCCTTCTTAAGGTTTTCAAAAGCTGCCAAAGAGTTCTTATCCCAAGAAAAAGAATCTTTCCGTGTCATGTCAGTTAAAGGCTTGGCAATTTGGCCATAATGAAACACAAACTTTCGATAGTATCCCGTAAGACCTAGAAAACCTCGTAGTTCAGAAACATTCTTTGGTAAGGGCCAATTGGTGATAGCTGCAATCTTGTCTGAATCAACCAAAACACCTTTAACAGAAATTATATGCCCCAAGAAAGAGATATCTAATTGGAGGAAGTCACACTTATCCGGGTGAGCATACAATTTTTGTTGCCTTAAAAGCTGCAGAACTGTAGTAATGTGCTCCATATGCTCACGGAAATGTTTGCTGTAAATGAAGATATCATCGAAAAACACCAGAATGAATTTCCTTAAGAAGGGGCGAAATAAGTCATTCATCACCGCTTGAAAGGTAGATGGAGCATTAGTAAGGCCGAAGGGCATCACTACAAACTCATAATGACCCGAATGAGTTCTAAAAGCCGTCTTGGGTATATCACTGGGAAGGACTCGAATTTGGTGATAACCAGAACGTAGATCAACCTTCAAAAAATATCTAGCACCATGTAATTCATCAATTAACTCGTCAATTGTAGGAATAGGAAACTTATCTGGAATTGTGATACGGTTTAGCTCTCTGTAATCCACACATAGTCTCCAAGTTGAATCCTTTTTAGGAACGAGTAGTACAAGACTGGCAAATGGGCTTACACTTGGTTGAACGAAGCCTTTATCCAATAACTCAGCAATTTGTTTTTCAATTTCGTCCTTTTGTGAGTAGGGATACCGATAAGGACGAATGTTAGGAGGAACAGCTCCATGATATAGTGGAATAGCATGACTGACGTCTCTGATTGGGGGCAAGGATTGAGGCTTTTCAAAGACATCTGCATATTCTTGGAGTAAATCTTGCAATTCTTCAAATTGCTGGATAATCTCCATACAAGTATAGCTATTTAAAGAAGCCGTAGTTGAGGAGTGTGGGACTCCTTGAAGCTTGTATCGACGGCCATTAACCCAGAAAATCATAAACATCTTGTGCCAATTAGCTTCTACAGTGTTTAAGGAGGCTAACCACTTAATCCCCAAAACCATGTCAACACTGCCCAAAGAGAAGGGAAAGAAATCATCTATGATTTTTAAATCTTGTATATGCACGTCCAAGTTTCTGCAAATAGAAGCACAAGTAATCATGAATCCATCACCTACTTGGACCCCAAAAGGAGGAAGCTTTTCCACTGTAATTCCCAATTCCTTCACCAATTTGCTGGAGACCAAATTATGTTTAGACCCACTGTCTATAAGAATCAGTACAGATTTTGTTTTAATTTTACCTAGTACCTTCATCGTAGTTGCCGATGAATTTCCCAGGATAGCATGTAGCGAAATCTCTGCCATGTTAGGCTCGACAGAGGAATCATCCTCTGGCAGCGTAGGATCATCTTCCGGCTCCTCTATAATTTCCATAATTCTGAGCGACAATCCTTTACAACGATGCCCAGGAAAGAATTTCTCTCCACAACGATAACAAAGCCCTTTATCTCTTCTATTTTGCCGTTCCAATTCTGATATGGACATTGGAGTCGCTAAAAGTGGAGAAGTTGTTGAAACCACCGATGATACTGGCTTGGAAAATGCGGTAACGGTCTAGGAGTTTGCATTCAAATTATTATTCACACTCCAAGGCTGACGTGGAGAATAATAATTCTTATTATTTTCTCGCCAATTTCCGCCTCCATCACTGCCACGTGTGTTTGCAAAACGTTGATGACCACGTTGCAGATATTGACTCTGCAATTTGTCTTCAAATTCCATTGCCAGGCTTGCCGCCTTATAAACCGTACGTGGTTTTTGTATTTTGACATCTGATTTCAACTCTTCTTTCAACCCATTGATGAACACAGCCAGGAAACAGTGCTCCGGCCAGCCTTGTACCCGTGAAGAGCGACGCACAAATTCCTTACGATACTCTTCAACGGATGTCATTTGTTTGATATCACACAAGTAAATGTCTGGATTTTGAAACTCAACCAGACCAAATTGCTCTTGAAAAACCTGAATTAATTTATCCCAGTAACGGATAGTCCGACTTGAGGATACCCATGTATAGACATCAAGGGCGTCTCCTTCTAGATTCATTGCCGCAACTTCTGTCTTTAAATCTTCCAGAGTTTGATAGTAGCGAAAATACTTCTCTGCCTTCATTACCCATCCTCTCGGGTCGCCGCCTTCAAACTTGGGAAAATCGACTTTAGTATGAGGGCGTTTGGCTGGGTGTCTACTCCACCACGGGCTGTCATGCTCGAACTCATCATCTTGTACAGAAGTTTCCCGATTTAGATTGCTGGTTTGTCCTTGTAAAATCACCGGGGACTTTTGCTTCTTTAATTCGACTATGTCTACGTCCATTAAATTAAGTCGGTTAAGGATGGATGAGTGTTGTTGATGCATAAGTTCTATAATGGTGCGCTGGAAGGTGTCTTGTGTGGGAACAGACTCTTGCAGTGACTCTGCGTTTGGATAGGGAGTTCTGGGAAGATCGGTTTGATGGGTAGAGTTACGAGTATTCACCATTTTGTTCCCAACAGGGGTAGGATCTTCTGCTCTGATACCAAATTGATAAAACTTGGGTTCTGATCAGATATAGAAAGGTAATAGATAGTAATTCTAGAACCAGGATCTGAAGTTCTAGACCAAAATAGAAGGGGAGAGTTCTGGATAATAATTTGTCAAAGATCATCCCTGAATTACACATAATAGGTTTATATAGAATAACTTACAATAACTGACTCCACAAATAATAACTTCCTATCACATAATAACTTCCTATAGCTAACTGACCCTAAACTGACTCATAATAAAAATAACAACCGAAATGATAACTACTTTGTTCCTAAACCAGGCGTCTCTTCCTAGAATAAACCAGAAGAGGGCGCTGGTTCTTATCACTCTATACCTGAAGGTTCAAACCATTATAAGCGTTTGGACATTATCCATAATCTGAAATAGGTGCAGAAGATAGTAGATACGAAACCAAGTACAATACATAAACAAAACCTAATTCAGGAAACTTCCAATTAAGCGTAAAATCCCATGGATTTTTCAGACATTCAATTTCTATCTTGCATCAGTTTATGTATGAGACCTTTTTCAAGTGAGGAGAAGCCCGGGTAGCTTGAAGATAAGAAAACTGCTAATAATAAGCTAAATTTCAAGCACTCTGATGCTAAGAAGAGGCATAACAACCACCAAATAACAAACGACCAATCTTGGTCCCAAGGGATTGACAAAATTTACAATTTATGGATGGGGCATAAGATATATTACCCTTACGATTTACTCACAAGAATATTTACAAGTTGGAACAAAATCAAAGGCATGTTCCTCAAGCGTGATTTGTCTCTTTCTCAAATATTCCTTATTTATGGCTAATCTAACAGAAAGCTTCAGACTTGACGGACAAAACAAGGGAGGTGAGAGAAAGGAGGAGGTAGAAGTTAGTGCTGAAATGGCAGGATAAGTGGAGGGAGGCGAGGTTGATAGGATGACTCTTCTGCCGGAGAGGGGGTGGCTGGGTGAGTTTGGTCCAGGAAGAAAAGGGAAATCCTTGCTGGCTCATACCCCTTGTTATTTGCCCATTCACATTCCAACTCAGAGTTGTCTTAGTCAAACCATGCTGATTCAACACTTTAATGGTCAAAGTAACCAATCTGTTAGAGATGGATGAGATTGCATCACAATAACTTTAAGGCTCTGGGTGTATATAATAAAATAATTTAGGATGCTCAATACATCTTAACCATAATATTTATTATAAAAGATTTTAAAAAATGTAATTATTTAAAAGGGTTAAATTTCAAAATATTAATTTCAAAAATATTAAATTATTCTTGATCAAACCTCCTATAGTCTTTCCTTTAATCTCTCCCACATTCTATTTTAAAACTAATTGAATTTTATTGTTTTATCAAAATTAAAACAATCAAAATCATCCGTGATGAGGGGTAAATTTATTTAAAAAGTTACTTAAATTTTTTATCAAGCTAATAATATTTTCACATAAAATATACTTAAATTTTTTTCTACATTCAATAAGAACATTAAATAGATCATTAGTGAATGTTAATGGTAAAAGATAAATTAGGGATTTGGTATAATTAGGAGTAAGTTGGAAACAAGATTTATTCTAATATCATTTTTAATTTAAAAATAAACTTTAAGAATTTTTTTATAATATTCTTTAACAGTGTTAATGATTTGAACTAAAATATATTTTTTTTTTCAAAATTGAGAAGATACCGGTGTAATTAAGACAAAATAAAAAGATGATGAGAGTATTTTAATATACCAAAAAAGAAAAAAAAGACTAAGCATAGAGTCTGGCGAGCACTGACGCCTACATAAAGAAAAAATAAAAAAGCATTTAAAGCCAGGTGTCAGGTCAAGGTGAGCACTGACCCCGACATATAGAGAATTCATATAAATAAATAAATAAAAATAAAACTAGGCGTCATTTCCGTTGCAGCTCCGATGCCTACATATTAGGAATACTAATAGAGAAAATATGAAACTAGGCGTCGGGTATTAACACTTTCAAAGCTAATATCTATATGAATATTAATTAAGTGGATATCCTTTAACTCACGTCCAAATTAACTTACTTTTCTAAGTCAACTGGATCTTCAAAAGTAGATATAATGTGCATAAGCAAAGTACTGTACATACAGTTACTGTAGCAAAAATACTGGGCATACGGTTACTATAGCAAAATTATTGTAGCATGCTGCATGACGGGGTGAAGGTACTGTAACACTTTTATTGTAACTGTACTGCAGTGACACAAAAAAATCACTATTTACCTTCGTTTTACACTTATAAATAGAGATTTTGGATCAAGTATTAAATATAGACAAATGAATGAAAAATTCTCTCAGTTTTCTGGCTTGAATTTCTCTCTTGTTCTCACTTATTATCACATTTTCATAACACGTTATCAGCACGAATTTCTAATAAAGATTTGGAATAATCTAAGTCACTATATAGAATTAAAGAGATACTTTTACCAATTATTATATAATATCGGGTTACATGACTAAGATTTGATATCGTTATTGTTTTTATATCATGTATATATCATTTGCAAGTTCTTTTATATTATTATTATTATTATTATTATTATTATTATTATTATGGCCAGAAGCCATACACATCTAATTCCTAAAATTATATGACAAGAAGTCATATTGTTTTAATTTTTTATGATATGATATGGCCAGAAGCCATATTCCTTTTGATTTCCTATTATATGGCCAGAAGTCATACACATTTTTCATCTTTTTATCTTATTGAAGAGCCAAAAGCTATGTACAAACTTTATTTATCCTGAAGATAAATAGTTTAATCTCCCAGCTTGAGACTAATTGGCCTAAAGCCATGAGATTAAATGGCCTGAAGCCATACAAGTTTTAATTTTCTTATCTTACCTTATGAATTTATTTATGGTATTTACGAATTTATTGTTATTTTCGTTTATGATATTATATTGCATTTTTACATTTCATATTTTAATTATTCTCGTTTATTTCTTTAATTAGTCTCAACTATGTCAAACCTTACAAAACTTGAATTTGTGGCTCTTGATATTGCTGGAAAGAATTATTTATCGTCGATGTTGTAGCAGTATTATAGCGACACGAAAAAATCACTATTCACCTTTATTTTACACCTATAAATAGAAACCTTAGATCAAGTATTAAGCACTGACAAGTGAATGAAAAATTCTCTCAATTTTATCGCTTGAATTTCTCTCTTCTTCTCTCTTATCATCCACATTTTCATAACACCAAAATTGACGACTTGTATAAATTTTCTCTAATAGTACTCTTTATATGTTGGTGCTCCAAGCCTCCAACAAAACCGACGCCTATTTTTAATTTTTTCTTCTTATATGGATTCCTTATATACCTGTCAGTGGTCACCCTTACCCGACACCTGGTTTTATCAGGGAATTTCAAACTGGATTAGATCAGCCGGTTCAGCCAATGAACCGGTGAACCAGCGGTCCAACCGGTCCAATTTAGGGGTGCACCGTACAAACCGATTTACCCATTTTTTTATTTTTATTTTTAAAAATTTTTTAATTAATTTTTACGCATGATTTCATATAAATAAGCTTGAAATATTTATTTCCTTACTGGTCTAGCCCCGATTTAGCTCCGATTTTACTCCTATCTAACCCACAGACCCTTGACCTAATACCCTAACCGGTTCAGTGTCTAGTCCGATTTTTAGTACCTTGGATTTTATATATTTATTTTTTTATTTTTTCTTTATATAGGCGTCAGTGTTCACTCTGACCTGACAACTCATCTTAATTTTTTGTATTTTTCCTCCTACACTAAAATATTTTAATTGCCCTTTTGTTTTGCGTTAAGTACACATGACTCTCATATGTTTTGAAAACGTATATTTTAGTCCAAACTATTAACACTATTAAAGAATATTTGAAATAAATTCTTAAAGTTAATTTTTTAATTTAAATCGATCTTTAAATAAATCTTGTTTACTAATTTACTCCCTCAATATGCCAAATCCCTAATTTATCTTTTACATTTAATATTTATTAATTTATTAATGATCTATTTAATATTTTAACCAAATGTAGAAAAGAGTTAAGTATATTTTATATGAAAAACATTATTAGCTTAATAAAAAATTATGGTGGTTTTAGTTTTGGTGGATAATAAAATTCAAATTAGTTTTAAAATAAAATGTGGGAGAGATTGAAAGAGAGACTATTGGAAGTTTAACAAAGGGTAATATTGTATGTTTAAAATTAATATTTTGAAATTTTGTCCTCTTTAATAATTATATTTTTTAAGATTCTTTACAATAAATATTATTTTCCCTTGGTTCTTCTCCCTAATTTTTCGTAAAAATGAAAAAGAAACACCAATTATTTATCATATATTTTCATTACAAATCTTATTTTCTCTTACATGACTACACACCCATCTCTATCTCTATATCATTATCTCTGCTACCCTAGCATTATAAAAACCCAATATTTACTACCATAAACCATTGAGTTTTGTAGCAATTCTGTAAAATTTTTCCTTATTTATTATGTATTTTCAAATAACAAATAACTCTCATCAACTTTTTTTTTTTGGAATGTGATTATCATATTTTCTATTCAATAATTCTCTTGTATTTTTTATATCAAAGTAATAGATGGATATTTAATATAGTACATGAATATAAAACATAATAAAATTTCCTATAGACAAAAGCATGAGCGGATTTCTCAAGTAAAATAAGGTTTATCAATCAATGATTGTCTGAGTAAAGAACAAAAAGCCCATATGTTACATATATATGGGTGATGGATATTCATATATGTTTTTTTTGGGAGTATGTGATTGTCATATTTTCAATTCAATAATTTTCTTGTATTTTTTAGATAAAAGTAATAGATGGATATTCTTTTTTTTTTTTTTTGGCCTGAGGGATGGGTATTCAATGTAGTACATGAATATATAACATAATAAAGTTGCCTATAGAAAAAATACAAGTATAGCATATGCGGATTTCTCACGTAAAATACGGTTTATCAATCAATAATGGTTCAGTAAAGAACAGAAAGCCCATACATTACATATATTTACATATATAAGGGCATTGCATAAAAATAAAAGACTCGGACCATACAAGACCAAACCACTTGGTTTGACCTACTGGTCCCCAGTCTGGTCCAATCTCTAGTTTGTCCTTTTTTCATATGGGTCAATTTTTTTTAGGTCAGACATGATCGAGTTCCTTTGGGTCAGATCGGGTTAAACCGAACATTAGACTTTTTCACATCTCTACCAATAACAACGCACAATGGGCATTATTTATCAAGATAATTAAGAAAACTACTCGAATGATATGAGAACAAGTCTACCCGTTTGCCCATACCTGGGGTTGTTTGGTACAAGGGGAGAGGAGGGAAAATGTGGAGAGAGAAAATTTTGTGAGTTGCTTTTAAAAAAAAAAAAGAGACGTGGGGTTAAATTTTTTTAATTAATTTTTCTTACCCTTTTATCTTACCTCTTATATTTGTTAAAATTTTATAATCCCACATCTTTAAGCTATAAAATTTAACTCACAAAAATGTCCCCAGCCCCTTCCCTCCAAATCCCTTATACCAAATAGCCCTTAATGCTCGTCTTTTCCCTTTTTTTGTCTTCAATTAAATTTTCTAGTACATACCTTAGTTATGACTATCTCTTTCCTCTTGGAGGGAATTACAATTCACGTCCCAACCCTTTCAGTACCTACTCCTTCATTTTTTTTAATCTTATCTTATATTTGAATTAAAGTGCAAACCTAACAACGAAGTTTTGAAAAAGGGGCACCTAGCACCATAATATTCACTTGGGTGAAAAAAGATAAAAGAAGTCTTTGAGAGTAGGGTTGAGCATCGGACAAGCCGCCCTGATCTGAGGGTCAACCCATAGCCACCCATGTATGTGTAAATGGGTACAAACTAGCCTGTTCCCATGATAAACCTAAAACAACTCATTTAGTCTTCACTATTTTTCCCAAATTAACAGTAAACCCTATTGGTGCATTCATAATTATAACATCACATAACATTCATAAGATGAATTTAAGTCATTAGACATAGTTTTCAAAGTTCTCATTCTCAATCAAAAGTCAACAAAACAATTAACAAAAGCAGTGACATCCTTCCAATTCCACTAATAGTTTGATAAAAGACCAATGATTAAGCAAATAATCAGTCCTTTTGGTATGCATCATCCTTCCATTTCCATTCAATCTTCATCATCAATATGAACTTTAATTGAAATGGCTGAATTTGGAGTTGATAACTCTTTCTCTAGAAAAAAAAATGATAAATTATGTTAATTAATATGTAATAATAAAAAGATCAAAGATAAAACAATTAAAATTGAAATTGATAAAGAAATTACCGATAATGTTTATACTCTCATCAATTTTGAGCACATATGAGTACCTTTGCTATCTTTGAAGATAGAGGGCTTCTAAAGGTATTTAGTACTCGACCATCAGTATTAAAAGCAAATTCTAAAAACACTATGGAGACCAGCACAACCAAACAAACCACGGGCAATAAGATGTAGAACTTTACATTTGAAAGCATTCCCTTTCCACCAAGCCAGAAGGTCAAATTTTGGATCATTAGAACCCACTAATTTAGATCGAAGATATTCATCAACATTAGAAACTTGCTTAGGCTTATCACACACTCTATTTATAGTGGTTAAAAGCTTCTGAAAGGTAGGATCAATGGTGAACAATGATACCTACTCAACATTAGTGATAGAGCTCAATATTTATATATTTTTATTAATTAATCTTATGCTTTTGTGGGATTTAGTTGAATATTTTAGGCATGATTAAGTGTTAATGTGGGATTGGGTAATTTGGGAATTATAGTGGTTAAATTGTTATATTTTTAATTAATATTTATTATTCTCATTATTCCTTAATTGTGGGCAAAAAACATTACCTTTGTGAATCTAATTTTGTAAGTGATGATGTCAAGTGGTCAAGTTCAAAGATGTTATTTTAGAGCTTAATGAAGGGCAAAAGTAGAATCTAACAAGTGCAGAATTTATTTTCACATATTTGTTCTAAGAGGAGATTAAATGAATAAGGTCCTTGTTTGGTGGTTGCAATTTTGTGCCTAATCCTAAAATTGATTTTCACCCCCTCATCCAAACATGCCACAACTCACTTTTTAACCTAGAGAGAATTGAAGAAAGAAAAGGCAAGTGGAGAGAAAAGAAGAGCACAAAAGAGAAGGGAATGATCTGGAAGGATGGGATAATTGAAGAAAAAGAAAGAGAGGAGGTGGCGGCTAAAGGATGAGAAAGGAGAGATGTGCAGAAATGAAATACCAAATCATTAAATATTGAAGATGGGAGAGTGGAAGAATTGATGGGTTCTGTGGACCATTTTGGTATGAGAAGAAGCAAAAGACAACACGTTTTCTAAGCCTTAGCCAACAATTGGAGATAAATGAAAGAGGTGGATACGGTGGCTATTGAGGATGAAAGCAAGCAGATGATTTATTGAATATAGATGACCGAATGGAGTTGAAAAAGGAAGGACCGAATGGATTATTGAAGATTGGAAGAGCTATTCGGTGCTTAAATTAAAGAGTTGTTTGGTGCTTTTCTTTTGTTCTCCATGGCTGATTGCACATCCTTTCATCCAGTTTCATCATCTTCTTCCATGAGTAGCTAAGTTCTAGTGATTTTCTTGAGTTGGGTAATGGTGTAAGCTTGAGTTGGGTAAACTTCATATTAGGAGTAGGTTGAGTTGTTCCTTCCGACTCAGCTGAGTAGATTTTAAATGACTAAACTGAATACTTTGAATTTTTGTAATGGTAATTACAATTTAGAATTGGAAGTTAATTATTCATCTTCTAGAGTCAGATTTATATGGTAGTACTCAATTAATTGTTTTAGTAGAATGAATTAAATGGGTATTGCAAGTATGGATTTATTGGTAGCTTGAATCTATTCTCTTGACTCATATGATTGAATTATTATCATTAGCAGGCAAGGGAGATTAAAATCTCAACTCAAGGAAATCTCATTTCATCAATATATTAGTTATTAAATTTTACCCTGTTGTTATTGTTAATTTTGATTCCGTTTACTTTATCTTGAAAACCGAAAAATACAAAAAATATTGAATTAGATTAGATTACTTCATTTGTCTTGGAAACAATTTTTCAAAATGATTTCTTGCAACTTCAAGCTATTTACACTTAACTATTTAGATACTTGGAAATTAATCTCCTCACCAGAACGACTTAGGTTGAACTACTATGCTATATTTTCAAACCTAGTTATTTTTGAAAACTCACGTCATGGATTTATCAACTAGATTCTACTTGCTCTTCTATTGGCTAAGATACAAATACATCATTACATGTTTCACCTGTTCCTATATTGATTGCATGCTAGTGATATAGGCGATGCGAGACATTGATAACCTTCTTTAATGTGGTCTCACGCTTTGAGACATTAGGAAGAATCTTTTCAAAGACAATTTCCATATATGTGAATTTGCATCTAGGTCTAGTATCACAGCAACAACCAGCAATATATTCCTTTTCTCCATATCCCCAATACTTATCACATTTTGATTGCATCCTGAAGGTCATATCACTAGCTTCTACTTGCTCTTTTGTTGGCTAAGATCCAAATACAACAACAGACCAATTCAATTCTTTCAAACCTTTAGAAATAATCAGATTTAAAAAGTGAGTACCACATCACATATGCATAAAATCACCATCAAGCACTAGACCATCCCAACTTCTCAAGCATTTCTTCAAATATGCAACTACAGAATCATTGGCTAAGGCATTGTCAACTGTAATTGTGAAGACTTTATTAATGCCCCAATTCAATAAGCATATCTCGAATTGCATCAGTAATTCTATACTCTTTATGATTTTCATAACACAGAAATTCAAAATCTGTTTTCAATCTAATGAGCAGTCAAACACATGTAGTTGGCATTTTAGATTGAAGTCCAACAATCTATTATAAGGGACACATGGACTTTATAGACTGCTTAACATTTTTTTCGATTGTTTTGCCTCTTCTAGATATTTTTGGTAGCAGTCTCGAGCAATTGTCCATCATGAAGGGACTTGTTTTGGTTCAAACTATTGCAACAACTCTCTAAAACCCTCCCCTTCAACAATTCGAAAAGGAGTCTCATCCTTTATGCAGTAGAATATTGTCCATCGTGAACCTTGGTTCAAACTATTGCAACATCTATTTAAAACCCTCCTTCAAAAGTCTAAAAAGGCATCTTATCCTTTATGTAGTAGACTTTTTGCATCGCTCATCATTGTACACCCCAAGTGTCAATGTTTGATTAGAATTAAGCTTGAGCAAGGATTGTGACTCGCTAATTGCATTTGTCGAGTACTTTTCAAGTTTTCGTAATAAAGATTTCATCCCATAATTAGTTGGGTCACTTGCATTTGAAAACAATAGTTGCTTTTTGCATGATGTTTCCCTATCATCTCAGTTGGGCCATCACAGTGAAATGCTTCCATGTTGCAGATGCTTGCTTCCTTTTTTTGTGTTGTTCAAGTTCTTCTCCCTTATTAACTATTGCATCATCATCTACTTGATTTTGTGGTAGTGTTATCAACTTCAGTTATCTCCTCAGCATCCACAGTAGTTGTAACACCTTATTCTTGTAATCGATCGGATGAGCTTATACACAATAAGTCCAAACCACTTTTACAAAATCATTTTAAATTCCCAAACTCAAGACAGGACACGAACCTGTAGTTGAGTGGATTTTTCTAAATATTTCAAAATCTTACAGAAGCATCATTCAATGGCTCACAACTTTATTACTACTCATCGACTCTCATCTTTATTTAATTTAATTATAGTGATTCACTACTCATTTCTCTACTCATACTTAAATCATTCATTTTCATATTCCTCAACTATCCAACCAAGCTTGTTCATACCAGTATTCTCATACTGTGATAATTTACTCATAACTAATTATCACATACAATTCTTCAATATGCCCTCGCTTTTTCTTCTTGCACATCTCCCAGCATTCCCCTTCTGAGCTTACCTACCTATATGGTTGATGAGGGAGAGTGAGATTCGAGGGAATCTTAGTAGCAAACAATACCAATATGCATACAAGATAAGTGCTTAATGCATGACATGCTTGCATTGTATAAACTCATGCTAACACAATGACATATCTGCATGCTCAATGTTTCAAACAACATACTTATGGCCATAACATACATAGAAATAGAGCTTCAATCATTCATATATGTTTCACATAATCAAGTAAAGTAATCACATGCATCAATACACAAGCACAAATATTATATACATGTAGGAGAGGTAAGTTGACTACCAGAATTGCCCTTCCCTTGACTGGCTGTGTCAAATACTATATCCGGCTCGGGCTACTGATATATCCTAAAATTCCAAATTTAGGATAAATGAGTTATAACTCATTCATAAATTATTACAAACTCACTTTTTTAGTTCTCTAGGCTTAAAATTGAAAAATGACCAAAATACCCCTGGGGATGCGATCCGAGTCCTCTTTATACCTGGTCCAACTGTACGTTTACAAAAATCATAACCCGGGCTAATCTTACAAAATTTCACGTTTATAATCCATTTTTGACCTCAAATTGGGCAAATTCAGTGCCAAATTATGAAAATGCCCCTACAGTCCCTAACTTAGGATTTTCAAGGGTATTTGACACTTTACATTCTAGGACTTTTCTCACTTCGCACCCACCCAACATGAACCCTACACAAATTTTCCATTCTAAATTCAATAGAATCATTAAAAACACCAAAATCCAGTCTAATCACAACCCAAAACAGGTCTGGAAGAAAATTACCAAAAATTGGGAAAATTGGAGTTTCTTGATTCCATTCCATTAATCACCTTCCTTTCACCTTTAATTACATGTTTAATGTAACCCCCTACCTTAATAGCTGAAATTATAGTTCAAAAATATGAAATTATGTTTAATTATAGACCAACAGATAGTTTGAAACTTATTAAAAATCTCATCTTTAAGACGGGGCTTTCAAAATCTTTTCTAAAACCTGTTCAAAGCGGTCTCATATTCACATTTCGAATATATTTAGCCTGCTCAGTTTGGTTCCATTCATACATATCAGACTGTAACAAAAATTCATGATAACACTCAGGTTTCATTAATTCATCAAAGGGTTTACAAGGTATACTTGCCCTCTCAATTTCCCATATCGGGGATTACATGAACCTATCCAAATATTTACAATAATCCAAAACATACAATAGTCCAAAATATGATAACAAACAACCCAAAACTAAAATTCTAATCTAGGAGCTCTAGCCGCCCTTTGTCACCTACTTCTCCTTAGAACCGCTTGCCTTGACTGTAGGTTTGTTAATAGAAAGAATGATATTCAAAAGAATCCCAGTAGTAAAAATTCACTTATAAAATGTACAATCATAAAGCATGTAAGCAAATCACAAGCAACAACACATCAACAGCATTTCACAATAGTATATTCCACAACAACATATTTCACATCAACATGTGTCACAATGGCAATATTTCACAACATCATGTTTCATAACGGCATGTTACATAACGGCATATTTCTCAATGGCATGTTTCACAACAGCTTTCACTGTGTTCACAATGGCATGTTACACAACGACATGTGTCATCACGGCATTTCCGTTCATCATCATTTAATGATAAGGCATGCATACAATGTATTATACACAATATAAGAGAAATGGTCACTACCTTCTTCTTTCCGCACATGCTCAGACACTGGTCTATCACGTGTAGGGGAAATATCAAATCCTATAAACCATAATTAAGGATGAAGAGTTATTCTCTAATCCAATACTCAACTAACACTTAAGGTTGGTTATCATTTGAGACCTTTAGGTGGCTACTAGAAGTCCAACTAGATGCCTAAAGGGTTGGAAAAAACTTGACCGCATACCATCTTTCAAAAATGAAAAACACAATTTTTCAAGGGTTGACCGCGACCAACGGATAGTCAGGAAGTTTTGGGCTGCGGCCAAAACTAGGTCAAAAACTTTTGGGTCGCAACCAAGAACTGGTCAGAAGGTTTTGGGTCGCGGCCAACCTTTGGCCTATTTCCTGGCTGATTTTTGAATGACCATAACTTTTTGCACTAACATCAAAATGACCCCAAATTGTATATCAATGGAAAGCTTGTAATGTGAACTACAAAACTGGAAAGTTTCACAATATTTCAATACTATTTGCCGTAAATAAGGTCAAACGGAGTTCCGACAATCTCATATATTTGTTTAAATTTTTCAAGTAAAAGTTATCAATATGAATCTTTGAGTTGTTAATATGCATACTAAAGTCATAAAAAATATATGAGACCTCCAGAGGTCTAGTTGACCCTATTTAGGACTATTGTATATATATTAACAACTCAAGTATCCATATTGATGACTTTTACTTGAGAAATTCCAAAAAAAATATATGAGACTTTATTATGCATCTTAACAATTCATGTATTCATATTAGCAACTTTTACTTAAGAAATTCAAAAAAAATATGAGACCACTGGAGCTCTAGTCGACGCTATTTATGAATTTAGTGTGTATATTTATTAATAACTTAAGTATCCGTATTGACAACTTTTACTTGAGAACTTCAAAAACTATATGAGACCGCCAGAGCTCCAGTGACTGGTCATCGACGTAGGAGCTCCAGCGACGGGCCGTCACCGGCACTAGAACTCCGGTAACCAGCAAGGGGGTGTAGGGAGTGTTTTTGCTAAAAAGAACTAAGGTTAGTTAGGTAATTTCCCATATTTGTCCAAATTTCAAAGCTTCAAATTGGTCAGTTTAGAATTAATTAAATTCAACACCCTTATTTGTCTTTTATATGTTTTGACAGCATTTTTCTGTCATTTTCCCTTTAAAAGACCTAGAGAACAAAACGACACATTTAAAAGGTTTTTAAAATTCATATTTATGGTGCCTATATTTTAAAAGCAAAAGATTCATTTTTATTAATATTAAAAATCATATTTACAATCTCTAATATTCAACAAAAGCACAAGGAAAGTAAACTAAACATCCACTAACCAAAGAAAAAATAGAAGCAAACAACCAGATACATAACTAGACTAGATCATCCAAAACCTTAGTCTATACCAATTCATGCAATTTGCAAGTTTCCCACCTAAGGCCTTCCAAATCATTAATTAACACTGCACTCAAACGGTATAGTGTGGTGTTGGGAACACCCGCCCAAAATGCAATAAAAATATCCACTTCAAGTTGTGCTAGAAAATACTATCCTTAATAGCTATATTTTGTAACTTCTCATGAAGTAGCACTCTTTAGGATTAAACAAATCCTCACTATAGAAATTGAGGTAAAAAAATAGTAGGAATATAAATGAACTCAAAAGAAGGAGAAAGGTACTCAATAAGTCCAAGAGCCCGGCCCTCTAACCTTAGTGCTCCCTAACCATGCACTAGAGCTGGTAATATGGATTTTAACCGTGGGCTGAACCGCCCAACTAGGAAAAATGGAAGATTTGGGTGTTCCATAAAAGTGGGATCGTTTTGATGTGATTCTTTTTTTCCCAAACTTATGTGGGCCCAACTTGCTGTGGGTTGGATCGTTTTTATTTATTTTATTTTTTGTAAAAAATATATGTGACTTCTTTGAATATATTGTGTAACCTAACACCATTAATATAAATTATTATTGATTGTATTGAATGTTAATGTTGACTTTTAGATTTATGTTTATTTTGAAATGTGTGGACTTGTGATGAATGCTTAATTTATAATGTTTAAAACTTTGAATTTGATGTTTTATTATCATTTTATGATTTCGTAATGTATTTTTAATTTTTTTATAGTTTAGGTTGGTAGAAAAAAAATTTCAGTATATTGTTTAAAAATTTTTTTGAAAAATGAAGTATAAAAAAATTTTAAAAAGAAAAATAATATGGGTTGGATGGGCTAACCTGCTAACCCAGAAGTTATGAGTTGGCTAAATAACGACTCATATTGATGTGGTTCTTTTTTGCCCAAACCTATATGGTCCTAAACCGTGACTGATTAGCCCGAACTTGATGGTTCAGCCTATATTACCAGCTCTACCATACACTAACATGGGCTATTATAGGTAGGAAGAACATGTGACTATTGTGTAGTTATGATAGTAATTAAAGACTACTTTATAACAATTGAAATGACACCTACATAATACTAACTAATGATGGTTTAATACAAGGAAAAATCCTTTAAAATGAATTTAAAAATGTCAAAAGACAAAAAGGTGTTTTGAGTATTCATAACGCTAAAGAAATGTTAGGGCCTTATTCGTCCTTTTCAAAATTGAAAGGAAATGATAGACTTTTCCCTCGGAGTTTAATTTTCACTTTGAGAGAATTAATTATGAAAATATTGTCCGAACTTGTGAAACTTTTATTTGAATTATGAAACCCTTATTAGATCTTGTGAATTTTCATTTATAACTTCTAAAATTCTTTAAAGAAGTTGTGAAATTCTTTTGAGAACTTGTGAAAACCTTGCTCCAAACTTGTGAAACCTTTATCATAACTTATGAAACCCTTATCAGATCTTGTGAATCAAAATTTGCAACTTGTGAAATTCTTTAAGGAAGTTGTGAAATTCTTTTGAGAACTTGTGAAAACCTTACTCGAACTTATGAAACCTTTTATTAGAACTTGTGAAACTCTTAATAGATATTGTAAATCAAAATTTGCAACGTGTGAAATTCTTTAAAGAAGCCATGAAATTATTTTAAGAATTTGTGAAAACCTTATCTGAACTTTTGAAACCCTTATAAAATCTTGTGAATCCAAATTTGCAATTTATGAAATTCTTTTGAAAAATTGTGGAAACCTTATCCAAACTTATGAACCCCTTATCAGATTTTGTGAATTTTGGTTTACAACTTGTGAAATTCTTATGAGAAATTGTGAAAACCTTATCTAAACTCGTGAAATCGCGCCTTCCTCTCTATTCTTTATTTTAAACTTAGAGGAACAATTCTGTTATTTCCTTTTAATTTTGAAAAAGACGAATCAGAAACTAACACCTCTTTGGTATTTTGAAGACCTTTTTGTCTTTTGACATTTTTAAAGTTGCCGTTAAGGAATTTTCCCTTGATACAATCAATGAAGCTATTAAAATCTATTAATAATATAATGAAACTAAGTAATTAAAATGCATAAATGTTTCATTCTTTCATCTCCAGACCATTAATAACATTCCAACATCTTCACATCCCCACTTGCACATCATTCCAACATTTTGCTTTATTAGTTTTGCTGCAAAATGATGCATCAATAGTCACTTTCACAACTCCAACCTCAGGCTTATCCTAACCAGTGATCTACTTTCTATCACAGTTATTGCTAGACCCTCCTAACATTCTTTTCCTTGCCATAGCTCCCTAATGATCCCTTGTCAATCTCACTGCACCTACCGCATATTTTAATTAAAATATAGAGTTGATAATATGTTTAGTCCTTATAGTTTAACGTTATTTTAGTTTTGATCCTATAGTTTCAAATAGGAGGTTTTGGTCCCTCAAGTTTACTATGTTTAAAATGTTAGTCCTTGTAGTTAGAAAAGGACTTAAGACTCATACTAATGGTGTTAACTTTGTATACATGTCACTAACAGCGTTCAAGTTGCTTATGTGGCATATTGACCAGGTAAGCTCACCTGAACATTTTATTTAAAAAAACAAAAGAAAAGTCTTCAACCTAGATTCCATGCACACATCTCACACCAACCAAACACGCACATTGTGATTGAACAAAGAAAAAGAGAAAGGGAGACCCACTTGCACCAGTGAAATCTAACATGACTGTTGTGGGAGTAGTTGTTGGTTCTAACAAATGACAAGTGCACATGGTACTACCTGAAAAGGCCATATCTTGTTTGTACCGGATTGGCTATGGGACGGTGATCTCTGCTAAAGCTTGGGGTGTATTGTGGGAACTTAAACTTGCATGGGATAGAGGATATAGACAAATCCTAGTTAAGTGTGATTATAGTGAAGTCATGGAACTGATCTAGGGCACTGTGGCTCAGGAACACCGTGATTTTAACCTTGTCGCGGAGGTTCGCATGTTGATGGACTGAAACTGGGAAGTGGAAATATTACATTGTGTTCGAGATGTTAACATAGTTGCAGACGCTATGGCAAAGGAAGCTTAGAAGATAACGATGAAACTCCATATTACCGAGTCACTGTCAACACCCGTTTCCATTTTAATATACACAGAGTAATAGAGACCAAGTTTCACAAGCATACAGAAATAGTACAAATATACTGATACTGAGTACATGTTTACATATGGGATTTATCCCCTGATAATATTTACAATTTATCCAAATATGTCCAAAACAAAGGCCACATATAACCACTATTCAAATTCTTAGGTTCCGCACCCTCATTTGCCAACATCGGCTGCTTTTCCCTTGGAGCCACTAGCTCTTGCTGGAATTTTGCCATTTTGAAAAAGGGTGAGATTCCAAGAAATCCCAGCAGTAACATATTATCATTCATAGAAAATGTGATAAATAAATATGCCAAATACTACTTAATGCAATATCATACTAACACATAACTCAGTTCAATTGAAAATGTATTTAGAGCCAACCACAGTTGCAACCCCTACACATCCCGTACCTCAGTCCATGACTGGGTATATCAGTGTACCCGTAGGCACTATTCAATGTGCACTATATATCATACATATTATAGAAGATAGCATATACAAAGCATATAAACATTCACATAGTGTATAAAGGATAAAGTTACTACCTTAAACCCTTTTCTTGCCCTAAATTGTCCGCCTCGTAAAACGTGCCAAGCTTAGGCTTCCAACTTGGTCCTCAAATATCAAATGTACAGGAATTAGGTTAAAACTCATTAATGCACCATTTTAGGCACTTCCATAGTGTTTATAGTGGTTATATTAGCCTATGGTGAAAATTTACCAAAATACCCCTGGGACCTCGGCCCGACCCCGCTGTACCTAGTCCGGCTACACTCTTCCCAAAATTCTTACATGGGCTATCCTGACATTTTCGCCCAAGGAATCTATTTTCAGACTCAAAATTACCAAATTTACTGCTAAATTACAAAATACCCTTGACAGCCCCACTTTAAGGGTTTCAAAGACATTTTCCTAATTATGCTTTTTGGGCTTTTCTGAAAATGTGTCCAACTGTAACCACACCTAATTTTCCCTCCTGAACTCAATGGAACCATCAAATCATTGAAAATCCAACTCTAACCCTCAAATTTATCCCTAGCAAAAATTATGGTATCCTCCGGGAAAAATTGGGGTTTTGCGATTTCGGCTTCGTAAACGCGTTCCTTTCTACTCCTAACCACTTTATTGACTATTCCATAATGTTACAACTACCATTTAGTACTAATTTGGGCAACATAACAGCTCGACGCCTATATTTTCCATTTTGAAAGCCAATGACAATCCGGCAAAATTTCACCGATTAAATTATCCATAACAGTCAGAATAGTCAATATACAAGAGTTTAGAAGTTACCTCAAGCTTCCACTAGCTTTTCCTTGTCTTGGCTGAAACTCTAGCTATTCTAACACCAAAAGAGAAGCTTCCAAACCTTAACGAACATAAAGGAGTAGCTTAGGATCGGAGTTACACGCGTTAGAAGCTAAATCATCGGAGAAATTGGCTTACCTTGTGAGTTCTCTTCTCCTTCTCTCACCAAACTCTCTCTCAACTCTTCTCTCTCTATGTTCAACTGTGTACGTCTGATATGGCTGAAGGAAGGAGAAGGATAATGTTTTATATCATATATTACATGATATTTAATTATTAATTTAATTTCCAACAATTTCGGATTTCAGCAATTTCTAGCAGATTCTCTGCTCAAACTTTGGAAAATCATAACTAATTCTAGCAAAATAGAATTGGAGTGATTCCAAAGGCTATGGAACCCTTATTGAGTCTAGTTTCAAGAAAAATATAGAATTTAGCCATTTGGAAGTACAAAATTTCCAGAAATTCCATCTTTGGATGCTGCTCTAAAAACTTTTCAGTTTTTCTAGGCTAAATTCAAAAATTCATATCTTTTTGCATATAGCTTCAAATAATTCATGACCTATCAAATTAAAACTTAGCATGTCTACTTTCATCCTATAAAATCTCATAATTTTTTCTCATAATTTGATCAACAAAATCATATCACAAGCTCACTGCCTCATAGGAAATTTCACCGAAAACATTGTTTACCTTTAATTTCTAATATCCTATGACCAAAATTAACATTAGTATTGGCCAAATATTTTTTTTTGTATTCCTCTACTTTGGATCTCAATTTTGGGCTTTTTAAATTATCCAAATTAATTCCATATTTATCTTGCCCATTTTCTCATAAATATGAACATTTATAAAATTTATAAATTCATAATTTATGAATATTTACCATTTTATTGAATTTCTCAAATAATTACAATATATTTGGTGAATATAAAATTTGGGGTGTTATAATCACCACTTGAAGTTATTGCGAGCTTATTACTTATTAATGCAAAAGGGACGAGATTGCATGTTGACTCAGGGGGTAATTCCTTAGTAGGTTGAAGATTATCATGTACTATAAAAAAAAAGACCATATCTTGTAATTAAGGATAATAGCCTAATTAATATGTATTAAACAATCCTACTAGAATTTTATAACAGTTAATCATGATTCAAAAGCTTCTAACCACATTTCCTAAAACACTATCATGGTTAAAAGGATTAAAACCACAAATAAAATTAACCATGATAGAAAAAAGTGAAACTAAATTCAAAAGGTCTGTCATGGTTATAAAAGGATTTATCTGTCATTTCTAAAACCTTTTCACAAATCGAACAAGATTAAGACATCAGCATTCAGGGCACATAACCCACCCACAAACCCACTACAGTAAACCAAATACAAGACCAATAGCACTATCAGAATAGAGGTTAAAAACTCAGCCCACTAGTCCATTCCATAACATGTCACTGAATCTTACAACAAAATGGTCTATAACACAACATAATATAATAATAATGTAGTAGATCCACAAGATCATTGAATGAACAAGTTAAGGCCTCAAGCCTAATACAATCTCCACGGTTGCCCAAAACATAGTTCATAATGAATACAATGATGTGAACCCTATATGGAATTATAATAACTAATACAATCCAACAAAAATAAGAGGACTAAAAGGCTATCAATGCCTATGCCTCTGTCTGCTTCCCTTCGCCCTTATCTAAAAATAGAGGGCTTTCCTGAAAAATATTAACTATAACAGGATGAGACATAAATTCCTAGTAATCAAAATCAATTTACAACATATGTAGGATATGAATGCAAGTTAGAGAAGCAGGTTTATAATCATGTATATAAATATAAAACTAACAATCCTCAACAAACAATGTCCCATTATATACGTATAAATATATATACACACACATTTAAAAATCATCTCACCCATCAACCATGCTCCAAATTATTGCCGCATTAGACGTAGTACAACCTATCAATGCCAGTATGCCCGGCTAAAGGTTAGCTAGTCACTTTAAGAATATTGTCCCCTCCCATATACACCGATATACCGAAACATGGAGGTGTTTGCCCAAAACACTCAACTCAAATTCAGGTTAGGAATGAGAGAGCCAATAGACACAAATTCTCCACAACCCCTTCCACGTAGTCCCAAAATATTCCTAAAATAGTGAACATGATATATACATATATTTTTCAAAAACCTTTCACATCAATACAACACCTCAAACAATTTTTATCACATTACATCCATCATCACAAGCATCAAAATCTCATATATAAATTCCAATTACACATACAATTTGAAAGCATATTACCTCACTAAACTAAGTTCATATACAAAAGTACATAGGATTTTCCAAATCACATTTTAATTTCATAATGAAGATAAAATTTAGAAAACACCTTACAGTCCAGAAAAAGGCATATAAAATAAATTAATTCTGGTTGTCTCAACTCCAAGCTAAAACTTACAAGTCGTGAGAAACAAAGGCACCACTTACAAGCCATGCAGAAATCAATCTATATAATAATGTATATACAAATTTAATACATAAATTAAACAATTAACTTAATTATATAATTTTACAGTATTGAATTAATTACCCATAAATTACAATTTCACACTTTGATCTCAATTTTTTTTTTTTTTGGTTTTAAACTTTATTTAAGCATTTTCTTTACCTAAACAACCCATTGGAATCACAATTTAACACACCAATTTCATTTAATTGTGCAAAATCTCCAATTTAAAGTTTTGGCTTCAATCATAAAATTGTTAAATTATAAATCTTCAATTTATTCAATAATCTAAACTGATTAAAACTTAAATAATACTTTCAATAACCCAAATAAGTTGTTTAACTCAAATTTAAGTAGTAAAAATATAATATAGGAAATAAATCTTAAAATTTTTAAGTAGAAAATTAATTTTAAATTTTTACAACAACTAAACAACAAATCAAAACCAATTAAAATTAATCATTAATCATCCGTCCTCTACATTTTTAGAGTTATCTTTTATCAAAACTCAAAACTTTCCCAAAATTCTAAGCCCAAAATATTCCCCAATCAGTACAAAAATACCATCATTAGAAAGATAAAATTATATGGAACAATTTCATAAAAGGATTTTCATGAAAAGGAGTAAATTTAAGAACCTACTTGATCATCAAAATGAAACCTAAACTGAAAACTGCCAAACGCCATGATTGGGGAAAAAAGAAATGAAGACAAAGTGGGCACTATTCAAGGGGTATATATATATATGAATGTTTAAAGACCTGGACCAGACTTGAGCCATAGGAGTTGTTGGTCTGTTTCAATATGTTCAGCCATTTTGATCCATTTCAACCCGGCTTTTGAGCCGGGAACCGCTATTTGCCTTCCAACCGGAACGAGATATTCAATAGCTAGACAGGTCAAAGTTTGCCCTAAAAAAAGAACAAGGAAGATGAAGACAGAGCTCAAGGAAAAGAAAATTGGAGGAAAAATTATTTATACTTAAAGTGCTTACTGAACGGACGTTACTTCATGATTTATTCTATTTTGTATTTTTTTTTTTTGTTAGATCAAGGGTTGCTCCTTTGAGGATTAGAGGGAAAAAGATTCTCAACTCTCCTAATAAATGTGCTTCCTAGGATTCAAAATTGTGTTCTCCTTCTTACGGGGTGAGGCACCTTACCACGTCAACCAACAACTTGTTGGTCCATTATATATTTTCTTTTAAAAAAAATTCTCTTTTTAAAACAATTGAGTAGGAACTTTTTTTTTTTTTTTTTTGCCAATAATTGAGTAGGAATTTGAAAGGTGAAAATGAATTATAATTTTGCTTGAGAAAATAATTTAAAATTATTATAATTAGGTATTGAAAATTTAATTTCAGTATGTGCTTATAGTTTTTATATTAATCTCATTCTCTTTTGTCATTACACACGTTCAAAGTTTGGTTTTATTTGTTTACAGGAGTATGTTATTATGTGAGTTACTTATGTCATCACTAGTTAGATTATTTATGATTATTTCGAGTCATTTAAATTTTTGATATTTCATTTTTTCCATGTATTATTTTAAAAGCAGATTAAAATTTATTTTAATTTATATCAAAAATATATAATATATTATTTTAACTAAGGTTGAATTGCTTCCAAAAAAATGAAATTAAGATATTTAATTATTTTCTCAAATTATCTAACAAAATTTTATATTTTATTTTCATACTTATATAATATTATATATATGTATAATAATTTATATTTAATTATTACGTCACCGGTCCAAACAAATGATCCGACAGTTTGAACCATAAACCGTTCACCTCTCTGGCTCAATGTTCGGTCTAGCTTTTAAAATATGGTCACTGATTTCAGAATCAAACTGGACGGTTTGACCACCGACCAAGGAAGAAGGCAGCTCAAGTCACCCATATAAGCCGTTTTGAGCTAGTGTAAATCCATCTTTGGAAACCGGAGTTAATCCAAGAACTGGAACAATCCTGAAGTAACCGTTCGGTATGGGTTTCTTGAAATTTTCAACCACTTCACCGGTGACAACCCTTTATTCTTACACCTATGACGAGCATCCCTCTCTTTCCAGACATTAATACATGCCCATGACTGCCTTTTGTCACAATAATGTTAGACATAAACCAATCTTTTGTATGAAAAAGAAGATGATGAAAGAAGAAGAAGAAGAAATAGAGGCCATTGGAGTCGGGGGGGACGCAGAAGAAAGATGATGGAGGAGGACAAAGAGGAACATGCTTTAAAGGATGAAAGAGAAATAATATAATATCAACATATAAGCTTTATACTAACCCTGGGTATTAGAATTGTCCACCTTTTCAGAACTTGAAAGCCACGTGTTGGGGCTCTTGGGGATATATGATTTTACAGCACATTTCTTTTTCTTTTTTGGCAGAAGAAATAAACCTTTTTTTATTCTTATAGTTTTGCTATATCATTTGTAATTTTAAATTCTAACATCCACCACTATAGAGTATTTAAAATCCTAAGTTTTTTCAATTTCATTTTTAAATCTGTTAAGATATGATTATGAGCTTTAATAATTTTATTTTTATTTTTATTTTATTATTGTAAACTAGTTTAAGACATATTTTTAGCATTTTTTTAGTGTTACTTTGTATAATTTTTTTTTTCTATAAAGTGTTACTTTGAATAATTTTATTGTGCTGAGACTTGGTATTTGAAATGTGAGTTTATTTATATTTATTTTTAAAATTATGCAACAAGTAAATATATATTTCTTATATTTATTATAGAGGTATATAATATTTTTTTGTTTAATTATTACAGCATTGGCTCAACCATCGTTTCTACTGAATGAAATATGACTTGCTGGTCTCTCTAGCTCAACATCCGGTCCGACTTTTAAAACATTACTTTAAATAAACCATTTTTTATTCCATTAATTACATGATAAATCCATTTATCATAAATATCTTTTTCTTAATTGTAATTAAATCATAAAAGTAACAATTATTATGTTACAACTCTCCCCACCTAAATATAATTTTGTACCCAAACTTTGCAACAATATAAGAAAGATGATAATTCACATTACAAGATTCCAACACAATGTCAAAGTCAAAGCAATATTGCCACAACACAAACGGCACGCCAAGCACACCAAAACATAAAGTCACTAACACAAGCAAAATCACAACATCACATAGACACAACTACAACACAAATATCAACACTAACATAACATACAAATATACCTAAGCAAACAAGTCAGTGCAACCACGCCACATATGCTCTTTAGTTTCTCAAGTTGCATCACTAGGAGACATACTCGTCCAAAATACTTTCAAAAGACAAATGGTTCTATTTCGCAATTGCTTGTCCTTTACATCTAAGATCCTCTTTGGCACGAGCATATAGGTTAGATTCTCCCTCAACTCAACTTCTTCAGGTTCAATCACATGGGAAGGATCTGGATGATATTTCTTAAGTTGTGACACATGGAACACGTTGTGATCCAATTCAAACTCCAAATATCTATGCCACCTATCGACATAGCTTTTTTGTATGCTTTGTGCCGTCAACAACTCTTGGAGAATCATTTCAGTGTGTGTTTGGGATAGTGGTGAGAAAAATGACTTATTTTGATTCTGACTTATAAAAAATGACTTTATAAAAAATCAGTTTATGTAATATGATTTGTGTTTGGATGAGTGATTGACTAAGTGCTATTGCATAAGTCAAAACTTGTTTGGATTGGAGATTGGATAAGTACTTTTTTTAAAAGTCAAAATTTGTTTGAGGACTGGGAAAATTTATAGAAAGCCCTACAATTTTTGAAAAGTGCAATTAAACGAAGATAAGGGCTAGAGCAAATTACACAGAAAACCCAGAACTTTTAAAATTATAACTCTGCCCTACATAAGTTTCAATGTTTTACACTATGATCCCTCCATATAAACTTTTGAAACTTGCAGAACGGTTCCTGGTTAAAACTTGCATTTTGATCAGGTTCCTTCTTCTTCTTCCTGCCGATAGAACTGTACCAGAGACTAATGACAATCATAGAGAGCATTGTGAACCATAATCGAGGAGCTCTAAACCTCCGGCCTCCTCCTACCTCTATCGTCGGATTCAGATCATCATTATCGACCTTCCTTTCTTCAACATTAGAGCACAGTCACCAAACCTTTGCCGTCCGCCACCGTACCCAGAGACATAATCCACCACACAGCTGTCAACTGCCTTCTCTGTACACACCACCATTGTCGACCTTAACTACAATACCGAGGAGTTGAATGTTTGGCAGCGGAGAAGAGAACAGAAGTAGAGTACAACACAAAACAATAATAAATTCCCTTATTTAATAAGTTAAAAGCTAGACCTGAGAGCTTTTTCAAAAAGCCCGTTATTAAACAAAATCTCAACTAAAAAAACAGCGAACCAAATACTCACAATAAGCCATATTGTACAAATCGAGCTTTTTTCTCTAAAATCAAACTTATTGTAGGGCAAACCGCCAAACCAAACACTACCTCAATTTCCTTCATATCTTCATTCACAAAGTTTGGTACTATTACGATTCATCCTCCTCCACTTTGTTTTGTTTAGGGTGCTTACGATTTTGCTTTCCCTTCAACTATTTCTTCAAAAGTTTCTCCAGATCATTGGCAAGGTCCACATTTGGGTTTGGCTTTCTCCATATCTACTAGTCTTCTTTTCTGTTGGATTTTTGCTTCATCTTCTTCTCCACCTTCATGATTTCTTTCTTCTCATTTGCTGAATTTTGGCTGCATATCTGCTGGGTGTCTCCAGGTGTGCTGGTATTTTTCATTGTTTGTGAGTATTCAACTATTCATATTTCCTTTTGGCCCGTGTTCTTTGTTTAAATTTTTTCCTTAGATATAAAAATATGTTCTATTAATGATTATGGATATGGGATCTATTCTTCTTCTACTTTCGAGGTTACCTTACGTTTTGGCTGTTTCTTTTTTTTTTTTTTTGTTTTTTAAAAATCACATATCAGGCAACAAACGAGTTTGTCCGGTCAGCAGCGAACACCATCAATTTAAACGGTCTTAGTGACACATAGATAAATTTAATGGTTCCAAGTAATTTTTAAATTTTAGGGACTAACTGTTTTAGATAGAATAAATTTGAAGAACTAAGCCCCAGTTTGAAACTTCATGAATTAAAATTAAAATGAGGGTAAACTTTGAGGACCAAACATTATATTAACTCTAAAATATATAAAAATATTCACACACACATATAATACATAACTTTTAAAAGAGTACTATTTAAACAAAAATATTACTAGACAAGTAAATAAAACATTAATATATAAGCCATATACAATCCAACAAAATATAGTAACTAAAGCATAAATTTGGTGAATTAAAAAAAACTCAAAGTGACATCTCCAGAAAGAAAATATAAAATCTTGATGCATTCAAACTCTCAGTGTGTGTTGTGCAAAATGTTGGCCACGATATTGAGAGCCAAAACGCACGGTGAAGCTCCAATAAATTTTTAAAAAAATTGATTTCCAATCGTTCGGAGAAGAGAAAAGAGCAAAAGAAGGAAGAAATGGAAACTTTCTTTTTAAGAAAATTGGGTCCGATTTACTTAAATAAAAATGATAAAATTATTCACTGAAATTTGCAAAAGCTAATCCAAATATTTGTTTAATCCAAATATAAACCAGGTTACATTTTCTAATTTTTATTCAAAATTAAGTTTAAAAAATCAAATTAAATAAAAGTCACTTTTTACCAACATAGTTTTTTGAAGGTTAAGTATGGTACCCGGTTGCTTTAAGAAAAAAAAAAGCTCATTAACATCCTTTAATCATTTTCATATCTAAATTTCTTTTTTAAATAATCATTCAAACAAATTTTAATATAAAAAAAATCATTTCTATAATTATTAATTCAAACATAAATTATATTTGGAATTTAATTTTTATCCTATATTAAATTTATAAAAACCATATTAAAAAAAAATCACTTCTATCGATAATCCAAACTTTTCCCCATGCCCTATCCCAAACTCACCCAGCAGTCCCAAAAAGTAGGGACTAGTTTACGGTTCAGTTCTCATTCTGCCACTGGGTTGTGTACTTGTGTTTTAACACCTGCGAATGTTGCCATCCACATTCCTTTGGGTCCAATGTAAGCATACCATTCGAATCGAATTGTGCCATTCCTAAAGCACAGTCGATATTGGAGGCATGTTGGCAAAATCACCGCTTCCGGCATCAATCTCCTCCGGTGGAAACAGAGCGGATGTGGCTGCGGTTGGTAGCATACTCATTGACGGAGCTAAGGAAACTAGAGCCGATCATATATGTCTTAGCCTTGCAGTCTCTGAAAGTCCGACCTTTCAAAATAAAATCATCTAGTAACTGCTATTTTTCTTCAAATTAAAGGAAACAAGTCGGCCGGATTCTGAATTTCAATTCCGATTGCGTTGACTGGGTTCGGATTGTTGCACGCTGTAGAAAGAATCTGGGCCTTTGAAATTACTGACGGTGAAAGCCAGCTTCACCAACCTTGTTCCTACAATATTGGATTGGTAAGCTTGATCTGTTAGATATTTTAATATATATTATAATTATTATTAGTTATTAATTAGGTAATTAATTAAAATATCCAGAGTGTGGCCCGTTAGTCAGATTTAGGCCCAATTTATGATTAGGGTTATTGGCTATTAATGTGATTTTTCTGATGGTGGAAAATACACAATAAAGTTTTTAGCCGTCTAAATTGAGCGTACAAGGAAAAACCTATCTGCTCATCTGAGGTTCCCTGATTGGCGACGGCTCTTAACCCAGTTGCCATCGCTGTGCCCCACAGCCAGTCAGAAAGAGACCTGACAATCATATCCTGTCTTCAATTCTTTTGTAGCTCTCTTTCATCAGGATTCATGAGTTCTCTATTCGATCAAAGCTTAGCAATGGCGAGAGGTAATTCTTATAAGTCCTCCGCTATTGATATAGGAAAATTCATATACTCTAATTTCTGATTTATTTGGATATTCATGAGTTTTGTCCTACATGTGGTATCAGAGCCACGCTCTCTGATCCTCTGCCTTCTACTCTTTGATCGGAGATGATCTAAGTATGGAATTGAATTAAGCTTCCCGTAGTAATTTTACACGGATTCCATACCCTGGATTTGAGATCGGATTTCTTAAGTGGATGAATTATACTATTGCTGAAAATTAATTCATCTGAATTTTTAATTGATTATTAATAAAGTTTTTATCGTGTTAAATTGCTTTCGGATTAACGGGATCAGAGGATTTGCCTTTTCGTCTCAAATAAACCATCATCATCCTCAGTTTTTTGGAGGGATCTGAGTTTGCTTTATTTCTGCAAAACATATAATTGTTTAATCGATGGTATTCCTAATTTGCCTCAGCATTTGTTTAGTGGGTTTTCTGTTTCATGATTGTATGTGAATTTATTGACTTGGTTCTGTTTGGTTAACGCCGGAGAAAGAGATCATGTTTTGTGTTTGTTTTGCGAGAATGTCAATGCCGAAATCATCATTTTGAGCTCAGCTTCGCCGGAAAGCCACTTGCAATAGTGTCACACGGCGACTCATTTTCAGGTTACATTTGGATGGTGAATCGAGTCCTAGGGGTCTAGATCATTGGGGAAGGAGGGTGGAAACACCGTCAGATCCTATGATTTTCATTATGCTTCAACTCCGTCGCCTTATACATCGGAAATCGAAGGTCCTAAAATGCAGCAACGTTATGATTCGAAAACATAATTTTGATTCGATTTTGATGATTATTTGGTAAATACTTGCCCAGTTTCCATTTTGATTTTGTTTCCATGTATATTGCCATCAAAATCGCCGGATTTGGAGGTCTCAATCGCTGGTAAATGTGCCTGGAATCGCCGAAAAACGCGGCCTGAAATTGCAGATAGCGGCGGGCTCCAGTCGGGTCTGTACGGGTCGCATTGGGTCCGGGTGGGGTAGGTTATCCAGGGGCAATGGGGAAGATGAGCAGAACGACGCCGTTTTGCATCATGTCTGGGTCTTCTCAAGCCATTACGCGAAGCGACGTCGTTTTGGTCCTCCTTGAAACTTTGCGTTTCACTTATCAAGCCAGGTGGGCTGATGCGAGTTTTGGGCCGATATAGCTTCTGGGCCGACATTGATCTTTCGAATTGGGCCAGTCTTTGCGTTGACACTTTTGGGCCGACATAAACCAAAAAAAAAAAAATTTATCGCGTTTTCGGGCTTGATCCATTTTGTTAGTTTTATTTTTATTTCATTCTGGGCCGATCTACATATCTGGGCCGAAAAGAAATAGGATTTTGGACTTCATTTTTTTTTGGAACAGTAGTTGCATTTCTGGGCCAAGACATTTCTGGACTTTTTTAAATTAAATTGATAGTGAAGCTTTTGCAACATTATGGCCCCTGTTTTATTTTTTGCTTTTTTTGGACTATGGATTTTAAATTTCCGGAAAAACTTTAATGGGCTAATTAAGCATTTTTCTTCACTGTTTAATCAAATTAGCTTCTGTTTTATGTATAACTTTGGTTACATCACATCAAATTGTTTAAATTAAGAAAAGTTAATTTTAGCATTTTTCATATTCTGGAAAATTTGCAAAAATCATTTTGGACATGTTACTTAATTGCCTAAATATTTCGATAATTCATTTTGGGCAATTATTTAACTATTCTAATTTTTGCAAAACTTAATTTGAAATATGCCAAAATTAATTCTTTAAACAATTTTTTGGATACATAAAACAGTGGGAGGGTTTCTAATTAATTATCTAGGGACCTTGTTGAGCAAATTAATTAATTAATCCTTCCATCAAGAAGTGCATATATTAGATTTAATTTGGATGCACAAAATAGTGGGAGAATTTATTTTTTCTTGATTATTTAGTCACATTTTGTTGATTAAATCAATCTATTAAATAAATTCTCATTAAAGTTTTGTGCATATTTGGAATTTAAATGCACAAGGTTGGTATTTGTGATTAACATGCATCTAGAGGCTTAGCCACAGCATCCTCTGTTGTATGTATAGATAATCACTTTTATGTTTTAAAATATCAACTCTATTTAATGGGTAATATTAATTTAATCAAAGTGGGAGGATTGTATTTAGTCACTTATGTGTATTAAATTAATTGGTTAAATCCTCCATAAAGTTGTGCATATACAGAATTTAACTGCACATGATTAATATTTATGATTAACTTGCATGCTAGAGTGGTAGCTACAGCGCCCTCTTACAACATGCATAAATAATCATACATGGATTTAAAATATTAATCTTCAGAAGTTGATTAAATTAATTAATTAGGATTCCCATTGACATTGTGTATACATATATGATATTTAAATTGTATATATTTGATATTAGTGATTAGTATATATATTTTGTTTAAGGAATAGCTACAGCATCCTTATGCACATATTGTATGCATAAGTAATCATCACATAAAGTTTTACCATATCAAATTATGTTCATATGTACAATTTGTATACACAATGATGTGATGTCTTTGTGATGAGTATGTAGAATCAAGGAGTAGCCACAGCATCCTCATTAGGCACATACACTCTATTTGTTCTAATGAACAAAATACATCACTCAAAGATTTAAAGACATCAATTGTAATTAAATGTATGGTTATAATTAATCTTTGCCCACAGGTAGATAATTATAATCATAGTTTTAATTAGGGTGGAATGGAACAACATTATATTTTCTAAGTAGCCCACAGGTATTAGGGGATATAAATGCATTCCAGTTTCACCATTTTGAGATAAATTCATGCTATGCTAATGTCTTTGCCCACAGGTAGACTTTAGTTATACGAATTTATAATTGTATGATTTACATTGGTAAACATACACCTATATGTGATGGTTGCTTGCCTCTTATAGCAATTTTGTAAGTATGATTTAATTTTGATTTTGACTTTGCAGCATGATGGTTATCTATTCAATTCTTTAGTTTGATATAATTTATTAGAGACAATTAAGCCTATAAGGATAACTTCTGCCATTAGGACAAAATTGACATTAAGAAAAGCTCTAGTATTTATAATGCTAGCATGAGAAATGAGATAACATTATTGTCTCAATAAAGTAATATCAGTTAAGAGCTAGTTATTAAAAGGACATAAAGAATGGAGTAAAGTCAATGGTTGTTGATAGGCTGAGGGACATATTTAAAAATTCTCATAAATGTTATTGCATTGTTTTGTTGACTATTAAGTGATTCTCCATTATAGGGTAAGATGTCTCCATTAATTTTGGTGGAAAAGATCTTCTGTTTATTATCTCATGAATTATTACTCATTTTCATGAATACATGCATGGATAAAAAGTATTCATTGTAAATGTGTTTATATAAGTTTTGCTCCCTTTTAGAAAAGCATGAGATTTTAAATAAGGGACATCAAGCTACCAACCTTAAAGCTATAAAGCAATAGACATATCAAGTTTAATCTGTTTATGATTAGTGGCTTGATTGGAGGCAGTAGTGGATATACAGTTGCCATTGGTTTTGTTCTAACAGATGAGATAGTTCATCCTGATTTAGTTGACTCTTCAAATACCTGAACATCTTTTGCTTTATAATTAAGTAGTGTCATTTGACATTTTTAGAGAATATAAAGTAGAAGTGGGTAATTTAATCTGGTAAACAGATTAATATATTGAAGTCAATTAGAAGAGATGGATGACATGATGGGTACATAGTTAAGGATAGTAATTTAGCCTATATGTTTTCCTCTTAAAGAATGCACTCAAGACAACTATAAATCTTAGATGAGTTTCCAACAAAATTATGTTTAAAAGTTTTTAAAAATATGAAAGTTGGAAGCTCAGTTTATATAGAATTGTCTTATAAATGTAAGAGTGTGGATGGAAAACATCCTAAAGATTAAGACTGCATATTTTGGTGAAGATGCAGAGAGATCTTGGGAATTCTATTAAGCTATCCTTTCCATTTTAGAAGTTGTGCAGTAATTTTGGAATGCCAAATTATTAAGAAATGGTATGATTAGTGGGAGTGGTCAAACTCATTCAGGATGATCACACATAACAGATTGTAACATCTAATCATGATGGAACATTGGTTTTACATGATACTCTTCTCCTTGAGGTAGAAGTGAAACATAATGAAGTTCTAAAATTCTCAATTGGTCAAGCTTGAAATAAGAAGCATCAACATTAAGGACTCTATCAATTATTAGGAAAAATATCCCGAAACAAGCAAGGGATATTCTAAATTGATAGATGATGCTCTTATTATACAACTTCAATCTGTTAGCAGATTGGGTTAAGACCAAATGACAATTTAAATTTGGCCATTGCTACCAACTATACATCATGTAATTTAAGTAATCTGACTAGAGCATAAACAATGAGAGCGACCCTAAATTCCATTAGCATCTTTCCATTATAGTAACAAGGAGAGATGTGTGTGGATTAAAAGAAAGGTCACATAAACTATGAGGAGAATTTAGTTAGCAAAATTGAGAAACCGTCCTCACATGCATTTTCACATTGGTGGTGAATAATGTGTTATGATGCAATCACATATATGACAATGTTGAAAGCATCATAATACTATTTATATCACTAGATTAGTGGGAGTTGAATCATCTATATTGAACAAAATGATGATTCACTCATTGCTTGTGAATTTTGACATGAGGTGTTATACATAACAAAATCATCATTGTTCAAATTTGTGATAGGACTAGGTTAAGTGTAGTATTCTTTTAGAATACAAAAGGAAACTGTTCTTAAAATACTTGAGAATGTCATAAGAAACCTATGATCACATGTATTTGAACATTTAGAGATAGATGGTAGTTGTTATGAAAATACAATTCGATTCTCCACATGTCTCTAATATATATATATATATATATCATTGTATTCCTTCTAATCCAGTTTCATAGGTGCAGGCTTGCTTGAATGTGCATACAAACTGGCAATGCCATTGCAAGGAAACTTTAGGAGGATTATCAAGCATATTCTTGCTTGAATAATAATTGAAAAGCTGCAGGTCATGAAGTACATTTTAAAATGTACATTAAGTCTCATGCTCTACATATAGGAGAATGATTAGATTTGATTTGTTTGGTTTAGTATGATGTGTTAGCTATAAAATGGTTAACATTCTGATGCATCTTTATGTTTACTGAACAAATTGCATTATGGAGGAGTACAAGATTTCTAAGTAGTCACTGATTGCTTAATTCCACCATGAATTGCTTAATTTAGTCATTTTTGGAGGCAAGTTATAAGATTGTTGGTTAAAGAATTTCATCATGTGATTTTAAATTAATTTAAACCCATTAAGGGTGTTGTGTGACCATAAAGTCAATAGGTCATAAACACATAAAGTATAAATCCTTAAATGAACTGCATGCATTTAGAGACATTGAAGGATCAAATACCTTATTTGTGACTTGGATCACATTGAGTGATCTAAATAAGGTATTGATAAATGATGAAATTCAAGTTGGAGTTTGTTGTCTCATATTGGTACCTAGTTATCGAGATTGACAAACATTCAAGAAGGAACTGAATAAACATTTAAGGTTTATTCATAAAGTTTTAACCCATTAAGTAAGGGTGCTGCTATGTAATACATGGAAGATAATACTCGACTTAAAGGGGCTTATCGCCATGATTCTTGCAGCATAGCCTTAATTAATCTGAATAGGGCAACTGACGTTAGTTACAGGCCAAGTGGGAGAATGTTAGATATTTTAATATATATATTATAATTATTATTAGTTATTAATTAGGTAATTAATTAAAATATCCAGAGTGTGGCCCGTTAGTCAGATTTAGGCCCAATTTATGATTAGGGTTATTGGCTATTAATGTGATTTTTCTGATGGTGGAAAATACACAATAAAGTTTTTAGCCGTCTAAATTGAGCGTACAAGGAAAAACCTATCTGCTCATCTAAGGTTCCCTGACTGGCGACGGCTCTTAACCCAGTTGCCATCGCTGTGCCCCACAGCCAGTCAGAAAGAGACCTGACAATCATATCCTGTCTTCAATTCTTTTGTAGTTCTCTTTCATCAGGATTCATGAGTTCTCTATTCGATCAAAGCTTAGCAATGGCGAGAGGTAATTCTTATAAGTCTTCCGCTATTGATATAGGAAAATTCATGTACTCTAATTTCTGATTTATTTGGGTATTCATGAGTTTTTTCCTACATGATCTTCATACTGGGTGCAATACGTATGAAATTTAGTTTCTGAAGTTCAGATTCTTTTTCCTCTTTATTGCTCTAAGATATAATTTGTATGTAACCTTGGATTATTTGTACTACGACTCATGAAACCCTAACGGATCCAAAGCAAACACATTACAAGAGAAGATATGGCTTGTCTGCCAAAATATGCTGCATAACACATACGTTACAAAATGAAACTGATAGGTATGGAGATTCTGGATTACAGTTTCAAACAGGAGGTCGCCACATCAGTCCACACAAATTCAGTGTTACTGCTAATAAGGTCCTCACATATTGCCTCCCCATTTTGATGGTCTCTTTATTCTCTATGCCTTTTATTGGCCCATGAGACCCTTTTTTCTCTTATATTCCTCCTTTTTCTTCCTTCTGCATTCAGGATCAAGCAGTTGGATTGTTAGTTCCATTGTTTAACGTACAATATATATATATTTTCTATTGATGTAGATGATAACTAAATAATATTAAATTTTAATTCTACTTGAATAATCTGATTATTTATAGTTTACAAAATAATGTTACATGGTGGTGATTTCACTTGTTTCAGGGGACTATTCTGATAGTTTCTTATATGCTAATTACAACATAGTACATTTATATTGATAACTGATTCTTCTATGGCATATCCTTTGGCATTTCCTATGGATTATGATTTTTACCTATACAAGTGTATCTTCCTTTCTCATTGCCCTCATCCTTTAATTACTGCACATTTTTTCCCCAGAAATTCTTAAAATAATTTGACACTTTTATAGGTTTGCAATTGCATCCCTGAATTTTGTGGCATAGAACTTACGGCAATGATATGCTTTATAAAAGCCATGCCAATATACTAGCTGTTGAGGTAAAATCTCTGCTATATGGTCTAATTTCTTGTTAGAATATTATGTACATATTGTAATTAATGAGTTAGAATAATATGTAATTAAAAGGCATGCTTAAGCTTCATAATAATGTGTCATTATAAATATTCAATTCTATAGGAGCCTCTACCTTTAATATACATTGATATAATGTTATGAATAACAGAGCAAGAAATTTCTTCATTCTCCTTATATAATCACATTTCTAGTGGACTTTGTTTTAGTTGTTCTCTTTTGGCTTTTAATTATTCTTTCGTGTGATATTTGTCACAAAGAAGTCTGATAGGGGTGTCTTAAAACTCCTTGTTGGTGGGAGTTCTATATTTGACCAGTAATGTTTGTGAGATTGGGAAAGACATAATTGGATATGTTGAGGATTGATGAAGTGAAAGGCATTTAGCTTTCCTGGATATTTTCTGACAATATTAGCAGCATAACCAAACCCCCTTATAGAACCAGGTCTTTTCTATCGTCGGAACTTTCACTTTCACATCTAAAGCAAATGAAACCCTCGAATGGTGTCATGTTGAAGACTTCCATGTGTGCCAACTTAAACCCTCAAGTTAGTTACAGAGGTAAAAGTTGAATGATGCAATATTATGTTCGAATCTGTACAAATGCATCCCCAGTTTATTAATCTAACGGAAAAAGATTGCAATTTGTTCCACATGCTATCTAGAAATTGGAAATCATATCTCCATGATCTATCATAGAGCAAAGGACCTACCACAACCCAAAATCCCAATGACATACTTACAAAAAAACCAATCACCCTCCCCATTACCAACATTCTTGTCATCTTGATTTGAATCACTTGAAGTGCATTTATTAGTGAGAGGAGGATCACATAAGTTGTTGCCAACAAAACTAGATGCTTCAAAGCTTTGTAATTGTGTCCCTGTAGGAATTCTTCCTTCCAAATTATTTCTTGACAAGTTCAAAACGCTCAAGAAGCCTAACTTGGTTATGCTTGGTGGGATTTCACCAAAAAGATGATTCCTTGAGAAATCCACAGACTCTAGAGATTCCATGTTCCCAATGCTATCTGGAATTTGACCGCTCAAACAGTTATTGGAAACATTTAAAAAGTGTAACCCCTTAAATAAGTCTTGTGATTTCCATTGGTATCTCTCCAGATAATTTGTTGCTTGAAAGGTCAATACTTGTGACAAGTTCAAGAATAGCTCTATAATAATTAACTCTTCCCTTAAGGAAAAGGAGCTCCTCAAGAATTAGATGCCTTGTGTTGTTTGCTCCGTTGCAACGAATATATGATTCTGAATTACTATTTACCATTGAAATAGCACTCAAATGGTTGATACATTTGGGTTTATGTCCTGTTAACTTGTTTTGTGCAAGGTCTAAGATTTGTAACAGCCTCATGTAACATATTTGATTGGGAATGTGACCCAAGAACTTATTTGATCTAAGAACAAATATCTTCAAATTTGGCAAGTGTTGTCCAACCCATGATGTAATTGTTCCTGAAAATTGATTGTTCCCTAGATCCAAAGAAATCAATTTGCTACAATTCTTCCAGAAAGTTGGAAAACTTCCAAAGAAACTATTGTTGCGGAGGTGTAACACTTCCAACCAGGATAGTGATTCAATGGATTAGGGTAAGATCCCAGTCAACTGGTTGTTTGCTAAGTTCACCACACCAAGTTTTGGCCACATCATCCAACAATTAGGTATTTCTCCCGATAAATTATTTGATGCCAATATGAGGAATTCCAAGTTCTTTGTCTCATCATGTTTACAACACAAAAGACGTGCTATGGAACCTGAAAATTGATTGCTTGAGAGGCCTATATAAATCATATGGGGTGATATGTAAGGTAGTTGACCATTTAACTTATTCAAGCCTAAATCCACAATACTTGGGATAGGAATGGAGTTCTTCCATATATTTGAAAGCTCACCATCAATGTAATTGTGAGAGAGATTGAATTTATGAGCATTGTCAAATGTGCTCCAAACCCAAGCTGGAATAGGACCAGATATATGTGTGTTTGAAATATCCAAATCATAGAGATTCTTTAGTGATTGAATCCATAATGGAAAGTCAGGACCGAGATACTAGGAAGCCATTCCTAAATACTCCAAAATTTGAAAAGAAGGACTCCAATCGGAACTCACTTGTAAAGGGAATTGGTCTCTTGAAGCATTGAAAAGGTATAAGTGGGAGAAATTAAGGTGGGCCGCTTTTACAATTCCATTGAATAGATTATCTTGGGTATAAAGAAAACACAATTTAGAAAGTGATCCTATAATTTTGAAAGGAAATACACTGAATCGATTATTTGAAAGGTTAAGATATATTAGAGATGTGAGATTTCCTAGTGATCTAGGGATTTCACCCTTGATATTGTTGCCAGAGAGGTAAACCCTGGCTAGATTTTTCAAGTGCCCAATTTGTTCTGTTAAATAGCCAGGTAGTTGAAAACCTGTAGCATACAAAACCTCTAATTTTTGTGAATCACATTTGGAAAAACCTTTTAAAGTTTTGGAAACTTGTTGATTGCACTTCTTATTTGAAATGAACACTATTTTCCGGTTGCAGAGATTTCCAATAGAGATTGGAATTTGCCCTTCTAGATGATTATCAGACAAAGCAAGATGTTCAAGAGGAGTCAAGTTTCCAATGTTATAAGAAATAGTGCCAGCCAAGTTGTTACTATAGAGATAAAGTAACTTTAAGTGACTAAAGCTGTACAACCAATCAGGAATAGAAGAGTTAAGCAAATTCTGAGATAAATCAAGATGTTGAACGAAGGTTAGGTTTTGAATTCCATTAGGGATAGATCCTTGAAAATTGTTATTTGACAACTGAAGATAAACCAAAATTTTCAATTGGAATATCCACCATGGAACTAGTGAAGGCCCAAAGAAGTAAGAATTGGAATTTGGAAAGGTCAAGGATGGCTAGATTTGAAAAGTTAAAGGTAGATGGTTGAAAATGATGATGAAATTCACAATATGACAAGTGCAACACACTCAGAGGGAAGTGAATGAAGAATGCTTAACCAATCAGAGGCAATGGACAAGTTTGTGAAACTTAGGTCAAGATGTTGGAGTCGATAAAGATCTCCAAGCCACTAGAGATTGCCAACATAAAATGCATCCATATTGGATTGATAAGAACCTCTGAGATCAAGATAGATTAGATTGGAGAGGTTTCCAATTTCTTGAGGGATGCTTGCCGTGAAATGATTGCCTCCAATGTCAAGGTAGAGCAAATTGGAAAGATTGCTAATTTGATGAGGAATTCTTCCACCAAATCCAGCTTGAGAGAGGTAAAGGTATGTTAAGCTTTTCGTTGAGCCAAGGAAACCAGGAATTGGCATGCCACCAAAATCATTAGCACTTAAGTCCAAGTAATTTAAATGCTTCAAATCAAGCAAAGAAGGATGTACCTTACCCTCAAGCCTTGATCTCTCATAAGATTCACGTACATTGTAATACCAAGGAGGCGAAGGAGGTGAAGTTGCGAGGTGAAGCTCAAGAATGTGACCAGTTAAGTTGTTGCAAACAACTGACACCCAGTTACAGCAATCTCCATCATCGGCAGACCAAGAGCCTAGCCTATTTGAAGTGTCTAGGAGATGAAGTTTAAGCTTAAGAATAGCATCTCGCTCACTTGGAATGTAGAGGATCCTAGAGGATGCTTTGTATATGAATAAATCAACGGTTAAAAAGGCAAGCAACCACAGGAAAATAAACCTAATATTGGCAACAATGTTGCAGGAACTATCCATGACAAGCAAGCTTTTTTCTGTCCGAGATGATTTTTCTGAGGTATATCAGTTGTTAGAAGTGCTGAAATTTATAATGTTACTTGTTGATCTATGTGGCTGTTATTTAAACTGCCTCTAACCAACTTCTTACGAACGAGAATTGAGAGCCCCATACACTAAAATGCTGTGGAAGAATACTATTATGGGTGTGTTTGGATTGGTGATTAGATAAGTGACTTATTTTTACTTTGACTTATGGAATCTTAAGATTGAGAAAAAGTAAGATTGGGTAAAATGATGAATGTTTGGATTGACGATTGGATAAGTGCTTTTGTAAGAGTGTGAGTTTTTTTGTTTAACTTTTGCATAAGTGGCTTTTGTGTTATTTAAGAGAAAATTTTTTAAAAATTATTAAAAATGAAAAAATGAAGGGAGAATTGTGAAAAAAGACCTAATTGGCAATTTAATTGCCAAATAGGACCTGGGAAGATATCTACACACGAAGGGATTTTTTCATAATTTTTCCAAAAATTAACTTTGGAAATTTGGCAATGGTAAACTTCTAAATAAAATGCTTAAGAGTTATGATTATCATGACAAGCAATACAAAAGGCACATATCAAGACAGCTGTTTTCACTTTCTTCTCATTTGTTAAAATGACATTCTTGGTGATAAATTGATCCAAACATATTATGGCAACCATGTTACCACAAGCAAAAACTCAAAAGTTTCTTGCTTCTTACCCATCCAGATGAGAATTATAAATTATTTCATGAGCCAATGTTGAGTTTTGTCTTGAAAGTTGTCGTACAAGAGTTTCTAAATTTCTCTTGGATCAATTTTTTCATAATTGTTAGAAAATATAACAGAACTAATCAGATCAAAGGTCTTGTACAATTTGATCCCTAATGGTGTCACAAACATGGTTCGTTTGAGTTGAATATGTCCGAGCATCATTTGTCGACGATGGCTCTTGATCTTGACTATTATGTACATCAACTATATATTCTCATTTTCTGCTTCCCTAAAGTCGACATCAGTTTGAGAATTTCTTCTAATGAAATTATGTATAGCCATTGTGGCACAGATAATGCGGACTATTTTTTTTTTTTAAGAAATGGTATATAGTATTTTAAAGTATTTTTCTGGACGTATCCAATATCTTAAAATATTTTTTAAGTAACGTGCAATATCCTAAAATAATTTTAGTTCTTTTAACTCTTTAAAATATTTTTTCAGTTGTATATCTAATCTATTAGCAGACTGATTGTAATTTAACTTTTAATGTATTTCTTTAGCTCTAAAAATCACTTTAAAATATTAGATGCTACTGAAAAATTATTTTAGAGTGGGTGAAAATCAATAAATCAGTATCTTAAGTTTTGGATTCTCTTTACTACTAAAAAAATACATTAACGGTAAAGTTGGAGTTAATCTCCTAAAACACTAGGTACAATTGAAAAAATATTTTAAAGAGTTAAAAGCACCAAAAAATATTTTAAAGTATTTATTAGAGCTGAAAAAATACATTAAATGTTAAATTGCAATCAGTATGCTAAAAGACTGGGTACAATTGAAAAAATATTTTAAAGGGTTAAAAGCACTAAAAATTATTTTAGGATATGGCACGCTACTTAAAAAATATTTTAACATACTAAATATGTCCAGAAAAATATTTTAAAATATTAGACACCATTTAAAAAAAAAAAAAAAAAAAAAAGCCATTGCCTCTCTTCCCCAAAAGCTACAAAAGCTAGCTTAAGAAATAAAGCTGCTTATCTAAATAAGCTCTATTTCCAAATCGTTATACCAAACATCCCCAAAAAGCCATTCTCAATGAACAGTGCTTTTCCCCCCTAAATGGCGCGATTACCCCTGTAAAATGTTATACCAAACATACTGTATATCTCATTCCTTGTCTTACCTAATTTCTGACATTTTCTGCAATCTTTCATCACTGTAATAGTAATTGATTTTCACTTTTATAATTCAATCAATGAAATTTTCAATGTGATATGGAGCATCCATAGGAACGATATTATTCTATCTTTCATCATTGTAATAGTAATTGTGTATTATCATTGTAATAATGGATGTGTTACAATCAAGCCAGGGATTACAGAATTCACCCCATATATATATATATATATAATACACCAGTAATATGCTTGCAACTTTGCTTAGTTTTTTGGATAGCATTGGATACATCTTCTTTTATTCTTTCTTCATTGCAAGTAATTCATTCTATGGAAATTTATGACTTTAAGTTGTGAGATTAGCAAAAGATTATGGGAAGAAAACCCTTGTTACGTGGTGTGGGTTATTACTTTTATATATTTATTTTCTGTGACGGGACAAATAATAATCACTTACCATTTTTATAAATATTGAATATGGGGCTTCCTTTATCGCAGTCCCCCTCGTTTTCTTATGATAATTGGCTGAAAGACTTTATTTGCAGTCTCAGCACGCAAATGCAACCAAACAAATAATCATAGCTTATTATTATAAATGATACATATTTCAACATTGACATATTATTCATACAATAATTATATCTAACATTGTGAAGGCACTTGCAATACAAATTATGTCAATTAAAGATGACTGAATTGGATGTTTATGTGCCTATAGATATAGAAATAAAGATAAAGAAAGCTGACAGGTTTTGACCTGTAGAATTTATTTGTATTATTTAGATTATGCATGTTTTATTTTTATGGTCTTATTTTTGTGTTTAATTTTATTTTTTATTGTCAAGGTAGAGCACATTGGAAAGATTGCTAATTTGATGACGAATTCTTTCACCAAATTCAGAGTAGGAGAGGTTAAGGTATGTAAAGCTCCTCATTCAATCCTTATCTTGCCAAATCTTTTTGACAATTGATTTCTATTATATATATAAACACACCTCTTTCTGTCATTTCCTTCTCATGTTGGACTGAGACTTTATTTGCAGTCTTAGAACGCAAGTGCATCCAACTTAATCACAGCTTAGCAATTTAGCATTGGTGATCCATATTTCAACATTGAAAAAAACAAGGGTTAATATCATTTTTGCTCCTTACATTTTGATCAAATTTTGGTTTTAGTTCCTACAATTTTAAATTGTTGATTTTTCTCCTTGTAGTTTCATAAGGATTTAGTCTGAATTTAAAATATATAGATCAATCGTTAAATTCAAATTAAATTTTTATGAAACTATATAAACAAAAATCAAGGATTTGAAACTATACGGAACAAAACCGAAATTGAATCAAATTATAAGGACAAACAATAATTATGAGAACTATTTCATGGATATGATGCATGGCACTTCTATTTTTCATGAAATAATAATTCTTGGAAAGGAAGTTTCATAACTTGAAGAGTTGAGATAGCACTTGCGTGAATACGTGATAGATTTGCAAGTATAAGCTTCCATCAATTACAAGATGACTAAAGTTCAAGTTGAATGCTTATCAGTCTAGAGGTAATTAATGAGAATAGATGATGAGAAGGTACAAATGTTTAAATAATTTATATCGGAGTATATCGGATGACTAAGTTCAAGCGTTAGGGTATATAGACCAACCGAAAGAATTACAGGAAAAATTAAAGGAATAATGTTCCAAGGAAAAAATAAGCAAGAAAGAAAATAAGAAATGAAACAATGGCTAGCATTCTCCTTTATCTTCTCCGTGGATATATAGGTGGATTGGCTTTGTTAGTTAATGCTGGGCATAAACATCACTCTGCCTTGGGCTTAAGGATCTATAACTTGCAATATCTGTAAATGGGTTGGTTTATTGTTGTCCAAGACTATAAATTAGCTACATTAAGGGGCTGTTTGGTACAAGAGATTTGGAAGGGAGGGGAGGGGAAAAAATTAGGGAAAATTCCAAAAAACTACACTCAAAAATTTAAAAAGGACAAATCAGTACATCGAAATTGAGAAAAGGCGAATCAGGCGGGTGTCAGAAAAAGGAGGAATCTGTCCTTTTGAAATTTCAGCCAAATTACGAAAATGCCCTTCAGCCCTCAATCGCAATAATAACATAGGAGTTGTTAATGGCGAATCATGAGTTGTTAATGGCGAGGTGAGTGTTGTTATTGGCCCTGAAACTTCTAAAGTGTGAAAGAAGAAATTGGAGTTGTTAATGTCGAATCCGGTGTTGTTAATGGCGAGATAGGTGTTGTTATTGGTCCTGAAATTTGTTAATTGTAAAAGAAGAATTGCAGTTGTTAGTACCGAATCCGAAGTTGTTAATTCCGATGATTATGTTGTTATTTTGAAGTGGGTATGAAGTGCCGAAGGGCATTTTCGTAATTTGGCCGAAATTTCAAAAGGACAGATTCCTCCTTTTTCTAACACCCGCCTGATTCGTCTTTTCTCAATTTCGATGTACTGATTTGTCCTTTTTATATTTTGAGTGTAGTTTTTTGGAGTTTTCCCAAAAAATTATGACTTAAATTTTTAAAAAAATTGGAGATGTCGGGTTTAAAATTTTTAATTTATTTTTCTCTCTTTTTTATTCTGCATCTTATCATTATTAAAATTTTATGACCATACTTCTCCAATTTTTTAAAATCCAACTGATAAAAATTTTCCTTCTTCTCTCTTCCCTTTCATTTCCCTCCTGCCAAACAGACCCTAAGGGCATGGTTCGAATTGCCCACTAAGGGCAAATGAGCATGAACATTATTGTTATTTCCCTATAATTTTAGAGAAAATCGCACTCAGGTCATAAAGACAAATATATATATATATATTTATAAAGTTCTAGGGTAGATTCCTCTATCTAAAAACTCCCTAGGAACCTCAGTGATATAGATTTTAAATGTAAAATTACCTTCTTGCCCTAAATAATTGATAGTTGAAGTCAATTTCCCCTTATAGTGGTAAGTGTATTTGTCTATTTTGATAAGTTTATGTACCTATATTGGCAAGTTATATATTGACAAGTTTATATGCCTATACTGATAAGTTATACATTGGCAAGTTAGTTTGCCCTTAGACTTAGGGGTGTTCGGGATTGGGAAATGTCATTCCCGATCCTGAAAATCGGGAAACTTTCGGGATCGGGATCGGGAATTTCCTGATCCCGTATTTCCTTTTTTTTAAAAAAAATCTCTATATTAAATTTTTTGTTGTGTTTCCTTGAGTCTAGTATAAATATATAATTTGTCTAATATCATATTGTACAAAATAAATCTAATACAAATATATAATTAGTCCAATACAAGTTTAAAGTTGTCGATTCAGTTGCAAAAAGAACAAAGACAAGAACAAACAATTAGAATTATTTAATAAATAATAAACAAAATTAACTAAACAAACTAAAAGAATAGATATTACCTTAAGGGTGTTAGGAATTTTTACATTTTATTTTACATTTGGTCTTATTTTCTTAAATATTTTTAAAAAATGTATATGTATATATATATTTGGGATCGGGAAAAAGTCGGGATCGGGAAATCCTGATCCCAATCCTGTATTTTTCCCGATCCCGAAATCACATTCTCGATCCCAAAATTTTCGGAACGGGATTTTCCCGTCTCGATTTACTCGGGATCGGGACGGGAAGACCAGGACGGGAAATTGATGAATACCCCTACTTAGACTGGCAAGTGTATGTGTCCATTTTGACAAGTTTATGTGCTTATATTGGCAAGTGTATGTGCCTCTTTTAACAAGTTTATGTTTCTATACTAACCAGTTTATCATGTTAACTAACGCCTTTTTTCCAATTTAATTTGAAACAACTTCCATTGATAATTATATGTACCTAGATTGACAAGTCATGGAGTAGTCATTGATAAGCCCGTCTTAGAGTAGCCAGTTCCATTTTTCCAATACAATTTAAAGTAGCTCCTATTGATAAGTGTATGTTCCTATATTGATAAGTTATAGTGTGGCCATTGACAAGCCCCTCTTTGTCAACTAATGTCATTTTTCCATTACAATTTTAAAAAGCACCTAATGACAAGTGTATGTGCCTATATTAACTAGTCATACACAAATCATTGTACTTCTCTTTTCCATTTTTAATCAATGGGGGTAATAAGGTAATTTCACATTTGAAATCTATGTCACTACAGACCCTAAGTAGTTTTAAGATAGGGGAATATACATTAGTACTTTTTTGAATTTTTTTTCCTGGTCCTTGGGATCTGAGTGCGATTTTCCCATAATTTCACTCAAATATCTTAAAATTTTACATTACTTAGATGATAAAAAAGATTCTATAATTTACGAGTTAACGAGGCTTTATATTTTTCCTTTCCAATATTTGAAGATATAGCAATTGTAACAATAATAGAAAAATATTTGTAAAATTCCATGGTAATATTAAGAAGTGAGTTGTAATATTCTTGTATAAAAAACTTAGGGGTTGTTCGGTATGGGTGATTTGGAGGGGAGGGGAGGAAAAATTTTTATAAGTGAGATTTAAAAAAAAAAATTGGAGAGGTGGGGTTTTAAAATTTTTAAAGAGAATATGTAAGGTAAAAGAATAAAATAAAATAATTAAAAACTTTTAACCCTATTTCTTAAATTTTTTAAAATAAAACTAAAAAAAATCTCTCTCAACTCACTTTCCCTTCCCTTCCTCCTCATACCAAACAGCCTCTTAAGAATCTCTTGTAAGCACTGAGTCTTGCGAGTTAAGGTGATAACTCTAAAAGGCTTGGCTTGTAACTTTGTTGTGTTACAACTTGTGTGTGCATTAAATTATAGTTGAGAATTAATACGGAAAAAATATATGTATAAAATCTGATAGGAGTAGTTTTAATTTAACTATTCCTTGTTGCTCCATAATATAAGCGACAACGTTCTAGAAGAAAGTACTTGGGAGCATATATTATATGTATCCAGTCATAAAATTTATTTAACTATTTTTTAGCCTTTTGAGTAATTTGAACTTTGTATAGTTTTTTTAGCTTCTCCTTGTGTTTGCCGTAGTAGTTGACGGGCCAAAAAAACAAAATTTGTGACTGAAGAAGGATCTTCATTGTAACTTTACGGATTTTAACACGCACAAATCAAATATGACAACTCAATTATTGTGGTGTAGTGGCATGTAGGCTATCACTTGATAGGGTTCCATCCCTACTTGGAAGCCCTCCTTGCCAATCCAAAAAAAGAAAGGGAAAAAAGAAATAATCGTGTTGATCAAAATATGATTATATACTAAATATGGACATTTATTTTCAAAGAATTTCGACTATGAAAGACTTTACAAATTAAAGCTAGATTATAACTACAAAATATAATTTTGTGTATATATAAATTGACAATTTCTTTTCTCCAAATAATGAATAATGAATAGTCTCCTTTTTATTAACTATCCTTGGGTGAAAATTTTAAGAGTTAGGACAAAAATATTAACAAAAAAGTTGCAATCCCATTCCACACGTTGGGACTGAGCACGTGGCTGTTTATTAGTTTATAATCAACTTTCATACAGACACCTATAGAATGACCACATTCATTAGCTATTTCATCATTATTCTGTCAAATTTATTTATTTTTCTTTTCTTGACTTGCTTTGCTATATCCTTGCAAGAATACTAGCAACGAATTGTACGGTAATTTTCAAATAATCATTGCTATAATCCAACTTTTTAAAGTTGGATGACTGGCATATACAACTTTATAAGGTTTATAAAGTGTATTTTCCATTATATAATATTAACACTGTTGTGAAAAATGAGCCGGGACATAACAAATTTAAATGATAACTCGACAATTTAATAATAATAAAACATGCTTAAATTTAATTATTCAAAGCTTTATCTCGTAAAGTGCAAAATAATTTGTTAAATTGATTATGAGGTTCGTAAACACCCCTCATATGACCAAACATATAGGTTAGCTAAAGCATATTGATTATAACTTTGTCAAATTTAACACGTACGTACAAATATAGTGCCCTTATGCCCGTCAACTACGGCAAACATATAGATCTAAATAATGAATGTAACCTCATTCATGAAATGGTATTGTGAGGAAAATCTAAAGGTTGGGACAAAAATAATACTAGTGGCAAAGAAGTTGGAATCCCATTCCACACGTTGTGACTAATCATGTGGTTGTTTATTAGTCTATATAATCAACTTTCATACACACCTATAGAATGACCCACATTAACATCGCCCTAATAAATACGCACAAAACAACAACAACTCAATTGTGAAATGTTTTACAAAGTTGGATCATGACAATGAAAGAATTTTCCGCAAGGCATAATAATGGGTGTTTTGGGGAGGGAGTTATGATACTAAAGTATATTATTAAACGGTTGGTTAAAATATGTCTAATGCTTAGTGTTATTTTTTAAATGACATGGTATATAATAAAAAATAAAAAAATTATAGCTTCATAGAAAATGGTAACTTTAACAGTAATTTTAATGGTGGTGAAGTTGATAGTTAAAACACAAAACATTAGGGTCCTAAATTTAAAATTTTAAAGGTTTGGGAGCTGATGTGCAACTTGCGTAAAGTTTAAGGAAATTTTGTGTATTTTAGCCTACAAAGTTTGATGAATTTATGTATATGTATATTGCTATTGATGGGCAAGAGTATCAAGTAAATGACCAAAGATTTTTTTAAAAAAAGTTGAATTACGAATAAAAAAAATTAACTTTGCCGTTTTTGAGACGCATAAAGCGAAACAAGAAGTCAATTGTGAAAGACTTTATATAATTAGAATATGACTACAAAAGAATTTTCCACCACACGCTAACAAATTTTGTCCAAATTATGAACAGTCTCTGTCATTAACTATTCAAGTGTGGAAATTTTGAAAGTGGGGGACCAAACTAATCGATAGTATAACCCATCTCTTAAAATTTGAATGGTGAAAGACTTCAAGAAAAAATTGAAAGCAATAATTTTGATTGTAACAAAATAAATGATATTTTTGCAATTTGAATATTCCTTGTAAACAAGATAAAGAAGTTGATTGTAAACATATTAAAAGAAGTTAAGAATAGAAAAAATACATTGATTCCACCTCTAATGATAGAGATAGAAAGTGAGTGTGTCATCACTATTTCATATGTTTTTTTAAGGAGTTGATAAAAAAGTTCATTAGCACAATTTCTTCATTGATCCATGTTCATAAGAGATTCGACAGGGTTTTATGTTGGTTGTCGGGGCCTAACACAACCCTCCTCCTTTACCTAGGCTTGGGACCGGCTATAACATAGGCGGAGTTATTTGTGATCGGAAAGTACGTAATAAGGTAAAAGGGAAGTTCTACCGCAATGCTATAAGACCAGCAATGCTTTATGGTAGTGAGTGTTGGGCTTTAAAGGGATTACATGAGCATAAAATGGGGGTGGTCGAGATGAGGATATTGAGATGGATGTGTGGTCATACAAGAAAAGACAAGATTCGTAATAATCATATACGTGAACGAGTTGGAGTGGCCTCTATTGAAGGGAAAATGGTAGAAAGTCGTTTGAGGTGGTTTGGACATGTTCAACGAAGGCCGTTCAATGCACCGATGAGGAGGATGGATCAAGCCGTATGGAGTCCTGTAAAACAAGGTCGCAGAAGGCCAAAGCGTACGCTTAATGAAGTCATAGAGAGAGACCTTTTGATTAATAATATATCAAAAAATATGGTTTTCGACAGAGCACAATGGCGTCGTGCGATCCATGTAGCCGACCCCACCTAGTGGGATAAAGGCTTTGTTGTTGTTGTTGATAAAAAAAGTTAATTAATCATCTCATATTTCGTCACATATCACTGCCTCAATTATGATCGCTAGAAATATTTTTTCCCCAATAATTATAAAGTTGTTAGTCAAAAATAAAATAAAAGCTACTTTTACATTGAGTCATCCAAAGTAAATTTTATAGAATACTCCTCCGGTCTTTAATATAAGACATATTTAGGAAGTTGATTTTGGCCCTAAATATGAGACATCATTTTCATATTTGTTAAATTTTCTTTTTTCAAAATTTCCCCTATTGATGTTACCTGCCTTAACAACAATCAATAAGGGGAGGGAATCTAGGAATTTGGAAAGATGACTATGGAACTTTAGAAAATATGCATCATATTAATTAACTCAACTAACTTCCTTAATCTAATCAAATTAAGTAAATATATATCATATTAAGGACTGAAGGGAGTGGTATAGATGCAAAAGGCAACGAAACATCAAACATCAAAATCAAGGTGAATGGAGTTATGCAACATTAAACATATCTATAAGTAAATATTTATGGGTAAAGTGGCATTCCTGATGTTATTTTCTTTTTTCTTTATACAATGGCAAGCAAAGCTTGAAAATGACAGAATCTATAGGCTAGACCCTACAGAATGGTTTTGTGGTAATGAACCACAATCCAAAGCAAAAAGGTGAATACATTCCAATTGGGGAAGCCCTAATTCGACCTAGTCTTGTGGAAGCCTATGCGCTGTTCCCACCAGGTAGTCTGCACAACGAATACTTTCCCTATGAGTGTGGGAAATTTCAAACTCCCAGTCGCTGTAAACAAGGGATCTAGTATCTGAAATAACGTCATACAAAGGATGATCAGGATCACAATGGGTGGATAATAGGTGTACTGCCTGCAGAGAATCTGTGAACAACTTGATTTTCTTCAGTCCCAGCTTCTTGCATAGTAAAAGGCCTCGACGGATTGCATGAATTTCAGCAGCAGTTGGGAAGGTATGACCTAACTTCTGTTGAAATCCACATATCCAGTTACCTTCGTGATCCCGGATAGCACCTCCGCAAGCAGCCTGACCTTCCCTACTCACCGAGCCGTCAACATCTAGGCGATGAAATCCTGGGCCCGGTGGTTGCCAATGAAGAAGACCTCGATCTGGAACCTGGAATATCTGATGTCGAAACCTACCATTCTCCACACCTTCCGAGAGATGGTATATACATCTGTGAACTATCCCTTTTGGGTCGTCGGAAGACCCTTCAAAGGCTTGACTGCATCGGTTCTTCCAAAGGAGCCAGCATGTGTAACTGAAGACTTTATGCCATGGCCATCTCACCATCTTGTTGTTTCCTGGTGAGTGTTGTAGATTCAAATTGAGCCAATCCTGCAAATTAGCAGAAAAAAATATTCTATAATATAGAGGGTTAGTTAAGGCTGACCACACTCTCTGCGCTTTCTCACAATCTCTCAACATATGAAGGATACTCTCCACACTATCACACTGAAAAGGACAGGTGTTTAAGACGCTCGGGTTGTGTCTCGCTCTTGATTCGTTAGTAGGAAGCCTGTCATGGAATACTTGCCACAAGAAAATTTTGACTCTTTCAGGAATTCCCCAGTGCCATAGCGACTGCCAGTGATTGTGGGACCTAAGGCTGTGCTGATGATAGATAGCGTCATAAGCTGATCTTACGCTGAAGTTCCCATCAGAAGCATTCCTTCAACAAACAATATCATCTTCGCTGCCCAAAGGTGGAGATATCAACATTATTTTCTCCACCACCCAATTAGGGAGAAAAGAAGCCCATTTAGCTCTATCCCAATGACCAGATGGAGTCATAAAAGAGCGCACGGTGGCGCTCCTATCCACTAAGTGCAAGTTTTTATCTATAAGGAATTCAAGCGGCCTATCAACAGGAGTCCAGCATTCCTTCCAAGCTAACGTATTCTGGCCGCTTCGCAGACATTTGCCAAGGCCACTCTTGAAGTCATCCCAGACAGCCATAATTCCACTCCAAACAACCGACTGCTTACTCCTTCTCTAGATGAGTGTTAACTTCAGGAAATTCTTACTAGAATTTCATATTTCATACTGTTTTACTTCACTTTGGGTGCATAAGTGCGCATTAGAAAGGATTAAAGTGATGAATTGTGTTTCTCTCATGCTATGCACAACAGAATGAAATTTTGGAGAACAGTACTCCCAGATTGCTATGAATGTCTAACCTTGTGTGAAAGTCCTTTGTGTGAACTGGTACAGATTAAGGCAGGGCTAACCCAGAGGAAGTTGCAGGTGGTGAAAAAGAGAGGAAGGAAGTGGAAGCTGATCACCAGTGAATGAAAGACCAGCTGGAAGATCAGAACAGAACAAACGGAGCCCAGAGAGTGTTGGGCCGCGGCCCACCATCTCTTGGGCCGCGGCCCAAGATGCCCACACTAGCACAGAAAGTTGTGGGCCACGGCCCACCATCCCTTGGGCCGCGGCCCAGGATGCACAGAGCAGCACAGAAAGTTGTGGGCCGCGGCCCACCACCTCTTGGGCCGTGGCCCACAAGCATATACCTGAGGTCAGAGAGTTATGGGCCGCGGCCCAACCCCGAAAATGAAGATTTGCGTTTTTGACAGCTGAGATGATATAAAAGGCAAACCCAGGGTTTGGAAAGAGGGGATTCCGAATTGGGAAAGATTGACATAGGCGGCTGGAAAGGTGCTGAGTGCTGGAACCTGCTAGAATCAAGGAGAATCAAGAGGGCTTGAAGATTAGAGGAGATTTCACTCCAGTTTTCTTAATCCTCTGTGTTCATTCCCTTTCTCCACTGTGATTCTGTGATGGCTACTTTTATTCTTGTTATTTGTATTCCGTTTTTAAACATGAGTAGCTAGGTTTCTCATTCTAGGATTGTTCAATTCTTTTGTATGGATTAAACTCGAATTCTTCTTCCTCTTCTTTAGCTAATGGTATATATGTGTTAACTCTTCTCTATTTTCACTGATATTCATGAATTGCTAGCACTATGAATAACATGTTCAACTAGATTAAGCTTGAGAGAGTTAATCTAATTGAAGAACGTGGGGAGAGTTATGCTAGACTTGAAGTTTAAAGAGTTAAATGGATGGTTTGTTAATAACATAGAGATATAGTTATTAACCTAGCATTGTCAAAGTCAGGAAATTGTTTGATGAGTATTTTCTGTTAAATGCAGCAAGAGATTGTGTATCTAATTGGAAAATATAAGTTGGTTATGACTCGAGAGAGCTTAACCATTGGCTATTGAACCTTAGACTGACATATATATATCCCATAAACAATAATATCGAAGAGGAAGTAGATTGAGTTTATGATATACAAAGGAAGCGAACAATCCTAGGTTCGCTCTACTTGATTGAATTTACAAGAAGCTTATTCTGTGCAGTGTTTTTCTTAATTGTTATCAGCATATCTTTTTAAATTTGTTTTTCTCAAATTCAACACTTGTTTTGATTCAACTTAATCAAATACAACAAGCCCATTGTTTGACTAGATTGTTATTCAAATCCTCGAGGGAACGATCTCACTTATCACTGTATTACTTGACGCGATCCGTGCACTTGCGGTAGCGAACAAGGGGATCAACAGATGATCCACATGAGTATTTTGCACGTAAACATTTCACCCAAAAGGCATCCGGTTTTTTGATCAAACATCATCACAACTTCATGAGAAAAGCTTTATTTTGGCAATGTAAGTCTTTTAATCCCAATCCACCCTCACATTTTCTTCTTTTAAGGACGTCCCAAGAAAGCAGATGCAAGTTTTTGGAGTCCTCATGTTGGTTCCAACAGAAGTCTCTGCTGAGCTTCTCAATAGCAGCCAGCACCCCCTTCGGGACAAGAGTTGATTGCATCTGGTATTGCGGAATTGCCGAAAGGACCGACTTGATAAGAGTCGTTCGGCCCGCCATACTCAGAAATTTACCTTTCCAGTTTGCCAATTTCAATCTCACCTTCTAGAGTAACGGAGCAAAAGTCCTCTTAATCATCCGTTTATGCAGGAGGGGAACACCCAAATATTTCCCAAGATCCGCAGTCAATCCAACTCCTACAATCTGGCCCATCTCGTATGCCCTATTGAAATGGACATTTTTTGAAACGAACATTTTGGACTTGTTCAGATTAATCCTATGGCCAGAGACCCGGCAGAAAAGAGCCATGACATTGCGAATCTCCATCATCTGATCATTTGAAGCTTCCCCGAAAAGGACAAGGTCATCTGCGAAGAAAAGATGGGATATATTTGGACCAGAAGAGCTCAATTTTAACGGATTCCAGTTCCCCAAATCAACTTCTTGGTGAATTAATTGACCAAGCAGTTCCGTACAGAGGACGAACAAAAACGGACTCAGCGGGTCACCCTGTCTCACTCCTCTAGAGGGGCGGAAGCGTTCGGAAGCTATACCATTCCAGATAATGCTCATGGAAGGGGAAGAAACACAGGTCATAATCAGCTTAACAAAGTCTGCTCCTAATCCTAAGCTGTGAAGAGTGAATTCAAGGAAGCGCCAGTCCAACCTATCGAAAGCCTTTTCCATATCAACTTTCACTGCAATGTAACCCGTATTCCCCTTCTTGAATCGCATAGAGTGCATTGCCTCCTGGGCAATAATGATATTATCCACACCCTGTCTTCCCGCTATAAAGCTACATTGGTTTTCTGCAACCAATTGATTCATTACACTTTTAAAACGGTTGGCAATAACTTTACTGACGATTTTGTAGCTCACATTGCATAAAGAGATAGGCCTGAAGTCCTTCAAAGATGTAGGATGATCAATCTTGGGAATTAGGGTGATGTTCATATGATTAATGTCCTGGATGACCTCCGAGTTCTCAAAAATCCTGATCACCAGGTCACAAATCTCCTGATGTTATTTTCTAAAGGTGCACTAACGGGGCCATGAACTTATTAGTATGCGAAAGATCTAAATACAACTATCAGCAGTTATATCCTTATTCCAGATTAATTAAATAAAAAACATTATATTATTTTTTTAAAAGAAAAAAGAATAGTGCCATCCCATTCCACTTTCCTATAGTTGCATCTTCCTCATATTTATGCGGTCCATGATAACATATTTGTCTATCTATCTCAAATCTCAATGACCTATTTTGTTTGTCTCCATGAGGAACCTTGTTCTCCCTTTCAAATAGTTTAAACAATTAATATTCAAAAGTTAATAAATTTAAACCGTTTCATTTTGATATGAATAATTTATATCAAGTGTAGATAGAATAAAGTGGAATGAAATTGAAGTAGTTTGCGTGGGTGTTTGCGGGAGGGAGTTAAGATACCAAATTATGTTATTAAGAAGTTTTTTGATTTTATGTATATGTATGTTTATTGTTATTGCTGGGCATAAGTGCATTAAGTAAATGACCAGAATTGAGTAATAATTAATAAGTCAATGATGATCAAAGACTTGAAAAAAAAAACACTTGAATTACAACACACACAAAAAAAAAGAATTTGTAAATTTATTATTTTCAACCTGCACAAGAATAACGAGTCAATTATAAAAGGCCTTTATTTGATCAAAAAATTATAAAAGGCTTTACCAAGTTAGATTATGACTAGTTTATCAAAAAAATTAGATTGTGACTAAAAAAGAAGTTTCCACGGACTTTTTTTTTTTTCCCAAATAATGATTAGTCCTTTTCATTAATTGTCATTTTTGCGTGGAAAATTTAAAATTTGGGACACATTACAGAAAGAAAAGAAAAAAAGGTTGGAATCCCATTCCACACGTTGTGAGTAATCATGTGGTTCTTCATTACTCACAGTATATTATTTATAAGGCTTTTTTTTTTTTTTGATACAATTTATAAGGCTTTTCTAACATGCTTCACCAAAACTAAAAGAAAGATCAAGTTTCATTAACTCTATCTCAAAATTTAATAATTTTTCATCTTTATCCTTATCTAATATATATATATATAAATTATATGATATATAATTTGAAAATATTTTATAAAAGCAAAAAATATCCTTAAAATACAAAAAGTTAGGGGCAAAAAGCTTGCATGTCAGATAAAACAATGACTTAAAACTTTACCAAAAAAGGACAATTTAAAAAATTATTTAGACGAGGATATTTTCCCTTCCTTTTTATGCCATGGATTAGTTTCCCCTAAAATAATTTAAAAAAAAAAAGGAAGTTAAAAACAAAATTATTTTTTTCATTCAGAAAGGTGAAACAAAATATTCGAATATAATTTTTGCATTCATATATCTTATAAGACATCAAAAAGAAAATAAAAGGGGAAAAAATACTGGTTTTTGCCATTTAAACTGAAACTCAAAATTTGCTTTTTAGTTCCACAAGGTGACATTATAAATAGTAGCCCTGTTTTCAAGAATTGTATGTCCATCATCAAAACAGAAAATTTCTTAGCAAAAACCTCTTTGATTGACGTTGTCATGGATGGTTACTGCAATATTGTTGTGTTCCTTTTTGTTTGGTTACTTACCTTATCAAATGTTGATTTATACGTTTCTGGAGAATCCTCTCAGGTTCAATGCACTCCAAGTGAGCGAGGTGCCTTACTTAAGATGAAGCTTCATCTCTCTGATGATTCAAATAGACTTGCCTCTTGGTCTCCTCATACAAATTGCTGCAACTGGGGTTCAGTTGTTTGCCACAACATCACAGGCCATGTTCTTGAGCTTCACCTCACAACTCCATCTCCTTTTGAGTTCAACAGCTGGTATATATATGAGACATTATGGTTTCATGGTGAGGTACCTCCTTCTTTGCTTGACTTGAAGCATTTGAATTATTTGGATTTGAGCGGTAATGATTTTGGAGATATGCAAATTCCTGATTTTCTTGGCTTAATGACAAGCTTGACATATCTTAACCTATCTCATGCTGTGTTTGGTGGAAGCATTCCTCTTCAATTTTGGAATCTTTCCAATCTCATCTATCTTGACCTTCGAGGCAACTTTTTGGAAGGAAGCATTCCTCATCAAATCGGAAAGCTGTCCAATTTGCAATATCTTGATCTCAGAGGTAATGGATTTAATGGAAGCATTCCTCATCAAATTGGAAATCTCTCCAAATTGCACTATCTTGATCTCGGAGGTAATGGACTTAAAGGATTTAATAGTTTCAAAGGAAGCATTCAACGTCAAATTGGAAACCTCTCAAATCTAATCAATCTTCATCTCGGAGGTTATTTTCAATATTACATGGATAGATTTAGATCGTCAATTGCTCTTGAAAATCTTCAATGGGTTTCGACTCTTTCTTCTCTACAATATCTTGAGCTGAGTTATATGAACCTATCCAATGCCTTTGATTGGTTGCAGGTTCTACATTCACTTCCTTCTTTGAGAGAGTTGCACTTGTCCAGATGTGATTTGACCCATTATTATGAACCATCCGCCTTAAACTTTTCATCTCTTGGTGTCCTAGATCTTTCTGGTTCTGATTTTGGCACCTCATTAATCCCTAATTGGATATTTCAACTGAAAAAATTAGTTCAACTTCAATTAGATGGGATTGATTTTCAAGGTTCCATCCCAGGAGGTATTCAAAACTTGACTCTCCTTCAACAACTTGATTTATCTCAAAACCAGTTCAACTCTTCTATCCCTGATTGGTTGTACAATTTGAGTCATTTAAAGTCTCTCATCCTCTCTCACAACTCCTTGGTTGGCACAATTTCTAGTGACATTGGAAACTTGACTTCTCTTGTTACTCTTGATTTGACTGATAATATTTTAGAAGGGGCGATTCCCATTTCTGTGGGTGATCTTTGCAACTTGAAAGAACTGGCTTTTTCAAACAACAAGTGCAAACAACAAATTTCTGAAATATTGAAAATTCTTTCAACGGGGTGTGTTTCCCAAGCACTAGAGATTTTTTATATGAGTGGTTCTCATATATCTGGCCATTTCACTGATCATAATGGTGTTTTCAAAAATCTTGTTGAACTTGATCTTTTTCACAATTCCATTCAAGGTCCAGTGCATAGTTCATTGGGAAATCTTGCATCTTTGAAATATCTTGATCTTTCTCACAACTCCATTGAAGGTGCACTTCCTAGCTCATTAGGAAATCTAAAATCTTTGATATATCTTTCTCTTAGGAACAACACTATTAACAGCTCCATTCCTATATCATTTGGAAATCTAACATCTTTGATGCATCTTGATCTCTCTAAAAATCAACTTGTTGGAAATCCTTTTGATATTCTGGGATCTCTCTCTAAATTGAATATTCTTTATTTGGAATATAATCTCTTTGAAGGAGTTGTCAAAGAAGCCCACCTTGTTAATTTTACCCAACTGCAAACATTCTCAACAGACAAAAACAAACTCACTTTAAAGGTCGACCCAAATTGGAATCCTTCTTTTCAACTTTTGGAAATGTTAAGTTTGGCTTCATGGAATTTAGGTCCCCACTTTCCATCATGGATTCAATCCCTCAAGCATCTTTACTATTTGGACATATCAGACACCAAGATTTTTAATTCTATTCCAACTTTGTTTTGGGGCACAATTGGCAATCTTGAGTATTTGAATCTCTCCCACAATCATATTGAAGGAGAGCTTTCGAATATACTGATAAACATCACTACTTCCGATGGTGTTGTTGATCTAAGCTCAAATAAGTTATATGGCCAATTACCTTATGTATCACAAAATGTGATGTACATAGACCTTTCAAGCAACTGGTTTTCAGGATCCATTGCTAACTTCTTGTGTCATAAACAAGAGGAGACAAAGTCATTGATGTTTCTTAATTTGGCATCAAATAATTTATCGGGTAAAATACCTGATTGTTGGATGAAGTGGCCGAATCTTGTGACAGTGTACTTAGAAAACAACCATTTCAATGGAATCTTACACACATCTAAGGCATCCTTGCTGGAGTTGCAAATGCTGAATGTTCGCAATAATAATTTTTCTGGAAATTTTCCTAGCTTTCTGAGGAACAAAACCGACCTGATTTCGTTGGATCTAGGAGAGAATCAATTTTTCGGAATGGTTCCATATTGGGTTGGACAAAGGTTTTCAAGTTTACAGATTCTTGTTCTGAGATCAAACAAATTCTCTGGTCCAATTCCTTGTCAAATTTGTAACATGAGTGTCTTACAAATCTTGGACCTTGCTCACAATGAGTTGACAGGATATATACCAAAATGTGTCCAGCATTTGAGTGCCATGTTGGTAATAAGTAGTACTTTAGATTCCATCATTTATATTGACCACCCAATTTTTTCTCATGATCAGTTGTTGGTCGAACAATTATTGTTGAAAGGAAGAGTTTATGATTACAGCATCAATCTTGGTCTCGTCACAAGTATCGACTTCTCAAATAACAGATTATCTGGAGAGATGCCAACAGAACTGACAAGACTCAAGGGGCTCCATTATCTGAACCTTTCAAACAATCAATTTATTGGCCAAATTCCTCAAAGTATTGGCAATATGGAATCGTTGGAGTCTATAGACTTTTCAAGAAACCATCTTTTAGGTGAAATCCCACCAAGCATGTCCAAATTGAGCTTTTTGAACATGTTGAACTTGTCTTACAACAATTTGACGGGGAAAATTCCCACAGGGACCCAATTACAAACCTTTGAAGCATCAAGCTTTTTTGGAAATGATTTGTGCGGTCCTCCACTCAATAATAATTGTTCATCAAACAGCTCCAACAGCAAAGACGACAAACAAGTTGATCATGTGAATGGAATCAATTGGTTCTTTGTGAGCATGGGATTTGGATTTATTGTGGGATTTTGGGCAGTGGTGGGTCCTTTGCTCTACAGCGCTTCATGGAGGTATGCTTATTTCCAATTCATTGAGAGGATGTGGTATAAATTGCAATCTCGTTGCTACTACTGAGAAGAAACCAAGGCCAAATCTGCATTTGGTATGTTGCTGTGCTTAGAAGATAAAGTGGTTTATTATCTCTCTTGTAATCATATTATGCTTTTTTATGATGAGGCAACGAATGAAATAAACTTGTTTGTAAAATATTATGTAGTTCAACTTTGAATGTCACATAATTGTATAATATATTTCATGTGATGAAAGTGTTTTTCTCTTTATATATTGCATGTCGATTCCATCATTCTTATTGAAGACACAAATATATGTCAAACATTCACACACACACACAAATATATATATATATATATATATCAGTTGCAAATATCTTGTGATTTTGAATACGAGCTTGCAAGTTTCAATTTCGAATACTGATTTGCAAGTGCATCTTTGAATTAGGTGGAATAGAACTCATGGCAATGATATATGTTTGAGTATAAAAGCCATGCTAATATACTAGCTGTTGAGGTAAAATCTCTGCCATATGGTCTGACTTTTTGTTTGAATATTATTTACAGATTGTAAGTAATCCTATTTTAGATTAATATGTAATTAAAAGGCATGTGTTAAGGTTCATAATAATGATGTGTCATACTAATATTCAATTCCATAGGAGCTTCTGCCTTGTATTTAAGTTGATATATTGTTATGGTAAAAGGTATGAAATTTGGATTTTGGATTTGAGGAAAAGATGGGAGAAAGAGAGGTAAAACAGAGAGAAACAAAGAAGAACAAGGAGAAGAGGGAAAACAGAGGAGAGAAACTTAATCAATTCACTGAATATTCCAAATCATCACAATGCTACAAATAATTCAAAGGGGTCTGCATATATAAGCAACAAGCCTAACTCTAACGCCTATTTTCTAATTTCAAGCTAACTAAAATAATTCTAATGCTGACTAACTAATCAAATTGTAATTGTCATTATTATGATTATATAATCATTAGTGACAGAATTCCTAATACAAACCTATCTAACTGATTGAAAGACAAAAGAGGGGGAAGGATGGAGAATCATTACAGAAACAAAAAATGTGGGTCAAAGGACAAAGTATTAGCATGAGAAATTAAGAATGGAACATTAATTGAAAGATATGATTTGAAAGTACGTCCATCAACTATGTTTGAATGTTTGCTTATTAGATTAGTGTATTTAGGCACTCAATACTCCTAAAGAAGGAAGAAAAATTAACCAATATGAAAACTTAACCCCACAACACACCTCTCTTATCTCTTAACGTCGTTCAAACCTGTGAGCACATGACAAGAAAATCTAATCCTCTCAACCAACCAACATGCCGCTCAAATATTGACCCCACAACATAACATCAATCATCAATTAAAGTAACAAGTTACCTTCCATCCTCAATATAAGATCTAGTTTATAGTGAAAATCTTAATGAAAGAATGCTGTCAAATTTAAGAAAGCTTGATCGAGTCTTATACCCTAGTTACGCATCTTTGGTGACGACAAGGACACCGGAGCTTCAGTGATGGGCCGCCACTGGCAGCTCGCTCTAGCGGCTGGCAAGCGGATTTAGGGATTTTTTTTTTGTCAAAAAATAAAGTAAGGGAACTTATGTAATTTCACACATTTGTCAACATTTTAGAATTTCAAATCAGTCATTTCAGAATTATCAAAATTCACCACCCTTATTTGTCTTTTATATATTTTGACTGTATTTTTTTTGTCATTTTTCCTTTATTAAATGGAAAAGGTTAAGTGAAGAAAGTAGAAAAAAAGTATTGTAGCAAAAGAAAAGTAGAAAAGACAAGACTAAATGTAATAAAGCAAAAAAGCATAAAAATTATCAAATTTTAGAACCCACATATTGAAGAAAATAAGATATTATGTTTGGGAATGGGTGGTATGTGAAGGCTCCATGAGAGAAATTGTTTTTTTTTTTCTACTGAATTTCAACAGCTGACAAATAAAAGGACTGTCAATTGTTAGCGTGTGAACAGATATGAAAAAACAACTTTTACCCAGGGTTGTATTTGTTGCAATAGTTTAAAATTATTTATTCCAGTTTTTCTGAACTGGGCAGCATATTATCAAGTACAAGTGGATTTTTTTTTTTTTTTTGGGGCGATCACGAGTCATCAGCAGTGTGGTCTTGAAGCAAACACTTTGTTTTATATATCACCAAATAGAATTTAGGGAGAATGATAGAAAAATATTATTTGAACTTTAAATTCCCGCTAATAAAAATAGTAATGGGATTGATAAGAATAGTAATATGATTGGCAACACAAATATTTGTCAAATGACTAATTTGAGATTTTGAAATTCAAGTGGTATTTTTCTATCATTCTCCTTAAAACTTATGCATAAACGATTTTGAGTATTCCGCAAAAAATGCTATTAAATAATCAGGAAGAGTAAAATTTTATAGTACTAGAGACATCAGGCACATGCATTGCCCAGCATTTGAAAAATGAGCGACACTAATAATTTATACAAGAACAAGCATTTACTTCCTACGTATCGCGCGGGATGCACTACACACTTGAGAGCAATAGTAGAGGCAAAAAAATAACAAAAAATATGAAGTTGATGAATATGTAAAGGATTATTATTAATTGAAATATATAAAATATTGGAATGAGAAATATATATACTTTTGTAATGCTCCTATGTGGGAACTGCATACACAACCAACCTCTGCATCATACGATAATTAAGAAAACTATGTTTACAAATTTCAAATCATGTCCACCACCTCAGTTAAAAGAAATTGACACCCATATAGTACACTGTACACATAATAAAATAAATTCGGACAATTTCAGTTGGTGCAAAACCACTACTTTCAGGAATTGACTGCCATTTACTTATTACAACAAACTTTAAATGTTAGAATTTTTTTTTGGATAAATTCCAGAAAAATACTTCTAATACTATCAAAATCCCAAATTAATTTTTGTTGTAGTCAATAGTTTAGTCATTGACTACAGTTAATTAACAATTAACAACTCATTTTATTAAGGAATAATTTATTTGAGATTTTCAAATCTGAAGGTTTTTTTTTTTTTGGAATTTCCCTTTTTTAAATAAATTCCTTTCTAGCTTACTCAAGGTAATTAATGTCTTCAATTATTTGTAATAGGCTAAGTATGAATTTCTCCTAAATTACTCAGGTAAAAAAATTGTCTTAAATTATATAAGTGACAAACTTTCGAATATATATTAATTGAATTAGACAACCAGTAAATAGGCTATTAATCGAAGACAACTTTTTATTTATTATAAATACATTATTTATGAATATCCTCATTATTTCCTATTCTCTCTCATTATTTCCTATGATTATAAAATCACATTAATTATAGATTAGAGAATTGTACCTATAAATAGAAAGTATATGTTATGTATTTCACACAATATTAAATAGTGAATGAGAATTTCTCCTTTTTTTTTTTTTTTTTTTTGCTTTCTACTCATTCTTTCTTTCTCTTCTCATCTTTCCCTTTATTTCATAACATATTATCTGTACAAAAGCTCTAATAAAGATATTTTTCTCTCTAGTTATTTTAACAATTTCCTCTACATTCTTTTACCTTATTTGCTATATCCTTGCAACAATACTAACAAAGAATCGTATGGTAATTTTTGGATGATCAATGTAACACCCTGAATTTTATATTTTTCAAATATATTGTAATTATTTGGGAAATTCAATAAAATGGTGAATATATATAAATTTGGAATTTATGCATTTTATAAATATTCATTTTCATGAGAAAATGGGCAAAATAATTATGGAATTAATTTGGGTAATTTTAAAATCCCAATATTAAGGTCCAAAAATGAAGGAATATTAGAGAAAATATTTGGTCCAAAAATAGATAGAAAATGGCCAAAGAAAAAAAATAAGAAAAGAAATTGGAATAAAAAGGTAATGGCAAAATCGTAATTTTGCCAATTTATCACAAAATTAATTATTTTCAGATTAATTGAAGTTAATTTCAATTAATTAAGGAAAATAAAAGGGAAAAATATATTTAGTGTTATAAAATCAAGAAAGTATAACAGATTGAGATGAAGGAAATGAAGAAATACAAGAGAAAAATAGAGAACAAGGAGGGAGTGATTCTTATTTCATTTCAAGCTTACAACATTTGATACATGCCTATTATTTATAGGCCACAAATCCTTAACTTCCATTACAAGAGTTACAACAAAAGAGTAAATCTACATAATGATATAATATAAAGTCTTTGTAGGTTATTTATATTAATAATAGAAAACTCCCACTAAGCCATTCATGTCATAAGTTATATGGTTTTAAGTGTAGAATTCCAAAAGACTTATCTTGAAAAGTTATGGACATCCACATCAAATATTGGAATATTTATAACACTCCCCTTGAATGTCTATAAACAAATATTGTGCCTCATTAAAATCTTACTAGGAAAAACCCAATGGGACAAAAACCCAGTGAAAGAAAAAGAGTACACAACACATATTGAAGTTGCTTCATTAAAAACCTTACCAGGAAAACCCAGTGGAACAAAACCTTGGTTAAGGAAAAGAGTACAACATGATCTTTACTCCCCTTGATAGCAACATCACTCATTTTGATTAAATTGTCATATTTCAAGACAATATACTAATTTCTTAATTGCAACTGTCATTAATAATTTTTTTCAAGTAATTGATGTCCTTTTTATCTAAATTATGCATAATGCATTGTCATCAAATCATATGTTGAAACATAATTACCTATCATATCTTCTGGATATGTTAAATATTATATTCTCCACTTGCCTCTATGCATTGTAAAAATAATAAAAGAAAATTATCCTGAAAATCACCATGAGATATCTTTTATCCACATGTTCAATTTGTTATAACCAAAATATACTTATAGAATAGTTTCATAAAACTACTATACTAAATCTCAGTTTCATAGTATCCATAGTGTACCTGCAGCATCTTGATTCTACTAAAAAGAACATAATAACTGCAATATTAACATGATGTAAATATTCATAAATATGTGATACTTATAGACCATTAAATTCAATAAATTTTTGCAAACAATCATCATAGCAAAAATATATGATTTGAAATCATTAAGGTTTCCAATAACTTGATATGTAAAATTATTCATTTTTCAATATATCTTTCAATCAATTATATATATACTCAAATCATTTTAATCCATGTGACATTTTATATACTGAATATTTTTCTTAGACATGCTTTCAACATTTTGGACCCTTCAAGAATTCTCATGTAATACTCACTATCCATATGCAATGCTATATATAATGATATCTAATAGACACATTATTTTGTTTGCATATACTGCCAGACTAATAATATATGCAACAATTATTGCACCCACCACAAAAATGTTGTACCTCATCATAATCATCATTAAACCTGGTGAAAATCTTTATTTTCACATGAATATTCATATATCACAAATAACTTTATATTTCAAATATTTTGGACTACAGGTCCATAAATTTCACATATTGAAAGAACATTTTTTATCGCGTCTTATCCCCTTTTCCAGTTGGCCAATCACCTTTTTTTTATCTACCAACATATTTATGTATAAGATCCTCATTTGATCACGTGATATTATTACTAAAACTGTTATCGACAACTTTATCTTTTCAACTCCATTTTTCTTGTTGTGACATAATTCATTGAGATCTCTTTATTACTTTCAAGTACCTGAACCTCTTTAGAGGGTTTTGTAAGTAGTTATGTATTTACCTCTTCTGGAGTGTCTGCCTCCTTAATATGATCATCTTGATTATTTGCTTCTTTCTCTTTTCTTTTGGAACTGATTATTCTCTCATACTTCAGGCATATCTCACTTTTATTTATACTGATTAGACCATTTATAGCTGGAATATGAGATTTAGTAATTCCCATTTAGGTTAGTAATTGCATCTGGCAGATTTTATGCAATATTTCATGAATGCAAAACCAAATGAACTTCTGGTTCATATTGTTATATTGGAGGATCTACACTTGATAGTAATAATGCATTCCTTTTGTTCTCTTTTCCAGCTATTTAATTTCTCCCCCTTATGTTAGGAAAACTTTGTCAAATGGCAATTGACTAATCATACAGTATAAGTCTCCTAAATCCATTTGTTTCCATTAGAAACATCCTTTTGTTTCATTTAGAGACAAACAAGAAGAAGGAGGTTCTTACCCAACATTTATCTCAATTTCCTTTAAATATCCATCTATGTGCGTTGTGGTGAATCAATATGAATGCACATTCAAACTTTTTAAGATGAATTATACCTGGCTCCTAACCAAAAGTCAATTTTATCGAGAGAATTTGGTTAGCTAGTATAAGTACTGCAATATGTCAGATTAAATATGTCAACACTGAAATAGAAATTTTGTTCTCATATGTATTAATCTAGCAATTTTATGGAGGCTTGAATGAATGAATCATATAATCTAGAAATCACACTTAACATAATAAGTTATTCAAGTATTCTTGCAAACTTCAGGTTGCAAACAAATAGTAATATTACATGTAACCATCTTATAGATGCATCTATCAAAATTATTGAACATTGATATGGTTTACATGATATTTGAATGGGTCCATATATGAGTTTATTTATTTCCAGAAATATAGAGATCCATTCTGTAATATCCCAAAATGTACTCAAGGACTAAATGTACAGAATAGATGATGGGATTAATGACAGAATTATCTCTGGAAATTTTGTTATGTCTTTAGTTAAATTTCACATGCAAAATTGGCAAATAAATATTATATTGCAAGATGATATTTTACAAGATCATTTTCTTCTTCAAAATGCCATGATTCACGTATGACAAGGGGGAAAACCAAGAGAAAAATACCTATTGGCTATTAAATATGACATATGGAAGCAATTGGACCAAGTTATAAAAGATGAGGACTTGGTCAACAATCTCATGCTAATTGGGGAATTAACTTTATTATTCAAGGAGATATTACCAAAGATCATCATCTTTTTTCCTAGGCTACAATTCGCATGACATGAGGGAAAGAGAATTAATATCATGTATATTTCATCTTTTCCATATGAAAAGTCAATAAAGGTGGCTAGGGATATAAGAGAAAAAGAGAGATAGTATTATCCATATATATTTCCTCATCTTTCTCAAACTTTCCGTCCGTCCAAGAATTCCAAAGGCAAGAGAGGTAGGAAAGAGAAAGGTTGACCAAATTGGATAAATTATACAATAGAGATTACCATGGGATTTTAGCAAGAAAGAACAAATATGGACCACACATTTTTTCTCTCCTTTATGCCCAACTTTTCGGTCAGTTTTTTTTAAGTGATAAGGGAAGGGAAAAACTGATTATTATTCACTCTCTCTCTCATTCTCCAAGTCGGTGCTGCAGATGCAACACGAGGGTGCAAGAAGAAGCAAGTGAAGGTGAGAGTTTGGTCTTGATTTTCACCTCCTTAACCTCATCTATGGCTCAAGAGTCCTTCATGAAACTTGTTCCTCTCTTCCTTAGCTTCATTTCTATGGTTTTTGTTTTTGAAGAAGAGGAGTTTTCAGCCACCTTGCAAGAACAAAAGCTGAAGAATCAAAGAAAGAACTTAAGGAGAAGCAAGAGGTGAGTATTAGCATCAATTTGAGCTATTGGTTGTGTTGGTTGGATGAGTATTTTGGCATGTGTAAATCTGCCCTGATTTTGGTCAAACAAGGGTTTGGGTAATTCATGATGTTTTAGTTATGTTATTGGTGGTTTATGATGATTGGAAAATATTTGACATAAGTTTGATGCTGAAATTGGAAGTTGGTAATTGTTGGAATTTATTCTGAATTTTCTGCCAAAACAGGACATGGAGAATGAGTGGGAATTTGTTAATTTTTATGTTACCATTGTGTTCTACACGAAAAATTATGTGGGAATAGCCCTAGGTTGTGAATTTTGGGCCATTGGAACTCAAAGTGTAAATTTGGGTTTTCAGCCTGAACAGAATTCCAGCGAGGTACTCTGCTTGTGTGGTGTTTTTGGATAACCAAATGATCTCTAAAAATTGTGAGACTTTCCAGTATTAAAGTTCACATTTCAAGCTTCAAAATAGACATATAAATTGTGTCATTTCGTTTTTTGAGCTGTGAGTTCTGGTTGCCCAAAGTTTGATGTCGAAACTGGACTTAATTCTGGAGCAGTGTGGGATTTTGTGTAATTCTGGAATTGTGTGGTGATTTCCAGTAATGATTCATATTTTTCCTATGAAGAGGACTTCAATAGCTTTCCATAGGACTTGGGATCACCTCATTTCGATTTTTGTAGAATTAGTTATGATTTTTCAAAGTCTGGAGAAAATTCTGGCAGATTTGGTCTCTTATGCGAAAATTGAAAATGTAATGGCATAATGTAGTATTGTTGAACTTTGAGGTTAGGAATTGGTCTTTGAGGTTAATTGACCACTTTAACTCCTTAGTTGATTTGATTAATGTCCCTAATGATAACCAACTTGAGTATTTGAATTAAAGAATTGGATTAAGTAATAACATGTCGCCCGTAATTCTAATTATAGGATTTGACATTTGCCCTGCGCGTGATAAAGCAGTGCCAGTGCACGAGCGGAAAGAACAAGGTAGTGACTCTTTCTCTTATTATGTGTATGATGCCTTGCATGTATGTCATTTCATTGAATATGCCGTGATGTAACATTGCCGTTGTGAAATATTGTTGTTGTGCTGTTGTGAAACATGCTGTTGTGAAATATGCCGTTGTGAATGCAATGAAAGCTGTTGCAGAAATGCCGTTGTGTTGTTGTTGTTGTGATTTGCTTACATGCTTTGTGATTGTACATGTTATAAGTGAATTGTTACTACTGAGATTCTTTTGAATCTCATTCTTTCCAATGACTAACCTACAGCAAGGGCAAGCGGTTCAAAGGAAAAGCAAGTGACAAAGGGCGGTTAGAGCTCCTAGCTAGGAGTTTTAATTTTGGTAGTTGGTTGTCATATTTTGTTGGGGATTAGTTGCACATGTTGTATATATTGAATAGTGTTGTGTAATCCCCTATATGGGAAACTAATCGTTGTAAACCCTTTATTACGTAATGAAACCTGAGCGTTGTCAGGAATTTTTGGTTGCACTCTGATATGTATGAATGAAACCGAACTGGACAGACCAATTATATTCGAGATGTGAATGTGAGACCGTACTAAACAAATTTTGGAAAAGTTTTAAATTAACCACTGGTCTCTATTTCAACTTAATGACGCATTCTCGAACTATAAATTTGGCTATTAAGGTAGGGGGTTACATTTTTGGTATCAGAGCTGTAGTTCCTGGCAAGGGTAGGATTTGCTAGGATAGTTACTATAGTTTATTGCCTTAGTCATAAGAAAATGACTTATGATTTTTGTGGTATACACATGAGTATGATTGCTGGTTGCCGATATATACAAGATTTAAGAATTATGTGTATACATTTGTTATGATACTGACATGGTGAATCATTGTAGAATTGAAAGACACAATGGTTCACCCAAGAAACAGAAGAGTAGAACCAGAAGTGGAGGTGGTGCTTAATGACATTCCACCAGACCCTATGCGGGAGATGATGGGGTTGATTCGTGATCAAAGAGATATGATAGCTGAGCTGAGAGAAGAGCTCAGAGAGGAAAGGGCAAAACGCAATGAAGACCGCGGCCAGTCCACTCATGAAGAGACCCAAGAGGACACACATCACGAAGAAACCGCTGAAGGCTCCATTCGACCTCCAGAGTCACCTCCTCACACCGAACCAAACCCAGAGTTACATGGAGTACCAGCCCGTGATGAGAGAGATCTGCAGTATTGGGTCTCCAAATTCTGCAAACATCTACCTCCGGTGTTTAAAGGCAGATTTGATCCTCAAGTAGCTGAAGACTGGTTGAACAGACTAGAGAAGATCTTTGAGGTTCTTGAATGCCCATCAGAGGTGAAAGCGCGATTAGCGGTGTACAAGTTGGAAGGAGATGCAGACCGTTGGTGGCGGAATATCGCCCTAACACTTCGAAGCCGCAATGTACCACTGACCTGGGAAGTGTTTCAACGACAGTTCAACGAGAAATATTTTCCCAAGTCGGTGAGGCTTGAGAAGGAAACTGAATTTCTAAATATCAAACAAGGAGACACGGAGACCTTTGATGAGTATCTGTCCCGTTTCGTCCGGTTGTCTCGATATTCCTCTTATCTTCGGAGTATGGATGACGAAGAATGGAGTTCAGACATGCTTATTCGTGGTTTAAGACGAGAACTGAGAAAGAGATTGGCCACTCACTTGTTTACTGAGTTCAATAAAGCGGTTGAAGAATGCAGAATCACAGAAAACAATCTGAGAGATTTGTATCCTGCCAAAGTTACCAGCAACCGCAGTGAGCCTAGTAAAGGGAATACTTCCCAGAAGCGAAAGGGACAGGGGTTCTCAGCTAAGGGTAGTGGTAAGAAGCCTTATCAATCTGAGGGTCGTGATAATCAGAAACCCCCAACACTATTGACATGCACTCGTTGTGGGAGGGCACATCCTGGCAGAACATGTACGGGGCAAGTAGTTTGTTATAACTGTAAACAGCCGGGACACATTGCTACTGAATGCAGACGGCCGCCGACAGAGCAAAGGCCCAGGAATCAGGCCAGGGTGTTCACCATGACACACGAGGAAGCTCGGAAGTCCCCCGACCTGATTCAAGGTAAAATCTTTATCAATGGTAGTTTACTACAAGCTTTATTTGATTCGGGTGCAAGTCATTCCTTCATTGCCTATGATTGTGTGAAGCGCCTGGGGTTACATGTTCATAAACTGCCATTTGATTTGGTTGTGTCGACGCCGATGGGTGTCAAGGTTGTGACAGCTGAGGCTTGTTTGAACTGTATAATAACTGTTGAGGGGTATGAGTCCACTGTTGATTTGATTTGTCTGCCGCTCTACCAATTAGAAGTCATATTGGGTTTTGATTGGTTGACGGCGAATAATGTATTGCTGGATTGTGGAAACAAGAAAATAGTGTATCCTAATTCCCATAAGGATGATAATGTGAATTCTAGTTTGAACTTCCTCTCAACGGCTAAAGCTGAGAAATATCTAGAGAAGGGGTGCCAGGGGTATATGGTATTCTTTTCCGTGCAGGGAGAGATAGAAGAAACTTTAGAAAGTATACCCGTGGTAAGAGAGTTTCCTGAGGTATTTCCGGACGATCTTAGCGGATTACCTCCGGAAAGGGAAGTGCAGTTTCCAATTGAAATTGTGCCTGGAGCTGGTTCTATATCAAAAGCCCCATACCGAATGGCCCCAAATGAAATGGCGGAGCTAAAGAAACAGATCGAAGACTTACTTGAAAAAGGGTTCATCCGACCCAGTGTTTCACCGTGGGGAGCTCCAGTATTGTTTGTTAAGAAGAAAGACGGGAGTCTAAGACTGTGTGTGGATTATAGAGAATTGAACAAGATAACCGTTAAGAACAAATATCCTCTCCCGAGAATCGATGACCTTCTAGATCAACTGTCTGGTTCTTGTGTATTTTCGAAGATTGATCTAAGGTCGGGTTATCATCAGCTACGAGTGAAAGCAGAAGATGTACCGAAGACTGCCTTCAGAACTAGGTATGGGCATTATGAGTTTCTAGTAATGCCCTTTGGCCTAACTAATGCACCTGCTGTATTCATGGATTACATGAATCGTGTCTTTCGACAATACCTAGACCAATTTGTAGTGGTGTTTATTGACGACATTTTGATATACTCTAAGAGTAGGGAGGAGCACGAGCATCATTTGAGAATTGTGCTAGGGATATTGCGTGAAAAGCAGCTCTATGCCAAGTTGAGTAAGTGCGAGTTTTGGCTTCCAGAAGTAAAATTCTTGGGCCATGTTATCTCGCAAGAAGGGGTCTCGGTGGATCCCAGTAAAGTGGAAGCAGTACTTAACTGGAAGAGGCCAGAAACTGTTGCTGAGATACGCAGTTTTCTGGGTCTTGCTGGTTACTACCGGAGATTTATTCAAAATTTCTCCCGGATTGCCTTGCCGATGACCAAGCTCACACGAAAAGATCAGCCGTTTAAGTGGGATGAACGTTGTGAAAACAGTTTTGGTGAGCTGAAGGAGAGGTTGACCATGGCACCAGTGTTGATTATACCCGATCCTAGCTTGACTTATGTTGTGTACAGTGATGCGAGTAAGCAAGGGTTGGGGTGTGTCCTTATGCAGCAGGGACGAGTGGTGGCCTACGCCTCCCGACAGCTAAAGCCTCATGAAATGAACTATCCCACTCATGATCTGGAGCTTGCGGCGATTGTGTTTGCATTGAAAATATGGCGGCATTATCTGTATGGTGTGACGGTAGAACTGTACTGCGACCACAAGAGTCTCAAGTATTTGTACGATCAGAAAGAGTTGAATATGAGACAACGCCGGTGGATGGAGTTGCTAAAAGATTACAACCTAGAGATCAAGTATCATCCGGGTAAAGCTAATGTCGTCGCTGATGCTCTTAGTCGAAAGACGGTGCTAGTTGCAGCAATGATGATTCAAGAGGTGAAATTGATAGAAGATTTTCAGGACTTGAATTTGTCAAACCAGATCGTCTGTGCTAACTATAATGTTTCCCAAGGAGAAAGTGATCTGAGAGTTGAGATTGAAGAAGCTCAGAGACAAGATGGCTGGATACAGCGAAATCTGGCTAGAATTGAACGGGGAGAAGCTCAGGGCTATGATCTGTCACCTAGTGGACTAGTTCGCTATCAGAAGAGAATTTGTGTTCCACTTAAGGCGGATCTAAGACAGAAGATTCTAGATGAGGCGCACAAGAGACCATATACTCTTCATCCTGGTATGACCAAAATGTATCATAATCTGAAGTCTATGTATTGGTGGCCGGGTTTGAAGAGTGATGTGACAAAGTATGTAGCGAGGTGTCTCACTTGCCAGAAGGTAAAGATTGAGCACCAGAGACCGCCTGGTTTGCTTCAAAGTCCTGAGATTCCAGAATGGAAATGGGAAAGTGTGACCATGGACCTGGTGGTGGGATTGCCCAGGATCAGGAATTATGATGCGATCTGGGTAATTGTGGACCGATTAACGAAGTCGGCACACTTCATACCGATTAATGCTAGTTACTCTCCGGACAAGCTAGCAGAGATTTATATCCGAGAGATTGTGAAACTCCATGGCATACCGAAGAACATCATTTCCGACCGTGATCCCCGATTCACTTCGAGATTTTGGAAGGCATTGCATGATGCATTAGGAACTCAATTGAGATTCAGCACGGCCTATCATCCTCAGACAGATGGTCAATCAGAAAGGACTATCCAGACACTAGAGGATATGTTGCGAGCTTGTGTTCTCGACTTCAAAGGTAATTGGGATCGCTTTCTTCCACTTGCTGAATTCGCTTACAACAATAGCTATCATGCGAGCATTCAGATGGCGCCGTATGAAGCATTGTATGGGAGAAAGTGTCAATCACCATTGTGCTGGAATGAGTTATCTGAGAGGAAGCTTTATGGGCCAGAGCTTGTTGATCAAACCTCAGCACAGATTCAAATAATCCGTAAGAGGCTTCTTGCAGCACAAAGTCGACAGAAAAGCTACGCTGACAAGAGGAGAAGGCCTCTAGAGTTTGAGGTGGGTGATCATGTTTTTCTGAGAGTATCACCGGTTACGGGCATCGGGAGAGCTATCAAGCGGAAGAAGCTGAGCCCGAGGTACATAGGTCCTTTTGAGATTCTTGCGAAAATCGGGCCTGTAGCCTATCGAGTAGCCCTACCCCCGAACTTGAGCAGGCTCCATAATGTGTTCCACGTTTCCCAACTGAAGAAGTACCAACCGGATCCATCTCATATAGTTGAATATGAAGAAGTCGAATTACAAGACAACTTCACATATGCGGTAGAGCCAGAGCAGATCATTGATCGAGAAGAACGACGGCTCAGACACCGAAGCATTCCATTTGTGAAAGTGATCTGGAAGGGAATGACAGAAAGAGAAGCAACTTGGGAAGTGGAAGCGGATATGCGTAGACGTTATCCGGAGTTTATGGCTCAAATTGTGTAACAAATTTCGAGGACGAAATTTATTGTACGGGGGGAGAATTGTAATATCCCAAAATGTACTCAAGGACTAAATGTACAGAATAGATGATGGGATTAATGACAGAATTATCTCTGGAAATTTTGTTATGTCTTTAGTTAAATTTCACATGCAAAATTGGCAAATAAATATTATATTGCAAGATGATATTTTACAAGATCATTTTCTTCTTCAAAATGCCATGATTCACGTATGACAAGGGGGAAAACCAAGAGAAAAATACCTATTGGCTATTAAATATGACATATGGAAGCAATTGGACCAAGTTATAAAAGATGAGGACTTGGTCAACAATCTCATGCTAATTGGGGAATTAACTTTATTATTCAAGGAGATATTACCAAAGATCATCATCTTTTTTCCTAGGCTACAATTCGCATGACATGAGGGAAAGAGAATTAATATCATGTATATTTCATCTTTTCCATATGAAAAGTCAATAAAGGTGGCTAGGGATATAAGAGAAAAAGAGAGATAGTATTATCCATATATATTTCCTCATCTTTCTCAAACTTTCCGTCCGTCCAAGAATTCCAAAGGCAAGAGAGGTAGGAAAGAGAAAGGTTGACCAAATTGGATAAATTATACAATAGAGATTACCATGGGATTTTAGCAAGAAAGAACAAATATGGACCACACATTTTTTCTCTCCTTTATGCCCAACTTTTCGGTCAGTTTTTTTTAAGTGATAAGGGAAGGGAAAAACTGATTATTATTCACTCTCTCTCTCATTCTCCAAGTCGGTGCTGCAGATGCAACACGAGGGTGCAAGAAGAAGCAAGTGAAGGTGAGAGTTTGGTCTTGATTTTCACCTCCTTAACCTCATCTATGGCTCAAGAGTCCTTCATGAAACTTGTTCCTCTCTTCCTTAGCTTCATTTCTATGGTTTTTGTTTTTGAAGAAGAGGAGTTTTCAGCCACCTTGCAAGAACAAAAGCTGAAGAATCAAAGAAAGAACTTAAGGAGAAGCAAGAGGTGAGTATTAGCATCAATTTGAGCTATTGGTTGTGTTGGTTGGATGAGTATTTTGGCATGTGTAAATCTGCCCTGATTTTGGTCAAACAAGGGTTTGGGTAATTCATGATGTTTTAGTTATGTTATTGGTGGTTTATGATGATTGGAAAATATTTGACATAAGTTTGATGCTGAAATTGGAAGTTGGTAATTGTTGGAATTTATTCTGAATTTTCTGCCAAAACAGGACATGGAGAATGAGTGGGAATTTGTTAATTTTTATGTTACCATTGTGTTCTACACGAAAAATTATGTGGGAATAGCCCTAGGTTGTGAATTTTGGGCCATTGGAACTCAAAGTGTAAATTTGGGTTTTCAGCCTGAACAGAATTCCAGCGAGGTACTCTGCTTGTGTGGTGTTTTTGGATAACCAAATGATCTCTAAAAATTGTGAGACTTTCCAGTATTAAAGTTCACATTTCAAGCTTCAAAATAGACATATAAATTGTGTCATTTCGTTTTTTGAGCTGTGAGTTCTGGTTGCCCAAAGTTTGATGTCGAAACTGGACTTAATTCTGGAGCAGTGTGGGATTTTGTGTAATTCTGGAATTGTGTGGTGATTTCCAGTAATGATTCATATTTTTCCTATGAAGAGGACTTCAATAGCTTTCCATAGGACTTGGGATCACCTCATTTCGATTTTTGTAGAATTAGTTATGATTTTTCAAAGTCTGGAGAAAATTCTGGCAGATTTGGTCTCTTATGCGAAAATTGAAAATGTAATGGCATAATGTAGTATTGTTGAACTTAGAGGTTAGGAATTGGTCTTTGAGGTTAATTGACCACTTTAACTCCTTAGTTGATTTGATTAATGTCCCTAATGATAACCAACTTGAGTATTTGAATTAAAGAATTGGATTAAGTAATAACATGTCGCCCGTAATTCTAATTATAGGATTTGACATTTGCCCTGCGCGTGATAAAGCAGTGCCAGTGCACGAGCGGAAAGAACAAGGTAGTGACTCTTTCTCTTATTATGTGTATGATGCCTTGCATGTATGTCATTTCATTGAATATGCCGTGATGTAACATTGCCGTTGTGAAATATTGTTGTTGTGCTGTTGTGAAACATGCTGTTGTGAAATATGCCGTTGTGAATGCAATGAAAGCTGTTGCAGAAATGCCGTTGTGTTGTTGTTGTTGTGATTTGCTTACATGCTTTGTGATTGTACATGTTATAAGTGAATTGTTACTACTGAGATTCTTTTGAATCTCATTCTTTCCAATGACTAACCTACAGCAAGGGCAAGCGGTTCAAAGGAAAAGCAAGTGACAAAGGGCGGTTAGAGCTCCTAGCTAGGAGTTTTAATTTTGGTAGTTGGTTGTCATATTTTGTTGGGGATTAGTTGCACATGTTGTATATATTGAATAGTGTTGTGTAATCCCCTATATGGGAAACTAATCGTTGTAAACCCTTTATTACGTAATGAAACCTGAGCGTTGTCAGGAATTTTTGGTTGCACTCTGATATGTATGAATGAAACCGAACTGGACAGACCAATTATATTCGAGATGTGAATGTGAGACCGTACTAAACAAATTTTGGAAAAATTTTAAATTAACCACTGGTCTCTATTTCAACTTAATGACGCATTCTCGAACTATAAATTTGGCTATTAAGGTAGGGGGTTACACATTCCAAATCATAACTTGTGATACTCTCATAATCAAATTTCTTTGAGAACAAGCAGCACATGATAATTCTTGAATTATATAATATGTTGGCTATTCATGAAGAATCTTCTAGTTCTTCAATGGATGTCATATGTAATCTTTTATATATGACTCAGATGGATCAAACAAGTCATGCCAAATAAATTTGTTTGGATCAGTAAACTGCTAGTTTGCTATAATATGTTGCTTAACCAACAGCAAACTTTTCGCTTTCATAAGTATTGACATAAAATGTCAATATGACATCCATTTTTGGGAGATCAATAGGTTTTTAAGGATATATATGAGTAGAACTTTTTAATATTAATTCACACTTATATTCTAACAATCTCCCCCTCCAGTGTGAGTCATATAAATACACTTTCTTTATTTCTCTATTTCTTTATTGAAACTATACGGACCAAAACCGAAATTGAATCAAATTATAAGGAAAAACAATAATTATGAGTACTATTTCATGGATATGATGCATGACACCTCTATTTTTCATGAAATAATAATTCTTGGAAAGGAAGTTTCATAACTTGAAGAGTTGAGATAGCACTTGCGTGAATACGTGCTAGATTTGCAAGTTTAAGCTTCCATCAATTACAAGATGACTAAAGTTCAAGTTGAATGCTTATCAGTCTAGAGGTAATTAATGAGAATAGATGATGAGAAGGTACAAATGTTTAAAGAATTTATATCCGAGTATATCGGATGACTAAGTTCAAGCTTTAGGGTATATAGTCCAACAGAAAGAATTACAGGAAAAATTAAAGGAATAATGTTCCAAGGAAAAAATAAGCAAGAAAGAAAATAAGAAATGAAACAATGGCTAGCATTCTCCTTTATCTTCTCCGTGGATATATGGGTGGATGGGCTTCGTTAGTTAATGCTGGGCATAAACATCACTCTGCCTTGGGCTTAAGGATCTATAACTTGCAATCTCTGAAAATGGGTTGGTTTATTGTTGTCCAAGACTATAAATTAGCTACATTAAAGGGCTGTTTGGTACAAGAGATTTGGAAGGGAGGGGAGGGAAAAAAATTATGACTTAAATTTTAAAAAAAATTGGAGATGTCGGGTTTAAAATTTTTAATTTATTTTTCTCTCTTTTTTATTTTGCATCTTATCATTATTAAAATTTTATGGACATACTTCTCCAATTTTTTAAAATCCAACTGATAAAAATTTTCCTTCTTCTCTCTTCCCTTTCATTGCCCTCCTACCAAACAGACCCTACGGGCATGGTTCAAATTGCCCACTAAGGACAAATGAGCATGAACATTATTGTTATTTCCCTATAATTTTAGAGAAAATCGCACTCAGGTCCTAAAGACAATATATATATATATATATATATATATAAAGTTCTAGGGTAGATTCCCCTATCTAAAAGCTCCCTAGGAACCTCAGTAATATAGATTCTAAATGTAAAATTACCTTCTTGCCCTAAGTAATTGATAGTTGAAGTCAATTTCCCCTTCTACTGGCAAGTGTATTTACCTATTTTGATAAGTTTATGTGCCTATATTGGCAAGTTATATATTGACAAGTTTATATGCCTATACTGAAAAGTAATACATTGGTAAGTTAGTTTGCCCTTAGACTGGCAAGTTTATGTGTCCATTTTGACAAGTTTATGTGCTTATATTGGCAAGTGTATGTGCCTCTTTTAATAGGTTTATGTTTCTATACTGACAAGTTTATCATGTTAACTAACGCCTTTTATTCAATTTAATTTGAAACAACTTCCGTTGATAATTATATGTACCTAGATTGACAAGTCATGGAGTAGTCATTGACAAGCCCGTCTTAGAGTAGCCAGTTCCATTTTTCCAATACAATTTAAAGTAGCTCCTATTGATAAGTGTATGTTCCTATATTGATAAGCTATAGTGTGGCCATTGACAAGCCCATCTTTGTCAACTAATGTCATTTTTCCATTACAATTTTAAAAAGCACTAGATGACGAGTGTATGTGCCTATATTAACTAGTCATGCACAAACCATTGTACTTCTCTTTTTCATTTTTAATCAATGGGGGTAATAAGGTAATTTCACATTTGGAATCTATGTCACTACAGACCCTAAGGAGTTTTTAGATAGGGGAATATACATTAGCACTTTTTGAATTTTTGTTTTTGTCCTTGGGATCTGAGTGCGATTTTCCCATAATTTCACTCAAATATCTTAAATTTTTATATTACTTAGATGATAAAAAAGATTCTATAATTTATGAGTCAACGAGGCTTTATATTTTTCCTTTCCAATATTTGAAGATATAGCAATTGTAACAATAATAGAAAAATATTTGTAAAATTCCATCGTAATATTACGAAGAGAGTTGTAATATTCTTGTATAAAAAACTTAGGGGTTGTTCGGTATGGGTGATTTGGAGGGGAGGGGAGGGAAAAGTTTTATGAGTGAGATTTAAAAATAAAAAAAATTGGAGAGGTGGGGTTTTAAAATTTTTAAAGAGAATATGTAAGATAAAAGAATAAAATAAATTAATTAAAAACTTTTAACCCTACTTCTTAAATTTTTTAAATAAAACTAAAAAAAAAAAAATCTCTCTCCACTCACTTTCCCTTCCCTTCCTCCTCATACCAAACAGCCTATTAAGAATCTCTTGTAAGCACTGAGTCTTGCGAGTTAAGGTGATAACTCTAAAAGGCTTGGCGTATAACATTGTTATGTTATAACTTGTATATGCATTGAATTAGAGTTGAGAATTAAAACGGAAAAAATATATATATATATATATAATCTGATAGGAGTAGTTTTAATTTAACTATTCCTTGTTGCTCCATAATCTAAGCGACAACGTTCTAGGAGAAAGTACTTGGGAGCATATATTATATGTATCCAGTCATAAAATTTATTAAACTATTTTTCATCCTTTTGAGTAATTTGAACTTTGTATAGTTTTTTTTAGCTTCTCCTTGTGTTTGCCGTAGTAGTTGACGGGCATAAAAAAAATTGTGACTGAAGAAGGATCTTCATTGTAACTTTTCGGATTTTTTTTTTTTTTGGTTCAAATATGACAATTCAATTATTGTGGTGTAGTGGCACGTAGGCTATCACTTAATAGGGTTCCATCCCCACTTGGAAGCGGTGCTTGCCAATCCAAAATAAAAGGAAAAAAATAAATAATTGTGTTGATCAAAATATGATAATGTACTAAATATGGACATTTCTTTTCATAGAATTTCTACTATGAAAAACTTTACAAATTAAAGCTAGATTATAACTACAAAATATAATTTTGTGTATAAATAAATTGACAATTTCTTTTCTCCAAATAATGAATGGTCTCCTTTTTATTAACTATGCTTGGGTGAAAAATTTAAAAGTTAGGAGAAAAATATTAACAAAAAAGTTGGAATCCCATTCCACACGTTGGGACTCATGTGGTTGTTTATTAGTTTATAATCAACTTTCATACATACACCTCTAGAATTACCACATTCATTAGCTATTTCATCATTATTCTGTCAAATTTATTTATTTTTCCTTTCTTGACTTGTTTTGTTATATCCTTGCAAGAATACTAGCAACGAATTGTACAGTAATTTTCATATAATCATTGCTATAATCCAATTTTTTAAAGTTGAATGACCGGCATATGCAACTTTATAAGGTTTAGAAACTGTATTTTCAATTATACAATGTTAACACCATTGTGAAAAATGGTGGCATAGCAAATTTAAATGATAACTCGACAATTTAATACTAACAAAGCATGCTTAAAATTTAATTATTCAAAGTTTTATCTCGTAAAGTGTAAAATAACTTTTTAAATTTTATTATGAGGTTTGTAAACACCCCTCACATATGATCAAACATATAGGTTAGCCAAAGCATGTTGATTATAACTTTGCCAAATTTAACACGTACGAATATAGTGCTCTTATGCCCGTCAACTACGCAAACATATAGATCCAAATAATGAATATGGTATCATTTATGAAGTGGTATTGTGAGGAAAATCTAAAAGTTGGGACAAATATAATACTAGTGGCAAAGAAGTTGGAATCCCATTTCACACGTTGTGACTCATCATGTGGTCGTTTATTAGTCTATATAATCAATTTTCATACACACCTATAGAATGACCCACATTAACATCGCCCTAATAAATACGCACAACAACAACTTAATTGTGAAATATTTTACAAAGTTGGATCATGACAATGAAATAATTTTCTGCAATGCATAATAATGGGTGTTTTGGGGAGGGAGTTAAGATAATAAACTATATTATTAAAAAGTTGGTTAAAATATATGTCAAATGCTAAGTGTTATTTTTTAAATGACATGGTATATAATAAAAAATAGAAAAATTATATCATCACATAAACTGGTAACATTAACAGTAATTTTAATGGTGGGGAGGTTGATAGTTAAAATATAGAACATTAGGATCCTAAATTTAAAGTTTTAAAGGTTAGGGAGTTGATGTGCAACTTACCTAAGTTTAAGTTTTGTATATTTTAGTCTCCAAAGTTTGATGAATTTATGTATATGTATATTGCTATTGATGGGAAAGAGTATCAAATAAATGACCAAATATTTTTTAAAAAAAAGTTGAATTACGAATAAAAAAGAAGTTAACTTCGCCGTTTTTGAGGCTCATAGAGCGAAAGAAGTCAATCGTCAAAGACTTTATAAAGTTAGAATATGATACTAAAGAATTTTCCACCACACACTAACAAATTTTCTCCAAATTATGAACAGTCTCTCTCATTTAACTATTCAAGTGTGGAAAATTTGAAAGTTGGGACCAAACTCATCGATAGTATAACCCAACACTTCAAATTTGAATGGTGAAAGACTTCAAGAAAAAGTTGAAAGCAATAATTTTGATTGTAACAAAATAAATGACATTTTTGTAATTTAGATATTCTTTATAAACAAAATAAAGAAGTTTATTATAAACATATTAAAAGAAGTTAAGAATAGCAAAAACACTCCGATTCCGCCCCCAATGATAGAGATAGAAAGCGAGTGTGTCATCACTATTTCATATGTTTTTTAAGTTGATTAAAAAGTTAATTAATCGTCTCATATTTTGTCACAATATGTTAAATATTTTGTCACATATCAATGCCCCAATTTTGGTCTCTACAAATATCTTTTTGGGAAAATGTTATTAAAATACCATTTGAACTTGCAAAACCCACAAAAATCTATTAACACTTGAAAATGACATAAAGGTGACAAGTATCAAATTGAAATTTTCAAGTTTTGACAATTTTTTCATTTTGCTCTCAATTTTTTTTTTTAAAAAAAATAAGAATGGCGCTCCGGGCTAGCCGGCTAGCATGGACCCCGATGGCCTGAGCTCTGGTCCTCAACCGCTGGAGCTCCGGTGGAGCTGTCCTTTTTTTGGGGGGGTTTGAAAAAAATTGTTGAAAGGGGCAAGGAGTGGATTCGAATCCACCTCAACTCCTTTAAAAACTCACTTGGTGGCCATTTGGCCATTAATTTTCTTTGATATACACACACATTAATAAATATATGTATAATATAATTGAAGGTATAATAACGTTAACAAAATCAATAATGGAAATGACAAAATGTGTAATGGTTTTAATAAAACGAGTAATGAGATTGACTAAACGAGCAATATATATATATATATATATATATATGTATAATATTAAAAAAAGAATGATGTCTTTAATAAAATCAGTAATAGCTTTGTCAAAATCAGTAATGGAAATAACAAAATGAGTAATGGTATTAACTAAATAAGCAATACACACACACACACACACACACACATGTGTGTGTGTATAATATAAATATAATCAGTAGTGGTTTTAATAAAATCAATAATGTCTTTGACAAAATCAGTATGTAAATGACAAAATCAGTAATGGTTTTGAAAAAAAAGTTTGCTGATGAAAACATGTACGTCGGGATTCACCAACATTTGTCATATTTCACCAAAATTCATAATGGGATTGACAAGTTTAATGATGATTTTGATAAGAATTGTAATGGTTTTAACAAAACCATTTACTGATGAATTTTGACTTACATGTTTTCATCAGTATTTTGGCACAAAATGCTTTTGTCAAAATCATTACAATTCTTGTCAAAATTATTATTAAACTTGGCAATCTCATTATGAATTTTGGTGAAATGTTGGTGAATTCTGACTTACATATTTTCATGAGCAAACTTTTTTGTCAAAACCATTACTGATTTTGTCATTTACATTACTGATTTTGTTAAAGTCGTTATGCCTTTATTTATGTTATACATATGTATATTACTCATTTAGTCAATACTATTACGGATTTTGTTATTTTCATTACTGAATTTGTCAAAGTCATTACTGATTTTGTTAAAGCTGTTATGCCTTTATTTATATTATACATATGTATATTACTCATTTAGTCAATACCATTACGGATTTTGTCATTTCCATTATTGATTTTTTTAAAGACATTATGCCTTTATTTATATTGTACATATATATATTAATGCATATATTACCCGTTTAGTCAATACCATTATAGATTTTGTTCTTTCCATTATTGACTTTGTCAAAGCTATTACACATTTATTTATATTATATATATTTAGTAATGTATATATATACCAAAGGAGCTTTAGTGCTCATGTTCCTTTGATAAAGAGGTGGGATGGGTTCGATCCTACCCCTTGCCATCCTCAACAACTTTTTTTCAAAAAAAAAATAAAGCACCCTTCCCCCACCAAAAAAAGCCCCCGCCCACTGGAGCTCCAACTGCGTCAGATGGAGGTCAGGCGGCGATGGGTGCCGACCGGCAGTGGTGCTTCGGTGGGGGCACAATTCTTTTTTTAAAAAAAAAATTGAAGGGCAAAATGGTAAAAATGGTAACACTTTAAAATCTCAATTTAATACATGTTACCTTTATGTCTTTTTGAAGTATTAGCAGACTTTTTGGGTTAAACAATTTCAAGTGGTATTTAAATGGGATTTTTCCTATTTTTCCCCCATAATTACAAGATTGTTAGGCAAATAAAAAAAATAAAAATTACTTTTACTTTGAGTCATCCAAAGTAAATTTTATAGAATATTCTTTCGACCTTTAATATAAGACATTTATAGAGTTGATTTTGGTCTTAAATATAAAACATCGTTTTCATATTTATTTATTTATTTTTAAATTTACTCCTATTGATGCTCCTTTAACAACAATCAATAAGGGGAGGGAATGTGGGATTTGAGAAAGATGGCTATGGCACTATAGAAAATAAATGTTATATTAATTAACCCAATTAACTTTTTTAATCTAATCAAATAACGTAAATATATCTTATATTAATGACCGGAAAGAGCAATATAGATGTAAAAGACAATGCAACATTAAACATCAAAATCTAGGTGAATGGAGCTATGCAACATTAAACATATCTCTAAGTAAATATTTATGGGTAAAGTGGCATTCATGATGTAATAGCATCTAGCACCCTATATCATAAATAAAATTAGGGTGCTCGATGTAATTGGAAAATAATATCAAGAGTACTAGATGCACTAAAAAAATGATTAGGTATTAAATATGGACATTTATTTTCATAGAGTTTCGACTATAAAAGACTTTACAAATTAAAGCTAGATAATAACTACAAAATATAATTTTGTGCATATATAAATTGACAATTTCTTTTCTCCAAATAATGAATAGTCTCCTTTTTATTAACTATCCTTAATTGGGCGAAAAATTTAAAAGTTAGGACAAAAATATTAACAAAAAGTTGGACTCCCATTTCACACGTTGGGACTAGGCATGTGGTTGTTTGTTAGTTTACAATCAACTTTCATACAGACACCTATAGAATTACCACATTCATTAGCTATTTCATCATTATTCTGTCAAATTTATTTATTTTTCTTTTCTTGACTTGTTTTGCTATATCCTTGCAAGAATACTAGCAACGAATTGTACGGTAATTTTTATATAATCATTGGTATAATCCAACTTTTTAAAAATGAATAACTGGCATATACAACTTTATAAGGTTTATAAAGTGTGTTTTCAATTATATAATATTAACACCGTTGTGAAAAATGGGGACATAGCAAATTTAAATGATAACTCAACAATTTAATACTAACAAAACATATTTAAAATTTAATTATTCAAAATTTTATCTCGTAAAGTGTAAAATAATTTTTTAAATTGATTATGAGGTGCGTAAACATCCATCATATGACCAAACATATAGGTTAGCTAAAGCATCTTGATTATAACTTTGCCAAATTTAACACGTACGAATATAATGTTCTTACACCCGTCAACTACGGCAAACATATAGATCTAAATAATGAATATAATCTCATTCATGAAGTGGTATTGTGAGGAAAATCTAAAAGTTGGGACACAAATAATACTAGTGGCAAAGAAGTTGGACCCACTCCACACGTTTTGACTAATTGTGTGGTCGTTTATTAGTCTATTTGACCGACTTTCATACGCACACTTATAGAATGACCCGCATTAACATCGCCCTCTTAAATACGGACAATAATAATAACAAGGACAACAACTCAATTGTGAAATATTTTACAAAGTTGGATCATGACAATGAAAGAATTTTCCGCAACGCATAATAATGGGTGTTTTGAGGAGGGAGTTAAGATACTAAACTATATTATTAAAAGGTTAGTTAAAATATATGTCAAATGATAAGTGTTATTTTTTAAATGACATGGTATATAATAAAAAAAATTATAGCTTCATAGAAACTGGTAACTTTAACAGTAATTTTAATGGTGAAGAAGTTGATAGTTAAAACACAAAACATTAGGGTCCTAAATTTAAAATTTTAAAGGTATAGGAGCTGATGTGCAACTTACCTAAAGTTTAAGGAAGTTTTGTATATTTTAGTCTGCAAAGTTTGATGAATTTTTGTATATGTATATTGCTATTAATGGGCAAGAGCATCAAGTAAATGACCAAAGATTTATCTTGACCTTGGAGGCAATCATTTGGAAGGAAGCAGTCCTCTTCAATTTTGGAATCTTTCCAATTTGCAATATCTTGATCTCAGAGGTAATGAATTTAATGGAAGCATTCCTCATCAAATTGGAAATCTCTCCAATTTGCACTATCTTGACCTTCGATTTGATAGTTTCAAAGGAAACATTCCACGTCAAATTGGAAACCTCTCAAATCTAATCAATCTTCACCTTGGAAATGGATTGTTGTCAACATCTGTTGAAAATCTTCGATCTATTTCGACTCTTTCTTCTTTGCAATATCTTGAGCTGAGCAATGTAAACCTATCCAATACCTTTGATTGGTTGCAGGTTCTACAATCACTTCCCTCCTTGACAGAGTTGCACTTGGTAGAATGTGATTTAACCCATCATTATGAACCATCCACCTTAAACTTTTCATATCTTGGTGTCTTAGATCTTTCTGGTTCTGATTTTGGCACTTCATTGATCCCCAATTGGATATTTCGACTGAAAAAATTAGCTCAACTTCGATTAGATAGGACTGATTTACAAGGTTCCATTCCAGAAGGTATTCAAAACTTGACTCTCCTTCAACATCTTGATTTATCTCAAAATCATTTCAACTCTTTTATCCCTGATTGGTTGTACAGTTTGAGTCATTTAAAGTCTCTCATTCTCTCTCACAACTCCTTGGTTGGCACAATTTCTAGTGACATTGGAAACTTGCCTTCTCTTGTTACTCTTGATTTGACTTCTAATATTTTAGAAGGACCGGTTCCAATTTCTGTGGGTAATCTTTGCAACTTGAAAGAACATATTTTTCAAACAACAAGTGCAACCAACCAATTTCTGAAATATTAAAAATTCTTTCAACAGGGTGTGTTTCCCAAGCACTAGAGATTTTTTATATGAGTGGTTCTCATATATCTGGCCATTTCACTGATCATATTGGTGTTTTCAAAAATCTTGTTCAACTTGATCTTTCTGAAAACTCCATTCAAGGTCCAATACATAGCTCATTGGGAAATCTTGCATCATTAAAATATCTTGGTCTATCTAGCAATGCCATTCAAGGTGCACTTCCTAGCTCATTAGGAAATCTTAAATCTTTGATATATCTTTCTCTTCGGAACAACACTATTAACAGTTCAATTCCTATATCATTTGGAAATCTAACATCTTTGACGCATATTGATCTCTCTGAAAATCAACTTGTTGGAAATCCTTTTGAAATTCTGGGATCACTCTTTAAATTGAGTATAGTATACTTTCTTTGGAATATAATCTCTTTCAAGGAGTTGTCAAAGAAGCCCACCTTGTTAATTTTACCCAACTGTATACATTCTCAGCTGGCAAAAACAAACTCACTTTAAAGGCAGACCCTAATTGGAATCCTTCTTTTCAACTTTTGGACTGGTTAAGTTTGGCTTCATGGAATTTAGGTCCCCACTTCCCATCATAGATTCAATCCATAAAGCAACTTGAGTATTTGGACATATCAGACACCAAGATTTTTAATTCTATTCCAACTTTGTTTTGGGGCACAATTGACTATCTTCAGTATTTGAATCTCTCCCACAATCATATTGAAGGAGAACTTTCGAATATACATATAAGCATCTCTGTTGTTGATCTAAGCTCAAATAAATTTCATGGCCAATTACCTTATGTATCACGGGAAGTGTCGTACATAGACCTTTCAAGCAACTGGTATTCAGGATCCATTTCTAACTTCTTGTGTCATAAACAAGAGGAGACTAAGGGGTTAGAGTTTCTTAATTTGGCATCAAATAATTTATCAGGTAAAATACCTGATTGTTGGATGAAGTGGCCGACTCTTCTAGCAGTGAACTTAAAAAACAACTATTTCATTGGAATCTTACACACATCTATGGCATCCTTGATGAGGTTGTGAATGCTGAATGTTCGCAATAATAATTTTTCTGGAAATTTTCCTAGCTTTCTGAGGAACAAAACCGACCTGATTTCGGTGGATCTAGGAGAGAATCAATTTTCCAGAATGGTTCCATCTTGGGTTGGATAAAGGTTTTCAAGTTTAAAGATCCTTGTTCTGAGATCAAACAATTTCTCTGGTCCAATTCCTCATCAAATTTGTAACATGAGTGCCTTACAAATCTTGGACCTTGCTCACAATGAGTTGACAGGATATATACCAAAATGTGTCCAGCATTTGAGTGCCATGTTGGTAAAAAGTAGTACTTTAGATTCATCCATTTTTTTTGGCCAAATTTATTCTGATGCTCAATTGGTAGTTGAAGCATTATTGTTGAAAGGAAGAGTTTATGGGTACAGCTCCAACCTTGGTCTCGTCACAAGTATCGACTTCTCAAATAACAGATTATCTGGAGAGATGCCAACAGAACTGACAAGACTCAAGGGGCTCCATTATCTGAACCTTTCAAACAATCAATTTATTGGCCAAATTCCTCAAAGTATTGGCAATATGAAATCGCTGGAGTCTATAGACTTTTCAAGAAACCATCTTTCAGGTGAAATCCCACCAAGCATGTCCAAATTGAGCTTCTTGAACATGTTGAACTTGTCTTGCAATAATTTGACGGGGAAAATTCCCACAGGGACCCAATTACAAAGCTTTGAAGCATCAAGTTTTTTGGGAAATGATTTGTGTGGTCCTCCACTCAATAATAATTGTTCATCAAACAGCTCCAACAACAAAGACGACAAAGAAGTTGATCATGTTAATGGAATCAATTGGTTCTTTGCGATCATGGGATTTGGATTTATTGTGGGATTTTGGGCAGTGGTGGGTCCTTGGCTCTACAGTGCTTCATGGAGGTATGCTTATTTCCAATTCATTGACAGGATGTGGTATAAATTGCATTCTCGTTGCTACTATTGAGAAGAAACCAAGGCCAAATCTGCATTTGGGATGTTGCTGTGCTTAGAAGATAAGTGGTTTATTATCTCTCTTGTAATCATCTTATGCTTTTCTATGATGAGGCAATGGATAAAATAAACTTATTTGTAAAATAAACTTGAGTATTTGGACATATCAGACACCAAGATTTTTAATTCTATTCCAACTTTGTTTTGGGGCACAATTGGCAATCTTGAGTATTTGAATCTCTCCCACAATCATATTGAAGGAGAGCTTTCGAATATACAGATAAACACCACTACTTCCTTTAGTGCTGTTGATCTAAGCTCAAATAAATTATATGGCCAATTACCCTATGTATCACAAGAAGTGGTGTACATAGACCTTTCAAACAACCGGTTTTCAGGATCCATTGCTAGCTTCTTGTGTCATAAACAAGAGGAGACTAAGGGGTTACAGTTTCTTAATTTGGGATCAAATAATTTATCAGGTAAAATACCTGATTGTTGGATGAAGTGGCCGTATCTTGGAACAGTGAACTTAGAAAACAACCATTTCATTGGAATCTTGCACACATCTATGGCATCCTTGTTGCGGTTGCGAATGCTGAACGTTCGCAATAATAGTTTTTCTGGAAATTTTCCTAGCTTTCTGAGGAACAAAACCAACCTGATTTTGTTGGATCTAGGAGAGAATCAATTTTCCGGAATGGTTCCATCTTGGGTTGGACAAAGGTTTTCAAGTTTAAAGATTCTTGTTCTGAGATCAAACAAATTCTCTGGTCCAATTCCTCGTCAAATTTGTAACATGAGTGTCTTACAAATCTTGGACCTTGCTCACAATGAGTTGACAGGATATATACCAACATGTGTCCAGCATTTGAGTGCCATGTTGGTAATAAATAGCAGTTTAGTGTCATACATTGCTTTTCAATCATCACTTGCTAATAAATTGGTAACTGAAGCATTATTGTTGAAAGGAAGAGTTTATAATTACAACACCAACCTTGGTCTTGTCAAAAGTATCGACTTCTCAAATAACAGATTATCTGGAGAGATGCCAACAGAATTGACAAGACTCAAGGGGCTCCATTATCTGAACCTTTCAAACAATCAATTTAATGGCCAAATTCCTCGAAGTATTGGCAATATGGAATCGTTGGAGTCTATAGACTTTTCAAGAAACCATCTTTTAGGTGAAATCCCACCAAGCATGTCCAAATTGAGCTTCTTGAACATGTTGAACTTGTCTGATAATAATTTGACGGGAAAAATTCCCACAGGGACCCAATTACAAAGCTTTGAAGCATCAAGTTTTTTGGGAAATGATTTGTGTGGTCCTCCACTCAATAATAATTGTTCATAAAACAGCTCCAACAACAAAGACAACAAAGAAGTTGATCATGTTAATGGAATCAATTGGTTCTTTGTGATCATGGGATTTGGATTTATTGTGGGATTTTGGGCAGTGGTGGGTCCTTTGCTCTACAGTGCTTCATGGAGGTATGCTTATTTCCAATTCATTGACAGGATGTGGTATAAATTGCATTCTCGTTGCTACTATTGAGAAGAAACCAAGGCCAAATCTGCATTTGGGATGTTGCTGTGCTTAGAAGATAAGTGGTTTATTATCTCCCTTGTAATCATATTATGCTTTACTATTATGTAGTTCAACATTGAATGTCACACCATTGTATAATATATTTCATGTGATGAAAGTGTTTTTCTCTTCATAGATGTATTATGGATTAATCTAAGCACGTAATGTACAACTAAAATATATTGCATGTCGATTCCATCATTCTTATTGAAGACACAAATATATGTCCAGTATTCACACACACACACACACAAATATATATATATAGATAGATATATATAACAGTTGTAAATATCTTGTGATTTCAAATACGCGCGTGCAAGTTTCAATTTCGAATACTGATTTGCAAGTGCGTCTTTGAATTTGGTGGCATAGAACTCACGGCCATGATATATGTTTGAGTATATGTTTGAGGTAAAATCTCTGCTATATGGTCTAACTTTTTGTTTGAATATTATGTACAGATTGTAAGTAATCCTATTTTAGAATGATATGTAATTAAAAGGCATGTGTTAAGGTTCATAATAATGATGTGTCATTACTAATATTCAATTCTATAGGAGCTTCTGCCTTGTATTTAAGTTGATATATTGTTATGGTAAAAGGTATGAAATTTGAATTTAGGATTTGAGGAAAAGATGGGAGAAAGAGAGGTAAAACAGAGAGAAACAGAGAAGAACAGGGAGAAGAGGGAAAACAGAGGAGAGAAACTTAATCAATTCACTGTATATTCCAAATCATCACAAACGCTACAATTAATTCAAAGGGGTCTGCATATATAAGCAACAAGACTAACTCTAACACCTAATTTCAAGCTAACTAAAATAATTCTAATGCTGACTAACTAATCCCAATTGTAATTGTCATTATTATGATTATATAATAATTAGTGACAGAGTTCCTAATACGAACCTATCTAACTGATTGAATGACAAAAGAAGGGGAAGGATGGAGAATCATTACAAAAACAAAAAATGTGGGTCAAAGGACAAAGTATTAGCATTCTTGTATTAGCATGAGCAATTAAGAATGGAACATTAATTGAAAGAAATAATTTGAAAGTATGTCCATCAACTATGTATGAATGTTTGCTTATTAGATTAGTGCATTTAGGCACTCAACACTCCTAAAGAAGGAAGAAAAATTAACCAATATGGAAACTTAACCCCACAACACAACATCTCTCTTATCTCTTAGCGTCGTTTAAACTTGTGAGCACGTGACGAGGAAATATGATCCTCTCAATGAACCAACATGCCGTTCAAACATTGGCCTCACAACACAACATCAATCATGAATTAAAGTAATAAGTTACGTTCCATTCTTAATATAAGATCTAGTTTACAATGAAAATCTTGATAAAAGAATGCTGTCAAATTTAAGAAAGTTTGATCGAGTCTTATACTCTAGCTACGCATCTTTGGTGACGACAAGGACACCGGAGCTTCGGTGATGGGCAGCTATTGGCAATTGCTAGAGTGAGAGCTCTAGCGGCTGGCAAGGGGATATAGGGATTTTTTTCCCCTAAAATATAAAGTAAGGGAACTTGTGTAATTTCACACATTTGTCAACATTTTAAAATTTCAAATCAGTCATTTCAGAATTATCGAAATTCACCACCCTTATTTGCTTTTATATATTTTGACTGTATTTGTCTGTCATTTTCCCTTTATTAAATGGAAAAGGTTAAGTGAAGAAAGTAGAAAAAAAGTATTGTAGCAAAATAAAAGTAGAAAATAGAAAAACTAAATGTAATAAAGCAAAAAAGCATCAAAATTATCAAATTTTAGAACCCACATATTGAAGAAAATAAGATATTATGTTTGGGAATGGGTGGCATGTGGAGGCTCCATGAGAGAAATTGGTTTTTTTTTTTTTTCACTGCATTTCAACAGCTGACAAATAAAAGGACTGGCAATTGTTAGTGTGTGAACAGATATGAGAAATCAACTTTTACCCAGAGTTGTATTTGTTGCAATAGTTATAAAAGTATTTATTCCAGTTTTTCTGAACTGGGAAGCATATTATCAAGTACAAGTGGATTTTTATTTTTGGTGCGATCATGAGTCATCAGCAGTGTGATCCTAAAGCAAATCACCATATAGAACCTATGCATAAACGACTTGGAGGACTCCGCAAAAAATGCTATTAAATAATCAGGAAGCCTGTTTTTGGTATCACTTATTGGACAGAAATAAACTCATTTTTGGGCAATAAACCCAAATAAAAACGTGTTGCATTTTTGCAGTGTTTGGTTCAGCTTATTTTAATTGCATCATGGGTAGAATAAGTTTCTTATTAAATAAGCTCCTCACTTGTAATTTTTCTATTAAGTCACTTATTACGTAAATCGAGATAAGACTCCTCTCACATACTTACCTCGTATACCGTAAATCATGATTTATAAGCACTTATTGTCCAAAAATAAATCACTCATCCAAACATTAATCACATTACAAAAACTGACTTTTTTATTAAGTCATTTTTAATAAGTCATATCATAATAAGTCATTTTTCTTACCGCTATCCCAAACACACACTAAAATTTTATAGTACTAGACATCAGGCACATGCATTGCCCAACATTTGAAAAATGAGGGACACTATTAATAATTTATGTAAGAACAAGCATTTACTACCTACGTATTGCACGGGATACACTACACACTTAAGAGGAATAATAGGGGCAAAAAAAACAACACAAAAAATACAAAGTTGATGAATATATAAAGGATTATTATTAATTGAAATATATAAAATATTGAAATGAGAAATATATATACTTTTGTAATGCACCTATGTGGGAACTACATACATGACCAACCTCTGCATCATACGATAATTAAGAAAACTATGTTTACAAATTTCAAATCATGTCCACCACCTCGGTTAAAAGAAATTGATTTGAGATTTTATTAAGAAATAATTGATTTGAGATTTTCAGATCTGAAGGTTTTTTTTGGAATTTCCCTTTTTTAAACAAATTCCTTTCTAGCTTAATCAAGGTAATTAATGTCTTCAATTCTTTGTAATAGGCTAAGTATGAATTTCTCCTAAATTACTCAGGTAAAAAAATTGTCTTAAATTATATAAGTGACAAACTTTCAAATATATATTAATTGAATCAGACAACAAGTAAATAGGCTATTAATCGAAGACAACTTTTTATTTATTATAAATATAATATTTATGAATGTTCAAATCCATCATCATTTCCTATTCTCTCTCATCATTTCCTATGATTATGAAATCACATTAATTATAGATTAGATAATTATGCCTATAAATAGAAGGCATATGTTAGGTATTTCACACAATGCTGAATAGTGAATGAGAATTTCTACTCATTCTTTCTTTCTCTTCTCATCTTTCCCTTTATGTCATAACATATTATCTGCACAAAAGCTGTAATAAAGGTATTTTTTGTTGTAAATATTGTGTGAGTGTGTCAAAGGAAGAAGTCTCATATAACTCAAGATTGGGAACACCATAGTATACAATTAAATATGAGCTTGAGTTATTAAAAAGGCTGATAAGAGGAGTCTTTGAACTGATCATTAGAGATGACCGTTGGAATTTTAATTGACCGGTTTTAATGACATTTAAAAGGTTTTATTACATTAAATTATCATTAACACCTATTTTGTAACTGTCGTTTTAATTGTCATTAAACCGTTATTAATTGTCATTATAACTCCTTAACGATCACATGATTTCTGCCTATAAAAGGCAATGTAGGGAGTAAGTTCAAGAGTACTGAGGTGAGAGCACCGAGGTCTAGTGATACGGAGGTCCCCAAGCTCCTCTCCTCTCTCCCTTCTTCTGAGTTACACTGATATCTTTCTGCAGTTCTATCATCCTGCTTTATGCAGGAAGGGTTCATTTTATCCTGGAGAGTGCCGCTTCCTGATCTACTAGGGGGGTTACGGAATATCTCCTAAGGACGGCATCCTTGGACGTGACTCGAACTATTTATTTATTGTATTTCACCAGGTGCTGTGGCTAACAATCTGTATGGTATGAGGTGGAGACACCAACAATCTTAGGAGATATTTCCTGGTTCCTGCTGATTTTGTGAGTGGTTCGTGATAAGTTAGTTGACTAACATTGGCACGACGTGCTCTCAAATTCACTTGGTTGATCAAGGAATCAGATAAGTCTAAACATATTTTTCCTTTATTTATTTAATTCTGGTGCATTAAATCTTAATCTAATCCCTGGTTGCAAATTCTGCCATATTTTTTGAAATCTTGTCTTTGCATTGCGGCTCGAGTTTAAACATGGTGTCGTCCTCTATGTATGATGTTGTCAACCATGCTTTTAAAAAAATATCAAAAGGGACCTATTAGTTTTGTTCTCGGGTTTCAAATGGAATTTTCTCAGTTTGTTCTGGTCTCTGTTTTCATCAAATGACCATCAAAACTGTTTGCTACTGTTTTATGGCTGCTGTTTGTTATTAGAATGACATAATTATAGTTTTATTTCATAGTTCATGCTCATTGGTTAGATACTGGAGGTTTTTCGGTTAATAAATTTGGTTTCAAAAGGTTGTAACCTCTTGTGAAACACCTGACTCATGCTTTGAGACGCATGCAAAATGATTGTTGGATCTGCAGTTCCGCAATTCTGTGTTACACACTTGGCATTAATTTGGCTTTGAAAATCAGTAACCTCCTATTATCAAATATTCTCTCAACGGTGACCTCAATTATGAGTATTTAATGTGTCAACGGTAATTTCCTTTTAGTTCAAATCTTCATGCTTCATGTAAAGGCTACATAATTTTAATTTAAATTATTTAATGATATTTTTAAATGCTTCTAAAGTCTGGGCACAGAGATTCATTTAACTTCTCCTACATGGTAATTTTATGGTTTGAATTTTTGGATAACTTGAACCTCTTCTTTGTCTTTATCTGCTTATATGACACAGAAAGTGCAGTTCTGGATTGTAATAATCTGGTGGTTCTCGCTTGGGTTTTTAAAATCAAAGTCTTTAAATTTGAGTTTTCGACATTTTCGGTTTTTGACTTGAGTTTTGTTTTAAGAATTTTAAGATCTATGAGAAAAGATGATATATTTCCCAGATGTGGGGCTACTTCATGATAATCACAGCAAAGATGGCTCTGTCTTAGAGAAGGTACGTTCCTTATGGAAATTCACACATCAAGTATAAACGTGAATTGATACTCTAATTGTATATGTGTGAACATCATATATGTGTACATGGGAGTAAGCTTGGCGAATTTAATATTACTGTTATACGTATGGTTAATGGCCGTTAAGGTTAAAACGTTATAATATTGATTGGGGAGTTATAATGTTGCAATAATATAATATTATGGATATTATATTGTAAATGTTGTTATCATATGTTAGTTCATACATGTACAGGCTAATGGTTTTCAATTTAAGTTGTTTGTGGAAGGAATATATATGAGAAATATGAGTTCGGTGGATCAATATTGCTTCATATGCCATAATGAATCCACCTTTGGGGTTACATGTATTCGGTGTATGCATTGATTTATAATCATGGTGGTGGTATGGTTTGCATATTGACATGCAAATAGTTAGTGTGATATTTTTGTGAAATTAGAATGATAATATTGGAGGATATTCTAATTAATTAGAATGGATTCTAATTAAATTAGAATTATTATTGGTAAGATGTGTAAACCACTATTAATTGGTTGACGTGGAGGTGTCAATGAAATTGTATACTCGGATTTATAAGCTCATTATCCAAAGATTGTTTATTATATGGGTAAACCATTTTTTTGTACAATGCATATGTGATGCTTGATAGTTTGGGGATACAAACTTTGGATGTTAGAGTGACAAAAGTTGAGGAATATTCTAATTTAATTAGAATGAAAGGGGATATATAGCGAGATTCTAATTAAATTAGAGTTATTAGTTATAAGGTGTGAAAATATTTTTGAGATATTTAAAAGTGTGGGGGTGCCTACATGTGGAGGTGCCTTATAAATTTTTAAAGTTGCAAATTGCTTCTAGCCTCATTTGATAAATCTAAATGTGGTTTAAAATTAATTATGTGGAGGTTTTGTTATTTGCTGCAGAGGGCAAATTTGTAAATTATTCATGTGGTATGGAAATTTAATTATTTATCTAGTGTAGAGATAAATGTGTTTAAATTTCATGATTTGCGAGTGTATATTTATAGTGGTATAAATATACATGACTGCTGTGAATATTGAATTTTTTTAATGTAGATAGCATATGTTTTATAATATGTCTTACAAAATTATATATTGTTGCCTCATTTTATAAATACAAGATTTGTGCTACAAATAATTAATTGAGTGCAGGTTGTGCTATATTTGCTAATGCGAGTAAATTTTGTGGATTATCAAATATTTTGCTTGAAATAAGCATTATGTAGCACGAAAATTTTGATTATTTATCTATGATAGATAAATGTAATTTTCATAATTTGAGGTTGTATAATTATCTTGGTGTAAGGATATATGTGTGAATATTTCTTATGACATTAACTCGTTATTTGAAGTGATTTTGCAGCTTAAGCGAAATAAGCACAAATTGTTGAGAATTTGTTGCATGAATATTAATTTGTGTGATATAGCTTATGCTACATGATGATTGAGCATATATGTAAATATGCAACCCTATGAGGGAAATGAAATATTTGAGAGGTATCATAAAGGTTGGTATCATATATGGTGGATTCCTGTTGTATGAGATACACGGATGCTAACTGAATTTCAGTTTTATATGAGAAAATCCACTAGTAGCAACAATTAAAATATTGTGCGAACCAGAGCTTATTACTCTGAAGTTAGTTGCAATTGAAGGCTGAGTTGTTGAAAACCTTTTAGCAAAAAAATTTGGGTGTAAAACCGACATCTTATATCGACGAGTTATGATTGCTAAATAGCAATAGCCATTGTATAAAGAGCAATGGTGTAAGTGAAAATCGTTTGAGATATTAAGTGAATAAACTAGCTTAAAATTTGTGGAATTATCTCAATCGATTTTGTGAGGTTAAAGAGTTGACCCATGGATTCGTTAACAAACCCCGGGAAGAAATAAATTAACCGAGGGGAATGGAACTAAAGCTAATACAAAATTAACAGCGATGACAACCCAACCTTTGTGATTGGTGATCCCATGAAGGAGGTTCAATAGGTAAGAACAAGTCATTTGTTAGTTCTGTTAGCACTAAACTAAATGACCAGTCCCTTCCTATGGCAAGAGAAAGTGCTAGAATGCATTTTGGTAAGGCTGAGCGAAAGCTCTTAATGATTTCATAATCATACGGGATGATGTGCTCATTACAGGTACATTTCATGAAATCACCTATACGAATGAGGAGTGGAGCCGCTCCTATGAGATTATGGCAAAATCTCTAGAGCATTCGTTAAATACCAGAACACGCACATGGTCGTTTTAACATGCAAAACTGCGTTAACAATGGGAAATGTGGGGGTATAATCTGACTCTTAATGCCTCTAGTATACGCCTAAGAGGTGCTAGTTCATAGTCCATAGGATCACTAGCATTTCTGTGTACTAAGTGTTATTAGTCTAGGTCTGGTTCATAGTCCAAAGGACCACCATATACAATGGTTATATCCATGTGTGTAACTCAGCTAATGGGACTACGAGCTTCCTTAGACACATGTGGGGAATTGTTGTAAATATTGTGTATGAGTGTGTCAAAGGAAAAAGTCTCATATAACTCAAGATTGGGAACACCCTAGTATATAATTAAATATGAGCTTGAGTTATTAAAAAGGCTGATAAGAGGAGTCTTTGAACTGACCGTTGGAATTTTAATTGACCAGTTTTAATGACATTTAAAAGGTTTTATTACATTAAATTGTCATTAACACCTATTTTGTAACTGTCGTTTTAATTGTCATTAAACCGTTGTTAATTGTCATTATAACTGCTTAACGGTCACATGATTTCTGCCTATAAAAGACAATGTATGGAGTAAGTTCAAGAGTACCGAGGTGAGAGCACCGAGGTCTAGTGATACGGAGGTCCCCGAGCTCCTCTCCTCTCTCCCTTCTTCTGAGTTATACTGATATCTTGCTGCAGTTCTATCACCCTGCTTTATGCAAGAAGGGTTCATTTTATCCTGGAAAGTGCTGCTTCCTGATCTACTAGGGGGGTTGCGGAATATCTCCTAAGGACAATGTCCTTGGACGTGACTCGAACTATTTGTTTATTGTATTTCATCAGATGCTGTGGCTAACAATCTGTATGGTTTGAGGTGGTGAAGACAACATTTTTCTCTCTAGTTATTTTAACAATTTCCTCTACCTTCTTTTACCTTATTTGCTATATCCTTGCAAGAATACTAAAAGAATTGTATGGTAATTTTTGAATGATCAACACTTTAATCCAACTTTTTTAAGTTTATAAAGTGTATTTTCAATTATTAATGTTAACACCATTGTGAAAAAATGATGACATAGTGAGTTTAAATGATGGCTCTGTTAGAACTGGCTGACACCCAAGAGGGGGGATGAATTGGGTGTAAGATAAAAATCTTAAGAACTTTGAAAATCTTTTTGCATCTTAGAGGAAGCAATAAATATGAAAATAATGAATCATAAATCAACAGTTTATATATGCTGAAAATATAAGAGTTTAAGGAAGAGAGTGTGCAAATTGTGATTTTTCCTGGTTCGGTCCAATCTGCGATGGCCTACATCCAGTCCCCAGGCTCCTCCTGAGATTTTCAAATCCACTATCTTCTTGTTTAATCCAGGCACAAGAAAAGCCTTTACAACTCACAAGTTTAGCTGGGCACTTGCGAAGCCGTTTACAAATCTCTCACCGAGTTACTCCCCCTTACACATCGTAAGGTTACAACTGAGTTACTCCTCCTTACACACCGTAGGGATACAACTTTGATGATGAAAGATTACAATCAATCTTCTCTCTCAGAAGTGAATAGATGAATACTGAAGTACAATGTAAATGATCTCTCTCTCAAATATACATGATGTAGAAAATAGATAAGAACAGAGAGTAGTTGGGTTAGAGTGGATGATTTATAATATAAGCATGTTTGCGTTGTTGTGTTCTCGTTGGTTGTTCTGAACTCTGAATGCTCTTCTATTTATAGTTGATGAAGGTTGATGACCGTTTGAGCATTTCAATATATCCGTTGGAGTGTGGCTTCTTCAATTTCAAAACTAGCCGTTACAGCGTTGACGCTCCGCTTCCGTAAATTCACCTTTTGACTCTTCACATCATATCTTCATTGTATTCCTGGAAAAATACATTAAACACTAATACAATGAAGTGTTAGAGTGATTAGAAGCAAGAAGAATGAGTTATATGATCATTTCATTGATTTACAGAATCTTCGGGACGCTGTTCTGTTTTTCTGGGAAGCATTACTCGAGTGCTCACTCGAGTAAACATCAAGTTTCTTCACAGGTTACTCGAGTGGCTACTCGAGTGACCTTCCATTTTCTGCATAGCTTACTCGGGTAATAACTTGAAGTTCGACTTGAAGTTCGGGTAGTAACTTGAAGTTCGACTTGAAGTTCTGGTAGTAACTTGAAGTTCGACTTGAAGTTATGGTAGTAACTTCAAGTTCAACTTGAAGTTCTGGTAGTAACTTGAAGTTCGACTTGAAGTTCTCTTCTAGTTTCTGTCTCTTTACTCGAGTACGGACTCGAGTAACGTTGGCAAGCCGAGAGCAACTGGAAGTGATTTCCTTGATTACTCGAGTAACATTGGCAGGCTAAGAGCAACTGGAAGTTTTCTATCTGATTACTTGAGTACCTACTCGAGTAAAGTCTTTTGTTATCAACCAGTTTCTCGAGTGGTGCCTTCGAGTGAATTCTTGATTTTGACTCGAAACATGGCAAATTATAAATCATCGGAAAGCCCTCATTATCTACATTCCAATGCAACAAGAATCAACTCCAAACTCGTTGTGTACAAAAAGTTATGATCCAAAGAGTATCTACTATTCTTAGACAATCCTGAAATCACGAGCAGCAACTTCCAGATGGCATAGCTATTAGAATATAACCTCAAATATGTCAAATTACCTATCCATGGAAAGCTCTTTGAGTCTTCTTTCATATGGCACTAGTTTCGTCTCAATCGGATATGTATTTTGAGAGTTATGTCTAAAATACCAAAGCTGTCCTGGAATATAACGGTGATTCATATGTCAACTTTCGAAGCTTATATCTCTCTCATCTGAACTCCTTTGAATGTGATCTTGGTGTCAAAAGTTCGTGTTGGACGTCTAGTTTCATATGCCACCGGTTTCAGTTCGATCCAATATGTGGTTAGAGAGATATCATCAAAATACCGAACCTCTATTCTGCCGTGCGAAAACAGAGTGTCATTTACTTCAAGTGCCGCCTCGAGTAATTCATCAAATAACCCTGAAGATTACTCGAGTAAGGCCTCAAGTAAACACCTCCAAAATCAGACAATGCCATATTACTCGAGCGATTACTCGTGTAATCATCCCCAAAGGTACCATAACTTCCGTATACATCATTTTAGCTTCGTATTGACCCATTCCAACTTCCGTATGATCATAGAAACCTCCGGTATCACTTCTAATAGCTTGGATCTTGATATTCTCATGTGATCTTGCAAGTTTTTCTTTCTTTAATTTCTTTCTTCTTCTTTCTTCAATCTCTTTCTCTTGATTTTCTTCTTGATGATCATTCTCCACATATGAGGCATTATAACATCAACCCACAATCGGGTTTATAACTAATCTACAAAATATGCAACATTAAATATAGTGGTTAGTCAATGTAGAAGATAATTATATTATACAAACTTTTTGCTCATATTTAACATCTATATTTGACATCAACAAAACTATTCATATCTAACAGGCTCGACAATTAAATAATAACAAAGCATGCTTAAAATTTTATTATTCAAAGTTGTATCTCGCAAAGTGTGAAATAACATTTTTACTTGATCATGACGTTCCCAAACATCTCAGATGACCAAACGTATAGGTTAGCCAAAATATCTTAATTATAAGTTTGCAAAAATTTAACACATACAAATATAGTGTTCTTATACCCATCAGCTACGGCAAACATATAGATCCAAATAATAAATAGTCGCATTCATAAAGTGTCATTGTGAACTTGACCAAAAAAAAAAAGTGTCATTGTGAGGAAAATCTAAAAGTTGGGACAAAATAATAGCAAAGAAGTCGGAATCCCATTCGACGCGTTGTGACTCATCATATGGTTGTTTATTAGTCCATATAATCAACTTTCATACAAACCCCAGTAGTATATAATGACCGCATCAACATTGACCTTTTAAATATGAATAATAGCAATAATAACAAGTCAGATCAATTGTCAAATATTTTACAGAGTTGGATCATAAAAGAATTATTTTGCGAAGGGAGTTAAGAATTTTAAATATGGAACATATAGCATTGCCGGTCTTATAACAATGCAATAAAACTTCTCTTTTATCTTATTAGGTACTTTCCGATCACAAATAACTCCACTAGATTTTCTTCATTTATACCATCCAGCTTGAATTTTGTAATTGAAATCTCCATCAATTTCACCATATTGTTGTATAACTGATCCCAAATACCTAAATTTTATCACTTGCGGAATAACTTGCCCCCCATTTAACTTCCACTTCACTTCAATCTTGTCTCTTATCATACTTGCAATGTATATATTCAGTTTTGATCCTACTCAGGCGAAAGCCCTTCGATTATAAAGTCCATCTCCATATCTCAAGTTTAAAATAAATTTCCTCCCTAAATTCAACTAACTGAACTACATCATCTGAAAAAAAGCATGTATTTAGATACTTTCATAAATAAGAATAAAATTGAAAAATAATCATTATCAATCTTTCAGTTGGCTTATATAATTAAAACCAAAATTTTCATCTCCAAGTAAACTTGTAAGGACAATAATGTTATTTTAAAATAAAGGAAGGTGGGACCCAATTCTTTTTTTCATGAGATATTTAATTTCTTCTCAAATCATAATAGAAACTTTTTCTCTCTCCATAATGAAAAAGCCAAGAACATGAAATTTTAGCATACGTTTGGATCAGCGTTTCAGAGCCCAAATGATGAAAGACTAATAACTAGATTGGATATTCTTTACATGTTTGGGATAGTTTTCCTGAATAAGTGCTTTTTCTCCAAAGATCATCAAAAGCCACGATGCGAGAGAAGCCACTTCTTATAGCTTTTCAAGGCTTTGAATTCACGACTACCATTTATTCCCTCCTCATTTTTTCTTCCTTACAATTTTGTCCTTATTTGCCTATCTATCAACACCTCCATATTATCTATTCCCTTCTTCAACACCTCCCTTATGCTTCACTTACGTTTCTTTAGTTTTCACTGCCAGTATTTATTTTTAATGCTTTGGAGGGTGAAAATCATTTTCAACATATTTTATCATTTTTTAATTTGTAATATCATTTTTCTGCCCGACAATTTTTATATTATTTTTTAAGTTTATACTTACATATATTTATATTTATTGAATACATTTAATTAAATGCTTTTTATCATTTACATTTTTTTATAATACACTAACATTTATTTTTATAATTTAATTTTAATATTTTTCTTAAATTATATAAATTATATATTATACAGCTCATGCCTTTTTAGTCATTTTGCATCTAAACTTATTTTTCAAAATAATCATCCAAACAAGTTCAGTTTTATAAAAGCCACTTATATTACAGCCAATTCAAATATAAATCACATTACACAATCTAACTTTAACTCAATCTTAAATTTGTAAAAGTCAAAATGCAAAAAAGTCATTTTTATCGCCGATATTTCAAATACACACTTAAATTATAGCTTAAAGCAATTTTTCTTTAAAAGTCCAATTAAAAAAACATACATCCAAACATCACAAAAAACCAAAAAGTAGCTTTTGACGTTTGAGATGCACGTCAAACGTGATCCCAAACACACCCTTATTGGAAACATATCAAAAGAAGTTATGAATAGCAAAAACACACTGATTCCACCTCTAATGAAAGTAGAAAGTGAGTATCATCACCATTTCATTTTTTCACCAAGTTGATTAAAATGTTAATTAATCTTTTTCGTTTTTTTTTTTTTTTTTGCCAAAGAGATGTTAATTAATCGTCTCATATTTTGTCATGATGTGTTAAATAAGTACTCAAGTATAATTCCGACACGCACAACATATGCACATATCACTACCTCAATTTTGTTCGCTAGCAATATTTTTCGCCCAGGTCTCCCTTTATATTTTTTTTTAAGCTACTAGGAAAAATTCACCCTTAGGTATAAATTTTTTAAAAAAATATATATTTTTTTCGATAAAATAAAATGTTTGATTTTAGTGCTTTTAAAATTCTCTTGACTTATACTTATCGTCTCATATTTCGTCACGATGTGCTAAATAAGTACTCAAGTATAATCCAGACACGCACAACATATACACATATCACTACCTCAATTTTGTTCGCTAGCAATTTTTTTTGCCCGGGTCTCCCTTTATTTTTTTTTTAAGCTACTTAGAAAAATTCACCCTTAGGTATAAATTTTTCAAAACAAAAAAAAAAATTGTTCGATAAAATAAAATGTTTGGTTTTAGTGCTTTTAAAATTCGCTTGACTTATACTTATCAAAAATAAAATATATTATTAAAAATTATATTCAGAACTTTTTTAAACACGCAAAAAACACTATAATAGCACTGAAAAATTCAACACAGATCCAAACATATTTTAAAAATAGAAAAATTATATGCTCAAATATAGATTATGAATTTAGGGATATTTAGAAAAAAAAATTCAAAAAAAAATATTGTTGAATAGAATAAAATGTTTGATTTTAGTGCTTTTAAAATTCTCTTGACTTATACTTATCAAAAATAAAATATATTATTAAAAAATATATTCAGAGTTTTTTAAAACACACAAAAAACACTATAATAGCACTAAAAAATTCAACACAGATCCAAGCATATTTTAAAAATAGAAAAATCATATGTTTAAATATAGATTATGAATTTAAGGATTTTTAGAAATAAATTGCGTCTCAATCGAAGCCAAAATGAGTCCCTCACGCACCCCATGAGAAAAGAAGAAAACAAAATATCTGGGGAAAAGTCGGAAAAAAGAAATCCTTTTCCTAGCCCAAAATGAAAATAGTCCAGATCGTACTTAAAAAAAATCCCATATCCTTCTTGTTTAAATAATCTCAGCCCAACCTTTAGAGCTCATTAAAAACTTTTTTTAATTTGGTCAAACACTCGCTAAGCCCATAATGCTATTTGAATTGATTTTAGTGCTTTTAAAATTCTCTTGACTTATACTTATCAAAAATAAAATATAATGTTAAGAAAATATATTCAGAATTTTTTTTAAGCACACGAAAAACAGTAAAACAGCACTAAAAAATTCAACACAGACCCAAACATATTTTAAAATAGAAAAATTATATGTTCAAATATAAACTATGAATTTTGGAATTTTTAGAAACAAATTATGTCTCAATCGGAGCCAAAATGAGCCCTCACACGCCCCATGAGAGAAGAAGAAAACAAAATATATGGGGAAAACTCGGGAAAAAAATCCTTTTTCTGGCCCAAAATGAAAATAGCTCATATCGTACATTAAAAACAAGCCCAAATCCTTCTTTTTTTAAACAGTCTCAGCCCAACCTTCAGAATCCATTAGGAACTTTTTTTATTTGGTCAAATACTAGCAAAGCCTAGAATGCTGCTTGAATTTTTTTTTAAGTGAAATGACACCGTATCACTATGATGGAGGAGACACCCCTAAAACTAAAACGATGTCGTTTGAAATTGGGGTATCATCTAAAAATTCCAACTGGGTTAATTGGGATGTCATCTAAAACCTCCAGCTGGGTCAAATCCGACCAGGCTGGTGGGAAGGATTGAGTCTGTGGGACCCTGAAACTTCTCACCTCCGTATCTCCTTCTTTCAACATCCATTTCTCGCGTTTCAATATCGTTCTTTTCGTGTTTTCAAACTCTACGCAATGAAACTAATTTTGTGGCCTAAAAATATCGTTTCCTCATGACCCAATCTCAAAAACTGAAGACGGCCAAAATGATTCCGTTCTTATGGTTTTTCTTTCCATTTCTACGTAATTATTCGGTGTGAATCCTTTGTTTTCTTGTCCTTTACATTTTTATAACAATATGTTGTTGACTAGAAACATTGGTTTTCCTATGACCCAATTTCATAAATACTAACGGCTGAGATCGATGGATGTTTTCTTTCCTATTGGAGTCCCAAACTTTCACATACCAAGTTTTTCTTCACATTTAAAAAACACATACGTCATATGAAACATTAGAGAATGAAGGAAAAAAATTAAGAAACAAGGGCATCTTTATCAAAATATATTATCTTGTGAGGTTTTGAACACAGATACCAATGGCAAAAATGAACAAATAGATGTAGCAGAAAAACTTTGACTGATACATGCCTCTATAACTATGGACAACAATTCTTCATAGCAAGGATAGATGGCAACTTAAATAATCCATTATAATCCCTCTCTATACTTTTTCATTAGAATTTATCCATGTAAAAACGTAAACAATAGAAATTGATACCATGTAAGTATTTTGGACGTACCTAGAATCCAACTGACTTGTAGAAGTACCCACAAGAAATCAGAGCATCAATATAGGTCTCGATCACTTTACACAGCCAATGCATCAAAGAAAGAAAAGCCTGACCCTCCACTTAGACGGGCTAGCTTGACTAACTCGGCCCATTTTGATACCTCTACAACAATTTGGATACTGAATGCTATTGAAAACTTAATTTAGAATGTTAGATGCACAAAATATTACTAGAATGTAGAATGAACCAAAAAGTTAGTTTAAGAGAATGTTGAGTCCTGCTAAAAAAAATATTTTTCAGCACTAGGTGTAACCCCCTGCCGTAATTAATATTCGAAATACGCGGTTAAAGTGAAATAGAGACCAATAAGAACAAATACTTATTTAAAATCTCATCTTCATGATAGGGTTTTCACAAATAACTTTTGAAATCTAATTTAGACCTGGTCTCGTATTCACCTTCCGAATACAATTACTACACGAAGATAAATCACATTTAATATATCAGAGTACGCAATATAAAAATTCTGGCAATGCCGGTTTCCATATATTAACTCAGCTTTATAGGGCACATTCGCCCATACAAGCCCTCATATGGGGATTACACAACAAATCTCAATACAAATAATCAAATTTTCATCCACATGTATTCATCCAAATAACCAAATACAATTATCCAAATATAAATCCCAACTAAGATAACCAACTACCAAACTCAATCCCGACGGAGTCTTCATCGCCCTTAGCTGCTCGCTATATCCTTGATCTACTACCCTGTCTGAAAGGTTAGTAGGGGAGGGTGAGATTCGAGAGAATCTCAGTAGGATAACAATATCAATATGCATGTATGATAGATGTTTAATGCATGACATGCTTGCATCACACAACTCATGATAACACAATGACAATTTGCAAGCTCAATGCTTCGAACAATATACCTATGGCCATAGCATAAATTGAAACATAGCTTCAAATTACACATAATTATGCAAAGCTAAGACATGCACCAACACACTAACACATATATCAAATACAAGCAGAAGAGATATGATCCCTACACTCTTTCCACGTAAGCTCCAGCACAGCTGCTCACGAACAAAACGAACATCGAACCACCACCAGGGCGAACATCAACCCTATAACCAAAGCAAGGACATAGGGTTATTCCCTTTTCCAATTCCTTAACTCTCAAACACTTAAGTTGGTTATCATTCACGACCTTTAGGTGGCTAATCAAAGCCTAAACATATGCCTAAAGGCTTGGGAAACATTTGACCAAAGATCACCTTTTAAAAGTCCAAAATGCTGATTTTTGGGGGTTGGCCGTGGCCCACAAATCCACTGGCCGCGGCCAAAAACTGCCCAGAAACATTTGGGCCGCGGCCAAGAAAATCCAGTTTCTTGGCTGCACTTCCAAAACTCATAACTAATTTCACAAAAATCGAAATGAGGTGATCCCAAATCCAAATGAAAGCTATTCAAGTCCTCTACACAGGAAAAATATTGGCCTTTATTAGAAATCACCACACAAATCCAGATTTACACAAAATCCAACATTGCTCCAAAACAGAATCCAGTTTCGTCCCCAAACTTTGGACAAACATAATCCCAGTTCACAAAACGAAATGACACATATTATATGTTCATTTTGAAGCTTAAGATGTGAACTTCAAGACTGGAAAGTTTCAGAATTTTCTAACATCATTTGCCCATTCAAAACGGCAATACAAACAGACTGCCCAAAACAGAAATTCAATAGACAGATTTCCAAATTTGCACAATTGGCTTCCAATGGTTCAATTTCCATATCAAACATCATTCTCACACAAAATTTCACAAGGAATCCATTGGAAATACCAAATCAACCAAATTCACATTATATTGACATGTTTCACAATGAATTGCAACATGTCACACAATATCACATTTCAACTCAACATTGCACAACTTTCCATCTCAACTTCCCAAATCAATTCCAATGACCAAATACCACAACATGACACCATTTTCAACATAAAACACAACCCAATTCATCCAATCTAAAATCACAAGAAAATCAGGGCAAAATTTGAAATTCACTATACTCATCCACAATTCACAAAACTTAGATCAAAAGGCTTCAAATACTCACCTCTTCCTCTTTCCCAAACCAATTTCTTGATTCTTCATCTTTCCACTTTTGCTCAAGCAACAAAACACCTCCTCTCACAAATCTAAACCCATAGAGATGAAGCTCTCATCACTATGAATAACTTTATAGAAGGTGATTAGAGCAATAGAGGACCATAAGCCAACCAAAATCTCACCTACAATTTTCTCTTTCCTTCCCCCCCCCCAAGCTTGCGTCCATGGAGAATAAAGAGAGAGAGAATGATGAGATAATGAAGAAGGAGGTCATTTTTTGGCCACTAAAAGCCTCATTAGGCTGACCAAAAAGGAAGAGGAGAGAGGGAAAATGAGTTGACAAATTGACCAAGATCTATGGCTCACAACTTGCCATGTGTCAACATCTTGCTCTATCAACCATGAGTTCACATAGGCACATGCACATTGGATTCCACCCTTTGATCTCAACACAAATCAATCCTAACCATTGATCTTGAAGTTACCAATAAGTTTCCTCTTCGGTAACCGATCAACTGGTCGGTAACTTTACCGTTTTGCCCCTAATTATGGCAATTCCTCTTGAATCACCATCAAATACATTTTCTCATTTATTTTCTTTCACAATGCGCCCTCCCCTCTATTTTAAGTCAATTTAGAGGTTAATCCATAATTGAACTTAAATACAGGGTTTTGACGCTGCTCACAACACATATGAATCACATTCGAAACTCAAATCACATTGGATTCTCCAAAAGGGTTCATTTATCACTAACCACTTCCACTTTTGGAGTCATTATCTCTTAATCACAATGTAAGATCTTGCTAAACCAGGACTTAGCAGTCCACTAATCTCAGGCTTATTCTCTAGTCTCAAGTCTTAAAATTCGGGGTATTACACTAGGTGTGGGTGTAAATAAAATATATTTTATTAAACACTGATCTATTGTCGATCATGAATTGATTTTTTCTTTATATATATTAAATAGAAAATGAAATAATTTATAAAAGAAAATTGCCAAGTAATAAACTTTATCTAAATTTTATAGATCAATTTTTCTTTAAAAAATTGATTTATAATTGGGAAAAAAACAAAATTAAAAAAAAAAAATACTTCTTAAACTTCAAAATCTCAAATAAATAATTTCCTAAAAAAAGAAAAACTTGACTAGTAGATTTATTTTATAATAATGAAGTACTTAGGACTACCACAATTCACAACATTCAACCAACTAAATTGAAATACAAACATCCAAGAGTATTTAGTCTAATAGTAAACTAGCTAGACTACAAAGTGAACAAATTGAGTTCGATTATCACCTTGTTCAAAAAAAACTCTCATGAGAGGCATCTTAATCGCAAAACCTCAATCCAAATTAATAAGTTTCTCATATACTTGATAATAAGATCCAAAAAAATCGTGGACACCGCGTGGCTAAAAAGGTTATAAAAAAAAATTGAAATACAAAGTATCACAGATTAGCCTAACATCAAGGACTATCAATAAAATGCCATTTGCAAAATTTGCCTAAGCAGCTCAAACAACCTGTGGCAATTCAATTGAACATGCTTCCAAGTCCTTCACAATCAACATTCAACAGAAAAATCAAGTCAAAGATCAAATATAAGTTCCCAACACGAACTAAAAAAACAAAAACAAAAAAAAAAAACGGGGAAAGGGTGGAGAATCATTATAGGACCCAAAAAAATGTGGGTCAAAGGACCGAGTGTATAAAAAACCTCAGCAAGAATTTTTTTTGTCTTATTAGCATGGGCACCCTCGCCTTTGCTCATTCTCAGGAGCAGCGTCTGGAATCCCTTGAAAATATCTGCAATTAAGAATGGAACATTAATTGAAAGATAGAATTAGAAAGTATGTCCATCAATGATCTCTGAATGTACGCATATTAAATTAGTGCATTTAGACACTCAACACTCTTAAAGAATGAAGACAAATTAACCAATATGAATACTTAACCTTCCAACATTGATCATCAATAAAAGTAATATTAGATAGAGAATCAAACAATAATATATACATGTCTCCAGGAAATATATAGATGAATATGGTTCATAAGATAAATTCCTAGTACACATAATTTAACGGTTGGCAACAAGAGTACATTTGAAATCTCATCGAAGTGAGTGTATTTTGGATTTGTGGATTCCACTTTCCCACCTACTTGGCTATGCACTCTATGGTTCCTAAGAATTTCTCAGGCTCACAATCTATATTTGTGAGTTCTCTTTACCAGGAAAAAGTTAGCAATTGTCTGATCTATTCACTACCTCTGGACCATTTCTCAAATATTATTTCAAGAAACACAATTAGAAGTGCAAGACAATTTACTTCAATATTCTTATAAAAAAATTAATAGTAGTTTTCTTCGTCAAATAAAGCAATCTTGCTACAAAAACCCATAGCTTTAACTAAATTTAATTCCAGAGTATGAAAAATATGAAATTATAAAAAATGAAGAATAATCTGACCACAAAAATCCCTAGCCTTAACCTGAGTTTTGGAAAGGGGGAAAAAACTAAAACCAAAATTTTATTCATTGACGGCTATTGTTACTGAAGTTTACAATTGAGCCCATAGGCCACTGCTGATAAACCTACTATAAGGTAAACTAGGTAAAAAGCTGATTCTACAATCTGAGGAGATGGAGCAAGAAGTCCACTAAAAGATTGGAATAGAATAATATGATAAATGGAGCAGATAGAGGGGTGAAAAGAATTTTTAGTTGAATATATAGGGATAAATTCTAACCTCTCGGAAACTACAGGCCTACTTTATTACTGTCACGCATATTCCCTTTACGCTCTGTTTTCTAGGATCATTTACTGTCATTAACTACAGAGTTATGTAATCCTGTCTCTTCAAGTCTGTTTAGTGGAATTGTTATTCTCATTTCCTAGTATGATTACTACATGGTTGCTTAAGGTTCTATCATTCTTATTGAATATTGAGACAAAAATCCAACATTCATATATATAGGATGCAAATATCTTGATATGATCAAATACATGCATGCAAGTTTGAAGCAAAAACTTACATGTCCTGCCCTTGCTCATTAACTAGAGCAGTCTTGGCAATACACAAAGAAGCAGCATCTATATTGTAGTCCTCTTTTGCAGATGTCTCAAAGTAAGGATTATTTCCTTTTGAAGCACACCAGTCCATTGCTTTCTTCTCAGACACCTGAGTTCAAGATAATTAAATCTTTACGCAACCTATCATGAGACTAACCACGAGGCTACTAAGGTGGTAGGAAGGCTGATAGTTTGGGAAAAATAACCCAAGTTCAATTTATCCTCTTACAAAAATTTAAAATATATATATAAAGGCTACAAGAAAATTTCAAAGTACACTATCATCTGCTTACCACTCGACTGTTTCCCCCATCAATATCAATCTTGTTTCCGAGCAATATAAATGAAAATTTCCTGGGATTAGGAGAATTTGCCTATGTTTCAATGAGAACATTTATCTTAATAGAATATCATCTTCATTCAAAAAACACAAGTCAAAGGATAAAACAAGGATGTCCAAGTTTGACATAAAAATGATGACGAGAATAACAATGTAGAAAAATCAAATATTATTTAAGTAATTTCAGTCAAGTCCTGTACTAGTCCTGTACTCCAGTTATACATCTTTAACAAACAAAATATCAATAATTCATCAAACTGGGTGGACTCAAATCTCTTCAAATAAAAAACCATGCAACCAATGCAGTGCTCTTTCATAACTGAAAATGCATTGAGGATATATTTCCTATAATTAAAACACTTTTGTCTTCTACTTTAGTTAAAACTCTACTACAGCAGTTAATGTTAATATAAGATACTGACAAAAATGCATTGTTTATTAAATAAAAGGGCCAAGTGAAGAAAGTGCCAAAAAAATATATATTAAAGCTAATAAAGCAACAATAGCGTCAGACTGTCAATTTCTAGAACCCACATATTCAAGAAAATATGATATGACCACCCCCCCCCCCAAAAAAAAAAAAAACGGTTTAATAACAAGATGCACAGCATAGTCTAGAACTGTAAGCTTCATGGTGTGGAGGCTCCACGAGAGACATATATTGTAAACAGAAAAAGACACCAGATATTGGAGACATGGTCCATGGATTATGCTAAAAGGAATCAGTAAATTCAAGTCAGAATCATTTTTAAATTCTTTTCTGTTTACCTAACTGCATTGCAACGGCTAACAAATAAAAGGACTAGCAATGGTTAGCATATGAGCAGATATGAGGAATCATTTTTTAATCCAGTGTTGAATTTGTTGCAAAAGTTTAGAAGTATTTATTTTAGTTTTTCTCTGCACCAGGCTGCATATTTTGATACAGAAGCAGAATTTTTTGTTTATGTTTTTATTCCAAAAGACCCCTTAGTGAGTTTCTCGTATACTTGATAATAAAATCCAGAAAAAGGGCGGATACTGTGTGGCTAAAAAGATTATAAAAAAAAATTGAAATACAAAGTATCAGAGATTAACCTAACATCAAGGACTATCAATAAAATGCCATTTGCAAAAATTTGCCTAAGCAGCTCAAACAACTTGTGACAATTCAATTGAACATGTTTACAAGTCCTTCAAAATCAACATTCAACAGAATAATCAAGTCAGAGATCAAATATAAGTCCCCAACACAAACTAAAAAAACGGGGGAAGGGTGGAGAATCATTATAGGACCCAAAAAAATGTGGGTCAAAGGACAGTGTATCAAAAAAGTCAGCAAGAATTTTTGTATTCGCATGCCTCGCCTTTGCTCATTCTCAGGAGCAGCCCCTGGAATACCTTTGATTTAACCGTGTCTTTACGTCTTAGGGTCAAATACAAAATATTTATAATAAAGAATTGCAGTATAATGCAACATTCGGATCATCTTACTTGAGGAGCCTTTATTGAACTACCTAAGTAAACTAATTATCATGCAATTGCAATTAAAACAAGGGGAAAATGATTTTTGGATTTTTGAAATTAATAATTAAAAGAAAATGTAATTGTTAATTAAAAGCTAATCTAATATTTTTGATATTTTTCTTATAAAAATGAAGAATGAGTAAAAGTGGATGGAATGATATGGAGTGGAAAATATCCATAAAGAATGCTCTTGGTAATGAAGGAGTGACAATCCTTGCTCAAAAATATTATGGGAGTTAAAACTCATTAAATCTTAAGAAAAACCCCAAGATAACACTTGAGTCCAATATTCCCAATTAATAGTAGCTCCTACAAACATAGCTAACTACTACTTCTTGAGATATTGTTTAAAACCACTTAATGTGTAATTGAAATTAGAATAATGCAACATGAGTCTTCATGAATTTGAGTGCTAAACAGCCTCTCAAGGATACAAATCAACCACATTAATTAGACAATAGCACACTAATTAACATAATCTCATTGCAACCACAAAGAAATTAAAACATATATAATCTTTACATTACAAAATTCAATCTCAACTACAATTATCAAACCAAAAGAGACAATTAACATTAATTTCAATTCCAGTATCACATATATGAAAATTCCTAAAACTAGGCAATCCAAATATATATAATTCTAGACTAATGGAATGATAGCAAAACTCCCCTTTATAGTCCAATAAGCTCAAGAAACTCTTCATCACCAAGAAGCAAAGGAATCAGCCACTCACAGCCACTGCAACTGTCACATACTGGTACTTCAATGCTCCCATGGAAATTAAAAGTGGACAGAACAGATTTGTTGAAGAATTGAAATGAAAACAAATGGGTATTGGGAATGGTTGAGGACGAAAATGAAAGAAATGAAGATGATGCTAATGGTGATAATGGTGGTGAACAAGAGGTTAGATGAGAAAGAAAAGAAAGAGCAGCTGTCGGTGGTGTTGTGATAGGAAAGAGAGAACACTGGTGGAAGTTTGGTGTAGTGGGAATAAGAAGAAAGAAACAGAGGAAAAAAAAAGGGAGTGAAGGTCGGCTGTGAAAACAGAGGTAGTGGCAGTGATTTGAGGTGAGAAAGGGAACGCTGTTGGTCAACGTTGGTGGTCTGGTATCTCTTCTCCGGTCACAGGAAGAAGAATGGCTGGCGGTGTAGTGTGAAGCTAGGTCTCTTCCCGTCCTTCTCGTTCCAGTTTCTGCAACTCAAGCTCTCAGCTCCTCCTACTCTGTCACGGCGTCTCTTGGTTCTCCACTCTTAGCTCACGCTGCTGGTTGTGGTAAACAACGCTCGCCGGCGGCCAGTGGTGGTGGTGGGATTGCCGCCGGCGAGAGAGAGGAAGAAGAAACCGAAAGGAATCCAGTCAGTTCGTGTGTGCGGCGCTGTGTCTCTGATTGAAATATCAGCTTCCTTTCTCATTCAATCTCGGATCTGTCCGGTGCCTCTCAGGTTTCAGCTCCAGGAAGCCCAATTCTTCAATGTCAGGCCTTGTTTCAGCATCTTGGGTCCTCACTCCATGATGCGGCCCAAGCATCTGTAATTCCACTCTCGGCTCTGTTCTTTGCAGAAGAAGGAGGCCCTGGTCAAAATGGGCTTTGATCAGGGACCTATCTTAAAAGATGAAATGTTTTGAGTAGGGACTAAAGCGAAACTTTTCAAATGTATTTATAGGCTCAATAAAATTCCCAAATATTTTGGTCCTTTAATTGTAATTTTCCCTGGACCCTTTTTTTCATTAAATTGTTATTTCCAGAAATTATATGGCCCTTTCATGTACCCAAATGCATTTTTTTTTCAAAAATGTCCAATTTTCTTCCACAACACCAACAATCCAAAATTAAGCATAAAATAGCATTAAAAATCCAAGAAACAATTGTAGAAAATAATTAATAAATTTTGGCCCTTTTGCCTCTAATTATCATTAATTCAAAACAATTGTTCCTAACCAAAATTCATACTTAATCATGCAATAATGCTTCATAAAATGCATTTAAATCCCAAATAAATCATGTAAAAATATGGTTCAATCAACCTTGGAAGTACCTGCAATTAAGAATGAAACATTAATTGAAAGATAGAATTAGAAAGTATGTCCATCAATGATCTCTGAATGGATGCATATTAAATTAGTGCATTTAGACACTGAACACTCTTAAAGAATGAAGACAAATTAACCAATATGAATACTTAACCTTCCAACATTGATCATCAATAAAAGTAATATTAGATAGAGAATCAAACAATCATATATACATGTCTCCAGGAAATATATAGATGAATATGGCTCATAAGATAAATTCTTTGTACAGTTGACAATAAGTGTGTGTTTGGGGGGGGGGTTTGAACCCCCAAACGCTCAATTGAGCTTATAAGCTCAATAGGCAATTTGGAAAAAAAAAATTTGAGTGTTTGTTTCCCAAAGTGAGCAATCGAGCTTAATTCTATTTTAATAGCTTTTGCCATAAGCTCTATTTCTTAGCTTTTACTGATTTAGCTTTTGGGGAGAGTGAGAATGGTTAAAATATTTTTTCAGTTGTGTCCAGTGTACTATCAGACTTATTGCAATTTTACCCTTAATGTACTTTTTTTGCTCGAAAAATTAATTTCAACTATTATTTGGTGCTTTTAACCCTTGAAATATTTTTTCAACTGTACCCAGTGTGTTATCAGACTTACTGCAATTTTATCTTTAATGTACTTTTTCAGTTCCAAAAATTATTTTAAACTATTTTTTGGTGTTTTTAACCCTTTAAAATATTTTTTCACCCACTCTCTCTTACTATTATCACAAAAGTCACTTGTGCTTAAGTCAATCCAAACAAGTTTTACTTTTGCAAAAGTTATTTATACAATCGCTGTTTCAAACATAAATCACATTACACGATCGGGTTTTTACCAAAAATAAAATTACTAAAAGCTCAATTGAGAAATTCCATTTTTCCTATCGTTGTTCCAAACACACTCTAAGTGTACATTTGAAAACTCATCGAAGTGGGTGTGTTTTGGATTGTGGAATTGTTATTCTCGTTTCCTAGTATGATTACTACATGGTTGCTTAAGGTTCTATCATTCTTATTAAATATTGAGGCAGAAATCCAACATGCAAATATATATATATATATATATAGGATGCAAATATCTTGATATGATTTTGATTACATGCAAGCAAGTTTAAAGAAAAACTTACATGTCCTGCCCTTGCTCATTAGCTAGAACAGTCTTGGCAATACACAAAAAAGCAGTATCTATATTGTAGTCCTCTTTTGCAGATATCTCACAGTAAGGAATATTTCCTTTTGAAGCACACCAGTCCATTGCTTTGTTCTCAGACACCTGAGTTCAAGATAATTAAACTTAACACATGCTATCATGAAACTAACGCATGCTATCATGAAACTAACTACAAGTCTGCTAAGGTGGTAGGAAGGGTGCTAGTTTGAGAAAAATACCACAAGTTCAATTAATCCTCTTACAAAAATTTAAAATATATATATATATATATAAATAAAAAAAGGATATGAGAAACCTTCAAAGTACATTATCATCTGCATACCACTCGACTGTTACCCCCATCAATATCTTTCTTGTTTCCGTGCAATATAAATGGAAATTTCCTGGGATCAGGAGGATTTGCCTGTGTTCCAGTGAGAACATTTATCTTAATAGAATATCATCTTCATTCAAAAAACACAAGTCAAAGGATAAAAAAAGGATGTCAAATTTTGACATAAAAATGATGATGAGAATAACAATGTAGAAGAATCAAATATTATTTAACTGAACAGAGTTCTTCGGTTGAACTTAATGAAAGATCTCCCTGTTTGAACTGTCTGCATCAGACAATAATAAGTTTAGCTTGGTTTCAAGTAAGCCATTCCTTAGCAAGAATCGACAGAAGCTTCAAAAACAGTTCAAATTGTGGTATATTTGTTGTCCAGCCAAAAAAAATAAATTGCTAAGTAACACTGCAATATCATGGAAAACAACAACAACAAAGCCTTTATCCCACTAGGTGGGGTCGGCTATATGGATCGCACGACGCCATTGTGCTCTGTCAAAAACCATATTTTTTGGTATATTATTAATCAAAAGGTTTCTCTCTATGACTTTATTAAGCGTACGCTTCGGCCTTCCGTGACCTCGTTTTACAGGACTCCATACGCTTGATCCACCCTCCTCACCAGTGCATTCAACGGCCTTCATTGAACATGTCCAAACTACCTCAAACGACTTTCTACCATTTTTCCTTCAATAGAGGCCACTCCAACTCGTTCACGTATATGATTATTACGAATCTTGTCTTTTCTTGTATGACCACACATCCATCTCAACATCTTCATCTTGGCCACCCCCATTTTATGCTCATGTAATCCCTTTAAAGCACAACACTCACTACCATAAAAGCATTGCTGGTCTTATAGCAGTGCGGTAGAACTTCCCTTTTACCTTATTAGGTACTTTCCGATCACAAATAACTCCAGTAGCTTTTCTCCATTTACACCATCCAGCTTGAATTCTATGATTGACATCACCATCAATTTCACCATCTTGTTGTGTAATTGATCCCAAATACCGAAAATTTGTCACTTGCGGAATGACTTGCCCTCCCAATTTAACTTCCACTTCATTTCGACCTTGTCTCTTATCATACTTACAATGCATATATTCAGTTTTGCTCCTACTCAGACGAAAACCCTTCACTTCCAAAGTCCGTCTCCATATCTCAAGTTTAGAATTAATTTCCTCCCTGGATTCAGCCAACAGAACTATATCATCCGTAAAAAACATGCATTTAGGGATCTCCTCTTTTATAGGTTCAGTTAGAACATCTACCACTAGGTTAAACAAATAAGGGCTCAAAGCTGATCCCTGATGTAGGCCAATCCTTATAGGAAAGTCTTTTGTTACACCTCCAGGCGTTCTAACATTGGTTGTAACCCCCTCATACATGTCCTGAATGGATTTGATATATGCAAACCACACCCCCTTCTTTTCCAAGGTTTTCCATAGTATATCTCTTGGCACACGGTCATATGCTTTTTCCAAATCAATGAAAACCATATGCAAATCTCTTCCTTTGCTCCTATACTTCTCCATACACCCCCTTAATAAAGAAGACGTAATTATCTTTGATTATATGTATGAGACATTTGAAATACAGGCGAAAAGGATTCATTCAAGTGTAGAATAGAAGTTATTTGATCACAATTACCTTAGCTGTCCAGTCAGATCAAATCATATTTTATAGCTCTAAGCAACTGAGAAAATTGCATTTTGTTTGTAATTAGGTTATTGAGAAAGAAGCAAAATCTCAGAAATGGAACAAAAAGGAAGAAGAATGGGTGAATAATGAACTTGAGGTGCAAAAACTGAAGGTTGAAATGCTTAATGCCGAGGAACAGGTCTCTTTTGGGAAAAATCAGCCGCAGGCAGATATAGCAACTTTGTCAGAAGAAAGACTAATTTTTGCATGGGGTTTCCAACACAGCTGCTTATTGTTGCAACCCTAATACCTGTCCTCTTTTATATTCAATTCATTCTGAACATGGTCAAGCTGATCCTTGTGCTTCTCCATATCACTCTTCAAAATCATAATCTCTTTTTCCTGAAATCTAAATTTTCAAGTTTGAAATTCTCAGCTCCTCTGCATTTTTAACAAATTTTCTTGAGTTAAGGTGCAAATTTTCCTCTAAAGTTTTTTGCTGAGAAGCAATGTTGCTCCAATAGGTTTTTTTAGATTTAATGTTATCCTAAAAGTCTCAAAACGTAGCAATTTTATTGTATACCATTAAAAAATTAACGTTGACGTTCACAGTTAACCTTTTAAAAGTAATAAGCAACACTAAACCTAAAAAAATTTTGTGACAATATTGTTCCTGATTTTCTAAGTAACTCTTCATAACTTATGTTCTCTAAGCCTGCAATAAGTTATTTGTGTCATCTTCCTGTTCCATGTCGTCATATTTCATAGGCAAGCCATGGTGATGGATTACAGATGAATTTAAAGATTTGGATTCTGAGAAGTCACAGAGCTATTGCCTCCAAAGTTTAGAGAGGAGTCTATATTGAGAAGATAACCAATTCCTAAATCCTAAAGGATTGTAATGCCGACTATATCCTTTCATAGAGCCTCACAGAATTTGGTTATATATCTATAATTATCAATGTAAAGTCCATTAAAAGATGCATTATTCAAAAGCTATGAATAGTATAAATTATGACACATTACAAAACTACTCAATGAGTAGCTCTTGCTTATTTTCTTCCCTCTTTTTTTCCCATAGCAAAAAGCAAGAACTAATATAAATATCATCAAGCTTAAAACAATTAGTCAATATTGACTGAAAGTTTAAAATCTTTAGATGCAACAAAACAAAGCAAACAACAAACACCTATAAAATTTTAATTCTTGTGAGAACAACCTTGTAACCCCAAAGTACTCCTTCACAATGGGCAATAACTATGTTCTATAAACACTACTACAGATTCAAGTATATATAATGCTTAATAAATAACGGTTACAACAAAAAAATATAATGTATGTCTAGGCAGAGGTCATGCAAGAATATATAACAATTAAATATGCGCATCGTCATATATTGAGAAGCAGGATCAATCGCACTCCTGACTTATATATCTCAGAATGTAAGCGCTCATCACCTATACTTTGTGTCTCTTCAGTAATTAAGCTAGGAAAGCAATGACTGGGTGAAAGAAATATGAAGATGTGTATAAGAAAGGCTACAAGGGATAAGCATAACCTTGAGAAGCTCAAGGATTTGTATATGCCTTGCTTTGCTCAAAGGTTTACATACCCCAAGCGTCTTTTTCTATACACATTTGTACGTTTTTCCCTTTAGTCTTAGCTTTCTCAAGTTAATTTCTATGTAGAGAACAATTTATAGGTCAACAATTACATTATCACGTATATACGTGAATAATTACTATTGATTCTCCCCACAAAGCTTGAAATGTCTTGATCCATTTCGAATTGTAGAGCCATTTGATGTTGGAAGTACTATTCTATTATATATAAATGAGTTCAACTAGCTCAGAAACTCTCATTTGAAGAGTCCCACATCCAAACATCACAGTTAATATATAATAAGAGTAATTTATTATAAAAGTTCACAGTTCATATTTAGAAACCATTATTAATGTACTAAATACATAATGGCTGTCTACGTGACACCATTATTTACTTTTATTAAAAGTAATGATTCTTACATAAGAACCATTATATATGTTACTGAATAAATCGTGGTTGTCAATATGAGACCGTTATGTATAATTCAAGTGTTACTACATATTATGACAGTTATTCACGTATGCCTGTTAATTATTATCACATCAATGCACATATTATGACCTCACCAAGACTCAATTCATAATGAGTGTTATATTAGAATCGTTATAATGGGTCCGAAATAAACAACAGTTTGGAATTGTAATGTATCTGTGTTGAGCATACATAGTTCTCGTATATATGACAATTTGAAACCATGTTTTATGGCTGTTAATAGCCGTCATATATTACTATTTCTGTGGTAATAAAATTTATCTCTCTATTCTAGCTCATATGCATTTCTTAATTGACATGAGTGACCTTCACATCACAAGTATATCTGATTGTGCACCGTAAAACTTATAAACCTAGTTTGGGGTGAATTTTGGTTATAAATTTAATACTTTTTCTAATTTATTTCTTATATTTATAATTTTTCTTGAAACTAATTTGACTAACTTATAAAATGATAAATAATCTAATGTTACATAGAAATATTTTTGTTGACACCACAAATATTATAATTAAATAATTTATTTTGCTTCATTAGTCTGCCCAAATTAGATAAATATGTCTTACATTAAAGACTAAAAGAGTATATAAAAGTGGCAAGTGGAGAAATTATTAAAAAAAAAAACAATATTAAAGTACGTGAAGAAAGTAGAGAATGAGAGAACAACAACATGAAATGTATCGCTAAACTACATGACGAGAGGATGGTTCTTTTTAAAATTTAGATGGATCCAAAATGTCCTGTACTCTTCCAACAGGTGTGAAGTACAATAGTAAAGTAATTTTAAAATGGGAAAATTTCACTTAGCCCCTAAGGAAGCAATTTCATTTCAGTCAATCTCAAAAGATTCTGAAACTTCATTACACCCCTCAGGTTAAAATGAAATTAAGTTTGTCATACAAAGACAATGATGCCTTACTTTATTTTTTTTCATAAGAACATTTATAAGACAAATAAAAGGATTCAAATGAAACCAAGGAAAAAGAACATTTTGGTCGTTCACAAAATAAATAAATGCATTTATAAGACAAATAAAGGGATTTAAAAAAATCAAAGGAGTTAAAAATTTTGGTCATTCACAATATAAATAAAGAAACTTATGAGACAAATATGTGTATTTATAAGACAAATAAAGGGATTAAAAAAATAAAGAAATGGCATCATCGTCTTTTCACCCACAAAACTTAATTTCATTTTGATTTAAGGGGGTATAGTGAAATTTCAGAATTTTTTAGGGATTAACTGAAATAAAATTTCTTCTATTGGGCTAAGTGATATTTTCCCTTTTAAAATCCCAGCCCACTTATGAGGAAAATTCCAAAAAAATATTTTCAAATTATGATGGTATTTTTCTGGAATTTTCCTTATTATTTAACCTTGTTGTCACACTATATTAATGTTTCTCCCCCTTGGTGAAGCGTGAACTCCAAACTGCACTTTCTTTCTCCAGTCTTGCTTTCTCCTCTGTTGCACGTACCTTGTAGCACATCCACAAAGCCTCTGTCCTCAAATATTCGGCCTTTGCAGTTATGCCAAAATGGATGGATATTTCTCTTTGCAGTTCGCAATATTTGAATGCCAATACCGTTTATCAAGACATCAACCATTTTTTTAAAGTTTTTTTGCCTTCGTTTCCATTCATGCTACCCCCTGCCCATGGGAGAACCTTTTTTCTTTTCTTAGCAAGTGTCCTTGTTTCTTTTCTGCTTTATAACTAATGTGACTCGGTTATTTTGCTAATATCATTTTTTATTATTCATCAAAAAAAAAAAAAAAGAAGCTATACAGTACTTTGATTGGATAAAGAGTCAAATATCAAAATTTATTATAGCCTTTTTAACTGTTCACATAGATAAATACTAAGGTTAAATATTAGTTGATATTAACCATTGTATTCAGCAAACGGTCACGTTATAAATCCTAAGCTACGGTTGTGTGATTTCGAAAACGTATTTTGTGATTTTTCTATATGCATGAACCAAATAGCATGTATATATAATTTGTAATGTCAACTAGTCTTATTACAGCATACACTCTTAATAATTCTTTTAATTTGCTTATTTAGAACGCTTGGGTCAGATGGTCGGTATCATAAAGTAATGAAGCTTTTTACATTGTTTCCTCCCCATTTTGCTCTCCTGTACGTGTATTCTCTTTCCCTTTTATTAATGATAACCAAATAATATTAAATAATAATTATTGCACTTGAATAATCTGATTATTCTATTATGATTTTTACCTATAAATAAAAGTACATCTCCCTTCCTCCTTGTCCTCGCCCTTCTATTATTGCACAAAAATTTGAAAATATTTTGTCACTTTTATAGGTTTGCTATTGCATCTCTGAATTTGGTCGCATAGAAATTATGTTAATGATATGAGTATAATAACCAAATAATATTAATTATTAATTATTGTACTTGAATAATCTGATTATTCTATAGAATATTACAAAAAAATGTTTCATAGCGGTGATTATTCTAGTTTCTTGTTAGAATATTTTGTACATATTGTGATTAATTAATATGTTAGAATAATGTAATAGAAAGGCATATTTTAAGGCTTCATAATAGTGATGAAATTGATATAGAGGCATGAATAATAGAGCAAGAAATTTCTTCATTCTCCTTATATAGTTCTATTGGACTTAGTTTTATTTGTTCTTTTTAGGCTTTTCATTATTATTTGATGTTATATCTGTCAAAACGAAGTCTGATAGGGGTGTCTTAAGCCTACTTGTTGGTGAGATTTTTATATTTGACCAATCATGTTTACTTGGGAACGACATGATTGGATATGTAGTGAAAGGCATTTAGCTTTCTTGGATATGTAGTGAAAGGCATTTAGCTTTTCTTGGATATATTCTGACTATATTAGCAACGTAACTTACCCCATTCTAGAACTAGGTCAGTACTATCATCTGAATTTTCACTGTCACATCTAAAGCAAATGTAACCCTCTAAATGGTTTCATATTGATGACTACCCCGTGCGCCAATTTAACCCTCTAGTTAGTTAAATTTCCGAGTGGGATGCACAACAAAGGCAAAAGTTGAATGATGCAATATTATGCCCCAATCTTTAAGAGTTATTCAATAATAATGCTTTTCAGTTTATAATTCTGAATTTAACAACTAAGACACTTTTGCTCATAAACTTCCTTTTTGTTTAATTTTGTTTTGTTAAGACTATATTGGGCTCACACACTAAGCCCATTATAATGCAGCAGCCAAACTCATTACTTCAGTATAGGATATTCTTTGTACGACATATTCTTTTATTCCTTTATCTTTACATTGTATACATGTAATGCTTTTATGTAATTTAGGGTTTTACTCCTATCTATACATAGAATAGTGCAGGGCTTGGATCAATTTGCCACTTTTACAACATTCCTCTCTTATTAAAAAATTATCTTGGTATCAGAGCATGACATGGGCAAGCTACCCTGACGAATCCCAAGAAGCTGAGTCACAGAATACTCCACAAACACCCACTGTTGGATCACGTAGCAATAAAGCAAGCTTTGTGGTTTCTACCTCTATTTTGTCCAAGTAAACGGAGAAGAACAACATGCCTTCACAGTCTTGTTCTGTCAAGTTGGAGAGGACAAATTACTCTATTTGGCTAACACATGTTCTGCCTATTATTAAAGACCAAAGGCTTGAATGATTCATTAATGGGACCTTTGCTAGATTATGGCTTGCTGCTAAGCAAATAGTCAATGCCCAAACCAAGTCAAGAATGCTGCTACTCCATTTAGAACTTCGGCATAGTAGGAAAGGTATTTTAAAGATGCATGAGTATCTTGTTAAGATAAGGAACTTGGGAGAACAACTCTCACTTGTAGGAAATCCAATTCCTCTCCTTGATCTCATCATTCAAGCATTAGATGGCTTGGATGTAGAATATAATCCTCTTGTGGTTCAACTTCCTCAACAAGCTGGTGAGAAGAGTTGCATTGAGCTTCAAACTCAATTATTTACCTTTGAAAGTCCCAGAGACCAGCTCAACTAATTTTCACAATTTGCTCCTACCTTTGCCAACTATGTCAGAGTTGATAATGGTTTCTCTCCTAAAACTAATGGAGGTTCTGTCTCAAGAAACAACTGGCATGGTGGCAAAGGAAATAGAGGAAGAAGAGGACGTGGTAGAAACAACAAAAGTTTTGGGCATTCTAACAACAACAGCAACAACAATTAACCTGTGAAATGCCAGTTGTGTCTAAGGTTTGGTCAAGAAGTTGAATATTGCTTCTATCTTTATGATTGCTCTTTTGTTCCTAACAGGAAAGTAAAATCTGAAGCTGGAGGTTCTGGTTCTGATTCTAATTTTGATTGTGTTTTTTGGGCAACACCTGAGACCGTCAATGATAATGCTTGATATTTAGATAGTGGAGTTACTAGCCACGTGGCAAATGATTTCACCAAGCTTGAGACATCCACCGAGCCTGATGGTAAGATGAATATTGTTGTCTGTGATGGGCATAAGATTAATGTTGAGAACGTGGGTAACTCTATTGTGCAAAATATTCCTAGAAAAAAGGTTAAGCTGAGCAAAGTGCTTTTTAGGCCTAAAATTAAGAAAAAAAATGTTGTGTTTATAAAGTAGCACATAATAACAATGATGATGTGGTTTATAATACTCATGGTATCTATTTGAAGGATTAGGAAACATGGGTGAAAATGCTTTAGGGAAAGTCTAGTAGCGATGGCATGTTTTGTATTCTAGACCACAAGAAGGATGGACATGCAGACTTAGGGTCTGTTTGGCATAGCAGTGAAGTGGGGTAACCACACATTTGCTTTGAAAAAAGCTCAGTGGGCTAGAAATGACCGTTTGGCAATACGTTGGCTTGCACTGCACTTTAATAAAAAACGTGGCTTTTTGTAGAAGCCCATTTTGGTGGCTTCTGATCTCTCTCTTCATCACGGTAGATTAGTAATTGTAGAATAGAGGACTGTTTTGGTTAAAGTCTGGAAGAATAATGCAAGTTTTTTTTCTTCAATAATAATTCAACTGTTTTTTTTCTTTAAGCAAATTTTAATTTTATTTATTCTCTACAATTATCACAACATATTTCAAATAATATATATTTGTAATATTCAATAAGATTTATGTCCTTTTCATTCATTTTCCATCTAAATGGGTTTTTCAAACACTAATCTTAACAGGTTAAAATTAGAAAAAAAGTCACTTTTGCCACCACCAATCCAAACGCAAATTACATCTACAATCTAACTTTTTTTCTATTGGGCTTTTTCAAAAGTCAGATTGCAAAAAAAATCACTTTTCCGTCGCTAATCCAAACAGGCACTTAGTTTTCAGTTTTCAACGCTCAAGAAGCTAAAGGATTATCATCTAATTTTAAGAATTTCAATAGGAGTTTTTGGCATTGCAGACTTGGTCACCCTAGTGATAAAATTTTAAATCAAGTTATTACTGACTGTAATTTGAAAGTCATTTCCCATTATAAAAAAGAATCTAGCTTTTGTGAATCATGCAAGTTTGTCAAGTCTCACTCTCTTCCCTTTGAAGTTTCCATTTCACATGTCACAAAACCACTTGAATTGATACATACCGATCTTTGGGGGCCATCACCAATTGTTTCGATGAATGGTGTTATGTGTTGCTCTTGGATGACTGTAATAGATATTCTTGGAATTTTCCATAAAAGACCAAAGATAGGCTCTACAAATGTTTATTCAGTTTAAGACCTATGTTGAACAACAATTTGATAGATATTCAAATTAAAATTTTTTAGAGTGATAGGGGATGAGAATACAAAAAATTCTCTAAGGTTTTGCAAGCTTTTGTCATTCAATTTAGGCACTCTTGCCATCACACCTCTCTTTAAAATGGTAGAGTTGAGGGAAAACATAGACATATAGTTGAGACAGATTTGACCGTGCTAGCTCAAGCTAAAATGCCTTTGTTTTACCGGTGGGAAGCATTTCATATAACAACTAAATTGATTAACAAGCTGCCATCCACAGATTTAGGTGAAATCTCACCACATTTCGAGTTGTTTCGAAGACATCAAGATCATGATTCTCTTAAACTATTTGATACATCTTGTTACCCTTGTTTAGGCTACAGTTTCGAAGACATCAAGATCATGAACATAAGCTACAGTTTAGAACCACCAAACGTGTATTCATTGGATACATTAACAATCATAAAGGCTATAAATGCCTGAGTTCCATTGGAAAAAATTATATGTCAAGTAATGTGGTATTTAATGAGGGTGATTAATAAGAAGTTACCTGAAGAGCAAGTGCATCCCAAGGGTTTCTTTCAGTCTTGTATCACGCTTGCAACTCAGAATGTGGATTCTGGCCAATTTTTTGGTTCTCAAACTTTATTATCAGTTGCTATTTTACCAACTATTAGCAGCACTAAAATACAAGCAAAACAAATGAATACTCCAGTCCCTGTAGAACAAGAGCATTCCTCAAATTATATGATTGAATCCAGAATCGATAATCAATCCTATTCTACATGTCATTCTCAAGATAAAGGTGAGAACTTGATTGCTTCACCACAAACAGTTGTTAACACCGGTCCAGTCAAGCATCATATGGTCACAAGGAGTAAAGCTGTGATACACAAACCCAAACAGGCTTACATTTGAATTGTAACCACATAATTGATTATTAAAGAACCCTAGTGTCAAAACAAAGCTTTTCTTATGAAATTATGTTGGAATCTTATCAAGAAACCAGAAGGTTTGTGGGTAAAATGTATTCGCGCTAAATACTCGTGTGGCATTGAAGCGGTTCCGAGGGTGTAGAAGCGATCCAACCAATCGGCAGTCTGGAGAGGCATAGTTGCTGTTTGGGATGACTTCAAAAGGGGCCTAGGCAAGAAACTAAGAAGTGGTAACACGAATGCTTGGCACGAATGCTGGGCCCCATTGGAGAAGCCGCTGAAACTCTTCATCGACAGGAATATGCACCTTGTGGATATGGAGGCGCAGGTGAGAGTTCCTTCAAATCCCAGACAGGCACTTGGGACAGAGCCAAATGGGAGACCTTTCTTCCGTCTTGGGTGGTTGATCAAATTATGATGACGTCCCTGCCAACGGGCTCTGAAGACGACGTCATATGTTGGCGGAATGCCCCTGATGGTATCTTTAGTGTTAAATCAGCATACGGGGGGATCTTTCACCAGCAGACTCTTAGCAGTCAACGTCATTGGCGCGATCTATGGCACTGGGGTATTTCTGAAAGAGTCAAATTCTTTATGTGGCAAGTATTCCATGATAGACTTCCGACAAATGTCCTAAGAGCGAGGCATAACCCGAGCGTCCTAAACACTTGTCCCTTTCAGTGTGAGAGTGAGGAGAACATCCTTCATGTGTTGAGAGACTGTGAGCATGCACAGAGAGTGGGCCTCATTAACTAACCAAATATACTATACTATATTCTTTTCTGGTAACTTGCAGGATTGGCTTCACTGGAACTTACGGAACTCACCCGGAAACAGGAGGATGTCTAGATGGGCATGGCAACGAGTATTCACTACCACATGCTGGCTCCTTTGGAAAAACCGCTGCTGCCAAGCCTTTGATGGTTCAGCTGCCAACCCAAAGGAGATAGTTCACAAATGTATATACCACTTCTCGGAATGTGTGCAAAGCGGACGTCTTCACCACCAGATTTTCCAAGTCTCAGAGAGAGGCCTCGTTCGCTGGCAACCCGCTCCGCAAAACTTCCTTCGTATAGATGTTGACGGTTCTTCTATTAGTGGTGGTCAGGCTGCCTGCGGAGGAGTTATCCGTGATTGCTATGGTAACTGGGTACATGGATTTCAACAGAAGCTGGGACATGCATTCCCGATTGCTGCGGAAACCCATGCAATCCATTGCGGACTTCAGTTATGTAAACAGATGGGTCTTAGGAAAATCAGACAGTTCACAGACTCCCTTCAGGCCATCCACCTTCTATCTGCCAATTGTGGCGTTGATCACCCTTTGTATGATATCGTTTTCACCACCAGATTTTCCAAGTCTCAGAGAGAGGCCTCGTTCGCTGGCAACCCGCTCCGCAAAACTTCCTTCGTATAGATGTTGACGGTTCTTCTATTAGTGGTGGTCGGTCTGCCTGCGGAGGATTTATCCGTGATTGCCATGGTAACTGGGTACATGGATTTCAACAGAAGCTGGGACATGCATTCCCGATTGCTGCGGAAACCCATGCAATCCATTGCGGACTTCAGTTATGTAAACAGATGGGTCTTAGGAAAATCAGACTGTTCACAGACTCCCTTCAGGCCATCCACCTTCTATCTGCCAATTGTGGCATTGATCACCCTTTGTATGATATCGTTTCGGCTACCAGATCGTTGATTTATTCTGAATGGGACTTACAGATATCCCATTCTCACAGGGAAAGTATTCTTTGCGCAGACTTTCTGGCTCGTTTGGCTCATTCCAACAGCCAGGATTATATGGAAATAGGGGTATCCCCCTTGGAATGTTTGCATCTTTTTGCCTTCGAATGTGGGGTATTACCTCACAAACATTCTCTAGGGCCTAGCCTTTAGGTCTTGTTATCTTACAAGCTTTTCTTGCCTTTGTATCAAAAAAAAAAAAAAAAAACCCTAGTGTCAGAGAGGCTCTAAATTCAATAGTATGGAAACAAGCTTTGCAGGATGAGTATAATGCACTTATGAAAAACAAGACTTGGGAATTAGTTCCTTTTTATGGTCAGGAAAAATTGGTAGATTGTAAATGGGTGTTTAAATCTAAAGCACACAGTGATGGCTCAGGTTATAAACCAAAAGCAAGGTTGGTTGCCGAGGGATTTCAGCAAAGTCCATGTATTGATTTTGATGAGACATTTGGCCCTATTTTAAAATCTTCTACTCTGAAATTTATCTTAACCTCAGCTGTCACCTTTGGTTGGAAAATTAGGCAGTTAGACATTAATAATGCCTTCTTAAATGGAAATCTACAGGAACAAGTTCTTATGAAACAACCAGAAGGTTTTATTTCTCATAAGCATCCAAATCATGTGTGTTTGTTAAAAAAAGGCACTTTATGATTTGAGACAAGCACCTAGAACTTAGTTTGAGAAATTAAGAACCACTTCGGTAAATTGGGGCCTCACTCACTCAAGGTGTGACACCTCTTTTTTTTTTTTTTTTTCATGCAAAACAGAGAAGGGTTAAGTAGCAAAACTACCCATTATCTTTGTTTGGAAGAGCTACGGGCACTATAAACCATTTTTGGATACAAAAATACCCATCAATATTAAAATGTAGCCAAAAAATGCTATTTCCATTAATTTGTTAGAGTAAGAACCATTAAGTTTGAATTTTGGAATCTGACACGTGCCTTACAATGCCTAGTGAGACATGAGGATGTGAAGGGCAAAGAGCAAAAATACCCTTTATCTTTTTCAAGAAGAGTTACTAGCATTATAAACAAACTTTAGGTTCAAAAGTACCTATGATGATGATTCCAAAATGGCCTAAACAGCCGCTTTCGTTAAATTCTTCTACGTTGACCATGTAGACCTATGATAATTCCAAAATGGCCATAAACTTTTGACCAAATAAAATGAGGGTAAGGAGATCTAAAAACTTTGGACCAAACTATTTAGTCCAATATTTTCTCTCACCTTTTCCTCCATTCAAACATTGAGTAAGAATTCTTGTTATGTTTGTCTTGATTTACGTTGATAATATTATTGTGACTGGGAATTGTTCTAAAATCCTAGAACTTTTCATCAAGTAGCTTAATTCACATTTTGCTCCTAAGGATTTAGGTCATTTGCGTCAGTTATTAGGAATTGAAGCCTACCGAGAAGAGACTGATTCATTCTTAAAGTAGGAACGATACATTATGAACATTCTGGATAGGTTTGGTATGTTTAATTATTCACCATTATTCCCTCTTATTGTGGTAAACAGACATTATTAAAAGAATGAATGATCTCTGTTAACAAATCCAACTATCTACAGAAAAGCTATTGGGGCTCTACACTTTCTTGTTAATACAAGGTCAGATATTTCCTTTGCTGTCAATAAATAAGTCAATTCCTTTCCTCTCCTATAGACATACACTGGAAAGCACTTCAGCGAATTCTTCACTATCTGAAGGGAACAATAAAGCTAGCTCTACACATTAAACCAAGTACTCATTTTACCATACAGGGGTTCTCTGAAGCGGAGTGGGCAGTGTACCCCGCTGATTGCCATTTTATTTGTTGATGTTGTGCATTTATAGGTGATTCATTAATCTCCTAGTCTGCAAGGAAGCAGCCCGATGTTTCCTGATCAAGCGCCGAATCTGAATACAGGGCTCTTGCAAATTTTGCTGCTGAACTTGCATGGCTACAATCTCTCATTGATGAGTTCGGAGTTCATCTCAAACATCCTCCCAAAGCATGGTGTGACAATCTATTTATCATGCTCGCTCAAAACACATAGAGCTCGATGTTCATCATATTGGAGACAAACTGTAACATCCCTAAAATAGCAAAAGGGATAAATTTTCCCAAAAATAAAATTTAAATGATTAAATTAATTTTGAGATTTAAAGGTTTATTTTCTGAAAATCCCAGGAAAAATAGTTAGAGGTCATAATTTGGTTTGAAAATTTTAGGAAAATTATTTGAAGGCTTTATGAAGCTAATTAAGAAAGAAAATCCTTAAATATTATTAAGGATTAATTTATGGAATTAGATAATAAGCCAATATCGATTTAGAAATTGAGAAAAAGTCAGTAACTTTATTATCCGGACTCAAAAATCGGAATTGCACTAAAAATAAGTCAAATTATGAAACCTAAGGAATTTAAGGAATTTTAAATTAGACAAAATGGAAAAATTAGAACCTAGTGTATGTGATTAATAGGATAAATATATATATATATGTATTAAAATACACACACATGGCACGCTCACAATTCACGGTTAAACTCAACACACCCGACCTACATGCATTCCCGACACGCTTTCACACATAGCACACACATACAAAGACACGCAAACACTCCCTCACTCTTCAGTTGATTATTATAGACACAGAGAGAGAGAGAGAGAGAAGAAAGAGAGAAAGAAAGAAAGAAACAGAGAGGGAGGGGTCGAGAGGAGATGGAAGGTGAGAGCGAGAGTTTCTCACCAGAGAAGAGGAAGAAGGAAGCACCGATTTGCATATGCAACACCGAAAACAAGTGTAGGTTAGTCACCTAACGTTTAACTTGCTTTTACTATTTGGTTGAGTCCCAACTCCCTAAAGACACAATCCATATCTAGTGGTGATGAGAGAGGGAGGAGAGGAACAACAACTGAAAAAGAAAGATGAAGTCGCTACCATAAAAAGTACTTTCTATATTTGGTTGAGAATATAAAATAAAGGAAAATAGTAAAAGTAGAGTGGTTAATTGTAATTCTCTCCAAATGGGGAAAAAATAGTCATGATCGATTGGGATGTGTTTATATGTAATTATAATTGAAGACCAAATAAAAACAAGAGCAGGCTGGTGGGGCAAATGAGAGAACTCATTCTATTTTCGAACGACTTCTTCAATTTTATAAACTGTTCTCTTAGAGAACGAGTTTAAATATAATGTTTTGATAAATATTTTTGATTATATAGCATTGTGATAATTTCGTTTTACCGTTTAAAGCATCTTCATAAAAATGCGTACACAACGCAAGAAAAACTCTCATTGAACAATGGCCTTTGTCCAAAAGAGACCAATAATTTTATCCCAATTCAAGACAAAGCAAGGAAATCAGTCCATATGGTACACTCAGATGTACGAGAGAATGTCAAAACGCTTAGAGCTTTACAGTGCAATAAAAGATATCACAAAGACACCGCATACTCAAACTCAACTAAAAACCCAAACTCTCTCTCGCCATTCAAATCACAAAACTCTATAAACTGTAAGCGAAAAAAGCAATCTATAATATAATGTGATGATTAAGGAGTTACCTTAAAATAGTGTTGAGTACAAGCTTTTCTCTGTTAAGCTCTTCAGTTTTGTCCATAGCAACAGTGTTGAACATGATCAAAACCCATTCGAATCATCCAAAACACCAGATACTTTGAAATCCAAAACTTTCTTTAGCCAATCAAATTACAATACTCTAGAAATCGTAAGCATGAAACGCAATCTAGAATAGAATGTGATGGATGATTCGAGATTTAGCGGAAAACAAAGTTGAGTACGCGCTTTCCTCTAATAAGCTCCTCATACTTTTTGTCTGTAGAATAAAATTATGTATTATTTATATTTGTATCAGAAGCAGGGACAATTATGTAATAGTAGGCTAGTTAGATGTTGAGTCCCAGCATGGGACTTACTGCCTATAAATATATGTATGTGAAGGCAGGTTAAATGTAATGACAGGAATTATTCAATTGGTTGATAAAGTATGTATTATTCAGTATATCCTTTGGGCCTGTTTGTGTTTCTTCATGGTATTAGAACCCGTAGTTATTGTTGACCCGATTTGTCTCTCTTGGATTACCTGATTCAGGCATATCGTTTTCTTGGCTTACTTGTGCCAATTCTTGATCTCATAAAGGCGCTAGAGCACAGTAATCTGATGGGGAATGTCAAACCCCTTAACATTTCAATATGTGTAGAGTAATAAAGGCACAGTCCACATGCATACAAAAATAGTACAATTATACTAATATATATCCAAACAGGAGTCCACCTGCAGGGTTTGATAATATATATATATATATATAGAAATTGTCCAAAATATTAAAATTAAACTAATGTATATCCAAACAACTTTGGTCTTGGGATCCGCACACCTCAATTGCCCGTTTCTACCACTTTGCCCTTGGTGCCACTGGTTCCTGCTAGAATATTGATTTATTTGAAAAAGGGTGATATTCAAACTAATCTCAATAGTCACATATAGTCATTCATATAAAATGTGAAAAGTAAATATGTCATGTTCTATGTTATGTTATGCACAAATTAATTAACAATATCACGGCTACATGAATTGGGGTTCAATCCCCCACTATCCGTATGCCTCGGTTGGGTTATTACTCAACAACTAGGTAAAACTGCCTACTGCACTAACGGCCCCTTATTGGTGGAACCACGTTGATTAATGAAATTACAGAAAATGACATACACAAATATATAAACATTGGCATAATGTATGAAGGATAGAGTTACTACCTTGTATCCCTTTTTGCTATACAAAAATAGTTTCTTGAACTATGTGCCAACAACTCGGCCAATTAATCCGATCCTAAAAATTCCAAATGTATAAGAATTAAGTTAAACTAACTCATGTACTACTTTAGACACTTCAAAGTTTTTTTGTTGGTTGCATTAGTTCAAAACTGCAAAATTACCAAAATGTCCCTTGGGACCCGGTCCAGCCCCTTTTACCCGGTCCGACCGTACTTTTCCAAAAATTTTGACCCGGGTTATTCATATATAGTTTTGTGTGTAGAATCCATTTTTGGCCTTGGTTTTCACAAAATCATTGCCAAATGAAAGTTTTACCCTTGACAACCCTGATTTAGGGTTTTAGGGGTATTTTTGTAATTTCACTTTCTAGGGCTTTTCTCACAAAGTGTTCAACATCAACCCTACATAATTTTCCCGCATGAACACCATGGAATCATCATATTTATAAAAGCCCAGCTTTTACCCCTCTAAATAGTACTGGCCGAAATATAAGAGAGAAAAAGCAAAAGTTGTGATTTTGATTTTTAACTTCAAAAGCTTGTTCCTTTTCACTCCAATTCACTTGATTAACCATTTAAACACATACTAAACAAGATTTGTGGAAATTTGGGCAGCATAACCCTTTGGGTTTCCATTTCCCAAATTTGTAAAACCAACAAACAAACCACAAATCACAACCAAATAAAAAACAACACCATAACAACATCAAAGAGAAGGAGATTATGGAAGTTTCCTCTTGATTTCTCACTTTCTCTCTTCTAGGTGTCACCTCTCTCTCTCTCTCTCTCTCTCCCCCCTTGATGTTTTGCTTGCTAGACTTGGAGCTTCATGGAGAAGAGGAGATTAGAGAAGCTATTATGCAAAAGAGGAAGCTTGAACACAAGATCACAAGTCTTACCTTTACTATTTTCTCCTCCTTCTCTCTAGATTCTTGAACTCACTCACTCTCTCTCTACTCTTCTCTTGGCCGACGGAAATGAGAGGAAAGATGAAGCAAATAGGCTTAATAAAATATCTCATTTTCCCTAATTAAGTTATTACCAAAATTAAGTTTTTATGACACAAATGTACTTGAGCCTATCTTCAACTAAATATTGTCATAAAGTTCAATTAAAATTGAACTAATCTCTCCTCCCGTTGGTTAGCCCAAGTTACGCCCAGGGTCCTCCAATCTCATATAATGATAAAGACCACGGTTTCTTGTTGGCTTCTATTATTTTCTTACTGAAGATTGCTGAAGATCGGGGTTTCTGGGTCTCTGGGCCTAAGGCCGAAGATTGGCATTCTTGTTCCTTCACTTAAGAATCAACATTCTTGTACCTTCATTTTTATTGGTATTTTTGGTGTTTTAGTGGTTATATTGTCGGCATCAAAGATCGGCATGTTTGGTTTTATCACTAAAGATAAGGATTTTTGTCATCTACTATCAGATTTTGGTGTTTGAGAAGACATTTCTTGACTTGTGCTCAGACAACCATGAGGTAAAGAGATTTCTAGTGGTCTCCTTGTCTTCGCTGCTAGTTCTTTATTTCAAAGAAGACTTCTGATAGTCTCTCTATTTTAGCATTAAGTTCTCTGCTTTTGTGTTGTCAACCAGTGATTTTCGTTGCTATCTCTCTCTCTCTCTCTATTCTTCATCTTATTTCTCCATGTTTTGGTTATGGCAGAAACACAAACTCAAAGCCTTGATTTCCAACATCCTCCATACTTGCATCCCCCGCGACACCCTTGCAGTTACATTAGTATCCCAGCCATTAGTTGGCTCTCAAAAGTGTTCTATATGGAGTAAAGCCATGAGGATAGCACTCCATGTCAAGAACAAATTAGGATTTGTGGATGGTTCCTGTAAGTGTGAGGATCAGAATCTCATCTCCAAAGTTAATGGGACTGGTGCAACAGTGTTGTCTTGTCTTGGTTGATTAATTATGTAGACAAGGAAATCACCACTAGCCTTGTGTTTTCTCATAATGCTTATCTTGTCTAGCTTGATATGAAAGAAAGGTTTGATGTTGTGGATGGTGCAAAAGCTTTCTCCTTATATCGATCTATTAATTCACTCACACAAGGTACTCTTAACGTGTTTGGATACTACACCAAGCTCAAAGAGCTATGTGATGAACGTGCAGCCTTAGTCCCTATTCCTAATTGTCAATGGACTACTTCAAAGGAGTATGCTAAAACCATACAAGAATAGAGATTGTTTTAGTTCTTTTTGGGGTTAAATGAAGGATTTTAGCAAGTTCCTAGTCAAATACTCCTCATGAACCCACTGCCAACATCCAATCAGGCTTGTTCAACGATTATACAAGAAGAGACCCAATAAAATATGTCCTTTAAGTCATAGATTACTCCAATTGATGGCACCATTATGGCCTCTAATATATCCCGAAGAGGATGAGGTCATGGAAGAGGTTGTGGAAGAGGTCGCTTCCAAGAAGCATGCACTCATTGTGAGAGGAAAGGCCATTAAAAGGAGACTTGTTGTCAACTTATCAGTTTTTCTCAAGGTTCTTAGCCTTCCAGATTCACCAAAGAGAGAGAGGACCAAGCCAATCCTACTGTAAATGAGTTGGCTGTAAAAGTTAGGACTGATCATAACACTATGAGTTCCCAAGGCTCTCCTTTTCTCCAGCATAATATAGACAGAGTCTAGAAATGCTTAAAGGGATTCAGACTTGGTTAAGGCTACTGTAAGCGTACAAGCTGCTAATCCAATTTGCCTGTATACCCTAACTCTGAATGGATTTTAGACTGTGGTGCTAGTTGTTACATAGTTAACAAATTAACATATTTGGATTCTTACAAATAATATGAAGGTAAACCTAAGTGGGTTAGAGTATCTAGTGGGGCTAGAAGTCGAATCACACATATAGGAGAGGTTAAAGTTACTAATTCCATTACTTTGAAAAATGTGCTATATGCCATAGAATTCTGTTATAATTTAATTTCTATAGCTAAAATCACTGATTGAACCATATTTTAATATGAATTTTCCATGATTAATTTGGGATTTTAATGTATTTTCTAGGACATTATTGCATTATTAAGCATTAATTTTGGTTAGGGACAATTATTTTGAATTAATGAAAATTAGGGGCAAAATGGTCACAATTTATTAATTATTTTGGTACAATTGTCCCTTGAACTGTTGATGCTACATGGTGTTTAATATTGTATTGTAGGTGGTTTGAAAGAAAATTGGAGATTTTGGAGGTCAAATTAATATTTTGAAGATTGGAGAAAATCACAGAAAGAGGGCCCTAGATTTTCTGAAAATTATAAATTTATGAAGAAAAGAGCCAGGGAAAATCACAGAAAATTTCCCAGAAGTTTTAATAATAGCAATTATACCCACAAGAGGTCACAACAATTTCAGTGTAGTCCCTCTGAGAACTTTCAGAAGTTCTCACTTTACTCCCTGGTCAAAACGCACGTTTTGACCAGGGCTAATCTCCTCCTTCAGAACCGACCCGAGACGCAGCTGAACTGGATATGTAAAATGGACATAAAGACGCAGACACGAAAAAACACAGAGGCAAGCGGAGATTTGAGGAGAACAGTGCCGCAAGGTGATTGAGGAGAGGGAGAGGAGGAGGAGACTGCAATCAGCACCACCTGCGTCTCCTCCTCACCACCGCACTGACAGCCACAGACCCGAGCTGGGATTTGAAGAAGCAGAGGACCCGAGAGCTGAAGAGAGCATTTTCAGTGTGAACAACGTCGCGGGAATCATCGTCTTCACCTCACAGCACCATCATCGTCGCTGGCGGCGACCACCTCCACCACTGAAGTCTCCAGCGACGTTCACATCATCCACCGTGAACGGAGCTCAGTCCAGACAACATAGAAGCAGCGGCGGAGGAAAATCTGAGAACAGAGAATTACACAGCACCGTTCTGTTCCTTTTCACTATTTCCTCCACTTCCAGACACCATCGTTTTTCTCCAACCACCGGCAGTCACCTCTGTCTTCACTTCAATTTCTATGGGTCCAAGTCTTGAACAAACAGTGATTAATTCAAATCAATGAGGGGCTGATTCATTTGTGCTTCTTGGTGATGATGAATTGTGCTTGAGCTTATTGGACTACAATTCCATTAGTCTAGAATTATATATATTTAGATTGCCTAGTTTTAGAAATTTTCATATATGTGATTCTGGAATTGGGATTAATGTTAATTGTCTCTTTTGGTTTGATAATTGTAGTTGAGATTGAATTTTATAATGTGAAGATTAGTAGTGGTATTTCGGGCCAGCCCGAGCCCGAGGGGTTGGCCCGACACGGGCTACAAATAATCAGGCCGGTATGAAATCGGCCCGTTTATCAAACGGGCTGACATTAGTCAGCCCGAGCCAGATTATGCGGGCTGGCGGGTGGATTGGGCAAATACAGCAAATACATGATAGAAGTTTGATATAGAAACCCGACCATATATCATTTAACCAGCAAATACAAATCCACTGTCAACATCCAGCAAAGCAAATGCACAATCAAACCAAAGACAGAAATATAGAGTTCGAATTTCATGATGCCATGACTCAGAAAACCACTGTCAACATCCAGCAAAATGAGCAAATGCACAATCAAACCAAAGACAGAAAAATAGAGTTCGAATTTCATGATGCCAGGACTCAGAAAACCACTGTCAACATCCAGCAAATGCACAATCAAACCACTGTCAATGATTTGCTTCAGGTTTTAGTTTACTTCAATTCAAAAAAGAACAGAAAAAATTACCTCTTACACTGTTTATTGTCTAACGCCGGATGGAATTCAAGGGCGATGAGTCTCGACTGTGTTTAGAGTTGAGAGCAGAGTCGACGAGCACCGAGAGGAAGAGAATGAGATTGAGGAGGGTTTGGTTTCACCGTTTCAGATCGGCCACCACCGTCCACCGCACCATGGCACCACCACTCGCGATTGAAGCTCCGACCTCCGAGCAAAGGGAGAGCAACTGAGCGGTGGAGGCACAAAGCCAAAGAGGAGGGAGTCTGGGATAGCAAAGAGCTGCGAAGGATCGAAGGAAGAGGGAGACTTGGAGATGGAGTGCACCGAGCGGTGGAGGCGGCGAGGCGCGGAGGAAGAGGGGAGACTTGGAGAGCCCGGACCAGTTTGCCGGAGAAGAAGAGTGATGCTGTGACGGAGCTGCCGAGCCAGAGAGGAAGAGGGGGAGGGTTAGGCAGCCGTTAGGGTTCAGAGCGCTCAAAGAAGAGGGAAGAGACAGACCGATCGAACATCGAAGAATAGGGAAGGAGAGTGAGATAGGACAACACGAGTGGGAGAGGCCGAGAGGGAGACAGTATGAGGTTTTTTTTTTTTTTGGGGTTAAACGGGCTAACCCGTTTAACCCGCGGGTTAAACGGGCTAACCCGTTTAACCCGCGGGTTAAACGGGTTCAGCCCGTTTAGCCCGATTAAAAACGGGCTGCCAAACCCGATTTTTTAAACGGGCTGGTGGGCTGGCCCGAATTACCGCTTCTAGTGAAGATTATATATGTTTGAATTTCTTTGTGGTTGCAATGAGATTATGTTAATTAGCGTGTTATTGTCTAGTTAATGTGGTTGATTTGTATCCTTGAGGGGCTGTTTAGCACTCAAATCCAAAAAGACTCATGTTGCATTATTCAAATCTTAAATGCACTCTAAGTGGTTCCTAATAGTGCCTTAAGGGATAGTTATTAGCTGCGTTCGCAGGAGTAACTATTAATTAAGAACACTAGACTCGAGCGATCGTTTGGGGTTTTATATTTCAAGACTTAGAGAAAAGTAGCTCCCGTAATCTTTTTAAACAAGGATTGTCACTTCTTCATTACCAAGAGCATTCTTTATTCATATTTTCCACTCCATACCATTCCATTCACTTTTACTCATTCTCCATTTTTATAAGAAAAATGCCAAAAATATTAGATTAGCTTTTAATTAACAATTGCATTTTCTTTTAATTATTAATTTCAAAAACCAAAAATCATTTTCCCCTTGTTTTAATTGTATTTGCATGATAATTAGTTTACTTAGGTTTTTTAATAAAGGCTCCTCAGGTGAGACGACTCGAGTGTTGCATTGTACTGCAATTCTTGGATTAAAAATATTTTGCATTTGACTCCAAGGCGTAAAGACACGGTCAAATCAATGGACTTGAAGGAATAAGGGGCTTTGTCGGCTTTGTGCCTTGGTAACCTTCTTTAAAATTAAACCAAGGATTGCAACATAGGGTGCAATCTCGGATCGTCTCTCGAAGAACCTTTTATTAATTACCTAGGAACTAAGTGCAATGATTGACATGAAATGATTAAAAATGGAAAAATTTGGTCTTTTTAACTATCAACTACTTTTTTCAATTAAGAATTAAATTGTTCTAAACTAATTCTTTTTGGGATTTTTCTTGAAAATATGAAATGGAATGACAATGGTTTTAATGAAATGAAAGAAAACAATGGAATAAGCAATCCCTCATAGCAATGGCACAAGCAATCCTCACTTAAAATGATTATGGAAGAATTAATCATGCTAGTTCCAAAATAACTCTAAGGGCCACCCATTAGACTAGACCTAACTTAAATTGATTAACACCAAGCCACCTTGCATATTAATCTCTCTAAATTAGGTTGATTAAGCACTCTAGCAATTAAATGAACTTAAAAATCATATTTAGCTTTCAATCCAATAACCGAGACACCTCGCATTATCACTTAGTTTTCTCATTAATCTTAATTTAACAATGGCCACCCATATGAAAAATCAAGATTAATGATGTTAAAGCCCAATGCTAAATATAATTGATAAATTCATATTCAATAAACTAATGCAAACGCAAGACACCATTGATCCACTAACCAAGCCACCTTGAAATTAGCACAAAATGTTCACAAAATTATCAATTCAATGACTAACCAACACAAATAAATGATAATTAAGCTAATTAACCACAATGTCAAGTGTCTAACAAAGGTTCAAGCCACAACAAATCTCCAAATACATCAAGATAAATCAATTCAACATTATAAAATTCATCCTAAAACCTAGGAATCACAAATATAATGTAGAAATAGAGAATTGAAATAGCAAAAAATCCCCTATTAGAGCTCAAAGCTCATGCCATTGCCTCTTGCTACAAGGGATTGAGAAGCTTAGTCATAAACACCCATGGAACCAGCCTCCAAAAATAGCATAATCACTGTCTGAATTAATTTTCCAGCCATGAAAAACCACCAATTAACTTGATAGATTAACAATGGATATAAGTAAATAAGTAATTGCTAATGTAACCACAAACAGAGCAAAGGATCACAGCTGTGTTGATATGGGAAAAAGAGCAGCTACGGTCTGGGCAATGAAAGCTTGGAAGGATAAGACTCGCCGGAAGTAATGGAAGATGAGACTTGGACAGTGGTTGCGGAAATGTAGTAGCTTCGCCGGTGATAGTGAACAGAGATGCTGACAGTGGGAAGGCGGTAGTGAAGGCAAGGTATATGGTGATGAAATGGCAGCTCCCCTAGTCTCTTCTCAGTCCTCTCTCACATCTCGGACAGCTTGTTTTCCTTTTTCGACCCTCAGCTTGCGCTCTCAGCTCCCTCTCCTCTACAATCCAGTCTCGAACACACCGAATTTCGTCCAGATTCTCTGTTCACAACTTTGCAGCAAAGCAGCAGCTCCGCCGCCGGTGACAATGGCGGTGAGAACGAGAATCACCGGCGACGGAGAAGGTGATACTTGGTGATGAAGACGATGAGAGAAAGGAGAAGGGCTCTCCCATTCTGTTGGTTGCGGCTGTGTCTCTGTTTTTGTCCTCTTTGCAATTTAATCAGAAACGGATGACCTAAGGGCTGCTGAAACGGTGTGTTTAACTCATGGATTAAACTGTCATTTTTTCACATTTGTGGTACCAAAGTGTCATTTCTGAAATTCAAGCCCCAAACTATGATTTTCAGTTTTAATCTAATTTTTCAAGTACCTATAATTATATCAACATCAAATATTCTCAGAAAAATCAATGATTAAGAGTAATTATAATTTTATTGACAATTTTGCCCTTTTTACTCCTAATTTAATTCATTTACTCTTAATCTCAATTTATCTTAAGAAAGGTATTTTAGGCTCAATAACTATGACAAAACCCCTAATTAAAGTATAAAAACATATAATAAAATTAGGATTTGTCAATTACCTTAGACAACATGTATAAGGTTTTGTTTTGGCTTGATTTTTGTGTAATGTAGGACATGTTCAATGGGATGATTAGAGAGATTGGTAGGCTTACTAGAGGATTATACCTTCTGAAAAAATCAAATAAATCTGAGCATGCAAATGTTGCTAATAAAAACATGAATTTGTAAACATTAGGAAGGAATGCCTTTGGCATTATAGGTTGGGGTATGCCCCTATACAAGTTTTGAAACGTTTAAATGAATTGAGAATTAGTTATTGTAATTTTGACAATAATAAATGTGAGACATGCATTCAAGAGAAACATACTCGTTTATCTTTCACTCCTAGTACTTCACTTTCTCAATATTGTTTTCAAACTTGTGCATACTGATGTATGGGGACCATATCTAACACCCACACATCAGGGTATTTATATTTCCTTACATTAGCTGGATGATTATTCTCATAGTACATGGAATTTTCTGATGCATTACAAATATGAGGTTCCCAAACTCTTGAAAACTTTCATAACCATTGTATCTAATCAATTTTCTGTTTTGATTAAAACTATAAGATTAGATAATGGGACAGAATTTGTCAACCAAGAGGTAAAACAATTTCTTGAGAAAAAGGGGATTGTTCATCAAAAATTTTGTCCTTTACTCCTAAATAAAATGGTGTGGTTGAGCGTAAGCATAGACATCTTTTAAATGTAGTTAGGAGTATTATGTTTCAATCTAACCAACCCATTAAGTTTTAGGGCGCAACCATTAGAGCTGCGGCTTATTTAATTAATAGGGCTCCTTCCAAAACTTTAAGGTATATCACACCTTAAGAGGCCTATCAACTAAAGACCGATTAGGATATGAATTGTCTTGAATGTGATCATTTACTTCTTTATGTGGGGAACCAATTGCATCATGTTGATCTCTATGGTTACACATATATGTATTACTATCAAATACTCCAAAGGGATGTGAATTATGATTAATAATGAATGGATCAATCGCTTGATCAATCACTTTTGTCTTACCTACTCCCCCTTAATGCATAGACTCAAGATCACAAAAAGGGAATTTATTTTCAAAGAAATAGCGTGCCTAGTGACAATCAATGACTTGGTTTTGATGCTATATAACATATAACATTTCTGAGTAGTTGGGTAGCCTAAAAAGACACAAGGTTCAGCCCTTGGTTGAAACTTTTCGGCACATTTTATATTCATAGCAAATGTCAAACATCCAAACACTCTTAAGTGGTCTAAGGATAGGAGTTTTCCATTGAACAACTCATAAGGTGTGATATACCCTAAAGTTTTGGAAGGAGTCCTATTAATTAAACAAGCCTTATTAATCATAATGCACATCCCTTTGGAGTATTTGATAGTAATACATATATGTATAACCATACAGATCAACATGACATAATTGGTTCCCCACATAGAGAAGTAAATGATCACATTCGTGACAATTCAGATCCTAATCGGTCTCTAGTTGATAGGCCTCTTAGGAGTAGACATGCCCCTGCATGGACTGAGGATTATGAATGTGATTATTTGCGTTCTTCTAGTGACCAACATCAAAATAGTCATGATAATGATTTACATAATAATGTTGCTTTCTTAATTCTATTGATTTTGAAGATTTATCTAATTCATGCAAGTTTTTTCTATCTGCCATTGATAAGGAAATTGAACCAGAAACTTATGAGCAAGCTTCCAAAAACCCTAGGTGGGTAGAGGCCACGAATAATGAGATTAGAGCCTTAGAGGCAAATAAAACCTGGACTATAGTAAATTTACCTAAGGGAAAGAAGCCAATAGGTTGTAAATGGGTGTTCAAAGCTAAGTATAAAGCAGATGGGAATTTAGATAAGTTCAAGGCAAGTTTAGTTGCCAAAGGGTACAATCAAAAGGAAGGGATATATTTTTATGAGACTTTCTCCCTTGTGGTTAAAATAGCAATTATTAGGACCATTTTGAAGTTTGTTGTCATTAATGATTGAGCTATACATCAAATGGATGTAGATAATGCATTTTTGCAGGGAGATTTACATGAGGAGGTCTACATGACCATACCTCAAGATTTTGACAAAGTGGAGAGGAAAATAAGGTTTGGATGAGTCAGAAACAGTGATAACACCTATGGAGCATAACCTTAAGTTGACAGCAGCTCCAACTTAAAAAGATCTCTATTTAGAGGATGCTAGAATGTATAGAAGATTAGTGGATAAGTTGCTTTACTTAACTTTAACAAAGCCTGATATCTCCTTTACTGTGTAGGTATTAAGGCAATTTATGCAAGAACCTAAGGAGTCACACTTGAAAGTTGAACTGAGATTAGTCAAGTACTTGAAAGACTCTCTAGGACGTGGGATATATATTTTGGTTGAGAGCTTGTGCTGACACTAGATGATCGGTGACAGGTTTTCTAGTGAATTTAGGAGGCTCTTTGATATATTGGAAGTCTAAGAAACAGACTATTGTCACTGTTTCTTCATTAGAAGTTGAGTATAGAGCTTTAAGGATGGCTACAGCAAAGTTGACCTAGATAGTAGGGCTGCTGAAAGAATTAAAAATTCAAAATGTGGAACCGGTTAAGATTTTCTGTGATGGCAAGTCTGCAATCCATATTGCCACAAACCCAGTATTTCACGAGCATACAAACACATAGAGATAGTTTGTCACTTTGTGAGAGATAAATTGTTGGCAGGCATGAGCATGTGAAATCTAGCAAACAAATTCCAGATTTGCTTACTAAAGTTCAATTGGTTAATAAAGTATGTATTATTCAGTATATCCTTTGGACCAGTATGTGTTTCTTCACTCTCCATAGCTACAATTTTGAACATGACCTAACCCATTCAAATTGGAGTCAATGGTACAATTTTTTGAAGACTGAAAATTTCAAAATTGATATGGAGCATACTTTCGGCGACTCAGTTGAGCAAAGCTAGAGCTGATAATCTAAATAGATTTTTGAGTCCCAACAGTACAATTTGTGCAAGACTAAAAATTTCAAAATTAAAATTGGTAATTGAAGTAAATTAGAGCTGATAATGTAAATAGATTTACATTTCTTTTTGAAGGAGCTTTTGTTTGATCAATTGTTAGTTGAAATATTATTGTTGAAAGGAAGAGTTCATGATTACAGCACCAACCTTGGTCTCATCACAGGTATGGGCTTCTCAAGTAATGATTTATCTGGAGAGATACTAATAGAACTGATAAGACTCCAAGGACTCCATTATCTAAACATTTCAAACAATCAATTTATTGGCCAAAATCCTCAAACTGTTGGTAATATGGAACCATTGGAGTCTATAGACTTTTCAAGAAACCAACTTTCAGGTGGAATCCCATCAAGCATGTCCAAATTGAGCTTTTTGGACATGTTGAACTTGTCCTACAATAATTTGATGGGAAAAATTTCCACTGGGATCCAATGACAAAGGTTTGAACCATCAAGTTATGTTGGCAATGATTTATGTGGTCCTCTACTCAACAATTGTTCATCAAACCACTCCAACAACAAAGACGGCAAAGAAGTTGAACATGTGAATGGAATCAATTGGTTCTTTGTGAGCATGGGATTTGGATTTATTGTGGGATTTTGGGCAATGGTGGTTCCTTTGCTCTACAGTGCTTCATGGAGGTATGCTTATTTCCAATTCATTGAAAGTATGTGGTATAAATTGCATTCTCGTTGCTACTATTGAAAAGGAACCGAGGCCAAATCTGCATTTGGAAGGTTGGTGTTTTTAGAAGACCCTATATTGCTTTTCTAGGATGAGGCAAAGTAAGAATAAACTTATTGTAAAATATTGTGTAGTTCAACTTTGAATGTCACACCATTGTATAATGTATTTAATGTGATGAAAGTGCTTTTCTTTCAATAGATAGATGTATTATGGATTAATCTAAGCTCTAAGCATACAACTATAAGGTAAACTAACTAAGCCAAATGCCAATTGGATCATTCTTATTGAAGACTGAGACAAATATATATCCAACATTCAAATATATACTCCTTTAGTTCCTTTTTATAAGAGCTTGAAATTTCAATTGCCTAGGTCCTTTTTATAAGAACCTACTTGGGGTTGTCTAAGCATTTCATGTGTTTTTACTATTTTTGCCCTTAAGTAATTCTATTATCTCTTCTGATCATGTTCTCATACTAAACTCTCTTTCATACTTTCTCTCATTACTACTCTATTTTTCTCTTTTACTTGCCCTCTTATAAATAAAGGCATATTTGAAAAAAAAAAAAGTTCATTTTTTACATATGTATTATTTTTAACTAATTTTAACAGTTTTCACTGTATAATTTGATTGTTGGGTTCTTATGAAAGGAATAAGAGGGAGTGTATAAATATTGGGTGCAAATATCTTGATATGATTTTGCATAATTTTGCATACCTGCATGCACGTTTCAATGATAACATTTATCTTGATAGAAGGTCATCATCTTCATTCAAAAACCATAAGTCAAATTTCGACATAAAAAATAGTATAACGATGTAGAAGAGTCAAAAAATTTTTTAAGAAAAGAAATTTCGATTAATAATTCATAACGCTGGATGGACTCAAATCTCTTCAAAACATAAAGTCATGCAGCCAATGCAGTGCACTTTCATAACTGAAAATGTATTAAGGATTTATTTCCTATATAATCCAAACGTTACTGTCTCCTACTTTGGGTAAAACTTTAATAAAGCATAGATATTGACAAAAATGCCACGTTTATTAATAAGCAGGTTGAGTGAAGAACATAGGGGGAAAATAATATGAAACGTAATAAAGCGACAACAGCATCAAAATTGTCAATTTTTAGAACCTACATGTTCAAGAAAATATGAGATATCTTATGAATCAAGCTACTTCAATTCCTCCCAAGAAAAATGTTAAATCACAAGATGCAAGATATATCCATGAGATCAGCCATATATTTGGAATTCGGAAATGGATGAAAAAGGAATGCATTGACTCAAGTCAGGATCGTTTTTAAGTTCCTAACTGACTGTTCAGTTCTATGCTTACGTAAGTTCATATTCACCCAGATGTTACATTACGAATTCTAAGCTACTGTTCTAAAATTTCAAAAACATGCATGTTGTGATTTTTCTACATGAATCAACCACACAATAATGATGTGTCATTATTAATATTCAATTCTATAATTGTATATAAATTAGTATATTGTTACGATACAAGGTATGAAATTTGGGCTTAGGATTTGAGGGAACGAGCGGAGAATGAGAGGGAAAATAGAGAGAAAGAGAGAAAAACAGGAAGAAGAGGGGAAACAGAGGCGAGAAACTTAATATATTCCAAATCATCACAAAAGCTACAGATAATTCAAACGGGTCTTTATATATAAGCAACAGACAAACTCTAACACCCATATTCTAATTTTAGGCTAACTAATTCTAACGCCATCTAACTAATCTCAACTGTAATTATCTTTATTATGATCAAACAGCAATATTACCTCCTCCAAAAGGGGTAGCAACTGAAATTATTAGTGACGGAGATCCTATATTTGTTAGTGACAATTTATAAGGGTTATGGGAGTGGATCAAAAGCTAATTTCAGCCTAGCACCCCTAAAAAGGGCCGAACTTAAGTTTTGAAAATATGCTTCGAGACACACTTGCAATGCATGTGTAAGGAAAAGCCTAAGGAGTTGAATTGGTGGTTATCTCTATCTGAGTAGTGGTATAACCCTACCCTCCATACATGAACTAAAGTAACTCCATATAAGTTGTTATGTAGGCAAAAAACCTCATTTCCACACTCCCTAATTGCCATTTTGAAGCATCATTTGGACAGGGCAGCAATTCAGAATCAAATCACTCAAGTGATTGTACATCTTATTTGAAATGAACTCTCTTTTTAAGTAGCAGAGATTTCAAATAGAGATTGGAATTTGCCTTTCTAGATGATTATCAAACAAAGCAAGATGATCAAGAGGAATCAATTAAGTTTCTGAAATTATAAGAATTAGAGCTAGCCCCAAGTGACTAAAGCTATACAACAATTCGGGAATAGAAGAGTCAAACAAATTTTCAGATAATAAATCAAGATGTCAAAGGAGAGTTAAGTTTTGAACAAACAAATTTTCAGATAAATCAAGACGTCAAAGGAGAGTTAAGTTTTGAATACCATTGAGCATTGATCCATGAAAATTATTATTTGAAAACTGAATATAAACCAAAGTTTTCAATTGGAAAATATCCAATTTGGAACTAGAGAAGGACCAAAGAAGTAAGAATTGGAAAGGTCAAGGGTGGCTAGATATGAAGATTTAATGTTATTAGATGGTAGAAAATGATGAAATGCACAATATGACACACTCGCAAAGGGAGGTAAGTGAAATTACATAATATCTGTTGCTTAGTCCTATAAAACAGGAAAAAAAAATTCACCAACAAACTGGGGGAAAATAGAGGAGCGTTACATAGAGAATTAAGATGAATAGGAGCAGAGTGAACACCCTCAGGCGTGACTTCAAAAAAAAATGTAATTTATGAATTATCATTTCAAAAAATATGACATAAAAATTTCGTGAAATAAATAATTACAGAAAAACTAAAAGGAATTAAGGAACAACGTCCGGCCAAACGAAAGTATTAGAAAAAAGGGAGAAAGAAAGCAAGTGAAACAAAACAGTACGTACTGGGCTTGAGTCTTGAACAAAACATGAACATATTCTTATTTGGAACTTTTGATGCATCACTTGCATTCGCCGAAAATGGTTTGGATGATTGTTGGCTATCACAATAAATTAATTATATTTAAAAAATTAATTTAGTGTAGTATCTGGCAATGACTCAAATAAAATTGCCTCCATTAGAAAAATATCCGTGCTTATAAAAAAAATTACATTAACAAATTATAATTTTTGTAAATTTATTATTATCTATATTAAAAATTTATACTATTTAGATGATAAAAAATATTTTATATTTTATGAGTTAAAAAGAACGCCCTTACCGTAAGACTTTTTTTTTTTTTTTTTTTTTTTTTTTGAAAAAAATAGTTTAACGTATAGCAATAGTAACAATACTAAAATTCCATTGTAACCTTAAGAGGTAAGTTATAATTTAGTAAAAGATCTAAAAACTGATATTAATATTTTTAAATATTCCTTGTAGCTTCAGCCCTTTCTCTTACACTTTTTTTCTCTATTTTTATTTTTAAACCAACAGGTATCATCATAAATTAGATATCATTTTTTGTATGAGATTTTTCTTCTTAGATAATCCTGACCGGTGACTTTGAGCCTCAACTAGCGAGCTCTCATTATATAAAAACTAAAATAAAAATAAAAACATTAATTGAAATCTTACATGAGAAAAAATTATGAGAGGAAAGAGCTACATAATGAAGAACCATGGTGGTGATAGAGGATGAGACCTGTAGCGATGTCAACACCCGTTTTCATTTCGATATTCACAGAGTAATAGAGTCCAAGTTCCATAGGCATACAAAAAAGTACATATATACTGATAAAAGTATTTGTTTACAGTCCAAAGTCAATATACAAAAGGTGAAAATATTTACAACATAAGCTATCTATAGCCACGGACTTTAAGTTCAACTTGAGACACATGCTATTCACTTTTCTTTATCTATGTCCTTACCTTTTGATCCACTAGAACCTACTGAGATGTTTGGTTTAGAAAAAGGGGTGAGATTCCAGGGAATCCCAGTAGAAACATGCTATCATTCATAAAAAAATGTGAAAAGTAAATATGATATGCGCCAAGGTATGCACCAATTAATGAACAATATAAACACATCATCGTCATGTATACATGAGTAGGGCTCAGCCCCATGATCTACACCGGTTGGTCTTCTGCAACTCCCAGTGTAAGTGCACTTTTGGCACTAACTGCCTCTTTCTAGGCAAATCATGTTGATTAATAAAGCGCATTTACAAACTTTGGCATCCACACAATCACATAACTATGGCATAATATATGAAGGATAATGTTCTTACCTCGAAGTTCTATCGACACCTTTTTGTGTGCCTCGTGAAACATGTTGACTTTCAGCTCCCGATTCGATCCTAAAATATTAAATGTACAAGAAATAGGTTATAACCTATCCAAGTATCATTTTAGACACTTCCATAGTGTTTCTTGTGGTTATATTAGTCTATGGTGAAAATTTACCAAAATGCCCCCAGGACCTCGGCCCGGCCCTGCAGTACCCAACCCGATAGCACATTTTTCCAAATTTTTTAACTAGGGCTATCTTGACGTATTTTTGCCCAAAGAATCCATTTCTGGGTTCAAAATTACCAAATTCAATGTCAAATTATGAAATTGCCCTTGACAGCCCTACTTTTAGGGTTGTAGGGGTATTTTCGTAACTATGCTTTTTCGGCATTTTCTGAAAAAGTGCCCAACTGTAACTCATCCTAATTTTCCCTCTTGAATCCAATGGAATAATCAGATCATTGAAAATCCAACTCTATGACCCATTTACAGCCCTGACCAAAATTTATGGGTCCTCCATGAAAACTCGGGGTTTTGTGATTTCGGCTCCTTAAACGCATTCCTTTCTACTCCTAACCACTTTATTAACCACCTAATTGAGTTATAACAACTATTTGAACTAAAATTGGGCAGCATAACCCTTAGGCACATACTTTTTCAAAATTTAAAACCAATAGAAATCCGACGAAATTTCACCGATTAAATTGCTCACAACAGCTAGAATAGTTAATATACGAAGGTTTGGAAGTTACCTTTCACTTCTCTCTGGCTTTTCTCAACAAGGCTGAAACCCTAGATTTCACACACCCAAAGATGAGCTTCCCAAACCTTAATCACATAGAAGAGTAGCTTAGGAACGGATTTATATGTGTTAGGAACTGATTTACCGAAGAAATCACTTACTTTTGCAATTTTTTCTTCCCTTTCTCTCTCTAGAATTTTACACACACTCTCTCTAGTTCAGATCTAAAATGTTACGAAAATGGGCTGGAGGAAGGAAGGAGATTATGTGTTTTTATTATATTATATGATTTTTTAATGATTTATGGAATTTCCAAAAATTTCAAAATCAATTTTATGTACATAAACCCTATGTATATGTAACTAAGCTCATTAAGCCCAACCAATATTTCCTTCCTCTTGCAACATGTAGGAGACACCTAGGGGTCCTACCCTTTGGTCTCAATTGGCTTCACAACTTGTTCCAGTTTCGTATACACAAAGTCTCAATTTTGGTCAAAATTATACTTTTTGTTCAAATTTTCCATAAATTCATATTAAATTGATCAAAATATTCTAAATATTCCCCCCCTTCTATTTCCATTAATTAATTTAAATTAACTTCAATTAATTGGATAATAAGTAATTTTGTACTAAATTGGCAAGATTACGATTTTGCCATTACCTTTTTATTCCAATTTCCTTTCTTATTTTTCCTTGGCCATTTTCCATCTATTTTTGGACCAAATATTTTCTCTAATATTCCTTCATTTTTGAACCTTATAGTATTGGGCTTTTTAAATTACCCAAATTAATTTCATAATTATTTTTGCCCAATTTCCCATGAAATTGAACATTTATAAATTCATAAATTCCAAATTCATGAATATTCACCATTTTATTGAAGTTTTTAAATATTTACAATATTTTTGGTGAATATAAAATTTGGGGTGTTACAAGCGATAAAGCAAAACCCATGAGAAAAGGAGCATGAGACCTAACGGAAGCTCAAAAACCATTCGAGAAGGAGTAGAAAGAGTTGTATCAAATAAATATTTTTAGAATCATGCCTCCTTATATTTGACATTTCTTAGAATTCCGCTTTCTAATATTAAAGAATACTTAACAATTCTTTGTGACGGACTATCAAGTATTATCAAATAAATTTTTTCAAAATTCTGCCTCCTTATTTTTGAATTTTTTTCAGAATCTTACCTTTTTATATGTGATGATGATTATTATTTTTAACCGTTAAGTATTCTTACAATTTTTTGTGAAGAATTTGCAAGTATTGTCAAACAATTTTTTTTTTTTCAGAATCTCGCCTTCTTATATATGATAGTTAGTATTTTTAACCATTAAGTATTATTAAAGAATACATAATGGTTTTTTTGTGAAGAACCGTCAAGTATTATCAAATAAAGTTTTTTAGAATCCTGTCATGTTATATTTGATACTTTTCATAATCCTACATTTTTATATATGGTAATTATCATTTTTAACCATTAAAAATTCTTAAAGAATATATAACAATTCTTTGTGAAAAACTGTTAAGTATTATTAAATAAAGTTTTTTCATAATCTCACCTTCTTATGTATGACGATTATCATTGTTAACCATTAAATATTTAGAAATCATACATTCTAATTAATCATTATAACCATTATGTATTTGTTTTCCCTTATAAAGTTGGGAAAACAAATCGTTTAAAAGTGTTACATGACGATTGTTTCGTAAAAATTGTCATGTTTGTCACTCAATACATAACGATTAATAATTATAACTATTGTGTTTTTATTTTCGCGAATATTCTACCTCTCAATATATAATAGTACGTATATTTAACCGTTAAGTATTAACATTATTTATTATTGCGTGAACTCCGCCTTAACATATATGACAGTTATTCACTATGACCATTATTTATTAAGCATTATATGTGTAAGATTCAGTTGTAGTGCCAATTTAGTTACCAAAAACCTAAGAGGATGGGTGGAGATTCATTACAGGATTAAAAAAATGGGTCAAAGGACAGACTATATCAAATAAATAAAGCTAACTTCAGCCTATCACCCCTAAATACATGGCTAATAAGAAGTTTTGAATAGATGGTTAGAGACATACTTGCGATATATACGTTAGTGCCAGTCAGTATATTTGAATAGAAGCTTAGAGACATACTTGCAATACATACATTGGAAAAGTATTTTTTCACTATCAGTTAGTTCAATTCCCTAAAATATTTTTTCAGGATCATAAAATAATTTTTCAGCATTATTTAGTATCCTGAGATATTTTATTTTATTTCCAGTCAGCACTCTGAAATTATTTTGGTGCAATATTTTAGGATGTTGGATACATTAAAAATTAATTCAAAATACTAGATAATATTTTATGATGTTGGATGCACAAAATTTTTTTTGATCCACTTACCATCATAAAATATTTTTTAATACCACTTAATATATAGTTTCAGAGTTACTCAAACAATCACTCAGTATACTAAACTAATTTTTAGTACATCCAGCACTTTAAAATATGGTACCAAAAATTACTTTGAAACACCGAGTGTTACTGAATTTTTTTTTAGTTCCATATGAAATAAAAATTATTTTTGGATACTGAGTCAATGTTAATGAAAAAATATTTTTGGGTGCTGAATACTAAATATTGTGTGGTATTCAAAAATATTTGGAGGGGGGCGGTAAGTGGACTAAAAATTTTTGTAGGATACTGAGTGTTATTTAAACATATTTTAGGATATTAAGTGGTACTACAAAAAAATACTTTAGAACATTGAATGTTATTTTTCAAAAAAAAAAGTTTAGCTGCAATTTTTTGCGGCAAAACGACACAATTTTATAAAAAAGGAAGGCAACAGACGGTATGGATAGAGGAGAGAAGCAGCTTCCCAAATAACATTTTCATCTACCCCACACTTCTTTTCATAGGATGTGGTGGTGTGGCATCCCTGATTTTGGAGCTTCTAGGCTGTGGCCTTTTGCTATCAGTCCAAGAAATCATTATTAAATTATTTTTGGTAAAATTGATTATATATTTACAATATCTATTTTCTTATTTAAAATGTTAGAAATTGTGCCCAAAGGGCCAATCATTGTACTTTAAACATTATTAATTTAATGAAATTTCTCCATTCTGTTTTCATATTATTTGCATGTTAACTGTGATAATTGTATCCTTGGATAAATCATAAAGATTATCCTAAAATGTCCCTAGTAGGTCATCTATACGGGAGCAAAGATAAAACAAGACCAGTATGACTTTGATAAGATATGGAGATACGAATCAAAGTCTTAGGCACTTGTAAGAGTACAAGGTGCTGGATCGACCCGCTATGAGAAAGCTACATGAATCAAGTTATAAGCTTTTCTCATGTATAACCACGTCACAATGCCCTTAGACCTGAGGTCATCATGGATTCCTACATGAGAATTGCTAAGCTTTGAACTAGTCAAAAGTCACTTTTGACTGGGTGATGATAAAGGCTACGATCGGGCTTGGTGGTTTTTCATACAGAGGAATATGAATGATTAAGATGAAATTTGTCCCTCACATTAGTAGAGAGATATTACTGGGCCCCTAGTTGTGTGAGTCTGAGAAATGTATGGTCATACTACGATGGAAAGGAGTTTTCATTTCTATTGTCAGGCTACTCAGGAATCGAGAAAGTAATTGTTAGAAACAAGAGGATGACATTATCCATGCCTTATCCTTGACCGATATATCGTGTAACAAAAGGGACATGACATGGTTGTATGACAGGTTGCATCGTGTTAACGATCCTCATATGAATTGCATAGCCGTAATGTCTTGCTAGAGGCCGCTTGCGACTTATGGGTTAGTACAGTTATTGGCACACTGCCAACTTTATATGGGCCTACAGGGTTGTATACAAGAATGACCCAACATGAGATAATGTTTAATTTAGGGTGGACGAATTTTATATTTATATATATATATAATATAAAATTCATTAATAATATTATATAGATGTATATTTTTGAAATACATATCTTATGTTTGTGTGTTATATGATATTATTATATTGTGTTAGTTTTAAATTTAATATATTAAGATATATTAAATTTAATAACTAACATGATAGAAATATAGTATCTCAGATTTAATTTATGAAGATAACTTAAATCTAATGGCTCTTTATTTGGATTAAATAAATAGGTTAAATTAAAACTGTTGGACATATTTAATTTAAACTGAATTTATTTAATTAGCTTATCAAGATAATTAATTGTTAATTAATTTCAAAATTAATGAAGCTTAATTTTGAAATTCAAATATAGCTCTCATAGGTTATAAACTTGATAGAGCAGATATACTCACACACGCATGAGAATTCCGAACCGCAAGGGAAACCCTAGGAGACATTTGGAGGTGCTAGCATGCAGTCTCTGTTGGAGAACATTCGTGTGGATACCGGTAGAGGGAGCGGACCTGAGGTGTTGGCACCTAGAGATCGTAAGAACCCTAAGTTGAAAAAGGTATGAATTTTTCTAACTCGATTTAAACGCTGTTGATAGATCCCCTATTAGGATCGATGAAAATTTTTAAATTCTTCCACTGTGCCTGCCAATCCTAACATAAAATGCTTTTGAAAAATTAAAAATACTCCTATAAGACTATATCTACTGACACAAGTCTAAAAAATGTACTTCCAAAATATTTATAACATTGTCTCCTTTGTTTAATATAAGATCTAATGTATAGTTAAACTATATCTTATATCAAGAACCAATAATAATATGATATAATGATTATTTTTCAAAATATATATTATTATTAGGATTTAACATTAATTATTAAACATTCCATAAATTCATATTTAATTTACCAAAATATTCTAAATATATTTTTCACCTTTATTTTCCTTAATTAATTGAAATTAACTTCAATTAATCAGAAAATAATTAATTTTGTGATAATTTGACAAAAGTACGATTTTGCCATTGCCTTTTTAATCCAATTTCTTCTCTTATTTTTCTTTGGCCAATTTTCATCTATTTTTGGACCAGATATTTTCTCTAATATTCCTTCATTTTAGGACCTTAATATTGGGATTTTTAAATTACCCAAATTAATTCCATAATTATTCTGCCCATTTCCTCATGAAAATGAACATTTATAAAATTCATAAATTCCAAATTTATGAATATTCACCATTTTATTGAATTTCCCAAATATTTACAATATTTTTGGTGAATATAAATTTTGGGGTGTTATAGTTCTCCCCCTCTTAAATAAATTTCGTCCCCGAAATTTGCTACACCTTATCAGCCATAAATTTCGGGGTAACGTTTCTTTACACTTTCCTCTGTTTCCCATGTAGCCTCTCTAGGCGATAACCCTTTCCAGACAATCTTGACGAATGGAATGATCTTGTTTCTGAGCTACTTTTCCTGCCGATCGATGATTCGGTCAGGTGTGACTTCGTAAGTCAAATCGTCACGCATTTCTACATCTTCATACTCTATTACGTGTTCGGGATCAGGTTTATATTTTTTCATCTGGGAAACATGAAAAACATCATGTAGCCTACTCAGATTCGGTGGCAAAGCGATACGGTATGCTACATGTCCAATCTTCTCTAAGATCTCTAACGGACCAATGTATCTTGATTGTAGCTTCCTTTCTTTCAATGTCCTGCCAATAACCGTAACAGGTGATACTTTCATGAATACGTAGTCACCGACTTCAAATTCCAGAGGTTTTTGCCTCTTATCTGCATAACTTTTTTGTCGACTCTGAGCAGCTAGCAATCTTTGCTTGATCAATTTTATCTGCTCCGTTGTCTGATCAATAAGATCTGGCCCTAGCAATTCCCTCTCAGACAACTCAGTCCAGCATATTGGCGATTGACACTTCCTCCCGTAGAGTGCCTCGTATGGAGCCATTTGAATACTCGAATGATAACTATTGTTGTAGGCGAACTCTGCTAATGGAAGGAATTTGTTCTAACTACCTTTGTAATCAAGTACACATGCCCTTAGCATATCCTCAAGAGTTTGAATCGTTCGCTCTATCTGCCCATCAGTTTGAGGATGATATGCCGTACTGAATCGGAGCTTGGTACCCAAAGCTTCATGAACCGCCTTCTAAAACATGGAAGTGAATCGTGGATCTCAATCAGAGATGATGTTTTTCAGAATACCATGCAATCTCACAATCTCCTGAATGTAAATTTCTGCTAGTCTATCAGGTGAATAGTGAATGCTAATCGGTAGGAAGTGAGCTGTCTTCGTGAATCTATCAACTATCACCCATATAGCGTCATGGTTTCTAACCTTTGGCAATCATGTTAAGAAATCCATAGTAACGATTTCCCACTTCCACTCAGGTATCTCAGGATTCGTTAAAAGCCTCGAGGGTCATTGATGTTCAACTTTCACTTTCTGACATGTTAAGCAACGAGCAACGAACTCAGTCACCTCTCTTTTCATTCCCGGCCAATAGTATTGAGCCTTCAAGTCATGGTACATCTTTGTGGCTCCTGGATGTAGAGTATACTTACTCTTATGTGCCTCCTCCAAGATTTTTCGTTTCAGCTTTGGTTGCGGTGGAATATAAATCCGCTTCTTGTACCTGACTAGCCCGCTGGAGACAAGTCGTAATCCTGAGTCTTGCCCCTATCAATCATACCTCTGATATAAAACGCTTCATCATCATGTTGTTGGGCTTCTTCAATTGCCGCCCTCAAATCATTGTATATTTAACTGACCTTACTGCCTAACAGAATTTGACTAGACAGATTTAGGTGTCTGAAATCCTCGATCAGTTTCTTCTCAAAAATCATTATGGCTGCCACCTGCACTGATTTCCAGCTCAATGCATCAGCGACAACATTAGCCTTACTGGGATGATATTTGATTTCTAAATTGTAGTTTTTCAGCAACTTCATCCATCTGTGTTGTCTCATGTTGAGCTCTTTCTGATCATACAAGTGATTCAAGCTCTTGTGGTCGGAGAACAACTCTACAGTCTCACCATAGAGATAGTGTCTCCAGATCTTGAAAGCAAATACAATTGCTGCTAACTCAAGATTGTGGGTGGGATAGTTCAAGTCATGAGGTTTCAGCTGTCTGGATGCATATGCCACGACTTGGCCATGCTGCATCAACACGAATCCCAATCCCTGCCTACTGGCATCTGTATAAACAACATACGTAAATTGTGGATCTGGGAACATCAGCACTGGTGTTGTAGTTAACCTCTGCTTCAACTCTGGGAAGCTCTTCTCACAATTCATATCCCACACAAAATGTTGAGCTTTCCACGTCAATTTTGTCAATGGCAAAGCAATTCTGGAGAAATTCTGAATAAATCTTCTATAATAGCCAGCTAGACCCAGAAAACTGCGCACTTCAAATACAGTCTCTGGTATCTTCCAGCTCAATACTGCTTCCACCTTGCTAGGATCAATAGAGACCCCTTGCTGTGAGACAACATGGCCCAAAAACTTTACCTCTAAAAGCCAGAATTCACACTTGCTCAGCTTGGCATAGAGTTGCCTATCTCACAATATGTTCAACACTGTTTTTAGATGCTGCTCGTGTTCAACTTTACTCCGTGAATACACTAGTATATCATCGATAAAGACTACAACGAACTAGTCCAGATACGGATGGAAGATTTGATTCATATAGTCTATGAACACCGCAGGTGCATTGGTCAGCCTAAATGGCATCACAAGAAACTCGTAATGCCCATATCTGGTCCTGAAAGCAGTCTTCAATACATCTTTTGCTTTGACTCTCAACTAATGGTATCCCGATCGCAAATCGATCTTCGAGAATACACAGGAACCAGACAACTGATCAATCATCAATTCTAGGGAGTGGATACTTGTTCTTAATGGTCACTTTGTTCAGCTCTCGATAATCGATATAGAGACGCAGGCTTCCATCTTTCTTCTTGACGAAAAGTACTGGAGCACCCCAGGGCGATACGCTGGGTCGTATAAACCCTTTCTCAAGTAGTTCCTCAATCTGCTTCTTCAGCACTGCCATTTCGCTTGGAGCCATACGATATGGGGTTTTGGAGATTGGTTCTGCTCCAGGCCTCAAGTCAATGGAGAACTCTACTTCCCTATCTGGAGGTAATCCACCGACATCCTCCGGAAAAACATCAGGGAACTCATTCGCTACATGAATGTTTTCCAAGGCTACACCGGCCTCTGATTGCATAGAGTAGAATACCATGTACTTCTGACAACCCTTCTGCAAATACCTATCAACCTTAGCCGTAGATAAAAGTTTAAAAGTGATTTCAGTGTCAGCTTGTGGCTATGGATTCAAATATAAGACTCTTCTGTTTACAATCCAACAACACACCATTTGCTGTCAGCCAGTCAATCCCCAAAATTACTTCCAACCCTTGCAGTGGCAAACAAATCAGATTTACAGTGAACTCATGCCCCTCAGTGTTTATCCCGCAATTCAAACAAACATCAGTTGTCACAATTCGTGTGCCCATAGGTGTAGATACAACCAAATCATATGGGGATTTATGCATATGTCAATTCAATGGTCTCACGCAGTCATATGCAATAAATGAATGGCTAGCACTAGAATCATACATAACATGCACTAGACTACCATTGAGAGAAATCATACCTTGAATTAGCTCCAGAGATTTTCGAGCTTCTTCCTGTGTTAGTGTATAGACCCTTCCTGGAACCCTGGGTCTAGTCCCCTCCGGTTGTTGCTTCTGTGGACAATCTTTCGAAAAGTGCCCTAGATTACCGCAGTTATAGCAAGTGAGTGGTTTGTTAGGATCCATTCTAAACGGGGCTCCACTACACATCTTGCCAGGATGAAATGGCTTGCGACAATGCCAATATGTTCCGCCTCTTGGGAAACCTTGGCACCACGGCCTCCAGCTTAATTCGGCCTCTTATTATCGCCCCTAGAAGGTCCACCCTTTTCTTTTCTTTTCTGTGATGAACTTCCACTCCAAGAAGCACCTTTATTACCAATCTGAGTTGCCAGGCTCGACATACATTTCTCAATGTATCGGCACTCTTCTGCCGCTTTAATGAAATTAGTAAAGTATTAGGAGATCAGTCTGTCCTTGAACTCAGGTCTCATCCCCTCTATCATCATATCTGAATTCCACTTATCATTGTCATTCAGCTTGGCATATAACGAGTAGCATGACAGTCAGATATACCAGGCCAGATAGTCATCAAAACTCTCCCGGTCGTACTGCTTGATGCTGAGGAACTCTTTCTCTTTTTCTCTCTTGACAGTCGGAGGAAAATACTTCTTGTTAAATTCCTCTTGAAATAGTTCCCATATGATAGGAACATTCTTCCCCTTCAGGATGATGTCCATGCCTTTCCACCAGCTATCGGCATCACCTTCCAGCTTGTATATTGCTAATCGGGCTTTCATCTCATCTGGACATTGCAGCATATCAAAAATCTTTTACAAACGAGCTAACCAGGTTTCCGCTTGTTGAGGATCAAACTTTCCCTTGAACATAGGTGGTTGTTGCTTACTGAATCTACTCAGCCAAGCTTGGATATCCACCTCAGGCTCTGGTGGTAAATCCTCTAGTTGGGGTACCTCCGGTATTTCTTCATAATTTCCCCACATAAATTCATCCATGCGGTTCTCCAGGTGGTCCTGTCTCTACTGTACCCCCTGGAGGTCAACTCTTATCTCATTCATGGTTTGTTGTTGCTGTTCCAATAAATCCAGGATTCGTTTCTGGATAGGGTCAGGCCTTAGTTCTCCCTCATTGGTACCATGTCTACCACGCCCTCGGCCTCGACCTCTACCTCAACCTCTACCGCCTTCTCCTGGTTGTACCATCTCCATAATTCTCTCTACATAAAATTAGAGAAGAGTAAATTTTGATACAAGATCAAGGGCATCTTTGTCATTTCATAATAGTTAGGGTACACAGATATGTCATACATAGCATACACAACTATTTACAGTAGCTACATAGAAACAAAACATCAGATAACCTATAAACTACTGTACATGACATATTATTCCGTATTACATTACATTTTCCTATCTGTACCCTCCTCAAAATACCTACTCAGGCTAAAGAATTTCTGTCTGTCTATTCCGCCTGTCTGCCCTTGTCTCATAATATGTACTGGTCAGCTCCGGTCACCCAAAATATACCACGTAGGTCCCACATCAACCTAGATACATATATTTCGATACGAGGGTGTTCACGTGATCCAAGAACTCCCAAAAGTCCCTACTCTGACCCTTCTCTACAATATTATTCTTTTGTCTGTTCCAGTACGCTGTATCTAGAAAGAAGCCCATAGTGGAATATGCCCAGACCTTATTCGTAAACCTGACTCCCATATCCTCCTGAAGCCTATACATCATTCCCATACCTACCAAGAACATAAGATCTGATTGCGGGGAGTGTCACAGTCCTGTACCGCTAGGATATATTGGCCCTGCAGATAGTGCCACAACTCGAGGTTCGGCTGTAGGTTATACGGCACCTGCATTGGCTCTTCCCGAGACTCACAATTGCTCGACTCGTCCTCGAGGATCTCCTCTGGATCATCATCAGGATCCCACTCAGGATCCTCCTCTGGATCCTCCTCAGAGTCCTCATCGGGATACTCGTCGATCTCTCCTACCTGAGACTGCCCTAGAGAAGCCAGCCTGGGTTCTGGTCCATAAACAGGTAGCTGCGGCATAATCTTTCGTGCCGTCCGCCTCATACGAACGCCTCCAGGTCCAAAGTATTCGATGAAAAGTCGCCCATCTGGTATCTACTGCTCTGGAGGGCTCTGGTTGACAGACACGTCTGACCCATCAAATGGTACACTCGAACTGGTCATGGGCTCACTCGAACTGCTCATGATGTCCTGTTGCTATGCAAACAAAACTATATCAGTATACCATTCTGATAATTCCAGAACCGCTTATTAGCTCTGATACCAAAAGTGTCAACACCCGTTTCCATTTTGATATGCCCAGGGCAATAATGAACAAGTTCCATAGGCAAACAGAAAAGTACAGTTATACTGATAATAAGTATTTGTTTACAGATAGACATTAACAGAGCAGAAGTTGATAATAATAACAAATATGTACAGAATGTCCCAAAACTATTTAACATACAAACTATATACAACCACTGTATTTATCTTGGGAAACATGCATGTCAGTTTCCCTTCTCTACATCCTTGGCTTTCTAGCCGCTGGCACCCACTGAGACATTTGGATTAGAAAAAGGGGTGAGATTCCAAGGAATCTCAGTAGAAACATACGAGTAACACATAAAATGCAAAAATTAAATATGCAATGCACCGTATCAAGTAAAATGAAAACTCATATCATCCGTGTGTGTACACAAAATTCAGGGCCAACTAACCTGTTGAAACCCCTACATGTACCTCAGCTGAGTCCTTGACTACAGCTAGGTAAGACTAGTGTACCTCAGCTAGGTCCTATACCACAGCTAGGTAATGTGCCTTCAGCATGTGTTCAAGTCACAAAATACAGTAACACGCATCATTCAAATAATCACATAGTATATGAGAGATAGTAGTTCCTACCTCGAAGTTCTATCGACCCTTTTTGTGTGCCTCGTGAAACGTGTCGATTTTCGACTCTCGGTTCTGTCCTAAAATATTAAATGTACAAGAAATAGGTCATAACCTATCCAAGTATCATTTTAGACACTTCCATAGTGTTTTTTGTGGTTATGTTAAACTATGGTGAAAATTTACCAAAATGCCCCCAAGACCCCAGTCCCGCCGTACCCGACCCGATGGCATGTTTTTTCAAATTTTTGATTAGGGCTATCCTGACATATTTTCGTCCAAGGAATCCATTTCCGGACTCAAAATTATCAAATTCAATGTTAAATTACGAAATTGCCCTTGGCAGCCCTACTTTAGGGTTTTAGGGGCGTTTCAGTAATTATGCTTTCTCAGCCTTTTCTGAAAAAGTGCCCAACTGTAACCCCACCTAATTTTCCATCCTGAACCCAATGGAACCATCAAATCATTGAAAATCCAACTCTAAGGCCCTCAAAGAAACCTAGCCGAAATAATGGTGTTCTCCGAGAAAAATCAGGGTTTTACGATTTCGTCTCCGTAAACACGTTCCTTTATACTTCTAACCACTTTATTAACCATCTAATTGAGTTATAACAACCATTTGAACTAAAATTAGTCAGCATAACCCTAAGGCTTACACTTTTCCAAAATTTAAAACCAATGGCAATCCGGCGAAATTTCACAGATTAAATTGCCCACAGCAGCCAGAATAGTTAATATACGAAGGTTTGGAAGTTACCTCAAGCTCCCACAAGCTTTTCCCAAAAATGGCTGAAAACTATAACTTTTAGAACACAAATTTTAGCTTTCCAAACCTTAAAGAACAAAGAGGAGTAGCTTAGAGTCGGAGTTATACGCGTTAGGAGCGAAATCGTCGGAGAAATCGGCTTACCTTGTGATTTTTCTTCTCTTTCTCTCTCTACACTCTCTCAAATTTCTCTCACTAGTTCAGATCTGTTGCAGCACAAAAATGGGCTTAAGAAGATGATGATATATTTATTTATCACATATTTTGCAATATTTTATTTATTTGTTTTATTTTCCAAAATTTCTAAAATGAACTTATGTACATAAATCCTTATGTACATATAACCATGCTCATTAAGCCCAATTAATATTTCCTGATTTATGCCACATGTAGGAGACACCTAGGGGTCCCTCCCTATAGTCTCAATTGGCTTCACAACTTGTTCCGATTACGTATACACGTAAAGTCTCAATTTTGGTCAGAATTGCACTTTTTGCCCAAAATTTCCATAAATTCATATTAAATTGACCAAAATATTTCAAATATATTTTTAACCTTTCTTTTCCTTAATTAATTGAAATTAACTTTAATTAATTGGAAAATAATTAATTTTGTGATATTTTGGCAAAATTACGATTTTGCCATTACCTTTTTAATCCAATTTCTTCTCTTATTTTTCTTTGGCCAATTTCCATATATTTTTGGACCAAATACTAACTATAATATTTCTTCAATTTTGAACCTTAATATTGGGCTTTTTAAATTACCCAAATTAATTCCATAATTATTTTGCCCATTTTCTCATGAAAATGAACATTTATAAAATTCATAAATTCCAAATTTATGAATATTCACCATTTTATTGATTTTCCCAAATATTTGCAATACTTTTGGTGAATATAAATTTTGGGGTGTTACACCTTTATAAATGCAAAATTGTTCTTGCGAAGAACAATTTTAGGTGTAGTATTCCGGTAAATATTTCCCACGGTGTAACATTTTGATATTTTTTTACTATTTATCATATATTAGTAAAAAAGCTAGTGTTTGTTGAGGGCTTTTTTACTAATATACGATAAATAGCAGAAACAAATACCAAAATGCTACACAGTGGGAAATATTTACAGGAATACTATACCTAAAATCGTTCTTCGCAAGAACGATTTTACATTTATAAAGAAGTCGTTCACCACAAAAACGAGTTTTAGTCTAACAAAACATTGAAGTCGTTCTTGGCGTGAACGATTTCATTATGATGTGATATTTTTTTAAAAATTAAGACAAACTATCATGAATATATTCTTCTTCATACATATTCCTCCACCTTCCAAATGCATCCTCTCTTCCATCATTTCAAACTCTTCCCCCCAACTCGTGAATATACAGTGCAAGGAGCCTTATAAATCTTGTTGAATGCTACTCTTTCTGTCAACACCCGTTTCCATTTTGATATGCACAGGGCAATAATGAACAAGTTCCATAGGCAAACAGAAAAGTACAGTTAAACTGATAATAAGTATTTGTTTACAGACGGTTATTAACAAAGCAGAAATCGATAATAATGACAAATATGTACAGAATGTCCCAAAACTAATTCACATACAGACTATATACAACCACTGTATTCATCTTTGGAAATGTGCCCATTAGTTTCCCTTCTCTACATCCTTGGCTTTCAAGCCACTGGCACCCGCTAAGACATTTGGATTAGAAAAAGGGCTGAGATTCCAAGGAATCTCAGTAGAAACATACGATCAACATATAAAAATTTAATATGCAATGCACTGTATCAAGTAAAATGAAAACTCATATCATCCATGTGTATACACAAAATTCAGAGCCAACTAACCCGTTGAAACCCCTACATGTACCTCAGTCGAGTCCTTGACTATGCTAGGTAAGACTAGTGTACCTCAGCTAGGTCATAGACCACAGCTAGGTAATGTGACTCCAGCACGTGTTCAAATCACAAAATGCAGTAACACGCATCATCCAAATAGTCACATAGTATATGAGAGATAGTAGTCCTTACCTTAACCTCTTTCTTGTCTCAAAGGGTCCATCTCGTAAAACGTGTCAACTATAGGCGTCCATCTCGGTCCTAAAACATCAAATGTACAAGAAATAGGTCATAACCTATCCAAGTATCATTTTAGTCACTTCCATAGTGTTTCTTATGGTTATATTAGCCTATGGTGAAAATTTACCGAAATGCCCCCGGGACCCTGGCCCGACCCCGCCGTACCCCGCCCTAATGGCACGTTTTCCCAAATTTTTGACTAGGGCTATCCTGACATACTTTTGTCCAAGAAATCCATTTCTGGGCTCAAATTACCTAATTCAATGCCAAATTACAAAATTGCCCTTGGTAGCCATACTTTAAGGGTTTTAGGGGCGTTTCCGTAATTATGCTTTCTCGGCCTTTTCCGAAAAAGTGCCCAACTGTAAGCCTACTTAATTTTCCCTCCTGAACCCAATGGAACCATCAAATCATTCAAAATCCAACTCTAAGTCCCTCTAACAGCCTTGGCCAAAATTATGGTGTTCTCAAAGAAAAATCGGGGTTTTATGATTTCGGCTCCGTAAATGTGTTCCTTTCTACTCCTAACCACTTTATTAACCATCTAATTAAGTTATAACTACCATTTGAACTAAAATAAGGCAGCATAACCCTTCTAATGTCACATTTCCAAAATTTACAAACAAAGACAATCCGGCGAAATTTCATCGATTAAATTGTCTACAGCAACTAGAATAGTCAATATACGAAGGTTTGGAAGTTACATCAAGCTCCCACAAGATTTTCCCAAATGTGGCTGAAACCCTAACCTTTAGAGAACAGATTTTTGAGCCTCCAAACCTTAAAGAACAAAGAAGAGTAGCTTAGGAACAAAATTATATGTGTTAGGAACCGATTTACCAAAGAAATCACTTACCTTTGCAAGTTTTTCTTCTCTTTCTCTCTCTAGAATTTCACACTCTCTCTCACTAGTTCAGATCTGTTAGGGCACGAAAATGAGTTGAGGAAGATGATGGAAAAGTGTTTTTATTATATTATATGATTTTTTTAAATGATTTATGGAATTTCCAAAAATTCCAAAATCAATTTTATGTACATAAATCCTATGTACATGTAACCAAGCTCATTAAGCCCAACCAATATTTTCTTTCTCTTGCAACATGTAAGAGACGCCTAGGGGTCCCTCCCTATGGTCTCAATTCACTTCACAACTTGTTCCGGTTACGTATACAGGTAAAGTTCCAATTTTGGTCAAATTTGCATTTTTGCTCAAATTTTTCATAAATTCATATTTAATTTACCAAAATATTCTAAATATATTTTTCACCTTTATTTTCCTTAGTTAATTGAAATTAACTTCAATTAATCAGAAAATAATTAATTTTGTGATAATTTGACAAAAGTACGATTTTGCCATTGCCTTTTTAATCCAATTTCTTCTCTTATTTTTCTTTGGCCAATTTTCATCTATTTTTGGACCAAATATTTTCTCTAATATTCCTTCATTTTAGGACCTTAATATTGGGCTTTTTAAATTACCCAAATTAATTCCATAATTATTTCGCCCATTTCCTCATGAAAATGAACATTTATAAAATTCATAAATTCCAAATTTATGAATATTCACCATTTTATTGAATTTCCCAAATATTTACAATATTTTTGGTGAATATAAATTTTAGGGTGTTACATTTCTCCCCCGCTTAAATAAATTTCATCCCCGAAATTTGCTACACTTGATCAGCCATAAATTTCGGGTAACATTTCTTTACACTTTCCTCTGTTTCCCATGTAGCCTCTCTAGGCGATAAACCTTTCCAGACAATCTTGACGAATGGAATTCTCTTGTTTCTGAGCTGCTTTTCCTGCCGATCGATGATTCGGTTAGGTGTGACTTCGTAAGTCAAATCGTCACGCATTTCCACATCTTCATGCTTTGTTACGTGTTCTGGATCAGGTTGATACTTTTTCATGTGGGAAACATGAAAAACATCATGTAGCCTAATCAGATTCGGTGGCAAAGCGATACGGTATGCTACAGGCCCAATCTTCTCTAAGATCTCAAACGGACCAATGTATCTTGATTGTAGCTTCTTTGCTTTCAATGCCTTGCCAATACCCGTAACAGGTGATACTTTTATGAATACGTGGTTACCAACTTCAAATTCTAGAGGTTTTCACCTCTTATATGCATAACTTTTCTATCGACTCTGAGCAGCTGGCAATCTCTACTTAATCAAATTTATCTGCTCCATTGTCTGATCAACAAGATCTGGCCCTAGCAATTCCCTCTCAGACAACTTAGTCCAGTATACTGGCGATTGATACTTCCTCCCGTAGAGTGCCTTGTATGAAGCCATTTGAATGCTCGAATGATAACTGTTGTTATAGGTGAACTCTGCTAATGGAAGGAATTTTTCCCAACTACCTTTGTAATCAAGTACACAAGCCCTTAGCATATGCTCAAGAGTTTGAATCGTTCACTCTATCTGCCCATCAGTTTGAGGATGATATGCCGTACTAAATTTGAGCTTGTTGCCTAAAGCTTCATGAACCGCCTTCCAAAACTTGGAAGTGAATCGTGGATCGGGAGAATACCATGCAATCTCACAATCTCCTGAATGTAAATTTCTGCTAGTCTATCAGGAGAATAGTGAATGCTAATAAGTAGAAAGTGAGCTGTCTTCATGAATCTATTAACTATCACCCATATAGCGTCATGGTTTCTAACCTTAGCCAATCTTGTCACGAAATCTATGGTAACGCTTTCCCACTTCTACTCAGGTATCTTAGGATTTGTCAAAAGCCTTGATGGTCGCTGATGTTCAACTTTCACTTTCTGACATGTTAAGCAACGAGCGACAAACTCAATCACCTCCTTTTTATCCCTGGCCAATAGTATTAAGTCTTCATGTCATGGTACATATTTGTGGCTCCTGGATGCAGAGTATACTTACTCTTATGTGCCTCCTCCAGGATTTGTCGTTTTAGTTCTGGTTGCGGTGGAATATAAATCTGCTTCTTGTACTTGACTAGCCCGCTGGGTGACAAGTCATAATCTTGAGTCTCACCCATATCAATCATACCTCTGATAGATAGAGCTTCGTCATCGTTTCGTTGAGCTTCCTTAATTACCGCCCTCAGATCATTGTATATCTGACTGACCCCACGACCCAACAAAATCTGACTAGACAGATTTAGGAATCTGAAATCCTCGATCAGTTTCTGCTCATAGATCATCATGGCTGCCACCTGCACTGATTTCCGGCTTAATGCATCAGCAACAACATTAGCCTTACCAAGATGTTATTTGATTTCTAAATTATAGTCTTTTAGCAACTCCATCCATTTGGGTTGTCTCATGTTGAGCTCTTTCTGATCATATAAGTACTTCAAGCTCTTGTGGGCGCAATACAACTCTATAGTCTCACCATAGAGATAATGTCTCCAGATTTTTAAAGTAAACACAATAGCCGCCAACTCAAGATCGTGAGTGGGATAGTTCAGTTCATGAGGTTTCAGTTGATGAGATGCATATGCCACTACTCGGCCATGCTGCATCAACACACATCCCAATCCTTGCCCACTGGCATCTGTATAAATACGTAAACTGTGGATCTGGGATCGTCAATACTGGTGCTGTAGTTAGCCTTTGCTTTAACTCCAAGAAGCTCTTCTCACAAATCTCATCCAACACAAAATGTTGAGCTTTCCGCGTCAATTTCGTCAACGGTAATGCAATTCTGGACAAATTCTGAATAAATCTTCAATAATAGCCAGCTAGAACCATAAAACTGCGCACTTTAAATACAGTCTCTGGCCTCTTCCAGCTCAGTACTGCTTCCATTTTGCTAGGATCAACAGAGACCCCTTGCTGTGAGACAATATGGCCCAAAAATTTTACCTCTAAAAGCCAGAATTCATACTTGCTCAGCTTGGCATAGAGTTGCCTATCTCATAATATATTCAACATAGTTCTCAGATGCTGCTCGTGTTCAGCTTTACTCCATGAATACACCAGTATATCATCAATGAAGACTACAACGAACTGGTCTAAGTACGGATGGAAGATTCGATTCATGTAGTCCATGAACACAGTAGGTGCATTAGTCAGCCCGAATGGCATTACAAGGAATTCATAATGGCTATATTTGTTCTTGAAAGCAGTCTTCGATACATCTTCTGCTTTTACCTTCAACTGGTGGTATCCCGATTGTAAGTCAATCTTTGAGAATACACAGGAACCAAATAACTGATCGAGTATATCATCAATTCTAGGGAGTGGATACTTGTTCTTGATGGTCACCTTGTTCAGCTCTCAATAATTGATACAAAGATGCAGGCTTCCATCTTTCTTCTTGACATAAAGCACTGGAGTACCCCAAGGTGATACGTTGGGTCGTATGAACCCTTTCTCAAGTAGCTCCTCAATTTGCTTCTTTAGCTCTGTCATTTCACTTGGAGCTATACATTATGGGGTTTAGGAGATTAGTCCTACTTTAGGCCTCAGGTCAATGGAGAACTCCACTTCCCTATCTGGAGGTAATCCACCGATATCCTTTGAAAACACATCAGGAAACACAGTCACTATAGGGATACTTTCCAAGGCTACACCGACCTCTGATTGCATAGAGCAGAATACCATGTACCCCTGACAACCTTTTTGCAAATATCTCTCAACCTTAGTCGTGGAGAAAAGGTTAAGAGTGATTTCCATGTCAGCTCGCAGTTGTGAATTCAGATATATAACTCTTTTTTGTTTACAATCTAGTAATACACCAATTGCTGTTAACCAGTCAATCCCCAAAATTACTTCCAACCCTTGCAGTGGTAAACAAATCAGATTTATAGTCGACTCATGCCCCTCAACATTTATCCCACAATTTAAACAAATATCAGCAGTCAAAATTTGTGTTCCCGTGGGTGTAGATCAACCAAATCGTCTCATGCAGTCATATGCAATAAATGAATGGCTAGCACCAGAAGCATACATAACATACACTAGACTGTCAGTGAGAGAAATCATACCTTGAATCAGCTCCAGAGATTTTTTAGCTTCTTCTTGTGTTAGTGTATAGACCTTTCCTGGAACCCTGGGTCTACTCTCTTTCGGTTGCTACTTTTGTGGACAATCTTTCAAAAGGTGCCTTGGCTTACCGCAGTTATAGCAAGTGAGTGGTTTGTTAGGATCCGTTCTCAACAAGGCTCCACTATACATCTTGCCAGGATGAAATGGCTTGCGGCAATGCCAACATTTTCCACCTCTTGGGAAACCTTGGCCTCCATGGCCTCCAGCTTGATTCGACCTCTTATTATCGCCCCTATAAGGTCCACCCTGTTCTTTTCTTTTCTGTGATGAACTTCCACTCCCAGAAGTACCTTTATTACCAATTTGAGTTACCAGGCTCGACATACGCTTCTCAATATATCGACATTCCTCTGTCGCTTTACTGAACTTGGTAAAATGTTGAGAAATCTGTTTATCCTTGAATTCGGGTCTTAAGCCTTCAATCATCATATCTGCGTTCCATTCTTCATTATCATTCAGCTTATGGTATGACGAGTATTGCGACAGTTGAATGTACTGGGCTAAATAATTATTAAAGCTCTCCCGGTCATGTTGTTTAAAACACAAAAACTCGTTTTCCTTTTCTCTTCTAATAGTTGGGGAATGTACTTCTCGTTGAACTTTTCTTAGAATAATTCCCATGTAATAGGAACATTACTTCCCTTTTAAATAAGATTTGTGCCCTTCCACCAACTATCAGCATCACCTTCTAACTTTTAGATTGCTAATCGGGCTTTCACATTGTCTGGATATTGTAACATATCAAAACTCTTGTCCAAACAAGCCAACCAGTCTTCTGCTAGTTGAGGATCAAACTTCCCCCTGAACATAGGTGGCTGTTGTTTACTGAACCTGCTCAGCCAGGTTTGAATATCGACCTCAGGCTCTGGTGGTAAATCCTCTTGTTGGGGTCCCTCCGGTATTTCTTCATAATTTCCCCACATAAATTCATCTAGACGATTCTCTAGATGATTCTGCCTTTGTTGTACTCCTTGAAGGTCACCTCTTATTTTATTTATTGTAGTTTGTTGATGTTCTAACATATCCAGTATTTTCAGCTGGATAGGGTCAGGCCTTGAATCTTCCCCATTGTTACCATGTCCACCACGACCTCGGCCTCGCCCTCTACCTCAGCCTTTACCACCTTCTCCTATTTGTATCATCTCCATAATTCTCTCTACATGAAATTAGAGAAGAGTAAATTTTGATATAAGAGCAAAGGGAATTTCTTTTGTCATTTCATAAAAGTCAGGGTATACAGTTATGTCATACATAGCATACACAACTATTTACAGTAGCTATAGAGAAACAAAAACATCAGATAACCTATAAACTATTGTACATCACATATTTTTCCTTGTTACATTACATTTCCCAGTTTGCACCCTCCCCCAAAATATCGACTTTGGCTAAATATTTTTATGTCCGTCAGTTCCACCTGTCCGCCCTTTGTCTCATAATATGTGCTGGTCGTCTCTGGTCATCCAAAATATACCATGTGGGTCCTACGTCAACCTAGATACATATATTTTGATACAAGGGTGTTCACGTGATCCAGGAACTCCCAAAAGTTCCTACTCAGACCTCTCTCTACAATATCATTCTTATGTCTGTTCCAGTACACTGTATCTGGAAAGAAGCCCATAGTAGTATATGCCCAGACCTTATTCTTGAACCTCACTCCCATATCCTCCTGAAGCCTATACATCGTTCCCACACCTATCAAGAACGTAAGATACTGATTGCGGGGAGTGTCATGTTCCCTTACGGCTTGGATATATTGGCCCTACAGATAGTGCCACAACTTAAGGTTCAGCTGTAGGTTATACGGCACCTGCACTGGCTCTGCTCGAGACTCACGGTCACTCAACTCGTCCTCGAGGATCTCTTCTGGTTCATCATCAAGATCCCACTCTGGATCTCCTCTGGATCCTCCTCAGAGTCCTCCTCAGGATACTCGTTAGTCTCTCCTACCCAAGATAGCCCTGGAGAAGCCAGCCTGGGTTCTGGTCCATATATAGGCAGCTGCGGCATACTCTTTCATACCGTCCGTCTCATACAAACTCCTCCAGGTCCAAAGTACTCGATGAAAAGATGCACATCTAGTATTTGATGCTCTGGAGGGCTCTGGTTGATAGACACCTCTGATCCCTCAAAAGGTACACTCGAACTACTCATGATGTCCTGTCGCCATGCAAACAAAACCATATCAGTATACAATTCTGATAATGCTAGAACCGCTTATTAGCTTTGATACCAAAAATGTCAACACTCGTTTCCATTTTGATATGGGTAGGGCAATAATGAACAAGTTCTATAGGCAAACAGAAAAGTACAGTTATACTTATAATAAGTATTTGTTTACAGACAGTCATTAACAAAGCAAAAATCGATAATAATGACAAATATGTGCAGAATGCCCCAAAACTATTTGTCCCAAAACTATTTCACATACAGACTATATACAACCACTGTATTCATCTAGGGAAACGTGCCCATCAGTTTCCCTTCTCTGCATCCTTGGCTTTCGAGCCACTGGCACCGGTTGAGACATTTGGATTAGAAAAAAGGGTGAGATTCCAAGGAATCACAGTAGAAACATACGATCAACATATAAAATGCAAAAATTAAATATGCAATGCACTATATCAAGTAAAATGAAAGCTCATATCATCCATGTGTGTACACAAAATTCAGAGCCAACTAACCCATTGAAACCCTTACATGTACCTCAGCCGAGTCCTTGACTACAGCCAGGTAAGACAAGTGTACCTCAGCTACGTCATAGACCACAGCTAGGTAATATGACTCCAGCACGTGTTCAAATCACAAAATATAGTAACACGCATCATCCAAATAGTTACATAGTATATGAGAGATAGTAGTCTCTACCTTAACCTCTTTCCTGTCTTAAAGGATCCGCCTCGTAAAACATGTCAACTATAGGCATCCAACTCGGTCCTAAAACATCAAATGTACAAGAAATAGGTCATAACCTATCCCAGTATCATTTTAGTCACTTCCATAGTGTTTCTTGTAGCTATATTAGCCTATGGTGAAAATTTACCAAAATGCCCCTCGGGACCCTAGCCCGGCCCCGCTGTACCCTGCCCGATGGCACGTTTTTCCAAATTTTTGAATAGGGCTATCCTGATATATTTTGGTCCAAGAAATCCATTTCCGGACTCAAAATTACCCAATTCAATGCTAAATTATGAAATTGCCCTTGGCAGCCCTACTTTTAAGGTTTTAGGGGCGTTTCCGTAATTATGCTTTCTCGGCCTTTTCCGAAAAAGTGCCCAATTGTAACCCCACCTAATTTTCCCTCCTGAACCCAATGGAACCATCAGATCATTGAAAATCCAACTCTAAGGCCATCTAACAGCATTGGCCAAAATTATGGTGTTCTCACGGAAAAATTTGGGTCTTACGATTTCGGCTTTGTAAACGCGTTCCTTTCTACTCCTAACTACTTTATTAACCATCTAATTGAGTTATAACTACCATTGGAACTAAAATTGGGCAGCATAACCTTTCTAATGTCACATTTCCAAAATTTACAAACAAAGACAATCCGGCGAAATTTCAGCGATTAAATTGGCTACAGCAACCAGAATAGTCAATATACGAAGGTTTGGAAGTTACCTCAAGATCCCACAAGATTTTGCCAAATATGGCTGAAATCCTAACCTTTAGAGAACAGATTTTTGAGCCTCCAAACCTTAAAGAACAAAGAAGAGTAGCTTAGGAACAGAATTATATGTATTAGGAACTGATTTACCAAAGAAATCACTTACCTTTGCAAGTTTTTCTTCTCTTTCTCTCTCTAGAATTTCACACTCTCTCTCACTAGTTCAGATCTGTTAGGGCACGAAAATGAGTTGAGGAAGTTGATGGAAAAGTGTTTTTATTATATTATATGATTTTTTTTAATGATTTATCGAATTTCCAAAAATTCCAAAATCAATTTTATGTACATAAATCCTATGTACATTTAACCAAGCTTATTAAGCCCAACAAATATTTCCTTCCTCTTGCAACATGTAAGAGACGCCTAGGGGTCCCTCCCTATGGTCTCAATTGGCTTCACAACTTGTTCCGGTTACGTATACAGGTAAAGTTCCAATTTTGGTCAAATTTGCATTTTTGCTCAAATTTTTCATAAATTCATATTTAATTGACCAAAATATTCTAAATATATTTTTCACCTTTATTTTCCTTAATTAATTGAAATTAACTTCAATTAATCATAAAATAATTAATTTTGTGATAATTTGGCAAAATTACTATTTTGCCATTGCCTTTTTAATCCAATTTCTTCTCTTATTTTTCTTTGGCCAATTTTCATCTATTTTTGGACCAAATATTTTCTCTAATATTCCTTCATTTTTGGACCTTAATGTTGGGCTTTTTAAATTACCCAAATTAATTCCATAATTATTCCGCCCATTTCCTCATGAAAATGAACATTTATAAAATTCATAAATTCCAAATTTATTAATATTCACCATTTTATTGAATTTCCCAAATATTTACAATATTTTTTGTGAATATAAATTTTGGGGTGTTACACTTTCATTCTCATCTATCTTCATTTTTTCCCCAATTTTCTCCGTAGCTCCTTGTTCTCTCCCCTCTTTTCTATTACTTTCTCAATTTTTTTCCTCATCCACATCCTTCATATTTTGCCTTGTTGATCTGTGGTTGGTCACTTACATCAGACTTTTTCCTCATTTAGTTATATATACTTAATTATTATTTTGTATTAATTTCTTACTACTTTATTTGGTCAATGTACTCCTTATCCTATTGTTGTAATCATTATTTCTTTTATTATGAACTTATTATTTTTTCAATTATTGTTATTATTATTATTATTATGTAAATTAATCATTAGGTATATGGTGAGGAGAAAGGGAATTAGGAAAGAGAAACATATTGAAGTCGTTCTTCAAGTGAACGATTTCTAAAATTCATTACTTAAAGAATGAGTTTGAGTGTAGCATTTTGGTAAATATTTCCCACGGTGTAGAATTTTGATATATATGTTTTACTGTTTATAGTATATTAGTACAAAAGCCACTAATAATCCTGCGACCCAGCCACTTGGCTAGCCCAGGTAATCAATCAACTTAGGAGGAAAATGGCCTGGCATTAACCAAAGAACTCGGTCTTAAAACAAAGGTTTAATGTACAAAAATACTCATGAACTTTTACTCAAAATGCCTAACACTATATGCTTTTTGGAAGATAAAAATTACTCATAAACTTAAAAAATGGGAGCAAAACTACCATTACCGTTAATTAAGAGCCGATCTCCGTTACTTCTATCAAGGGTTGGTGTCCAGGTATATTTACAATGTAATAGTACAAAAAAGCCCTTGACTAAAAAAAATGCTCTCCCTCAATCTCATAGCTTGTACACAAGAGAGCTTAAGCTACATCTTCCTCTGCAACTCCAAAATAAGAGATAGTAGAAAAACAAAAGCCTATTCACCCAAAAGCAATGATTAAACCATATTCACAAAACCCAAAACCAAAGCAATGATCAATGAGAAAAGGAATAAAGTAATCAAAACCCCCAAAAAAAATAATGGACTACAGTAACTCAAGACCCTAGAAAATAGAAGAGGTAAAAGGAAGAAAAAGAATAAGAGAAAGAAGAATTTGAGGAAAGAAGTATAGAGGCTATACTACCCACATACAGATTTCAGACATTAATAACCCTACCCTCTTCTTCGTGACTATTCCCGACCAAATCGGCGGACTTAATTTATCGATTCGTTTTGCAATACTAGACATGAGCTTAGCTTGGACGAGTTCATTATCGGTCTCCAACACTTGGATCTGGCTCACTACTGGCCACCGACGCTTGGATTTGGTTCGCTACTGACCACCGTCGCTTAGATATGTCAAATATGAGAGAGCCACCATTAGAGAGAGATGAAGACCAGAGAGAAATAGGGACCAAGAGAGATGAAGGGAGAGTGATCGAGAGAGAAGGAGAGATCAAGGGAGAGGGGTCTGAGAGAGATGAAGGGGCACAACGATGAGGAAGGAAGAGTAATTAGGAAGATGAAGAAGGGTAGAAAGGGAATAATAAATTTTTATGAAGTTTTAGATTTTTAAGAAAATGCTAAATTAATATTAATAGGTTGACACATAGCTCATTTTTATATTTATTTCTTTCCTCTACTGCCAACTAGGATATTATCATGGCCACTTCTGCATCCACATAAGTGTTTTTGGTCAAAAGCTCTTTCTCTAATGGTCAATAAATAGAGATTAAGGGTGTTTTTGGTTTGAGGGGAGGGTAGGGGAGGGTGGGGAGGGGAGGGTGGGAAGATTATAATTTCGGACAAAAGAAACCCAAAATTTACCCTCTCATTTTTTTAAATTTTGAGTTCCCGCCCAAAATTTACTTTTCATTCCTTTTAAATTTTGGATTTCCGCCTAAAATTTAAATTCCTTCAACCCAAGAAAGTAATTTACCCACCATCTCATTCCCTCCCACCCTCCCTTCCCCTCAAACCAAACGCACCCTAACAGTACAGTTCTCTTTGCTCTCATTTTCAAAGTTTATAGGTACTTTTTCACTTCAAAAAATATATGGTGTTGGGCACAATTTAAGAAAAGTTCATGGGTATTTTTACACCTTAACCCAAAAACAAAAATACGACTAAAAAAATGATGATGGAGAGCAAAAATAAAAAGAGAAGAATACTGGTAACCGTGGTCCACATGGCTTGAGTTTTCATGAGTTAGATGCTCCAAATTCAATTATTGGTACTTACACCCAAAAACGAGAAAAGAGCACTGAAGATGATAAAGATAGAAAGAGATGAAAAACTAAAAGACAAAAAAAAGAAATATGAAAGCCAATAAGATATTTTCCATTTTCATATTGCAAGTTTTATCTAAGGTTCTGAAACCCGGATCGGTTAGTGAAACGGTCAGGGTACTGGGTCAAGGATCAGTGGGTCAGATTGAAGTCAAATCGGAGCTAAACCAGGACCAAACTGGCAAGAAATTAAATATTTTAGGCTTATTAATATGAAATTCTGAAGAAAAAAATTTAAAAAATTGATTTTTTTTAAAAAAAATCGCTGACCCAGACTTAACCCTGAACCAGACTGGTTTCCCGGCCGGTTTACCTGTTCTCGGGCTGGACTAGCCGATCAGGTCCGGGTTTCAAAACCCTGGTTTTATATTTAGCACCTTAAGGCGACACTACAAACTATTTGCTCATTTGTTGCGATTCTTTACAAAATCGTTACACCAACCACTATAAATCACGAAACCTTATCACAGTTAAAGTGACACATTATAGTGGTTCTCAGAAACTACTACAAACATGCAACATTTGCATTCTATTTAGTTTTTGCCTTAAAAACCGCTACAAATCACTACATATTTTGTAGCAGTTGGGAGGAATTGCTACAAACCTCCAACCTTTTGTCTTCTATAGTGGTTTACCCTTTTCACTACTACAAAAAAGTAAAACTGTGGTGCTTATAATTGCATTAACTGTGGCGCTAGAGAAGTGCCACATATCTGGACGCCACTAAAAAAAGCTGTGGCGCTTGGAAGAGCCACAACATTTTAAATTTTTTTTTAAAAATACCCTCCTATGGCGCTTGTTTGAGGAAGTGCCACAGGAGGGGGGCCTCCTGTGGCGCTTGCGTCAGCAAGTGCCACAGGAGGGGGGTCCTATTATGGCGCTTGCTTAGGAGACCCCCCTCCTGTGGCACTTCCTCAAACAAGCGCCACAGGAGGGTCCTTTTTTTTCTTTTTTCTTCTTCTTCTTTTTTTTCTTGTGGCCCTTTTTCATGCTTCCTGATTGTGAAGCTTTATATAAAATGAGTGGCTTTCGTGTTTATCATCTCCACAAATTGTCAATCTTTCTATTTTATATTTCAACCTATTATATATATATATAATTTTCACATTTAAAATTCAAGTTTCCCAACAATAATGTTCTTACATTAATACTCTCCAAAGCTAACATAAAAAATATCACAATACAAGAACTTGATATGTGAACACAGTACATCAACAACTAATTAAGTAAATTAAAAGATTACTAAAAAATGCAAGCTTGTCGGAAAAAAATTTTAAACAAAGCAAAAAGGCAAATAAAACAAGCTAGGTTTTCACTCTTTCCCATTAAATTAGGAACAAAAAGGCAAACGTTACATTACGGTTTATCTTGACTAAAAAAAAATTTAAACAAAGCAAGCTAGAATGAAACAGTCTTCTTCTTACAAATCTATTAATTGACCAGCACAGGGAGTGGGAGACCACGTTGGTGACGCTAGCTTGAGTGACGAGTGAGTGTGTGAAGATGATAGGAAATGGAGGGAGGAGGCCGACAGATCCATTAAGAAGATGAGAAAGGGAAAGTAGTTTAATGGAGGAGAGAGTAGTTGAATAATTAAAGTGAAGTAGTAGTCAAAAAGAGAAGGAATGAAAGACGGACACGGGACCACTACGCGGGAAATGAAATAATTAAGAGATATACACTATCCATTTGAAATTTTTCCTTTTTTTAAGAAATGGGCAAGTGTGGCGCCTAACTATTTAGGCGCCACACATTGCCTCATCAGCTGTGGTACCTAGGCATTAGGTGCCACAGCTGATATATAATATATCATGTGTGGCGCCTAAAATAGGCACCACACATGATATATTATATATCATGTGTGGCGCCTAACTATTTAGGCGCCACACATGATCTTTAGTGCAGCTGTGGCGCCTGGTGGGTCAGGTGCCACAATTGCTTGCTTGGCACCAGCTGTGGCGCCTAATAGGTTAGGTGCCACAATTGGGAAGGCCTAGTGTGGCGCCTGCCTACACAGGTAAAAAATAAAAAAAGGGAAGCTGTGACACTTGTTTAAAGAAGGACCACAAAATGTGCGCCACCTTTTACCCTTTTTGTAGTAGTGTTTCAACTACTACAAATTCACAACCACAAATGTGGTGCCAACTTGATGTCAAAAGGTGCCAAGCTAGCACCACATTTTGTAGCAGTTAGTATGACTTAACTGCTACAAAGTGACAGCTACAATTGTAGTGTCTTGGTGCTAAGTTGGCCCCATATTTTGTAGCGGGTTTTAGCTCTAACCATAATAAAGTACCGTCCCTTTCTAGTGTGCCATTTGGGGGGAGTCATACCGTTGCAAATTTATAGCGATTTCAAAAATCCTAATATTTATAACTATTTTTTGTAACTGTTACAGTTTAACTAGTACTAAGAGACGATATTTCTTTTGGTAGTGCGAGTCCTCCTACAAGTTGCTCATTTCCAACTTGAAAAATGAGATTCAAACCCATAGCAAAGCTTGATGTCTCAAATCATAATGTTTTATACTTTTATTCGACTATGAAAGAGAATGAATGTATGATAACTATTCATTTTCATATGAAGTATCGTGCTTTCGTTCCTTCATTAAAAAGTTGATAACAAAATAGCCATATGTCATTGTCTCACTTTCCAATAAGTTTCCAGTTTTCTACCCCTACATGTTTTTGCATTCATCTCAACTCCCAAGCCATTTTGAATTATTTGATGGTCATCTCACTTTCCAACAAGTTTTTACTTTTCTACTTCTACATGTTCTTGCTTGCATCTCAACTCCCAAGCCATTTTGAATTATTTGAAGGGCCAGTCAAGCTATTTTAAATTGAAAAACTCATAAATGTTATTATATTATTCTATGATGCGAGATGTTATACTATGTGATAATTTTTTTTCTAATATAAAGTTTAATTTGTTTATAAAATATTTCTTATTTTTTATAATTTATTAATGCCTTAAATTTTATTCATTTGATTTGGAAGAATATTTTACTAAAAGATAAAGAAGAAAGAAAAGTTTCACATGGTATTTTAATAAAAAAGATTAAATATTATTTTTTCATAATTACAATATCCATATTTTAAACATTTTAATTAAAAAGTTAAAATGAAATTTTAATAATGAAGTTTTTCCTTGGGAGTGTCTGGTACAATTAAGAATTACTATAGAATAAAAAACTGGACTGGACCGGCCAGTTCAACCAGTGAACTGGTCAGTGGTCTGGTCTAGTTCAACCATAGGCCACAAATCGGTTTGAACTAGTTAAAATTGGGAAAACAGGTGGTTTAATTGGTTGAACCGGTTTCATTTTTTTATTCTTCTAACTATTATCTTGCGCTATTTTTGAGGAAAAAAAATGAAAGGTTAAAAACCAAGATGAAGACAAAAGTAGGTAAAAAAGAACAAATCTAAAAAAACAAGATGATGAAAAAAATTATATAAAAGGATATAATAATTATAGGAAAGGAGATATTATTGCATAAGTATATGCATCATAACTAATACTAATAGATTTAAGCATTTTCTTTCTGAAGATCTTCATTTTTATCTATAGAAGTTTAAAAATGTATTAATATATAAATATTGCCAGTAATAAATTGTAATATTCTAATATAGCCGATCCGACCACCGGTTAGACCCCAGTTGACCATTAACCCTTAAACCTTTACCTTGAATAGTTCATTGCCCGGTCCAATTTTTCGTTGCTTGAAAATTACACATATACTTTTAAAAACAACTGCAAGCATGACAATTCTATTAATTTGGCGCAAACGTCCGTCTACTTTATTTCCCCCCCTCTCTCTCATGAATCTTAGTTTTCCCTCACTCTTCTTTCTTGGTTCAATCACTCTCTCCAATGCATCACAACCTTCCTCTTATTGTACATGAAGATAAATAGTGGCCTCTTCTTCCTTACACCAATGAAGTTGCCTCCTGCCCCCTTCGTCGATTTACCCCTAAAGACGATTGCCTCTTGAGGCATTTTGCCTCCTTGGACGGGGACTCCTTTGAGAGCTCATCATTCAACGGAACTTTAGATGGTGGTGACAATGATTTGTGGTTTAATAAGATTGGTGATACCTAATAGGACAAGGAAGAAGTGCAAAGCAAGTTCAGAAGTTCCTCTAGTTGGATCAAGTTAACACCCTCCTTTTTCTCTCAATCTTTTTCTTCGCAGATTTGAGTCATCTTAGATGGAACAAGATGTGCCTTCTCTCATATTCTAATGCTTAGATTAAAAATTTTACTCAGTCATGTTAATTATGGGTTCCCATTTACAGATCCAGCTTAAAAAAATAATTAGTTCTTATGTATTGCCTAGTATTCATTAGTTTCATATTAGTATTTCCTTTGGCTGATAAAAGTAGAAGTAGCTTGAAGGCGAGAATCATTCTCTTATAGGTTTATAGAAACTGAGAAACATGAAGAGAAAGGGGGGAAAATGGGGACTTCATACATCACATTAACTTTGGGTGGACCCTATATGTAAACTGTTGGAACTCAAATCAATTTAGATTTGATGATATCTCAATTATCTCCTATTTATCATAACCCCTGATTTAGTGTTTCACAGTTTAGGAAATATTTAGGAAATAATTACTTATTGTAATCCCTTAATTGTTGATTGTAATCCCCTTATTTACTTCTTTGATTACTCTCCTCAACCTATATAATGTACCCTTCCTAGTTGAATAAGAACAACACATTTAGAGCAAAATTTGTCTCTGATTTGAACATGGCATCAGAGCCTGTGAGTTTGACCTAAACTCAGAGAGAGAGAGATAGTGAGAGAACACTATGAGAAAGAGAGAGGTAGAGAGGGAGCGAGTGAAGGAGTCTGGAAAGCTACTACTGTTGCCCATGCACCGTCGTCATTCTTCATTCAGAACATGGATTCTCATTATTTTCCTTCCCTTTTCAGATATGTTCCTTACATCCCAATAAAATCTGGAGTCATTCCTATGGCCCTCATATCTGGTACTAGTGCTTCAACACAAGGCAGTACTACTTCTTCATCTACCACTACAGGACACTCTAAAACCCCTATGGTGACATCAGAATTTGCATCTCTTATAGAAAATCAAGGAATGATTATTAATCATAACCTTAATGGGAAGAATTACCTTCAATAGTCCCAATGTGTTTTGAGATATTTTCATGGCAAGAGAAAGGAGAAATAATGGTGAAGCTATCCAACCAGCTCTTAATGATCCTAATTTTGACACCTAGTTTGCTGAAAAGAATCAGGTAATGAGTTAGTTGTGCAACACAATGACTCTGGACATTAGTGAAAGGCTATCTTCTTGGGAACACCACTAAAGAAATCTGGGATGCAGCCAAAAGTACCTACTCTCTCTTGATAACACTACTACCTTGATTCATTTGAAAAGGAAACTTTGTGATTTAAGACAAGGTAACCTGTCAGTAACTGAATATTATAATGCTTTATTAAAATTATGGCAACAACTGGACTTGTTTGAGGTCCACCCATGGAAGAACATCAAGGATGCTCAACTATATGAGAAAGTAGTGGAAGATGGAAGGATATATGACTTCTTGCTAGGCCTAAATGACTCTTTTGAGCAGATAAGGGTTAGAATCATGGGATTGCAACCTTTACTACTTCTATTTGATGTGTTTCACTTTGTGCAATTTGAGCAAAGCAAGAAACTCCTGGACCAAAGTAGCCCAAGCTAAGTTGAGAGTTTAGTACTCATTGTGAGAGGGCCACAAAGTGATAAAAGGGATAACAAATGGTGCAACTACTACAAAAAGAAGGGTCATATTAAAGAAGAAAGTTGAAAGTAACATGACAAGCCATCCAACAGGAAATAGACCTCCCAAATTCACCTTCCCACCATTAAGCAAAAAATTGAGAATGGTGATCACCTAAGCCAAGAAGAACTACAAGTGCTTTGTAAGCTACTAGAGAAGCAAAATAATTGCAACTCTCTTCCTAGTGTGAATTTGGTATAATCAGGTAATTCCATTAAAGCTCTCAATGCTGTGATGACTAGTGACGATACTTGAACTATTGACTCAAGAGCTACAGATGGCATGTCCGGTAACAAAAACTTATTCCACAATCTTAAATTCTGTCACAAACACCTCAAAGTAAAAGTAGCTAATGGTGTTTTCACATAGGTTGAGGGAATTGGCACAGTCACATTATATAATCACTTGGAAATACATAATGTCCTGTTTGTACCTACACTCACTTGTAATTTAATATTTGTGAGAAAATTGATGAAAGGTCATATATGTTGAGTAATCTTTGATGATGATCTATGTGTTTTTCAGGATTTAAGATCGAAGAGGACGATTAGGACTTCTAGAGAATGGGATGGACTGTTCTACCTTAAAAAATTGTGTCTGAAGAATAAAGATGCATGTAAGGCAAGTAAAGGACTGGTTAGCTCTAATTCTTAAAACAATGATGTATTGTTATGGCATTATCATTTAGGCCACCCTATTTTTGATTATATGAAACCTGTGTTTCCAAGTTTTAATAAAAATTTTGTTTCTTTTCATTGTGAAGCTTGCCAACTTGCAAAACAAACCCAATCCTCATTTCCCAAACAGCCTTTTACACCCGTTCCGCACCATTCATACTAATCCACAATGACATTTAGGGACCAGCACGAATGAAAACCCTTACTAATACTAGATGGTTTGTTACTTTTATAAATGACCCCACAAGAGCCACAGGGTTTACTTAATGAAGGAAAAGTCCAAAGTAACCTACGTATTTCAAAACTTATATACCTTTATGTGCACCCAATTTAATACTTCTATTAAGGTACTATGAAGTGATAATGCCAAGGAGTATATGAGCAAAGTCTTTAAGGAATTTCTTGATCAACAAGGAATTCACCACCAAACTTTGTGCCCTTATACCCCTCAACATAATAAAGTGGCCGAGCATAAGAATCGTCACTTGTTGGAAGTAACCCAAACCTTATTAATGTAAAAGGAGTGTTCCCACTATTTTCTGGGGTGACACCATCCTCATAACTGCTTACCTCATTAATTGTATGCCCTCCAAAGTCCTCAATTACATCACTCATATCTAGAAGCTTCTTAAACACTTTCCAACTTGTCTATTCATTAATTCTTTACCCCCAAAAGTATTTGATTGTATTGGCTTTGTTTACAAAAATGATGGCAACAAATTCACTGCTCGAGCTAACAAATGTATATTTCTTGGCTACTCCCCTACTCAAAAAGGGTAAAAATGCTACTGTCGTACTTCCAAGAAACTGTTCATTTCCTGAGATACCGTCTTCTCTAAAGCCGAAGCTTATTATCCTACATTACCCATTCAGGGGGAGTATACTGATGTTGAATGGCTAATTTTGGAAGAATCTCACTCCAAAGTCTCACCAGACACATAATCACCATACAGCCCAACCTTATAGTAGACCTTGACTCGTTTGTTCCCATAAACTAACCCAGTCCTACCGACCTGATCATGAACCTGAACCCACAGCCAATAAACTGAAAATAAATGTTGAGATCAATTTAGGGGTGGATATTGAAACAAGGCAGAAGAAGATTCCAGTCAACGAGTTCAAGAAAAACCAAACACTGGTAGAACTATCTCTCTCATCTAAAGGAATGACCATGACTCCAATCTGGGATTAAATCTTGAAGAACTGGGTTGGCCTATTGCTTTGAGAAAAGGGGTAAGATCTTGTACTTAGCATCCAATTCAATGGTTTGTCTCAATTAGTAATTTGTCTGCAAAAACAAAAAGCTTTGTTATACAAAGTGCACAAATAAAAATTCCAAACACATTTTAGCAAGTCATGGCTAATCCAAATTGGAAACAAGCTGCAGAAGAGGAGTTAAAAGCACTCAAGGAAATAAAACGTGGGAGATTATAATGCTTCCCAAAGGAAAGAAACTAGTAGGATGTAAAGGGGTCCTCACCCAGAAATTCAATCCAGATGGTAGTATCAACAAATACAAGGCAAGACTTGTTGTAAAAGGATATACCCAGACATATGAAATTTATTATTAGGAGACATTTGCTCTAATAGCTAAGTTCAATACCATTCAAGCATTGTTATCAATCGCAGCCAGCTTGGATTGATCGTTATACCAATTGGATGTGTAGAATGCATTCCTAAATAGAGATTTAGAGGAAGAAGTATACATGGAGATCCCAAATGGAGTTCTAGCTCCTAACAACTCTATATGTAAACTCAATAATTTTTTATACGGACTAAAACAATCTCCTAAAGCTTGGTTTGGTAGATTCACCAAAGCTGTGAAAGGACTTGGGTATACCTAAGGACAAGCAAAATCAAACTTGTTAATGGAAACGTTACTATCTTGATCATCTATGTTAATGACATTGTCATCATAGAAAATGATGAAAAGTCCATGTCTCAACTGAAACAAGATTTGTTTACCAAATTCCAGGTAAAAGATCTTGGACAAATAAGGTATTTTCTGGCATAGAAGTTGTAAGAACTAGGAAGGGCATTAATGTATCACAGAGAAAGTATACCCTGGATCTGTTGCATGAGACAGAAATGTTGGTTGCTCAACCTAAGGAGACATTAATGGAAGAAGGGTGTCACCTAGAGATCAAGCCACAAGGTGTTCCAGCTGGCACAGAAAGATACCAAAGACTTATGGGAAAACTGATATATTTAACCTTCACGCGTCCAAACATCAGCTATGCCATTAGAATAGTTAGTCAATTTATGCATTAGCCACAAGAAGAACATATGGAGGCTATATACAAAATTTTGAGCTAGCTGAAACTTAATCCTGGAAGAAGGATATTCTTTAAGAAAGGCACAGCCAAAAGCATCGAGATCTACACTGATGCAGACTATACGAGGGACAAGAAATTAGGAGGTCAACATCTGGGTATTGCGCATATGTGTAGGGAAATCTGGTTATGTTGGGAACCAAGAAACAAATTATGGTGTTAAGAAGCAGTGCGGAAGTAGAACTAAGAGCTGTTGTCAATGGAGTGAGTGAAAAACTCTTAATCATCAGGTTATTGAAAGAGCTGGGAATTCCACATAAGGGAACAATGTAGCTTTGGTGTGACAACAAGGCCAACATTGAAATGGTCAAGAACCCAGTATATCATGATAGAACAAAACAAGTTGAGATTGACAAACACTTCATTTAAGAAAAGATTGAAGTAGGCATTATGAATTTTTCTTACATGTGATCTATGGATTAGATTGTAGATTATAATGAAGCCATTGATTAAAACCAAGTTTGAAGGTTTTTGAGGCAAGCTGGGAATGATTGACTTCTACTCTCCAGCTTGAGGGGGTGTTGGAAATCAAATCAATTCAGATTTGATGATATCTTAATTAATCAATTCAGATTTGATGATATCTCAATTATCTCCTATTTATCATAATCTTTGATTTAGTACTTCAATGTTTAGTAAATATTTAGGAAATAATCGCTAGTTGTAATCTCCTAATTGTTTATTGTATTCCTCTTCTTTACTTCTTCGATTACTCTCCTCAGCCTATATAATGTACCCTTCCTAGTTGAATAAGAACAATACAATCAGAGTGAAATTTCTCTATCATTTGAACACAAACTAACAGACGTTTATCCTCATTAATCGTGTTGTTGTTTTTGCCCCTATAAAAAAAGTTTGAGTAGTTTTGCACCCTATAAGACTTAATTGTACCAGGCGCTCCTAGCTAAAAACTTCATTATTAAAATTAGACCTTAACCCTTAAGTAAACTATATTATTTTAACTATCACCGGTCAAACCTCAAGTTGGCCCCACTTTGACCCACTAACTCTTGAATCACTACCTCAATTGGTCTGATCATTGATGGGTATCTTAGTTAAAAGAAAACAAATATATAATGCTTAATGCAAATACAGATGTTACTTCAATTATTAACATCAAAACAATGTTATAAAATGATGATAAATATAGGTGGTTACACACATAAAAAAGAAGACAAGGCCAAAATATTATGTTTTTTAAGCAAATGCTAGGAATAGTAAAACTAATTATCAAGATTCTGCATATTGAAAACAAGCTATGGGGCAATTTTTTCCTTGAAAGTTTTTTCCGAGGGCAATTTTGCCCCAAAAGTATAAAAAAGGAGCAATTTTACCTTGGCCTTTATCCTAATTAATTTTGACTGTTAGTTTACCAAATTGACATAATATTCATGTCATTTTTGTTAAGATGTAAATTTGCTCCGGAAGTCTATGTGTCTTCTACTTCATTTTTTTTTCAAAGTTAGATTTAAAACCTCCGAGGCAAATTTGCATACTAATAAAAATGAAGTGGAAGACATGTGGACTGTCAGCTCAACATATTTAGTCAACTAATGGTAACAATTAACCGTGATAATGGGTAGGGTAAAATTGCACACTTTTTGACACTTTCGAGGTAAAATTGGCCTCAAAAAACTTCCAATGTAAAATTGCCCCTCAGAGAAAACTTCCAAGGTGAAATTTCCCTTTAACCTTATTTAAAATTGTTTATCATGATGCCTTATGTACTCATTCTTAGTACATGCAATTTCAAAGGTCCTTATTCTATTTAATATTTTTTCTGATAATCAAAAGGAGCTATTGTAATGCCCCAAAATTCGTAACGCATGAGGATGAACTCTTTCGGGGAATAAAGTGTGAATTATGACCCAAACTAGCAATAGTCAGTGCCCAAGCCCTGTATTTAAGCTTAATTGTGTTGTTAAAGCTTAAAATGAATCAGAAGAGGGGGGAAGGTGAATGAATGAGAAAATGTGTTGATTGGTAATTCAATAGGCATTTCCGTAGTCAAGGGCAAAATTGAAAGAATGGAAAATTTACTGGCCAATTAGTTAGTAATTGAAGAAGAACTTAATTACTAGTTAATGGAATTAGTTAGTGTAATCATATGGTTACATGTCTAATAAGGAGCCATAGATGAGACATGGGTCATTTGTAAGATGAAGCAAGGAGTGGTTGGAGAAAAGCCAAAGAAACAATTTTAAATCATTTTCCTCTTCCCTCTCTCTTTCATGTTTGGCCAAAGGGGCTATAGCAGGCCAAAATCTGATCCTATCTTCATCATTTCTCTCTCTCACTTCAGCCTCTATTTTCGTTTTAGCAAGAAGGAAAGAGAAAGGAAGAAATTCAAGCTTAAGGTGAGATTTTGACCTAGTAAATGAGCTCAAATGCCAAAATTTTCTTCTTTAATCTTGTTCCTCTTGTTAAGGACTTCAATCCTATGGTTTTAGATTTTCAAGAGGAGATGTTTTATTAATTCAAGAAAGTTGGAGGTTGAAGAATTAAAGAGCAAGCTAGTGAAAAAGGAAAAGGTGAGCAAAAGCCATCCTTTGATATATATATATATATTTTGTGATGTTTGGCTGAACATTGAAATTTCTAGAATTTTTCACTAATTTTTGTGCAATTAGGGTGTGTGAGAGGTCATGGTGTTTTAATGATTGTGTTGATGTCTTGTGGTGTCCATTGGCTAAATAGAATTGATTTGAGACTTAAATATGAAGTTTGGAAAATTCTGGTTTTGTGTTTAAATTCTTTAACCCCCAAGTGTTTTGTAGTTATTTAAGAATTGGAATAGGGAATAACTCGTCCTTGATTATGATGTATAGGACTTTACATCTACCCTGACCATGTGAAATTGGTGCTTGAGCGGGAATGGAAAGAATAAGGTAGTGACCTTTCTCTTATATTATGTATATTGCAGGATCTCTTATTAAATGATGATGAATGTGAATCCTGTTGTTATGCCGTTGTGAACTTATGATGAACGTGTATGCTGTCGTCATGCTGAGGAAATGGATATATGGCTAGATGAGATTGAGATGCCAGTTTTGTTGGGATAGAGGAGATTGAGACTCTCGGTAGGCCCCCTGGATAGAAGAGACTGAGACTCTAGGTGGGCCGTTACAGTAGGGTGCTTCGAATAAAAGAGATTGAGATTATGGAGTAGCCTGATGTTGTTGTTGATGCCCAAAAGTCCTAGTTATCACTAGCGGAGTCACTGGTGGGTGTATAGGTAAGGGTAATGTTGTAGAGGCTGATACGGTAGAGCGATGTTGTTGTTGATGCCCAAAAGTCCCAGTTACCACTAGCGGAGTCACTGGTGGGTAAACGGGTGAGGGTAATACCGTGAAAATGGATACGACGAAAAGCTGTCATTTTATGACTTGTGAGTCATGCATCACTGTGGTAGCTAAATACAGCTTTGGAGTGATGTGACAATCATCACACTGCTAGTGAAAGTATCTGAGGCTGCTATTGTGAATTACCGCCAAGAATATGATTGTGTTAATGATATTGTTATTATGAATTGCTGCTGAGAGTGTTATTGTATGCTTTTGTTAAGACTGCTTACATGTTTTGTTTATTATACATTGTATGATTGAAATTGTTGCTATTGAGATTCCTATAAATCTCACTCTTTCCATTACTAACCTATAGCTAGAGCAGGTAGATAACAAGAGAAGCTAGTATTCAAGGATGGTTTGAGTTCATGGCTAGGAGATTAGTTTATGTTGGTTATCACTTGTCAGAACATTTGTTTATGTAAAGGTAGACTGTTGTAATATAATTGTATAATTGTCTGTAATCCCTGATTGAAAATGGGCAAATATGCCCTGTAGGCTTTTATAGTTAAAGTTTGAATCCCGAGTGTCATTGGGAATTTCGTTTGATACTCTGATATGTATGAATGCATCGATACCTAACAGTCTAGGACGTTTTAAAATGTTGGCATGAGACTTGTTTAAAACATGTTGACAAAAGTTTTGAAAAATCCACTTTATCTCAAGTCTAAATCCTATTTTGAAGTTGGGATCTTTCATGAGTTTTAAATTATTTAGTGGTCTCTCTATTAATTTATGATACATTTTCGAACCATATTAATGGCTGTTAAGGCAAGGGGTTACAGCTATGCCTAATAACTACTCAACTATTCGACTAGAAAGCATTTGCTCTTACAATCATCTCACACGATCACTTCAACAATGTCCGGTGAAGTTTCCCACTCTTGTCTATGCACACATATCTCCAAACTCAGTGCTGCCAGTGCATCCACACAATGATTTCCTTCTCTATAAATGTTTAGATCTGCCAGTCCTTTGTTACCATCTCCCTTATTTCATTTACTATGCTTTGACATCCAAGTAGAGTCTTCTCATAATTGATAGCATTGACCACCATCTGGGCATTACTCTCAACCTCTATTCTTTTGAACCCATTGACTAGCACATGATCAAGACTTCTAGTATAGCTCTTGTTTCCGTTGTTGTCGAGATACATTCACTGAGTTTTAATGAAAAATCCTTCAGCCATTCTCTAGTATCTCCTTGTATCACGCCCCTACACCCAGCTCCTCTTTGACTTGACCACTTGCTATCAACATTTAGCTTGCACCAAAACCTCAGCAGAGGTTGCAAGGAATCACTTACCCATTTGTTTTTGTACTCCTTGAGATAGCTCTTGATTGGGTCTAGAGCTTTGAAAGGTACATCAAAATATGGACCGTGGATCTTACCTTTTCTTCACCTCTATAGGCATCAGCATCCAACAACAAACTGCTCTGACCATGACTTATCTTCAGCATATCTTTAACTAAACATTAGATTATTTTTGAGCCAATAAGACCAATTACCAGTAAATAATTTGGTCCAATTCTTCCTAGGCACAGGCATCTTCCAAATCCTTTCCGCATAGGGACAATCATGTAAGACATAAAGTTAATCCTCTCGCCTAAGCTGACATATATCGCAGGCACCATTTGAGCTAGCCCATCTACTTGTAATGTTCTTATTCACAAGCCTATTATAGGTTACAATCCACATGAAGACCTATATCCATTTTGGAGCTTGCAGTTTCCATACCGTTTTCCACATACTCGTTTTATGACTATTCGAAGCACTAAGAAGCCAATTGTATGTACTGGCAAAGGTGAAGTCACCACTTGTGGATAGGCTCCGTATTGGCTGCTCTTGCTTATCATTTGCTTCACTCCTTCTCAGATTTGCCTTATAACTGTCAACTAATTTCTCTACTCCCTTCCAAAGTTTTGAGTCACTCCCTTTAGCAACCAATAGGCTTTCCACACTCTCATCTCTTCCATATTTTCCTAATAGAACTTGCCCCCATTAGCTTTTAGGTTTATGATGCTTCTCTTTTTTAATAGAATTTGAGATATATTTTGGTATATTTAGGGAGTCATTAATACTAAAATAAAGAGATTTATTGGATATTTTGACAGGATATCAATTTAGTGCATTATTTAGGGATTTTATTGCAAATATTATACTTTTAAATTAAATAGGAATATTTAGGATTAGATAAAAGTATAAATAAATAATAATATTTCAAAGTTAGAAGAAAAAACGTAACAAAGTGTTTCAGCCTATTGTTGTTATTATTATCTTTTTATGTTATTTTGTTTTTTAATACTTGTGAAGATCAAAGCGGCACCATTTAGAAAGCTTGAATCATTAGACCTAAAGACCAAAAATGAGAAGCTATAACACATGATTTTGGGAGCCTCTATTGACTATTGAGGACTGGTTATTCATCTTCTTCTTCATCTGACAAATCTGACCGATTGAACCAGAGAGGGGGGAGGCGTTTTGGGTTTGTTCATCTTCACATCAAGATGAGAGGACTGTAGAGGTGATTGAATCAAGGACCGAAGGTGCGATTGAAACCAGAGGAAGAGGATGCCATTGGAGCTACACCAGAACTGTAAAGGGATGCCATGTTTACTGTTCATTGTCACCTTTAATGCAGGCTAAGAGCTGAAACAAGAGAGGAGGACTAGATGGCTGAAGTTTGAAAAGGAGTATTCTCTTTCTTCAATTGGACAACAACAACATCTTCATTTTTCATTTGCATTACATAGACTATCTCTTCTTCCTTTTTCCTTTATCATGTTGATTTTGGAATGGTTTGATGCTGAGATCAATTCAATTGTAGTTTTGAGTAGTTAGTTTTCATTAGGATTATTTCAAACCATTGCAAGGATTGAGACTTTTTATTACTCATTTTGTTAGTTGTTAATGACAACTATGTGTTGATTTTATCTTGTGCCTAATGCTTTTATTTAAGTGGCCACTACTTAGATTGATTTGTTCAATTAAATGGAGCTTGAGAAGGTTAATTTAATTGTAGAACTTAGGTAAAATTATGCTAGATTTGAAGTTCAAGGGTTAAATGGATGGTTACTAACCTAGCATTTGTCAACTTAAGGTTGTTGTTTAATGATTATTTTCTCTTAATTGTAGCAACGAATTATGCACGTTAATTGAGGATATAAATTTGGTTTTGACTTAAGAAAGCTTAATCAAATACTCTTGAACCTTAGACTAACACATTGAGTCATTTAATCTCTAATGGAGTGGTAATTACTTAAGTCTCATGAATTGCAATAGTGAGAAATAATCCTATGCTCCTCTTGTCTTGAAGTGGATTTTAGTTTTAGCCAAATTATTTTCATTAAATATACAATTGACTTTAGAAATACAAAACTTTTCAAATGGCTTACTCAACCTAATTGATAGCATAATTGTGACGATTACTCTGTTTTTGCCCTAGTTCTTGTAAGAACAACAACTTTTTATACTACTTATGACCCATACGGTTATGGTAAGCTAAATGGTGAATAGTTCTGTCGATATTCTCCAAAAAAATTTAACTAAAATGCATCACTAATCACCACTAAGAATTTTATGGCAGCTCTGCCCTCAATTTTTGGTATACAAATTTGTCTCCAAGACACTGCATGCCTTTTCCTTGCTCCATCTTGATCCCCCCAAATGAAATTCCTTTGGGCATGTTTAATTTCCTTGATAACTCCCTAAGATATTCTACCATGTTGCATGGGGTATAAAGCCACAGAACTTGTAATCGATTTAACAAGAGTCAAGCGACCTATGAGATACAAACTAGACGCTTGCCATCCACTGTGCCTCTTATGAACATGTTCCATGATCATCTTGAACTTATCTTTCAGCATTCTTGGTAATGATATGTCTTCACTAAGGTATATTCTCAAGCTCAGGAACTTGCTGGAAGTTGCTTCTGCTGTAGATCTCACTCCTCTCTTGTTAGTTAACGTTGGGTGAAAAGTAGATATAGGACTTGTCCTAACTAACTTTATGACCTAACATGAGACCAAATTCCTACAAACATTGAGTAATAACGTCTATCTAGTTAGTTGTAGCTTTTGCAAAAACAACAAGATTGTTAATAAACATCATATGTGACATGATGGGACTTTTACACCCTGCTCTCAAGCCTCTCCATTTTTTCTCTTGTACTCTATCAAGAATCATATGAGTGAGTTTTTCCATTCCAAGCACAAAGAGATATAAGGATATGGGGTCCCCTTACTGTAACCCTCTTGATGTACAGAAGTTCTCCAATTTCTCACCATTCTAGAGAATATTAGTTGTTGAGATGTCAATATAGCTCATAATTCTTCTACCATAGAAGTAGGGCACTATATTTAATTAAGCACTTTCTTTATATAACTCCAACTAATTTAATTATAAGCTTTTTCAAGATCCATTTTGATTGCCATGAACCCTTTTTTACCTCTCTTCTTTTCATCAAGTGTATAATCTCACTAACAATAATGTTCCTTCTTGAGACAAAGCTAACTTGAAAGGGGGACGAGACAAGCTTTGCCATAATCTATTTTAATCTCTTGACCAGGATTTTGAAATGCGTAAATGACATTTCATAACGATATCGGTCTTAAATGTGTCACCTTTTCAAGGTTATCCACCTTAGAAATCAAGGTGATTAGCATATTATTGATGTCTTTGATGTTTTCAGGATTTTCCCACATTGTTTAAATAGATCTAATCCACCTTGCCTAACAAAGTCACAATCTTTGGAAGAATATGGCCAGATATCCATAAGGACCAAGTGCTTTCAGTCGTCTAATGTCAAACATGGCCCTCATGATTTCCTTGTGAGAAATAACTTCACATATTACATCCCTTTTTTCTTGAAGAACCGTCACCCAAGAATGTTAAGTTTGGGCCCAGTAACGATGAACTTCTTCTCTAAAAAGGTTCTTGAAGTAGGAATTAACCACATTTTCAACTTCCTTTTCCCCTTCTACCCGTATGCCATCATCATTCTTCAAGGTATTGACTCTATTTTCTTCTTCTGATAGTACTTTTTGTATGGTAGAATGAAGTGTCTTCATTTAACGTGTGTGCATTTTGGAACCATAAGATCCCTTCCCTATCTAAGACTTATTTTAATTCCTCACGTAATTCTTTTTCTAGGTTCTCAAAATGCAAATTTTTTAAGTCCTGTAATGCGCTTTGGATACCTCTTAACCTTCTCAGTAGTTCCTTCTTTTTCTTTTTGATATCCTAAAAACTGCTATGTTCTAATCCACCAGCCTCAATTTTAGTTGTTCTACCTCACTTCATGCATCATCATGATTTGAACAATTACTGTGAAGGAATTAAATTCATTATGCTTCAACCATGCTGCTTCAAATCAAAAGGGTCAGTTGTCTCTTCAACTTTAGTCTCTCGATAAAGAAATAATCAATGGGTGGTGATCAAATTTTACTCTTAGGCTTACTCTAACTGTGGCCTCACACAATTCATTTCTTCAATTAGCATTACATAAGGCAATGTGTAGGAAAAATATAAGGAGAGCGAACTGGCATACTGGGGAGAATCCATATTTAGATCTAGGTCAAAGCTCTAATGCTCCATAATAGTGTCCACACAATTATTAGACTACTAAAGCCTAATTGTGATTTACACAGTAGATCACCAGAAAAAGAAAGATGATATGAGAGAAGAGATTGCTAGAAAACTCAATAGCATGAGTGGTTTGCAATTGAGGAGGCACACTTTATTTATAGTGGTTTAGAGTGGCCACTAATTAGGAAACGTGTGTACTCCTTCTTACCCTCCAAGACAGTAATTAAATTAATTGATTCTCAATTAATTTTCTAATTATGGTGACTTACTCCTCAATTAACAATCTAATAATTAATACTGACTTATTCTTTAGTTTGCAATTAATGCTGATTTTATTCTTATTTGATTAGGTTACTTGTATCCTAATCAAATAGTTCAGCCCATCAAGGGCGAACTTGGACCCAAAGTCTAACATCTCCCACTCACACTTGATGGGCATCCCATCGTGCATCCGTTACTCTTTCCTATTTCATACTAGGCATCTGCCATGACCGCATGGGCAAAATTATTTTCAAGATTTAGAGCTTGTGATACTAGAAATCCCTCATATCAGATCAACATCCAAGGACACCCTTTATATATATCTGTAAGCTATATATTCATTGCCTCAGATGCCCTAGATTCTCCCATACATATTACTCATGGCATATCTAATCCCTCTCAAGTTAATATATTGATTAACTTAGATTTCCTTCCATGCACATAGTATCCGCACTTATAAGCTACACATATAGCTATTAAGGGGTTGGCCACAGATACTAGCACATCTTATGTATCTAGGAGTAAATCTTCCTTTTTGACTAAACATTAGTCTATCTTGACTTGATCGCTTTCCTAGTTTTCACTCGCTTGACCGAATCGAGTGTGATCATGGAGTTTCAACTAAAGTAGCTGTCACCAAACCAAGCTTTCATGATGCTGCCTAAGTTTTAAGGGCATCACGGAAGGATTCATCCTTCCTAAGACTCACACTGTAGTAAACTAGGGATCTTGCACTTATATCTCATGTTGCAGTCTAACTCTAAAGCACATGCAATATGAATTGCATGCTACAATGTACGGTTTGTGGTATACGCCAATTTCTTTCTTTTTCACCAAACAAGCATTAGTTCTAAAATGTACTCAACATTTGAACCAGAACTATCTTTTTTCACAATATCCCTTTTACAATCTCATTTGCAAAAAAGAGTTCTATACCTGGCTACAGGTCTATATTCATGCTTCGATCCATTTTCTGTGTATATGCACACATGTCACTAGTACAAAAAAGGTGATTTAGACCGGCACATTTAAACCGGTTGTAGTAAATGATGTCTAAAATAAATGCGCGGTGGCATTTACGTAATTATAAAGAATTTGGGAGACCGGTTATTATAATAACCGGTCTAAAAAATACAATTAAGACCAGTTGTACACTTACCGGTCTTAAAAGATTAATTTTTAGACCGGTTATTATAACAACCAGTCTAAAAATTAATCTTTTTAAGACCGGTTGCTAGAGAACCGGTCTAAAATGAAGCTTTTTAAGACCGGCTGTTAGACAACCGGTCTTAAAAGTGGATTTTAAGACCGGTTGTTAGACAACCGGTCTAAAAAACTTCATTAAAACCGGTTAAGCTACTTAACCGGTCTTAAAAACTCCCCCAAATTTTAACCGCCTCCCCTGGCCGCCCTCTCCATTTCTGAAATCAACTCTTGGCTTCTTTCATCCCAATTATTTCTCTTCTCAGTGCTCAACTCACCGTCCCTTACCTGATCTTTGAATTAGAACAATCAAATCCGGCCGGTCGCTGCTCATGGTTGTCACTGTTGGGTCACCGTCTTCGTTTGCTTCTGGTTTTTGAGCTCCATCCGTCATTCATTGAGACTCAAGGAGGTCTTCGTCTTCATCTTATTGTTTGAGGTATGCTTCCTCGTCCTCGATCTACATTTACCCCTATACATAATTACTATATAGAAGCAATTTTGGAAAGTTGCCTCCAGATTTGGAATTCCAATTGGTGTGCTCGTTTGGTATTTTTTTTTTTATATACTGGCATGAAATCCTCTGAGATAGAGGGGGGAGTTCATAGATTCAATTCATGATGTGAGAGTTAGTAAATGGTAGTAGCTAATAAACGTTTACTACTTTTTAAGGAGTTGCCTTATATCCTACAACAAGTTTAAGAGTTCAGATACTTGTGCCAATGTTAAATATTGGTTAATGATTTGTACATATTTTTGTAAGCACTCTGAGTGATAAGATATGTTTTAGCCCTAATAAGCATATGAGACCCAACTCATATAAACTTTTATATTTAAAAAAAAGAGTTAGTAAATGGATAGGCACATGTTAATTATTCTATAATAAAAAAACATTTTATATCTTAAATATACGTATTCTCAAGTGGAGATATTTTTTTTGAAATTGTGTGGATGGTGGGAGAAAGAAGACCAAGGAATAGTTGATAATGATTTGAGTAGAGAAAACATCACAAGCAAAAACAACAAAAGAGGAAGGATGAAAAAGAAAGGTCAACATTTGAGAAGATGCATGGTTATGACTAAGTCCATATACAGAGACATGCCCATACATATTATTTATTTCCTTTTCTTTTTAATTATAGGAGAATTTTTTTAAAGATTTTTATCCTATTTATAGGGAACAAAATGATAGCTAGCTAAACCCTAAACAAAATGAGGAATCTTTTTTAGTCAAGAATCAATGTTTACAAAGAACTAATCAACCCAAGATAATTACTAAACCCTAAACTCTTAGGGAGTTATGAGAGAGAATATAATATGAGGTTTTTTTTTACATATATAGAAAAGCCAAATGATATTAATAACAAAAACATAAAGTACTAGTACATCATAAAGGCAACAAACTAAAAAACGAAACAAAAAAAAAGTTAGCATATAAATATAAAATATGATTAGCTATTGCTGCAACGAAATATTTTTCAAATAAAAAGAACTAGTAAATAAAGAGAGAAATGTGAGAATATTTTTCAAGATTACATTTCATGTTTCTTTCATTTGACTCACATCCCACACATATCTATAATCTATATTATAGATATGACCCGTTCACTTTTTGTTATAAATAAAGAATGTCTTTTGAGTAGGCTTGAACCTATAATACTGAACGGAGATATAATGGCATTAATAAGGTCATGCCTATATATTCCAATCATTATGGATAAAGAGGAAGTCTCTGCTTTAAAAGATAATCTTCCTCCCTCAGGATTGTTGACTAATATTCTTCTGAATTCAAATTGAGCATGTGACCAAGCGCCGAAATGAGTAGTCAACTGTCCACCACCGACAAATGGAAGGTGATCAAGTCCGAGTGTCAGTTAATGAGGTGATTATTGCAGATGCACCTGTCCCTATCCCTTCTGATGAATTCAAGATCGTTAGCGATGTGTTGGGCACATTCATCTTGTGGCCAACGAACCTTGTTTCTAGTCGAGCCAAGGAAAGTTCGATCAAAGCCCCACCAAGTCCAGCTCCCTTCACTCAGTAAGAAGTTTCACAGCCTCCATTGAATATCATGCAGCAAGTGATTCTGATGGCATATGATACATCATTCAAAACAAGAGAGTGGCCTATGGATTCAGTTGTTGGACAGTCAGGAGTGACATGCTATCTTGAGAGGGATGATTTGATGTCCCTGGTAGCTCCTGGACAAAATCTTACGATTGGGATTGTCCAACTGTTCTTAATGTAAGTAGCTTCTGCAATTCAAAGTAAATGTTTTAAAAGTTTCACCGTTTACCTTTTATTTATGTGCTTGCGTTATTGTAGTACATGCATCGTAGGTTGGTCTCCTCTGGTAAAAGTGAAAAATTTGGATTCTTATGCCCCCATCACATCCAAGAGAAAGGGACCACTGCTGCTAGTAGACATAGATACTTGTCAGAGAGGCTTAGTGAAACTGGAACTGAGTGTTTCTTGGCTCCATATGTGCATAGGTAAGAAACAAACTGATATTTTATAATTTATATAATGTTTTATGTTTGCTTAATATTCTTCTGTTTTTTTCAGTGATCATTGGCAGTTGCTTCTTTTATGCAAGAGTAGTTATACTGTCATCCTCTTATGTTCCCTCCACTTCAAACCAGAGAATGATTTGAAAAAGACCATGAATTCGTTAGTTTTCTTGCATTATTACCTTTTGTATACAAAGTTTATGGAATTTGTGTAAAACCAATAACCTTTGTCATTATGATGATCATAGGGCTATGCGGACATTCCTACACAGTGCTTGTGGTAAGCATGTTCGTGACTTAAAGGACCCTACATGGATCATGCCAAAGGTTAGTACATATGGATTTGTTTAAAGAATGTAATAAGACATGCCTTTATATTTCTTTTAATGATATCATGTTTTTTCTCAGAGCCGTCGGCAACCAAAGGGGTCCAACTTATGTGGTTTTTATGTTTTGAGACACATTTACAATATTATCACTCTAGGCACGACTGATTTTACTTAAGAGGTAAATTTATATTTCAAAACTTTTGTTTTACTTTATTGTTTTTAAGTTCCTAAGTCAATGTTTCGTCTGGTTTTGGTGTTACAGATGTTTGATCTTGCTGATCCCTTTCCTGAAGAAGATATTGATTTCATTCGCACATATTGTGCTGATTTCATCCATGAGCTATTACAAAAATAGTGAGTTTTTGAATCCAACGTTATATTGTACATTATTGTTCTCATATTATTGCTAACTTTAGTTGAATCAGTAGGGACTTGTAGATCGATTATATCCCTAGTTTACTCTTGTTGAATTGTGATGGCTGTGTCTTGGTGTTTTTGCCTTCAAATGAAGCATAGAAGAAGCAAGCACATGAAACCCGTTTTTCTGACAAAGAGAAGATAGAATAACCTTAGGCTCCTAAAATTCTTCATAGAATGATACCTTAAATCTTTAATATTTGGCATGTTTGTTTGTGGGACTTGTATCTTCCATTTCCATTCTCTCAGATTGTGTGTTCACATAATCCCCCCTACTTTCATTCTGCATGTATTTGGCTCTGATTTGTATGTTTTATTTTATTTTTGTGATTGCTTGGTTTCATTTATTTGAAGCAATTTTTGTTATATGATCTTGTCTTCTATAATGTGAAAATGTTTGTTTTTCTCACGGACTGTTTCATTCCTTATGTATTATCTCTCTCTCTCACCCTCTGTTCCACAAAATTACATTCTGTGTGCATCACAATGCTTCAATAGTTGTATTAATGATATAAGCGATTTCTTTCATTCACAAAGCACTCATTTCCAAATATTATTTTCTAGCAGGGAGAAATTAACATGTTCTAATTTTGATGAGTAATGAAGTGAGTGAATTGATGATATATGCAGGGATTATGGATTCTTCATATTCGTCAAAGGGAAAGAAGAAGGGCTTGGCAGATCAAGCAGGTTATGCAATGCAATATGGTTCTGATGACAATAACAATGGACCAAAGGGCATGTTCATTTCTTTGCATGTTCATTTCCCAGAAACTTCATGTTTGGTGTAGGCAACCAAAGGGACACTGGGGCCTAAGGAAGGTACAATCAACTTCAAAAGAAGAAGCTTTTGTTTTACTGCTGTCATTTGGTCATCCTTACTATCTAATTGCAAATGAATCATCAATGTATGACTGTACTGGCTTGTATGAACATTAATTTGTTGCTGCTATAGACTGGTGCTTTTGAATTTTGAAATTGAAATCAGTGATTAATTGCAAATGAATCATCAATGTAAGACCGGTTGTTCCCACAACCGGTCTTAAATATGGATCTTTAAGACCGGTTGTGGGCACAACCGGTCTTAAAAGTGTGACTTTTAAGACCGGTTATAACAACCGGTCTAAAAAATAACAGACTTTTTAGACCTGCTCTATCAAGACCTAATACAGAACCGGTCTAAAAAGTCATTTTTAACTGGTCTAAAAAGTCATTTTTCTACTAGTGTGTGGATCTCATCTCAATCTAACTGAGGTGACTCAAACACAATGATTCTTCTTAACCATCTCATGGTGATCATTTGTTCGTCTTACCCTCTCATGCCTCTATAAAACATGGGAAGACGGTCGTTTGTGTGAGTGAACTAACCTTTTTGAACCTGTATGACATACAAAATTGTATACCTTATATGTATTTACTCATAACATACATACTATTTCTTTTATCTTCATATAAAAGAATTTCACGACCTTACATTTTATTTGTATCAAGCTATGGGCTCAGTAAGGGGATCTACCAACATTCCATCAGCAGAACGTCATTGAACTGTCACTTTCCCTCTTTGAAAGCGTATCTCTCGTAGAGATATATCAAATGTATATTTCACCTTGCTGTGATACTTAAGATCCTCATCATAAGATGTTATCGTTTGGATCCTTCTATCCACTATTCATTCCCAATCACTCATAGGAACCTCTCTAGCCATAAGGTGACTTGAATGATGGTATGACACAATCTATGTTCTAATTCAAAGGATAACAGAAATACATTGTATTTTTCTTTACTCTATTATCATTTGCCTAGGCCTTATATTGGAGTATCCTTTCAAAGGAAAGTTGTTGGCTTGACAACTTAATCCATGGTTATTCTCATAATCTTTTTCATAACAGGACCAAAAATAGCTTCCAAGTCTGACAAAAAATATTTGGTCTTATATACAAGAATGTGTACATTCATATTACTAAACATAGTCTTATATGGGACTCTTTCCACTTTTTCTATGTTGGATTCCTCATAGGATATATAACCTCTCTAGGTTTGTGCCCTTGACTTCAAGGGTGTCCATGGGTTTGTAGTTTGGCATCCTAAGATGCCTAAGGTTTACACTTGTACATGTCTTAGGTGACAAAGACTATATCTTCCTTGTGCAATCTCCATTTACCTTGTCATTCAAGATATTATTTATTTAACCCATGATTTTTCAACTCAAAATTTAAGGATTCTCTTATCCTTTATTCTTTTGACTCCTTTGACACTTGTTTTAGCTAAACATATGTCATTTGACAAAGGATGACTTCACAAAAAATCATCACTAGACCGTTTGGCACTCATGTAGTAGTCTTCAATTATCTCGAAGTTGGTGAGGCTTTTACCTTGTGAAACCTCATATACTATTATCTGGGTGATTGTTTCTACATAGCCCTTAAGCTGCTTTATGCAGAGTTCATAATCCAATTTCCAAAATTCCAAATTGGAAAGCGGTCTTTACATCATCTTGATGTAATTTTAAGACTAAGCTTATTGTCATAGCCAAAGTTTAGATTTAAAATGCACAATGGACAACCTTCCAGTGTAGTACCCCTTAGCCACTAAGTGTTTTAGGTTTTACATGCCCCCAACAGATTTGAGAACCTACTTATGTAGGATCGGTAAGCACAGCGGAAGAATTTAAAAAAAAAATTTCACCGATCCTAATCGAGGATCTATCAACGACGTTTAAACCAAGTTAGAAGGGTTCATACCTTTTTGATGATTCAGAGTTTTCACGATCTCTAGGAGCCAACACGTCAGGTCTGCTCCCTCTACCGGTATCCACACGAATGCTCTCCAACCGAGACTGCGTGCTAGCGCTTCTAATGTCTCCAAGGGTTTAACTTGCGGCTCTCAATTCTGATGTACCCTGAGTCTATCAGCTCTATCAAGTTTATAACCCATGAGGGTTATTTTCAAATTTCAAAATTAATCATCATTAATTTCGAAACTAATTAACAATTAATTATCTTGATAAGCTAATTAAATAAATTCAGTTTAAATTAAATCTGTCCAACAGTTTTAATTTAACCTATTTATTTAATCTAAAAAAAGAGCCATTAGATTTAATTTATCTTCATAAATTAAATCTGAGATACTATATCTCTATCATGTTAGTTATTAAATTTAATATATCTTAATAAATTAAATTTAAAACCAACATAATATAATAACATCATATAATATATATATACATATATATATATAATATATTTCGAAAATATATATATCTATATAATATTATTAAATATAATAATAATATATATATATATATAAGATATATATTTCAAAAACATATATATATATATATATCTATATAATATTATTAATGAATTTTATATTATATATATATAAATATAAAATTCATCCACCCTAAATCAAACATTATCTCGTGTTGGGCCATTCTTGTATGCGACCCTGTAGACCCATATGAAGTTGGCAGTGGGCCAATAATTACACTAACCCAAAAGTCGCAAGCGGCCTCTAGCAAGACATTACGACTACCCAATTCATATAAGGATCGTTATCACGATGCAACCTGTCATACAACTATGTCACGTCCCTTTTGTCACACGATATATCGATCAAGGATAAGGTATGGAAAATGTCATCCTCTTGTTCCTGACCATTACTTTCTCGATTCCTGAGTAGCTTGATAACAGAGACAGAAACTCCTTTCATCATAGTATGGCCATACATTTCTCAGACTCACTCATCGAGCGGCCCAGTAATATCTCTCTACTAATGTGAGGGACAAATTCCATCTTGATCATTCATATTCCTCTACATGAAAAACCACCAAGCCCGATCGTAGCCTTTATCATCACCCGGTCAAAAGTGACTTTTGACTAGTTCAAAGCTTAGCAACTCTCATGTAGGAATCCATGATGACCTCAGGTCTAAGGGCATTGTGACGTGGTTATACATGAGAAAAGCTTATGACTTGATCAATGTAGCTTTCTCATAAGGGGTCGGTCCAGCACCTTGTACTCTTACAAGTGCCTAAGACTTTGATTCGTATCTCCATATCTTATCAAAGTCATACTGGTCTTGTTTCATCTATGCTCCCGCATAGATGACCGACCAGGGACATTTTAGGACAATCTTTATGAATTATCCAAGGATACAATTATCACAGTTAACATGCAAATAATATGATAACAGAATGGAGAAATTTCATTAAAATAATAATGTTTAAAGTACAATGATTGGCCCTTAGGGCACAATTTCCAACATCCTCCCACTTGCCCTAGGTGCAATCATTAATTTGCCTAATTCCCATTGCCCTAACATGACGCTCATGCTTTGCCTGTGCAAGTGGCTTAGTAAGAGGATCAGCAACATTATCTTCTCCTGCTACTTTGCATATCTTTATATCACCTCTATCATTGATTTCTCTAATAAGATGAAATCGCCTGAGTATGTGTTTGGTCCTTTGATGTGACCTAGGCTCCTTGGCCTATGCAATAGCACCGCTATTGTCACAGAACAAATCTATTGGATTTGAGATGGTAGGCACCACCCCTAGTTCAGTAATGAACTTTCTGATCCAACGGCTTCTTTAGCTGCATTTGATGCTGCTATATACTCAGCTTCTATTGCAGAATCTGCTATAGTGCTTTGTTTGGAGCTCTTCTAGCTTACTGCTCCACCATTCAGGAGGAATACATATCCAGATTGTGATTTAAGGTCATCTTGGTCAGTTTGGAAACTTGCATCTGTGTAACCGGTTACACAGAGCTCATCATCCAATCCACCATAGACCAAAAATAAGTCCTTAGTCCTTCTTACGTACTTTAGGATATTCTTAACGGCAGTCCAATGTCCCTCACCAGGATCTTGTTGGTATCTGCTGGTCATACTTAAGGCAAACGAGACATTCGGTCGAGTACAGAATATGGCATACATGTTGGATCCAATGGCCGAGGCATATGGAACCTTACTCATGCGATCTCGCTGATCAGGTGTACTAGGACACAGATCCTTGCTAAGATGGCTGCCATGAGACATAGGCATGTAACCCCTTTTTGAATCATGCATATTGAACCTATGCAGTATCTTATCTATGTATGTGCTCTGACTTAGGCCTATTAGTCTTTTGGATCTATCCCTATAGATCCTAATCCTTAGGATATAGGTGGCTTCACCTAAGTCTTTCATTGAAAAGGACTTTCCTAACCAAGACTTGATACTCTGCAAGGTAGGAATATCATTCCCAATGAGTAGGATGTCATCTACATAAAGCACTAGAAATACAACTATGCTCCCACTAACCTTCTTGTTTTTTTTTGCCAAGACACTAACCTTCTTGTAAACACAAGGTTCATAGATGTTTTGAATGAATCCAAACTCTTTGACTACTTCATCAAAACGATGATTCCAGCTCTGAGATGCTTGCTTCAATCCATAAATAGATCTTTGAAGCTTGCAAATTTTACCAGAGTCCTCTGGACGCACAAAACCTTCAGGTTGTGTCATGTACACATCCTCAAGTAGCTTTCCATTAAGGAAGGCTGTTTTGACATCTATCTGCCATATTTCATAGTCATAATATGCTGCAATGGCAAGAAGGATTCTGATTGATTTGGCCATTGCAACTGGGGAAAAGGTTTCATCATAGTCTACACCATGAGTTTGAGTGAATCCTTTTGCAACCAGTCGTGCCTTGAAGACATTTACATTGCCATCCATGTCAGTTTTCTCCTTGAAAACCCATTTGCACCCAATGGTTTTTACACCTTCAGGTGGATCGACTAAGTTCCATACCTGATTGTCGTACATGGATTGCATTTCAGACTTCATGGCATTTAGCCATTTCTCAGAGTTTTGTCCCACTGTGGCTTCTCGATAGGTGGTGGGCTCATTTTGCTCAATGAGCAACACATCACGGCCTTCAATAATCAGAAATCCATATCTCTGAGGCTGATGCCGTGTCCTATCAGATCTTCATGGACCTTGTGTTACTTGAGGAGGCTCAGTAACTTGTTGTGAGTCTTCTCTAATTTCCATCTGTGGTTCTGTACCATCTTGTAGATCTCGAATTTCTTCGAGATGTACGTCGCTCCCACTGGTTGTTTTAAAGACAAACTCTCTTTCTAGAAACTTGCCATTTCGAATAACAAACACTTTGTTATCGGTGGGATTGTAGACATAGTATCCTTTCGTTTCTTTAGGATACCCTACGAAAAGGCACTTTATGGATCTGGGCACTAATTTATCAGAGGCTTGTTGCTTAACATATACCTCACATCCCCAGATTTTAAGAAAAGATAAACTTGGTTTCTTTCCAGTCCATATCTCATATGGTGTCTTTTCAATTGCCTTAGATGGAACACGATTTAGTGTGAATGCAGCTGTCTCTAGGGCATGTCCCCAAAAGGACGGTGGAAGATCTGTTTGACTCATCATAGATCGAACCATATCTAATAGTGTTCGATTCCTCCGTTCAGAAACGTCGTTCCATTGTGGTGTTCCTGGAGGAGTCAATTGTGAGATTATCCCACAACTCCTAAGATGGTCAGTGAATTCTTGGCTCAAATATTCACCACCTCGATCAGATCTAAGTGCTTTAATTGTTTTACCAAGTTGGTTTTGTACTTCATTTTGGAATATTTTGAACATTTCAAAAGATTCAGATTTATGTTTCATTAGATAGATATAGCTATATCAACTAAAGTCATCTATAAATGTAATGAAGTAGACATAACCTCCTCTGGCAGCTATATTTAATAGTCCACATACATCTGTATGTATGAGGCCCAATAATTCAATAGCCCTCTCACTGTGCCCAGTGAAAGGTGCCTTAGTCATCTTTCCTAATAAGAAAGATTTGCATGTATCATATGATTCAAAATCAAATGAGTTTAGAAATCCATCTTGATGGAGTTTAGAAATGCGTTTCTCATTTATGTGGCCTAGACGACAATGCCATAGGTAGGTCAGATTCAAATCGTTTGATTTTATCCTCTTAGTAGTTACGTTATAGATATTCCCATTATTAGGATGTTCCAAATTTAATATATAATGACCAACATGCAAATCACCATCAGCATAGAAAATGTCATTACGATAAATAGAACATTTACCATTCCTAGTAATGGAAGTATAACCTTCCTTATCCAAATAAGAAAGAGAAACAATGTTACTACTCAAAGCAGGAACATAATAGCAATTGTTCAAAACTAACAAAAGCCCACTGGGCAGAACTAATTCATAAGTGCCTATAGCTAAAGCAGCAACACTTGCTCTGTTTCCAACTCGTAGGTCCACCTCGCCCTTCTTCAGCTTTCTACTGTCCTTTAGACCCTGCACATTTGTATAAATGTGAGAACCACATGCAGTATCTAATACCCATGTAGAGGAAGTAGAAAAATGAATGTCTATAACATAAATACCTGAAGCGATAGCCCCGCTATCCTTCTTGTCCTTTTTCAGATCTTCCAGGTAGAGTTTGCAATTCCTCTTCCAATGACCGGGTTCATTGCAGAAGTAGCAGACTCCTTCCTTTGGAGGCTTTGCCTTCCTGGGTGCAGGCTTGGTTTCAGGCTTGTTTGACTCTTTGGTCTTACCACCTGAGCCATTACCCTTCCATTTGCCCTTCCCTTTCTTTTTCATACCCTTTCCTTTCTGAACCATTAAAAATGTGCTAGGCTTTTTCTTAATGCTTTGCTCAGTAGTTTTGAGCATCCCATGCAGCTCAGAAATTGATTTCTCCATGTTGTTCATGTTGTAGTTCATAACAAACTGGTCATAACTCTCCGGGAGTGAGTTGAGGATCAAGTCCGTAGCTAACTCCTGGCTCATGGGAAATCCAAGCCTCTCAAGGTGATCAATATAGCGTTTCATCTTTAACACATGAGTACTAACTAATGCACCTTCAGCCATTTTGCAGGAATGTAAGGCCTTTGTGGTCTCATACCTTTCTTGCCTTGCCTGTTGCTGGAACATTTCCTTGAGATGTACTATCATCTCATGAGCCTCCATGAGTTCCAGATCTTTTTGGAGCTCTGGAACCATAGTGGCAAGCATCAGGCAACCTACATCCACAAAGTCATCCTTATGCTTTGTGTAAGCATCTCACTGAGCTCTTGGAGCATTAGCTGCAGGCTCCTCGGAATGGGTTGATCGAGGACATAAGCCTTTCTTTCCTGCTTGAGAACAATTCTCAAGTTCCTAAACCAGTCAAGAAAGTTTGTCCTATTGAGTTTGTCCTTCTCAAGGACCGATCGCAATGATAGTGTAGCAGTATCACTAGTCGACATGATTATACAATTAAAATATGCAAAGTTAGTTAGTAATCTCCCACTAAATTAACAACCCTTAATATAATAATTAGTGGGCTAAGATCCACATTTGGCTTAAACTTAAGTCCGCTTTGGCAAGATGCTTAAATTCAAGTTATTTAGGTAGGTAACCTATTTACCAATTACATCACATGTAACTCTTAGATCTTTATGGGATTTAATCATCATATGATCTGGCATGTTTAACCCCATCTAATGCCTTGAGATTCAAAACCATTTTGTTAATCTCAATTAAGTCAAAACAATAATGAATATTATGAGCAGCACAATTACTCAAGCTTGTCTCATCAAGATAACTCAAGTGCATCCACTTTGGTGGTTTCCACAATTGAGCGATCTAGGTTTTGACAAGTATTCATTAATTGACGGCATTATGACTTAAGATTTAATTTAGAGGGCTTAATTAATTAGTTTTGTTTATATGGATGCAATCATGGTCGTATCTCATACAGATAAATACATATAAACGTAAAAGTAATCATGCAATGATCTTATCAAAAGCATAATTTAAACGTGACACAACATGGCTTACCTAACCTAAAATCCTCCCAAGACCATGAGAGGACTTCTCTAAAAAAAGAGAAATACATTGAGAGAAACCTCGTTTAAACATTCGAGGGGAGTGAGATGAGAAGAGAATGTACATCAAGAGTATTTAGAGAAAGGCAAAGCATGCAGGCCGTATTTAAATATTACAACCTTTGTAAAATTCTAAAGCCATGTTGTTCACCATACCCAAACAAGGATAAATAATAAACCACAACAAGAATTCATACAATATGAAAAGCAATAAATGTCATGATCAGATTATATTGTTCTACGCAGAGGTGGTCACGGCGGTCCCCATAGTTCGGATCCCTATTACCCGAATAGATATTCAAACCTAGACCCAATTTGATTGCCGCCAACTACGATCTCAGGTACCCTACCCAATTTCATGCTTGTTCAAAACGAAAATCACATACATGTTTCAAGATATACATGTTTGGAATCAATTTCACGCTTGTTCCAAAACGAGAATCACATACATATTCGAGTGTTTCTTATAAACATACATACACATCCCATATATATCACATGTATAAGAATCATCAACACAATTTAAACGCACAATTGATCTGCCTCTGATACCACTGTAGGATCGGTAAGCACAGTGGAAGAATTTAAAAAAAAAAATTTCACCGATCCTAATCGAGGATCTATCAACGGCGTTTAAACCAAGTTAGAAGGATTCATACCTTTTTGATGATTCAGAGTTTTCACGATCTCTAGGAGCCAACACGTCAGGTCCGCTCCCTCTACCGGTATCCACACGAATGCTCTCCAACCGAGACTGCGTGCTAGCGCCTCTAATGTCTCCAAGGGTTTAATTTGCGGCTCTCAATTCTGATGTACCCTGAGTCTATCAGCTCTACGATAGACTCAAATTTCAAAATTAATCATCATTAATTTCGAAATTAATTAACAATTAATTATCTTAATGAGCTAATTAAATAAATTCAATTTAAATTAAATATGTCCAACAATTTTAATTTAACCTATTTATTTAATCTAAATAAAGAGCCATTAGATTTAATTTATCTTCATAAATTAAATCTGAGATACTATATCTCTATCATGTTAGTTATTAAATTTAATATATCTTAATAAATTAAATTTAAAACCAACACAATATAATAACATCATATAATATATATATACATATATATATATATAATATATTTCGAAAATATATATATCTATATAATATTATTAAATATAATAATATAATATATATATATATATATAAGATATATATTTCAAAAATATATATATATCTATATAATATTATTAATGAATTTTATATTATATATATATATATAAATATAAAATTCATCCACCCTAAATCAAACATTATCTCGTGTTGGGCCATTCTTGTATGCGACCCTGTAGGCCCATATGAAGTTGGCAGTAGGCCAATAACTACACTAACCCAAAAGTCGCAAGCGGCCTCTAGCAAGACATCACGACTACCCAATTCATATAAGGATCGTTATCACGATGCAACCTGTCATACAACCATGTCACGTCCCTTTTGTCACACGATATATCGATCAAGGATAAGGCATGGAAAATGTCATCCTCTTGTTCCTGACCATTACTTTCTTGATTCCTGAGTAGCCTGATAACAGAGACAGAAATTTCTTTCATCATAGTATGGTCATACATTTCTCAGACTCACTCATCGAGGGGCCCAGTAATATCTCTCTACTAATGTGAGGGACAAATTCCATCTTGATCATTCATATTCCTCTACATGAAAAACCACCAAGCCCGATCGTAGCCTTTATCATCACCCGGTCAAAAGTGACTTTTGACTAGTTCAAAGCTTAGCAACTCTCATGTAGGAATCCATGATGACCTCAGGTCTAAGGGCATTGTGACGTGGTTATACATGAGAAAAGCTTATGACTTGATCCATGTAGCTTTTTCATAGTGGGTCGGTCCAGCACCTTGTACTCTTACAAGTGCCTAAAACTTTGATTCGTATCTCCATATCTTATCAAAGTCATACTGGTCTTATTTCATCTCTGCTCCCGTATAGATGACCAACCAGGGACATTTTAGGACAATCTTTATGAATTATCTAAGGATACAATTATCACAGTTAACATGCAAATAATATGATAACAGAATGGAGAAATTTCATTAAAATAATAATGTTTAAAGTACAATGATTGGCCCTTAGGGCACAATTTCCAACAACTTATTCCCAATAGCCTCTTGGCTAGGTGACAAATTGCCCAAACATGTTCTAAGCTAGTTTCAAAACAAAAAGAATCCAAACCCTCCTGTATGACACTTTGCAATTCTTATTAGTAGGTGCTTCTAGTGTCTCTCAGATACTTATAGGTAGTAATCATTATCTTCTAAATGATGAAGCAAGAATTTAATCCATTTGGGAATCTATCCCCTTATAGTAATTTGCTGGATGACAATTTACTCTGAGGTGGATTTCATAGGATTCTTTTTCTATGTATGAGTGAGGTAATTCTCTCGTAACTTACCTCTTACCTCTTTCGTTATGAAAATAGTCTCAACCCTCCCACTCAGATCAGTGAACTTAGGAACATTTGGTTATTCCTTATTACTATGAACCTCTTAAAAAGATTCAATATGATTAATGCTCATTTCCTGTTAGGAAATATAGGTTTTATGAATATTGCGTCCCTTAGTTCTCTTGCAGTCGCTGAGCCACCATTATTTTCACTAATGAAGACGTGTCTTGTCTAATTCTCAAGTCATCTCACAAAGAGATATCTTGTATACCTTGACCCCAATCTTCCTTACTCATAGGAAGTATTATGGATATGAAGTTGCTGACCCTTATGTCTTAACGAGCTTGGGCCTGATCTAAGGCCTATCCATGATTGACAGGGTAAGGTTATGACTGACATAAAGGGCATTTGGTTAAGTGTGAAATAATAGCTGTGAGTTTACATACCAACATATGGCTGATAGTTTCACTTATGCCACTATTTACTCAACCATGTCAAGGAGAGATCTATCTCTCCATTTCAACAACTCTATTATGTTGAAGGGTTCTAGGTATTGATAGTTGTCTAACAATCCCTTTATCGTACACAAAGTAGCTTGAACTAATCACGTGGGTATCCTTAACCCTTGTTAATTCAAAAGGTCTTATCCTTTAAGTTTAACTAATTCCTGACTAGATTTTTCCATTATTTAATAGCTTTGCACTTGCCAAAAATCAAGTAAACATAATTGTATTTCGAGTAAACGTCTATGATGTTAATAAAACATGAAGCCTTATGTTTTTCCCTTACATTCATTTGGTTCATAAATGTCAAAGTTTGCCAATTGCAGATGATATCTTCTCAAAATGTTTCTCTATTTTTCTTGCCAGGTAGACTAAAATGCTCAACTTACTCACAAGAGTATTAACCCTTTAGCACACATTATTTAGCAAATTCTCTTTTGCTAGTTTGATCATTTCTTTTGATCAATGTGTGCATGTGGCAAGAAATGGATTTATTATCCCTAAAAGGAAACATCAAAATCCAATAAAGCATTTTAGAGTCACAATCTCATTGTTCCTTAACTAAAGAGATAGCAAAGATGTGATTTTGTCGGTTGCAAATGCATGGAGTGAATCAGGGTGGTTTATCTATGCAGAGTTAACGTGCAAGTCCCAATCTCTTTATTCTTTCTCTTTCTTGCTTTACATCTGACATGAAGCTATATGCTTTTGTAAAACATCCACTACTCATGTGAATTGCTACTTCTACACCCCTTAAAGGATTATCAATACAGCCTTTCATATTTGTAGAAACCATTGACCTCCTCTAGATCAAGTTTACCTCATAGGTTTCTTGCCCTTAGGCGTAGAGGATGAATCGTTTTACTCTTTAGCTAAGTTCATCTTAATGATGCATTTGGATCCTTCAGTCTTTTACATTCAGGTTCAATGTGGCGAATCACATTACTGAAGGTCACAAAATATGCATATCAGGAGAAATATTTGCTTTCTTATATGCCTACTCACTAGAAGACGTGGCTTACTTCCAGTCATTAGGAGACATAGCTTACTCTCACTCACAGAGAGATGTCTTATCACAACATACACTTGTTGTTTGTTCTAAAGAACTTGGCATTGTATTTGTCTCAACTTCTTAGTTTGATATGTGCCTCAAGTATTGCCAAAATGATATGTTAGGACTTAATACATTATGTTAAAACTTAACTTAGTTTTAATTTTATGGAAGAAGATAATTTATTTTACTATCTTCCAACACTATCCAAATAGCTTGGATAAAGTTACATTGCTTGTACCATCATAAGTCTGAGCAATGTTGTTCTTTCTATGCGTGATAGCATAAACTTTTTGTATCCTTTGGTTGCTTCAGCCTCTAAATGCTCAAGACTAGTTGGTAGGATGTCCTTGATATCTCATTCTTCTTGAATAAAAGAGATTTGAGAGTTTCTAACTCCATAGATATCTCTTTTGAGCTTGGTCATAATTGGTCACTTAGACAATTATGATATATAAATCATATTTGTTCAAATAAGACAAAGGATAATTAGATAATAAGTTCACTAGTTTTATGTTCAAAAGACAACTATGTTGGCTCCCTTCCCAATCATGCTAGTTAGCTTATCACCTTTTTAACCATAGTCTTCATTGAACACATTCCCCTTTAGATTTCTAGACACATTCTAGAGACTCCCACTCAATCAAAGACAGTTTTATTAAAAAGATAATAACACAATATTATCTAATCAACATGAATGTTCATGCAAAAAGAAGAAGAGAATATGCTTAATTCAATTCTAAAAACAAATAATTTAATTATAAATTCAATGAAAAAAAATTCAAAAGGTTATAAAAACTTTTCCTCATATTGTTGTCTCTTAACTAGGTTCTCCTTCTCATAGGCCCTTCTAACCATATGAACTCATGTAGCATCTAGCTACAATGTCAAGTTCCTCTTTGCCATGTTTACATCCACTCACTTGGATGCATTTACAGCATACCTCCCACTTGATGAGATGATTCTCACATCTCTATCTGTCTTGTCCTTTGTCACAACATTTGTGATAAAGGGTTGACTTTAGAAGTCACTACTTCAATCCCAACTAGATCAATATGGTTAAAAATATGGGAAGACTTGTTATTATTCAATAATTTCAAGTTGCTGCAATTTTCAGGTTTTAACTCTAAAAGTTTGAGTCAAGGTTGGATAAGATCTTATATTCAAAAACTCATTTAAATAATATCTTACATTAAAGAATCTTGCTGCATTAACCTTATGTTGAAGCTAAAATACTCTTAATAAGTAAGCCAACCTATCCCAAAAACAAAAAAAAATCATCATGGACTCAATTTCAACATTTTGGGAATCTCTAAGTGCATATAAGCACCTTTTTGACTCAAAACACATCCAAATGTGCTTCAAATATATGAAAATTATATATCAAATTAAAGCTCTCGAATTTAGAGACTTTTAGGAATAAACTGTGTCTCAATCGGAGGTCCTATGCGCTCTTACATGCCCTTAGAAGGTGTATGGATAAAAAAATACTGAAAGAATGGAAAATTTCAACGATGGTCACTCTCAGTGGAGGCGCGTGAACTCCACTCGTCGCCTTACGGCTGTTTGACAGTGACACGCTCCAACTCACCTAACTCCACGTATTGTCCTCTCTCTGATGAGGCTCACCATATGTCAAACAGTGGCCCTAGTTGGCCCCACGCACCATCTGTCTTTTTTTTAAATACAGTCAATGTCTTTTACTATTGACTTTGACCAGTCAATGCTTGACCCTTGACTAGTCAATGGTCAACCCTTGATCGAGACCAGGCTGACATGGCAATGACGTAGCAATGGAAGCTGACCTGGCGCTCTCTCATTGGTGCCATGTGGCTGTAGTTGACCGATGACATGGCAGTCTCATTGTCATCAACCTCTAGTGGGGTCAACCTGACCCGGTTGGAGCTCCGACGTGTCATTACGACCCGCCAACTTTGAAAGGTCATATCTCCCTCGTTTTAGCTCTGTTTCTCGCGTTCTTGGTGTTATTGGAATTGTAGTTGAGTGAACTACAAATCCATGGCTCTTATTTGATTTGAAAACATCTTTTTCATTGATAAAATCGTGGCTCAAGTGGCGGCGGTGACAAGCAACCTGCCAACTTCTTTCCTTCATTTCTCCCTCGTTTGAACTCCGTTTGACGCGTTCTAATCATTGTTAGAATTGTCTCTTTGAGCTCTACACGTCCATGGCCTTACTTTGGGCAAAAACACTCAATTTCGAACACCCAGATTTTTCTTGACATTGACGGCGTTGCGTAACGTGACCTGGATGTGTGTCCTCTGTGTTTCAAAAACTTTCCTAGCTTTTGAGAGTTAAAGTTTCTTGCTTTTGGTTCCACATAGGTTCCGGAAACACAAATTTTAAGAAATCGAAGAGATGAGGAGAAGAAGAAGAATAAAGCCTTGAGCCATGAATTATATATATATACGCATATATATATATATAAGATAACCAAAAGAGCAAAACAATATTCGACTAGCATGCATTCAGTATATATTCATTACACCCAGCGACAAATATATATCACACCTAAAGCTTTCAAATATGCAGAAGCAAAAAAAATATATATATATATATACACGTTCACGTTTTGGAAAAAAAATAATACGCCCAGATTCCCAACAGTATTCACATATGAACCAGAGAACATGCATATCAAAACAATTTCAAGCAATAGAATCTAAGGATATAAAGCTTGAAAAAAAATATGTACAGTAGCACAGCAAAAAAATGATGAAAAGATATAAACAAATTATATCACATAATTATTCACATAGAATAATCACAGCAACAGGATCAACCAGACTCTGATAACAATGTAGGAAAAATGTAAGGAGAGAGAACTAGCGTATCGGGGCGAATCCATGTTCGGATCCGGGTCAAAGGTCAAATGCTCCATAATAGTGCCCACACAATTATTAGACTACTAGATCCTAATTGTGATTTGCAAAGCAAATAACCAGAACAAGAAAGATGGTAGGAGAGAAGAGATTGCTAGAAAATTCAATAGCAGGGGTGGTTTGCAATTGAGGAGGCACACCCTATTTATAGTGGTTTAGACTGGCCACTAATTAGGAAACATGTGCACTCCTTCTTGCCCTCCAAGACAGTAATTAAATTAATTGATTCTCAATTAATTTCCTAATTATGGTGACTTGCTCCTCAATTAACAATCCCATAATTAATACTGACTTATTCTCCAATCTACAATTAATGCTAATTTTATTCTTATTTGATTAGGATACTTGCATCCTAATCAAATAGTCTGGCCCATCAAGGGTGGACTTAAACCCAAAGTCCAACACAATGTCTAATTTTTTATAGAGTCACCATACACACTGTATAATGGGACCCTTCTATATGTATTTGGGCCTTCTAAACCCAAACCAATCAATTGTCATTTGTTAATAACCTGCTACATTTCCTCTAGTTGACCATAGCTCTACCTCTCTGTTCATCTGAAAATTTTATGTTGTTGAAATCCCCAGCTAATAGCCATTGAAGATTTGTAACTTGAGAGATGTTCCATAATGCCTTCCATATAAATTTCCTTTCTAGTTCCCTAGAGATTCCATAGATGCTTGTGAAGCACCAAAGGCGACGTCCTACCCTTATGACTAAACAATGGATAAATTGATTTTGTTTTTCACAAATATTGATTGAAATAATGTCCTCATTCCATAGAATCCATATTCCACCTGATAGTCCCCCTGCCTTATTGATAACTTGATGACGAAATCCTAATCTCCAGATTACCTTTAGTGCAATATTACCACTGCATAATGCTTGTCTTGATATTTCTCACAAGCTCCTTTAGAGCAAAACCGAATGGCTTATCAACTACTCCACAAACATTCTAGACAACTATCATTAAGAAAGATTAGAAATGATATGATTTACCTTATAGCAATTAATGCTTGGTCTCCACAGTCTTTTTAGCTCCTTGAGGTGCCTCCAACCTTCCATTCTTCTCTTCTTGGTCTATGAAATGCTTCTCTACAGTAGATAGTCAAAAAAATTGATTGGTTTCATTTGGGTTAGGGGGTTCGGCTTCTTCCATGATCATAGTTGCTCCTAGAATATTTGTTAAGAGATTTTCTAGTAATTTCTTGGCAAGCACATTTTCTTTTACAACTTGGTTCTCCTTTAATCCACTTCCTCTCATACTCCCATTACTGGAGAAAATTGGGGTCTCTTTACACTTAGAACTTTACTCCCCACTGTGGTCCATTAATACACCCCTCTTTACACCCGGGCCCAATTCTTTTTCCTTCATTTTAAGCCTTTCCTCCTTTTCGTTCTTGGTCTCTTTTCTTTCATTCTTTTTGGACTCATCTTTCAATAAATCCTTTTTTCTTTCCTTGGTGTTTGCAATTTGGATAACTCCTTTCTTCAAATCCTTTTTCCTTATTCCTGCCATATTTGCCAGCTTTAACCTCATTGTCAACGGAACTAAGCTTTTTTCACCCCCTTCTTTTTTCTTGTCCATAGTAGAGATCTCCTGTAAAAGGATCCTATAATCAACATCTATCCTTTCTGATCTAACCTTGTCCTCATATACTGCCAATATTACAAATCTTGAGGCCTGGCTTGATGCTCACCTCTATTAAAATTGATAAAGAAATTACCAACAATGTTTATACTCTCATCAATTTTGAGCACATATGAGTGCCTCTGCTATCTTTGAAGATAGAGGGCTTCTAAAGGTATCTAGTACTCGACCATCAGTATTAAAAGCATATTCTAAAAACACTACGGAGACCAGCACAACCAAACAAATCATGGGCAATAAGATGTAGAACTTTACATTTCAAAGCATTCCCAGAAGGTCAAATTTTGGATCATTAGAACCAACTAATTCAGATCGAAGATATTCATCAACCTCAAAAACTTTCTCAGGCTTGTCATACACTGTGTTTATAGTGGCTAAAAACTTCTGAAAGGTAGGATCAATGGTGAACAATGATACCTACTGAACACTAGTGATAGAGCTCAATATTTATATATTTTTATTAATTAATCTTATGCTTTTGTGGGTCTTAGTTGAATATTTTGGGCATGATTAAGTGTTAATGTGAGACTGGGAAATTTGGAAATTATAGTGGTTAAATTGTTATATTTTTAATTAATATTTGTTATTCTCATTATTCCTTAATTGTGAGCAAAAGATATTACCTTTGTGAATCTAATTTTGTAGGTGATGATGTCAAGTAGTCAAGCTCAAAGATGTCATTTTGGATCTTAATGAAGGGCAAAAGTAGAACATGGCAAGTGCAGAATTTATTTTCACATATTTTTTCTAATAGGAGATAAATTAAATGAGTAAGGCCCATGGTTGCAATTTTGTGCCTAATCCTAAAATTGATTTTTTCACCCCCTCATCCAAACATGCCACAACTCACTTTTTAACTTAGAGAGAAAGGCAAGTAGGGACCATTTGTTGGGGAGAGGTGGCTATGAAAAGAGAAAAGAAGAGCACAAAAGAAAAGGGAAGGATCTAGAAGGATGGGATAATTGAAGAAAAAGAAAGAGTGGAGGTGGCGGGTAAACGATGAGAAAGGAGAGACGTGCATAAATGAAAAACCAAATCATTAAAGATTGAAGATGGGAGAGTGGAAGAATTGATGGGTTCTGTGGACCATTTTGGTATGAGAAGAAGCAAAAGACAATACGTTTTCTAAGCCTTAGCCAACAATTGAAATAAATGAAAGAGGTGGATACGGTGGCTATTGAGGAAGAAAACAAGAAGATTATTTGTTGAATATAGATGACTGAATGGAGTTGAAAAAGGAAGGACCGAATGGATTATTGGAGATTGGAAGAGCTATTCGGTGCTTAAATTAAAGAGCTATTCGATGCTTAAATTAAAGAGCTGTTCGGTGCTTCCCTTTTGTTCTCCATGGCTGATTGCACTTCCTTTCATCAAGCTTCATCTTCCTCTTCCATGAGTAACTAAGTTCCAATGATTTTCTTAAGTTGAGTAATGGTTTGAGCTTGAATTGGGTAAACTTCATATTAGGAGGAGTACGTTGAGTTGTTTATTCTTACTCGATTGAGTGGATTTTAAATGACTAAACTGAATACTTTGAATTTTTGTAATGGTAATTACATTTTAGAATTGGAAGTTAATTATTTATCTCCTGGAGTTCGATTCATATGGTGGTACTCAATTAATTGTTTCAGTAAAATGAATTAAATGGGTATTGCAAGTATGGATCTATTGATAGCTTAAATCCATTCTCTTGACTCATATGATTGAATTATTATCATTAGCAAGCAAGAAAAACTAAAATCTCAACTCATGGAAATCTCATTTCATCAATATATTAGTTTATTAAATTTTACCTTGTTTTTATTGTTAATTTCGATTCCGTTTACTTTATCTTGAAAACCGAAAAATACAAAAAATATTGAATTAGATTAGATTACTTCATTTGTCTTGGAAACATTTTTTAAAAATTATTTCTTGCAACTTCAAGCTATTTATCACTACTATTTAGAAACTTGAAAGTTAATCTCCATACTAGAATGATCTAGGCTGAGCTACTATGCTACATTTTCAAACCTAGTTATTTTTTAGACTCACACGACATGGGTTTATCAACTAGATTCTACATGCTCTTCTATTGGCTAAGATCCAAATATATCATTACATGTTTCACCTATTCCTGTATTGATTGCATACTAGTCATATAGGCGATGCAAGACATTGATCAACCTTCTTCCATGTGGCCTCACACTTTGAGACATTAGGAAAAATCTTTTCAAAAGCAATTTCCATATATGTGAATTTGCATATAGGTCTAGTATCACAACAACAACCAGCAATAGATTCCTTTTCTCCATATCCCCAATACTTATCACATTTTGATTGCATCCTGAAGGTCATATCACTAGCTTCTACTTGCTCTTTTGTTGGCTAAGATCCAAATACAACAATAGACCAATTCAATTCTTTCAGACCTTCATAAATAATCAGATTTAAAAAGTGAGTAGCACATCGCATATGCATAAAATTACCATCAAGCACTAGACCATCCCAACTTCTCAAGCATTTCTTCAAATATGCAACTACAGAATCATTGGCTAAGGCATTGTCAACTGTAATTGTGAATACTTTATCAATGCCCTAATTCAATAAGCATATCTCAAATTGCATCACTAATTGTATACTCTTTATGATTTTCATAACACAGAAATTCAAAATCTGCTTTCAATCCAATGAGCAGTCAAACACATGTAGTTGGCATTTTAGATTGAAGTCCAACAATCTATTGTAAGGGACACATGGACTTTAGACTACTTAAAATTTTTTTCAATTGTTTAGCCTCTTCCAGATATAATCGGTAGCAGTCTCAAGCAATTGTCCATCATCAAAGGACTTGTTTTGGTTCAAACTATTGCAACATCTCTCTAAAACCCTCCCCTTTAACAATTCAAAAAGGAGTCTCATCCTTTATGCAATAGAATATTGTCCATCATGAAACCTTGGTTCAAACTATTGCAACATCTCTTTAAAACCCTCCTTCAACAGTTTGAAAAGGCATCTTATCTTTTACATATACAACAAAGTTTCAATCTTTTGATTTATCTTTCTAAGTTGATCAAGATTATAACCAGGACCTATTCCCACACTGTTTTTCGAGTAGAATCTAATGGAACCCTCAAAAATACCAAAATCACACTCCTTTATCCAGTATTGGTCCTGATCGAAATATGCCTCCCAAAACAACAAAAGTCCAACTTTGTGTTTTTGACTACCAATAAGTCTAATTCTTTAACAAACATTATATATCACCTTAAATATGATTAAACACCATCTTGCTTCAAAAAAAACTCCTCTTGGTCGAAACTTAGGGGTGGTTCAAGAGCTAGGAAAACTCGATGAGAACACGAAGTAATTGGTTTAAAATGAAGCCGAGGCTTACCTCTTCGCGTTTCTACAAGTGGTTTGGAATTTCGGTGACACTCCGGCTAGCTAATGGACACAAAACACCTCAAATGAGAAATCTGAGACCATAAAATTGAAGCTTATAGTGAGTAGAAGAGGTTTCCAAAATGACTTACCAAACGATAATGGCGATTCGGGGTTGGAATCGGCTCCAGTGTTCAGGAAATTTCACTATTCACACCTCTTCTCTCATCTACCAATTTTATGACATAAAATCTGATTTTTCCTCCCTCTCACCTCTCTTGGCCGAAATCTTAAAGGGAAAATTAAAGGAGGGATGAGATTGCATCTTGGCATTGGTTAAATCTTGCGATGCCATGTGTCAAGTAATCACTCCACAAGATAACACGTGTTAAAAAGCTATTGGGCCTTCCTTTTCTCTCTCCTAGGTGGCGCTATCATGATCAGGGGAAGGAAGAGGTATGATAATTTCCCCTAACCCCTAGCATGATATTCAAGAAAGTTAGTCAGATAACCGGACTAGACCCCGGTGGATTTCCTTGACTCAGGTGACACATGGTACTCTCCGAAGATGCCAACACTGTTAGAGCAAGTGTTTCACCCAAGAAGGGGGGGTGAATTGGGTGATACTAAATTTTGTTGCAAATATAAAAACTTGACAGTGAATATAAAGCAATAAAGAGTAAGGAGAAATATCACCGAAGTATACACCGAGAGTTATACTGGTTCGGCCACAACCACTTTGACCTACGTCCAGTCCCCAGAGCTTCTCTGAGAGTTTCACTATAACTTCCAGGATTCAGTGGGTTCTTGGCACCTCAGTACAAGCAAGTTCCTCCGCCTGGACACTCGCTCCCCCTTACAAGTTGTAATTCAATCCCAACTCAAGGTTCCACAACCTCAAGTTACCTCAATAAAAAATATTGAGTTTGAATGAAATATCTCTCTCATAGAGTGAATAAGAATCACTGAAGCATAGAATTACAAGTATAATGTAAAACAGAGTAATGAGCTTGATAATGCGTTCGTGTGTGTTCTTGTTCTCTATTCTCTGTTTGGATGTTCCCGTATATATAGATGTGTTGGTAATGATTGTTGGAACTTTTTTCTTCATGTCCATTAGAGAGTGCGCAGCCACTATTGACTTTTCCAGTATTTGAAAAATATCCGTTTGCGGTAGGTGGCGGTAGGTAACATTTAAACGTTGCATTTGACTTTCCTTATTCGGTAAGATCTCTTAATTGTTTATCTGTGGATATGCTAAGAATACTGATACAATGAAAGGTTAATCATATAGAAAAAAAATCAATAAATGTTGGAATGAATTCTCAAAATCTGAACTTGCATACTCGAGTAGCTACTCGAGTATTCATTAAAGTTTACTCGAGTACTTACTCGAGTATCATCGTGAAAATATTGACAAACTATAAGTTAACAAATGAACATTACATTACTCGGGTAGTGTATGGAGTAAATACAATTTCAAACCTCTGAAAATACCTGTTTACTCGGGTACTTACTCAAGTATGGAACATTTTTCTTCATAGGTTACTTGAGTAGCAACTCGAGTAAACTCTCAAATAAACTTTAGGTTACTCGATGCTTCACTCCAGTAATGTTGACAGGATTTCAAGGCTGAGAGCACTTCAAGTTTGATTACCTTGTTACTCGAGTCCTTACTGGAGTAAACATAAATTTTGTGCATAGCTTACTCGGGTAGCAACTTGAAGTTCTGTGCAAATAACTCTGCATACTACTCGATTATTTACTCGAGTAATCCAGTATAAATAAGTGATTGAACACCTGCATACTTAAGTAGTGCCTCTAGTGAAGTGTGATAAAAGCATAACATGTTATTCGAGTATTACCTTCAGGTTTTGACTTACCACAGTGAGTTACTCGAGTAGCTCCTTGAGTAACATTGGCAGGGTTGAAAATGCCGAGAGCAACACATTTCTTGAAACAGAGTAACTCGAGTACAGACTCGAGTATCATTTGCAGGGTTGAAAATGCCAAGAGTAACTGGAAGTCTTTGACATGGTTACTCGAGTAACATTGGCAGGCCGAAAGTAACTGCAAGTTATTTACCTTATTACTCAAGTACTTACTCAAGTATCGTTGGCACGTTACTTGAAGGTTGACTCTGGTTACTTCAAGTTTCAGTCCATTACTCGAGTACCTACTCGAGTAACCCTTTAGAAAACTTTCCACTGATCAAGTTTCTTAGCTTTTTCTCTTGGCCTTTCTTCATTACTCCAATGCTTACTTCAAGTGATGATTTTGCCCTGTTATAACTTTGTTCAAACTTATTTGTTTATCAAATCTTTTTCATACCATTCTTTGTTATCATCAAAACATGAGATCTAACAAACACAAAAGGCATAAAGTGAGTGTAATGATGAGGGACACTTGTCACCTCCTCTTTGGCCAACACAAAAGCAACTTTGTACTTAGTCATCATTAAAGGACACTTGTCAAGCTCTCAACTTGCCAATACAAAAAGTATGTCATCATAAGTTATCATTACTTACTTTGTTAAAGTTACTTTAATAAAGTTGTTTTATCGGTGCATACTCGGGATTCCACTTGAAACAGTGGCACACATATCAAGGCACACCACACGATTTTCCACGGATGATAGAATGGTTATCTGGAAATTCCGAAAGTGGCTTTCCCATTATTTATAAATATCAACATTTATTTCATTCCATTATTTTCATATTTATACTGGCTTTTAGGATTTTTAGCCCTTACATGAATTTTGGGATATCACAGCTTGTTAGGTTAATTGTTAGTTTGTTCTTACCCAGTTTTTAATGATTTCACACAGTTGGAACATATGTTGTAACCTTGTTAACTCCTTATTCAACTACACTAATTACACTTATATTTTCCCGTTGAAAGACTAAATATGTTTATATCATTATAACACCCGTAATAGTTTTTTATTTTAATTATCATGTAAATGGTCCAATCAAATGGCTCAACCGATCCGACCGTTTGAACTATATGACCCGCTGACTCCACCAATTTGACATTCGGACTGGTTTTTAAAACATTGATTGACACCTTATTGATCATGGGATATATTCAATACTATTTAAAAAAAAGATAATTAGTTTGTAGGTCCGTATAATTTTAACAAATTTTTAATTATTTCTTTATATTATTTTTCTTTTTATCATATCGTTATACTTTCATTTGTTTTTAATAAAGTACTTACAATTTTTTTCTTTTTTAATCATGTCCTTTTAGTTTCATTTATTTCTTAATTAGGTCCCTATAACTTTTTATTCTTTAATTTATAAACTCTAATAATATTAATCTATAAATATAAAATATAATATTATTAATTATAACATTTTTTAATATTATTGTATAAATACTAATACTGGATAAATAGTATGTTATTATAATAATTTTCTTAATAATCTTTAAAATTTGTAACCAAACATATATTTATCATTTATTTTATAGTTCTTATTTTTATTATTATAAATTTGGAATCATAATAATATAGTTTTTTGAAAATATAAGTATAATTAATTATTCTGATTATATTAATTATAAATCCACTAATTTATTATGTTGATTATTTTTTCCTAATTATTTAATTATTAAATTAATTTTATTATTAATATTTATATTTTATTTTTATTTTTTTATTTAATTTTAAATTAAATTGATAAATAAAAAATTACAAGGACCCAGTTAAAAATCAAGGAAAACCCCATATAAAGGCAGTTGAGTTACCTAAATTTAAATTTTAATCACTGAACTTAACAAATTATAGATCAGGTTATGCGTCACAATTAAGAATTTAAAATTTGGGTCAAATTACCTCCATATTTCTTAGTTATTAAAATAGAAAAATTGAAAACATGAAAATTAAGAATTTTAACCTCTCGGACCATAAAGATCTATTGGAAAAACCTTTAGTTGAATTTGAAAGAACTCAAGTGAGCCAAAAGAAAATTTCATTCAATAGTCGATTTTCTCCCCCAACAGATTAATTTCCCGAAAACCTTTCGGCGGAAAGTACCTGTATTAGTTAATCAAATAACGCCAGTTCAACCTACAATAAACCAATTATCTGTTAAATTTCCCAATTTCCATATTCTTCTTGATCACCTTTTGACCATGGTAGATAAACGAATCCAGTATCCCAGAAACCGTGAAAACACCTATATGTAGAAACCTCTCAGACCACATATCTATAAGGTTATGTTTTCAATTTTATTGTTTTAATAACTAAGGGATATCGAAATAATTCGACCTAAATTTTAAATCTCTAATTATGACGCATAATTTGATATATGATTTCTTAAGTTCGGTAACTCAAATTAGAATTTAAGTAATTTGACTGTCTTTATATGGGATTTTCTCCAAAAATCATGTGAAATTATAAGGATCTGATAAAAAGAAAACAAATTACATGAATTTAATTAAAAACAAGTGAAAGTATAAGGATCTAATAAAAAGAAAAAAAATCATATGACCCAATTAAAAATGGAAAAATCCTATATAAAGCTTGTTGAAATATTGAAATCCTAAATCATGCCTATAAACTTGACAAATCTTTGATAAGGACATTGACCCAAAATAGGATTTCAAAATGTTAGTAAAATGTGTTTAATGCCCTCCCTTATTAATCTCACATCTCTCTTCCTCCCTCTATTTGTTCTTGGATGGAAGAAGCATGATTTTCTTGTTCAAGCAATGGTACGCTGGTTGAAAATTGATCTTTGTTAGTCGCCTACTTCTGAGTGAGTGTCACCCTAATGGCAGGCCCGTATGTGGGGAGCATTAAATTTAATGTCAATGGTTCTTGTGTTGATGGCGGAGATAGCGGAGGTCAACTGCATTGTGGGTTTGTTTAAGGCGGTATGTTCTTTAGTACTCCATTTTCTTGACCCTATACTTCGATTTGATCTGGGCGTTTTGATGTTGCAATTTTTTGTTTCTAATTTCCGTCGTAAAAAATAAGGATAAAAAACATTACACAGTTTTTTGTTTCTTGCTTCAGTCTACACCCGTACTCATGAAAATCAGTCTTAAAATTGTTGATTTTAGACCGGTTATAAATAGAACCGGTTTTAAAAGTGAGACTTTTAAGACCGGTTACCAAACCTGTCTTAAAAGTGACATACTTTTAAGACCGGCTATATCAAGACCGGATTCAGAACTGGTCTAAAAAGTCAATTTTAACTAGTCTAAAAAGCCCTTTTTCCACTAGTGATACCCTTGATAAAGAAAGAAGGATGATTATGAAATATAATATTGAACTTATATTTGGGTTTTGTTGCATAGAAGGATATAATTAATTAGAAGTTTATTGTGTAACCATTTGAGCCATTAATAACTTTAGGGCATGTAGGTAATTTGACCCAATTTTTAAATCCAAGTTTAGGTCAAATATATAGCATTATTAATGATTTGTTAAGTTCAGGGACACAAATTAAAAATTGGATATTTCAAATGGCTTTTAAAGGGATTCTCCTATTAAAAATTGGTTAAAACTACAAGGATTAGCATATTAATTATCTAAAAAAAAAGTCGTATTCTATTGGTAAGGATCTCTCTCCTGCCTTTTTTTCAGGGCTAATTGTTATTATTATTAGATAAATTATCCCAATAAAACTTATAAATGCATACGTATATCTCGATATTTAGGAGTACAAATTTAAAACCCATATACAAAATCTGCCCAGAAAATTCAACAGAAATCAAAACAACAACAGCAAGTTAGAAATCTAAAAGATTAGAAATTTGCAATATAACTATAAAATGCAAACAAAAAATGCAACCAAACACTCAAAACTAAAACTAAAACACTTTTGCACTTTAGGGAACAATATTTTTTTTGTAACATATTTACCTCATACAATGCAAAATCTCAGTTAAAATAAGATGATACAAACATTCACGAATTCGATGATGAAGGACATATATACATGTCATGCAATTAATTAGTGACATATAATTCCCAAAATTATTATGCAAATCACTATTAAAACTTAAAATATTTCAAGTTCACTTGGATTACCCCCTTGGGGTCTCAACAGAAACCGCATAAGAATCCTCACCATAACCTTTTATGGCGGAGAAAGAGTTTAGGAGGGAAGCTGTAGGGCATTTGTTTTCTTGTTTTGTAAAAAATAAATTTAAAAAAAAAATCTTGTTTGATCATTAATTTTTAATGAAGTGTTCTGTAAAACAAAAAGTAGACACTACTACATGTTGAAGATATTACTACCCCTATAGACATCTATTTTTTTAAAAAGGGAGGTTAAAACATAGAGGCGGTAACATTTTTGTAAATAAAGTAGTGAAATCACAACATTAGGCGTCCCAAATTTGAATTGGGATGCCTAAAGTAGAGTTTAGATGTGCCAAATTTTATTTGGGACTCCTAAAGATTCCCATTGGCTCCAAAAAAGTAAATTAAAAAAATTTGACTTACTTAAGGCGTCCCAAATCCCATTTGGGACATCTAAAGTCTTACTTTAGGAGTTTCAAAAAACTTTGGAACACCTAAAGTCTTACGCATGTCAGAAATTCTGACTTATGTGAGACTTCTCTTCCCTTTTCTTTATTCCCATCTCAGAAATTCATCTCTCCTTTTCCATCTTTCCCATCCCTTGTGACTTCTCTTCCCTTTTTTCTTTCATTCCCGTGATTTTGTTTCCTCTACACCATGGGTAAGCTTTTTCATTATTTCCTTTTCTTTATTACACTTCATCTTCCTCAATCTTCTTCCTCTCTTCCTTTTCTTTTTCCTTTTCTTCAGTACACCTCCTCCACCTTCTTTTGCCCCCTCCATCCTCCGGCGTAGACCTCCCACCTTCTTCTTTGCTTTCAGCCTCCGGCGTACCTCTCCTCTCCACTGTGCATACACAACTCCTCCAACGTCTTCTCTCCACCTTGGAAGCACATAGACACATTTGGCTGCCCTCTCCCTTGCTTTCATCAGGTTTGCTTTTTTTTAAATATAAATTTACATGAAGAATTAAGTTAAACTTGCAATGTGAAATTATTATAATGCTTTCAATTTATTTACATGATTCTAGTTATTGGAGTGTTTTTCCCTTGATTGTTTTTTTTGCCAAAATCATAAACTAGTTGTTAGTAGTTATGCAATACTAATAATGTTTTTGTTTTATACATTTGGAGCTTGGAAATTGAAGGTAATACATATGTATATTTATTTTGATGAAATGAACAACAATTAGTTTGTAGTTGTGTGGTGACAAACATTTTGACACTTTCTGGTTGTTGTTATACATATATATTATTAGGTTCTATGAGTTGTTATTGTACATATATATATAGTAAAAAGATTGCAGTGCTAGATGTCCTTACCATTTTGTAAGGGACATTTTGTAGTTTATGAATCATCTTCAATTCTGTTTTTGCAGTTTTAATTTACTGGGTAATGAGGAATATAAATAATCATTTGAAAAAAATAAAATCTTTTAACGTCCCAAATGGAGAAAAGGGATGTCTAAAGTGAGACTTTAGACGTCCCCATTTTAAAAAAGGGACGTCTAAAGTCCTTCAGTAGAGGACTTTAGACGTCCCAAATTTGAGAATAGGGACGTCTAAAGTGGGACTTTAGACGTCCCTATTCTCAAATTTGGGACGTCTAAAGTCTCACTTTAGACATTCCTTTTTAGGCGTCCCTATTCTCAAATTTGGGACGTCTAAAGTCTCACTTTAGACATTCCTTTTTTTAGGCACATTTTTTCTAAAATATACTACACCTCTCACATAGACGTCCCCCTATTTTTGGATGTTAAAAGTGCCAAAATAGGGACATTAAAACCCCTATTTATAATAGTGAATGTCAACACCCGTTTCCATTTTGATATGCGCAGGGCAATAATGAACAAGTTTCATAGGCAAACAGAAAAGTACAGTTATACTGATAATAAGGATTTGTTTACAGACAGTCATTAACAGACCAGAAGTCGATAATAATGACAAATATGTACAGAATGTCCCAAAACTATTTCACATACAGACTATATACAACTACTGTATTTATCTTGGGAAACGTGCATGTCAGTTTCCCTTCTCTGCATCCTTGGCTTTCGAGCCGTTGGCACCCACTGAGACATTTTGATTAGAAAAAGGGGTGAGATTCCAAGGAATCTCAGTAGAAACATACGATTAACATATAAAATGCGAAAATTAAATATGCAATGCACCATATCAAGTAAAATGAAAACTCATATCATCCGTGTGTGTACACAAAATTCAGGGCCAACTAACCCGTTGAAACCCCTATATGTACCTCAGATGAGTCCTTGACTACAGCTAGGTAAGACTAGTGTACCTCAGCTAGGTCCTAGACCACAGCTAGGTAATGTGCCTTCAGCACGTGTTCAAGTCACAAAATACAGTAACACACATCATACAAATAGTCACATAGTATATGAGAGATAGTAGTTCCTACCTTAACTTCTTTCCTGTCTCAAAGGGTCCGTCTCATAAAATGTGTCAACTATAAGCGTCCAACTCAGTCCTAAAACATCAAATGTACAAGAAATAGGTCATAACCTATCCAAGTATCATTTTAGACACTTCCATAGTGTTTCTTGTGGTTATATAAGCCTATAGTGAAAATATACCAAAATGCCCCGGGACCCCGGCCCGGCCCCGCCGTACCCTGCCCGATGGCACGTTTTCCCAAATTTTTGACTAGGGCTATCCTGACATATTTTTGTCCAAAGAATCCATTTCCGGACTCAAAATTATCAAATTCAATGTCAAATTACGAAATTGCCCTTGGCAGCCCTACTTTTAGGGTTTTAGGGGCGTTTCCGTAATTATGCTTTCTCAGCCTTTTCTGAAAAAGTGCCCAACTGTAACCCCACCTAATTTTCCCTCCTGAACCCAATGGAACCATCAAATCATTGAAAATTCAACTCTAAGGCCCTCAAACATCCCTGGCCCAAATAATGGTGTTTTCCGGGAAAAATCGGGGTTTTACGATTTCGGCTCCGTAAACGCGTTCCTTTCTACTCCTAACCACTTTATTAACCATCTAATTGAGTTATAACAACCATTTGAACTAAAATTGGGCAGCATAACCCTTAGGCACACAATTTTCCAAAATTTAAAACCAATGGCAATCTGGCGAAATTTCACCGATTAAATTGCCCACATCAGCCAGAATAGTTAATATACGAAGGTTTGGAAGTTACTCTAGCTCCCACAAGCTTTTCTTGCTCTTGGCTGAGAACCCTAACTTTTAGAACACCAAATTTGAGCTTTCCAAACCTTAAAGAACAAAGAGGAGTAGCTTAGGATCGGAGTTTTACGCGTTAGGAGCTAAATCGTCGGAGAAATCGGCTTACCTTGTGATTTTTCTTCTCTTTCTCTCTCTAAACTCTCTCAACTTTCTCTCACTAGTTCAGATCTGTTGCAGCACGAAAATGGGCTGAAGAGGATGATGATATATTTATTTATCACATATTTTGCAATATTTTATTTCTTTGTTTTATTTTCCAAACTTTCAAAAATGAACTTATGTACATAAATACTTATGTACATTTAACCATGCTCATTAAGCCTAATCAATATTTCCTTATTTATGCCACATGTAGGAGACACCTAGGGGTCCCTCCCTGTGGTCTCAATTGGCTTTACAACTTGTCCAGGTTACGTATACACGTAAAGTTTCAATTTTGGTCAAATTTGCACTTCTTGCTCAAATTTTCCATAAATTCATATTAAATTGACCAAAATATTTCAAATATATTTTTAACCTTTATTTTCATTAATTAATTGAAATTAAATTCAATTAATTGGAAAATAATTAATTTTGTGATGTTTTGGCATAATTACGATTTTGCCATTACCTTTCTAATCCAATTTCTTTTCTTATTTTTCTTTGGCCAATTTCCATATATTTTTGGACCAAATACTTTCTCTAATATTTCTTCATTTTTGAACCTTAATATTGGGCTTTTTAAATTACCCAAATTAATTCCATAATTATTTTTGCCCAATTTCTCATGAAATTGAACATTTATAAATTCATAAATTCCAAATTCATGCATATTCACTATTTTATTGAATTTCTCAAATATTTACAATACTTTTGGTGAATATAAATTTTGGGGTGTTACAGTGAAGATATGTTTTGTAAAATAAAAAACTCAAAATAGCTTTTACTTTATTTTTTTCTCGTTCTTGTCTATGTCGTCTCTCAGTCCTCTGGCTCTCCATTCATTGTCGCTAGACTCTCCACTTTGTCTCTCACCTTCTCTCAGCTCTCCAGGTTGATTTTAAAAACAATTGTTTTAAAAAAGTATTAATCAAGGGTTTAGTATGGGAATTCACCAGCAAATTGTATGACTCTGTCTATGAGAGCAATCATACCAAAATGTATATCACTTAACTTCACATATCAAACCCTCACTGCCATAAGCTTATTTGTCTTCTCAATTTTCACTACTTAACGCAAAATGCAATGCATAGATGAAGTTGCAAGAAAATGAAAAACATTTCATCAAACATATAGAATGAAAGAAATAAATCACATGGGTCAAATTTTTAATTCCTTTTTCTATTTTTCTCTATGAACCTGTACATTTTCTCTTTTTTAATTTTTTTCCCTTTCTAAACTTCTTCACTTTATATTTTTTGCAAGGTACTGAAAATCGGACCGATCAATGAACTGATTGAGGCAGCGATTTAAGGGTTAATGGGTTAGACTAGGATCAACCCTGGGTCAATCTGGTGATAATTAAAATAATGTAATTCAATTAAAATGTGTAAAATATTTATATTTTAATTATAAAAAATAATATTTAATATTTTTTTTATTAAATACCGTGTGGAATGTTTATTTCTTCTTTATTTTTTAGTAAAAATATTCTTCTTAAATAAAAGGCTAAATTATACAAAACTACCCTGAACTTTGACATAGTTGCAAATAGCTTTCCTGACGTTTCAAAGTTTAAATATAACCTCCCTAATCTTTTATGTTGTTATTAAGGACTTCTTACCGTTAACTTACCATTATGTTTTTTATGGAAGTTGCTACATATGAATAGTTGCAGTCTCTGCAATGCCCGTCCCCTTTCAATTCTTAGGAATCCCTCATCATTGAAACCTCTAAAACCTTCCATTGACACTGATGCTCAACTCTCAAGGTTTTGTTGCAAATTAAATGTAATACCTCGAATTTTGAGACTCGAGGCTAGAGAATAAGCCTGAAATTAGTGGATTGCTAAGCCCCGGTTTAGCAAGATCCCAAATTATGATTAAGGGTTAATGACTCCAAAAGTGGATGTGGTTAGTGATAAATAACCCTTTTGGAGAATATGATGTGATTTGGCACTCGAATATGATTTGTGTGTGTTGTGAGCAGTGCCGAAACCCTGTATTTGAGTTCAATTGTGGATTAACATCCAAATTGACTTAGAATAGAGGGAAGAATTGAATGGGGTATTGTGTTGGAAATGGTGTCATAGTGTGTTTTGATATCATTGAAATTAGTTATGATTTTTCAAAGTTTGGGCAGAAAATCGGCCAGAAAATTCGAAATGGGAATTATGACATCATCTCAAAAAAGATGACATCAGCATGGAATTAAATATTTTCTCATCTTCTTCAGCTCTCATTTCGTGCTGAACCAGCTGAAACCAGTGAGAGAAAGTTGAGAGCTCTTAGAGAGAGAAAGAGGAGAAATCTCGCAAGGTAAGCCGATTTCTCCGATGATCTAGCTCCTAACCCGTATAACCTTGCTTCTAAGCTTCTCTTTCATGTTCTTTAAGGTGTTGGAAGCTCAATTTTCATGGTTTAAAAGGGGCTAGGGTTCAGCCATATTGAGTAAAAGCCAGAGGGAGCTTGAGGTAACTTCCGAAACTTCAATCTTTGATTGTTCTGGCTGCTGTCGTTGATTTAATCGGTGAAATTTCACCGGATTGTCTTTGTTTGTAAATTTGGAAAATGGGTTGGCCTAGGTGTTATGCTGCCCAAATTAATACTAAATGGTAGTTCTAACCCAATGTAATGGTTAATAAAGCGGTTAGGAGTAGAAAGAAACACGTCCGCGGAGCCGAAACCGAAAAACCCCAATTTGTCTCGGGGAATTGAGAATTTTGGCCAAGCCTAGTTTGGAGGGGTTAGATATGGATTTTAAATGATTTGATGATTCCATTGAGTTCAGGAGCGAAAATTAGGTGGGGTTACAGTTGGTCACTTTTTCGGAAAAGACCGAAAAAGCATAATTACAAAAACGCCCCTGAAACGCTTAAAGTGGGGCTACCAAGGGTAAATTTATAAATTGACATTGAATTTGATAATTTCAAGTCAGGAAATGGATTCCTTGGGCAAAAATATGTAAGAATAGCCCATGCCAAAGTTACAAGAAAAGTACAGCCGGACCGAGTACGGCGGGGCCGGGCCGAGTCCCCGGGGGTATTTTAGTAAATTTTCAATATAGCCTCATATAACCCCCAGAAACACTATGGAAGTGTCTAAATAGTACATTTGACATTGTAGGATTGAATGTGAAGCCCCGAGTTGCTGGCACGCAAATCAAGGAGAAAAGATTGGAGGTAGGGGACTTGCCTTACTTGCATGTATTTGATATCTTTGCTTGTATAGTGATGTATGTGATTGCTTTACTTGATTGTGTAGAGCATATTTGAATAAATGAAGCTCTGTTTCTGTTTTACTGTGGCCATAGTTTTGTTACATGAAATATTGAGCATGCAGAAATATCATTATGGGGCATGCATCTAGATAAAGCTAACATGTCATACACATAGCATCTATCATGCATGCATTATGGTATTTGTTTCCTACTGAGATTCACTCGAATCTCACTCTCCCCTACCAACAATCTAGACAGGGCAAGTGGCTCGTGGAGGGAGCGGCTAGGACTCTTTCGAGATGAGATTGTGTAATCCCCATTTGAAGAATTGTAATGGGCAATTTTGCCCTGTGTATCTTTAGCGAAGGTATGTACCCGGGATGATTAAGTTGTGCACTCTGATATTTATATTAATGTGATTTATCTTCGCGTAGTAATTGTATTCAAAATGTGAATATGAGACCAAGTTTATAAATGATTTCAAAAAGTATTCGTGAAAACCCCGTCATGTGATGGGTTAGTAAATGTTATTTGATTATTATTGGTCTCTATTTCATTTTAATCGCGTATTTCAGATATAATTACAGAGGGGGTTACATTAAACACTGATAAAAAATATATAATATATTTTCGTCTATATGTCAAGTTAGAGCTATAAATCAAAACACGAACACAAAAAAAAGATGACAATCGAAACAGCCCAGATTAAACTCATGCTCACTCATTTATATGTATTGGTGGAGAATTAATAGCATATATGTTTCATGTTCAAAATTGAAGAGTTTAGATGTTCCGGCCAATACCATAGAAGAGCTTAGACGTTTCAATGACCAGGGATTTCTAAGAATTGAAAGGGGCGTTGCAGAGATGGCAAGGAGATGAGGAGAAGAAGGTTAATTTCTTAGGTTGTTTTTAAATGATAAAATGAATTTATCAGCTATAGAATTACTAGCTTACAATAGAATTACTATAGAATTTTTTAAATAAAATGATATAATTACTATAGAATTATTAGCTTACAAAGGATGCCACGTAGGGTGCTATGTGTCTTCTATTCATATGATGTGTCAACTTCCGTCAAAAAAATAACGGTAAGTTCACAGCAAGGGGTCATTAATAACAACATAAAAGATTAGGGAGGTTAAATTTAAACTTTGGAATGTAAGGGAGGCTATTTGCAACTGCCCCCAAGCTCAGGGAGATTTTGTATAATTTAGCCTAAATAAAACAATAAAATTTAATGCATTAAATATAAAATATTAAAATATAGTTATAAAAGAGATAGCATGAATAAGTCTTTACCATTAAAAATTTAAAATTAAAATTAAATAATAATAACTAAATAATATCTAAAGATACCTAACTTTGTATTAGATATATAAAACATCCCATAGTATTGTATCTGGCGCCAAAGATTAATATAATATTTATGAGTTTTTCAATTCAAAATGATTTGCCTGATCCATCCAAAAATTCAAAATGGCTTGGGAGTTGGGATGTGAGAAGCAGAAACATATATGAGTAAAATACTAGAAATTTACTTGTCAGAAAGGGTGAGAGATGATACATGACTTTTGTGTTGTCTACTTTTTCTTGACGACATATGTGAGAGGGGGAAAAATCATGGTACTCGTATTAGATTTAAAAAGCATTCACTCCCCACGCGATGTGAGGAAGTAAAAATAAAAGGAACATATTATGCTAAAGAAAACAAGTCCAAAAATATACTGTAGAATATCTCCCTCTCCTTTGTTGCCTTAAACTTCAGTCCTGCATGACAAAAATACAATGAAATAGTTGACAATCACACAGTTGCAATACTTTCAATACACAAAAGGGCGACCTGGTCATTCTCATGACTATATAAGCCTCATATCCCTTTTACCAATCCAAGCCATCATGAATATATAGGGAAGTCTTACCACAAATCTGGAACCAAGAGCCACAGAATACCAATTTCCATATTACAAAAGACAAATATTTAAATCAAGCTTTAAGGCGGAACAGTAGAACTCGGATTGAAATGCAGTTCCTTCGACATTATGACCAATTAAGCTAAGACAGACATTGAACTGCACTTAAGAAGTTAACCCAAACTCGTTACAAACTGTGAGAGACTATACTAAAGACCACTACCTAGCTTTCACCAGTTACAACGACTAATTAAAATGTAACTTTATCATAAGCCACTCACTTCAACCTAAGATAGATATTAACATATTGGACATCTGAAAAAGCAAACTTCCACTCTCCAAGACAAAAAGATTGTGATTATATCCTCCACACCACAACAACATTGGAAGCGGTGCAAAATGAATAGTTAACCCTTCCACGAATCCACATTCCCTACTCATACAAAAGATGAGCAGGAAATGCTCATCCCCAAATAAAATGGTTTTTTTAAAACTTTTTTTAGAAAAATACTCCATGCACTAAAAATTAATTAGCTTAAAATATTGACGTTGAAAAAAATATTTTAGATATTAAGTGCTATTAGAAAAATATTTTAGGATACTGATATTATAAGAAAAGTATTTCTGAATGTAGGATTATAAATTAATTAATTTGAGATACTGGATGCCAAAAACATTTCAGGGTGCAACATACTATTGAATCCAAATAAATAAGAATCCATAAAAAAATTTTAAAAAAATAAAAAAAAAATGATCCCTCACCCAAAATTAGGGGATGCGCATACTATAGCTGGTAATATGGGCCCAACCCACGAATCTGCGGGTTTTGACAGGTTAGGGTTGGGAAAATCCCAACCCGCAAAAATGCGGGCCGGCATAGCCAGTGGGTTTATGCGGGCCTGCCTGCGGGATGGCCCGCAAAAATTTTTTTTTGTACATATAATCATTTTACAAAACTTATAAGTTTTCCACTCCTATCTTGGTACCTCCCAATCCAAAGAGAAAAAATCTTAACCTCTTTCCTTCTTCTTTAAACAAAATTATTATATCTTGGTTGCTTGAGGATGGGTTTATGTTTTGTTTCTAAACTTTAGCAAATTTGATAACTTTATCTCTTGAATTGTAGATTATGTTTTCAAATTTTTATAAGAGAAATGATTGATGCTAGGAAGGTAAATTTAATGACTCATGTATATGTGTCTCATATTTTCAATCCTTTTTAAAAAATAGGAATTCTTTTTTTCAAACAAAATGTGGGCCAGCGAGCTGGCCCACAACCCGCACACTGCGGGTTAGGGTTGGCATTTTGCCAGTTCGCAGAAGTGCAGGCCTGTGCCGCGCGGGCCATGGGTTGGTGCGGGCCAGCCTGCAACCCGCTGGCTGGCCCGTATTCCCAGCTCTAGCGCATACCCTGCTCATAGATGCGATGAGCAGGGCATATGGACCCCCCTTACGCGTAGACAAAGGTCACAGCAAAGAAAAAATAAAACCATATGATTATCATGACATATTCGCACCAAATATTGACCTGTGACTATAAAGCAATGAAAATTACAAACCATATAGTTGATTACTCATACATTATGCCTTCAACAGTGAAAACTCTGAATTGTTTATTACCATTCAATGATTGTAAAAGAATTGCCATGGACTTGGAATCCCTAGCTTGACATTAATTCAGTTATAAGAATTACTATCTGAATCAATAAATTAGTATTAGTGATATGGAATAAAAAAATTGAATTTTGTATAGATCTTGTTTTGAAGGATGACCTATTATTGGTAAGAGCTAAAGTCATAAAAGCTAAATGAGTATCTGATTCAAAAGATTGTTTGCCCAATGTGGATCTTAAATCCTTCTTGGCATAATGGAATTTTCTTTTGGTAAGAACCAATGTGTGAAATGAATTTACAATCCAATACTTGAAGGAAAGTTATCTGCGGTGGGTGGTGTGGAGGAAGTATATACTTGCAAAAACTTCATTTGCAATCATTCATATACTATGAATTCTTTATACAAGGGTAGCATGGTTCAGCCACCAACAACAAAATCAATCTTAAAAATACACCTAGTCTTAGGAAACAAATGCATTTTCATTCCATTTCTAGTCAAAATGGTACATAAGTCTTATAATTAATTAGCCATTCATTTCCATCAACAAGTTAGTCTTGTACATACAAACATCTCCCAATCTTCCAAAACAACAAATAGCCTAGTTGTGCCAATTCAGTATGTTCACCCCACAACCACTGCCAAAAAAACTACATTGACAAAAAATAACTAAATATCCCAAGTGGCTAATAACCTCCACAATCAACCTCTCCTTGCCCTTGCAAGTAGTTGTGTAACCTCCTTCTGTAATTATATCTGAAATACGCAATAAAAGTGAAATAGAGACCAATAATAATCAAAACTCATTTTCAAACCCATATACCAGACGGAGTTTTCACAAATACATTTTGAATACAATTACCCTGGTCTCACATTCACATTTTGAATACAATTACCACATGAAGATAAATCACATATATATATAAATATCAGAGTGCACAACATAATTCCCAGTAATCCCAGGTTCCATTCATTAACACAAGCTTTACAGGGCATATTTGCCCTTACAATTTCTCATACAGGGATTACATAAATCCATCTCAGATACATATTCCAGATATACATAATCAATCTTCATCCACATATACACATCCCAACTATGATAACCAACTACCAAAATCTCATCCCGAAGGAGACCTTGCCGCCCTGGGTGCTAGCTCCATTCTCGATCTACTACCCTGTCTGAAAGGTTAGTAGGGGAGGGTGAGATTCTAGAGAATCTCAGTAGGAAAACAATACCAATATGCATGTACGATAAATGTTTAATGCATGACATGCTTGCATTACATAACTCATGCTCACATAATGACATATTTGCAAGCTCAATATTTCAAACCACATACTTATGGCCATAGCATAAATAGAAACATAGCTTCAAACATTCATATATATTACACATAATCATGCAAAGCAATAACATGCATCAACACAAAAATCAAATACATGCAGGAGAGGTAAGTTCCCTACCCTGGTTCTTTCCACGTATGCTCTAGCACTAGCAACTCCCGATCAGGGCGAACATCAAACCATATAACCAAAATAAGGACATAGGGTTAATCCCTTTCCCAATTTTTTTAACTTTCAAACACTTAAGTTGGTTATCATTCACGACTTTTAGGTGGCTACTTAAAGCCTAAACACATGCTAAAGGGTTGAGAGAAACTTGACCAAAGGTCTCTTTCGAAACCTCAAAACCCCATTTTTGGCTTCAGCACTCGAGTGATGGACGACTTGTACCTGAGTGAGGATGACTTACTTGTGCGAGTGCTTAACCTAAAAGCACAGGCCAAGACCAGAAGTGCTCGTTCCACTCGAGCACTACCCTCAACACTCGAGTGATAGCCCCAAGCTCACCCAAGTCCCACCAAGTGAGGCACAGGAAGTGACCACCTGAGAAGAACAGAAAATCCAGAGCCAAAAGTGCACTCGAGCACTAGCTCTGGCACTAAAGTAAGGGCACAACACTTGCGAGTGCTAGCTCACACTCTGATTGAACCATATTTTTATATGAATTTTCCATGATTAATTTGGGATTTTAATATATTTTCTGGGACATTATTGCATTATTAAGCATTAATTTTGGTTAGGGACAATTATTTTGAATTAATGGAAATTAGGAGCAAAAATGGTCAAAATTTATTAATTATGTTTTTATACAATTGTCCCTCAAACTTTTGATGCTACTTGAGCTTAAACTTGCATTGTAGGTGTGAAGGAAGAAATTTTGAGATCTGGAGGGCCAGAATTAATATTTTGAAGCTTGGGTAAAATCACAGAAAAGGGCCCAAGAATTTTGTAAAAATTATAAAGAGTGAAGGAAAAAAGGCCAGAAAAAAAATACATAAAAGTACCCCATAATTTCAGAAATTTCACTTCAGCCTATCAATGTTTCAAAAAGTTTCTTCTAAGTCCCTCCAGAGAAGTTTTCATCTTTTCATTAAAGTCTCTGGTCAAAACTTGCGCTTTGACTAGGGTTACTATTCCCTTTCTGCATCATAAGAACACTGAGCCCAGATCCGAGATGGAGGCGAGAATGGAGATCCAAAGCTCTGTGTCGAGATCATTACGCAGCAGACCAGGGCCACTGTGTGTTAGGCTTGTTGCATCTGAAGCTGAAAATGAAGGCCCAATATTGAAACAGACCTGAGAAAAGATAACAGAAACAGAGCTGAAACGAGAATGAAGCTGAACAGTGCCTCATAGGGGAAGCTTCTCATCAACATCGTCTACATTCATCTTCCTTCCTCTTCTCTTGTCGTCGGCGGCATTCCTCTTCCTCACCATAGCTGCCGGCAACTTACTCACACCAGAGCTGAAGGTACACAGATCAGAGGAGATATCATAGTTGAGAGCTTGATCGGTGAGAACGGAGAGAGTTTAAGAGGAGGGGGAATGAGACGGATGAACCACTACTATTGAAGACTTCCTGCAGTCGACAAAATTACATCTCACCGCCGACAGCTCCGGTTCACCTCCGACCACAGCCACCTTCGTCATTCCTCTGTTCTTGTTGGACCACCAGACTACCACGCACCACCATTTCTTCCTTCCCTTTCTCTCTCACCCACTGTTGAACATCTTCTATTTTTTCAACACCACAATCATCTACTTCACCCATAACCCCATAGGCAGTTAGCCACTTTCATTATCTCAAATAAAACCCAATAGACCCCATTTTCTATTTCTTTTGATTCGGACCTTCAATTTCAATGGGATTTTTGGGGTATTTTGAAGAAGTTGTGATTAGTGTGAAGCTCCGATGAGTGGCTAACATTTCAAATCTTGGTGATGAGGATGTGCTAGAGCTTCAAGGACTACATAGGGGAGTTAACTAGTTCAATTCCTTTTCTCATTTGTATATTTTGATTAGCTAAATTGTAGGATTATCTTTTTATAATGTTGAGACTTAATTGCCGTTTGGATTATCTTGTGGATTGAATTTATGTGATTAGATTAGATTTTTGTGGCTTGTTGAATTTATATATATATATATATATATTTCCTTATTGATTCAATGAAATTGTGCTTTCTACGTGTTATTGTTAGATTGTATAATTGAATTGATTCAGCTGAGTGTCGTGTTATCGCATTCATATCAAGTGGAAGCTAGTTGCATTTATTCATTTTAATTGCATTCTAAGTGGTTCCTAATAGTACCTTAAGGGATAATTACTAGCTTCGTTCGCAGGAGTAACTATTAATTAAGAACACTAGACCCGAGCGATCGTTTGAGGTTTTATTTTTAAGACTTAGAGAAAATTAACTCCCATAATCTTTTTGAGCAAGGATTGTCACTTCTTCATTACCAAGAGCATTCTTTATTGATATTTTCCACTCCATACCATTCCATTCACTTTCACTCATTCTCCATTTTCATAAGAAAAATACCAAAAATATTAGATTAGCTTTTAATAAAAATTGCATTTTCTTTTAATTATTAATTTCAAAAATCCAAAAATCATTTTCCCCTTGTTTTAATTGCATTTGCGTGATAATTAGTTTACTTAGGTAGTTCAATAAAAACTCCTCAAGTGAGACGACTCGAGTGTTGCATTATACTACAATTCTTGGATAAAAAATATTTTGCATTTGATCCCAAGGCATAAAGACACGGTCAAATCACACTCTTGACAAACCAACTGTGAGTGACAACCCGAGAAGCAGGCTCATAGTACAGAAGCACATGATCAGTCGAGTGAGACCACTATCACTCGAGTGACAACCCACATCACTCGCAAGTGAGGAAGCATACTTTTGATTCTTCCACATACAAGTAAACCAAAACCGAAGGGGAAAGGGAAAATATGATGCTGCACTTGAGTGAGACCCCTGTTCACTCGAGTGAGGCTCTATCAGAAGCCAGAACGCAGCAGATATTAGAATTTTCCTTAACTTCCAACATATGTTTCCAACGGTTCTAAAACTCTAACACAAGGTTATTCCCACACAATTTTACACAAGGAACCTATTGGACACCTCAAAACAACCAAAATCACAACACAATGACAACTTTCCCCTTGGTCACACTTATTGCACACTTTACCCAATTTCACCACTTTTATTTCCAATGTTCTAAATCAATCCCAATGACACTTTACACATTTAAACACCATTTTCAACACAAAGCAACATGCAATTCTCCCAATTACACGTCTCACAAAATCAGGGAAAATTCCATAATTCACAAAACTTAATCAAAAGTCACAATATATAGATCAAAAGAGAGTTCGAACTCACAAATCTAAAACCATAGCAATGAAGCTCTCATCACTATGAACAACACTATAGAAAGGTTTTTGAGATAAAGAGGACAAGAAGCCAACCAAAAACCCACCTTTCATTTTCTCTTTCTTCCCTCAAGCATGGCGACAATAGAGGATGAAGAGAGAGAATGAGATCAGAAATTTGGCCCTTCAATGCTCCCTTGGCTGACCTAGAAGGAAGAAAGTAGAGAGGGAGAGTTTAAATATTAATCAATCCAATGGTTCACATTGTGCCAAGTGTCACCATCTCATGCAATCTCTCATGAGCTCACATAGGCGCACACACACATGATTCCACCCTTTTTGATCTCATAAAAATTAATCCTAACCATTAATCTCGGAGTTACCATTGAGTTTCCTCTTCGGTAACTGACCAATTGGTTGGTAACTTTACCATTTTGCCCCTGATTGTGATAATTGCTCTAAAATCACCACTAAACACATTTTCTCATTCTTATCATTCCATTTCTCCACAATATGCGCCCTCCCTATATTTTAAGTTAATTTAGATGTTAATCCATAATTGAGCTTAAATACAGAGTTTCAGCGCTACTCATAACACATTCAAATCTCAAATCACATCATGATCTCCAAAAGGGTTATTTGTTACTAATCACCTCCACTTTTGGAGTCATTAAACCCTTAATCAACATTTAGGATCCTGATAAATCGGGCTTAGCAGTCCACTTATTTCAGGCTTATTTTCTAACCTCAAGTCTCAAAATTCAGGGTATTACAAGTTGTCTCCTGACAGTCACCATTGAATGTCAGGTTCCAAAACACCTTAGTTGCAGAAGAGTAGTTCAAGGACACCTCATCTAACCAAACAAAGGAAAAAAGTAAAAAAAAAACATTCTGACACAAATATTCCTAAAGTGAAATTGAAAAAATGTACACAACTCATACTTCCCTGCTTCTTGAACAGGCCAAACTAGACGATCACCTCAACAATCACCACATTCCTGACATGTGCATACTCAATCCAACCCTGTATAGCACTTTCACCTTAAAGGCAAACCAAAATCCTATACATATTGTACCAATGAACAAAAAAAGTATTAGAAAAGTTACAATATTAAATATTTTTGTTGTCAGTCCATTTAGAACAAAAAATGTAAGATTTACCCACATAAAAAAGTGAAGCAAAAAACAATAAACTTTGAACACAATTGTTTATCAACAACCACAAAAGATAGCTCATGATTAATAAGGCAACAAGGAAAATAGGGATCATAATGGAAGGAAAACACAAAAAATCAAACAGAAGTGCACAAAATCTTTAACACGGCAAGTAGGACACCATGAGTTCAACATCAGAGTGATGTCATCAAGCCTTCTGTGGGGTCTCACCATTTATCGAAGTTAGTACAAAGTCAAGGAAAAATAGAGAAGAATGGCGGATTATTGAGAGCAAAACGGATGAAATGATGTGCGGTTGTTGAATGTTCATCGTGTATTTAACATATATGTCTTTAATAAAGCCTGACCATACACAACCAATGCAATAAATGAGAAGAATATAAGGGAAAAACACAAGAAAAACAGGTAAAAAAAGACCTCAAAAACCTAAATGCCCACTGAAGAATCTAACCAGTGAACATCAAACATTCCAAAAGATTTGAGAAATAAAAACCCACTAAAAATGGAGAGAAATTAGAGATTTTAAGCCCAAGGATGTGTTTGAGGGAATTTGAAAAGGAAAAATTGTATGGGAGGAAGAGAAAGCCAAAAGGATCTATGTGAAATACTCCCCCCACCAGTGACATCAATAGACAATATCAAGGTTGGAGGCGTGCAGTGACTCAATGAAACTTCAGTGATGGAGAAAATTTTTGTAAGGAATAAAAGCAAAGATAGAGAGGAGAAAGCCAAAAATAGAGAGAATTTTTTAATTTCAAAATTTGAAAATTGGAAAGAATTGAGGGAAATAAAAGTAAGTTGACCAAAGCCATATGATGAAGCAAGAAGAGCATGCATGAAGCCCAAAAAAATTAACCCAAAAAGCAGAGCCACATACTAGCTAGTATTGTTTATTTGCACAGTAAAAATAGGGAGAAACTATAAAAATAAAGTGGTTTGGCTGGGCTAAATAGTTATTGAGATTTATTATTGAATATTGATTTAGACTAATAACTGCTTTTTTTATTAATACACTATAAACAGTAAACTTATATACCAAAATGCTACATCATGTGAAATATTTACTAAAATGCTACTCTTAAAATAATTTTTCAGGTGATGAATTTTAGAAATCATTCACCTGAAGAATGACTTCTTCAATAACATAGCATTGGCACAAAGTTTTATGCAAATGAAAATCGTTCTTCAGGTGAACGATTTCTAAACTTTATCACCTGAAGAACTATTTCAATGTGTTTCTCTTTCCTAATTCCCTCTCTCCTTATCATGTACCTAATGATTAATAGTAATAATAATAATTACATAATAGAATAAATAATGATTGCAAAAATAGAATAAGAGTACATTGACCAAATAAAGTATTAAAAAATTAATACTAAATAATAATTAAATGTATATGACTAAATAAGGAAAACGTTTGATGTAAGTGACCAACCACAGATCAACAAGGTAAAATATGAAGGATGTGGATGAAAAAACAATTGAGCAAATAAAAGAAGAGAGGGGAGAGAACAAAGAGCTACAGAGAAAATTAAGGAAAAGATGAAGATAGACAAGAATGAAAGATAGCATTCAACAAAATTTATAAGTCCCTTGCATTGTATATTCACGAGTTAGGGGGAAGAGTTTGATATGATGAAAGAGAGGATGCATTGGGAAGGAGGAGAAATATGTACGAAGAAGAATATATTTGTGACAATTTGTTTTAATATTTTAAAAAATATCACATCATAATGAAATCGTTCACGCCAAGAACGACTTCTAACATTGTTCTTCACAATAAAGACTTTAGTGTTTTGTCAGACTAAAACTCATTTTTGTGGTGAACAGTAAAAAAAATATCAAAATGCTACACCATAGGAAATATTTACCGGAATGCTACACCTAAAATCGTTCTTGTGGTGAACGACTTCTTTATAAATGCAAAATTGTTCTTGCGAAGAATGATTTTAGGTGTAGTATTCCATTAAATATTTCCCACGGTGTAGCATTTTGATATTTTTTTACTATTTATCATATATTAGTAAAAAAGCCGGTGTTTGTTGAGGGCTTTTTTACTAATATACGATAAATAGTGGAAAAAAATACCAAAATGTTACACTGTGGGAAATATTTACAGGAATACTATACCTAAAATCGTTCTTCGCAAGAATGATTTTACATTTATAAAGAAGTGGTTCACCACAAAAATGAGTTTTAGTCTGACAAAACATTGAAGCCGTTCTTGGCGTGAACGATTTCATTTTGATGTGATATTTTTTTAAATATTAAAACAAATTGTCACGAATATATTTTTCTTCATACATATTCCTCCTCCTTCCCAATGCATCCTCTCTTCCATCATATCAAACTCTTGCCCCCAACTCGTGAACATACAATGCAAGGGGCCTTATAAATCTTGCTGAATGCTACTCTTTCATATTTTGCCTTGTTGATCTATGGTTGGTCACTTACATTAGACTTTTTCTTTATTTAGTCATAAACACTTAATTATTATTTAGTATTAATTTTTTGATGCTTTATTTAGTATAAATCTTGCTAAATGCTACTCTTTCATTCTCATCCATCTTCATCTTTTCCTCAATTTTCTCCATAGCTCCTTGTTCTCTCCCCTCTCTTCTATTACTTGCTCAATTTTTTTCCTCATCTACATCCTTCATATTTTGCCTTGTTGATCTATGGTTGGTCACTTACATTAGACCTTTTCTTTATTTAGTCATAAACACTTAATTATTATTTAGTATTAATTTTTTAATGCTTTATTTAGTCAATGTATTCCTTATCCTATTTTTGTAATCATTATTTCTTTTATTATGTTGTTATTATTATTATTATTATTATTATTATTATTATGTAAATTAATCATTAGGTATATGGTGAGGAGAGAGGGAATTAGGGAGGAGAAACACATTGAAGTTGTTCTTCAGGTGAATGATTTCTAAAATTCATCACTTGAAGAACGATTTTGAGTGTAGCATTTTAGAAAATATTTCCCATAGTGTAGCCTTTTGGTATATATGTTTTACTATTTATAGTATATTAGTAAAGAAAGCCACTAATAACCCTACGACCCAGCCACTTGGCCAGCCCAGGTAATCAATCAACTTAGGAGGAAAATGACCTGACATTAACCAAAGAACTCGATCTTCAAATAAAGAGTTAATATACAAAAATACTCATGAACTTTTACTCAAAATGCCCAACACTATATGCTATTTGGAGGCGAAAAATTACTCATAAACTTAAAAAAGGAGAGCAAAACTACCATCACCGATAAGTAAGAGCTGATCTCCATTACTTCTATCACGGGTTGGTGTCCAGGTATATTTACAATGTAATAGTACAAAAAAGCCCTTGACCAATAACAACCCTCTCCCTCAATCTCATAGCTTGTACACAGGAGAGCTTAAGCTCCATCTTCCTCTGCAACTCCAAAATAAGAGATAGCAGAAAAACAAAAGCCTATTATCCCAAAAGCAATGATCAAACCATATTCACAAAACCCAAAACAAAAGCAATGATCAATGAGAAAAGGAACAAAGCAATCAAAACCCTCAAAAAAATATTGGGCTACAGTAACTGATGACCCTAGAAAATAGAAGAGATAAAAAGAAAAAAAAAGAATAAGAGAAAGAAGAATTTGAGGAAAGAAGTACAGAGGCTATACTACCCACATACAAATTTCAGACATCAATAACCTCACCTTCTTCTTCATGACTATTTTCGACCAAAGCAGCGGACTTAATTTATCAAACCGTTTTGCAATACCGGACATAAGCCTGGCTCGGACGGGTTCATTATCGATCTCCAAGACTTGGATCTAGCTCACTACTGGCCACCGATGCTTGGATTTGGTTCGCTATCGACAATAGACGCTTATATATGTCAAACATGAGAGAGCCACCATTAGAGAGAGATGAAGACCAGAGGGATCAAGAGAGAAATAGGGACCAAGAGAGATGAAGGCAGAGTGATTGAGAGAGAAGGACGGATCAAGGGAGAGGGGTCTGAGAGAGAAGAAGAGCACAACAATGAGGAAGGAAGAGTAATCGGGAAGATGAAGAAGGGTAGTAAAGGAATAATAAATTTTTAGGAATTTTAGATTTTTAAGAAAATGCTAAATTAATATTAATTGGTTGACACGTGGCTCATTTTTATATTTATTTTTTTCCTCTACTGCCAACTAGGATATTATCATGGCCCCTTCTATGTGCACATCAGTGTTTTTGGTCAAATATATGGTACTGGGCACAATTTAAGAAATGTTTATGGGTATTTTTACACCTTAACCCAAAAACAAAAATATGACTAAAAAAAAGATGATGGAGAGAAAAAATAAAGAGAGAAGAGTACTGGTAACCGTGGTCAACATGGCTTGAGTTTTAGTGGGCTAGAGGATCTAAATTCAATTATTGGTACTTACACCCAAAAACGAGAAAAGAGCACTGAAGACGATAAAGATAGAGAAAGATGAAAAACTACAAGAAAAAAAAGAAATATGAAAGCCAATAAGATATTTTCCATTTTCATATTGCAAGTTTTATCCAAGGTTTTGAAACCTGGACTGGTCAGTGAATTGGTCATGATACTGGGTCAAGGGTCAGTAGGTCAGATCGAAGTCAAATCGGAGCTAAACCAGGACCAAACTGGTGAGAAATTAAATATTTTAGGCTTATTAATATGAAATTCTGAAGAAAAAATTTAAAAAACTGATGTTTATTTTAAAAAATAAAAATCGTTGACTTGGACCGGACCCCGAACAGGACCGGTTTTCCAGCCGGTTCCCGGGTCGAACCAGGTTTCAAAACCCTGGTTTTATCATTAGCACCTTGAGGCGACACTAAAAAAACATCGCTCATTTGTAGCGATTTTCTACAGAACCACTATACCAACCACTACATATCACGAAACCCTACCACAGTCAAAGTGACACATTATAGCAGTTCTCAGAAACTACTCAAACATGCAACATTTGCATTCCATAGCAGTTTCTGCCTTAAAAATCGCTACAAATCACTATATATTTTGTAGCGATTGGGAGGAACTGCTACAAACCTCCAACCTTTTTGGTCTTCTATAGCAGTTTACCCTTTTTAACTACTATAAATTCACAACCACAAATGTGGTGCCAACTTGATGTCAAAAGGCGCCAAGCTAGCACCACATTTTGTAGCAGTTAGTATGACTTAACTGCTACAAAGTGACTGCTACAATTATGGTGCCTTGGTGCTAAGCTGGCCCCATATTTTGTAGCGGTTTTTTAGCTCTAACCATAACAAAGTACAGTCCCTTTCTAGCACGCCATTTAGCTAGAGTCATACCGTTGCAAATTTGTAGCAATTTCAAGAATCCTAATATTTATAGCTGTTTTTTTTTGTAACTGTTACAATTTAACTAGTACTAAGAGATAATTTTTTTTGGGTAATGCGAGTCCTTCTATAAGTTTCTCATTTCCAACTTCAAAAACGAGATCTAAACCCATAGTAGAGCTTGATGTCTCAAATCATAGTGTTTTATACTTTTATTCGACTATGAAAGAGAATGAATGTATGATAACTATTCATTTTCATATGAAGTATCGTGGTTTCGTTTCTTCATTAAAAAGTTGATAACATAATAGTCATATGTCATTGTCTCACTTTCCAATAAGTTTCCAGTTTTCTACCCCTACATGTTTTTTGCCTTCATCTCAACTCCCAAGCCATTTTGAATTATTTAATGGTCATCTCACTTTCCAATAAGGTTTTACTTTTCTACTCCTACATGTTCTTGCTTGCATCTAAACTCCTAAGCCATTTTGAATTATTGGAAGGACCAGTCAAGCTGTTTTAAATTGAAAAACTCATAAATGTTATTATATTATTCTATGACGCGAGATGTTATACTATGTTCAGGCCAAAAAAAGATGTCATACTATATGATATTATATTTTTCTAACATAAAGTTTAATTTTTGGAAAAATCACTCCCAGGTCCCAAGCAACAATCATATTCACAAAAAAGTCCCAGGAAAAAGTCAAATATCTGAAAAGTCCTTAGGGACTTTTCTGTGATTATTTCCCAAAGTCAAATGACACACATGCTCCTCTTTTATTATTTCTCCCTCTCTCTCTCTCATTCATTTTGTGTTCTCTCAGATCTGACCTCCGATTTTAGCTCTCTATGCTCTCTCTGCAAAATAGTGGTGATGGTGAGGGAAGCTTTAAGGTGGTGAAAGATTTGTGAGATGGGATGTAAGATAGAAGGAAGAAGAAGATGGAAGGAAGGTCATAGATTTTTTGATGCTCAAGCTTCTTTCATTTTTAAAGACGGAAGGTATGAAGGTAATGATGATAATGAATAGTCCAACCCATCCCTCTTTTTCCAACCTCATTGAAACCCCATCTCATAGTGGTGAAAACACTGATGTGGAAAAAAATAAATTGTTGTTAATTCCTGCAGTAGCAGTTGTTAATATAACAGTTGTAGTTGTTAATGCAGAAAATGAGGTTGGGTGTCATAGTGCTATGTTTTTTGGGAACATAACAGAGGAAGTGGTATGTTTGAAGTGAGAATGGTTGATTCTCATAGTGGTGGGGTGTTGTGAAAACGCTAATATGGAAAAAAATAAATTTTTGTTAATTCGTGTAGTAGCAGTTGTTAATATAACAGTTGTAGTTAATGCAGAAAATGAGGTTGGGTGTCATAGTGCTCTGTTTTTGGGAAAGGAAACATAGGAAGTGGTATGTTTGAAGTGGGAATGGTTGATTCTCATGGTAGTGGGGTGATGTGAAAAGGCTGATATGGAAAAAAACAAATTGTTAATTCGTGCAGTAGTAGTTGTTAATATAATAGTTGTAGTTGTTAATGCAGAAAATGAGGTTGGGTGTCATAGTGCTCTATTTTTGGGAAAGGAAACAGAGGAAGTGGTATGTTTGAAGTGGGGATGGTAGATTGTCATGGTGGTAGGGTGATGTGAAAAGGCTGATATGGAAAAAAAAAAGCAAATTGTTGTTAATTCGTGCAGTAGTAGTTGTTAATATAGAAAATGAGGTTGGGTGTCAATGTTTCTTCTTGAATCAATATTTTATCATGTTAAGTATGCCAAACGGTTTGTTTACAACTAGTAAAGCGTATATTAACAATAGGTTGAGTGTGTTTAACAACGTACTCAAGACTCTCGCCCAGAAATTCTTTGCCTCCAGCCCAAAACTCTCGGCCTTCTCTTTGGCTGCAGCCAAAATTCTCCTGGCTGCAGCACAAAATCATCTGGGCTCTTATTGGCTGCAGCGAATAATTTCTTGGCTGCAGCCCATATCTTTCTGAGCTCATTTCAGCTGCAGCCAAGAATTTCTTGGTTGCAGCACATATCTTTCTCTCAGCTACATCAGATATCAGCATGTTTTTTTTCACCCTATGATCCTACACAACTAATACTACAACTCAATCCCTTCCATCATAAATTCCTCTTGATTTATACACAATAATCAACCATTGACCACACATTTGAATACAATTCCTCATGATTAAAATGCATCCATGATCCAAAATTCATATGCATAACAGAATTTTGACAAGCTTAAGCAAAGACAATGCACAGTGCATTTCCAATTCATACTACAACCATGAGTACATTTTTATCAAAGGTTAGATAAGTGAGTAATGGTCATCAACTCAAGTCATAATCCTCTCAAATTAGGATCAAGCAAATCATGAGAATTTATGAACTTTCCTGAAATATGCCTTTCCACAACCAAAATTCTCCACTTTTCCCTTGTACCAAGCTTGCTTCTTCCTTTCTCTATTGGGGGTTCATCTCCTACCTACGAAAGCAAAAGACCAAACATAAATCTACCAAAAACATACTAAAAACATAAAAATGACAAAGATTGAGTTAAGAACTTGGGTTGCCTCCCAATAGCGCTTGATTTATAGTCCTTCAGCCGGACTCTTCAACACAAACTACTAATCATATGTATCAAAAACCAGAACCACATTGTCTTCATTCCTCCTCAAGCAACAAGGTTTCAGACATAAAAAATGATCATTCAAGTTAATTACTTGTACTTCGTCAATCATAGACAATCTTAAAGTACAAGCATTCACTGAGTTCAAATAAAGCACAACAATCATATCCACACGAACAAAAGTTGGAGCTTCTAAGAATTTAGAACACCCAACCAAATCTACTGGACTCTCATCAGTAAGAGTCAAAACATCAGTGGATAGATCAAGATCACAATTCTCAGGGATTTCCTCTCTATTATCTTGTTCAAAACAACAAGGATTAGGCTCCAAAATTGAAACCTCAACTGAACACTCAGTATTCTTCTCATCGACATTCAATTCTAACTCACAGTCACCCACCAAAGTATTGCAGACTGTTGACAACACTTCCTCACTCCCCATGGTTAATTGTTCACTTGAAATATCATGGAAAATATCTTTTTGCTTCAAAGATTCAAGGGAAGAAGCTATTTCACTTGCTTGCAATGCTACATTTTTAAGAGCTAATGAATGTTCATGAAATTTCTGTTTTGTCCAATCATTCATTTCTTTCACATTATCAAGAATGCACTGAAGCTTATCCTCTAGTGTGGGCTTCTTCTCATGAATGGGGGTGGTTTTATCTACAAAGGTATTAAGTGATATATGAGAATGTGATGCATATGAAGAAGAATAATGAGGATCCCAAGACATTGAATGATCTTGATTCTGATTAAGGCTAAAAGTATCATCATACAAATGAGCTTGAGCCTTAAAAAAATCATTCTTCCTGTAATCCAAGGTTGAGAAATGGGGGCATTGCTCACTATAATGATTATCTCCACAGTAATTGCAACAAATATACTCATATTGAGCTTCACAAGTATAAGGGTCATAATAAGAATTGAGATAATCATTATCATGTGAAAATCCACTACTTGTTTCATTGATCCACCAAGGATAATCCATAGACAAAAAGTAACTAAACACAAAACAACCAAACCAACAAAATTAACAAAACTACCTAGGATAATAAACAAAACAAAAGAAAACAAAGAGTTAAGAAAAAGAAAAACTCAAGCATAATTAATCACACAATTGCAACAATTAACCACAAAACTTTTGCTGTTAGTCCTCGGCAACGGCGCCAAAAACTTGTTCGCTACCACAAGTGCACTGGTCGCGCCAAGTAATAAAGTGATAAGTAAAGATCGTTCCCATGAGGACTAAGGCAAAAGTGGATTAATTGTCATGATTATGCTATCAATTAGGTTGAGTAAAACCATTTAGAGAGTTTATATCCTAAAGATTATTTGAATTCAAGAAAAGGAAAGCAATTTGACTAAAACTAAATGAAAACTCGACTTCAAAACAAGAGGAGCATAGGATTATTTCTAACCATTGCAATTCATGAGACTTAAGTAATTACCACTCCATTAGAAATTAAATGACATTACATGTTAGTCTAAGGTTTAAAAGTATTTGATTAAGCTTTCTCAAGTCAAAACCAAATTTATATCCTCAATTAACATGCACAATCTCTTGCTACAGTTAAGAGAAAATAATCATTAAGCAACAACCTTAATTTGACAATGCTTGGTTAGTAACTATATCTCTATGTTACTAACAAACCATCAATTTGATCATAAACTTCAAGTCTAACATAATTTTACCTAAGTTCTACAATTAAATTAACTCTCTCAAGCTTAATTTAATTGAACAAAACAATCTAAGTAATGGCCAGTCACATAGAAGCATTAGGGATAAGATAAAATTAACACATAATTACCATTAACAACTAAAGAGAATAATAATAAGTCTCAATCCTTGCAATGGTTTGAAATAATCCTAAGGAAAAATATTTAGCTACTCATAATCATCTCATCACAACCAAATCCAGAGCCAAATAACATAATTAAAAGGAAGAAGATAAGAAATGAGAAACAGTGCAAAGCACTCCCAAACATGGCGTATTTCCTTTCCACTCTAACAGCATCACTCTCGCTTGCTATCAAATGAAGAAATCAAGAACATATATGGTGCTCAAAGCTCCTCTGCTCTCAGTCGCTTCTCCTTCTCTTTCCTCTTCAGTTCAGCCTGCTGGTTGTTTTTCTGGTTCAGCTCCGAGTTTACGATGAAGAAGATCCGAGAGAATGATGATTCAGTTCTCAATGAATCAGCCACCTCCTCTGTTTCTGATTCATCTCTCGTCACCGTCGAGGACCTGGGGAAGAAGAAGAAGAATCAGAAGCTAATGGCTCTTCCCTAGGTCCCGCTTTCAATGACGCTCTCTCGCTGCTCCCGACGTTCAACGATGGTAAAGATGATGAATAGTGTCCTCTGCTGAAAAACAGCCACCTCAAAAGAACCTCTGAATGTCGAACCCCCCTTCTTTCAGCCTTTTAAATGACCTAGAAACAAAACGCACAGCTGCTGATTTCTCATTTTGGCTGTAGCTAGAAAACACTGTATTGCCTCTGTATGTCGTCTAGCTGCAGCCCAAAACTTTCTGGAGGTTTCTGGCTGCAGCCACACATTTGTCTTCAATTCTTTTAGCTTTTTCAATGATGCAATGGTGTTTTGCTCTTCTTCCCAACTTCTTAATCAATTATTTGTGCTTCCATTGGCTCTTTGTGCATCTCAATTGTAATCTTATCAACACAAGAAAGTCTATACAAAGCAAAAGGTGATGTATGATAGCAAAATATTCACATTTAATCAAAGAATTATTCCATTTTTAACCAAACACTCATTGGGCATATTTCCTTCACACTTCAATCCTCATAAACCCATTAATCAATCAAAAAGTGTGATAAATTGAGTGTAAATGTGCCATTTTGATATGCATTTCACAAGGCTAACAGATTCCTCCTTAAAGAATGTTTTATCATGTTAGTATGACAAATGGTCTGTTTATAACTCGAAAAGCGTGCATTAACAATACTTTGAGTGTGTTTTACTAATTCCTACACGTTCCTCTCTGAAATAATGTTTTATCACGATAAGTACGGCAAACGGTCTGTTTACAACTCATAAAGCGTGAATTAACAATACTTTGAGTGCGTTTTACAGCTTCCTCTATGTTTCTACCTAAAACAATGTTTTCTAACGTTAAGTTTATCAAATGGTCTGTTTACAACTCATCAAGCATATATTAACAACACTTTTAGTGTGTTTTACAACTTATTTTCTCACGTTAAGTATGACCAATTATGGTGTTTACAATTCTCAAAGCGTGTATGTTTACAACTCTTAAAGCATGTATTCACAACCTGTTCAGTGTTTTTTACAACCTCCCACATGTTTAAGCTTGAAACGATATTTTCTCATGTTAAGTATGACAAATGGTATGTTTACAACTCTTAAAGCATGTATTTACAACATGTTGAGTGTGTTTTATAACCTTCCATATGTTTCAGCTTGAAACGATGTTTTCTCACGTTAAGTATGACAAATGGTATGTTTACAACTCTTAAATCATGTATTCACAACATGTTGAGTGTGTTTTATAACCTTCCACATGTTTCAGCTTGAAACGATGTTTTATCATGTTAAGTATGACAAATGGTATATTTACAACTCTTAAATCATGTATTTACAATCTGTTGAGTGTGTTTTACAACCTCATACACGTTTTAGCTTGAAACGATGTTTCTCACTTTAAGTAAGATAAATGGTATGTTTAGAACTCTTAAATCATGTATTCACAACCTGTTGAGTGTGTTTTACAACCTCCCACACGTTTTAGCTTAAAATGATATTTTCTCACGTTATGTATGACAAATGGTATGTTTACAACTCTTAAAGCGTGTATTTATAACCTGTTGAGTGTGTTTTATAACCTCCCACATGTTTAAGGTTGAAACGATGTTTTCTCACGTTAAGTATGACAAATGGTATGTTTACAACTCTTAAAGCATGTATTCACAACCTCTTGTGTGTGTTTTACAACCTCCCACATGTTTCAGCTTGAAACGATGTTTGCTCACTTCAAACATACCAGTTCCTCTATTTTCTTTCCCAAAAATATAGCACTATGACACCCAACCTCATTTTCTACATTAACAACTGCTACTGCACGAATTAACAACAATTTATTTTTTTTCCACATTAGCATTTTCACAGCACCTCACCACTATGAGAATCAATCATTCCCAGTTCAAACATACCACTTCCTCTATTATGTTCCCAAAAAACATAGCACTATGACACCCAACCTCATTTTCTGCATTAACAACTACAACTGTTATATCAACAACTGCTACTACAGGAATTAACAACAATTTATTTTTTTTCCACATCAGCATTTTCACCACTATGAGATGGGGTTTCAATGAGGTTGGAGAAAGGGGATGGGTTGGACTATTCATCATTATCACTACCTTCATCCCTTCCTTTTTTAAAAATGATAGAAGCTTGAGCATCAAAAAATCTATGACCTTCCTTCCATCCTCTTCTTCCTTCTATCTAACATCTCATCTCACAAATCTTTCACCACCTCAAAGCTTCCTTCACCATCGCCACCATTTCTACAGAGAGAGCACAGCGAGCTGAAAGCAGAGGTCAGATCTGAAAGAACACAGAATGAATGAGAGTGAGAGAGAGAAATAATAGCAGAGAGGTATGTGTGTCATTTGACTTTGGGAAATAATCACAGAAAAGTCCCTAGGGACTTTTCAGATATTTGACTTTTTCTTGAGACTTTTCTATGAATATGTTTGTTGCTTGGGACCTAGGAGTGTTTTTTCCTTAATTTTTTTTATAAAAGTTTTCTTATTTTTTATAATTGATTAATGCTTCAAATTTTATTCATTTGATTTGGAAGAATATTTTACTAATAGATAAAGAAGAAAGAAAAGTTTCACGTGGTATTTTAATAAAAAAGATTAAATATTATTTTTTCATAATTAAAATATTCATATTTTAAACATTTTAATTAAAAAGTTAAAATGCAATTTTAATAATGAAGTTTTTCCTTGGGAGCGTCTAGCACAATTAAGTTTTGAAGAGAGCAAAATTACAATGGAATAAAAAAACGGGATTAGACCGGCCAGTTCAACCAGTGAGCCAGTTAGTGGTCTGGTCTAGTTCAACCATTGGGCCGCGAACTGGTTTGAACTGGTTAAAATTGGGAAAACCGGTGGTTTAACGGGTTGGACCGGTTGGATTTTTTTATTCTTCTAACTATTATCTCGAGCTATTTTTGAGGAAAAAATGAAAGGTTAAAGACCAATATGATGAGAAAAGTAGGTAAAAAAAAAAGAACAAATCTAAAAAAAAGAAGAAGATGATGAAACAATTATATAAAAGGATATAATAATTATAGGAAAAGAGATATTATTGCATAAGTATAGGGATCATAACTAATACTAATATATTTTAAGCATTTTTTTTCTAAAGATATTCATTTTTATCTATAGAAGTTTAAAAATATATTAATATATAAATATTTCCACTAATAAATTATAATATTTTAATATAGCCGATCTGACCACTGGTTAGAACCCAGTCGACCCATTAACCCTTAAACCTGTGCCATGACCGGTTCATTGCCCGATCCAATTTTTTGCTCCTTGAAAATTACACATGTACTTTTAAAAAAAGGGTTAAGGAGTAAATTTACCAATAAAGTTTTAAGGAAGGGGCGTCTGGCACAATTATGTTTTAAAGCGGGTAAAAATACACATAAGGTTTTAAAAGTGGAGTATCCAACACAAAGCCATTAAATTTGACTTAACGACGTTAAATTATAAGAGAAGAAAACCACTAACGACGTTAGGTCAAATTTAATGGTTTTGTGCTGATGCTCCACTTTTAAAACCTTATGTGTATTTTTTCACCCTTTAAAACATAATTGTGCCAAGTGCTCATTCTTTAAAACTTCGTTGGTAAATTTGCTCCTTAACCCTTTAAAAAAACTGCAAGATTGATAATTCTATTAATTTAGCGCAAGCGTCGATCTACTTTGTTTCCTCCCTCTCTCCAATGAATCTTAGTCTTCCCTTACTCTTCTTTCTTAGTTCAATCACTCTCTCCAATGCATCACAAACTTCCTCTCACTGTACATGAAGATGAATAGTGGCCTCTTCCTCCTCACACCAATAAAGTTGCCTCCTCCCCTCTTCATCGATTTAGCCCCAAAGACCATTGCCTCTTGGGGCATTTTGCCTCCTGGACGGGGACTCCTTCGAGAGCTCATCATTCATCAGAACTCCAGATGGCAGTGACAACGATTTGTGGTTTAATAAGAATGGTGATACTTAATAGGATAAGGAAGAAGTGCAAAGCAAGTTTAGAAGTTCCTCTGGTTGGATTAAGTTAACACCCTCATTTTTCTCTCAATCTTTTTCTTCGCAGATTTGAGTCATCTTAAATGGAACAAGATGTTCCTTCTCTGATATTCCAACGCTTATATTAAATATTTTACTCAGTCATGTTAATTCTGGGTTTCCATTTATAGATCTAGCTTAAAAAAATAATTAGTTCTTATGTATTGCCTAGTATTCGTTAGTTTCATATTAGTATTTCCTTTGGCTGAAAAAAGTAGAAGCAGCGTGAAGGCGAGAATCATTCTCTTATAGGTTTACAGAAACTGAGAAACATGAAGAGAGAGAGGGGAAAAGTGGGGACTTAATACATCATATTAACTTTGGGTGGGCTCCATGTGCAAACTGTTGGAACTCAAATTAATTCAAATTTAATGATATCTCAATTATCTCCTATTTATCATAACCCCTGATTTAGTGTTTCACTGTGTAGGAAATATTTAGGAAAAAATTGCTTATTGTAATTCCCTAATTTTTGATTGTAATCCCCTTATTTACTCCTTTGATTACTCTCCTCAACCTATATAATGTACCCTTCCTAGTTGAATAAGAACAACACATTTAGAGTAAAATTTGTCTCTGATTTGAACATGGCATCAGAGCCTGTGAGTTTGACCTAGACTCGCAGAGAGAGAGAGAGAGAGAAATAATGACAGAACACTGTGAGAAAGAAAGAGGTAGAGAGGGAGCAAGTGAAGGAGTTCGGCAGGCTACCACTGTTACCCACACACAGCCGTCGTTCTTCATTCAGAACATGGATTCTCATGATTTTCCTTCCCTTTTTGGATATGTTCCTTACATCCCAACAAATTATGGAGTCATTCCTATAGCCCTCATGTCCGGTACTAGTGCTTCAACACAAGGCAGCACTACTTCTTCTTCATCTACCACTATTGGGCACTTTAAAATTCCTGAGGTGACATTAGAATTTGCATCTCTTACAGAAAATCAAGGAATAATTATTAATCATAAACTTAATGGGAAGAATTACCTTGAATAGTCCCAATGTGTTCTGAGATATTTGCGTGGCAAGAGAAAGGAGAAGTACATTAATGGTGAAGCTATCTAACCAACTCCTAATGATCCTAATTTTGACACCTAGTTTGCTGAAAATAACTAAGTAATGAGTTAGTGGTGCAATACAATAACTCTGGACATTAGTGAAAGGCTATCTTCTTGCAAATACCACTAAAAAAATATGGGATGCAGCCAAAAGAACCTACTCCTCTCTTGATAATACTACTTCCTTGATTCATTTGAAAAGGAAACTTTATGATTTAAGACAAGGTAACCTATCAGTAACTGAATATTATAATGGTTTACTAAAATTGTAGCAACAACAGGACTTGATTGAGGTCCACCTATAGAAGAACATCAACGATGCTCAACTATACAAGAAAGTAGTGGAAGATAGAAGGATACATGACTTCTTGCTAGGCCTAAATGACTCTTTCGAGGAGATAAGGGGTAAAATCATGGTATTCCGAGCTCTACTACTTCTATTTGATGTGTTCAACTTTGTGCAATTCGAGGAAAGTAGGAAACTCTTGAACCAAAGTGGTCCAAGCCAAGTTAAGAGTTTAGCACTTGTTGTGAGAGGGCCACTAGGTGTTAGAAGGAATAACAAATGGTGCAACTACTACAAAAAGAAGGGCCATATTAAAGAAGAAAGTAGAAAGCTACATGACAAGCCATTCAATAGGAAATAGACCTCCCAGAGTCACCTTCCCACTATTGAGCAAAAAATTGAGAATGGTGATCACTTAAGGCAAGAAGAATTACAAGTGCTTTGAAAGCTACTAGAGAAGCAAAATAATTGAAACTCTATTCCTAGTGTGAATCTGGTATAATCAGGTAATTCCATTATAGCTCTCAATGCTATGATGACTAGTGACGACACTTGGATTGTTGAATCAAAGCTACAGATGGCATGTCTAGTAACAAAAACTTATTCCACAACCTTAAATTCTGTCACGAACACCTCAAAGTAAAAGTAGTTAATGGTGTTTTCACATGGGTTGAGGAAATTGACATGGTCACATTATATAATCACTTGGAATACACAATATCCTATTTGTAACTACACTCATAATTTAATATCTGTGAGCAAATTGACTAAAGGTCATATATGCGGAGTAATCTTTGATGATGATTTGTATGGTTTTCAGGACTTAAGATCAAAAAGGACAATTAGGACTTCTAGAGAATGGGATGGATTGTTCTACCTTAAAGGATTGAGTTTGAAGAATAAAGATGCATGGAAGGCAAGTAGAGCACTGGTTAGCTCTAATTCTTAAAACAATGATGTATTGTTATGGCATTGTCATTCAGGCCACCCGAGTTTTGATTATATGAAACATGTGTTTCCAAGTTTATTTAATAAAAATTCTGTTTCTTTTCATTGTGAAGCTTGCCAACTTGCAAAACAAACCCGATCCTTGTATCCCAAACAGCCTTTTACACCGCTTCCACACCATTCATACTAATCCACAGTGACATTTGGGGACCAGCACGGATGAAAACCTTCACTAATGCTAGATGTTTTGTTACTTTTATAAATGACCCCACAAGAGCTACATGGGTTTACTTAATGAAGGAAAAGTCCAAAGTAGTAAAAGTATTTCAAAACTTTTATACCTTTATGCGCACCCAATTCAGTATTTCCATTAAGGTACTATAAAGTGATAATAACAAGGAATACATGAGCAGAGTCTTTAAGAAATTTCTTGATCAGCAAAGAATTCACCACTAAACTTTGTGCCCTTGCACCCTTCAATATAATGGAGTGGCTAAGCGTAAGAATCGCCACTTGTTGGAAGTAACCTGAACCTTATTAATGGAAAGGAGTATTCCCACTATTTTTTGGGGTGACACCATCCTTACAGCTGCTTACCTCATTAATTGTATGCCCTACGAAGTCCTCAATTACATCACTCCTATCTAGAAGCTTCTTAAACACTTTACAACTTGCCCACTCGTCAATTCTTTACCCCCAAAAGTATTTGATTGTATTGTCTTTGCTCACAAAAATGATGGCAACGAATTCATTGCTCGAGCTAAAAAATTTATATTTCTTGGCTACTCCCCTACTCAAAAAGGGAACAAATGCTACTGCCGTACTTCCAAGAAACTATTCATTTCCCGAGATACCGTCTTCTCTGAAGACAAAGCTTATTATCCTACATTACCCATTTAGGGGGAGTATACTGATGTTGAATGGCTAATTTCAGAAGAATCTCACTCCAAAGTCCCACCAGACACATAATCACCATACATCCTAACCTTATAGTAGACCTTAACTCATTTGTCCCCATAAACCAACCCAGTCTTACCCGACTTGATCATGAACCTGAACCCACACCCAATAAATTGGAAATAAATGTTGAGATCAATTTAGGGGTGGATATTGAAACAAGGCATGAAGAAGATTCCAATCAACAAGTTCAAGAAGAACCAAACACTGGTAGAACTATCTCTCTCATCCAAAGGAATGATCATGACTCCAATTTGGGATTAAATCCAGAAGAACTGGGTTGGCCTATTGCTTTAAGAAAAGGGGTAAGATCTTGTACTTAGCATCCAATTCAATGGTTTGTCTCATACAGTAATTTGTCTACAAAAATATAAAGCTTTGTTATACAAAGTGCACAAATGAAAATTGCAAACACATTTCAGCAAGTCATGGTTGATCCAAATTGAAAACAAGCTGCAGAAGAGGAGTTGAAAGCACTCAAGGAAAAATAAAACATGGGAGATCATAATGCTTCCCAAAGGAAAGAAACCAATAGGATGTAAAGGCCTCCTTACCCTGAAATTCAATCCAGATGGTAGTATCAACAAATACAAGGCAAGACTTGTTGTAAAAGGATATACCTAGACATATGGGATTGATTATCAGGAGACATTTGCTCTAATAGGATTGATTATCAACAAATATAAGGCAAGACTTGTTGTAAAAGGATATACCTATACATATGAGATTGATTATCATGAGACATTTGCTCTAATAACTAAGTTCAATACCATCCAAGCATTGTTATCAATCGCAGCCAGCTTGGATTGGTCGTTATACCAAATGGATGTGCAGAATGCATTCCTGAATAGAGATTTAGAGGAAGAAGTATACATGGAGATCCCAGATGAAGTTCTAGCTCCTAACAACTCTGTATGTAAACTTAACAAGTCTTTATATGGACTGAAACAATCCCCTAGATCTTGGTTTGGTAGATTCACCAAAGCTGTGAAAGGACTTGGGTATACCTAGGGACAAGCAAAATCAAACGTGTTAATGGAAACATGACTATCCTGATCATCTATGTTGATGACATTGTCATTACAGAAAATGATGAAAAGTCCATATCTCAACTGAAACAAGATTTGTCTACCAAATTCTAGGTAAAAGATCTTGGACAAATAAGGTATTTTCTAGGCATAGAAGTTGCAAGAACTAAGAAGGGCATCAATGTATCACAGAGAAAGTATACCATGGATCTATTGCATGAGACAAGAATGTTGGTTGCTCAACCTAATAGGACATTAATGGAAGAAGGGTGTCACCTAGAGATCAAGCCACAAGGAGTTCTAGCTGACACAGAAAGATACCAAAGACTTATTGGAAAACTAATATATTTAACCTTCACATATCCAAACATCAGCTATGCCATTGGAATAGTTAGTCAATTTATGAATTAGCCACAAGAAGAACATATAGAGGCTGTATACAAAATTTTAAGCTACCTGAAACTTAATCCTGAAAGAGGGATATTCTTTAAGAAAGGCACAGCCAAATACATCGAGATCTATACCGATGCAGACTATACGAGGGACATAGAAATTAGGAGGTCAACCTCTGGGTATTGCATATATGTATGGGGAAATATGGTTACGTTGAGAACCAAGAAATAAACTGTGGTGTTAAGAAGCAGTGTAGAAGTAGAACTAAGAGCTGTTTTCAATAGAGTAAGTGAAAAACTCTTAGTCATTAGGTTACTGAAAGAGTTGGGAATTCCACATAAGGGAACAATGCAGCCTTAGTGTGACAACAAGGCCATCAATGAAATGGTCAAGAACCCAGTATATCATGATAGAACAAAACAAGTTGAGATTGACAGACACTTCATTTAAGAAAAGATTGAAGCAGACATTATGAATTTGTCTCACATATGATCTATGGATCAGATTGCAAATATTATGATGAAGCCACTGGGTAAAACTAAGTTTGAATTTTTCAAGGCAAGCTGGAAATGATTGACTTCTACTCTCCAGCTTGAGGATGAGTGTTTGAAATCAAATTAATTCAGATTTGATGATATCTCAATTATCTCTTATTTATCATAATCCTTGATTTAGTACTTCACTGTTTAGTAAATATTTAGGATAATCGTTGGTTGTAATCTCCTAATTGCTTATTGTAATCCCCTTATTTACTCCTTCGATTACTCTCCTCAGCTTATATAATATACCCTTCCTAGTTGAATAAGAACAATACAATCAGAGTGAAATTTCTCTATCATTTGAACACAAACTAACAGACGTTTATCCTTATTAACTGTGTTGTTGTTTTTGCCCCTATCTAAATAATTTATGAGTAGTTTTGCACCCTATAAGACTTAATTGTACCAGGCGCTTCTAGCTAAAAACTTCATTATTAAAATTGCACCTTAACCCTTAAGTAAATTATATTATTTTAATTATTACTGGTCGGACCTCAAGTTCGCTTTGCTTTGATCTACTAACTCTTGAATCAGTACCTCAATTGGTCTAATCATTGATGGGTATCTTAGTTAAAAGAAAATAAATATATAATGCTTAATGCAAATACAAATGTTACTTCAATTATTAACATCAAAACAACGTTATAAAATGATGATAAATATACGTGGTTACACACATAAAAAAGAATAAGACAAGGCCAAAATATAGTGTTTTTTAAGCAAATGCTATGAATACTAAAACTAATTTTCAAGATTCTACATATTGAAATTGGGCTAAGGGGCAATTTTGCCTTGAAAGTTTTTTCTGAGGGCAATTTTACCTGAGAAGTATAAAAAAGGAGCAATTTCGCCTTGACCTTTATCCTAGTTAATTTTGACTATTAGTTGACCAAATCGACATAATATCGATGTCATTTTTGTTAAGATGTAGATTTGTTATAGAAGTCCATGTGTCATCTACTTCATTTTTTTTCAAAATTAGATTTAAAACTTCTGAGGCAAATTTGCATATTAACAAAAATGAAGTGGAAGACATGTGGACTGTCAGCTCAATATATTTAGTCAACTAATGGTAAAAATTAACTGTGAAAATGGGCAGGGCAAAATTGCTCACTTTTTGACACTTTCGGGGCAAAATTGCCCTAAAAAAACTTTCAATATAAAATTGCCCCTTAGAGAAACATGATGCCTTATGTACTCATTCTTAGTACATGCGATTTCAAAGGTCCTTATTCTATTTAATATTTTTTTTGATAATCAAAAGGAGCTATTGTAATGCCCTAAAATTTGTAACGCATGAGGATGAACTCTATCGAGGAACAAAGTGTGAATTATGACCAGAACTAGCAATGGTCAATGACCAAACCCTGTATTTAAGCTTAATTATGTTGTTAAAGCTTAAAATGAACCATAAGAGGGGGACGACGAATGAATGAGGGAATGGAATGAGAAAATGTGTTGAGTGGTAATTCAATAGGAATTTCTATAGTCAAGGGAAAAATTGGAAGAATGGAAAATTTACCGGCCAATTAGTCAGTAATTGAAGAAGAACTTAATTACTAGCTAATGGAATTGGTTAGTGAAATCATGTGGTTACATGTCTAATGAGGAGCCATAGAATGAGACATGTGTCATTTGTACGATGAAGCAAGGAGTGGTTGGAGAAAAGTCAAAGAAACAATTTAAATCATTTTCGTCTTCCCTCTCTCTTTCATAGTCGGCCAAAGGGGCTAGAACAGGCCAAAATCTGATCCTATCTTTATCATTTCTCTCTCTCACTTCAGCCTCCATTTTCGTTTCAGCAAGAAGGAAAGAGAAAGGAAGAAATTCAAGCTTAAGGTGAAATTTTGACCTAGTAAATGAGCTCAAATGCCAAAATCTCCTTCTTTAATCTTGTCCCTCTTGTTAAGAGCTTCATTCCTATGGTATTAAATTTTCACAAAGAGGTGTTTTGTGAATTCAAGAAAGTTGGAGGTTGAAGAATTGAAGAGCAAGCTAGTGAAAAAAGGAAGAGGTGAGCAAAAGCCATCCTTTGATATATATATTGTGATGTTTAGTTGAATATTGAAATTTCTGGAATTTTTCCCTAATTTTTGTGTAATTAGGGTGTGTGAGAGGTCATGGTGTTTTAATGATTATGTTGATGTCTTGTGGTGTCCATTGGCTAAATAGAATTGATTTGAGACTTAAATATGAAGTTTGGAAAATTTTGGTTTTGTGTTGAAATTCTGTCCAAAACAGAACATGAGGATGGGATATGAATTTGATTGTTTTGATGTTTCCATTGGATTCCTTGTGGAAAATTGTGTGGGAGTAGTATTGGTTGTGAATTTAGAACCTTGGGAAACATTTGTGTGAAAACTGGAAGTGTTATCGGTGAAAACTCTGTGCAAGAAGTCAGTTTCCATGGTAGTTTTGAATGAGTAAATGATGGCTAAAGATTCTGAAACTTTACAATCTAATAATAGACGTGACAAGCTTTAATTGGATATATTATGGCTGTCATTTCAATGTGTATTCTAGAAGTTGTGTATTTCCAAAGTTTGAGATTTAAACTGGACTTAATGCTGGAGTAGTGTGGAGATTTGTTGAATTCTGTATTTTTGTGGTTATGGACAGTAGTGATTTATATTTTTCTTGTATAGAGGACTTAAATAGCTTTCCATAGGACTTAGGATCACCTCATTTTGATTTTTCTAGAATTAGTTATGATTTTTCGAAGTTCAGCCAAGAAACAGGATTTTTCTTAGCCGCTGCCAAGAACTTTCTGGCCATGGCCCAAATGTTTCTAACATGTTTTTGGCTATGGTCAGTGGATTTTTGGCCCCAACCAACCCCCAAAAATCAGCATTTTGAACTTTTGAAGGTAGTTTTTGATATAGTTCTCCCCAAACCTTTTAGGCTTTCATTGGAGCTTATCATAGCCACCTAAGGGACCCAAATGATAACCAACCCCCAAATGTTTTATAGTTATTTAAGAATTGGAATAGAGAATAACTCGTCGTCCTTGATTATGATGTATAGGACTTGATGTCTGCCCTAAGCTTGTGAAATCGATACTTGAGCGGGAATGGAAAGAACAAGGTAGTAACCTTTCTCATATATTATGTAGATTGCAGGATCTATCATTGAATGATGATGAATGTGAATCATGTTGTTATGCCGTTGTGAACTTGTGATGAATGTGTATGCTATCGTCATGCTAAGGAAATAGATATATGGCTAGATGAGATTGAGATGCCAGTTCTATCGAGACAGAGGAGATTGAGACTCTCGGCAGGCCCCCTAAATAGAAGAGACTGAGACTCCATATGGACAGTTACAGTAGGATGCTTCGGATAGAAGAGATTGAGATTCCAGAGTGGCCCGATATTGTTGTTGATGCCCAAAAGTCTTAGTTATCACTAGCGGAGTCACTGGTGGGTGTACGGGTAAGGGTAACACCGTGGAAGTTGATACGGTAGAGTGATGTTGTTGTTGATGCCCAAAAGTCCCGGTTACCACTAGCAAAGTCACTGGTGGGTGTACAGGTGAGGGTAATGTCATGAAAGTGGATACGGTAAAAAGCTATCGTTTTATGACTTGTGAGTCACGCATCACTATGGTAGTTGAATACAACTTTAGAGTGTTGTGACAATCATCACGCATCTATGTGAAAGTTGCTAAGGCTGCTATTGTAAATTACTGTCGAGAATATGATTGTGTTAATGATATTGTTATTATGAATTGCTGCTAAGAGTGTTATTATATGCTTTTGTTAAGATAGCTTACATGTTTTGTTTATTATACATTGTATGATTGAAATTGTTGCTACTGAGATTCCTATAAATCTCGCTCTTTCCATTACTAACCTACAGCTAGAGCAAGCAGATAACAGGAGAAGCTAGTATACAAGGACAGTTAGAGTTCGTGGCTAGGAGATTAGTTTATGTTGGTTATCACTTGTCAGAATGTTTGTTTATGTAAAGGTAGACTATTTTAATAGAATTGTATAATTGTATATAATCCCCGATTGAAAATGGGCGAATATGCCCTGTAGGCTTTTATAGTTAGAGTTTGAATCCCGAGAATCATTGGGAATTTTGTTTGAAACTCTGATATGTATGAATGCATCGGTACCTAACAGTCCAGGACGTTTTAAAATGTTGGCATGAGACCTGTTTAAAAAAAAAATTGACAAAAGTTTTGAAAAATCCACTTTATCACAGGTTCAAATCCTATTTTGAAGTTGGGATCTTTCATGAGTTTTAAATTGTTTATTGGTCTCTTGCTTAATTTATGACACATTTTCGAACCATATTAACGGATGTTAAGGCAGGGGGTTACAACTATGCCTAATAAATACTCTACTATTTGACTAGAGGGCATTTGCTCTCACAATCATCTCGCACAATCACTTCAACAATGTCTGGCAAAGTTTTCCACTCTTGTCTGTGCCCACGTATCTCTAGACTCAGCGCTGGCAGTGCATCCACACAATGATTTCCTGCTCTATAAATGTTTAGATCTGATAGTCCTTTATTACCATCTCCCTGATTTCATTTAGTATGCTTTGACATCCAAGTAGAGTCTTCTCACAATTGATAGCATTGAACACCATCTGGGCATCACTCTCAACCTCTATTCTTCTGAACCCATTGACCAGCACATGATCAAGACTTCTAGAATAGCTCTTGTTTCCGTTGTTGATGGGATACATTCATTGAGTTTTAATGAAAAATCCTTTAGCCATTCTCTAGTATTTCCTCGTATCACGCCCCCACACCAGCTCTTCTTTGACTTAACCACTTGCCATCAACATTTAGCTTGCACCAACCCCTCGGCAGAGGTTGCAAGGAATCACTTACCCATTTGTTTTTATACGCCTTGAGATAGCTCTTGATTTGGTCTAGAGCTTTGAAAAGTACATCAAAATATAGATCGTGGATCTGACCGTTTCTTCACCTCTATAGGTATCAGCATCCAACAACAAACTACTCTGACTATGACTTCTCTTCAGCATATCTTTAACTAGACATTAGATTATTTTTGAGCCAATAAGACCAATTACCAGTAAATAATTTGGTCCAATTCTTCCTAGGCATTGGCATCTTCCAATCCTTTCCGCATAGGGACAATCACGTAATACATGAAGTTGATCCTCTCACCTGAGCTGACATATATCGCAGGCACCATTTGAGCCAGCCCATCTACTTGTAATGTTCTTAGTCACAAGCCTATGGGTTACAATCCACATGAAGACCTATATCCATTTTGGAGCTTGCAGTTTCCATACCGTTTTCTACATACTCCTTTCCTGACTATTCGAAGCATTAAGAAGCCAATTGTATGTACTGGCAAAGGTGAAGTCGCCACTTATGGATAGGCTCCATATCGGCTACTCTTGCTTATCATTCACTTCATTCCTTCTCAGATTTGCCTTATAACTGTCAACTAATTTCTCTACTCCCTTCCAAAGTTTTGAGTCACTCCCTTTAGAAACCAATAGGCTTTCCACACTCTCATCTCTTCCATATTTTCCTAATAGAACTTGCACCCATTAGCTTTTAGGTTTCTGATACTCCTCATTTTTAATATAATTTGAGATATATTTTGGTATATTTGGGGAGTCATTAATACTAAAATAAAGAGATTTATTGGATATTTTGATAGGATATCAATTTAGTGCATTATTTAGGGGATTTTATTGCAAATATTATACTTTTAAATTAAATAGGAATATTAAGGATTAGATAAAAGTATAAATAAATAATAATATTTCAGAGTTAGAAGAAAAAACGTAACAAAGTGTTTCAGCCTATTGTTATTATTATTATCTTTTTATGTTATTTAGTTTTTTTATACTTGTGAAGATCAAAGCGGCACCATTTAGAAAGCTTGAATCATCAGACCTAAAGACCTAAAATGAGGAGCTATAACAAGTGATTTTGGGAGCCTCTATTGACTATTGAGGACTGGTCATTCATCTTCTTCATCCGACAAATCTGAGCGATTGAACCAAAGATGGGGGAGGCGTTTTCGGTTTGTTCATCTTCACAACAAGATGAGAGGACTGTAGAGGTGATTGAATCAAGGATTGGAGGCGCGATTGAGGCAAGAGGAAGAGGATGCCATTAGAGCTACACCAGAGCTGTAAAGGAACGCCATGTTTACTGTTCATTGTCACCTTCAATGCAGGCTGAGAGTTGAAACAAGAGAGGAGGACTAGATGGCTGAAGTTTGAAAGGGAGTCTTCTCTTTCTTCAATTGGATAGCAGCAACGTCTTCATTTTCATTTGCATTTTCAATGGCCACTACTTAGATTTATTTGTTCAATTAAATGGAGCTTGAAAAGGTTAATTTAATTGTAGAACTTAGATAAAATTATGCTAGATTTGAAGTTTAGAGATTAAATGGATGGTTACTAATCTAGCATTGTCAACTTAAGGTTGTTGTTTAATGATTATTTTCTCTTAACTGTAGCAACAAATTATGCACATTAATTGAGGATATAAATTTGGTTTTGACTTAAGAAAGCTTTACTTTTGAACCTTAGACTAACACATTGAGTCATTTAATCTCTAATGGAATGGTAATTACTTAAGTCTCATGAATTGCAATGGTGAAAAATAATCCTATGCTCCTCTTGTCTTGAAGTAGATTTTAGTTTTAGCCAAATTATTTTCATTATTTATACAATTGACTTTGGAAATACAAAACTTTTCAAATGGATTACTCAACCTAATTGATAGCATAATTGTGACAATTACTCTGCTTTGGTCTTAGTTCTTGTAAGAACGACAAGTTTTTATACTACTTATGACCCGCACGCTTATGGTAAGCTAAACGGTGAATAGTTCTGTCCTTATTCTCCATAACAATTTTATCTGAATTGCATCATTAATCACCGTTAAGAATTTTATGGCAGCTCTGTCCTCAATTTTTGGTATGCAAATTTGTCTCCAAGACACTGCATGCCTTTTCCTTGCTCCATCTTGATCCCCCCAAATGAAATTCCTTTGGGCATGTTCAATTTCCTTGATAACTCCCTAAGATATTCTATCATGTTGCATGGGGTATAAAGCCATAGAACTTGTAATCGATTTAACAAGAGTCAAGCGACCTATCAGAGACAGACTAGACGCTTGCCATCCACTGAGCCTCTTACGAACATGTTCCATGATCTTCTTGAACTTATCTTTCCGCATTCTTGGTAATGATATGTCTGCACTAAGGTATCTACTTAAGCTCAGGAACTTGCTGGAAGTTGCTTCTGCTATAGATCTCCCTCCTCTCTTATTAGTTGGGTAAAAAGTAGATATAGGACTTGTCCTACCTAACTTTATGACCTAACATGAGACCAAATTCCTACAAACATTGAGTAATAATGTCTATCTAGTTAGTTTTAGCTTTTGCAAAAAGAACAAGATCGTTAATAAATATGTGACATGATGGGACCTTTACGCCCCTCAAGCCTCTCCATTTTTTCTCTCATACTCTATCAAGAATCATATGAGTGAGTTTTTCCATTCCAAGCACAAAGAGATATAGGGATATAGGGTCCCCTTGCTGTAACCCTCTTGATGTACAGAAGTTCTCCAATTTCTCACCATTCTAGAGAATATTAGTTGTTGAGGTGTCAATGTAGCTCATAATTTTTCTACCATAGAAGCAGGGCACTGTATTTAATTAAGCACTTTCTCCATATAAATCTAGCTAATTTAATTATAAGCTTTTCAAGATTGATTTTGATTGCCATGAACCCTTTTTTACCTCTCTTCTTTTCATCGAGTGTATAATCTCACTAACAATAATGTTCCTTCCCGAGACAAAGCTAACTTGAAAGGGGGAGGAGACAAACTTTGCCATAATCTATTTTAATCTCTTAACCAGGATTTTGAAATGCATAAATGACATTGCATAATTATATCGGTCTTAAATATGTCACCTTTTCAAGGTTATCCACCTTAGGAATCAAGGTGATTAGCATATTATTGATGTCTTTGATGTTTTCAGGATTTTCCCATATTGTTTTAACAAATCTAATCCACCTTGCCTAACAAAGTCCCATTCTTTGGAAGAATAAGGCTAGATACCCATAAGGACCAAGTGCTGTCAGCCGTCTAATGTCAAACATGGCCCTTCTGATTTCCTCATGAGAAAAAACTTCACATATTACATCCCATTTTTCTTGATGAACCGTCACCCAAGAATGTCGAGTCTGGGCCCAGTAACAATGAACTTCTTCTTGAAAAAGGTTCTTGAAGTAGGAATTATCCACATTTCCAACTTCATTTTCCCTTTCTACCCGTATGCCATCATCATTCTTCAAGGTATTGACTCTATTTTTTCTTCTTCTGATAGTAGTTTTTGTATGGTAGAATGAAGTGTCTTCATTCAACGTGCGTGCATTTTGCAACCATAAGATCCCTTCCCTATCTAAGACTTATTTTAACTCCTCACGTAATTATTTTTCTAGGTTCTCCAAATACAAATTGTTTCAATCTTGTAATGCACTTTGGATACCTCTTAGCCTTCTCAGCAGTTTCTTCTTTTTCTTTCTGATATCCTAAAAACTGCCATGTTCCAATCTACCAGCCTCAATTTTAGTTGTTCTACCTCACTTCATGCATCATCATGATTTGAACAATTACTGTGAAGGAATTAAATTCATTATGCTTCAACACGCCGCTTCAAATCAAAAGGGTCAGTTGTCTCTTCGGCCTTAGTCTCTCGATAAAGAAATAATTAATGGGTGGTGATTAGATTTCACTCATAAGCTTACTCTGACAGTGGCCTCACACAATTCATTTCTCCAACTAGCGTTACATAAGGCAATGTCTAATTTTTTATAGAGTCACCGTACACACTGTATAATGGGACCCTTCCATATGTATTTGGGCCCTCTAAACCCAAACCAATCAACTGTCATTTGTTAATATTCTCCTGGAACCTACTACATTTCCTCTCGTTGACCATAGCTCTACCTCTCTATTCATCTGGAAATTTTATGTCATTGAAATCCCCAGCTAATAGCCATTGAAGATTTGTAACTTGAGAGATGTTCCATAATGCCTTCCATATAGCTTTCCTTTCTAGTTCCTTGGGGCTTCTATAGATGCTTGTGAAGCACCAAAGGCGACGTCCTACCCTTATGACTAAACAATAGATAAATTGATGTTGTTTTTCACAAATATTGATTGAAATAATGTCCTAATTCCATAGAATCCATATTCCACCCGATAGTCCCCTTGCCTTATCGATAACTTGATGACGAAATCCTAATCTCCAGATTACCTTTTGTGCAATATTACCACTGCATAATGCTTGTCTTGATATTTCTCACAAGCTCCTTTAGAGCAAGACTAAATGGCTTATCAGCTACTCCACAAACATTCTAGACAACTATCATTAAGAAAGATTAAAAAAGATAGGATTTACCTCATAACAATTAATGCTTGGTCTCCATGGTCTTTTTAGCTCCTTGAGGTGCCTCCAACCTTCCATTCTTCTCTTCTTGCTCCATTAAATACTTCTCTATAGCAGATAGTCCCAAAAATTGTTTGGTTTCATTTGGATCAGGGGGTTCGGCTTCTTCTATGATCATAGTTGCTCCTAGAATATTTGCTAAGAGACTTTCTAGTAATTTCTTGGCAAGCACATTTTCTTTTACAACTTGGTTCTCCTTTAATCCACTTCCTCTCATACTCCCATTACTAGAGAAAATTGGGGTCTCTTTACGCTTAGAACTTTGCTCTCCACTGTGGCCCATTAATACACCCCTCTTTACACCTGGGGCCCAATTCTTTTTCCTTCATAAGCCTTTCCTCCTTTTTGTTCTTGGTCTCTTTTCTTTCCTTCTTTCTAGCCTCCCCTTTCAATAAATCCTTTTTTCTTTTCTTGGTTTTTGCAATTTGGATATCTCCTTTCTTTAAATACTTTTTCCTTATTCAGTTATTCCTACCATATATGCCAGCTTTGACCTCATTTTCGACGGAACTAGGCTTTTTTCTTGTCCATATTAAAGATCTCCTGTAAAAGGATCCTATAATCAACATCTATCCTTTCTTACCTAACCTTGTCGTCATCTACTGCCAATATTACAAATCTCAAGGCCTAGCTTGATGCTCACCTCTGTTGACCCTTTTTTTTTATATTATGACACCTACCATCTCCAATTGCACTATGTCAGTTCCTTCGTGAGTCTTGAACCACTATCCATCCACCATAGACATTCTCTGGTTGTTTTGTCACTAGAATCCCATATTTGTAGATGTAGGACCTTGCAGTATATCCTTCCTAAGAACTTGACAGAAGTTTCTTGTGTATGCTTGAGTGGGCAATGTTCAGATGCATGACCAAACTTTCCACTAGAGAAGCAAATCAGATGTAATCCCTCATACCCTATCTTGAGTTTGTTACCATAGATTGTGTAAGAGGGTAACATTGGTGCATTCAAGTCTATCTCTACACACATCCTAGCATACATAGTTCTTACCCTGTGTAAAGTCATATCATCTGCTCTAATAGCTCTTCCAATCTTATTTCTTATATGGTAGGAAATTTTTTATCAAAATAATCACCTGGTACTCTAACCCATATAGCCCCACTCACTGAATCTTCTTAATCCAGGGATTGAAATTATGCTTCCAAGTTTGGATGGTAAGGTAATAATTTTGTATTAACCACGGACCTCTATCAAGAGCAAAGAAGTAATCTTCAAGAGCTTGAAAGGTTGCAATCATATAGCCATTACCTATATCTGATAGGTCGACCTTCCCTGTTTTTCCCCAGATACTTTGCACCTTTTTCCTCATTTGCATAAACCCAAGAGTCCCTCCCAGAAGTTTAATAATTAGGGATTTTGACCAACTTTTACCTAGTCTTCATTTCTTTTCTTGACTAAATTCTATCAGTTATCCCATGTTTGAATCAATCACAGTGACTCCTTCAAGCATTTCCTTTTCATAGGTATAGGCTTCCATCCCAGGGCTCCTCCACCTTCTCTTCTATAGTTTACTTTTTCTTGCTAGCCATCTTTAGTTTAAGCACCTCCTTGTAAGATGGGAGAGTTGGCTGGGCTGGTAAAGTGGTATATCCCTCTTCGTGCATCCAATCCTCTTCTCTTAGTGAAAGCAATTCCTTGCCTGAGAATGAGTCCTTGACTCCTGGTGTTCTAAGGCATTCTTTTTCTATTTCTTTGATTTCCAAACCGCTCTCAGTGGTTTCTGGCACTTGTAACTCGTTATCTTCCATCTCAGTTGTGCTTGGAATAGACCCGGTAACTTCTCCGATCAGACTTTGATCACCCAGTGGATGCTCAAAGGGTTGTTTTCGAGAGCTACTCTCACTCAGAATCATTGGCAACCAGCCTCGCACTCTCTCTCAAATTCTCTCTCTGCTTCTCTCTCTCTCTCTCTCTCTCTCATTTTACTCCTTTGGTTTCTTTACTGCAGTAAGACCTTTCCTTTGTTGCAATAGGCAATAGAGGTTTTCACTCTTAACAGTGATAGCTGCAGAAGGCAACAATCATGATTAAGCACAAAACCCAAAAAAGAGCTTCTCTCTCTACTCTATATATCTCTCTTAATATTTTTTTTATATAAGCCTACCACCTATTACCTATGCCACTACACTTCCCTCACTTCTCTTTACCTCATACACCCCCTTTTCCCTTTCCTACTCCCTTTTTTTCATATGTATTTTTAATTTTAATAAATTTATAATATATTAATTTATTGAGTAATTTGTTATATTAATTTATTAAATAATATATTTATATGCTAATGTATCTAATATTAAAAATTTAAAAATGGGTTAAATAGTATCGAACATTCTAAAATATTTTTTTTCCTAGCAACAAGTACGCTAAACTTAAAAAGTTGGGTGTAATTGAAAAATTATTTTAGGGTGTTGGATGTTATTTAACCCATTTTTAATAATAATATTATATGCATTAGTATATAAATATATTTATTTAACAAATTAACATAAAAGCTTATTAAATAAATTAATATATTATATATTAATAAATATTTTAAAATATTAATATGAAAAAAGGGAGGGGCCAAGGGAAATGGAGGTCGTGCATGGGGTGAGAGGGACCAGGGAGGTTAGTGGTATAGGTAATAGGTAGCAAGCTAGGTTTGCGACCTTTTGTACAAAAATAACCTAAGATAATTATAGTGAAATCCTAAAAATCAGAAATAATAATTCGTTAAGTTGTTTTTACAACATGTTTAGTTATTTTTTCTTGCTATGACACTTTACTCTAATTATCTTCAATCCTTAGAACCTACGCATCATTTTCCCAAAATAATATTAAAAAGGTAAGGACACAAAGCTTGTTCTTTACAAGAACATGTTCTGTGTTTTCCTGAAATTGAATCTACTAAGGATGAGTTTACTTGTAGCATCTTGATAAATAGTTTTCAATGTGTAGGCTCATTGTAATTAATTTGACTATTCATAGCATTTGGGTAAAAATAGCCCCTAAATATGCTCACTAGTGTGATAGCCATTCGCCTTATCTACCTAAACTAACCCAATTGCCATTTAGCTTGAATTTATTTCTTTATTGTTATAGTAATGATTTTATAAAATATTGAATATTTTTATTTTGAGAAGAAAATAAGAGAAAAATGAGATAAATCCAACCCCAAAATTTGTTTCCCATTTAAAAACAAAAAAAAATGAACATGTAAAATCTCTCCCACCCCATACTTAATTGTACTTAATAAAATCCAACTAATAACTAGGGATGTACAGGGACCAGACCAGACCAGGTTTGGCATCAACCAAAGGTTTGGTCTGGTGGAAGCCTCAAGCTATACAAGATAGCCCATGGTCTGCTCTTGTCCAACACCAACCTGAGGTCGAGCTTGACTGGACTTGGTTTAGCGAACTACCTGGACTGGTTCAAGTAGTCCAAGACAACCTTCACGTGATTTTTTTCTTCCACGGAGGTAATATTTCAACCTTATAATCACAATAAACATGATGAAAAATATATAATAATATAAAAATCATCTTAAAACATTAGAACCAAATCATCAGTACATAATCCATGATCTCCAAGACTCTAACATTCAACAACAATCAAAATTGGGAAAATTAGAGAGAAGGGCTAAGGAAAATAATATTTAGGGTTAAGGTGTACCTAACACCCTAAACTATTTACTCTGGAGCACCCAGTGCTTTAAATTAATTTATAGTGCAATTCTCCCTCAGAAGTAATTGAAATGGTGCAATCTTATCCAAATCTAATGAAATCGTTACTTTAATGGTTAAAGTATTGAGTTAGTAGGAATCTTACCAAAACAGGTCTGTGTTGGAATATGAAGAGGAAGATCACAGGCGTACAAGTCATGGGGGATTTTGCTTCTAATCCTAACTGCTTTTCCTGGACATGCCTCACCTACCATCCCCTCTACAGCAAAGTCGTCCCCATCAACCTTGCCTCCCTCTTCTTGGCTAGCCATTTTAGCTCTAACTTCTTTCTTCTTTCTCTCACCTCACTTGTTTTGCCTATAATATTCTCCCTTCCCCTCTCTCCCTTTGCTTTGGTTCTTGCCCTTTTATCTCCACACTTGATCTCTCTCAAATCACTTGCATTGCCTGAAGGTTAGATTTTTCCCGACCTCTATATCTAAAGGTTCAAACCATTATAAGCGTTTGGACATTACCCATAATCTGAAATAGGTGCAGAAGATAGTAGATATGAACCAAGTACAATACATAAACAAAACCCAATTCAAGAAAATTCTAATTAAGTGTAAAATCCCATGGATTTTTTAGACATTCAATTTTTATCTTGTATTAATTTATGTATGGGACCTTTTTCAAGTAAGGAGAAGCCCGGGTACCTTGAAGATAAGAAAGCTGCTAATAATAAGCTAAATTTAAAGGCCTCTAATGCTAAGAAGAGGCATAACTAGAGGTGGTAATATGGGTTGGGACCGTAGGCCGAGCCCACCTAACCCGATAAAAATGGGCGGTTTGGGTTCTACAAAACTGGGACCATATTGATGCGGTCCTTTTGGGCCCGAAACCATATGGTCCCAACCCATCACGGTTGGACCATCGGGTTAGAGGGTTGGCCCATTTCTTCTTTTAAACCAAGGGGGAAGAGCCATTAGCCAAGGCCCAACCCCAAACTGTTCAAGTCTCCAAGACCATCACTCCAAAGTCTAGCCCAGTACTCCCACTCCTCAGTCCTTACTCGTCAATAGCTCAGCCTAGTCAACTCTATTTTTTTATGCTTGAAAGTTGAAAAAGTCTCTCACTTTTGTCTCTCTCATAGTTCACGCTCTCAGTCTCAGAAATCATAATGAAGCCCTAGTTCTCACTTCCCAGTTCGGCAGTTCCCATATTCCGGTATTCCCCCAACCCCGAGTCCCTAAAGGCCGAGCTTTGCCTAGGTAGTCGATGTTCTCACTCTCACTCTCTCGACTCATACTCAACCGATGGTGAATCTCATATCTCAGTGCTCAATGCCTCAACCTCTCACTCTCTCAACTCACTCGGATCTCAGTGCTTGGTCTGGCAGCTCAGTGACGTTCTTCAATCATTAGGTTCTACCTATGAAGTCGACATTCTTCACTCAGTCTGTTCTATCCTTCCAGCTCAACCTCTCGCTACCGTTTCAGCCTGTAAAGTAGACGCCTCGACGGTTCGTTCTTCACTCTCAAGTGCCTTTTCTTAATTTGAAGCCTTTTTTTTCTTAATCCTTGGGCGTTTCGTTATACTTGTATAGTTGTGTTTATCCCAGTAAATCATGTTGAATTTGCTTATGCTTGTGTTTTTTCCCTTATACTTGTGTTTATCCCAACAAATCATGTCGAATTTGAAGTCTTTTTTTCTTAATCCTTGGGCATTTTGTCTATGGTAATCTGTAACTAGCTACTGTGATATTTGTAATTGTGTGAGGAACTATAGTGTTAATTTCAGAAATAAGATGTTATATTGTGATTATAGCTATTATGGTTGATGCTCTGTTCTGCTTATTTATTTGTAGAAATAAGATGTCTGAGATGGATAAGAATGTTGCAAATGAGAGTCAGACTAATGTTGTAGAAGGAGGAGATGGCATAGGCTTTGAACTTGACTCTTATGCGCATGACACTATTGCAAAAAGGGCCAAAAAATGCACATATGATGTTTGGTGGTATTATACTAAACTTTGCATACAAGATGGGAAAGAAAAGGCTAAATGTAAAGGGTGTGGAAAAGAGTTTGTTGTGGGTAGTAAGAATGACACTTCAACCTAATGTTTTAAAAGCCAGACCGGATATTGAGCTGGAAAAGCTAGCGAGCCATGGTTTAAACAGTCAGATCGATCGGACTGTTCGATCAAACCGGTGACATATAATAATTAAATTAAAAATAATATTATACACATATGTAATGTTATAAATATAATTACTCTAATTTGATGAAAAATTAATAAAATCACAACATATCTTCCAACAAAATAAAATCATTGAAGTAGCATATTAACAAGGTAACCATCAATATTCACAAATATATTACAAAATATAATTATAAAAATATTTACTAATTAAAGTTTCAATTCCTTATAAGGATATTTAGTTTTAAAAATAATCATTATATTGTGATACAAATATTTTTAGATATAAACTTTATAGATTTGTGACAGCTGAAGTCTTATGTTTTTAAAAGCATTTTGAATAAAAAAAATAGATTTATAAATAACTATGCACAATTAGAATTTTAATAATGATATACTAAAAAATTTAAAAATAATCTCTTGTGTCTATCCTACTAATGAGTAGTCTACTGCCTATAAAAAGAAACGTGAAGAAGATAGGAAATGAGATTGATGGAGTGAGAAAACCAATGACTTTCAGGATTGTAATTTGCAATGGGATCATCTGTTAGATCAAATGCTTTTTGGTTTTTTCAAAAGAGAGCTCAGATGCATGGGCTACCATCCGTTGGATCAAATGAACTTGGTTGAATCTCAACCACAAGATGTTCAACAACTCTCCTTGATGGTCTCAACTTCTCTCATGCTTTTGTCTCAACTCTCTGCCACTTCTCTTTCATACCTCTATTTTTCTATTTCGTCTCAAACTTGCTTCTTTTTCATTCAAGCATTTGACCATTTCTCACCTTCTCCTCTGCCAGATATTACTGAAGCTAGTCGAAGACATGAATCAGTTGGGTTAAAATTTTTTACAACTTACTAATATTTTCATCACTTTGTTTAAAACTTCAGATCGGGTAAGTGCTTTACATATGGTATTTCTCTCTCCATTTTTTTTCATAGCTTTGTCTTTCATCTTCCTTCATCCTTTTTTCCGGTGGATCTTAAGCCATCCGGTTATGAAAAAGCCACTCCTGGTAACTATCTAACAACGGCTCCCGACTAAAAGGCCGGATTTTAGCAGTCTAAATGCTTATAACGGCTAAAAGTACTGAAGCGGCCTGGCAGAACCTCCGGCCGAACCATCCAGTCTGGTCCAGATCTTCAAACATTTGTTGCCATCATATGGATTCATGTCATGAAATTCCAAAATATCATGACATTGGTAACATGATGTTAGACCAAACTGCTAAGGTGAGAAGTAGACATCTTGATCATAAAAAATTATGAGTATTGGTTGCTAAAGCTATTGCTGTACATGATTTTCCCTATTCTTATGCTGAATATGATGCTGTTAGGGAAATAAATCAGTTTTTGTATCCTGAGTGTAGGTTCATTACTAGGAACAATTATGTGGTAGATGTTTGGAATATGTATCTTAGAGAAAAGGAAAAGCTGAAACAAATAATTGCAAAATGTCTTAGTGGAGTTTGCTTAACTACTAATTTATGGATTGCAATAACTGTTGAAGGATATATTTGTTTGACTGCTCATTTTATTGATGATAAATGGAACCTTAATAGCAAAATACTTGCATTCACACACATAGAACCTCCATACTCTGGAGTTGAATTCGCTAAAAAGGTGTTTGATCTAATAGTTGATTGAGGGATTGAAAAGAAAGTGTTTTCTATTACTTTGGATAATGCTTCAGCAAATGATAGTATGCAAAAGATATTGAAAGATAGGTTGAATTTAAGTAAAGGTTTGGTATGTAATGGTGAGTTTTTTTTCATGTGAGATGTTGTGCCCATATCTTGAATCTCATAGTTCAGGAGGGGTTGAAGGTGACAAGAGAAGCTATGCAAAAGATTCAGGATAGCATTAGATATGGAAGGGCATCAGAGACAAGGGCTATTGATTTCAAGAAATATGTTGAACAAGCTGGCATTACAACTTCTATGGGTTTGAGTTTGGATATTACAATTAGATGGAATTAAACACATGCAATGTTGGAAAGTGCAATTACAGATTGAGATGCTTTTGCTACTTTAGCTTTCCATGACATCGGTTATAATCATTCTCTAACAGATGAAGAGTGGTCTAGAGCAGTAGAGATGTGCAACTTCTTGGCTCCATTTGCAGTTATAACTGAGTTGATTTCTGGGTCATCATATCCAACTACTAACATGTATTTTGTGCAAATATCAACCATTGAATTATTGTTAAAGCAACATGTGCATAATGATGACCCAGTGATTCAACAAATGGCTCTAAACATGATTGCAAAGTTTGACAAATATTGAAGTGACTGTAGCGTTATCCTTGCAATTGCAACCATTTTTGATCCATGAATAAAGTTTGATATAATAAGGTTTACTTATTCTCAACTTGATCCCATAGATTACAATAAGAAGATTGAACATGCTAAGAGGAAGTTATATTGTGTTTTCAATGAATACAAAAGTTTGAGTATGATAGGAGTAGGATCATCATCATCTTCAGCCCTTGATATTGCTATATCAGCTGGTTCAAGTTCTACTTCTACTGTCAATGAAAATGTTCCAACAACAATATATGGCCGACCTCCTCTTCATTCGATTACAAACAGTGTAAGAAAAGGCCATTTATCAAATATAGCTTTTGGGGGTAAGTTTGCAACTCTTGATTAGTTAAATTATTAATGTTATTTCGATTGATAGCTTACTAATACTTTATTTCTACGTTGTAGACTTATCTTAAATGCAAGAGCAAAGACATTGCATCAGTGGAAAAGTCTGAACTAGACTACTATCTGGAAGAAACAACATTTGATCCTAACTTATATGTAGACATGGAAGTTTTGGATCATTGGAAGATTAACTCTGCTCATTTTCCTTGTCTTTTAAAGCTGGTGTCTGATATTTTAAGCATTCCAATAACTACAGTGGCTAATGAATCAGCTTTCAGTACTGGTTCACGAGTTCTCATAAAGCATAGAAGTTCTCTTCTTCCTGATAATGTGCAAGCCCTTATTTGTATGCATAATTAGATGCTTGGTTTCCCAGCGGAAGATGTTATTAATGATGGTAATATAATTATATTTACTCATTTATCTCATTGTCATTTACTCATTCATTTAAAATTAGCATAATATTATCTTTCACTTTATTTTATTATCTGTGGCAGTGGTGGATTTACCTATACAAAAGCAAAGTGATCGAGCTCAAGATACAGCTTCACATCATGCTTCAAATTGAAACACCTTTAATATTAACTAATTATTGATTATTGTTAAGTTATACTGATGGCTTGTGGATTTATATTTATTTTTGTTATATGTGGACTTGTAATGAATGTTTAATTTGTAATGTATTTTAAATTTTCTTATGTTTAGGTGTGTAGAAAAAACAATATTATTGTATAAAAAAGCAATCTTAGTATTTGTTAAAAAAATTGAAAAAAAAATGGTTTGGCCCGCCTAACCTTCCAACCTAGCGGTTATGGGTCCATATTCATACAGTCCTTTTGGGCCTGAACCCACATGGTCCCAACCCGTGGCGGGTTAGCCTGAATCCACCGGACCGGACCATATTACCACCTCTAGGCATAACAACCACCAAATAACAAACGACCAATCTTGGTCCCAAGAGATTGACAAAATTTACAATTTCTGGATGGGGTATAAGATATATTACCCTTACGATTTGCTCACAAGAATATTTACAAGTTGGAACAAAATCAAAGGCATGTTCCTCAAGCATGATTTGTCTCTTTCTCAAATATTCCTTATTTGTGGCTAATCTAACAAACAACTTTAGACTTGAGGGATAAAACAAGGGAGGTGAGAGAAAGGAGGAGGCAAAAGTTAGTGCTAAAATGGCAGGATAAGTGGAGGGAGGCAAGGCTGATAGGATGACTCTTCTGCCGGAGAGAGGGTGGTAGGGTGAGTTTGGTCCAGGAAGAAAAGGGCAATCCTTGCTGGCTCATACCCTTTGTTATCTGCCTATTCACATTCCAACTCAGAGTTCTCTTAGTTAAGCCTTGCTGATTCAGCACTTTAATGGTCAAAGTAACCAATTTGTTAGAGATGGATGAGATTGCATCGTAAATAACTTTAAGACACTGGGTGTATGTAATAAAATAGTTTAGGGTGCTCAATGTATATTAACCTTAATATTTATTATAAAGGATTTTAAAAAATGTAATTATTTAAAAGGGTCAAATTTCAAAATGTTAATTTAAAAATACTAAATTATCCTTGATCAAACCTCCTATAGTCACTCCTTTAATCTCTCCCACATTCTATTTTAAAACTAATTGAATTTTATTTTTTTATCAAAATTAAAACAGTCAAAATCATCCTTGATGAGGGGTAAATTTATGAAAAAAGTTACTTAAATTTTTTATTAAGCTAATAATATTTTAACATAAAATATACTTAAATTTTTTTCTTCATTCAATAAGAACATTAAATAGATCATTAGTAAATGTTAATGGTAAAAGATAAATTAGGGATTTGGCATAATTACAGGTAAGTTGGAAACAAGATTTATTCTAATATCATTTTTAATTTAAAAATAAACTTTAAGAATCTTTTTATAATATTCTTTAACAGTGTAATGGTTTGAACTAAAATGTATTTTTTCAAAACTGAGGGAATACTGGTGTAATAAAGGTAAAATAGAAAGGTGATCAGAGTATTTTAGTATACGAGGAAAAAAAAATAAGACTAAGCATTGAGTAAGGGTGAGCACTAACGCCTACATAAAGAAAAAATCAAAAAGCATTTAAAACAAGGTGTCAGGTCAAGGTGAGCATCGACCCCTACATAACAAGATACTGAAAACCAGACCGGACATTGAACCAGCTGAGACATTGGGTTAAAGGTCAGTGGTTCAGACCAGGGTCAACCCGGGGATCAGACCGGGGTCAATTAAAAAAAAATATATAATTTAAATGTTCATAAATACCATTCAAAAAACTATATGAGAATTATTTTTCAACTAATAGTTCAATATAACCTTCTGAACCTAATACCTACAAAAATATCATTAAGTACATAAGGATTTTTCTCCAACCAATGTCAAAAGTATTCCACAATCCTTTTAAAGCTCCTTATAAATCAAAAAATGTTAGGAAAATAGTTTTTTTTTTCAAAAAAGCCAAAACGACTTTCATTTGGAGTGTAAAATAGTAAAAAGAAAAAAAAGATCAAACCGTGACTAGTCCGGGTCATCCCGGTTCAAGCCGGTTCACCCCGGTTCACACCGGGTTGACTAGAGACCGGTTCACCGGTTTTCAGTTTGAACCGGCCGATCTGATCTAATTTTCCATACAATGCTACATATAAAGAATTCATATAAGAAAATTAAAAAAAATAAAACTAGGTGTCATTTTCGTTAAAGCTCCAATGCCTACATATTAGGAATACTAATAGAGAAAATGTCACACCCATATTTTAATTTCACCTTTGCCAGAGTATTCGCAAAAAATGATATGCGGTTCGGTAGGCAATACAGGAATAACATGAATATACTGATAATAAGTGCATGATTATATAAAATCCCCATAGGGGTTTGTACATGATCATTACCATCAATGTAGCCACACAGGGCTACTTGGGTATCTAAACCCGTCCTAGTAAAATAGAGACATCTTTTTGTCTTCATTCCACCAATGCAATCCCCTCATATGGTTCTCTGCATTGTTCTCAGCATGTCTTTTGTCTTCTCCTGTCTAAATTATTGGTAAGGGAGGGTGAGATTCGAGAGAATCTCAGTAGGAAAATAATACCAATATTTATGTACGATAAATGTTTAATGCATGACATGCTTGCATCACATAACTCATGCTCACACAATAACAAATATGTAAGCTCAATGCTTCGAACAATATACGTATGGCTATAGCATAAATTGAAACATAGCTTCAAATCATTCATACATGTTTCACATAATCAAGCAAAGCAATAACATGCATCAACACACTAAGACAAATATCATATGCATGCAAGAGAGGTAAGTTCCCTACCTTAACCCTTTTTCGTCTCAAAACGTGTGCCTCGTAAAGCGTGCCAACAACTCGGGCTCCATATTCGATCCTATAATGCCAAAGGTACCATTCAGACACTCCCATAGTGTTTCTGGGGGTTATATGAGCCTATTATGAAAATTGACCAAAATGCCCCCGGGACCCCGGCCCCGCCGTACCTAGTCTGACTGTACTTTTCCCGAAATTTTGACATGGGCTAGTCAGACATATTTTTGCCCAAGGAATCCATTTTTAGACTTGAAATTATCAAATTCAATGTCAAATTACAAATTTACCCTTGACAGCCCCACTTAAAGGGCTCCAGAGGCGTTTTCGTAATTATGCTTTTTTGGCCTTTTTTGAAAAAGTGCCCAACTGTATTGTATTCCCACCTAATTTTCACTCCTGAACTCAATGGAATCATCAAATCATTGAAAATCCAACTCTAAGGCCCATTTCTAGAGCTGGCTGAAACTTATAGGAACTCCAGGGAAAATTGGAGTTTTTTGGTTTCGGCTCCGTAAACACGTTCCTGTCTACTCCTAACCACTTTATTGACTATTCTATTAGGTTAAAACTACCATTTAGTATCAATTTTGGCAGCATAACCCCTAGGCACACATCTTTCCAAAATTTAAAACAAAGGACAATCCAGCGAAATTTCACCGATTAAATTATCCATAATAGCCAGAATAGTCAATATACAAGAGTTTGGAAGTTACCACAAGCTCCCAATAGCTTTTCCTTGGCTTGGCTGAAAACCCTAGGTGTTTTAACACCAAAAGAGGAGCTTCCAAACCTTAAAGAACATAAAGGAGTAGCTTATGATCGGAGTTATACGCGTTAGGAGCTAGTTCATCGGAGAAATCGGCTTATCTTGCGAGTTCTCTTCTCCTTTTCTTCCAAAACCCTCTCAGCTCTTTTTCTTTATTTTGGTTGCAGAATGGCATCAAAATGCTGTATGAGGAAGATGATGTTTCTTTAATAATCTTGTGCCTATGTCATTGCTTATGTCATCACAATTAGCATATTTCCAAAAATATTGACTTTGTGCACACACTTCCTATCTACATGAAAGCCCATACAATGAAACTAATATTTCCCTCTTCAAGTCAGCCATATTCACGTCAGGGGTCTAAGTTTGTGCCAAAATGGGCTGATCATAATTTATCTCATAATTACAAAGTTACCATCACAAATTTTCCATTTTCGGATTTTTCAAAAATTCTGGCAGATTTCTGCCCAAACTTTGAAAAATCATAACTAATTCTAGAAAATCGAATTGGAGTGATTCCACAGCCTATAGAACCCTTATTGAGTCTAGTTTCAAGAAAAAATATAGAATTTTTCTAGATGGAATCACAAAATTCCCAGAATTTCAATCTTTGCATACTGTTCCAGAAATTTCACAGTTTTTCTATGCTGACTTCAAAAATTCATATCTTTTTTTATATAGCTCTAATTGAGTCATTTGACCTATCAAATTAAAGCTTATGATGTCTACTTTCAACCTGTAAAATTTCATAATTTTAGCTCATAATTTGATCATTTAAAATCACATGACAAGCTCACTCCTCCATAGGCGATTTCACTTAAAACATAATTATTTTCTCCAAAGTTCACCATTTTACTTTCTTAATACCCCAAAAATATAAGAATCATTAGGGGATAAATTTGGGCTTCTACTAAATTGGGGCTTAGTAGTCCACTTAATTTAGGCTTATTCCCAAGCCTCCAATCCCAAAATTCGGGGTATTACAGAAAATATGAAACTAGGCGTTGGGTATTAACACTTCCAAAGTTAATACCTATTATGAATATTAATTCTATAGATGTTTAGTAACTCATATCCAAACCAACTTACTCTCCCAAGTCAACTTGATCTTCAAAGGCAGACATAGTGTTTTTTTGGATTAGCGGTAGAAAAGTAGCTTTTTTTGCAATTTGACTTTTGTAAAAGTCATATAGGATAAAAGTCAGATTGCAAATGCGCTTTGTGTTTGGATTGGAGGTGGCAGAAATGAGTTTTTTTTTCTAGCCTTAAACCTATTTGGATTAGTGTTTGAAAAGCCCGTTTAGATGGAAAATGATTGAAAAGGGTATGAATCTTATATACGTGTGTGTGTGTGTTATATTTGTACATTTGTGATAATTGAAGTGAAAAAGTATAAATAAAATTTGATAAAATGAAAAAAGTTCAATTATCCATTTTTCATACAATAATCCAAATTTGTTTTACCTATGAGATAACAAAAAAATCATTAGGATGCTTGCCAAAAAGTATCAAAGTTCTCTTATTTAGTTCTAGCTTAAAATAATATTTACTCATCAAGAACTGAAAAAGACATATTACTAAATTTTAAAGAAAAATGATATGCTTTCACGAAATATAGTCTCTCTCTCTCTCTCTCTCTCTCTCTCTCTCTCTCTCATAACAACAGAACACAGTTTCTACCTTAAGCATAAACATGATTTCACAGAGAACAGATAAATAAAATGAGATAGAGAACTTAAAAAAAGAATTTCTTAATTTGATTTTCTTCCTATTATCTGAAATACATTTTTCAGCTTTTGTAGCAAAGTTGGCTAGAGATTCCAACAACACCTTCAACTTATCAACCTAATTGCAAAAATGATAGTAGGGGTGTAGATAGAATTTTAAATAAAATATCAAACCATGCTCATTAATTAATTGTGCAACAGTAGAACCTATTCAACTACATTTAATTGGAAGCTTGGGAGGAAAAAATCAACATATGAACTCAACAAAGAATAATTAGCCTCAAATAAATAAAAAGCTTGCAAGGGAGACAAACAGGCATATGGATGAATGGATTCTTTGTTTATCTCTATTTCTATGGATACAAAATAGAGGCATACATATATGAAGGCATACATAATAATTAGCCTATAGCCCCATAGAGCTCCACTGTAGACAACCAAAGAAGCTAGAGCTCGGAGAACGACCGTGACCTATCGGTTCTCTTTTTTACTATGGTGACGCATGCTCATGATGAGATCAACCAGCACATGCAACAACGGACAAGAAGGGCGAGATGTATGAAGAATAAGGCTGAGAACGCTCCTAACGGTCTTCACCCACTGTCACCCTCATAATATGCATATGGACTATAGCAAAGTTACTGTGCATACGATTACTATAGCAAAGTTATTGTTGCATCACGTGGGTGTATACTGTAGCATCACGGGGGTGATGGTTATTGTAGCACTTTCACTGTAGTTGTACTATAGTGACATAAAAAAATCACTATTCACCTTCATTTTACGCCTATAAATAGAGACCTTGGATTAAGTATTAAGCACGTACAAGTGAATGAAAAATTCACTCAATTTCTCGCTTGAATTTCTCTCTTGTTCTCTCTTATCATCCACATTTTCATAACACGTTATCAGCACGAAGCTCTAACAAAGATCTGGGATAATCTGAGTCACTATATGGAATTAAAGAGATACTTTTACCGATTGTTATATAACATCGGGTTCCATGGCTAAGATTGAATATCGTTATTATTTTTATATCATGTATATATCATTTACAAGTTCTTTTATATTATTATTATTATTATTATTATTATTATTATTATGGCCAGAAGCCATACACATCTTATTCCTAAAATTATATAACAAGAAGTCATATTGTTTTAATTTCTTATGATATGATATGGCCAAAAGCCATATCCCTTTTGATTTCCTATTATATGGCCAGAAGCCATACACATTTTTCATCTTTTATCTTATTGAACACCTAGAAGCCATATACAAACTTTATTTATCCTAAAGATAAATAGTTTAATCTCCCATCTTAAGACTAATTGGCCAGAAGCTATAAGATTAAATGGCCTAAAGCCATACAAGTTTTAATTTTCTTATCTTGCTTTATGAATTATTTATGGTCTTTAATAATTTATTGTTATTTTCATTTATGAAATTATATTGCATTTTTACATTTCATATTTTAATTATTCTCGTTTATTTCTTTAATTAGTCTCAACCATGTCAAACCTTAAAAAACTTGAATTTGTGGCTCTTGATATTACTGGAAAGAATTATTTATCTTAGATGCTGTAGCAGTACTGTAGCGACACGAAAAATCACTATTGACCTTCATTTTGTGTCTATAAATAGAGACCTTGGGTTAAGTATTAAGCACAGACAAGTGAATGAAAAATTCTCTCAATTTTCTCGCTTGAATTTTTCTCTTATTCTCTCTTATCATCCACATTTTCATAACACCAAAATTGACAACTTGTATAAATTTTCTCTAATAGTATTCTTTATATGTTGGTGCTCCGATCCAACAAAACCGATGCCTATTTTTAATTTTTTTTCTTATATGGATTCCTTATATATAGGTGTCGACACCTGGTTTTATATATTTATTTTTTATTTTTTTCTTTATATAGGCGTCAATGCTCACCCTGACCTGAAATCTCGTCTTAATTTTTTTTTCATCCTACACTAAAATATTTCAACTGCCCTTTTATTTTGCGTTAATTACACATGCCTCTCATATGTTTTGAAACGTATATTTTAGTCCAAACTATTAACACTATTAAAGAATATTTGAAATAAGTTCTTAAAGTTTATTTTTTAATTTAAATCAATATTTGAATAAATCTTGTTTACTAATTTACTCCCTCAATATGCCAAATCCCTAATTTACTTTTACATTTAATATTTATTAATTTATTAATGATCTATTTAATATTTTAAATAAATGTAGAAATGAGTTAAGTATATTTTATGTGAAAAACATTATTAGCTTAATAAAAAAATTATGGTGGTTTTAGTTTTGGTGGATAATAAAATTCAAATTAGTTTTAAAATAAAATGTGGGAGAGATTGAAAGAGAGACTATATGAAGTTTAACAAAGGGTAATATTGTATTTTTAAAATTAATATTTTGAAATTTGGTCCTCTTTAATAATTATATTTTTTAAGATTCTTTACAATAAATATTATTTTCCCTGGTCCTTCTTCCTAATTTTTGGTAAAAATTAAAGAGAAACACCGATTATTTATCATATATTTTCATTACAAATCTTATTTTCTCTTACATGACAACACACCCATCTCTATATCATTATTTATCTCTGCTACCCTAGCATTATAAAAACCCAATATTTAGTACCATAAACCATTGAGTTTTATATCAATTTTGTAAAAATTTTCCTTATTTATTATGTATTTTCAAATAACAAATAACTCTCATCAACTCTTTTTTTTTTTTTTGGAATGTGATTATCATTTTTTCTATTCAATAATTCTCTTGTATTTTTTAATTCAAAGTAATAGTTGGATATTCAATATAGTACATGAATATAAAACATAATAAAATTTCCTATAGACAAAAGCATGTGCGGATTTCTCACGTAAAATAAGGTTTATCAATCAATGATTGTCTTAGTAAAGAACAAAAAGCCCATACGTTACATATATATGGGTGATGGATATTCATATATGGTATTTTGGGAGTATGTGATTGTCATATTTTCAATTCAATAATTTTCGTGTATTTTTTTGATCAAAGTAATAGATGGATATTCTTTTTTTTTTTTTTATGGGTATTCAATAGTAGTACATGAATATATAACATAATAAAGTTGCCGATAGAAAAAAAATACAAGTATAGCATATGTGGATTTCTCACGTAAAATAAGGTTTATCAATCAATGATGGTCTCAGTCAAGAACAGAAAGCCCATACATTACATATATAAGGGTTTTGCATAAAAATAAAAGACTCGGGCATACAAGACCAAACCACTTGGTTTGACCTGCTGGTCCCCAGTCCAGTCCAACCTCTAGTTTGTCCTTTTTTCATATGGGCCAACTTTTTTTAGATCGGATATAATCAAGTTCCTTTGGGTCAGACCGGGTTCAACCAAATATTAGACTTTTGCACATCCCTACCAATAACAATGCACAATGGGTATTATTTATCAAGATAATTAAGAAAACTACTCGAATGCTATGAGAACAAGTTTACTGGTTTGCCCATATCTGGGGTTGTTTGGTACAAGGAGAGAGGAGGGAAATTGCGGAGAGAGAAAATTTTTGAGTTGCTTTTAAAAAAAAAAAGAGACGTGGTGTTAAATTTTTTTAATTAATTTTCTTACCCTTTTATCTTACCTCTTATATTTGTTAAAAATTTATAATCCCACTTCTTTAAGTTTTTAAAATCTAACTCACAAAAATGTTCCCATCCCCTTCCCTCCAAATCCCTTGTACCAAATAGCCCTTAATGCTCATCTTTTCCCTTATTTTGTCTTCAATTAAATTTTCTAGTACATACCCTAGTTATGACTGTCTCTTTCCTCTTAGAGGGAATTACAATTCACATCCCAACCCTTTCACTACCTACTCCCTCATTTTTTTAATCTTATCTTATATTTGAATTAAGGTGCAAATCTAACAACGAAGTTTTGGAAAAAGGGCACCTAGCTCCATAATGTTCACTTGGATGAAAAAAGATACATGAAGTCTTTGAGAATAGGGTTGAGCATCGGACAAACTGGCCTGATCTGAGGGTCAACCCGCAACCACCCATTTATGTGTAAATGGGTACAGACTAGCCTGTTCCCGTGATGAACCCAAAACAGCCTATTTAGTCTTCACTATTTTTCCCGACTTAACAATAAACCCTATTGGTGCATTCATAATTATAACATCACATAACATTTATAAGATGAATTTAAGTCATTAGACACTGTTTTCAAAGTTCTCATTCTCAATCAAAAGTCAACAAAACAATTAACAAAAGCATTGACATCCTTGCAATTCCACTTATAGTTTGATAAAAGACCAATGATTAAGTAAAATAATGAGTCCTTTTAGTATGCATCATCCTTCCATTTCCATTCAATCTTGACCTTCAATTCAAATGGTTGAATTTGGATTTGATAACTCTTTCTATAGAAAAAAAAAGATAAATTGTGTTAATTAATATGTAATAATAAAAAGATAAGATAAAACAATTAAAATCGAAATTGATAAAGAAATTACCAACAATGTTTATACTCTCTTCAATTTTGAGCACATATGAGTGCCTCTGCTATCTTTGAAGATAGAGGGTTTCTAAAGGTATCTAGTACTCGACCATCAGTATTAAAAGCATATTCTAAAAACACAATGGAGACCAGCACAACCAAACAAATCACGGGCAATAAGATGTAGAACTTTACATTTCAAAGCATTCCCTTTCCACCAAGCCAGAAGGTCAAATTTTGGATCATTAGAACCAACTAATTCAGATCGAAGATATTCATCAACCTCAAAAACTTGCTCAGGCTTGCCACACACTGTGTTTATAGTGGCTAAAAACTTATGAAAGGTAGGATCAATGATGAACAATGATACCTACTCAACACTAGTGATAGAGCTCAATATTTATATATTTTTATTAATTAATCTTATGCTTTTGTGGGTCTTAGTTGAATATTTTGGGCATGATTAAGTGTTAATGTGGGATTGGGTAATTTGGGAATTATAGTGGTTAGATTGTTATATTTTTAATTAATATTTTTATTCTCATTATTCCTTAATTGTGATCAAAAGATATTACCTTTATGAATCTAATTCTGTAGGTGATGATGTCGTGTTTGGCAAAGCTTTTTTTAATAGCTTCTGGGGGAAAAGTGAAGAATAGCTTTTAGAGAATAGATTATGAGAAGAATAGATTATGAGAAAAAAGTGATTTTGATAAAGTAAGAGTGTTTGGATGTTATGGTCAGAATAGCTTTTTTTCATAGTCAAATTACTAAAAAGGACATTAGTTTTTGTGATAATTACATGTAAGGGATAAATTTATATTTTAAGTATTATTAAATATTAATTGTATAATAAATATAAAAAAATTCGAAATAAATTTTTTAAAAAATTATAATGATAAAATTAGTCAAATATATAATATCAAAAAATAGATAAATTTTTTTTATAAATTATAATATTAATTAATTATGTGATATAAAAAATTGGATCAAACATATATATATATATATATATGTTTGGATGTTTTGATCAGAATAGCTTTTTTCATGGTCAAATTACTAAAAATGACATTAACTTTTGTGATAATTACATATAAAGAATAATATTATATTTTATGTATTATTTAAGGATTAATGTCAAATTTAACAGCCAAGTTTTTCCTGAAGAACGTCTGATACAAATAAATTTTGGAAGATGGAAAATAACAATGAACAATTAACAAGGATGTAAATTTAAAAAAACCGTTAAATTTGACCTAACGGAGTTAAATTATAAGAGAAGAAAACATCTAACGGTATGAAAAATGATACATCTTAACCCATTATTTAACATTAAATTTCATAATTAATACCAAAAATGAAATAATTTTGTCTATATGTAATGTTAATTAATTTACCTAATTTTTTTTAATATAATTAAATTAGATAAATAAGTCTTAAATAGGATAAGAGGGAGTATTAAAATTTTAAAATTCTAAAAAAAAAAGAGAAAAAACGTTGAAATTCAAAAAAATAAAAAAGATGAGAGAGAGTGTGTGATGTGGGGCCCACAAACATAAAAAGAACCAATGAGAATGAGAGGGTGGGACCCACAAAGTTGAAAAAGCTCAAAAAAATGGATTCTTCCCAAACCAAGGTTTGGGCCTCCCAAACCATGGTTTCACATGCAAAATAGATTCTACAAAAATTGTGAGTGTTTGGATAAATTTTTTCCAAACCATGGTTTGGCCTCAAAAGCAATTTTTTTAATTGCATCCAAACACACTCTAAGTAGTCAAGCTCAAAGATGTCATTTTGGAGCTTAATGAAGGGCAAAAGTAGAACATAACAAGTGCATAATTTATTTTCACATATTTTTTCTAAGAGGAGATTAAATGAGTAAGGCCCTTATTTAGTGGTTGCAATTTTGTGCCTAATCCTAAAATTGATTTTCACTCCCTCATCCAAACATGCTCCAACTCACTTTTTAACTTAGAGAGAATTGAAGAAAGAAAAGGCAAATGGGGACCATTTGTTGGGGAGAGGCGGCTATGAAAAGAGAAAAGAAGAGCACAAAAGAGAAGGGAAGGATCTGGAAGGATGGGATAATTGAAGAAAAAGAAAGAGTGGAGGTGGCAGCTAAAGGATGAGAAAGGAGAGACGTGCAGAAATGAAATACCAAATCATTAAGATTGAAGATGGGAGACACTACAAAAAAAAAACATGATTTAGTAGCGGTTAAAAATGGTTATTAGTAATGGTTTTAACCGCTACAAACAACATTAGTAGCTATTAATAAAACGGCTACTAAATCATATGTTGCAAGCAGTTTTGTCGCGGTAATATAAAACCGCTACTCATGGAAAATAACCGCTACTTATTTTGTAACGGTTCAACCTAACCGCTGCAACATCCCCACAAGCCATAATAGTTTTTAGCAATATTTGTAGCGGTTATATAACCGTTACAAATATAAAAAAATTGAAAGTTTCAAGGCGGGAAAAGAAAAATGAAATTTTTTTGCTATTTTGTAGCGGTTCATAAACCGCTACTAATTTCAAATTTTGATGAAATTAGTAGTGGTTGTAGAACCGCTACTAATTTCATCAAAATTCAAAAAATCGCGCACAAAAATTAATTTCAGTTTGAAAAGACGCGTTAATTAGTAGCGGTTTAATAACCGCTACAACAATTAAGAAAATTTTTTTAAAAAATACAATCATTTGTTTCAATTTTTTAATATTAAATTAAATAGTTTATTTTTTTTTAGTAGTTTATCTAATTTAATTAGCTTATTATTCAATAGTTTAGCTCATTTATAAATTAAAAGGAATAATTTAATTTAGTTGAATAAGTATAAAAATTGTATTGATAATATTATTAAGAATACGAAGGTAACCAGGAACTATTATGTTGTTTACTACAATGTAATTGTGTATGAAAAATATATGAAAATGAGATAAAGCTCTGAAATATCTGAAAAAAATTGTGAGAATACATTTTATGCGAAGGAAAGAAGTATTGAAATAAAAAATTTAAAAACTTGTTACCATATTTGATCGTATTGTTCAGTTCCTCAACTTATACAAAAAAATTTGTAAATGAGAGAAAATGAAAGAAGAGTAAGGTGAAAAGAGATGGGAGAGTGTTTGAAATGAGTTGTGGTAGGAGTATTTATAGGGATATGCGTAGCATTTGTAGCGGTTAATGTATCCATTTTGTAGCGGTTTTTTTTTATTTTTGTAGTGGTTTAAGAACAGCTACAAATATTATTTTATTTTTTTAAGAAAAAAATTCCAGTTTTTTTTAAAGACAAAAACATAATTTGAATTTGATCACTCATCCTCGCCATCCCTACAAAAATTATGTAGAAAAATTTGATCACTAACCCGCTAATCCAGAGGTTATGGATTGGCTAAATATCAACCCATATTGATGCGGTTCTTTTTGGCCCAAACCTATATGGTCCTAACCCGTGGCGGATTGGCCCGAACTCGGTAGTTCAGCCTATATTACCAGCTCTACCATGCACTCAACATGGCCTCTTATAGGCAGGAAGAACATGTGACTATTGTGTAGTTATGATAGTAATTAAAGACTACTTTATAACAATTCAAATGACAGCTGCATAATACTAACTAATGATGGTTTAATACAAGGAGAAATCCATAAAAAAATTTTTAAAAATATCAAAAGACAAAAAGGTATTTTGAGCATTCATAACACTAAATAAGTGTTAGGGCTTAATTCGTCCTTTTCAAAATTGAAAGGAAATGACAGACTGTAACCCCCTGCCTTGATAATTGTAATTATAATTCAAAATTCGCAATTAAAATAAAATAGAGACCAATAATCATCAAAAGTCATTTACAATCCCTTCCTTACGAGAGGGTTTTTACAAATTCTTTCAAAACTTTTTGCCCTATCGTGGTCTTAATTGCACGTATCAAATATAGTTACCCTGCGCAGTTCAAACACATTTATGCATTTCAGAGTGTAAAACAAAAATCTTGGCAACCCCCAGGTTTTATGTCAAGCTAAAGGGTTTACGGAGCATATTCGCCCTATATAGTTTCCCAATGAGGAAATTACAAAACAAAATCCAAAATAATATTTACAAATTATACAATGTTTCCTAAGCAAAATATGACAACCAACTCTAGCCTAAGTTTGTACTATCCGCCCCTGGTTATCGGCTTCTCCCTCAAGCCACTTGCCCTGTCTGTGGGTCAGTCAAAGGAAAGAATGAGATTCAAGAGAATCCCAGTAGTAACAAATTACTCATACAATGTATAAACACATAGCATGTAAGCACATCATTAACAGCACATTAGCAGCAATAACACAATGCACAATGATTTACGGCATTCACCATAAACGACAGCACTCACAGATGTAAACATAATGTGACAGCTTTCGCTGTAATCACTATGACGACAGTGCACCTGGCTGTAACACTATGCGACAGCTTTCGCTGTAATCACTATGACGACAGCCCACCTGGCTGTAACACTATGCGACAGCTTTTGCTGTAATCACTATGGCGACAGCCTTCTCTACTGTATTCGCAGCAGCACTATAATTCATCTCGGAGCATGATAAACACACATACAATGTTTTACACATGGCATAAGAGAAAGAGTCATTACCTTGTTCTTTCCGATGATCCTCTGGCATAGACTGTTCACGCGTAGGGCAAATATCAAAACCTATAACCAAAACCAAGGATGACGGATCAATCACCATTTCAAGTTTTTATTTCCATAATACTTAAGATTGGTTGTCATTTAAGTCCTTTAGGTGCCCACTAGCAACTTAGACAAATGTCTAAAGGGTTGGAAGAACTATACCCAAGACTTCCCTTTTGGAAGTAAAATATTGATTTCAATTGATTCTCTTGAGTAATGGATGATGATCTCGAGTGATGGAGTGACTTGCACTCGAGCACAAAGGCACACTCGTGCGAGTACTTGAATGAGAGCAACAAAGAGAACAAAAAGTGGTCATATTACTCGAGTTCTGACCCCAGCACTCGAGTGATAGCCTCATATTCACCCGAGTCTTACCGAGTGAGGCACAAAAAGTGTATACCAGAGACCACGACAAATCCTAATCTGGGAAATTCACTCAGGCGCTACCCTTGGCACTCGAGTGATGACACAACACTAGCGAGTGTCAAGTCGCACTTTTGGGAATCAGCCTACGAGTGTTAACCCGAGACGAAATCTCAAAATGCAGAACACACATGTACTCGAGTGACACTCCAAGCACTCGAGTGACACCCCATATCATTCACAAGTGAGGAAGCGTACTCTTGAACTTTTCCGGAGAACTCTACTGAAACGCTAAAGGAAAAGGCAAAATATACTGCTGCACTCAAGTGAGACCCTACCTCACTCGAGTGAGGCTTATCAGGAGTCAAAACGCAGCAGTTGACAGAAGTTTCCAATTTTTACCAAATATTTTCCAATGGTTCTAAAATTCCTGCATAAGCCTATTTCCACATAATTTCACATAAGGAACTCATTGGAAACCTCAAAACAACTAAATTCCCATTGTAACAACAACTTTTGGGTTTTGACCTCTACATCACACACCTTACTCAATTCCATCAAACTTACTTCCAAAGTTCCAAAACAATTCCAACATTCAAATGACATTACATTATACCAATTCTACCATCAATCAACATGCAATTCTTGCATTTCAATTTGACACTTAAATCAGGGCAAATTCCACAAACATCAAAACTTAACCAAAAATCATAACATATATGTCAAAATGCCACAAATGCTCACCTCTTAAACTTTCCAAGGTTATATCTGTTAGATCTCATATTTTGATGATAACAAAAGAATGGTTTGAAAAGGAAATGATTAATAAATAATTTTGAGCAAAGGAATAACAGGGATAAGCCTCACTTGAAGTAAGCATTGGAGTAATGAAGAAAGGCCAAGAGAAAAAGCTGAGAAACTTGATCAGAAGCAAGTTTTCTAAGGGATTACTCGAGGCGGTACTCGAGTAATGAGCCAAAACTTGAAGTAACCAGAGGCACCTTCCGGTAACCTACCAACGTTACTCGAGTAGGTACTCGAGTAATAGTGTAAGTATTTTAAGTTGCTCTCGGCCTGCCAATGTTACTCGAGGAGCTACTCGAGTAACCAGGTAAAGAACTTGGAGTTGCGCTCGGCCTGCCAATGTTACTCGAGGAGCTACTCGAGTAACCATGTGAAAAACTTCCAGTTGCCTTCAGGTTGCCAATGATACTCGAATAACTACTCGAGTAACTCTGTTTCTGAAAAATGATGCTCTCGGCATTTTGTACCACTGCAACATTACTCGAGTAGGTACTCGAGTAACGCACTGAAGTAAGTGAAAACTTGAAGGTGGTATCCGATTAACTTGATATATTTTTATCTCGTTTACTCGAGTCCTTACTCTGATATGCAAGTATTCAATGATCTATTTTTAAGTGGATTCCTCGAGTAGGTACCCGAGTATGCAGAGATATTTTCAAGGAAAACCTCAAGTCATTACCCGGGTAAGTCAAGCACAAAAAGTACATTTACTCGAGGAGGTACCCGAGTAACTGATGCAAAAATGAATGCATTACTCGAGTCCGTATCCGAGTAACAAGGTAAGTGCTCTTGGCCTTGAGATCCTACAACATTACTGGAGTAAAGCATCGAGTAACCAAAAGTTTTTGTAAGGATTTACTCGAGTTGGTACCCGAGTAACTCATAAAGTTGTGAATGCATTACTCGAGTAAGTACCTGAGTAAACATATATTTTCAAAGGTTTAAGAATTGGTTATTCCATGCACTATTCGAGTAATCTTGTATTTATTCATTGACTTGCAGTTGATCAAAGTTTTCTCGATGATACTCGAGTAAGTACAGGAAGTTGTTTTAGATTTTGTGAATTTTGGTTTACAACTTGTGAAATTCTTATGAGAAATTGTGAAAACCTTATCTAAACTCGTGAAATCGCGCCTTCTCTCTATTCTTTATTTTAAACTTAGAGGAACAATTCTATCATTTCCTTTTAATTTTGAAAAGGACAAATCAGGATCTAACACCTCTTTGGTATTATGAATATTCTAAAGACCTTTTTGTCTTTTGACATTTTTAAAGTTCTCGTTAAGGAATTTTCCCTTGATATAATTAATGAAGCTATTAAAATCAATTAATAATGTAATGAAACTAAGTAATTCAAATACACAAATGTTTCCTTCTTGCATTTCCAAACCATTAATAACATTACAACATCTTCAATTCCAACAAATGCTTTATTAGTTTTGCTGCAAAATGGTGCATCAATAGTCACTCTCACAACTCCAACCTCAGGCTTCTCCCAACCAGTGATCTACTTTCTATCACAGTCACTGCCAGACCCTCCTAACATTCTTTTCCTTGACATAGCTCCTCAATGATCCCTCATCAATCTCACTGCACCTATCGCATATTTTAATTAAAACATAGAGTTGATATAATATTTAGTCCTTGTAGTTTGACCTCATTTTAGTTTTGATCCTAAACTTTCAAACAGGAGGTTTTGGTCCCTCAAGTTTACTATGTTTAAAATGTTAGTCCCTATAGTTAGAAAAGGACTTAAGACTTATACTAATGGTGTTAACTTTGTATACATGTCACTAACGGTGTTCAAGTTGCTTATACGGCATATTGATCGAGTCAGCTCACCTGGACATTTTATTTAAAAAACAAAAAAAAAAAGTTTTCAACCTAGATTCCATGCACACATTTCACACCAACCAAACACGCACATAGTGATTAAACAAAGAAAAAGAGAAAGGGAGACCCACTTGCACCGGTGAACTCTAACACGACCATTGCAGGAGTAGTTATTGGTTCTGACAAACGTCAAGTGCACTTGGTATTTCCTAGAAAGACCATATCTTGTTTGTACCAAATTGGCCATGAGACGGTGGTCTCTACTGTAGCTTGGGGTGTATTGTGGGGACTTAAACTTGCATGGGATAGAGGATACATAAAAATCTAGTTGAGTGTGATTGTAGTGAAATCATGGAACTGAGTCAGAGCACGGTGGCTTAGGAACACCTTGATTTTCACCTTATCGTGGAGGTTCGTACGTTAATGGATCGAAATTGGGAAGTGGAAATGTTACATTGTGTTCGAGATTTTAACACTGTAACATCCCAAATTTTATTTACCAAGAATATATTGTAATTATTATATATATTCAATGAAATGGTAAATATTTAAGGCCAAAAGAATTAAATAGTGAAAATTGAAGGTTGAATAGTGTTTTCAGTGAAATCGCCTGCGAGGCAGTGAGATTGTCATATAGTTTTGGAAAACCAAATGATGACAAAAAATTATGAAATTTTATAGGGTGAAAGTAGACATCCTAAGCTTTAATTTGATAGGTCATATGACTCAATTGAAGCTATGTACAAAATGATATGAATTTTTGAAGTTGATCCAGAAAATCTGAAAAGTTTCTGGAGCAGCGATCAAAGATTGAAAATCTGGGAATAATATGATCCTATTAAGTAAAATCTCATATTTTCCCTTGAAAATAGACTCAATAATGGTTCCATAGGCTTTGAAATCGCCTCAAAACGATGTCTACAAAATTAGTTATGATTTTTCAAAGTTAAGGCAGAAAATCTGTCAGAATTGGCATTATTCCGAAAATTGAAGAAATAAAGTAATCTTCCTTTTTCTCTTAATTATTTTAGAAATTAAGGGATGAAGGAGGAGAAGACAAGTGTCAAAATCCAATGAGACCAAGTGTCAACACCACATGAAAGATGATGGAGATAATTGTTGTGTCATAAGTCCTTACTTATGTCATAAGGTTAGGTAGCCAACTTTTGCACCAATTGACTTGAGTAAATGGAAGGAACACTTGATTTAGTTGGAGCATAAGAGGGAGCACGTTTTTGGCTAACCAAGGGAGAAGGAAATGATGATTAAGGTTGAGTGTACACAAAAGGGAAGCATGGCAAGGTTGAGTGCACACAAAAGGGAAGCATGGTGCAAGCATGGAGGCAAGTATGGTGGTTGACATGTGTCACCATAACAACCTTAGATGAGATCAATGGTTGGGAATCAAGGGAGCATTTTTATGAAGGCTTTCTCTTCCCTTCCCTTCATGCATTTTCGTCCAACATAGAGAGGGAGAGAGTTTGGAGAAACTTTGAAGAGTTAGAGGGAAGAGGAAGAAGAAATCTTAAGGTAAGAGTTGATTCTTAAGCTTTCCTTGTAACATTTTCCCTAGATCCTTCTCTAAACCATGTTTCTTCATGAATCTATGATCTTGAAGACTCATTCTTAGCTCAAGGAGAAGAGAGAGAGGACGTTCTAGAGAGAGAAACACCAAGGATCAAGAGGTAATCTCCAAAATCTCAACTTCTTTGTATATTGAAGTTGTTGTTGGTGATTGTTGTTTGATTTATGTGATTTTTGGTTAAGTTGTAAAATTGGAAAAGCCATAATCCTAATGGGTTATGCTGCCCAAAATCCTTTAAATCATGATTATGAAGTTTTAAATGAATTAATCAAGGATTAAAAGTGGAAAAGTACAAGTTTTGGAAGCTAAAACACAAAGCTTCATTTTTCTATTTTCCCTTCAACATTTCGGCCAGACCAGAACTGGTACAAGGAGTTGGATTTTCATGAAATAAATGGTTCCATTGGATTTAGTGGCTAAAAATAGGTGGGGTTACAGTTGGTCACTTTTTCGGTAGATGCCGAAAAAGCATAATTACGAAAACGCCACTGAAATCACTAAATAGGGGCTGTCAAGGGTATTTTCATAATTTTACTGTGAATTTGGTGATTTCGAGCCTGGAAATGGATTCCTTGGGTGAAATAAGTCAGAATAGCCTTAGTCAAAATTTTGGGAAAACGTGCCATCGGGCCGGGTACGGCGGGGCCGGGCCAGGTTCCCGGGGTCATTTTTGTAAATTTTCACCATAGACTAATATAACCACAATAAACACTATGGAAGACTATAAAATGATACTTGGATAAGTTATAACCTATTTCTGGTACATTTAATATTTTAGGACCGATTTGGAGGCCGGATATGACACGAGGCACATTTAAAAGAGGATTATAAAGCTTTGAGGTAGGGACATTATCCTTCATACACTATGCCATAAGTTATGTGATTGTGTGGATGCCATTATTTTGTAACTGCACTTTATTAATAACATGATTTGCCTAGAGAGAGGCTATTAGTGCCAGAGGTGTACTTACACTGGGAGTTGGCAGAAGTCCAACCGGTGTAGATTGTGGGGCTGGGCCCTACTCATGTATACATGATGATGATGATGTGTTTATGTTGTTCATTAATTTGTGCATACCTTGGCGCATGACATATTTACTTTTCGCATTTTCTATGAACGATATTATGTCTCTACGGGGATTCTTCGGAATCTCACCCTATTTTTAAACAAATACCTCATCGAGTACCAGTGGGCCAAAGGGCAAAGATGTTGACGCCGAAAAGTGAGTGGCACGTGTCTCGAGGCGAGGATATAAACGTGGTTATGCCTTAGTCTATGCCTTAATATTTTGGATAATTTGTAAATATTAAAACTTCCACTGTATTTTCTGTTTCCGTCGACGAACAATATCGGAATTGTAAACAAATGACGTTGGGATCGTAAACGAATATTTTTATCAGTATAATTGTACTTTTCTGTATGCCCATTGAATTCCGTCTTTATTACTCTTCGATTATCGAAATGGAAACGGGGGTTGACAAACACAGTTGCAGATGCTCTAGCAAAAGAAGCTTAGAAGATGATGATAGTGTTAGATTCAAAGTTTTGATGATAACAAACCTAAGTAGATTCTGATTTGTCTCTGCACTTCTTCCAATAAGATTTTTGCTAAAAGACTATTCAGATAGTATGTTCACTATTCGACTAGTAATACTCGCTTTTAACTAGCAATTATTCTGATAGCTCTTAAACTATTCGAATAGATAGAAGATTATCATGATGGTGCATAAATTATTCGTATACAGATACATGAGAACATATCTATATTATTCGAATAGTTTGTGACTATTCGAGTGGCGTGGTTTCTAAAATTTCTTTTCTGATCAAAAGTATTCCAATAGTCTGTATATTATCCAAATAGTGAATGCATTCTAAAAGCAATTTTCCAAACTTATCATCCGGATAATGAGATAACTATTCGAATAGTAAGGGGACTATTCGAATAGTATAACTATTATATAAATAGCTTTTCAAAACCAACAGCAAGACTATTATGAGTTATTATTCAAATAGTAAAAATAATATTCGAATAGTGTTGAAGCTTAAAAATATTTCTCCTTTAGCAAGTATTCGAATAGTCAACGTTTGTATCAGGATAACTTTATTCTTCTTGAATGTAGCGCTATTCGAGCAGGTGTTTAAACTATTCGAATAGACTTAGTATAAAGTTTCAAATACTATCTGAATAAAAGAGAAAGTATTTGAATAGTATATAACATAAAAATGATCATTTTATCCTGATAAGCATTAGAGTATTTGAATACTAAGTATTTCACAAAAACAAAGCATTAAATCAAAGTCTATAAATCTAAGGAATTCATTACTATCATCTTGATTATTATTATCTTATATGATTAACATCCGCTCAAACAAGTTTCAGGAATTTACTCTTCATATTTTTTGAAATCCAAGAAAAGTAGATATTGTGTCAGAGTCATTAAATGCTAAACTGAACTTCTCCAACCAATGCATTCTCTTCGCTATAACGACTATATTCAAATAACAAAGAATGTTCAGAAAAGCATTCAAAGTGTAACGGACATATAGAATGCTTCCAACGGTCATTATAATCTCTCCAACTACAAATAGCAAGAGCATTTTAAGTGGAAAAAGACTTTGAACTACCAAACTGACGAATATTCATTTTTGAGCTCTAGTCTTCTTTCTGTATAACACACTTCAGTGATCATATTAATTACTCTATGAGAGAGAGTCTTTATCATTTTCAATACATCTGATTGAGAGATAACTTAAGGTTATGGGACCTTAAGTGGGTATCTTTTTAAGTTGAGTAAGGGGGAGCAAGTATCAGGAGTTGGGAAGAACTCGCTATGTACTAAGGTGCCAAGAACCCATTGAATCTTGGAAGAAATAGTGAAAGCTCATATTGCATCTGAGGACTGGAAGTAGGTCATCGCAAATTAGACCAAACCAGTATAATTCTTGGTGTACTCTTCAGTGAAATTTTTATAACTTCTGAACTTCCTTTTTATCAGTTTAGCTTTCAATAATTTTTTGTTAAAAATTTGTTATCACCCAATTCACCTCCCCTCTTGGGTAAAACGCTTGCACTAACATTTGATATCAGAGCTTGGTCTTCTTTGTCAGGTCTAACAACCTAAGAAGGATCCTATGGCGAGCATGGGTGAAGGAATACTTTCTGACAGAGCTTCAATCACCAAACCTCCAGGCTTTAATAGAGAGCACTTCTCATTCTGGAAAGCTAAGTTCAGAGTGTTTATCATGGCAACAGAATATGGTCTTTGGGAGGTTATTCAAGATGGGAACTACATTCCCAAAAAGACAGAAGAAGGACGAACTGTTCCAAAAGTACCGAGTGAATATGATGACAATGATAAAAAGCTCGTGACCCTCAATAGCAAGGCAATCCTCATGATACAAAGTGCTTTAAGGCAGAAGGAGTACTTTAGAATTTGTACACTTTCAACTGCCAAGGAAATGTGGCAAGCATTGGAAATAGCACATGAGGGAACCTCAAGCATCAAGGAAAATCAGATTAATACTCTTGTCACTGAGTATGATCTGCTTCGTATGAAGTATGGAGAATCTATAGCTGAGTTTGAACTCAAATACACTCACCTTGTAAACCAACTTGGAGCTCTTAGAAAGCTCTATGACCAAAACACTCAAGTAAGAAAAATACTAAACATTCTTTATAAAGAATAGGAAGCTAAAGTCACAGCAATAAAAGAAGCCAAAGGGGAATCTATGAGATCAGTAGCTTCCCTATTTGGCCGCTTTTTAGAATACGAAAGCAAGCTGAAGTTCAAACGTGAGTTAGACGAAATCAACGACAAAAAGAAGAAAGAAGTTGCATTAAATGTCATCAAGGAAGAAACACATATGAAATCAGAAGAAGAGATTGAAGACGTTGAAATGGATATGTTCGTAAGGAGATTCCAAAATTTTTACAAAAAGGGACAAGGATTTAAGAATTTCAATAAAGGAGGAAGTAGTAGCAAAACTAAATAACAGATTATCTGCTACGAATGTGGGAAGCCTGGATACATCAAATTTGAATGCTCTGAATATCTAAAGAATAAAGAAAGAAAGACGAACAAATTTGCAAGAAAGAAAGCTTTTGTCTCAACCATCTGGGGAGACAGCTCTTCTGATAAAGAAAGTGATGATGAAGAAGTTGCCAACATCTACCTCATAGCTTAAGAACAATTAGAAGAAGATGAGGTCTGTTTCAAGGCGTCTAAAGGAAGCAAGTGGCTTATAGACAGTGAATGATCATGCCAAATTACCAGTGACAGAGAGAGATTTACTTCTATAATTCCATAAGAAGGAGGCCTAGTCAAATTTGGTGGAAATCAATCAAGAAAGATTGCCGGTATAGAAGAAGTTGGAATTAAGAACAAAGTTCACATCAAAGATGTCTTCTATGTAGAAGGGCTAATGCACAATCTTCTGAATGTAAGTCAGAGTGCTGATAAGGACAATTGGGTCATATTCGATTCAGAGGAGTGTCTTATAGTCAGCAAGAAGGATTTACCTATCAATAAAGATGAACTTAAGGTAAAAATCAAATCCAAAAGAGAAGGTAATTGCTATACCATTGATATCAATAATCATACTTCTGAAAATTGTTTTCTTAGTAATGACAATGAGTGTTGGTTATTGCATAAAAGATTAGCACATGTAAATATACGTCAGTTAGATAAACTTATCAAAAAGGATTTGGTGATAGGTTTACCTAAATTGAAGTTTAAAAATGATTCAGTTTGTAATTCCTATCAAAAAAGAAAACAAACTAAATCCTCTTTCAAAAGCAAAAAGGAAATATCAACAAAAAGGCTTTTACAATTGCTCTACATGGATCCAGTTGGACCAGTAAGGGTAAAAAGCGTTGGGGTAAATTTATATACCTTGGTCATTGTTGATGATTTCTCAAGATTTAAATGGACTATCTTTTTATCTTCAAAATATGAAACTTTTAGTGAATTCATTATTTTTGCCAAAAAAGGTACAAAATGAGAAAGGTATGTCAATTGTAGCTATTAGAAGAGATCACGGAGGTGAGTTTGAAAACCAAGCATTTGAAGATTACTGTGATACAAATGGCATTGAGCACAACTTCTCAGCAACAAGAACTCCACAACAGAATGGTGTCATAGACAGGAAGAATAGAGTTCTTACAAAGATGGCAAGAGCAATGCTTAATGAAAAGGAAGTCTCACAAGTGTTCTGGGCTGATGCAATGAGTACCGTCAGCTACATCTCCAATAGAGGCTATATCCGATCAAAGCTGGGAAAGACACCATATGAACTTTATAAGGAAAGAAAGCCAAACCTCAATCATCTATGCATATTCGGATATAAGTGCTTTATTCCCAATAATGGTAAGGACAATATGGGAAAGTTTGATTCCCAAGCTGATGAAGGTATTTTCTTAGGATACTCTAATAGAAGTAAAGCTTATATAATTTTTAATAAATGAACTTGTGTTGTTGAAGAATCTATTCATATTGTGTTTACTGAAGTTGATTCCCCTGTCAAATCTATCGTTAAGGAGTCAGAAGTGATTAGTTCTAAAATAAATCAAATGATTTCAAAACCCCCAAATGAACCTTTTGATCTTGAAAAAGAGAATCAGCCATCCTCTGTTGATCAACCCAAAGCCTGGAAATTTAATAGAAATCATCCTATGAACCAGGTCATAGGTAATGTTGAAGAAGGAATAAAAACTAGAAATAGTATTCTCAATGAAGTAAGTTTCTCAGCATTTATTTCAGAACTAGAACCCTCAAGCATTGATAAAGCCCTAACAGATAATGATTGGGTTATGCAATGCAGGAGGAACTTGATCAATTCAAGAGAAATCAAGTCTGGGACTTAGTACCTCAGCTTAAGGACCATCCAGTCATCGGCACTAAATGGGTATTTAAGAACAAACTTGATGAATCCGCAATTATTGTCAAGAATAAGGCAAGGTTGGTAGCCAAAGGCTATAATCAGGAAGAAGGAATTGATTATGAGAAAACGTATGCTCCAGTGGCTAGATTGGAAGCTATAAGTGTACTCTTAGCCTTTACGTGCATCAAAGGATTTAAACTCTTTCAAATGGATGTAAAAAGTGTTTTTCTTAATGGCTATATTATGGAGGAAGTTTACATTGAACAACCTCCTTATTTTGAAGATTTTTATAATCCAAAAGGTGTTTATAGACTAAGAAAAGTGCTTTATGGTCTTCAAAAAGCTCTAAGAGCTTGGTATGAAAAACTAAACAATTTTCTCATTGATCATGGATTTGAAAGAGGAAAGGTAGACACAACTTTATGTATAGAATGAAAGAAGAATGATATATTAGTTGTTCAAATATATGTGGATGATATTATCTTCGGAGCTACTAATGATTCTTTATGCAAGGAATTCTCTAACACTATAAAAGGAGAATTTGAGATGTCAATGATGGGAGAATTAACATTCTTTCTAGGTCTGCAAATCAAATAAAGAAAGAATGGAATATTCATATCCCAGACTAAATATCTTAAAGAGCTCCTTAAGAAATACGGGATGGATCAAGCTAATGGAGTCGACACACCCATGAGTTCAACAACCTTACTAGATGCAGATGCAAAAGGACCTGAATTCAACATAACAAAATATCGAGGAATGATTGGATCATTACTTTATCTCATAACCAACAAACTAGATATTCAGTTCATTGTTTGTATGTGTGCTAGATACCAATCATGTCCCAAGGAATCTCATGCTAAAACGGTGAAAAGAATTTTCAGATATCTTACTGACACGGTAGATTTAGGAATATGGTATCCTAAGGGAGGAAATGAATATCTTATAGCATATTCAGACTCAGATAATGGTGGTTATAAGACAGATAGAAAAAGCACTAGTGGGCAATGTCAGTTTCTGGGAGGAGCAGTTGTCTCTTGGTTTAGCAAGAAACAGAACACCGTATCATTATCCTCAACAGAAGCTAAATATATAGCTGCTTCAAGCTGCTGTGCTCAAGTACTATGGTTAAAACAGCAATTGCAAGATCTTGGCATTTATCTCAAAGAAATTCCTATATGTTGTGATAATACGAGCACCATTAGCCTGGCCAAAAATCCAATACAACACTTGAGAACCAAACATATAGATATGAGGCATCATTTCATCAGAGATCACGTCCAGAAGAAAGATGTCAAAGTAGTATTTATCCCAACACATCTGCAATTAGCTGACATATTCACCAAACCTCTAGCAAAGGATCAGTTTCTTTACATAAGAAGGGAATTGGGAATGGTAAATCCCAATGAACTGTAAGTAAATCTATATATTCTTTACTTTTCTTAATTAAGTTTTGATGATAAAAGTTACTGACTTAGCATCAAAGTTTTTAGTTGTGTATTTTGTAGGGTTAAGTTTAAAGAGGGATGTATGAGAAAACAAGTGCTATTCGAATAATGATTACTACATTCAAATACTCAGTCAAGCTTTTAAAAGGAGAGTATTCGAATACATGAACCACTATTCGGATATCACACAAAGATATTGTGAAGAAACTATTCGGATAATGAAAGACTATTCGAATACTACTCATTCTTAAAAAATCTATTGGAATAGTGTAAAGATTATTCAAATACTGAAGTTCAGTTATCAAAAGGAACTATTTGAATAATGGAAACAATATTTGAATAGCAGTGTAATTCACAAAAGTTATGACACAGTATTCGAATACTCATAATGCTATCCGAATACAAAAGGCAAGAATTACAAATGAACTATTCGAATAATCAACAGTGTCTGAATAGTATTACTTGACTTTAGAATCTGAAAAGGACATATCCGAATAACAGAATCACTATCCGAATAAAAAGGCAAGATTTACATTAAAAGAATTCGAATGGTGGATCTATTATTCGAATAGCAACATATTTTTTTCTTGTATTCGATTAGTCAAAGCTCTATTCGGATAATTTTAACTCTAACTGCAAAATGATTATTCAAATAGAATAAAGTCTTAATATTCCACAGGAAAGCGTATCCGAATACCAGAGGCATTATTCGAATACAACAAGAAGCAAGAGATAGAGGACTATCTGAATATTTTATGTACTATTCAAATACAAATCATAGGTAAACTAACCAAGGAACACTATCCAAATACAACTCTCTCTATTCGGATAATGTGTGCTACAACTCAACAGAAACTATTCAAATACTTGAATACCTATTCAAATAGTTGATGTCATAAGAGACAGGACTATTCGAATGCTACCAGAACTATCGGAATACAAGTACGCACATTTATCATTTTATTATTCGAATAATTTCATAAGTATTCGAATAACTTCCACACTATTCGAATACTCATGCAATTATCCAAATACTTCTACTTCTAAATATAAGGAAGCTCAGTTCACTCTCTGTTAATTATTCAAATACCTTCCTTTTTCTCTCCGTATACAAGTCCAAAATTTTCTTCCCAACTATCTTCAACTCCCATTTGCAATCAAAACCCTCTCAAAAATCTCACCATTTCCTTATCTAAATCCAAAATTCTCTCATATTCTCAAAAAAACCTAACTCTTTGATTTCCATCTGAAAACCCAAAATGAGAACAAAAAGAGCCAATGTTGAGAAAGGAGAAGTTACTCCACCTCCCAAATCATCCTCAAAGAAGTCTCCTACTCAGAAAACTCCAAGAAATTTCAGACCCAAGGTAGCAGATGCTCCCTTTAAAGGACCTTCTCGAGCTAAAGGGGTCGTAATCAAAGAGCCTATGGAGACCAGGTCTATATCCAAAGCTATTGTAACCATGTCAAAATCCAAAGATAAAGACACTGCAAGTGCACCCATACCTAGTTCTTCTACCGAAAGTGATAGCTTGGATAAGACTATGAGGAATGTAGTCATAGGAATCGTGCAAAATATTGAAGTTGGGCCTAGCAAAACCCCTCAAGATCCATCTCAAATGAGTGTGCCTAAAGTATCTCGAAGCTTAATAGAGGAAGAAATAGCCGGACCTCCTACAAACTTCAATACCAGGCCTCTTCTTCAACTAGATGAGAAAAAGAGGTACAAGGATCTCTTTTCTTCTTGAGCTATGTGTCTTGTAGTGTATGTAGACTTGGCTTACTTAAGAGACAATCTTGGTTTCAATCTGTATGAATTTTTACAACACTACTAGAGGTGGCTTCATATTGATCTATCTTATAGTCCCTCTATATTAAGAGCTTTCTATTCAAATTTGTACTCTGTCAAAATCAAAGGGAATAAGAAGGATTTGGTTGAAGAAATATTTCAAACAATTGTGAGAGGGTAGAAAATGCAATTATCACTCTTTATCCTTAACTCTTATCTTGGATATGATGAAGATGAATTTGATAGAGTCCCTGAGTACACCAATGATCAGATTCAGCAAATCATTAAATCAGTAAGACAAGCGAAAAAATTTTCCTCTATGTGCCTTAATGATGTGCAAAGAATCTTATGGTATATCTATACAAGATCCTTTGTCAACTAATTCCAGAACTTCAATTTCTTTTCATACAGAGACTTCCACTTTTTGGCCTGTCTAATATCTAAAGTAAAGCTAAATGTTGGGGAATTCATATACCAAGAAATTGATGGGTACATATTGGGATCCAATAAAACTACTCCTGCTCCCTTCCCTCAACTTATCTCCTTGTTTCTCAAAATGAATAACATCTGGTACTTAAAAGGAAAACAAGGGAGACTGGTGAGATTTGGCAAGACTAATATTAGAAAGATGAAGATTCCTTTGCCACTGGATATACCTGAGGAATCCTAATCAAAAAGATAGAGATTGGAGGCTGAAACTTCTAAGGCAGATGAGGCTCATTCTTCTAGAGCTGTCTCTCCCTCTCCCTCATTTTTTGGTACCTCCATTTAACTCCACATTCAGGAAGCCCTCAAACATGTGGTAGAGCAACTCATGAGGTCCAATCAACTTTTAAGGGAAGATCTTCAGAATCAAATTCAAGCCATAATTGGTGCAGTCAATGAGAACTTCAAGTCTCTTTATAATCTTCAAGCCAATTATCTTCAACAACTTTGTGAAATTAGGCATAAACTTGACTACTTAGAAACATGTATTTCTAGTTCTTCTCTCACCAGGGCCCCTGCACTTGTCATCCCTCAATATACTGATATGCCTTCTTCCCCTCTAACTCAGCCAGCTCCAACCACCTCTCCTCCACCTCCTGAGCCTACCAATGTCCTATTCACTATCCAGGAATCCACTTCCTCTATTCCTATTCAAATCACTATGGAGCTTGTCATCCAGCCTGCTACTACTCCTCACACCACTCTACTGTCAGCCTCTAGCTCCTCTAGACATACACAGGAAGTGCCTAATCCTGAAAATCTAGTTCCACCTACCTCCTCAGAGCAACCTAGTCTCCTCATCTCTCTATCTCCTTCTCAAGATATCCCTCCAACTACCCTTCCTTCCTCTCTTTCATTTACAATTACTCCTCCTTCTGACCAATTCCATACTCCCTCTGATCCTCCTATAATCTCCACTTCAACTCCTTCTCCTGCTCCTATCTGAGAACTTCCTCTTCTTTCTGATTTCTCTCTTCTTCTTCCTCCTCCTCCTCCCAACCTTTCTGATAATGACAAAAAGGGGAGAGTACTAAGCCATCCTCTCCATAAATCTCCATATTTCTTAGAGTACTGAGATCCTTGGTTTTTTATTTATTTAGAATGTTTATTTTGTCTTATCATATTTATCATATGTTGTTTTGGCTTATTGAACCAAGGAACTGTGCCTTAATCTGCATTTCTTCTCATCTCATTTACTTTTGCTCTAATTAATTTTACTAAGTTTTGTCATCATCAAAAAGAGGGAGTGTAATGCCCCAAATTTTGATTAAGGGCTAATTACAATTATTGTGAATGATTATATGGATTAATGTGGATTTGAGATCCAGATTAAGTATTGGGAATGCCCAACACCTTGTATTTTAGCATAATTATGTGATGAAATAATTATTGGGCTAAATATAGGGGTAAATGGCATATGAAAGAAGGAAAATAATTTGATTATATATTATGTGGCAATATTAATTAATATGCCATACTTAGTGGAAAATTGAAAGAATGGCTCTAAATTAGTGATTAATGGAAGATATTAATTACTAATTAAGAGGATATGAGATGTGAAATTAAAGTGGCTAATTAGTGGTTTACTTTGTGAGATTGCATGAGATGAAGACAAGTGTCAAGTTGGGATGAAGCAAGAGAGTGTCAAAAAGTGAACAAAACATTTTAATATCATTTCTCTCTCCCTCCCTCTCTCTTTGTGCGTTTAGGCATGGGCTTGGGAGGCAAAAATTAGATCCCATGCTTCATCATCATCATCATCTCTTCTCTTCCTCTCTCATGCGTCCTCCATTGTTGGCCAAAGGAGGAAGAAGTTCTTGAGAAAAGGTAAGCTTTTGACCCTCTAAATGGCTTCTAATGGAAAAACTCTCTTCTTTAAAGTTGTTCCTTAAGTTGAGAGCTTCACTTTCATGATTTTAGATTTATCATTTGGTGGTGTTTGAGCTCTCACGAAATTGTGGACTTGGGTGAACCAAATAACTTCTTTGGGAAAGTTGTTGAGGTAATTGAAAGCTTTATTTTCATATAAGTTTTGTGGCCATTGGTTGGGCCTTGAATTTCTAGAAATGTTTTCCTAATTTTCACGATTTAGGGTTATGGGGGAGTATGGTATGTTATTGTTATGAAAATGGTGCCTTGTTTAGTGTTTTGAAGTGATAGAATTGCATTAAAGCTTACATGTGAAGTTTGGCTACTTTGTGTTGGTTTTGTGTATTGGAAAAAAAATAGGGCATGTAAATGGGTTGTGATTTTGGTCATTTTGAGGTTACCATTGTGTTCCTTGTGGAAAATTGTATGGGAATAGGTTTGGTTAATGATTTTGGAGTCATTGGGCACTTTGGTAGAAAAATTGGAAATCTGTCTTGTGTGAACTCTGTTCTAGGCAGTCAGTTTGCACGAAAGATTTGAATGACCAGATGGTGTTGGAAAATTCTAAAACTTTCCAGTCTTAAAGTTCACATCCCAAGATTCAAAATGAATATATAATGGATGTCATTTCGTTTTGTGAACTTAGAGTTATACTTTGCCAAATTTGGGACTAAAACTAGACCTTGTTTTGGGAGTAGTATTGAGTTTTGTGTAATTCTGGAATTGTGTGGTGATTTCTAGTAATGTTCCATATTTTTCCTATGAAGAGGACTTAAATATCTTTCATTTGAATTTGGAATCAGCTCATTTCTATTTTTCTAGAATTAGTTATGATTTTTGAAAGTTCAGCCAAGAAACAGGATTTTTCTTGGCCGTGGCTAGCGGATTCTGGGCCACGGCCCAAATGCTTTGGACCTGTTTTTGGCCCCGGCCAACCTCTAAAAATGACATTTTGGACTTCCAAAGATGGTATTTGGTCAAGTGTTTTTCCAAGCCTTTAGGCATATGTTTAGGCTTTGATTAGCCACCTAAAGGTTGTGAATGATAACCAACTTTAAGTGTAATTAAAGTAAGGTTTTGGAATAGAGTATAACCCTATGTCCTTGCTTTGGTTATAGGGTTTTTGTTCACCCTAATCATGGTTTAATACAAGTTTGATCGTGAGTAAGCTGTGCTGGAGCACATGTGGAAGAATAAGTGTAGGGAACTTACCTCTCATGCATGTATTGATATTTGTGTTTGTGTACTGGTGCATGTTATTGCTTTGCTTAATTATGTGAAACATATATGAATGATTGAAGCTTTGTTTCTATTTATGCTATGGCCATGAGTATGTTGTTGAAACATTGAGCATACGGATATATCATTATGTGAGCACGAGTTATTGTGATGCAAGCATGTCATGCATTAAACACTTATCTTGCATGCATATTGGTTTTTGTTTCCTATCGGGATTCTCTAGAATTTCACCCTCCCCTACCAACATTTTAGACAAGACAGGTGGCTTGAGGAAGGAACAAGCGACTTAGGGCAGCGAGAATCCCTTATGGGCATTTGGATTTGGTAGTTGGTTATCGTTATATGCTGGGATAATTGTATATATTTGGACGTATATGTTCAGATGATATATTGGAATGAGTATTGTGTAATCCTCATTTGAGAAATTGTAAATGGCGTATGTGCCCTATGAATCTTTAGTGAAGGTATGAACCTGGGATTGTCGGGATTATTATTGTGCACTCTGATATATTATGAATGTGATTTATCTTCACAAAATAATTGTATTCGAAATCTGAATATGAGACCAGGTTAAAGTGTTTGTTAAAGAAATTTGTGAAAATCCTATCTTGATGGGAATGGAAATGAATTTTGATTCTTATCGGTCTCTATTTCACTTAAATTGTGTATTTCGGATATAATTATGGAAGGGGGGTTACAGGGAGAATGTTAGATTCAGAGTTTTGATGATAACAAACCTAAGTAGATTCTGATTTGTCTCTGCACTTCTTCCTGTAAGATTTTTGCTAAAAGACTATTTAGATAGTATGTTCACTATTCGAATAGTAATACTCGCTTTTAACCAGCAATTATTCTGATAGCTCTCAAACTATTCGAATAGACAAAAGATTATCATGATAGTGCATAAACTATTCGAATAGAGATACACGAGAACATATCTATATTATTCGAATAGTCTGTGACTATTCGAATAGCGTGGTTTCTAAAATTTCTTTTCTGATCAAAAGTATTCAAATAGTCTGTACATTATCCAAATAGTGAATGCATTCTAAAAGCAATTTTCCAAACTCATGATCCGAATAATGGCATAACTATTCGAATAGTAAGGAGACTATTCAAATAGTATAACTATTATCCGAATAGCTTTTCAAAACCAACATCAAGACTATTATGAGTTATTATTCAAATAGTAAAAAGAATATTTGAATAGTGTTGAAGCTTAAAAATATTTCTCCTCTATCAAGTATTCGAATATTCAACGTCTGTACCAGGATAACTTTATTCTTCTTGAATGTAGCACTATTCAAATAGGTGTTCAAACTATTCGAATAGACTTAGTATACAGTTTCAAATACTATCTGAATAGTAGAGAAAGTATTCAAATAGTATATAACATAAAAATGATCATTTTATCCTGATAATCATTAGAGTATTCGAATACTAAGTATTTCACAAAAATAGAGCATTAAATCTAAGGAATTTATTATTATCATCTTGATTATTATTATTATCTTATATGATTAACATCCACTCAAACAAGTTTCAGGAATTTACTCTTCATATATTTTGAAATCCAAGAAAAGTAGATATTGGCCCAGAGTCATTAAATGCTAAACTGAACTTCTCCAACCAACGCATTCTCTTCGCTATAACGGCTATATTCAAATAACATAAACAATGTTCAGAAAAGCATTCAGAGTGTAACGGACAAACAGAATGCTTCCAACAGTCATTATAATCTATCCAACTTCAAAAAGCAAGAGCATTGAAAGTGGGAAAAGACGTTGAACTACTAAACTGAGGAATATTCATTTATGAGCTCTAGCCTTCTTTCTGTATTAATAAACTTCAGTGATCATATTAATTACTCTATGAGAGAGAGTTTTTATGGTTTTCAATACATCTGATTGAGAGATAACTTAAGGTTGTGGGACCTTAAGTGGGTATCTTTTTACGCTAAGTAAGCGGGAGCAAGTATCAGGAGTTGGGAAGAACTCGCTGTGTATTGAGGTGCCAAGAACCCATTGAATCTTGGAAGAAATAGTGAAAGCTCATATTTCATCTAAAGACTGGAAGTAGGTCATCGTGAATTAGACCAAACCAATATAATCCTGGTGTACTCTTCGGTGAAGTTTTTATAACTTCTGAACTTCCTTTTTATCAGTTTAGCTTTCAATAATTTTTTGTTAAAAATTTGTTATCACCCAATTCACCCCCCTCTTGGGTGAAACGCTTGCACTAACAAATGGATCTCCATATCACTGAGTCACCACCTGAAGTTATTGCGAGCTTATTACTTACTGATGCAAAAGGGATGAGATTGCATGTTGATTCAGAAGGATAATTCCTAAGTAGGTTGAAGATTATCATGTACTATAAAAAAAACACCATATCTTGTAATTAAGGATAATAGCCTAATTAATATGTATTAAACAATCCTACTAGAATTTTATAACAGTTATTCATGACACAAAAGTTTCTAACCACAGTTCCTAAACGCTATCATTGTCAAAAGGATTAAAACCACAAATAAAATTAACCATGATTGAAAAGAGTGAAACTAAATTCAAAAGGTCTGTCATGGTTATAAAAGGATTTATCTGTCATTTCTAAAACCTTTTCACAAATCCAACAAGATTAAGACATCGGTGTTTAGGGCACATATCCTACCCATAAACCCATTATAGTAAACCAAATACAAGACCAATAGCACAATCAGAATAGAGGTTAAAAACTCCGCCCACTAGTCCATTCCATAACATGTCACTGAATCTTACAACAAAAAGGTCTGTAACACAACAGAATATAATAATAATGTAGTAGATCCACAAGATCGTTGAGTGAACAAGTTAAGGCCTCAAGCCTAATAAAATCTGCCCAAAACATAGTTCATAATGAATACAACGATGTGGGTCCTATATGGAAATATAATAACTAATACAATCCAGCATAAATAAGAGGACTAAAAGACTACCAATTCCTATGCCTATGTCTGCTTCCCTTCGCCCTTATCTAAAAATAGAGGGCTTTCCTGAACTATATTAACAACAACAGGATGAGACATAAAATCCTAGTAATGAAAATCAATTTACAGCATATGTAGGATAGGAATGCAAGTTAGAGAAGTAGGTTTCTAATTATTTATATAAATATTAAACTAACAATCCTCAACAAGCAATGTCCCATTATACATGTATTAATATATATACACACACACATTTAAAAATCATTTCACCCATCCACCATACTCCAACTTATTGCCGCTTTAGACGTAGTACAGCCTATCAATGCCAGTATGCCTGGCCAAAGATTAGCTAGTCACTTCAAGAGTATTACCCCCTCCCATATACAGTGATATACCGAAACATGGAGGTTTCTGCTCAAAACACTCAACTCAAATTTAGGTTAGGAATGTGAGAGCTGATAGGCACACAAATTCTCCATAACCCCTACCACATAGTCTCAAAATATTCCTAAAACAGTGAATATGATATATACATATATTTTTCAAAAACCTTTCACATCAATACAACACCTCAAACAATTTTTATCACATTACATCCATCATCACAAGCATCAAAATCTCATATAAATTCCAATTACACATACAATTTGAAAGTATATTGCCTCACTAAACTAAGTTCATATACAAAAGTACATAGGATTTTCCAAATCACATCTCAATGTCATAAAGAAAATAAAATTTAGAAAAAACCTTACAATCCAGAAAAAGGCATATAAAATAAATTAATCCGGGCTACCTCAACTTCAGGCTAAACCTTACAAGCCTTGAGAAACAAAGGCACCACTCACAAACCATTCAGAAATCAATCTATACAATAATGTGTATACAAATTTAATACATAAATTAAACAATTAACTTAATTATATAATTTTAAAGTATTGAATTAATTAACTAGAAATTACAATTTCACACTTTGATCTCAATTTTTTGTTTTGTTTTAAACTTTATTTAAGCATTTTCCTTACCTAAAGAACCCATTGGAATCACCATTTAACACCAATTTCATTTAATTGTGCAAAATCTCCAATTTAAAGTTTAGGCTTCAATCATAAAATTGTTAAATTATAAATCTTCAATTTTTTCAACAATCTAAACTGATTAAAACTTAAATAAGACTTTCAATAACCCAAATAAGTTGTTTAACTCAAATTTAAGTAGTAAAAATATAATATAGGAAATAAATCTTAAAATTTTTAAATAGAAAATTAATTTTAAATTCTTACAACAACTAAACAAAAAATATAAACCAATTAAAATTAACTATTAATCATCCTCTACATTTCTAGAGTTATATTTTATCAAAACTCAAAACTTTCCCAAAATTCTAAGTCCAAAATATTCCCCAATCAGTACAAAAATACCATCATTAGAAAGATAAAATTATATGGAACAATTTCATAAAAGGATTTTCATGAAAAGGAGTAAATTCAAGTACCTATTTGATCATCAAAATGAAACCTAAACTGAAAACTGCCATACGCCGTGACTGGGGAAGAAAGAAATGAAGATGAAGTGGCCATTATTCAAGGGGTGTGTGTGTGTGTGTGTGTGTGTATCAATGTTTAAAGACCTGGACTAGACTTGAGCTAGAGGAGTTGCTAGTCTATTTCAATGTGTTCAGCCATTTTGATCCATTTCAACTCGGCTTTTAAGCCAGGAACCACTATTTGCCTTCCAACCGGAATAGATATTCAATAGTTGAACGGGTCAAAATTTGCCCTAAAAAAAGGACAAGCAAGATGAAGACAGAGCCAAAGGAAACCAAAATTGGAGGAAAAAATATTTATACTTAAAGTGCTTACCGAACGGATGTTACTTCATGATTTATTCTATTTTGTATTTTCTTGGTTAGATCAAGGGTTGTCCCCTTGAGGATTAGAGGGCAAAGGATTCTCAACTCTCCTAATAAATGTCCTTCTTAGGATTCGAACTTGTGTTCTCCTCCTTACGAGTGAGACACCTTATCATGTCAACCAACGACTTGTTGGTCCATTAAGTATTTTTTTTTTAAAAAAAAAAATTCTCTTTTTAAAACAATTGAGTAGGAAACTTTTTTTGCCAATAATTGAGTAGGAATTTGAAAGGTGAAAATTAATTATAATTTTGCTTGAGAAAATTAATTTAAAATTATTATAATTAGGTATTGAAAATTTAATTTCAGTATTTATTTATAGTTTTTATATTAATCTCATTATCTTTTGTCATTACACACGTTCAAAGTTTGGTTTTATTTGTTTACAGGAGTTTGTTATTATGTGAGTTACTTATGTCATTACTAGTTAGATTATTTATGATTATTTCGAGTCATTTAAATTTTTAATATTTTATTTTTTCCATGTATTATTTTAAAAGAAGATTAAAATTTATTTTAATTTATATCAAAATTTATTAGTATAAAATATATAATATATTATTTTAACTAAGGTTGAATTGCTTCCGAAATAATGAAATTAAGCTATTTAATTATTTTCTCAAATTATCTAACAAAATCTTATATTTTATTTTCATACTTATATAATATTATACATATGTATAATAGTTTTTATTTAATTATGATGTCACCGGTCTGACCAAATGATCTAACAGTTTGAACCGTAACCCGTTCACCTCTCTAGCTCAATGTCTGGTCCAGCTTTTAAAACATGATCAATGATTTCAGAATCGAACTGGACGGTTTACCATTGACCAGGGAAGAAGGCAGCTCGAGTCACCCTGATAAGCCATTTTGAGCTAGTGTAAATCCATCTTTGGAAATTGGAGTTAATCCAGGAACTGGAACAATCCTGAAGTAACCGTTCGGTCTGGTTTTCCTGAAATTTTCGACCACTTCATCGGTGACAACCCTTTATTCTTACACCTACAACGAGCATCCCTATCTTTTCAGACATTAATACACACCTATGGCTGCCTTTTGCCACGATAATGTTAAACATGAACCAGTCTTTTGTATGAAAAAGAAGATTATGAAAGAAGAAGAAGAAATAGAGGTCATTGGAGTCGGGGACGAAGAGGAAAGATGATAGAGGAGGACGAAGAGGAACACACTTTAAAGAATGAAAGAGAAATAATATAATATCAATATATAAGCTTTATACTAACCCTGTGTATTAGAATTGTACATGTAACACCCCAAAATTTATATTCACCAAAATTATTTTAAATATTTGAGAAATTCAATAAAATGGTGAATATTCATGAATTTGGAATTTATGAATTTATAAATGTTCAATTTCATGGGAAATTGGGCACAAATAATTATGGAATTAATTTGGGTAATTTAAAAAGCCCAATATTAAGGTCCAAAAATGAAGGAATATTAGAGAAAATATTTGGTCCAAAAATATATGAAAATTGGCCAAAGAAAAATAAGAAAAGAAATTGGATTAGAAAGGTAATGGCAAAATCGTAATTTTGCCAAAATAGCACAAAATAAATTATTTTTCAATTAATTAAGAAAAATAAAGGTTAAAAATATATTTAGAATATTTTGGTCAATTTGTATGAATTTATGGAAAATTTGAGCAAAAAGTGCAATTTTGACCAAAATTGAGACTTTACGTGTATACGTAACCTGGACAAGTTGTGAAGCCAATTGAGACCATAGAGAGGGACCCCTAGGTGTCTACTACATGTGGCATAAATAAGGAAATATTGATTGGGCTTAATGAGCATGGTTATATGTACATAAGGATTTATGTACATAAGTTCATTTTTGAAATTTTGGAAAATAAAATAAATAAATAAAATATTGTAAAATATATGATAAATAAATATATCATCATCCTCTTCAGCCCATTTTCGTGCTCAACAGACCTGAACCATAGAGAGAGAAGGTTGAGAGAGTTTAGAGAGAGAAATAGAAGAAAAATCACAAGGTAAGCCGATTTCTCCGACGATTTCGCTCCTAACGTGTATAACTCCGACTCTAAACTACTCCTCTTTGTTCTTTAAGGTTTGGAAAGCTCAAATTTGGTGTTTTAAAAGTTAGGGTTTTCGGCCATTTTTGGGAAAAGCTTGTGGGAGCTTGAGGTAACTTCCAAACCTTCGTATATTAACTATTCTGGCTGCTGTGGGCAATTTAATCAGTGAAATTTCACCGGATTGCCATTGGTTTTAAATTTTGGAAAATTGTATATCTAAGGGTTATGCTGCCCAAATTTAGTTCAAATGGTTGTTATAACTCAATTAGATTGTTAATAAAGTGGTTAGGAGTAGAAAGGAACGTGTTTACGGAGCCGAAATCGTAAAACCCCGATTTTTCCCAGAGAACACAATTATTTCGGCCAGGGATGTTTGAGGGCCTTAGAGTTGGATTTTCAATGATTTTATGATTCCATTGGATTTAGTGGGCGAAAATAGGTGGGGTTACAGTTGGGCACTTTTTCAGAAAAGGCTGAGAAAGCATAATTACGGAAACGCCCCTAAAACCCTAAAAGTAGGGCTGCCAAGGGCAATTTTGTAATTTGACATTGAATTTGGTAATTTTGAGTCTGGAAATGGATTCCTTGGACAAAAATACGTCAGGATAGCCCTAGTCAAAAATTTGGAAAAATGTGTCATCAAGCCGGGTACGGCGGGGCCAGGGTCCTGGGGGCATTTTGGTAAATTTTCACCATAAGCTAATATAACCACAAGAAACACTATGGAAATGTCTAAAATGATACTTGGATATGTTATAACCTATTTCTTGTACATTTGATATTTTAGGACCGAGTTGGACGCCTTTAGTTGACACGTTTTACGAGGCGGGCCCTTTGAGATAAGAAAGAGGTTAAGGTAGGGACTACTAGCTCTCATATACTATGTGACTATTTTTATGATGCGTGTTACTGTATTTTGTGATCTGAACACGTGCTGAAAGCACATTACCTAGCTATGGTCTAGGACCTAGTTGAGGTACACTGGTCTTACCTAGCTGTAGTCAAGGACTCGGCTGAGGTACATGCAGGGGTTTCAACGGGTTAGTTGGCCTTGAATTTTGTGTACACACACAGATGATATGAATTTTCATTTTACTTGATACGGTGCATTGCATATTTAATTTTCGCATTTTATATGTTGATCATATGTTTCTACTGAGATTCCTTGGAATCTCGCCCCTTTTTTCTAATCAAAATGTCTCAGCGGGTGCTAGTGGCTCGAAAGCCAAGGATGCAGAAAAGGGAAACTGACGGGCTCGTTTCCCAAGATGAATACAGTGGTTGTATAGTCTGTATATGAAATAGTTTTGGGAACATACTGTACATATTTGTCATTATTATCGACTTCTGCTCTGTTAATGACTGTCTGTAAACAAATACTTATTATCAGTATAACTGTACTTTTCTGTTTGCCTATGGAACTTGTTCATCATTGCCCTGTGCATATCAAAATGGAAACGGGTGTTGACAATCCATCTTTTCAGAACTTGAAAACCGTGTGTTGGGGCTCTTAGGGATATTTGATTTTACATCACATTTCTTTTTCTTTTTTGGTAGAAGATTTAAACCTTTTTTTATTCTTATAGTTTTACTATATCATTTGTAATTTTAAATTCTAACATCCACCACTATAGAGTATTCAAAATGCTAAGTTTTTTCAATTTCATACTATTTTTTATTTTACATATGTTAAGATATGATTGTGAGCTTTAATATTTTTATTTTTATTTTTATTTTATTATAGTAAACTAGTTTAAGACATTTTTTAGCATTTTTTTAGTGTTACTTTGTATAATTTTTTTCTATAAAGTGTTACTTTGAATAATTTTATTGTGTTGAGACTTGGTATTTGAAATAGATGCTATAAATGTGAGTTTATTTATATTTATTTTTAAAATTACGCAACAAGTAAATATATATTTCTTATATTTGTTATAGAGGTATATAATATTTTTTGTTTAATTATTACAGCACTGACTCGACCACTGTTTCAACTGGATGAACTATGACCTGCTGGTCTCTCTGGCTCAACATCCGGTTCGACTTTTAAAACATTGCTTTAAATAAACCATTTTTTTATTCCAATAATTACATGATAAATCCATTTATCATAAATATTTTTTATTAATTGTAATTAAATCATAAAAGTAAAAATTATGATGTTACAACTCTCCCCACATAAATAGAATTTTGTACCCAAAATTTGCAACAATATAAGAAAGATGATAATTCACAATACAAGATTTCAACACAATGTCAAAGTCAAAGCAATATTGCCACAACACAAATGGCACACCAAGCACATCAAAATGCAAGTCACTAACACAAGCAAAATCACAACATCACACAGACACAATTACAACACAAATATCAACACTACCATAACATACAAATATACCTAAGCAAACAAGTCAGTGCGATCACGCTGCATTCACTCTTTAGCTTCTCAAGTTGCATCACAAGGAGACATACCCGTCCAAAATACTTTGAAAAGACGAATGGTTCTATTTCGCAACTGCTTGTCCTTTACATCTAAGATCCTCTTTGGCACAAGCATATAGGTTAGATTCTCCCTCAACTCAACTTTTTCAGGTTCAATCACATGGAAAGGATCTGGATGATATTTCTTAAGTTGTGACACATTGTCATCCAATTCAAACTCCAAAGATCTATGCCACCTACCATATAGCTCTTTTGTATGCTTTGTGCCGTCAACAAGTCTCAGAGAATCATCTCAATGTGTGTTTGGGATAGCAGTAGGAAAAATAACTTATTTTGATTCTGCTTACAAAAAATGACTTTATAAAAAATTTAGTTTATGTAATATGATTTATGTTTTGATGAACGATTGAATAAGTGTTATGCATAAGTCAAAACTTGTTTGGATTGGTGATTGGATAAGTATTTTTTTAAAAGTCAGATTTTGTTTGAAGACTAGAAAAAATTACAAAAAGCCCTACAATTTCTGAAAATTATAAGTAAATGAAGATAAGGGCTAGAGAAAATTATAGAAAAAACCCAGAACTTTTAAAATTATAACTCCGCTCGACATAAGTTTCAATGTTTTATTGTTTTACACTATGATTCCTCCTTATAAACTTTTGAAATTTGCAGAAAGGTCCCTGGTTAAAACTTGTGTTTTGACTAGGTTCCTTCTTCTTCTTCCTGCCGACAGAACTGGACCAGAGACCAATTGTAACCCCCTCTATAATTATATCTGAAATACGTGATTAAAATGAATTAGAGACCGTCAAATAATCAAAACTCATTTAAAATCCCATATTCTCGATAGGGTTTTCACAAATGCATTTCAAAATCACTTTAACCTGGTCTTATATTCACAATTTCAATACAATTACTATACACGGATAAATCACATTCATTATAAATATCAGAGTGTACAACATAATTTCAGGCAATCCTGGGTTCCTATCTTTACAAAAGGGTTTACAAAAGGCATATACACCCATATACAAGTTCTCATACAGGGATTACACAATATCCTTTCAACACATATCCAAATACACATATGAATATACATCCACAACCAAATACAGTCATCCCAACATCTATGATAACCAACTACCAAAACCATACTTCAACAGGAGCCTTAGCCTCCCTTGGTTGCTTGCTTCTTCCTCGAACCTCTTGCCATGTCTAAAATGTTGATAGGGGAGGGTGAGATTCGAGAAAATCCCAGTCGGAAAACATTACCAATATGCATGCAAGATAAATGTTTAATGCATGACATGCTTGCATCACATAACTCATGCTCACACAATGACAAATCTGTAAGCTCAATGCTTCGAACAATATACCTATGGCCATAGCATAAATTGAAACATAACTTCAATCATTAATATATGTTCACATAATTAAGCAAAGCAATAACAAGCATCAACACACTATCAAGAAACAAATATCAAAGCATGCAGGAGAGGTATGTTCCCTATACTTGGTCTTCCACGTGTGCTCTAGCACAGCTTACTCACGATCAAAGCGAATATCCAACCCAATAATCAAATCAAGGACATAGGGTCAATCTTAATTCCAAATCCTTACTCTTGCAACACTTAAAGTTGGTTACCATTCATGACTTTTAGGTGGCTAATCAAGGCCTAAATATATGCCTAAAGGCTTGGGACAACACTTGACCAAAGACCATCTTTGGAAGTCAAAAATGTCATTTTTGGGGGTTGGCCGCGGCCAAAAACAAGTCAGAAAATTTGGGCCGCGGTCCACAACCTCTGGCCGCGGCCAAGAAAATCCTGTTTCTTGGCTGAACTTCCAAAAATCATAACTAATTCCAGAAAAATCGAAATGAGGTGATTCCAAAGCCAAATGAAAGGTATTTAAGTCCTCTCTATAGAAAAAATATGGACCATTACCAGAAATCACCAAAAAATTCCAGAATTACACAAAATCAACCACTGCTCCAAAACAGAGTCCAGTTTTGACATCAAACTTTGGACAAACATATCTCCTAGCTCACAAGACGAAATGACACAAATTATATGTCCATTTTGAAGCTTGGAATGTGAAATTTAAGACTGGAAAATTTTTAGAATTTTTAGACATCATTTTCCTAGTCAAAACGTCCACACAAGCAGGTTGCCTAGAACAGACTTCCAATGGACAACATTTCCAGTTTTGCAATCAATGTGTCCAATCCAATCCAACCCAATTCCAATGACTAAATACCACAACAAAACACCATTTTCAACATAAAACAACATCCAATTCCACCATTTCGAAATCATCACAAAATCAGGGCAAAAACTACAATTCTCAAAACTCAACCACAAATCACAATACTTAGGTCAAAATGTTACAAATACTACCTCGTCCTCTTTCTCAGCTTATTCTTTAATTCCTCTTCATTCCAAATTCTTCAAGCTCTCAAATACCTTCTTTCAAAAATCTAAAACCATAGCAATGAAGCTCTCATCACTAGGAACAATATTAAAGAAGATGATTTGAGCTAAGGAGGTCATCTACCAAGCCAAAAACTCACCTTTCCATTTCTCTTTCTTCCCTTGCTTTAGACGTCCATAGCTGCTGAAATGAGAGAGAGAAAGATCAGATTTTGGCCCAAAAATACTCCCTTGGCCGACCTTAATGGAAGAGGAAAGAAAGAGGAGAGAGTTTTGACCATTTGACCCAATCTATGGCTCATAATGTGCCAAGTGTCACAACCTTGTTTCATCTTCTTAGGCACACATAAGCTCATACACATGGGATTCCATCCCTTTTAATCTCTTAATAATCAATCAAAACCATTGATCTTTGAGTTATCAAGGAGTTTTCTCTTCGATAATCGATCAATTGGTCGGTAATTTTACCGTTTTGCCCCTGATTGTAGCAATTCCTCTTGAATCACCACCAAACTCATCTTATCATACCATATCACCACATTATGTGCCCTCCTTCTATTTTAAGTCAATTTAGATGTTAATCCATAATTGAACTTAAATACAAGGTTTCGGCGCTGCTCACAACACATACAAATCACATTCAAGCGCCAAATCAAATCATATTCTCCAAAAGGGTTTATTTATCAATAATCACCTCCACTTTTGGAGTCCTTAACCCATAATCGAAATTTGGGATCCTGCTAAACCGGGCTTAGCAGTCCACTTATTTCAGACTTATTCTCTAGCCTCAAATATCAAAATTTGGGATATTACACCAATGGCAGACACAAAGAGCACCGTGAACCATAATCAAGGAGCTCTCAACCTCCAGCCTCCTCCTACCTTTATCGCCGGATTCAGATCATCATCATCGACCTTCCTTTCTTCAACACTGAAGAGAGCACCGCCACCAAACCTTTGCCGTTTGCCACCGTACCCAGCAACATAATCCACCACACCACCGTCAGCTGCCTTCTCTGTACACACCACCATCGTCAACCTTAACTATAGCACCAAGGAGTTGGATGTTTAGCAGCGGAGAAGAGAACAGAAGCAGAGTACAGCGCAAAATGGAAATAAATTCCCTTATTTAATAAGTTAAAAGCTAGACCTAAGAGCTTTTTCAAAAAGACCGTTATTAAACGAAATCTCAACTAAAAAAACGGCGAACCAAACACTCACAATAAGCCACACACACAAATCGAGATTTTTTCTCTAAAATCAGGCTTATTGGAGGGCAAACCGCCAAACCAAACACTACCTCAATTTCCTTCGTATTTTCGTTCACAAATTTTGGTACTATTACGATTCATCCTCCTCCGCTTTGTTTCTTATTTTGGGTGCTTACAATTTTGCTTTCTTCAACTATTTCTTCCAAAAGTTTCTCCAGATCATCGGCAAGGTCCACATTTGGGTTTGGGTTTCTCCATATCTACTAGTCTTCTTTTCTGTTGGATTTTTGCTTCATCTTCTTCTCCACCTTCATGATTTTTTTCTTCTCATTTGATAAATTTTGTCTGCATATCTGCTGGGTGTCTCCAGGTGTGCTGGTATTTTTCATTGTTTGTGAGTATTCAACTATTCATATTTCCTTTTGGCCCTTCGTTCTTTGTTTAAATTTTTTCCTAAGATATAAAAATATGTTCTATTAATGATTATGGATATGGGATCTATTCTTCTTCTACTTTCGAGGTTACCTTACGTTTTGGCTGTTTCTTTTCTAAAAAAAATCACATATCAGGCAACAAACGAGTTTGTCCGGTCAGCAGCGAACACCATCAATTTAAACGGTCTTAGTGACACATAGATAAATTTAATGGTTCCAAGTAATTTTTAAATCTTAGGGACTAACTGTTTTAGATAGAGTAAATTTGAAGAACTAAGCCCTAGTTTAAAATTTCATAGACTAAAATTAAAATGAGGGTAAACTCTGAGGACCAAACATTATATTAACTCTAAAATATATAAAAATATTCACACACACATATAATACATAACTTTTAAAAGAGTAATATTTAAATAAAAATATTACTAGACAAGTAAATAAAACATTAATATATAAGTCATATACAATCCAATAAAATATAGTAACTGAAGCATAAATTTGGTGAATTAAAAAAACTCAAAGTGACATCTCCAGAAAGAAAATATAAAATCTTGATGCATCCAAACTCTTAGTGTGTGTTTTGCACAACGTTGGCCACGATATTGAGAGCCAAAACGCACGGTGAAGCTCCAATAAATTTTGAAAAAAAAATTGTTTTCCAATAGTTGGGAGAAGAGAAAAGAGCAAAAGAAGGAAGAAATAAAAACTTTCTTTTTAAGAAGTGGGTCCCATTGACTTAAATAAAAATAATAAAATTATTCATTGAAATTTGCAAAAACTAATCCAAATATTTTTTTTTCATAAAGCTAATCCAAATATAAACTAGGTTATATTTTTTAAATTTTCCTCAAACTTAAGTTTAAAAAATCAAATTAAATAAAAATCACTTTTTACCAACATAGCTTTTTGAAGGTTAAGTATGGTATTCGTCATTCAGGCTGCTTCAAGAAAAAAAAAGCTCATTAACATCCTTTAGTCATTTTTATATCTAAATTTATTTTTTAAATAATTGTTCAAACAAATTTTAATTTAAAAAAAATTCATTTCTACCACTATTAATTTAAACATAAATTATATTTATAATTTAATTTTTATCCGATATTAAATTTATAAAAGCCATATTAAAAAATATCACCACTATCGATAATCCAAACCTTCCCCCATGCCCTATCCCGAACTCACCCAGCAGTCCCAAAAGTAGGGACTAGTTTACGATTCAGTTCCCATCCTGCCACTGGGTTGTGTGCTTGTGTTTTAACACCTGCGAATGTTGCCATCCACATTCCTTTGGGCCCAATCTAAGCATACCATTCAAATCGAATTGTGCCATTCCTAAAGCACAGTCGATATTGGAGGCATGTTGGCAAAATCACCGCTTCCGGCATCAATCTCCTCCGGTGGAAACAGAGCGGATGTGGCTGCGGTTGGTAGCATACTCATTGACGGAGCTAAGGAAACTAGAGCCGATCATATATGTCTTAGCCTTGCAGTCTCTGAAAGACCGACCTGTCGAAATAAAATCATGTAGTAACTGCTATTTTTCTTCAAATTAAAGGAAACAAGTCGGCCGGATTCTGAATTTCAATTCCGATTGCATTGACTGGGTTCGGATTGTTGCACGCTGTAGAAAGAATCTGGGCCTTTGAAATTACTGACGGTGAAAGCCAGCTTCACCAACCTTGTTCCTACAATATTGGATTGGTAAGCTTGATCTTCATACTGGGTGAAATACGTATGAAATTTAGTTTCTGAAGTTCAGATTCTTTTTCCTCTTTATTGCTCTAAGGTATAATTTGTAGGTAACCTTGGATTATTTGTACTACGACTCATGAAACCCTAACGGATCCAAAGCAAACACATTACAAGAGAAGATATGACTTGTCTGCTAAAATATGCTGCATAACACATACGTTACAAAATGAAACTGATAGGTATGGAGATTCTGGATTACAGTTTCAAACAGGAGGTCACCACATCAGTCCACACAAATTCAGTGTTACTGCTAATAAGGTCCTCACATATTGCCTCCCCATTTTGATGGTCTCTTTATTCTCTATGCCTTTTATTGGCCCATGAGACCCTTTTTTCACTTATATTCCGCCTTCTTTTTCTTCCTTCTGCATTCAGGATCAAGCAGTTGGATTGTTAGTTCCATTGTTTAACGTACAATATATATATATATATTTTCTATTGATGTAGATGATAACTAAATAATATTAAATTTTAATTCTACTTGAATAATCTGATTATTTATAGTTTACAAAATAATGTTACATGGTGGTGATTTCACTTGTTTCAGGGGACTATTCTGATAGTTTCTTATATGCTAATTACAACATAGTACATTTATATTGATAACTGATTCTTCTATGGCATATCCTTTGGCATTTCCTACGGATTATGATTTTTACCTATACAAGTGTATCTTCCTTTCTCATTGCCCTCATCCTTTAATTACTGCACATTTTCCCCCCAGAAATTCTTAAAATAATTTGACACTTTTATAGGTTTGCAATTGCATCCCTGAATTTGGTGGCATAGAACTTACGGCAATGATATGCTTTCTAATAGCCATGCCAATATACTAGCTGTTGAGGTAAAATCTCTGCTATATGGTATAATTTCTTGTTAGATATTATGTACATATTGTAATTAATGAGTTAGAATAATATGTAATTAAAAGGCATGCTTAAGCTTTATAATAATGTGTCATTATAAATATTCAATTCTATAGGAGCCTCTACCTTTAATATACATTGATATAATGTTATGAATAAAAGAGCAAGAAATTTCTTCATTCTCCTTATATAATCACATTTCTAGTGGACTTAGTTTTAGTTGTTCTCTTTTGGCTTTAATTATTCTTTGGTGTGATATTTGTCACAAAGAAGTCTGATAGGGGTGTCTTAAAACTCCTTGTTGGTGGGAGTTTTATATTTGACCAGTAATGTTTGTGAGATTGGGAAAGACATAATTGGATATGTTGAGGATTGATGAAGTGAAAGGCATTTAGCTTTCCTGGATATTTTCTGACAATATTAGCAGCATAACTAAACCCCCTTATAGAACCAGGTCTTTTCTCTCGTCTGAACTTTCACTTTCACATCTAAAGCAAATGAAACCCTCTAATGGTGTCATGTTGAAGACTTCCATGTGTGCCTACTTAAACCCTCAAGTTAGTTACAGAGGCAAAAGTTGAATGATGCAATATTATGTTCGAATATGTACAAATGCATCCCCACACTACTACAGAATTGAGATATAACCACCCCCAAAGACGTCCCAAATTGAAAATTGGGTGGTTAAAAAGGGAGGCGGTGGCATTTTCGTAATTATATATATGTAGGGGAATCTTTAGGCGTCCCAAATTTGAATTTGGGACGTCTAAAGTGCTTCCTTGCGCGAAATATAAATTTCATAAATTTATTTTAGCGCCTGGAGATGACTTTAGGCGTCCCAAATGGCATTTGGGACGCCTAAAGTACTTTACGCGTCCCAAATGACATTTGGGACGCCTAAAGTCTTAGTTTAGGCGTCCCAAATCCATTTGGGACGCCTAAACCAGGACTTTAGGCGTCCCAAATGCCATTTGGGACGCCTAAGTCACCTTTAGACGTCCCAAATGCCATTTGGGCGTCCCCTACCCGCATGTCAGACACTTGTCTGACATGCGGTCTTCTCATCTATCACAGCCTCTCCTCACATCCTCTCTACAACAACTTTACTCTTCTTCCTCCTCTCCCCACCCACACCGTCGGCCCTCCTCTGTTTTTTTTTCTTCAACTCCTCCCTCCTCCCTTGTTCAAGCTCCACCGTCGGCCCTAGCTTGTTGAACTCCTCCCTCCTCCGTTCTTCTTCTTCCTCTTTGTTTCTTCAACGGCTGCAACTGTGTCTGCTGCAACCTCACCTCCTCCACAGTGGGTAGATTTTTGCTCTCTCCTCCTCCTTCGTCCTTCCATTGTTGTGCACACCACCGTGGAGCTCCAACGTCTTCTCTACCTCTCAAACATGCTAGCTAGTGGGCGCCCTGATCAGGTTGGTTTATTTTCTTCATTTTTTTTTAACAGAATGGTTTATTTTGTTTTTGAAATATAAATTAAATGGTTGAGATTGTGCTTATTATATATTGCTTATATTGCTTATCTATTAAGAAGACTTATTATATATTGCTTATAGCCTGATGTATAATAGAAACAAGTCTTCTTAGTTCTCACCCGTTCCATTATGTTAAATATGAGTAAAGTTTAAAAGTTAATTACTCCCCTGTTTCAATTTGCCTCTCGTTAATTATTGAGTAAACTTTGTTCTTATAAGATAAAATATTATATTAAATAGGAATGTAGTTAGAAAGGTTTTAAATTTAAAGGTAGAGTTAATGAGATTTAAAGATTTCTTTGACTATTGTGGATCATGTTAAAAGTGACTTATAAGAATGATTAGAAGAGTATTAAATTTTAAGACAAAGTTTTTGAACTTTTATTTATTTATTTGTTCAAGTGTAACATAATGAAAGTGGGTCATAAAAGTTTCTTCCAATCATTGATTAGTGTATGCCACATGAAACCAATACAATTCATAGTTGTTCATGAAACCGTTAAAACCTCTCATTAAAATCCTACCATGAATTTGGCGAAACCATTTGTTATCTTTAACCCCGTTTAATTTGAAACCTCATAATAAGCTCAATATGTTAACCCTGTTAATACAAAGCCGTTTCTACGGCTTTTCTAAAAGTATAATAGATCCCTGTTGTTCAATTTTAGGGAAATCTAGCTTTTATAAGGCAATATGGAGATTTATCCATACACACGTAGTGGCACCACCCCATTTCATTGGTCTTGTTCCTGCACCATTAATTAGTATATATAATAAAATAAAATATGATTTATTTAAATTAAAAAAATTCTTGTATTAATTACACACAATTGTTTTGTTAATTCCAAATTCTTGAATTATGAAGAATAATTCAAGCCAAAACTTAAAAAGAAAACGATAACCCCAATATTCATTAAATGATTTTTATCTAAATATTTTCAATAAAACAATTTTATTTTTGGAAGAACTCAACTTAAAATTGTTTTGTTAATATGAGACTCGTTTTGTTTTTAATTCTTCCAAACCTCAAAAAAATTCTTTAATTTAATCTTATTGTATTTATTTTATTATACATTAATTTTATATACATATACTTATTAAAAAAATAAGTTACATAGCACTGAAACCCTTTTAATAGGAGAGATGAGGCTAGGGGGGGCAATAAAGTTATTAAGCCCATATTTTAAAATCCTAAATTGGGTTGATAACTTAATTAGGCAATCCCATCATATGTCATTGAGAATTGTACTAAACGTGTGAATGTTATTGGTAATGCCTTAGGTGGTAACAAAATGGATCATAGTTGGATGAATGCTTTGAGAACTAGTGAAGAATATGAGAAAGGGGTGGACGAATTTATTGAATTCGCTAAAAAGAATGCTCCTGCAAGAAATGGAAAGTATTTTTGTCCTTGTGTCAATTGTTTGAATGAGAGTAGACGGGATGTTGATGTCATAAAGGATCACCTACTTTGTGATGGAATAAATCTGCGATACACAAGGTGGATATAGCATGGTGAGGAAGTAACTGATTGTCCGTCACACAAGAAGGAAGCTGTGGATGTCATAGATGAAGATAGAATGGAGAGAATTATTAACAATGTTGAGGCAGAATCCTTTGCGCAGTCGCAGGAGTATGACAGCCTACGGAGTGATGCAGAGACACTATTGTACAGTGGTAGTAAGTACACGCGGCTGACAGGAACATTACATTTGGTTAACTTAAAGGCAACTTGTGGGTGGACTGATAGTAGTTTCACATTGCTACTTGAACTATTGTGTGATATGTTTCCGGAGGATAATGTACTTCCAAATCGTATGTATGAGGCCAAGAAAATCCTGTCTACAATGGGTATGGAGTATAAGAAGATACATGCTTGCCCTAATGACTGCGTACTGTACAGAAATGAGTACGGAGGTCTTAGTGAGTGTCCTAAGTGTAAAATTGCACGATACAAAGTGAAAAAAGATGGTGGTTGTGGTGATGTGACAAGTAAAAGGCAACCTTTAAAGGTTATGTGGTATCTTCCAATAATAGCACGTTTTAAACGTTTGTTTGCGAGTGCAACAAAAGCGAAGAAGTTGAGATGGCACTCTGATGAGAGAATATCTGATGGGAAATATCTTCGGCACCCAGCTGACTCTCCACAATGGAAAAAAATAGATGAAATCTTCCCTCAATTTGGCAGCGAGCCGAGAAACCTACGGCTTGGGCTTTTTACAGACGGCATCAATCCGTATAGAACTCTTACTAGCACACATAGTGCGTGGCCGGTTCTCCTTGTAATATACAACTTGTCTCCCTGGCTATGTATGAAACGTAAGTATATGATGCTATCTATGATGATTTCTGGACCAAAACAGCCAGGGAACGATATTGATGTCTATTTGGCGCCTTTGATTGAGGACTTGAAGAAGTTGTGGGAGGAAGGCGTAGATGTGTTTGATGCTTATAAGAAGGAGTCTTTCAAGCTACATGCAATGATTTTCACAACGATAAACGACTTCCCTGCGTACGGAAACTTGTCAGGGTACAGCGTGAAGGGTCACAAAGCATGCCCAATATGTGAAGCAGACACACACTTCCAACAACTAAAGCATGGAAGAAAAACTGTCTACCTTGGCCACAGGAGGTTTCTTCATCGGTTCCACCAGTATCGTAGGCTAAGAAAGCGGTTTAACGGCTTACTAGAGCATGGAATGGCTCCAAAGTCACTAACCGGAGAGGAAGTCTACAGTCGAGTGGAACATATCCATGTCACTTTTGGTAAGAATCAGAGGGTTGCAGCTGAGAAGAACATATGGAAGAAGAGATCCATTTTCTTTGATCTTCCATATTGGCGTTCGCTTGACGTGAGACACAGTATTGATGTGATGCATGTGGAGAAGAATGTTTGTGATAGCCTTATCAGTACGCTTTTGCACATACCAGGGAAGACTAAAGATGGGATTAATGCGAGATTAGACCTTATCGATATGGGAATAAGAGAACGGTTACATCCACAACTAAGAGATGATGGTAGGAGGGCATACATGGAGCCAGCAGCACATACACTATCAAAAGCAGAGAAAAGAAGTTTGTGTGGGTGTTTGCATGAAATGAAGGTGCCGTAAGGGTATTCCTCGAATGTGAGAAGATGTGTCTCAATGGACGATTTGAAGTTAGTGGGAATGAAGTCCCATGATTATCATGTGTTGATGCAACAACTATTACCAGTAGCTATTAGAGGCATAATGAAAGATGAAGTACGAAACACAGTGACAAGATTGTGCGTTTTCTTCAATGCTATCTGTAACAAAGTCATTGACACTGAAAAGTTGGATGAACTAGAAAATGAGGGTTACATTATTTTGTCACAACTAGAGATGCACTTTCCACCTTCATTTTTTGATATAATGGTGCATTTGGTAGTTCATTTGGTGAGGGAGGTAAGGCTATGCGGTCCAGTTTACCTGAGGTGGATGTACCCTTTCGAGCGATACATGAAGATCTTAAAAGGGTATTCTAAAAATCCTTATCGACCAGAAGCCTCAATAGTAGAAAGATATGTAGTTGAGGAGGCTATGGAGTTTTGCAAAGATTATATGTCAGGGAAGAAGGAACAATTTCGGCATGAAGAAGGGAGAAGCAAGGGAACACGAGGACTGAAAGTGAAGAATGTTCCTCGTGAAGAGGTGTTGCAAGCCTACGTGTATATCCTGAATAATACGGAAGAAGTTCAACCTTACATAAATGAACACAGAAACACTTTGAAGAACAGGAATCCAAGGAAGAATGACATGCAGATTGCTATTGAGCAAAACAAGACATTCATGCAGTGGTTCAGGAAAAGGTTTTGCACGAGATCGGTGTGTCTGAGACAATCGAGTGGCTAGCTTGGGGGCCTTCATTTCAGGTCATTACTTGGACTGGTTATGATATAAATGGCTATTCTTTCTATACCAAAGAGCAAGATGACAAAAGTACCATGCAAAATAGTGGGGTCATGGTAGAAGCTGAATCTATGCACTTTTCCAGTTCGAGAGAAAAAAACCCTTATTAGCGTCTATGGCCTATTATGGAGTTATAGAAGAAATATGGGAGATGACGTACAACAAGTTCAAAGTTGCTTTATTTAAATGTAAGTGGGTTAGCAACAATGCCGTGGTAATAGATAAACAATTTAGATTTGTCTCAGTCGATCTTCGAAGAGTTGGCTATAAAGACGAGCCCTTCATTTTAGCAAGACAGGCGAAACAAGTGTTTTATGTCACTGATCCTGCCAGCAAAAACATGTCCATTGTCCTTAAAAGTAAAAAACAGAAGTATGGTGATCCGACCTTCAACCTTGATGACACACCACCTTTCACAACAACTACACCTCGAACAAATGAAGTAGAATTGGTAGATGATGACAAGTATGCTGTAAGAAATGACCATGGTGAAGGACTATGGGAAACAATATAGAGTAAGACCTTAATTTATAAACGAGAACTGTGTTTTTTCTGTTTTACTTACCGCTTAGTATATTTCGTTTTCATTGCAATTTATTTACGTTTCTAATGTCGCTTTTTGTGTGTTAACAGGAATATGGACAACTCTAGTGATGACGAGAGGCGTAGAGATGACGAAAGCTCTAGCAATGACGAAAGGCCTAGAGTTGAACCCCCTGCAAGAAGGAGGGTTAGAGGCTGTACAAAGATGGGAGCATTGGTTGCACGTCATGAACATCAACAGGAGAGGCTGCATATAGACTTTGATGACAATCTGAATCCAGTTGGTCATGAGGAAGACCACTTCATTAGCTACATAGGACTTTTGGCTCGAAGCAAAGTGCGCATTACCTAGGATAATTGGAGATTGGTTCCCCCAAAAACAAAAAACATGATTTGGCAGCAACTTTTGGTATGTAAGCTAAGTTTTGATGTATTGTAGCTTTTTTCTTATTGTTTGAAATATAATAATCTTATGTTTTACCTTGCAGCAAACATACGATGTCCCAGACACCACGGAGATGTATAGGCACTGGATGGATGAGGTTCGTGTACGTTGGAAAGGTTTCAAGAACAAGTTAACAGCGCATTACATTCGAGGGGCCCTTAGGGGTAAGGATCCATGTGCAACGTATACGTATTTGTCTCCAGAGGACTGGAGGTTGTTTGCGGCATCACGAGCAGATCCTGAGTTTTTGGTAAGATTTCTGTCATCATGATATAGAACTTGTAATTTTCATATACTTTATATCGTTGATTCATTTTTTGTTGTTTTTCATTCATAGAAATTAAGTGCAGCAAATGCCCAGAGGCAAGCAGAAAATAAATATCAACATTTCATGTCTCGCGGTGGATATCGGAAGCTTGAGCGGCAAATGATGGCAGAAGAGTTACAGAAAATGAAGGAAGCAGCGGAATCTGATCCTAGCGTTGTTATCCAGCCACCGGCACCTCCTCCACGTCACAAAAAATGGAAAGCAGGGAGGATTAAGGCTGGGAAGTACATAAATCCGACTGTTGCTGAGGTTGCTGCGAGGATTGTAAGTAGTTATACCATAAGTACCTAATTTTTTACATGTTTCGAGTGGTTTCGATACATTTACGATAAACTCTATGCTACAGGATGACCTGGACGAGCAGAGTAGCCAAGGTTCATTCAATCCAAGTAGACGGATGGACATCTTGTCAACGGCTATTGGGAAGGCAGATGACCTTGGTCGTGTTCGAGGAGAGACACGGGGAGTTAGTGCCGCGAGGTATTTTGGACGAGAGCCACATTATTCGTCACAAGCTGGACCTAGTAAGGACGTTGTGGCCAAGATTCGAGAGGAGCTCGAACGAGAGATCGAGGCCAACCTTCGCGACAAGCTCCGACAATAGCTGTTGCCAGAGCTTCAACTTGAAATGGCAAAGATGTTTGAAGCACAAAGGGCAAGGGACGAGCATAAAACTCAGGAATCCCCGGCCTTCAATAGCACCAGAGGAAGTTACAACCCTCTGGAGCAACCACTTGGCGCCCCTTCTCCCACTCCAGTGTCGGGACCACTTGGCGACCCTTCTCCCACTCCAGTGTCGGGAGACCCTTGCACCCTCTATTTGGATGATCCACTGTTGCGTGTTGTTGCTGATGCTCTCGTTCACACATGTGCTACCACCCACCATAATCAGCAAATTCTGGAGGATTTTCGTAGGGTGAATGTGACGAGTGTTAGAAAGGGGGAAGAAGGTACAGCCATCCCTGTTCCTGATCAAGAGGTTGGCACGTTAGGTCAAGCGATATGATCTTTCATCCTTTGGCCTCGCAATCTTATTGGTTCAGACGCAACACCTACAATGGTAGGAATTACCTTACTGTTACTGAAAATCTGTTGGCATCCTAATAACAATTTGTTTTTTGATGTTCTAAAAGGATGACAAAGCTGCGAGCAAATGGCCCTTCTTAGCACGGCTGCAACAGATCTACAAACGCATTAAACAGATTGACTTGAAGATGCCTCCAGGGATTGTGGGCCAAGTGGAGTATCCCTACACGATTGACAATAAAGATCTCAAGCAGTTTATCAGGTTGGAGGAGATAGATGCAGGCTGGGTCAAATTTGCAGTCCGGTAAGTTTTTTTTCAATTTTCCCATAGAATTCATTTAGTGGTTTTTTGTTTTCATACATTCAAGAATTGATTCCTTATTTTAATTCTATTATAGCACCTTCCACGATCTCTGCACAAACATGGAAAGAAGTAATTGGTATGGATTCTTATGTCCTGCGAATACGACAGGGGATACTTGTACTGTGGCGCATAGGACTCACTATGTCAGCTACCAAATGTCACAAACCAAACTTCGTTGTTATCTAGCACCCATTGTCCAACGGTTCGTATTTACATTTTGTCAATTTAAGAAGTTTAATAAATAATTGTCTTCTCACTCTTCTAACTTCATTTTAATGTGTACATGTTGTTAAAGTTACCACTGGACTTTGTGTGTTATATGTCCCCGCCGCAACGTAGTCTATTGGTTTGATCCCTTGAGTAAAAAGCCAGACAGAGATACAAAATCCGTCTTCGACACGTAAGTTATTCTGTTTGTATTTCATTGACAACAAAAATAAATGAATGGTTCTAATTTCTGTTCATTTTGCTTTTCATGATAGTGCTTGTCAAACATATAGAATCCTAGGTGGGTCACGCGAGGGTGCAGTTGTTAAAAAGCCAAAGTGGTTTTATCCCATAGTAAATACATTCGATCCTACCTAATTGTTTCATTGACGGTCCTTTTAGACATACCTTTATTGATTTTAACAACCAATTATCCCTTTGATTAAAAGTGCCCTCGGCAACCTGGCCACACTGAATGCGGATATTATGTTATACTTTATATGTATAACATAACTCAAAGTGGAATTACTAGCAATTTTGAAAAGGTAATCGCTTCTTCATTCTCAAATGATAATATTTTTGGTGTTCTAATCGAAATGCTAATTAATTCATTTGCTTGAGATTCATTTCATCAAAGCTTACTTTCTAATTTTCAGATTTTTGATAATGAAGATGCCTACCTACGTGAAGACCTTGATTTGATCAGAGATCTTTTGGCTGGACATCTTCTTCAACATATAGAGCAGTAAACTTGTTATTTTATATCAGTTTGTACTTGTGTGATGACAACGTTTTGACACTTTCTGGTTGTTTTTTGTTGATATATATAGTAGTAGGTTGTATGAAAGGTTATTGTATGTATATATCGTAAAGATTGTAGTGCTGGATGTCCTTACCAGTTTGTAACGGACAGTGTGGTTTATGAATCCATCTTCTATTCTGTTTCTGCAGTTTGAATTCGTTGGGTAATACAGAATGTAAATTATGGTATAAAAAAAATCTAACTTTTAGACGTCCCAAATTAAGAATTGGGAGGCCTAAAGTCCACCAGGGTGGGACTTTAGACGTCCCAAATGACATTTGGGACGCCTAAAGTCCCCCAGCGTGGGACTTTAGGCGTCCCAAATTGTAATTTGGGATACCTAAAGTCAGACTTTGGGCGTCCCTATCATTTGGGACGTCTTTTATTTCAACTTACTACGCCCCCAGTATATACGTCCCCCCGTTTTGGGACGTTAAAGGTGCCAAATTTGGGAGGTTAAAGCCCCTTTTTATAGTAGTGCCAGTTTATTAATCTAACGGAAAAAGATTGCAATTTGTTCCACATGCTATCTAGAAATTGGAAATCATATCTCCATGATCTATCATAGAGCAAAGGACCGACCACAACCCAAAATCCCAATGACATACTTACAAAAAACCAATCACCCTCCCCATTACCAACATTCTTGTCATCTTGATTTGAATCACTTGAAGTGCATTTATTAGTGAGAGGAGGATCACATAAGCTGTTGCCAACAAAATTAGATGCTTCAAAGCTTTGTAATTGTGTCCCTGTAGGAATTCTTCCTTCCAAATTATTGCTTGACAAGTTCAAAAAGCTCAAGAAGCCTAACTTGGTTATGCTTGGTGGGATTTCACCAAAAAGATTATTCCTCGAGAAATCCACAGACTCTAGTGATTCCATGTTCCCAATGCTATCTGGAATTTGACCGCTCAAATAGTTATTGGAAACATTTAAAAAGTGTAACCCCTTAAGTCTTGTGATTTCTATTGGTATCTCTCTAGATAATTTGTTGCTTGAAAGGTCAATACTTGTGACAAGTTCAAGAATAGCTCTATAATAATTAACTCTTCCCTTAAGGAAAAGGAGCTCCTCAAGAATTAGATGCCTTGTGTTGTTTGCTCCGTTGCAACGAATATATGATTCTGAATTACTATTTACCATTGAAATAGCACTCAAATGGTTGATATATTTGGGTTTATGTCCTGTTAACTTGTTTTGTACAAGGTCTAAGATTTGTAACAGCTTCATGTAAAATATTTGATTAGGAATGTGACCCAAGAACTTATTTGATCTAAGAACAAATATCTTCAAATTTGGCAGGTGTTGTCCAACCCATGATGTAATTGTTCCTGAAAATTGATTGTTCCTTAGATCCAAAGAAATCAATTTGCTGCCATTCTTCCAGAAAGTCAGAAAACTTCCAAAGAAACTATTGTTGCAGAGGTGTAACACTTCCAACCAGGATAGTGATTCAATGGATTAAGGTAAGATCCCAGTCAACTGGTTGTTTGCTAAGTTCACCACACCATGTTTTGGCCACATCATCCAACAATAAGGTATTTCTCCCGATAAATTAGTTGATGCCAATATGAGGAATTCCAAGTTCTTTGTCTCATCATGTTTACAACACAAAAGACGTGCTATGGAACCTGAAAATTGATTGCTTGAGAGGCCAATATAAATCACATGGGGTGATATGTAAGGTAGTTGACCATTTAACTTATTTGAGCCTAAATCCACAATACTTGGGATAGGAATGGAGTTCTTCCATATATTTGAAAGCTCACCATCAATGTAATTGTGAGAGAGATTGAATTTATGAGCATTGTCAAATGTGCTCCAAACCCAAGCTGGAATAGGACTAGATATCTGTGTGTTTGAAATATCCAAATCATAGAGATGCTTTAGTGATTGAATCCATAATGGAAAGTCAGGACCAAGATACCAGGAAGCCATTCCTAAATACTCCAAAATTTGAAAAGGAGGACTCCAATCGGGACTCACTTGTAAAGGGAATTGGTCTCTTGAAGCATTGAAAAGGTATAAGTGGGAGAAATTAAGGTGGGCCTCTTTTACAATTCCATTGAATAGATTATCTTGGATATAAAGAAAACATAATTTAGAAAGTGATCCTAGAATTTTGAAAGGAAATACACTGAATCGATTATTTGAAAGGTTAAGATATATTAGAGATGTGAGATTTCCTATTGATATGGGGATTTCACCCTTGATATTGTTGCCAGAGAGGTAAACCCTGGCTAGATTTTTCAAGTGCCTAATTTGTTCTGTTAAATAGCCAGGTAGTTGAAAACCTGTAGCATACAAAACCTCTAATTTTTGTGAATCACATTTGGAAAATCCTTTTAAAGTTTTGGAAACTTGTTGATTGCACTTCTTATTTGAAATGAACACTATTTTCCGGTTGCAGAGATTTCCAATAGAGATTGGAATTTTCCCTTCTAGATGATTATCAGACAAAGCAAGATGTTCAAGAGGAGTCAAGTTTCCAATGTTATAAGAAATAGTCCCAGCCAAGTTGTTACTATAGAGATAAAGTAACTTTAAGTGACTAAAGCTGAACAACCAATCAGGAATAGAAGAGTTAAACAAATTTTGAGATAAATCAAGATGTTGAAGGAAGGTTAGGTTTTGAATTCCATCAGGGATAGATCCATGAAAATTGTTATTTAACAACTGAAGATACACCAAAGTTTTCAATTGGAATATCCACCATGGAACTAGTGAAGGCCCAAAGAAGTAAGAATTGGAATTTGGAAAGGTCAAGGATGGCTAGATTTGAAAAGTTAAAGGTAGATGGTTGAAAATGATGATGAAATTCGCAATATGACAAGTGCAACACACTCAAAGAGGGTAGTGAATGAAGAATGCTTGACCAATCAGAGGCAATGGACAAGTTTGTGAAACTTAGGTCAAGATGTTGGAGTCGATAAAGATCTCCAAGCCACTAGAGATTGCCAACATAAACTGCATCCATATTGGATTGATAAGAACCTCTGAGATCAAGATAGATTAGATTGGAGAGGTTTCCAATTTCTTGAGGGATGCTTGCCGTGAAATGATTGCCTCCAATGTCAAGGTAGAGCAAATTGGAAAGATTGCTAATTTGATGAGGAATTCTTCCACCAAACCCAGCTTGAGAGAGGTTAAGGTATGTTAAGCTTTTCATTGAGCCAAGGAAACCAAGAATTGGCATGCCACCAAAATCATTACCACATAAGTCCAAGTAATTTAAATGCTTCAAATCAAGCAAAGAAGGATGTTTCTTACCCTCAAGCCTTGATATCTCATAAGATTTATGTACATTGTAATACCAAGGAGGCGAAGGAGGTGAAGTGGCGAGGTGAAACTCAAGAATGCGACCAGTTAAGTTGTTGCAAACAACTGACGCCCAGTTACAGCAATCTCCATCATTGGCAGACCAAGAGCCTAGTTTGTTTGAAGTGTCTTGGAGATGAAGTTTAAGCTTAAGAATAGCATCTCACTCACTTGGAATGCAGAGGATCCTAGAGGATGCTTTGTATATGAATAAATCAACGGTTAAAAAGGCAAGTAACCACAGGAAAATAAACCTAATATTGGTAACAATGTTGCAGGAACTATCCATGACAAGCAAGCTTTTTTTAGTGCGGGATGATTTTTCTGAGGTATATCCTTTGTTAGAAGTGATGAAATTTATAATGTTACTTGTCGATCTATGTGGCTGTTATTTAAACTACCTCTAACCAACTTCTTACGAACGAGAATTGTGAGCCCCATACACTAAAATGCTGTGGAAGAATACTATTATAGGTGTGTTTGGATTAGTGATTGGATAAGTGACTTATTTTTACTTTGACTTATGGAATCTTAAGATTGGGGAAAATGATGAATATTTGGATTAACCATTCGATAAGTGCTTGGTGATAAATTGATCCAAACATACCATGACAACCGTGTTACCACAAGGCATATACCCAAAAGTTTCTTGCTTCTTACCCATCCAGATGAGAATTATAAATTATTTCATGAGCCAAGGTTGAATTTTGTCTTGAAAGTTTTCGTGTAGGAGTTTCTAAATTTCTCTTGGATCAATTTTTTCATAACTGTTAAAAAAATATAATATAACTAATCAGATCAAAGGTCTCGTACAATTTGATCCCTAATGGTGTCACGAACATGATTCATTTGAGTTGAATATGTCCGAGCATCATTTGTCGACGATGGCTCTTGATCTTGACTATTATGTACATCAACTATATATTCTCATTTTCTTCTTCCCTAAAGTCCACATCAGTTTGAAAATTTCTTCTAATGAAATTATGTATAGCCATTGTGGCACAAATAATGCAGAATTTTTTTTTTTTTTGAAAAAAAATGGTATCTAGTATTTTAAAGTATTTTTCTGGACATATCCAGTATTTTCAAATATTTTTTAAGTAACGTGCGATATCCTAAAATAATTTTTAGTGCTTTTGAACCTTTAAAATATTTTTTCAGTTGTACCTAATCTGTTAGCAGACTGATTGCAATTTAACCTTTAATGTATTTTTTAGCTCTAAAAATCACTTTAAAGTATTAGATGCTACTGAAAAATTATTTTAGAGTGGTTGGAAATCAATAAATCAGTATCTTAAGTTTTGGATGCTCTTTACTACTAAAAAAATACATTAACAATAAAGTTGGAGTTAATCTCCTAAAACACTTGGTACAATTAAAAAAATATTTTAAAGAGTTAAAAGCACCAAAAAATATTTTAAAGTAATTATTGGAATTGAAAAAATACATTAAGCTAGCTTAAGAAATAAAGCTGCTTATCTAAATAAGCTCCATTCCCAAATCGTTATACCAAACATCCCCAAAAAGCCATTCTCAATGAGCAATGCATTTTTCCCCCCTAAATGGCGCGATTACCCCTGTAAAATGTTATACCAAACATACTGTATATCTCATTCGTTGTCTTACCTAATTTCTGACATTTTCTGCAATTTTTCCTCACTGTAATAGTAATTGATTTTCACTTTTATAATTCAATCAATGAAATTTTCAATGTGATCCATAGGAACGATATTATTCTATCTTTCATCATTGTAATAGTAATTGTATATTATCATTGTAATAATGGATGTGTTACAATCAAGCCATGGATTATAGAATTCACCCCATATATATATATATAATACACCAGTAATATGCTTGCAACTTTGCTTAGTTTTTTGGATAGCATTGGATACATCTTCTTTTATTCTCCCTTCATTGCAAGTAATTCATTCTATGGAAATTTATGACTTTAAGTTGTGATATTAACAAAAGATTATGGGAAGAAAACCCTTGTTACGTGGTGTGGGTTATTACTTTTATATATTTATTTTCTGTGAAGGGACAAATAATAATCACTTATCATTTTTTATAAATATTGAATATGGGGCTTCCTTTATCGCAGTCCCCCTCGTTTTCTTATGATAATTGGCTGAAAGACTTTATTTGCAGTCTCAGCACGCAAATGCAACCAAACAAATAATCATAGCTTATTATTATAAACGATACATATTTCAACATCGACTTATTATTCATACAATAATTATATCTAACATTGTGAAGGCGCTTGCAATACCAATAATGTCAATTAAAGATAACTAAATTGGATGTTTATGTGCCTATAGATATAGAAATAAAGATAAAGAAAGCTGACAGGTTTTGACCTGAGGAATTTATTTGTATTATTTAGATTATGCATGTTTGATTTTTATGGTCTTATTTTTGTGTTTAATTTTATTTTTTATTGTCAAGGTAGAGCACATTGGAAAGATTGCTAATTTGATGACGAATTCTTTCACCAAATTCAGATTAGGAGAGGTTAAGGTGTGTAAAGCTCCTCATTCAATCCTTATCTTGCCAAATCTTTTTGACAATTGATTTCTATTATGTATATAAATACACCTCTTTCTGTCATTTCCTTTTCATGTTGGACTGAGACTTTATTTGCAGCCTTAGAACGCAAGTGCATCCAACTTAATCACAGCTTAGCAATTTAGCATTGGTGATCCATATTTCAACATTGAAAAAAACAAGGGTTAATATCATTTTTGCTCCTTACATTTTGATCAAATTTTGGTTTTAGTTTATACAGTTTTAAATTGTTGATTTTGCTCCTTGTAGTTTCATAAGGATTTAGTCTGAGTTTAAAATATATAGATCAATCGTTAAATTCAAATTAAATTTTTATGAAACTATATGAACCAAAACTGAAATTGAATCAAATTATAAGGACAAAAAATAATTATGAGTACTATTTCATGGATTTGACGCATGACACCTCTATTTTTCATAAAATAATAATTCTTGGAAAGGAAGTTTCATAACTTGAAGAGTTGAGATGGCACTTGCGTGAATACGTGCTAGATTTGCAAGTATATAAGTTTCCATCAATTACAAGATGACTAAAGTTCAAGTTGAATGCTTATCAGTCTAGAGGTAATTAATGAGAATAGATGATGAGAAGGTACAAATGTTTAAATAATTTATATCCGAGTATATCGGATGACTAATTTCAAGCGTTAGGGTATATAGTCCAACTGCAGAAAGAATTACAAGAAAAATTAAAGGAATAATGTTCCAAGGAAAAAATAAGCAAGAAAGAAAATAAGAAATGAAACAATGGCTAGCATTCTTCTTTATCTTCTCCGTGGATATATGGGTGGATGGGCTTTGTTAGTTAATGCTGGGCATAAACATCACGCTGCCTTGGGCTTAAGGATCTATAACTTGCAATCTCTGAAAATGGGTTGGTTTATTGTTGTCCAAGACTATAAATTAGCTACATTAAGGGGCTGTTTGGTACAAGAGATTTGGAAGGGAGGGGAGGGAAAAATTTTATTATTTAAATTTTAAAAAAATTGGAGATGTCAGGTTTAAAATTTTTAATTTATTTTTCTCTCTTTTTTATTTTGCATCTTGTCATTATTAAAATTGTATGACCACACTCCTCTAATTTTTTAAAATCCAACTGATAAAAATTTTTCTTCCTCTCTCTTCCCTTCCATTTCCCTCCTGCCAAATAGAGCTAAGGGCTGGTTCAAAATGCTCACCAAGGGCAAATGAGCATGAACATTATTGTTATTTCCCTATAATTTTAGAGAAAATCGCACTCAGGTCCCAAAGACAAAAAGAAAATATAAAAAAAGTTCTAGGGTAGATTCCCCTATCTATAAACTCCTTAGGAACTTCAGTGATATAGATTCTAAATGTAAAATTACCCTCTTAGTAATTGATAGTTGAAGTCAATTACCCCTTATACTGGCAAGTGTATTTGCCTATTTTGACTAGTTTATGTGCCTATATTGACAAGTTATATATTAACAAGTTTATATGCTTATTTTGATAAGTTATATATTGGCAAGTTAGTTTGCCTTTAGACTAGCAAGTGTATGTATCCATTTTGACAAGTTTATGTACTTATATTGGCAAGTGTATGTGCCCTTTTTAACAAGTTTATGTGTCCATACTGACAAGTCTATCATGTTAACTAACGCCTTTTTTCCAATTTAATTTAAAACAGCTTCCGTTGATAATTATATTGATTGAACCATAATTTGATATACTTTTTCATGGTTAAATTGGGATTTTTAATGTATTTTATGGGACATAACTACATGATTAAACACTATTTTTAATTAGAAACATTTGTATTGAATTAATTGTAAATAGGGGGGAAATAGTCATAAATTTGTTAATTATTCATACAAATGTTTTCTTGAACTTTTGATATTATTTTGTTCTTAATTTTTGCATTATAGGTGCTCAAGAAGGAAATTTGAGATTTTGGAGGTCAAATTAATATTTTGAAGATTGGGGCATATCACAGAAAGGTACCCTAGATTTTGGAAAACCTACAAAAATCATGAAGAAAAGTGCAATGTAGAAATACAGAAAAATATCCAAAAATTTCAGAAATTATGCTTCTACCCACCAAAGTTTAAAAACAATGCAAGTTAGTCCCTTAAGGAAAGGTTTCAGAGTTTTTATTTTGGTCCCTGGGTCAAAGCACGTCGTTTTGACCAAGGAATCCAATACTCACTGGACCCTGTGGATGTAGCAGACGAACCCGATAGTTAAAAGAGCAACCCGATACAGATGGAGCTGAAGGCCAATACAGAACAGAACAGAACAGCGCCGCACTAGGGGGATCATCATCGAATCATCTCATCATCCACCTCTGCTCTTCTTCTTCCTGCCTCGCCGGCGACTTAGTTCTCCACCATGGTCGTCGGCGAGATTACTTCCTCCATCTCCGATAGACCACCACGCTGCGACATAGATCCGGCGAGCTTTGCCTCTTAACCGTGCTGCCACCAAGCCGGAGCTGTGAGGAAGAGATACGCGAGCTGAGAGTTTCAGAGAGGAGAGTGCCGTGTCTTCACCACCACCGACGTTCACAACGTCACTGCCGTGAACAGAGCTCAGAACAGAGTAGAAGGCGAGACCATCGACCCTCTCTCGGACCACCACGTCAGCGCCGTTACTTTCGAACCTGGATATTCAGTTTTGCAGGCGAACGAACAGAGGAAGAAGGAGGAGACCACCGTCATCCACCATCATTCACCACCGTCAAGTTTTCTATGGCATCACCTCCGTCGTGACCACTCTGCTGCCATTGACTCCCTTTCCCCAACATTATGTCACCACCATCATTGCTCCTCCAATCCTTACTGTTTCTGTTCTGCTTCTGAATTCAAATCCAGGCCCAATGTCTGATTGATTACGTGCTAATTGGATTCTAATATGTGATTTTAATGGCTGGAACTGTTAATGTGTGCTGTGGGTGCTGTTCTCATGAGTGGCAGTGACTGGTTTTTTTGCTTCTTAGTGATGAGGATATTTGCTTGAGCTCAACCAAATATATAGGAGAGTTTTCTATCATTCCATTAGTCTATAATTATATATTTAAATTGTCTAGTTTTAAAAATTATTGTATATGATTTTGGAACTGAGATTGATGTTAATTGTTTCTGTTGGTTTGATATTTGTGATTGGATTGGATTTTTATGGTTTGTTGAATTTATATATATATATATATATATATTTCCTTATTGATTCAATGAAATTGTGCTTTCTACGTGTTATTGTTAGATTGTATATTTGAATTGGATCAATTGAGTGTCGTGTTATCGCATTCATATTAAGAGGAAACAAGTTATAGTTATCCATTTTAATTGCACTCTAAGTGGTTCCTAATAGTGCCTTAAGAGATAGTTACTAGCTGCGTTCGCATGAGTAACTATTAATTAAGAACACTAGACCTGAGCGATCGTTTGGGGTTTTATTTTCAAGACTTAGAGAAAGTTAACTCCCATAATCTTTTTGAACAAGGATTGTCACTTCTTCATTACCGAGAGCATTCTTCATTCATATTTTCCATTTCATACCATTCCATTCACTCTTAATCATTCTCCATTTTTATAAAGAACATACCAAAAATATTAGATTAGCTTTTAATGAACAATTGCATTTTCTTTTAACTATTAATTTGAAAAATCCAAAAATGGTTTTCCCCTTGTTTTAATTGCATTTGAATGATAATTAGTTTACCTAGGACTCAATAAAAAGCTCCTCAAGCGAGACGACCCAAATATTGCATTGTACTGCAATTCTTGGTTATAAATATTTTGCATTTGACCCCAAAGCGTAAAGACACGATTAAATCAATATGTACCTAGATTGACAAGTCATAGAGTAGTTATTGACAAGCCCGTCTTAATGTAGCCAGTTCCATTTTTCCAGTACAATTTAAAGCAGTTCTTATTGATAAGTGTATGTTCCTATATTGATAAGCTATAGTGTGGCCATTGACAAGCCCATCATTGTCAACTAATGTCACTTTTCCATTACAATTTTAAAAAGCACCTAATGATGAGTGTATGTGCCTATATTAATCAGTCATACACAAACCATTCTACTTCTCTTTTCCATTTTCAATCAATGGGGGTAATAAGGTAATTTCACATTTGGAATATATGTCACTGCAATCTCTAAGGAGTTTTTAGATAGGGGAATATACATTAGTACTTTTTTGAATTTTTTTCTAGTCCTTGGTGTAACCCCCTACCTTAATAGCCAAATTTATAGTTTGAGAATACGTCATTAATTTGAAATAGAGACCAGTGGTTAATTTAAAACTTTTCCAAAACTTGTTTAGTGCGGTCACACATTCACATCTCGAATATAATTGGTCTGTCCAATTCGGTTTCAGTCATACATATCAGAGTGCAACGAAAAATTCCCGACAACGCTTAGGTTTCGTTACTTAATAAAGGGTTTACAACGCTTAGTTTCCCATACAGGGGATTACACAACACTATTCAATATATACAACATGTGCAACTAATCCCCAACAAAATATGATAACCAACTACCAAAATTAAAACTCCTAGCTAGGAGCTCTAACCGCCCTTTATCACTTGCTTTTCCTTTGAACCACTTGCCCTTGCTGTAGGTTAATCATTAGAAAGAATGAGATTCAAAAGAATCCCAGTAATAACAATTCACTTATAACATGTACAATCACAAAGCATATAAGCAAATCACAACAACAACAACATAACGGCATTTCTACAACAGCTTTCGCTGCATTCACAACGGCATATTTCACAACAGCATGTATCACAACAGCACAACAACGATATTTCACAATGGTAATGTTACATCACGGCATATTCAATGAAATGACTTACATGCAAGGCATCATACACAGAATAAGAGAGAGACTCACTACCTTGATCTTTCCGCTTGTGCACTGGCACTGGTTTATCACGTGCAGGGCAAATGTCAAATCCTATAATTAGAATTACGGACGACATGTTATTACTTAATCCAATTCTTTAATTCAAATACTCAAGTTGGTTATCATTAGGGACATTAATCAAATCAACTAAGGAGTTAAAGTGGTCAATTAATCTAAAAGACCAATTCCTAACCTCAAAGTTCAACAATACTATATTATGCCATTACATCTTCAATTTTCGCATAAGAGACCAAATCTGCCAGAATTTTCTCCAGAATTTGAAAACTCATAACTAATTCTACAAAAATTGAAATGAGGTGATCCCAAGTCCTATGGAAAGCTATTGAAGTCCTCTTCATAGGAAAAATATGAATCATTACTGGAAATCACCACACAATTCCAGAATTACACAAAATCCCACACTGCTCCAGAATTAAGTCCAGTTTCGATGACCCAAAATTCACAACCCAGGGCTATTACCACATAATTTTTCGTGTAGAACACAATGGTAACATCAAAATTAACAAATTCCCACTCATTCTCCATGTCCTGTTTTGGCAGAAAATTCAAAATAAATCCCAACAATTACCAACTTCTAATTTCAGCATCAAACTTATGTCAAATGGTTTCCAATCATCATAAACCACCAATAACATAACCAAAACATCATGAATTACCCAAACCCTTGTTTAGCCAAAATCAGGGCAGATTTACACATGCCAAAATTCTCATTCAACCAACACAACCAATAGCTCAAATTGATGCTAATACTCACCTCTTGCTTCTCCTTAAGTTCTTTCTTTGATTCTTCAGCTTTTTTTCTTGCAAGGTCGCTGAAAACTCCTCTTCTTCAAAAACAAAAACCATAGAAATGAAGCTAAGGAAGAGAGGAACAAGTTTCATGAAGGACTCTTGAGCCATAGATGAGGTTAAGGAGGTGAAAATCAAGGTGGAAGGTCTCACCTTTTCCTTGCTCTTCCTTCTCTTTCGTTGGAGCTGCAGCACCGACTTGGAGAGTGAGAGAGAGAGTGATGAATGATCAGATTTTTTTCCTTTCCCTTATCACTTAAATGGCTGGCCGACTTTGCTATTAGAAAAGTAAGAAAATATTTTAATTTCATATTCTCTCTCACACTCCTTCTCTTTAGTCGTCCAAGTAAACCAAAAAGTGAGAAAATATTATAATCTAATTCTCTTTCTTTGATTTGGTGTCTTGACCGACCTTTATATGAATAAGAGGATGAGACAATTCAATTAATCAATCCTCCTCTCCTTTTCTTATAACATAGCCGAAATAATTGACTTGAGGGGAGGGAGTTGTGTCAACAAGTCTTCTTCCTTTCTCTTGATATACTTTTGACCAACTACCTTCTTTCTTTGTCCCAACGTACCACATGAGCACAAGGTAAGGGATTATTTGATGCAATTCTCTCTCTTTCTCTTCTTGGCTTCTTGACCGACTCCAAGCATAAAGGTGAGGATATTGATTAAATCCTAGCCACTTTTGTTGACTTTTCATATGGAAAAGATGAAGTGTATGATATTAATTCTCTTTCCCTCATGTCATGCGAATTGTAGCCCATAGCCAAAAGGGCTTCTTCAATTTATTATAATTTCAACTCTTCAAATATTACTTCTTTAGTTGAAATTGTTGACCTAGTTATCATCTTTTACAACTTGGTTAAATTGCCTTCACATGTCATAGGTAATAGCCTATATTGTTTCCTCTTGTCATACATAAGTCATGGCCCTTTGAAGAAGAAGATGATCTTGTAAAATCTCATCTTGCAATATAATATTTAATTGCCAATTTTGCATGTGGATCTTGACTAAATTCATAACAAAATTTCCAGAGGTAATTTTTTCATTAATCCCACAATCTATTTTGTACATTTAGCCATTGAGTACATTTTGGGATATTACACTTGGGATCTAAGTGTGATTTTCCCATAATTTCACTCAAATATTTTAAAATTTTATATTACTTAGATGATAAAAAAGATTCTTTAATTTATGAGTCAACCAGGCTTTATATTTTTCCTTTCCAATATTTGAAGATATAGCAATTGCAACAATAATAGAAAAATATTTGTAAAATTCCATGGTAATATTAAGAAGTGAGTTGTAATATTCTTGTATAAAAAAACCTAGGGGTTGTTCGGTATGCGTGATTTGGAGGGGAGGGGAGGAAAAATTTTTATGATTGAGATTTTAAAAAAAAAATCGGAGAGGTGAGGTTTTAAAATTTTTAAAGAGAATATGTAAAATAAAAAAATAAAATAAAATAAATTAAAATTTTTAACCCTACTTCTTACATTTTTTAAAATCAAACTAAAAAAAAAAAAAAAAAATCTCTCTCCACTCACTTTCCCTTCCTTTCCTCCTCATACCAAACAGGCTCTTAAGAATATCTTGTAAGCACTGAGTCTTGCGAGTTAAGGTGATAACTCTAAAAGGCTTGGCTTGTAACTTTGTTATGTTATGACTTGTATATGTATTAAATTAGAGTTGAGAATTAAAACAGAAAAAATATATATATAATCTGATAGGAGTAGTTTTAATTTAACTATTCCTTGTTGCTCCATAATCTAAGCGACAACGTTCTAGAAGAAAGTACTTGGGAGCATATATTATATGTATCCAGTCATAAAATTTATTTAACTATTTTTTAGCGTTTTGAGTAATTTGAACTTTGTATAGTTTTTATTAGCTTCTCCTTGTGTTTGCCGTAGTAGTTGACGGGCAAGAAAAACAAAATTGTGACTGAAGAAGGATCTTCATTGTAACTTTTCGGATTTTAACACGCACAAATCAAATATGACAACTCAATTATTGTGGTGCAGTGGCATGTAGGCTATCACTTAATAGGGTTCCATCCCTACTTGGAAGCGGTGCTTGCCGATCCAAAATAAAAGGAAAAAAAGAAATAATCGTGTTGATCAAAATATGATTATGTACTAAATATGGACATTTCTTTTCATAGAATTTCTACTATGAAAGACTTTACAAATTAAAGCTAGATTATAACTACAAAATATAATTTTGTGTATAAATAAATTGACAATTTCTTTTCTCCAAATAATTAATGGTCTCCATTTTATTAACTATGCTTGGGTGAAAAATTTAAAAGTTAGGAGAAAAATATTAACAAAAAAGTTGGAATCCCATTCCACACGTTGGGACTAGGCATGTGGTTGTTTATTAGTTTATAATCAACTTTCATACAGACACCTATAGAATGACCACATTCATTAGCTATTTAATCGTTATTCCGTCAAATTTATTTATTTTTCTTTTCTTGACTTGCTTTGCTATATCCTTGCAAGAATACTAGCAACGAATTGTACGGTACTTTTCATATAATAATTGCTATAATGCAACTTTTTAAAGTTGGATGACTGGCATATACAACTTTATAAGGTTTATAAAGTGTATTTTCCATTATATAATATTAACACCGTTGTGAAAAATGAGCCGGGACATAACAAATCTAAATGATAACTCGACAATTTAATACTAACAAAACATGCTTAAATTTAATTATTCAAAGCTTTATCGTGTAAAGTGCAAAATAATTTTTTAAATTGAATATGAGGTTCGTAAACACCCCTTAGATGACCAAACATATAGGTTGGCTAAAGCATATTGATTATAACTTTGCCAAATTTAACACGTACGTACAAATATGGTGCCCTTATGCCCGTCAACTACGGCAAACATATAGATCCAAATAATGAAATGGTATTGTGAGGAAAATCTAAAGGTTGGGACAAAAATAATACTAGCGGCAAAGAAGTTGGAATTCCACACGTTGTGACTAATCATGTGGTTGTTTATTAGTCTATATAATCAACTTTCATACACACCTATAGAATGACCCACATTAACATCACCCTAATAAATACGCACAAAACAACAACAACAACAACTCAATTGTGAAATATTTTACAAAGTTGGATCATGACAATGAAAGAATTTTCCGCAAGGCATAATAATGGGTGTTTTTGGGAGGGAGTTATGATGCTAAACTATATTATTAAACGGTTGGTTAAAATATGTCTAATGCTAAGTGTTATTTTTTAAATGACATGGTATATAATAAAAAATAAAAAAAATTATAGCTTCATAGAATATGGTAACTTTAACAGTAATTTTAATGGTGGGGAAGTTGATAGTTAAAACACAAAACATTAGGGTCCTAAATTTAAAATTTTAAAGGTTTGGGAGCTGATGTGCAACTTGCCTAAAGTTTAAGGAGGTTTTGTGTATTTTAGCCTACAAAGTTTGATGAATTTATGTATATGTGTATTGCTATTGATGGGCAAGAGCATCAAGTAAATGACCAAAGATTTTTTAAAAAAAGTTGAATTACGAATAAAAAAAATTAACTTTGCCGTTTTTGAGACGCATAAAGCGAAACAAGAAGTCAATTGTGAAAGACTTTATAAAATTAGAATATGACTACAAAAGAATTTTCCACCACACGCTAACAAATTTTGTCCAAATTATGAACAGTGTCTGTCATTAACTATTCAAGTGTGGAAATTTTGAAAGTGGGGGACCAAACTAATCGATAGTATAACCCATCTCTTAAAATTTGAATGGTGAAAGACTTCAAGAAAAAATTGAAAGCAATAATTTTGATTGTAACAAAATAAATGATATTTTTGCAATTTGAATATTCCTTGTAAACAAAATAAAGAAGTTGATTGTAAACATATTAAAAGAAGTTAAGAATAGCAAAAATACATTGATTCCACCTCTAATGATTGGGATAGAAAGTGAGTGTGTCATCACTATTTCATATGTTTTTTTAAGGAGTTGACAAAAAAGTTAATTAATCATCTCATATTTCGTCACATATCACTGCCACAATTATGGTCGCTAGAAATATTTTTTCCCCAATAATTATAAAGTTGTTAGTCAAAAAATAAAATAAAAGCTACTTTTACATTGAGTCATCCAAAGTAAATTTTATAGAATACTCCTCCGGTCTTTAATATAAGACATATTTAGGAAGTTGATATTGGCCCTAAATATGAGACGTCATTTTCATATTTATCAATTTTCTTTTTTCAAATTTCCCCTCTTGATGTTACCTGCCTTAACAACAATCAATAAGGGGAGGGAATCTAGGAATTTGGAAAGATGACTATGGAACTTTAGAAAATATACATCATATTAATTAACTCAACTAACTTCCTTAATCTAATCAAATTAAGTAAATATATATCGTATTAAGGACTGAAGGGAGTAGTATAGATACAAAAGGCAATGAAACATCAAACATCAAAATCAAGGTGAATGGAGTTATGCAACATTAAACATATCTATAAGTAAATATTTATGGGTAAAGTGGCATTCCTGATGTTATTTTCTAAAGGTGCACTAACGGGCCATGAACTTATTAGTATGCGAAAGATCTAAATACAACTATGAGCAGTTATATCCTTGTTCCAGATTAATTAAATAAAAAATATTATATTATTTTTTTAAAAGAAAAAAGCATAGTGCCTTCCCATTCCACTTTCCTATAGTTCCATCTTCCTCATATTTACTCGCTCCATGATAACATATATGTCTATCTATCTCAAATCTCAATGACCTATTTTGTTTGTCTCCATGAGGAACCTTGTTCTCCCTATCAAATAGTTTAAACAATTAATATTCAAAACTTAATAAATTTAAACCGTTTCATTTTGATATGAATAATTTATATCAAGTGTAGATAGAATAAAGTGGAATGAAATTGAAGTAGTTTGCGTGGGTGTTTGCGCGAGGGAGTTAAGATACCAAATTATGTTATTAAGAAGTTTTTTGATTTTATGTATATGTATGTTTATTGTTATTGATGGGCATAAGTGCATTAAGTAAATGACCAGAATTGAGTAATAATTAATAAGTCAATGATGATCAAAGACTTGAAAAAAAACAGTTGAATTACAACACACGAAAAAAAAAAAGGAATTTTTAAATTTATTATTTTTAACCTGCACAAGAATAACGAGTCAATTATAAAAGGCTTTTATTTGATCAAAAAATTATAAAAGGCTTTACCAAGTTAGATTATGACTAGTTTATAAAAAAAAAATAGATTGTGACTAAAAAAGAAGTTTCCACGGACTTTTTTTTTTCCAAATAATGATTAGTCCTTTTCATTAATTGTCATTTTTGCGTGGAAAATTTAAAATTTGGGACATATTACAGAAATAAAAGGAAAAAAGGTTGGGATCCCATTCCACACGTTGTGAGTAATCATGTGGTTCTTCATTACTCACAGTATATTATTTATAAGGCTTTTTTTTTTTTTTGGATACAATTTATAAGGCTTTTCTAACATGCTTCACCAAAACTAAAAGAAAGATCAAGTTTCATTAACTGTATCTCAAAATTTAATAATTTTTCATCTTTATCCTTATCTAATATATATATATATATAATGATATGGTATATAATTTGAAAATATTTTATAAACGCAAAAAATATCCTTAAAATACAAAAAGTTAGGGGCAAAAAGATTGCACGTCATATAAAACAATGACTTAAAACTTTACCAAAAAATGACAATTTAAAAAATTATTTAGACGAGGATGTTTTCCCTTCCTTTTTATGCCATGGATTAGTGTCCCCTAAAATAATTTTTAGAAAAAGGAAGTTAAAAACAAAATTATTTTTTTCATTCAGAAAGGTGAAACAAAATATTCGAATATAATTTTTGCATTTATATATCTTATCGGACATCAAAAAGAAAATAAAAGGGGAAAAAATACTCGTTTTTGCCATGTAATTGTAAACTGAAACTCGAAATTTGCTTTTTAGTTTCACAAGGTGACATTATAAATAGTAGCCCTGATTTCAAGAATTGTATGTCCATCGTCAAAACAGAAAATTTCTTAGCAAAAACCTCTTTGATTGAAGTTGTCATGGATTGTTCCTGCAATATTGTTGTGTTCCTTTTTGTTTGGTTACTTACCTTATCAAATGTTGATTTATACGTTTTCAGAGAATCCTCTCAGGTTCAATGCATTCCAAGTGAGCGAGCTGCCTTACTTCAAATGAAGCTTCATCTCTCTGATCCTTCAAATAGACTTGCCTCCTGGTCTCCACATACATATTGCTGCAACTGGGCTTCAGTTGTTTGCCACAACATCACAGGCCATGTTCTTGAGCTTCACCTCACAACTCCACCTCCTTTAGAGTTCAATGGCAAGACTATATACGAGACATCATCAATGTTTCATGGTGAGGTACCTCCTTCTTTGCTTGACTTGAAGCATTTGAATTATTTGGATTTGAACAGTAATGATTTTGGATATATGCAAATTCCTGATTTTCTTGGCTTAATGACAAGCATTCCTCTTCAATTTTGGAATCTTTCCAATCTCATATATCTTGACCTTGGAGGCAATGATTTGGAAGGAAACATTCCTCATCAAATCGGAAAGCTGTCCAATTTGCAATATCTTGATCTCAGAGGTAATGAATTTAATGGAAGCATTTTTCATCAAATTGGAAATCTCTCCAATTTGCACTATCTTGACCTTGGATTTAATAGTTTCAAAGGAAGCATTCCACGTCAAATTGGAAACCTCTCAAATCTAATCAATCTTCATCTCGGAGGTGATTATCAATATTACATGGATAGATATAGATTGTCAATTGCTCTTGAAAATCTTCAATGGGTTTCGACTCTTTCTTCTTTACAATATCTTGAACTGAGTTATGTGAACCTATCCAATGCCTTTGATTGGTTGCAGGTTCTACATTCACTTCCCTCTTTGAGAGAGTTGCACTTGTTCAGATGTGATTTCACCCATTATTATGAACCATCCGCCTTAAACTTTTCATCTCTTGGTGTCCTAGATCTTTCTGGTTCTGCTTTTGGCACTCCATTGATCCCAAATTGGATATTCCAACTGAAAAATTTGGGCCGTCTTCAATTAAATAGTATTGGTTTTTTAAGTTCCATCCCAGAAGGTATTCAAAACTTGACTCTCCTTCAACATCTTGATTTATCTCAAAACAAGTTCAACTCTTCTATCCCCGGTTGGTTGTACAGTTTGAGTCATTTAAAGTCTCTCATTCTCTCTCACAACTCCTTGGTTGGCACAATTTCTAGTGACATTGGAAACTTGACCTCTCTTGTTACTCTTGATTTGACTTCTAATATTTTAGAAGGTCTGACTCCAATTTCTGTGGGTAATCTTTGCAACTTGAAAGAACTGGCTTTTTCAAACAACAAGTGCAACCAACAAATTTCTGAAATATTAAAAATTCTTTCAACGGGGTGTGTTTCCCAAGCACTAGAGATTTTTTATATGAGTGGTTCTCATATATCTAGTCATTTCACTGATCATATTGGTGTTTTCAAAAATCTTGTTGAACTTGATCTTTCTCACAATTCCATTCAAGGTCCAGCGCATAGTTCATTGGGAAATCTGGCATCTTTGAAATATCTTGATCTTTCTCACAACTCCATTGAAGTTGCACTTCCTAGCTCGTTAGGAAATCTAAAATCTTTGATATATCTTTCTCTTTGGAACAACACTATTAACAGCTCCATTCCTATATCATTTGGAAATCTAACATCTTTGATGCATCTTGATCTCTCTAAAAATCAACTTGTTGGAAATCCTTTTGATATTCTGGGATCTCTCTCTAAATTGAATATTCTTTATTTGGAATATAATCTTTTTCAAAGAGTTGTCAAAGAAGCCCACCTTGTTAATTTTACCCAATTGCAAACATTCTTAGCACACAAACAAACTCACTTTAAAGGCCGACCCTAATTGGAATCCTTCTTTTCAACTTTTGGGGAGGTTTAGTTTGGCTTCATGGAATTTAGGTCCCTGCCCGCTTTCCATCATGGATTCAATCCCTGAAGCATCTTTATTATTTGGACATATCAGACACCAAGATTTTTAATTCTATTCCAACTTTGTTTTGGGGCACAATTGGCAATCTTGAGTATTTGAATCTCTCCCACAATCATATTGAAGGAGAGCTTTCGAATATACAGATAAACATCACTACTTCCTTTAGTGCTGTTGATCTAAGCTCAAATAAATTATATGGCCAATTACCTTATGTATCACAAAATGTGATGTACATAGACCTTTCAACCAACTGGTTTTCAGGATCCATTGCTAACTTCTTGTGTCATAAACAAGAGGAGGCAAAGTCATTGATGTTTCTTAATTTGGCATCAAATAATTTATCAGGTAAAATACCAAATTGTTGGATGAAGTGGCCGAATCTTGTGACAGTGTACTTAGAAAACAACCATTTCATTGGAATCTTACACACATCTATGGAATCCTTGTTGGAGTTGCAAATGCAGAACGTTCGCAATAATAATTTTTTTGGAAATTTTCCTAGCTTTCTGAAGTACAAAACCAACCTGATTTCATTGGATCTAGGACAGAATCAATTTTCCGGAATGGTTCCATCTTGGGTTGGACAAAGGGTTTCAAGTTTAAAGATTCTTGTTCTGAGATCAAACAATTTCTCTGGTCCAATTCCTCATCAAATTTGTAACATGAGTGTCTTACAGATCTTGGACCTTTCTCACAATGGGTTGACAGGATATATACCAAAATGTGTCCAGCATTTGAGTGCCATGTTGGTAATAAGTAGTACTTTAGATTCTTACATTTATTTTTCAAGATTTTATGTTGATCATCAATTGTCAGTTGAAGCATTATTGTTGAAAGGAAGAGTTTATGATTACAGCACCAACCTTGGTCTCATCACAAGTATCGACTTCTCAAATAACAGATTATCCGGAGAGATACCAACAAAACTGACAAGACTCAAGGGACTCCATTATCTGAACCTTTCAAACAATCAATTTATTGGCCAAATTCCTCAAAGTATTGGCAATATGGAATCGCTGGAGTCTATAGACTTTTCAAGAAACCATCTTTCAGGTGGAATCCCACCAAGCATGTCCAAATTGAGCTTCTTGAACATGTTGAACTTTTCTTACAATAATTTGAAGGGGAAAATTCCCACAGGGACCCAATTACAAAGCTTTGAAGCATCAAGTTTTTTGGGAAATGATTTGTGTGGTCCTCCACTCAATAATAATTGTTCATCTAACAGCTCCAACAGCAAAGACGACAAACAAGTTGATCATGTGAATGGAATCAATTGGTTCTTTGTGAGCATGGGATTTGGATTTATTGTGGGATTTTGGGCAGTGGTGGGTCCTTTGCTCTACAACGCTTCATGGAGGTATGCTTATTTCCAATTCATTGAGAGGATGTGGTATAAATTGCAATCTCGCTGCTACTACTGAGAAGAAACCAAGGCCAAATCTGCATTACGTATGTTGCTGTGCTTAGAAGATAAAGTGGTTTATTATCTCTCTTGCAATCATATTATGCTTTTTTATGATGAGGCAACGAATGAAATAAACTTGTTTGTAAAATATTATGTAGTTCAACTTTGAATGTCACATAATTGTATAATATATTTCATGTGATGAAAGTGTTTTTCTCTTTATAGATGTATTATGGATTAATCTAAGCACGTAATGTACAGCTATAATATATTGCATGTCGATTCCATCATTCTTATTGAAGACACAAATATATGTCCAACATTCACACACACACACACACAAATATATATATATCAGTTGCAAATATCTTGTGATTTCGAATACGCGTGTGCAAGTTTCAATTTCGAATACTGATTTGCAAGTGCATCTTTGAATTAGGTGGAATAGAACTCATGGCAATGATATATGTTTGAGTATAAAAGCCATGCTAATATACTAGCTGTAAGTAATCCTATTTTAGAATAATATGTAATTAAAAGGCATGTGTTAAGGTTCATAATAATGATGTGTCATTACTAATATTCAATTCTATAGGAGCTTCTGCCTTGTATTTAAGTTGATATATTGTTATGGTAAAAGGTATGAAATTTGGATTTAGGATTTGAGGAAAAGATGGGAGAAAGAGAGGTAAAACAGAGAGAAACAGAGAAGAACAAGGAGAAGAGGGAAAACAGAGGAGAGAAACTTAATCAATTCACTGAATATTCCAAATCATCACAATGCTACAAATAATTCAAAGGGGTCTGCATATATAAGCAACAAGCCTAACTCTAACGCCTATTTTCTAATTTCAAGCTAACTAAAATAATTCTAATGCTGACTAACTAATCAAATTGTAATTGTCATTATTATGATTATATAATCATTAGTGACAGAATTCCTAATACAAACCTATCTAACTGATTGAAAGACAAAAGAGGGGGAAGGATGGAGAATCATTACAGAAACAAAAAATGTGGGTCAAAGGACAGAGTATTAGCATTCTTGTGTTAGCATGAGAAATTAAGAATGGAACATTAATTGAAAGATATAATTTGAAAGTACGTCCATCAACTATGTTTGAATGTTTGCTTATTAGATTAGTGTATTTAGGCTCTCAATACTCCTAAAGAAGGAAGAAAAATTAACCAATATGAAAACTTAACCCCACAACACCTCTCTTATCTCTTAACGTTGTTCAAACCTGTGAGCACGTGACAAGAAAATCTGATCCTCTCAACCAACCAACATGCCGCTCAAATATTGACCCCACAACATAACATCAATCATCAATTAAAGTCATAAGTTACCTTCCATCCTTAATATAAGATCTAGTTTATAGTGAAAATCTTAATAAAAGAATGCTGTCAAATTTAAGAAAGCTTGATCGAGTCTTATACTCTAGCTATGCATCTTTGGTGACGACAAGAACACCAAAGCTTGGCTGGAGTGAGAGCTCTAGTGGTTGGCAAGGGGATTTAAGGATTTTTTTTTTCCAAAAAAAAAGTGAGGGCACTTATGTAATTTCACATATTTGTCAACATTCAAAATTTCAAATTAGTCATTTCAGAATTATCAAAATTCACCACCCTTATTTGTCTTTTATATATTTTGACTGTATTTTTTTGTCATTTTCCCTTTATTGAATGGAAAAGGTTAAGTGAAGAAAGTAGAAAAAAAGTATTGTAGCAAAAGAAAAGTAGAAAATAGTAAGACCAAATGTAGTAAGGCAAAAAACCATCAAAATTATCAAATTTTAGAACCCACATATTCAAGAAAATAAGATATTATGATTGAGAATGGGTGGTATGTGGAGGCTCCATGAGAGAAATTGTTTTTTTTTTCACTGCATTTCAACAGCTAACAAACAAAAGGACTAGCAATTGTTAGTGTGTGAACAGATATGAAAAGCAACTTTTACCCAGAGTTGTATTTGTTGCAATAGTTTAAAAGTATTTATTCCAGTTTTTCTGAAATGGGCAGCATATTATCAGGTACAAGTGGATTTTTATTTTTGGTCATGAGTCATCAGCAGTGTGGTCTTGAAGCAAACACTTTGTTTTATATATCACCATATAGAACCTATATGATTTTGAGTTCTTTTAAAAAAAAAATGCTATTAAATAATCAGGAAGAGTAAAATTTTATAGTACTAGACATCAGGCACATGCATTGCCCAACATTTGAAAAATGAGGGACACTATTAATAATTTATGTAAGAACAAGCATTTATTACCTACATATTACATAGGATGCACTACACACTTAAGATCAATAATTTTTTGGGGGAGGGGGACAACACAAAAAATACAACGTTGATGAATATATAAAGGATTATTATTAATTGAAATATATAAAATATCGGAATGAGAAATATATATATACTTTTGTAATGCACCTCTGTGAGAACTACATACATGACCAACCTCTGCATCATACGATAATTAAGAAAACTATGCTTACAAATTTCAAATCATGTCCACCACCTCAGTTAAAAGAAATTGATTTGAGATTTTATTAAGAAATAATTGATTTGAGATTTTCAAAACTGAAGGTATTTTTTTTGGAATTTCCCTTTTTTAAAAAAAATCCTTTATAGCTTAATCAAGGTAATTAATGTCTTCAATTCTTTGTAATAGGCTAAGTATGAATTTCTCCTAAATTACTCAGGTAAAAAAAATTGTCTTGAATTATATAAGTGACAAACTTTCAAATATATATTAATTGAATCAGACAACAAGTAAATAGGCTATTAATTGAAGACAACTTTTTATTTATTATAAATATAATATTTATGAATGTTCATATTCATCATTATTTCCTATGATTATGAAATCACATTAATTGTAGATTAGAAAATTGTGCCTATAAATAAAAAGCATATGTTATATATTTCACACAATACTGAATAGTGAATGAGAATTTTTCTTTTTTTTTTCTTTTTACTCTTTCTTTCTTTCTCTTCTCATCTTTCCCTTTATTTCATAACATATCATTTGCATAAATGCTCTAATAAAGGTATTCTTCTCCCTAGTTATTTTAACAATTTTCTCTACTTCTTTTACCTTATTTGCTATATCCTTGCAAGAATACTAGCAAAGAATCGTATGGTAATTTTTGTATGATCAACACTTTAATTCAACTTTTTAAAGTTTATAAAGTGTACTTTCAATTATTAATGTTAACACCATTGTGAAAAATGATGACATAGTGAATTTAAATAATGACTCGACAATTAAATAATAACAAAGCATGCTTAAAATTTAATTATTCAAAGTTCTATCTCGTAAAGTGTGAAATAAATTTCTTAATTGATTATGAGTTTCCCAAACACCACTCAGATGACCAAACGTATAGGTTAGCCAAAATATCTTAATTATAACTTTCCAAAAATTTAACACATACAAATATAGTGTTCCTATGCCCATCTGCTACGGAAAACATATAGATCCAAATAATAAACAGTCGCATTCATAGAGTGTCATTGTGAGGAAAATCTAAAAGTTGGGACAAAATAATAGCAAAGAAGTCGGAATCCCATTCCACACGTTGTGACTCATCATATGGTTGTTTATTAGTCCATATAATCAACTTTCATACAAACACCAATAGTATATAATGACCACATCAACATTGCCCTTTTAAATAGGGACAATAATAATTATTATTATTATTATAACCACATCAATTGTGAAATATTTTACAGAGTTGGATCATGATAATAAAAGAATTGTATTGCGGAGGGAGTTAAGATACTACAGTATATTATTAAAAAGTTGGCTAAAATACATGTAAAATGCTAAGTTGCATTTTTTAAATGTCATGATATATAATAAAATATTAAAAAATATGGTATCACAAAAACCATTAACTTTAATAGTAATTTGAATGATAGGGAAGTTGATAGTTAAAACATGAAACATTAGGTCCTAGATTTAAAATTTTAAAAGTTAGGGACATGATGTGCAACTGATTCAAAGTTCAAGGAAGTTTAGTGTATTTTAGCCTGTAAAGTTTTATGATTTTATGCACCCCCTTATGTTCTTAATATAAGATATATTTGAAAAGTTGATCTTGGTCCTAAATGTAAAACAGGTTTTTATATTTGTCAATCTTTTCCTAATTTATCTCTATTGATGCCGCTCCCTCAACAATAATCAAGGAGGAGAAGGAATGAGTGAATTAAAAAAGATGACTATGGTGTTGTAGAAAATACATGTCCTATTAACTAACTTAACTAGCTTCTTTAATTTAATCAAATTAGGTAAATATATCTTATCCTAAGAATAGGGGGAGTATATGTCTATTGTTGTCTTAATCTAATCAAATTATGACTAAAAAAGAATTTAACTTCTCCGTTTTTGAGACGCATAGAAAAATAAGTCAGTTATGAAAGACTTTATAAAGTTAGAATATGACTACAATAGAAATTAATTTCCACCACACACTTTAAAAAATTTAAAACAAATAATGAGCAGTCTCTTTCATTAACTATCAAAAGTGTGGAAAATTTGAAAGTTGGAACCAAACTGATCGATAGCATGACCCAACTTTTAAAAGTGGAATTGTGGAAAACGTTCAAAAATAAAAAAGTTGAATACAATAATTTTGATTGCAACTTTTCCTTTTTTAACACGCACAATAATACCAAGTCAATTGTGAAATTAAGAATTTTACTAATTTGCGTTGGAGCCAAGTGTTATGCATACATTGGTTTAATATTTTTTTCCAAATAAATGTGATATGATATTTTTTTATTTTAAGTATTCCTTGCAAATGAAAAAAAATCAACAATTTAGGTGTGTTTGAATTTGAGGTGGTAAAAGTAACTTTTTTTCAATCTGATTTTTGAAAACGTAAGATAAAATAAAAGCTAGACTATGTAATGTAATTTATTATTGAATTGACTTTTGAAAAAGTCAGTTGGGTGTATTGAAACTTGTTTGGATGAGTAATGTAAAAAGTAAATTTGGATGTAAAATGACTTAAAATGATATGAATTTAATAAAATAAAAATACTCAATATATTATTGAAAAAAATTTGAAAGTTACTAAATTACTTTAATTTCTGAAAAAATTGGACAAAAATTCCCCTTTAAAAATTTAATTGGTGAGAATGACCTCAATAAGAGTACTATTATCTATATAAACTTATCAGGTTATTCATGCCAATTAAATTTCTAATGAGAGAGTTTTTCCCTATCTTCCTTAAATTTTATTATTTATTTTTTAATTTGGATACTTTCATAAAACAACAACAACAACAATAAAGCTTTTAGCCTACTAGGTGGGGTCGGCTACATAAATCGCACGATGTCATTGTTCTCTGTTGAAAACCATATCTTTAAAATTAGGGTGCTCGATGTAATTAGAAAATAATATCAAGAGTGCTAGATGCACTAAAAAAATGATTAGGTACTAAATATGGACATTTATTTTCATAGAGTTTTGACTATAAAAGACTTTACAAATTAAAGCTAGATTATAACTACAAAATATAATTTTGTGCATATATAAATTGACAATTTCTTTTCTCCAAATAATGAATAATCTCCTTTTCATTAACTATCCTTGGGCGAAAAATTTAAAAGTTAGGACAAAAATTTTAACAAAATGTTGGAATCCCATTCCACACGTCGGGACTACGCATGTGGTTGTTTATTAGTTTATAATCAACTTTCATACAGACACCTATAGAATTACCACATTCATGAGCTATTTCACCATTATTCTGTCAAATTTTTTTATTTTTCTTTTCTTGACTTATTTTGCTATATCCTTGCAAGAATACTAACAACGAATTGTACGGTAATTTTCATATAATCATTGCTATAATCCAACTTTTTAAAGTTGAATAACCGGCATATACAACTTTTTAAGGTTTGTAAAGTATGTTTTAAATTATATGATATTAACACCGTTGTGAAAAATGGGGACATAGCAAATTTAAATGATAACTCAACAATTTAATACTAACAAAACATGCTTAAAATTTAATTATTCAAAATTTTATCTCATAAAGCGTAAAATAATATTTTAAATTCATTATGAGGTTCGTAAACATCCCTCATATGACCAAACATATAGGTTAGCTAAAGCATCTTGATTATAACTTTGCCAAATTTAACACGTACGAATATAATGTTCTTACACCCGTCAACTACGGCAAACATATGGATCTAAATAATGAATATAATCTCATTCATGAAGTGGTATTGTGAGGAAAATCTAAAAGTTGGGACACAAATAATACTAGTGGAACTTACCTAAAGTTTAAGGAAGTTTTGTATATTTTAGTCTGCAAAGTTTGATGAATTTATGTATATGTATATTGCTATTAATGGGCAAGAGTATCAAGTAAATGACCAAAGATTTTTTTAAAAAAAAGTTGAATTACGAATAAAAAAAAATAACTTGGCCGTTTTTGAGACGCATAAAGTAAAAGAAGAAGTCAATAATGAAAAACTTTATAAAAGTAGAATATGACTACAAAAGAAATTTCCACCATACACACTAACAAATTTTGTCCAAATTATGAACAATCTCTCTCATTAACTATTTAAGTGTGGAAAGTTTGAAAGTGGGGACCAAACTAATCGATAGTATAGCCCATCTCTTAAAATTTGAATGGTGAAAGACTTCAATAAAAAGTTGAAAGCAATAATTTCGAATGTAACAACATAAATGATATTTTTGCAATTTAAATATTCTTTGTAAACAAAATAAAGAATTTGATTGTAAACATATTAAAAGAAGTTAAGAATAACAAAAATACACTGATTCCACCTCTAATGATAGAGATAGAACATGAGTGTCTCATCACTATTTCATATATTTTTTAAGGAGTTGATAAAAAATGTTAATTAATCATCTCATATTTCGTCACGATATGTTAAATATTTCGTCACATATCATTGCCTCAATTTTGGTCGCTAGAAATATTTTTTCCCCCAATAATTATAAAGTTAGTCAAATAAAAAATAAAAGTACTTTTACATTGAGTCATCCAAAGTAAATTTTATAGAATACTCCTCCGGTGTTTAATATAAGACATATTTAGAAAGTTGATGTATGTCTTAAATTTGAAACATCATTTTCATGTTTGTTAATTATTTTTTTCAAATTTTCCCCTATTAATGCTCCGTTAACAACAATCAATAAGGGAAGGGAATCTAGGAATTTTGAAAGATTATGACACTTTAGAAAATATATATCATATTAACTAACTTAACTAACTTTCTTATTCCAATCAAATTAGGTAAATATATATCATATTAAAGACTGAAAGGAGTAATATAAATGCAAAAGGCAATGAAACATCAAACATCAAAATCAAAGTGAATGGAGTTATGCAACATTAAACATATCTTTAAGAAAATATTTACGGGTAAAGTGGTATTTAAGTGGTATTCCTGATATTATTTTTTAATAGCATCTAGTACTCTATATCATAAATAAGATTAGGGTATTTGATATAATTGGAAAATAATATCAAGGTGATAGGTGCACTAATGGGCCATGTGTAACCCCCTGCCTTAATTACTGTAATTAATATTCGATAATGCATAATAAAAAGGGGTTTGAGATCGTCGGATAGTTCAAAACGTATTAAATTACCTACCAAGCAGTAGGACCTTCCAAAATTTTCAAAACTTCTTTCCTATCCGGGTCTCGTTTTCAATTACCGAATATAATCACCTGTGCAGTTAATTTACATTCACATATATCAGAGTTCGTAATTAAAACCCCGGCAACCCCCGGGTTCAACTATAAATGTAGAGTTCAAACCCTGATTAGGGAATTACAAAACCAAGTATTCAGACTATATACATCTCAAAATGTTCTACAGTAATCCCTATCCAAAATGATTAACCAACAAAAGCCATACTAATGTCCCTAGGAAGCTCTAACCGCTCCGGGTCACACGCTTCTCCTTGGAGCCAATCGCCCTGTCTGAAAGGTTAGTTCAAAGGAAAGAATGAGATTCAAAAGAATCCCAGTAGTAACTAAACATTTATACCACACATAAGCACATAGCATGTAAGCAAATCATCATGCAGCAGCAGCACATATCACACTCCACCCTCATCCCCTTTCTCCGCCGGGAAGGCACACAGCCCTAACCCGAACCGTTGTTAGCTACTCAGGGACTATTGGCGTGGCAGTGCATAAACATAGCCTTATAGCTCATACAGCTATCCGGCTCTCACAAATGGCCCGTCGGCCTCACATATAGCCTTTCGGCTCACATATCACATATATCACACTTCATCATCATCCCCTTTCTCCGCCGGGAAGGCACACTGCCTAAACCCGAACCGTTGTTAGCTACTCAGGGACTATTGGAATGACAGTGCTAACACAAATCCACAAAGATCACAGCATACGAATCCATTCCCAATCAACGATATCACACACATGCAATGTATCATATATGGTACGAAAGAAAAGTCACTACCTGATCCCTTCCTGATGTCTCTGGGCACAGTAGGCTCACGAGGATAGCAGATGTCAAATCCTATAATCAAATAGGGACATTTGGTTAATTTCCTTTTCCAAGTTCTTAATTCAATAACACTCTAAGTTGGTATTCATTTGGACTCTTTAGATGGCCATTAAATGCCTAAACATATGCCTAAAGGGTTGGGTTAACTATCCCCAAAGATCCCCCTTTAGAAAGCTAACCACTGATTTTTGGTCTCTTCACTCGAGCACAGAAGGCCGTGCTCGAGCATGACTCCCGCTCTCACTCGAGCACACATGCGAGTGACCTCCAGCGAGTGCTTGCCCGAGAGCAAACTTCACTACAATTCCACACTCTCACTCGAGCACAAGAGGCTGTGCTCGAGCAGAGACCTCGCCAGCACCCGAGCACCACGGAAGTGAGGCTTGCGAGTGACGACCCGAGAGTATCCCTCAACATCTTCCTCCACATTTACTCGAGCACGAACACCTGTGCTCGAGCACTGATCCTCAATGCTCGCGAGCACAAGGAAGTGCGGTCCCGCGAGTGTCCACCCGAGAGCAACTCCACTCCCAGGCAACAGATTCACTCGAGCACAACTCCAGTGCTCGAGTGATCTCCCAATGCTTGCTCCCAATACTCGTGAGTGCCAGCGCACTCTTGGCAACCACGCACGAGTGATCACCCGAGACGCTCACCCCCAGTGATTTCAGGCACCCTCACTCGAGCACAACATGCTTACTCGCGAGCACATTCATCCTGTGCTCGAGTGAGTTCTTCCCTCACTCGAGAAATCACCTCAGAAACCAGATCGCAGCAACTGGTAAACTTCTCCAAAATCCACCAAATGGACTCCAAGGGTTCTTAAACTTGTGTCAAAGCTCATTATCACTTATTTCAACACAAGGAACCCATTGGCAACCACAACCAACCCAAATTCAACTCATTCAACACATTCTCTCTCTAAATCATCAAATCACTCAAAACCTCCTTCTAATAACTTTCCTTATACAACTTCAAATCGATTTCTAATCACTCCCAAATGTCAAAACTGACCAAATGAACAGTGACCCACTAATCCAAGCCTACCCTTTAATTAACATCATGATTAGGACAAATTTCCAGAATTCTCATTGATTAGGCAAACATCTTGACATATATATCAAAATGCATTACAAACCTACCTCTTCAACTTGCTGAAATCAACACCTTGATTCCACCAACTTTCAGATTTGTCCCACAATCAAACACCACCAATGGAAATTCTGAAATCATAGAAACCAAGCTCTCAACCTCTTGGTCAACATTAGTGAAGGGTAGCTAAGCATATAAGATCATTTACCTTGACCAATTTCAAGCCCTTAGTTTCTCTTTCTTGCTTACACCGCCGGAAATGGAAGAAAATGGAGAGAGAATAGTGATGATCATTTCCTTCCCTTCCTCCCATGCACTTGGCCAACTAAGAGGGAGAGAGAAAGAGTTTGAAAATGTTGACTCATCCAATGGCTCTCATTTGGACACTTGTCACCATCTCATCCTTCCCACTTATGAGTGCATATAACTCATTCACACTAGATTCCACCCCTTGATCTTCCAATCTCAACCATTGATCTTGATTACCAAAGGGTTTTCTCATCAATAACTAACCAGACGGTTGGTAAATTTACCGTTTTACCCCTGTTTAGCACAATACTTATTAAATCATGAATAATGATCTTATTATCACATTACACAACATAAACTTCAAATATGATTAATTAACATTAATTACATCATTTGAAGTCATAATTCCTTGATTAAAATCCAGGATGTTACAATTCTCCCCCCGACAATTTAATTTCGTCCTCGAAATTGTTACACTACTTGAGCCATAAACGCCGGATATCTTCTTCGCATATCTTCCTCCACTTCCCAAGTTGCTTCCCTCGAAGTCATTCCCTTCCAGATCACTTTCACATATGGAATACTCCTGTGTCTGAGCCGTCGCTCCTCTCGATCAATAACTTGCTCTGGCTCCACTGCATATGTGAAATTGTCTTGAAGCTCGACATCTTCATACCCAGTGATATGAGATGGATCCGGTTGGTACTTTTTCAATTGAGAAACGTGGAATACATCATGGAGTCTGCTCAAGCTCGGAGGTAGAGCTACTCGATAAGCAACAGGCCCAATCCTCTCAAGGATTTCAAAAGGACCTATGTATCTTGGGCTTAACTTCTTCCTCTTGATCGCTCGTCCAACGCCCGTGACAGGAGATACTCTCAGAAAAATGTGATCTCCAACCTCAAATTCTAGGGGTCGTCTTCTCTTGTCAGCGTAGCTTTTTTGTCGGCTCTGCGCTGCAAGTAACCTCTTTCGAATAATCTGAATCTGTGCTGAGGTCTGATCAACAAGATCCGGTTCGTAAAGCTTCCTCTCGGATAGCTCGTTCCAGCACAATGGTGATTGACACCGTCTTCCATACAACGCTTCATACGGAGCCATCTGAATGCTCGCATGATAGCTATTGTTGTAGGCGAATTCCGCAAGTGGAAGAAAACGATCCCAACTTCCCTTAAAATCGAGAACACAGGCTCGCAACATATCTTCCAGTGTCTGGATTGTTCTCTCTGACTGTCCATCCGTCTGTGGATGATAAGCTGTGCTGAACCACAATTGAGTTCCCAAGGCTTCATGCAACGCTTTCCAGAATCTAGAAGTAAATCGAGGATCTCGATCAGAAATGATATTCGTCGGTGTACCATGGAGCTTCACAATCTCACGAATGTAAATCTCTGCTAGTTTATCAGGAGAATAACCAGCATTGATTGGTATGAAGTGAGCTGACTTCGTTAATCGATCTACAATAACCCAGATCGCATCATAGTTTCTGATCTTGGGCAAGCCCACAACCAAATCCATGGTTACACTTTCCCATTTCCATTCCGGAATCTCTGGGCTCTGGAGTAATCCAGGTGGTCTCTGGTGCTCAATCTTCACTTTCTGACAAGTGAGGCATCTCGCCACATACTTTGTCACATCACTCTTCAAACCCGGCCACCAATATACCGATTTCAGGTTATGGTACATCTTGGTCATACCAGGATGAAGGGTGTATCGGCTCTTATGCGCCTCATCCAGAATCTTCTGCCTCAATTCCGCCTTAAGTGGAACACAAACTCTTTTCTGGTAGCGTACTAATCCACGAGGCGATAGGTCATAACCTGGGACTTCTCCCCGTTCAATTCGAGTCAAATTGCGCTGTATCCAGTCATCTTGCCCCTGAGCTTCTTCAATCTCAGTTCTTAGATCATTTTCCTCTTGGAAAACAGTGTAGGTGGCACAGATGATCTGGTTTGTCAAATTCAAATCACGAAAATCTTCAATTAATTTCTTCTCTTGTATCATCATAGCTGCAACAAGCACGGTCTTTCGACTAAGAGTATCAGTGACTACATTGGCTTTACCTGGATGATATTTGATTTCCAGGTTGTAGTCTTTAAGCAATTCCATCCAGCGACGCTGTCTCATGTTCAGTTCTTTTTTATCATACAAGTATTTAAGGCTCTTGTGGTCGCAGTACAGTTCCACAGTCACACCATACAGGTAATGACGCCAAATCTTCAAAGAAAACACAATGGCCGCAAGCTCCAGATCATGAGTGGGATAATTCAATTCATGAGGCCTGAGCTGTCGAGAGGCGTAGGCCACCACACGTCCCTGCTGCATAAGGACACACCCTAATCCCTGCCCACTGGCATCAGAGTACACAACATATGTCGTACTGGGATCGGGCAAAATCAACACTGGTGCCGTAGTCAACCTCTCCTTCAGCTCCACAAAACATTTTTCACATCTCTCGTCCCACACAAACGGCTGATCCTTTCTCGTGAGCTTGGTCATTGGTAACGCAATACGGGAGAAATTCTGAATGAATCTCCGGTAGTATCCGGCAAGACCCAGAAAACTGCGTACCTCTGCCACAGATTCTGGCCTCTTCCAGTCCAGTACTGCTTCCACTTTACTGGGATCCACAGAGACTCCTTCTTGCGAGATAACATGGCCGAGGAATCTCACCTCCGATAGCCAAAACTCGCACTTACTCAATTTGGCATATAATTGTTTCTCACGCAAAATATTCAGCACAACTCTCAGATGATGCTCATGCTCCTCCATACTCTTGGAATATATCAGAATGTCATCGATAAACACAACAACAAACTGATCCAAATACTGTCGAAAGATACGGTTCATGTAGTCCATGAAAACCGCAGGCGTATTGGTTAGCCCAAATGGCATCACCAGAAACTCATAATGACCATACCGGGTCCTGAAAGCAGTTTTTGGAACGTCCTCTGCTTTCACTCGCAGCTGATGATACCCTGACCTTAGATCAATCTTTGAGAATACGCACGATCCAGATAACTGATCTAAAAGGTCATCAATTCGAGGAAGTGGGTACTTATTCTTGATAGTAACCTTATTCAATTCTCTGTAGTCGATGCACAAGCGAAGACTCCCATCCTTCTTCTTTACAAACAACACTGGAGCTCCCCAAGGCGACACACTGGGTCTGATGAACCCTTTTTCAAGCAAATCTTCTATTTGTTTCTTTAGCTCCGCCATCTCATTTTGGGCCATACGATATGGGGCCTTTGAAATAGAACCCGCTCCAGGCGTAATATCAATTGGGAATTGAACTTCCCTCTCAGGAGGCAATCCGCTAAGGTCATCCGGAAACACCTCAGGGAATTCATTTACCACGGGTATATTACTCAAGGTTTCACCAGTTTCCCCCTGAACGGAGAAGAATACCATATACCCCTGGCAACCCTTCTCAATATACTTCTCAGCTTTAGCCGTAGAAAGGAAATTCATACTCGCATTCACAACCTCAGCCCTCTGAGAAACAGGATATACTATCCTCTTCTTCCCACAATCAAGCAATACGTTGTTTGCCGTTAACCAATCAAAACCCAAGATGACTTCCAATTGGTAAAGCGGTAGACAAATCAGGTCTATAACAGACTGGTGCCCTTCCACAGTTATAACACAATTCAGACAAACTTCTGTGGTCAAGGCTTTAACACCCATCGGAGTTGATACTACCAAATCGAATGGTAATTTATGCACATGCATACCCAGGCGTTTCACACAATCATACGCAATAAAGGAATGACTGGCACCTGAGTCGAACAATGCTTGTAATAGATAGCCATTTAGAGAGATTTTACCTTGTATCAACTCAGGAGATCTACGGGCCTCCTCGTGGGTCATTGCAAACACTCGACCCTGTGTCTTCGGCCTCTGTTCGGCTCTTGGTTGCTGACAATCCTTGGCAAGATGTCCTGGCCGCTTGCAGTTGAAACAAACCATCTCTCCCTGACAGTTTTTCCCATAATGCGATTTGTTGCAACGGCGACATTTCTCCTCAGTCACAAATCTCTGAGGTTCACGGTCTCTGGGCTGATAGGGCTTCTTATCACTGCCCTTGAATGTCGAGAATCCTTGCCCTTTCTGCTTCGGGGCGGCGTTACCCTTACTGGGTTCACTGCGGTGGCTAGTAACTCCGGCAGGATACAACTCTCTCAAGTTATTCTCTGTAATCCTGCACTGTTCAACCGCCTTGTTGAACTTAGTGAATTGATGCGTAGCCAGGCGCTTCCTCAACTTCCGCCTCAGACCGCGAATAAACATATCAGAACTCCATTCTTCATCATCCTTAAACCGGAGATAGGAGGAGTATCGAGCCAACCGAACAAAATGGGACAAATAATCGTCAAAGCTCTCTGTGTCCCCTTGCCTGATATTAAGGAATTCTGTTTCCTTCTCCAGCCGCACTGATTTGGGAAAGTACTTCTCGTTGAACTCTTGTTGGAACAGCTCCCAAGTCAATGGCGTCTTATTACTCTTCAATGTTGAGGCGATATTCCGCCACCAACGATCCGCATCACCCTCTAGTTTGTAGACTGCCAACCGTGGCTTTACATCGTCTGGACAACAAAGTACTTCAAATATTTTCTCCAGCCTATACAACCAATCTTCAGCCGATTGAGGGTCGAACCTTCCTCTGAATGCCGGAGGTAGATGCTTACAGAATCTGTTGACCCAAAACTGCAGATCTCTTTCCTCTCTGAGCGGCATTCCCTGAGACTCTCGATTCAGAGCAACATGAGGTGGGGACTCCTGAGGTCGTGTTGACCCCTCAGCAGTATCCTCAGGTCGGGTCTCCTCTTGAGTTTCTTTCGCAGTAGACTGAGCCGAAACTTCCTTATTCTTTGCCTTCTCTGCTCTGAGCTCGTCTCTTAGCTCAGTGATCATATCCCGCTGATCCCTAATCAGACCCATTAATTCTTGCATTGCATCTGGTGGATTTTCATCATCGACCTCCACCACAGGGTCTGCACGTGGAACTTTGGGGCGTCCTCTAGTTTTCTTCATTCTACAAACAACTTGCCCCATTAATTCAACAGAAATGGTATGCACATATAGTCACAAGCTTATAGATATCCACATCAATAAAACATATATGTGCATACACCACAATCATCAACAGATACTCTTATATCCCTAAAACCAACTAAGGGATCTATCCTAGCAACCTCTACCCTTGCCAGGAACTTGGCTCTGATACCAAAATGTAACCCCCTGCCTTAATTACTGTAATTAATATTCGATAATGCATAATAAAAAGGGGTTTGAGATCGTCGGATAGTTCAAAACGTATTAAATTACCTACCAAGCAGTAGGACCTTCCAAAATTTTCAAAACTTCTTTCCTATCCGGGTCTCGTTTTCAATTACCGAATATAATCACCTGTGCAGTTAATTTACATTCACATATATCAGAGTTCGTAATTAAAACCCCGGCAACCCCCGGGTTCAACTATAAATGTAGAGTTCAAACCCTGATTAGGGAATTACAAAACCAAGTATTCAGACTATATACATCTCAAAATGTTCTACAGTAATCCCTATCCAAAATGATTAACCAACAAAAGCCATACTAATGTCCCTAGGAAGCTCTAACCGCTCCGGGTCACACGCTTCTCCTTGGAGCCAATCGCCCTGTCTGAAAGGTTAGTTCAAAGGAAAGAATGAGATTCAAAAGAATCCCAGTAGTAACTAAACATTTATACCACACATAAGCACATAGCATGTAAGCAAATCATCATGCAGCAGCAGCACATATCACACTCCACCCTCATCCCCTTTCTCCGCCGGGAAGGCACACAGCCCTAACCCGAACCGTTGTTAGCTACTCAGGGAATATTGGCGTGGCAGTGCATAAACATAGCCTTATAGCTCATACAGCTATCCGGCTCTCACAAATGGCCCGTCGGCCTCACATATAGCCTTTCGGCTCACATATCACATATATCACACTTCATCCTCATCCCCTTTCTCCGCCGGGAAGGCACACTGCCTAAACCCGAACCGTTGTTAGCTACTCAGGGACTATTGGAATGACAGTGCTAACACAAATCCACAAAGATCACAGCATACGAATCCATTCCCAATCAACGATATCACACACATGCAATGTATCATATATGGTACGAAAGAAAAGTCACTACCTGATCCCTTCCTGATGTCTCTGGGCACAGTAGGCTCACGAGGATAGCAGATGTCAAATCCTATAATCAAATAGGGACATTTGGTTAATTTCCTTTTCCAAGTTCTTAATTCAATAACACTCTAAGTTGGTATTCATTTGGACTCTTTAGATGGCCATTAAATGCCTAAACATATGCCTAAAGGGTTGGGTTAACTATCCCCAAAGATCCCCCTTTAGAAAGCTAACCACTGATTTTTGGTCTCTTCACTCGAGCACAGAAGGCCGTGCTCGAGCATGACTCCCGCTCTCACTCGAGCACACATGCGAGTGACCTCCAGCGAGTGCTTGCCCGAGAGCAAACTTCACTACAATTCCACACTCTCACTCGAGCACAAGAGGCTGTGCTCGAGCAGAGACCTCGCCAGCACCCGAGCACCACGGAAGTGAGGCTTGCGAGTGACGACCCGAGAGTATCCCTCAACATCTTCCTCCACATTTACTCGAGCACGAACACCTGTGCTCGAGCACTGATCCTCAATGCTCGCGAGCACAAGGAAGTGCGGTCCCGCGAGTGTCCACCCGAGAGCAACTCCACTCCCAGGCAACAGATTCACTCGAGCACAACTCCAGTGCTCGAGTGATCTCCCAATGCTTGCTCCCAATACTCGCGAGTGCCAGCGCACTCTTGGCAACCACCCACGAGTGATCACCCGAGACGCTCACCCCCAGTGATTTCAGGCACCCTCACTCGAGCACAACATGCTCACTCGCGAGCACATTCATCCTGTGCTCGAGTGAGTTCTTCCCTCACTCGAGAAATCACCTCAGAAACCAGATCGCAGCAACTGGTAAACTTCTCCAAAATCCACCAAATGGACTCCAAGGGTTCTTAAACTTGTGTCAAAGCTCATTATCACTTATTTCAACACAAGGAACCCATTGGCAACCACAACCAACCCAAATTCAACTCATTCAACACATTCTCTCTCTAAATCATCAAATCACTCAAAACCTCCTTCTAATAACTTTCCTTATACAACTTCAAATCGATTTCTAATCACTCCTAAATGTCAAAACTGACCAAATGAACAGTGACCCACTAATCCAAGCCTACCCTTTAATTAACATCATGATTAGGTCAAATTTCCAGAATTCTTATTGATTAGGCAAACATCTTGACATATATATCAAAATGCATTACAAACCTACCTCTTCAACTTGCTGAAATCAACACCTTGATTCCACCAACTTTCAGATTTGTCCCACAATCAAACACCACCAATGGAAATTCTGAAATCATAGAAACCAAGCTCTCAACCTCTTGGTCAACATTAGTGAAGGGTAGCTAAGCATATAAGATCATTTACCTTGACCAATTTCAAGCCCTTAGTTTCTCTTTCTTGCTTACACCGCCGGAAATGGAAGAAAATGGAGAGAGAATAGTGATGATCATTTCCTTCCCTTCCTCCCATGCACTTGGCCGACTAAGAGGGAGAGAGAAAGAGTTTGAAAATGTTGACTCATCCAATGGCTCTCATTTGGACACTTGTCACCATCTCATCCTTCCCACTTATGAGTGCATATAACTCATTCACACTAGATTCCACCCCTTGATCTTCCAATCTCAACCATTGATCTTGATTACCAAAGGGTTTTCTCATCAATAACTAACCAGACGGTTGGTAAATTTACCGTTTTACCCCTGTTTAGCACAATACTTATTAAATCATGAATAATGATCTTATTATCACATTACACAACATAAACTTCAAATATGATTAATTAACATTAATTACATCATTTGAAGTCATAATTCCTTGATTAAAATCCAGGATGTTACACCATGAACTTATTAGTATGCTAAAGACCTAAATACAACTATGAGCAGTTATATCCTCATTCCAGATTAATTAAATAAAAAATATTATATATTTTTTTTAAAGAAAAAAGCATAGTGCCTTCCCATTCCACTTTCCTATAGTTCCATCTTCCTCATATTTATTCGCTCCATGATAACATATACGTCTATCTATCTCAAATCTCAATGACCTATTTTGTTTGTCTGCATGGGAAGTTAAGATACCAAATTATGGTATTAAGAAGTTTTTTGATTTTTACCTTGGAGAGGCATATTATTTGTAAAGAATCAATTCATTTTAGTCGATTATTCGGATAACTAGTAAAAGCGCTAGACATCAAATGACCAAAGGTTAAAAAAAATGGGAAGAAGGAGCGGTGAATAATGAAAAGGAAGGCAGGGCGGGAAACACGTTAGAAGAAAGGGTTTAGGAAGAGAGGCGTGTGGAAAACGCGGGGAGGTAGGGGGAGGTGGTTGGGAGGGTAGTGGGAAGGGGTTACGGTTGACGAACGCGTACTTTTTTTTTTTTGTAAAGAACAATGAAGGAATGGTGACAATAACGTGGGAGATAGACATAATTAATTAAAAAGCAATTATTATTATGTTTTCAAAAAAGGAGGGGGCAAGTGATTGTGAGGTGTGTATAGAAGGAATTCATAAGTAAAATAATAAAGCACTTCACGAGAGGGATTTGATGGGGTGCGTCACTTGCACGTGATACATCTTCATCCCATTTTCAAATATTATTGTGCGGTCTTCGTAGTTAGGCCTCCGTGGGACCACACCCAGGGCGGATATGGCTAAGCTGTCCTATCCCTTGTTCCTTTCTACATAGTATTGTACGTAATAATTAATTAAATTCGACTCAGCCATCATTCATGATTTTCATTCGGAAAGGTGAAACAAAATATTCGAATATAACTTTTGCATTCATATATCTTATCGGACATCAAAAAGAAAATAAAAGGGGAAAAAATACTCGTTTTTGCCATGTAAACTGAAACTCAAAATTTGCTTTTTAGTTCCATAAGGTGACATTATAAATAGTAGCCCTGTTTTTAAGAATTGTATATCCATCATCAAAACAGAAAATTTCTTAGCAAAAGCCTCTTTGATTGACATTGTCATGGATGGTTCCTGCAATATTGTTGTGTTCCTTTTTGTTTGGTTACTTACCTTATCAAATGTTGATTTATACGTTTCCGGAGAATCCTCTCAAGTTCAATGCATTCCAAGTGAGTGAGCTGCCTTACTTAAGATGAAGCTTCATCTCTCTGATCCTTCAAATAGACTTGCCTCCTGGTCTCCTCATACAAATTGCTGCAACTGGGCTTCAATTGTTTGCCACAACATCACAGGCCATGTTCTTGAGCTTCACCTCTCAACTCCATCTCCTTTTCAGTTCAACGGCTGGTATATATATGAGACATTATGGTTTCATGGTGAGGTACCTCCTTCTTTGTTGCTTGAATTGAAGCATTTAAATTATTTGGATTTGAGCGGTAATGATTTTGGAGACATGCAAATTCCTGATTTTCTTGGCTTAATGACAAGCTTGACATATCTTAACCTATCTAATGCTGGGTTTGGTGGAAGCATTCCTCTTCAATTTTGGAATCTTTCCAATCTCATCTATCTTGACCTTGGAGGCAATGATTTGGAAGGAAACATTCCTCATCAAATCGGAAAGCTGTCCAATTTGCAATATCTTGATCTCAGAGGTAATGAATTTAATGGAAGCATTTTTCATCAAATTGGAAATCTCTCCAATTTGCACTATCTTGACCTTGGATTTAATAGTTTCAAAGGAAGCATTCCACGTCAAATTGGAAACCTCTCAAATCTAATCAATCTTCATCTCGGAGGTTATAATCAAAATGACATGGGTGGATATAGATTGTCAATTGCTCTTGAAAATCTTCAATGGGTTTCGACTCTTTCTTCTTTACAATATCTTGAGCTGAGTTATGTGAACCTATCCAATAACTTTGATTGGTTGCAGGTTCTACATTCACTTCCCTCTTTGAGAGAGTTGCACTTGTCCGTATGTTATTTCACCCATTATTATGAACCATCCACCTTAAACTTTTCATCTCTTGGTGTCCTAGAATTTTCTAGTTCTGATTTTGGCACTTCATTGATCCCAAATTGGATATTCCAACTGAAAAATTTAGATCGTCTTCAATTAAGTAGTATTGGTTTTTTAAGTTCCATCCCAGAAGGCATTCAAAACTTGACTCTCCTTCAACATCTTGATTTATCTTACAACCAGTTCAACTCTTCTATCCCCGGTTGGTTGTACAGTTTGAGTCATTTAAAGTCTCTCATTCTCTCTCACAACTCCTTGGTTGGCACAATTTCTAGTGACATTGGAAACTTGACCTCTCTTGTTACTCTTGATTTGACTTCTAATATTTTAGAAGGGCTGACTCCAATTTCTATGGGTAATCTTTGCAACTTGAAAGAACTGGCTTTTTCATACAACAAGTGCAACAAAAAAATTTCTGAAATATTAAAAATTCTTTCAACGGGGTGTGTTTGCCCAGCACTAGAGATTTTTTATATGAGTGGTTCTCATATATCTGGCCATTTCACTGATCATATTGGTGTTTTCAAAAATCTTGTTGAACTTGATCTTTCTGAAAACTCCATTCAAGGTCTAATACATAGCTCATTGGGAAATCTTGCATCTTTAAAATATCTTGATCTTTCTAAAAACTCCATTCAAGGTCCAATACATAGCTCATTGGAAAATCTCGCATCTTTAAAGTATCTTGATGTATCTAGCAATGCCGTTCAAGGTGCACTTCCTAGCTCATTAGGAAATCTTAAATCTTTGATATATCTTTCTCTTTGGAACAACACTATTAACAGTTCCATTCCTATATCATTTGGAAATCTAACATCTTTGATGTATCTTGATGTCTCTAAAAATCAACTTGTTGGAAATCCTTTTGATATTCTGAGATCACTCTCTAAATTGAATAGACTTTATTTGGAACATAATCTCTTTGAAGGAGTTGTCAAAGACGCCCACCTTTTTAATTTTACCCAACTGCAAACATTCTCAGCACACAAAAACAAACTCACTTTAAAGGCAGACCCCAATTGGAATCCTTCTTTTCAACTTTTGGTGTGGTTAAGTTTGGCTTCTTGGAATTTAGGTCCCCACTTTCCATCATGGATTCAATCCCTAAAGCATCTTTACCATTTGGACATATCAGACACCAAGATTTTTAATTCTATTCCAACTTTGTTTTGGGGCACAATTGGCAATCTTGATTATTTGAATCTCTCCCACAATCATATTAATGGAGATCTTTCGAATATACTGATAAACATCACTACTTCCAATGGTGTTGTTGATCTAAGCTCAAATAAATTACATGGCCAATTACCTTATCTATCACAAAATGTGATGTATATAGACCTTTCAAGCAACGGGTTTTCAGGATCCATTGCTAACTTCTTGTGTCATAAACAAGAGGAGACTAAGGGGTTAAGGTTTCTTAATTTGGCATCAAATAATTTATCAGGTAAAATACCAAATTGTTGGATGAAGTGGCCGAATCTTGTGACAGTGAACTTAGAAAACAACCATTTCAGTGGAATCTTGCACACATCTATGGCATCCTTGTTGGAGTTGCAAATGCTGAACGTTCGCAATAATAGTTTTTCTGGAAATTTTCCTAACTTTCTGAGGAACAAAACCAACCTGATTTTGTTAGATCTAGGAGAGAATCAATTTTCCGGAATGGTTCCATCTTGGGTTGGACAAAGGTTTTCAAGTTTAAAGATTCTTGTTCTGAGATCAAACAAATTCTCTGGTCCAATTCCTCGTCAAATTTGTAACATGAGTGTCTTACAAATCTTGGACCTCGCTCAAAATGAGTTGACAGGATATATGCCAAAATGTGTCCAGCATTTGAGTGCCATGTCGGTAATAAATAGTACTTTAGTTTCTTTCATTTATTTTGAAGCAAATTATGATGATGATCAATTGTTAGTTGAACCATTATTGTTGAAAGGAAGAGTTTATGATTACAGCACCAACCTTGGTCTCGTCACAAGTATTGACATTTCAAATAACAGATTATCTGGAGAGATGCCAACAGAACTTACAAGACTCAAGGGGCTCCATTATCTGAACCTTTCAAACAATCAATTTATTGGCCAAATTCCTCAAAGTATTGGCAATATGGAATCGATGGAGTCTATAGACTTTTCAAGAAACCATTTTTCAGGTGAAATCCCACCAAGCATGTCCAAATTGAGCTTCTTGAACATGTTGAACTTGTCTTGCAATTAAGAATGGAACATTAATTGAAAGATATAATTTGAAAGTATGTCCATCAACTATGTATGAATGTTTGCTTATTAGATTAGTGAATTTATGCACTCAACACTCCCAAAGAAGGAGGAAAAACTAACCAATATGAAAACTTAACCCAACAACACATCCCTCTTATCTCTTAACATCATTCAAACCTGTGTGCACGTGACGAGGAAATCTGATCCTCTCAACCAACCAACATGCCCGCTCAAACATTGACCCCACAACACAGTGTCAATCATCAATTAAAGTAATAAGTTATCTTCCATCCTTAATATAAGATATAATTTATAAGGAAAATCTTGATAAAAGAATGTTGTCAAATTTAAGAATGCTTGATCGAGTCTTATACCCCAACTACGCATCTTTGGTGATGACAAGGACACCGAAGCTTTGATGATGGGCCGCCATTGGTGGTTGCTAGAGCGAGAGCTCTAGCGGATGGGAAGGAGATTTAGGGATTTTTTTATTAAAAAAAAGTAAGGGCACTTATGTAACTTCACACATTTATCAATATTTCAAAATTCCAAATCAATCATTTCAGAATTATCGAAATTCACCACCCTTATTTGTCTTTTACATATTTTGACTGTATTTTTTTTGTCATTTTCCCTTTATTAAATGGAAAAGGTTAAGTGAAGAAAGTAGAAAAAAAGTATTGTAGCAAAAGAAAAGTAGAAAATAGTAAGACCAAATGTAATAAAGCAAAAAACCATCAAAATTATCAAATTTTAGAACGCACATATTCAGAAATTGTTGTTTTTTTTTTTTCACTGCATTTCAACAGCAGACAAATAAAAGGACTAGCAATTGTTAGTGTGTGAACAGATATGAAAAATCAACTGTTACCTAGAGTTGTATTTGTTGCAATAGTTTAAAAGTATTTATTCCAGTTTTTCTGAACTGGGCAGCATATCATCATGTACAAGTGGATTTTTATTTTTGGTGCGATCATGAGTCATCAGCAGTGTGGTCTTGAAGCAAACACTTTGTTTTATATATCACCATATAGAACCCTATGATTTTGAGTTCTCTGCAAAAAAATGCTATTAAATAATCAGGAAGAGTAAAATTTATAGCACTAGACATCAGGCACATGCATTGCCCAACATTTGAAAAATGAGGGACACTATTAATAATTTATGTAAGAAAAAGCATTTACTACCTACGTGTTGCGAGGGATGCACTACACATTTTAGAGGAATAATAGGGGGAAAAAACAACACAAAAAATACAAAGTTGATGAATATATACAGGATTATTATTAATTGAAATATATAAAATATTGGAATGAGAAATATATATACTTTTGTAATGCACCTCTGTGGGAACGGCATACATGACCAACCTCTGCATCATACTATAATTAAGAAAACTATGTTTACAAATTTCAAATCATGTCCACCACCTCGGTTAAAAGAAATTGATTTGATATTTTATTAACAAATAATTTATCTGAGATTTTCATATCTGAAGGTATTTTTTTGGAATTTCCCTTTTTTAAACAAAATCCTTTCTAGCTTAATCAAGGTAATTAATGCTTCAATTCTTTGTAATAGGCTAAGTATGAATGTCTCCTAAATTACTCAGGTAAAAAAAATTGTCTTAAATTATATAAGTGACAAACTTTTAAATATATATTAATTGAATCAGACAACAAGTAAATAGGCTATTAATCGAAGACAACTTTTTATTTATTATAAATATAATATTTATGAATGTTCATATCCATCATTATTTTCTATTCTCTCTCATTATTTCCTATGATTATGAAATCACATTAATTGTAGATTAGAGAATTATGCCTATAAATAGAAAGCATATGTTATGTATTTCACACACTATTAAATAGTGAATGTGAATTTCTCTTTTTTGCTTTCTACTCATTCTTTCTTTCTCTTCTCATCTTTCCCTTTATTTCATAACATATTATCTGCACAAAAGCTCTAATAAAGGTATTTTTCTCTCTAGTTATTTTAACAATTTCCTCTATCTTCTTTTACCTTATTTGCTATATCCTTGCAAGAATACTAACAAAGAATCGTATGGTAATTTTTGGATGATCAACACATTAATCCAACATTTTAAAGTTTATAAAGTGTATTTTCAATTATTAATGTTAACGCCATTGTGAAAAATGATGACATAGTGAATTTAAATAATGACTCGACAATTAAATAATAACAACGCTTGCTTAAAATTTAATTATTCAAAGTTCTATCTCGTAAAGTGTGAAATAAATTTCTTAATTGATTATGAGTTTCCCAAACACCACCCAGATGACCAAATGTATAGGTTAGCCAAAATATCTTAATTATAACTTTGCAAAAATTTAACACATAGAAATATAGTGTTCTTATGCCCATGTACTACGGAAATCATATAGATCCAAATAATAAACAGTCGCATTCATAGAGTGTCATTGTAAGGAAAATCTAAAAGTTGGGACAAAATAATAGCAAAGAAGTCGGAATCCCATTCCACACGTTGTGACTCATCATATGGTTGTTTATTAGTCCATATAATCAACTTTCATACAAACACCAATAGTATATAATGACCACATCCACATTTCCCTTTTAAATGCGGACAATAATAATAATAATCTCAAGTCAGATCAATTGTGAAATATTTTACAGAGTTGGATCATGATAATAAAAGAATTGTATTGCGGAGGGAGTTAAGATACTACAGTATATTATTAAAAAGTTGGCTAAAATACATGTAAAATGCTAAGTTGCATTTTTTAAATGTCATGATATATAATAAAATATTAAAAAATATGGTATCACAAAAACCATTAACTTTAATAGTAATTTGAATGATAGGGAAGTTGATAGTTAAAACATGAAACATTAGGGTCCTAGATTTAAAATTTTAAAAGTTAGGGACATGATGTGCAACTGATTCAAAGTTCAAGGACGTTTAGTGTATTTCAGCCTATAAAGTTTTATGATTTTATGCACCCCCTTATGTTCTTAATGTAAGATATATTTGAGAAGTTGATCTTGGTCCTAAATGTAAAACAGGTTTTGATATTTGTCAATCTTTTTCTAATTTATCTCTATTGATGCCGCTCCCTCAACAATAATCAAGGAGGAGAAGGAATGAGTGAATTAAAAAAAGATAACTATGGTGTTGTAGAAAATAAATGTTCTATTAACTAACTTAACTAGCTTCTTTAATCTAATCAAATGAGATAAATATATCTTATCTTATTCTAGTATATGTCTATTGTTGTCATAATCTAATCAAATTATGACTAAAACAGAATTTAACTTTTCCGTTTTTGAGACGCATAGAAAAATAAGTCAGTTATGAAAGACTTTATAAAGTTAGAATATGACTACAATAGAAATTAATTTCCACTACACACTTTAAAAAATTTAAAACAAATAATGAGCAGTCTCTTTCATTAACTATTAAAAGTGTGGAAAATTTGAAAGTTGGAACCAAACTGATCGATAGCATAACCCAACTTTTAAAAGTGGAATTGTGGAAAACGTTCAAAAAGGATAAAGTTGAATACAATAATTTTGATTGTAACATTTCCCTTTTTAATACGCACAATAATACCAAGTCAATTGTGAAATTAAGAATTTTACTAATTTGCGTTGGAGCCAAGTGTTATGCATACATTGGTTTAAGTGAAAGTAATATATTTTTTCTAAATAAATGTGATATGATATTTTTTTTTATTTTAAATATTCCTTGCAAATGAAAGAAAAATCAACAATTTAGGTGTGTTTGAATTTGAGGTGGTAAAAGTAACTTTTTTTTCAATCTAATTTTTGAAAACGTAAGATAAAATAAAAGTTAGACTATGTAATGTGGTTTATGATTGAATTGACTTTTGAAAAAGTCAGTTGGGTGTATTGAAACTTGTTTAGACGAGTAATGTAAAAAGTAAATTTAGATGTAAAATGACTTAAAATGATATGAATTTAATAAAATAAAAATACTCAATATATTATTGAAAAAAAATTGAAAGTTACTAAATTACTTTAATTTCTGAAAAAAAATTGGAGAAAAATCCCCCTTTAAAAATTTAATTGGTGAGAATGACCTCAATAAGAGTACTATTATCTATATAAACTTATCAGATTATTCATGCCAATTAAATTTCTAATGAGAGAGTTTTTCCCTATCTTCCTTAAATTTTATTATTATTTTTTAATTTGGATACTTTCATTAAACAACAACAACAAAACCTTTAGCCCACTAGGTGGGGTCGGCTACATGAATGGCACGATGTCATTGTACTTTGTTGAAAACCATATCTTTAAAATTAGGGTGCTCGATGTAATTGAAAAATAATATCAAGAGTGCTAGATGCACTACAAAAATGATTAGGTACTAAATATGGACATTTATTTTCTTTGAGTTTCGACTAAAAAAGACTTTACAAATTAAAGCTAGATTATAACTATAAAATATAATTTTGTGCATATATAAATTGACAATTTCTTTTCTCCAAATAATGAATAGTCTCCTTTTTATTAACTATCCTTGGGCGAAAAATTTAAAAGTTAGGACAAAAATATGAACAAACAGTTGGAATCCCATTCCACACGTCGGGACTAAGCATGTGGTTGTTTATTAGTTTATAATCAAATTTCATACAGACACCTATAGAATTACCACATTCATTAGCTATTTCACCATTATTCTGTCAAATTTTTTTTATTTTTCTTTTCTTGACTTGTTTTGCTATATCCTTGCAAGAATACTAGCAACGAATTGTACGGTAATTTTCATATAATCATTGCTATAATCCAACTTTTTAAAGTTGAATAACAGGCATATACAACTTTATAAGGTTTATAAAGTATGTTTTTAATCATATGATATTAACACCGTTGTGAAAAATGGGGACATAGCAAATTTAAATGACAACAATTTAATACTAACAAAACATATTTAAAATTTAATTATTCAAAATTTTATCTCGTAAAGTGTAAGATAATTTTTTAAATTGATTATGAGGTTCGTAAACATCCCTCATATGACCAAACATATAGGTTAGCTAAAGCATCTTGATTATAACTTTGCCAAATTTAACACGTACGAATATAATGTTCTTACACCCGTCAACTACGGCAAACATATAGATCTAAATAATGAATATAATCTCATTCATGAAGTGGTATTGTGAGGAAAATCTAAAAGTTGGGACACAAATAATACTAGTGGCAAAGAAGTTGGACCCACTCCACACGTTCCATTCCACACGTTTTGACTAATTGTGTGGTCGTTTATTAGTCTATATGACCAACTTTCATACGCACACTTATAGAATGACCCGCATTAACATCGCCCTTTTAAATACGGACAATAATAATAGTAACGACAACAACTCAATTGTGAAATATTTTGCACAGTTGGATCATAACAATGAAAGAATTTTCCGCAACGCATAATAATGGGTGTTTTGAGGAGGGAGTTAAGATACTAAACTATATTATTAAAAGGTTAGTTAAAATATATCTCAAATGATAAGTGTTATTTTTTAAATGACTTGGAATATAAAAAAAATAATAATTATAGCTTCATAGAAACTGATAACTTTAACAGTAATTTTAATGGTGGAGAAGTTGATAGTTAAAACACAAAACATTAGGGTCCTAAATTTAAAATTTTAAAGGTAAAGGAGCTGATGTGCAAGTTACCTAAAGTTTAAGGAAGTTTTGTATATTTTAGTCTGCAAAGTTTGATGAATTTATGTTTACAATCAACTTCTTTATTATTTGTAAAGAATCAATTCATTTTAGTCGATTATTCGGATAACTAGTAAAAGCGCTAGACATCAAATGACCAAAGGTTAAAAAAAAGAATGGGAAGAAAGAGCGGTGAATAATGAAAAGGAAGGCAGGGCGGGAAACACGTTAGAAGAAAGGGTTGAGGAAGAGAGGCGTGTGGAAAACGCGGGGAGGTAGGGGGGCGGTGGTTGAGATGGTGGTTACGGTTGGTTGGGACCACACCCAGGGTGGCTATTGCTAAGCTGTCCTGTCCCTTGTTCCTTTCTATATAGTATTGTACGTAATAATTAATTAAATTCGACTCAGCCATCATTCATGATTTTCATTCAGAAAGGTGAAACAATGACTTAAAACTTTATCAAAAAAGGACAATTTAAAAAATTATTTAGACGAGGATGTTTTCCCTTCCTTTTTATGCCATGGATTAGTTTCCCCTAAAATAACAAGAACAAAAAAGGAAGTTAAAAACGAAATTATTTTTTTCATTCAAAAAGGTGAAACAAAATATTCGAATATAATTTTTGCATTCATATATCTTATCGGATATCAAAAAGAAAATAAAAGGGGAAAAATTACTCGTTTTTGCCATGTAATTGTAAACTGAAACTCAAAATTTGCTTTTTAGTTCCACAAGGTGACATTATAAGTAGTAGCCATGTTTTCAAGAATTGTATGTCCACCATCAAAACAGAAAATTTCTTAGCAAAAACCTCTTTGATTGACGTTGTCATGGATGGTTCTTGCAATATTGTTGTGTTCCTTTTTGTTTGGTTATTTACCTTATCAAATGTTGATCTATATGTTTGCAGAGAATCCTCTCAGGTTCAATGCATTCCAAGTGAGCGAGCTGCCTTACTTCAGATAAAGCTTCATCTCTCTGATCCTTCAAATAGACTTGCCTCCTGGTCTCCTCATACAGATTGCTGCAACTGGGCTTCAGTTGTTTGCCACAACATCACAGGCCATGTTCTTGAGCTTCACCTCACAACTCCACCTCCTTTTGAGTTCAATGACAGGACTATATATGAGACATCAGTGTTTGGTGGTGAGGTACCTCCTTCTTTGCTTGACTTGAAGCATTTGAATTATTTGGATTTGAGCGGTAATGATTTTGAAAATATGCAAATTCCTGATTTTCTTGGCTGAATGACAAGCTTGACATTTCTTAACCTATCTCGTGCTTGGTTTAGTGAAAGCATTCCTCTTCAATTTTGGAATCTTTCCAATCTCATCTATCTTGACCTTGGAGGGAATTATTTGGAAGGAAGCATTCCTCATCAAATCGGAAAGCTGTCCAATTTGCATTATATTGATCTCTCAGGTAATGAATTTAATGGAAACATTCCTCATCAAATTGGAAATCTCTCAAATTTGCACTATCTTGAACTTCGACTTGACAGTTTCAAAGCAAGCATTCCACGTCAAATTGGAAACCTCTCAAATCTAATCAGTCTTCATCTCGAATATGGAATTGCTCTTGAAAATCTTCAATGGGTTTCGACTCTTTCGTCTTTACAATATCTTGAGCTGAGTTATGTGAACCTATCCAATGCTTTTGATTGGTTGCAGGTTCTACATTCACTTCCCTCTTTGAGAGAGTTGCACTTGTCCAGATGTGATTTCGCCCATTATTATGAACCATCCGCCTTAAACTTTTCATCTCTTGGTGTCCTAGATCTTTCTGGTTCTGATTTTGGCACTTCATTGATCCCAAATTGGATATTCCAACTGAAAAATTTAGGCCGTCTTCAATTAAATAGTATTGGTTGTTTAAGTTCCATCCCGAAAGGTATTCAAAACTTGACTCTCCTTCAACATCTTGATTTATCTCAAAATCAGTTCAACTCTTCTATCCCTAATTGGTTGTACAGTTTGAGTCATTTAAAGTCTCTCATTCTCTCTCACAACTCCTTGGTTGGCACAATTTCTAGTGACATTGGAAACTTGACTTCTCTTGTTACTCTTGATTTGACTCAAAATATTTTAGAAGGGCCGATTCCAATTTCTGTGGGTAATCTTTGCAACTTGAAAGAACTGGCTTTTTCAAACAACAAGTGCAACCAACAAATTTCTGAAATATTGAAAATTCTTTCAGTGGGGTGTGTTTCCCAAACACTAGAGATTTTTTATATGAGTAGTTCTCATATATCTAGTCATTTCACTGATCATATTGGTGTTTTCAAAAATCTTGTTGAACTTGATCTTTCTGAAAACTCCATTCAAGGTCCAATACATAGCTCATTTGGAAATCTTGCATCTTTAAAATATCTTGATATTTCTGAAAATTCCATTCAAGGTCCAATACATAGCTCATTTGGAAATCTTGAGTCTTTAAAATATCTTGATCTATCTAGCAATGCCATTCAAGGTGCACTTCCTAGCTCATTAGGAAATCTTAAATCTTTGATATATCTTTCTCTTTGGAACAACACTATTAATAGTTCCATTCCTATATCATTTGGAAATCTAACATCTTTGATGCATCTTGATCTCTCTAAAAATTAACTTGTTGGAAATCCTTTTGATATTCTGGGATCTCTCTCTAAATTGAATATTCTTTATTTGGAATATAATCTTTTTCAAGGAGTTGTCAAAGAAGCCCACCTTGTTAATTTTAACCAACTGCAAACATTCTCAGCACACAAAAACAAACTCACTTTAAAGGCCGACCCTAATTGGAATCCTTCTTTTCAACTTTTGGGGAGGTTAAGTTTGGCTTCATGGAATTCAGGTCCCCGCTTTCCATCATGGATTCAACCCCTAAAGCATCTTTACCATTTGGACATATCAGACACCAAGATTTTTAATTCTATTCCAACTTTGTTTTGGGGCACAATTGGCAATCTTGAGTATTTGAATCTCTCCCACAATCATATTGAAGGAGAGCTTTCGAATATACTAATAAACATCACTCTTTCGATGGTGTTGTTGATCTAAGTTCAAATAAGTTATATGGCCAATTACCTTATGTATCACAAAATGTGATGTACTTAGACCTTTCAAGCAATTGGTTTTCAGGATCTATTACTAACTTCTTATGTCATAAACAAGAGGAGACTAAGGAGTTAAGGTTTCTTAATATGGCATCAAATAATTTATCAGGTAAAATACCTAATTGTTGGATGAAGTGGCCAAATCTTGTGACAGTGAACCTAGAAAACAACCATTTCATTGGAATCTTACACACATCTATGGCATCCTTGCTGGAGTTGCAAATGCTGAACGTTCGCAATAATAATTTTTTTGGAAATTTTCCTAGCTTTCTAAGGAACAAAACCAACCTGATTTTGTTAGATCTAGGAGAGAATCAATTTTCCGGAATGGTTCCATCTTGGGTTGGACAAAGGTTTTCAAGTTTAAAGATTCTTGTTCTGAGATCAAACAAATTCTCTGGTCCAATTCCTCGCCAAATTTGTAACATGAATGTCTTACAAATCTTGGACCTCGCTCATAATGAGTTGACAGGATATATGCCAAAATGTGTCCAGCATTTGAGTGCCATGTTGGTAATAAATAGTACTTTAGATTCTTACATTTCTTTTGAAGCATATTATGCTGATGATCAATTGTTAGTTGAACCATTATTGTTGAAAGGAAGAGTTTATGATTACAGCACCAACTTTGGTCTCGTCACAAGTATTGACATCTCAAATAACAGATTATCTAGAGAGATACCAACAGAACTGACAAGACTCAAGGGGCTCCGTTATCTAAACCTTTCAAACAATCAATTTATTGGCCAAATTCCTCAAAGTATTGGCAATATGGAATCGCTGGAGTCTATAGACTTTTCAAGAAACCATCTTTCAGGTGAAATCCCACCAAGCATGTCCAAATTGAGCTTCTTGAACATGTTGAACTTGTCTTGTGTAACACCCCAAATTTTATATTCACCAAATATATTGTAATTATTTGGGAAATTCAATAAAATGGTGAATATTCATGAATTTGGAATTTATGAATTTCATAAATGTTCAATTTCATGGGAAATTGGGCACAAATAATTATGGAATTAATTTGGGTAATTTAAAAAGCCCAATATTAAGGTCCAAAAATGAAGGAATATTAGAGAAAATATTTGTTCCAAAAATAGATGGAAATTGGCCAAAGAAAAATAAGAAAAGAAATTGGATTAGAAAGGTAATGGCAAAATCGTAATTTTGCCAAAATAGCACAAAATAAATTATTTTTCAATTAATTGAAGTTAATTTCAATTAATTAAATAAAATAAAGGTTAAAAATATATTTAGAATATTTTGGTCAATTTAATATGAATTTATGGAAAATTTGAGCAAAAAGTGCAATTTTGACCAAAATTGAGAATTTACGTGTATACGTAACCGAAACATGTTGTGAAACCAATTGAGACGATAGGGAGGGACCCCTAGGTGTCTCCTACATGTGGCATAAAGAAGGAAATATTGGTTGGTCTTAATGAGCATGGTTACATGTACATAAGGTTTATGTACATAAAACTTCATTTTTGGAATTTTGGAAAAATTGTTAAACAATTAAAGCATAATGTTATATATTATAAAATATATGGTGCATCTTCATCTTCAGCTCATTCACGCACAGCAGACCTGAAATAGAGAGAGAGAAAGTTGAGAGAGTTTAGAGAGAGAAAGAGAAGAAAAATCACAAGGTAAGCCGATTTCTCTGACGATTTCGCTTCTAACGCGTATAACTCCGACTATAAGCTACTCCTCTTTGTTCTTTAAGGTTTGGAAAGCTCAAATTTGGTGTTTTACAAGTTAGGGTTTTCAGCCATTTTTGGGAAAAGCTTGTGGGAGCTTGAGGTAACTTCCAAACCTTCGTATATTGACTATTCTGGTTGCTGTAGATAATTTAATCGGTGAAATTTCGCCGGATTGTCTTTGTTTGTAAATTTTGGAAATGTGACATTAGAAGGGTTATGCTGCCCAATTTTAGTTCAAATGGTTGTTATAACTCAATGATAATTAAGAAAACTATGTTTACAAATTTCAAATCATGTCCACCACCTCGGTTAAAAGAAATTGATTTGAGATTTTATTAAGAAATAATTGATTTGAAATTTTCAAATCTGAAGGTATTTTTTTGGAATTTCCCTTTTTTAAACAAAATCCTTTCTAGCTTAATCAAGGTAGTTAATGTCTTCAATTCTTTGTAATAGGCTAAGTATGAATGTCTCCTAAATCACTCAGGTAAAAAAATTTGTCTTAAATTATATAAGTGACAAACTTTCAAATATATATTAATTGAATCAGACAACAAGTAAATAGGCTATTAATCGAAGACAACTTTTTATTTATTATAAATATAATATTTATGAATGTTCATATCCATCATTATTTCCTATTCTCTCTCATTATTTCCTATGATTATGAAATCACATTAATTGTAGATTAGAGAATTATGTCTATAAATAGAAGGGATACGTTATGTAAGGACAATAATATTATTTTAAAAAAAAGAAGGTGGGACCCAATTCTTTTTTTGGATGAGGTATTTAATTTCTTTTCAATTGATAATAGAAACTTCTCTCTCTCTATGGTAGAAAAGCCGAGAACATGAAATTTAGGATTCGTTTGGATCAGTGCTTCATAGCCCAAATGATGAAAGACTAATAGCTAGGTTGGATATTTTTTACATGTTTAGGATAGCTTTCCACAGGTGAACATGTCTCTGGTGCTCTCAGGTGAAACATCTTCTTTCGTCCCTCCAACTCAGGAGGAAGAGGATCAAATGGCAAGAAGTTCTAAGAAGATTAAGAATGGTTATAGGGGGCAGGAGGAAATATACTCCATGGCCATTGGCCGGCACTGGGGTCTAAAGCGTCGGGGGAGTATGAGGGAGGCCATTCGTTTGCTGATAAACTTAAGGGGGTGGACCGGCAAGAGGAATCCTCGGATGACGAAGGGAGTGATGATGAGGGGAGCCTCTCGGATGATAGTATGTCCGATTCCTCCCAAGCTGCAAATGAAAGGGATAGAGTAAGCTCGCTATTCAAGACTGTCGAGAACCCGGGGAAGAATTTTCTGAGTTTCACTTTTTCTGGTAAACTGAGGAAGCGTTTGTATAAGGCATGGCGGAAGGCAGTAATTGTTAAACTACTGGACAGAAACATTGGGTACAAAGCATTACTTACTCGTCTCCAAGCTTTATGGGCCAAGAAAGGAGTCATTAGCCTGATTAACATTGGGCATGGATTCTATGTGGTGAAGTTGTCCAATAGAGAAGACTATTTTAATGCATTAACAGGGGGTCCTTGGATGATATACGATCATTACCTAACTGTTAGGCCATGGGAGCCGAGATTCAGACCAGACAGAGCAACCATTGACAAGGTAGCTGTGTGGGTTAGAATTCCAAAGGTTACTCTTGAATACTATGATGAACAAGTTTTGACAATTATTGGGAACCGGATAGGTGAAACTTTGAAGGTTGATATGAATACGTCGTGCCATATTAGAGGGCATTATGCGAGAATCTGTGTGTTAGTGGACCTTGGGAAACAACTTATGTCGGGATTATACTTAGATGGTGTGGAATACTATCTAGAGTATGAGGGCCTTCATATGCTCTGTACGGGTTGTGGTTGTTATGGCCATTGTGTAGAGTCTTGCCCTACCAGAGCGAAAATTAATGAGCAGCATGATCAGATGGGTGAAGGGTATCCTAAGAACAATGAGAATGGTAGTCAGATACCAAATGATGAAGGGGAACTCCAAGAACAGTGGCGCGTGGTGAGCAAGACTCGTCGGCAACGGAAGAATGGGTTCTCATTTCGGTGTCCTTGCTGTAGTGGAGGAGCAAGCGAATACCACAGTGCCTGCAGAGGTAGGACAACGCGGTGTTGAGGGGGAGGACGCTCAGATCACTATGAGCACTAATTTGGTACGGAATATATGAGGAAAAAAGAAGGAGATGAAGCAGGTACCGAAAGGGACCATAAAGGGTACGGAGTCAGTTGAGAATATGGTAGTGGAGGAGTGTCTGGTGGGACAAGCGGTGGGACAGAGGAGAGAGAAAAGAACAAGAGATATGATTCAAAATAGGGGTAATAATGGGGAATTTACGAAGACATTTCCAGAGCTTAGTAGAGAGGAGGGTGACGGGGTGGTGCGAGACGTTGATAGGGGGCATAATTGTGAGGATCAGATGAAGGGACTGGAAGGTGATGGGCCTAAAGTAGATAATCTGAATGAGGGTGTTGCTGGCGACCCAAATTCAGGTATGGAAGAAGATATTGGGTTTGAGGAAGTGGACCCAGGAGATCCGAATAGTGGGCCGATGGAGGATGACTCACTGAGAAACAATAGAAGTGCTGAAGAGGACTGTATGGGCACTATAGTCCCTGAGACCCAGAATAATTAAAAGGCCCAAGTGTGTTTACGGTTATTGGGTTAACAATTTTTTAATTGGTTATTTATGGATACAATTCTATTTTGGAATGTCCATGGGGCCTGTAATAGTGGGCTCTGCAGAAACTTAAAGGTGGTATGGAGTACATCGAAACCAATAATGCTGTTATTAGCTGAGACAAAATGTAATAAGGAGGCCCAGTTCAATTTTCTTAACAATCTAGGTTTCGACATTGTAAAGGTTATTCCAAGCACAGGGCGCTCGGGTGGGCTTGTAGCAGCTTGGAGAAGCAATCATATCAGAGTTGAGGTGTTAATTGAAGACAGACAATTTTTCCACCTTAGCTGTGAACTTGGTGGAAGACATCCGTTTTTACTAACCTCAGTATATGCTGTACCTCACTCAAATTTCCGTGAGATCTTGTGGAGAAAGATGAAGAACATAGCCAATACTGTAGCCACTCCGTGGGTGGTATATGGCGACTTCAATGATATTCTCTTACCATCGGACAGAGTGGGGGGTGCTAGTGGTGAATCTTCAAGGATCAGATGGTTCCAAGAAAGAGTTGCTGAGTGTGCATTGTCAGACTTGGGTTTCCAGGGTCCGAAATTTACTTGGAGAGGACCGAAGCTTGTGGGCTGCTCTCGACTATTCGAAAGACTGGATCGAGCCTTAGTAAATCATGACTTCTTAAGAGAGTTTGCAGAAAGCTTCCTCTAGGTACTCCCCCGAACTAAATATTCTGATCATAATCCATTGGCTTTAAAGTTTGGTGTGGATGAAAAGACTAGTGTTTCTAGGCCTTTTAGATTTGAATCCATGTGGCTGGAGCATGAAAATTTTAAAGATTATTTGTCAAATAATTGGGTTAAAGATGTGGATCTAAATTGTTCTCTTGAGAATCTGGGTTTATCTCTTTCGGAGTGGAACAGGAATATCTTTGGGTTGGTGGAGAAAAGAAAAAGAATTATTTTAGCAAGATTGGGAGGTATTCAGGCTGCAGAAGCCTACACCCATTCAGCTTTTCTACACAATCTTGAAAGAGAATTACACTTGGAATTGGATGAAGTTCTTAAGCTTGAGGAAATCAAATGGTTCCAAAAGGCAAGAACAACTTGGGTAACAAAGGGTGATCGTAACACACGGTATTATCATCTGAAAACAAGTATGAGAAGAAGAAGGAATAGAGTTTTGTCTCTAAAAAATGACGAAGGTACTTGGTTAGAGGATGTTAATGAGCTGAAGGGGCTAGTTTGCCAGTATTTTAAAAAGCTGTATGAGTTGGATATGGATGAGAATAGGGATCTGGTAACTGCATCATCTTTTCTAACTTTGGAGAATGGGAGAATGTCAAGTTTAGGTACTCAACCTTCGGATGTAGAAATAAAGGATGCTCTATTCTCAATGGGTCCTCACAAGGCCCCAGGAGTCGATGGGTTCTCACCTATTTTTTATCAAGCTAACTGGAGCATAGTAGGCTCCTCCTTATGTGACTCTGTTAAGAGAGCTTTTAAAGATGGGAAGGTTCAGTTGGAATCCAACAAGACCTTGATTTCTCTTATACCTAAGAAGGAGAACCCAGTAGTGGTGGGGCATTTTAGGCTAATTTCGTTATGCACTGTGCACTACAAATGCATCACGAAAGTTATTGTTAACAGGTTGAGGGGTGTTATGGATGAGTTAGTGTCACCATTTCAATCCAGTTTTATTAAGGGCCGGTGTATCCAAGACAATATTATAGTGGGGCAGGAGGTCATGCATTTGATGAGGAAATCTAGAAGCAATAACGGTTTGATGGCGTTAAAGATAGATCTAGAGAAAGCCTATGATAGAATTCGTTGGGATTTTTTAAGGCAAGTGCTGGTGGATGTGGGAATAGAAGCCAATCTTGTCAAACTCATTATGAATTGTGTCACAACTGTTTCTTATAATGTGTTGTGGAATGGGGATAAAACAGAATATTTTTCTCCTAGACGAGGACTTAGACAAGGGGATCCTATCTCCCCATTACTATTTGTCTTGTGTATGGATCGCCTCTCGCACTTGATTTATGATGAGGTCCAGGAAGGAGGGTGGAAACCAATTCGGGTGAGCAAAGATGGCCCACTGATATCACACCTCATGTTTGCCGATGACCTTTTGCTGTTTGGGGTGGCATCTGAACAGCAAGCTAACTGTATGGTCAAATGTCTTGAGAGATTCTGCTTAGCGTCTGGAGAACGTATAAATTATGCCAAGTCAACCATTTATTTCTCCCCGAGGGTGAAGCCAGGTACTAGAGGAAGGATTAAACAAATTACAAATATGGGTATATCAACAGAAATTGGCAAGTACTTGGGTGTCCCTATGGAGAGGGGAAGAAAACCTAAGGATACATTTCAGTATGTTATAAATAGAGTCAGGGATAAATTGGCTGTGTGGAAGGAACATACCCTATCCATTGCTGGTCGAATCACTTTGGCAAAATCTGTCATAAGTGCTATACCTGTGTACCCAATGCAAGTAGTTAAAATTCCAGCTACAATCTGTTCAGAGGTGGAGAGACTCCAGAGGAATTTTATCTGGGGATATTCTAATAACCCAAGAGGCTATCATCCAATCAGCTGGGATCAAATTCTACAGCCCAAATTACATGGTGGTCTTGGGTTTAAAAGATTAGATTCTTTCAACCGTGCTTGTGGTGCAAAGATAGCTTGGAGACTTGTGAATGGAGCAAAAGGGCTATGGGCAGAGGTTCTCTTACACAAATATATGTTAAGAAGTGAGGGAAATCTGTTAGAAGCAAGAAAGGGGGACTCTAGTTTATGGAAATTTATTTCCCAACAAGAAGAAATAGTTCAGTGGGGTACTAGATGGCATATTAGAGATGGAAGGGATGTAAAGTTCTTTACTGATGTGTGGCTGTTCCCAGACAAGACGATCAAGGGCCTTTGCCTAAGAGAACTGGATAGGGGTGAGGAAGAAAGTAAAGTTGCAGATTGGGTGGCTGCAGGTACATGGGATTTCTCGAGGTTAGCCACTTTAGTCTTTAGTGTAGTAATTAAACGCCTGACTGCGGTGTTACCTCCAATGGCCAGAGCTGGGAATGATGTCATGTCTTGGAATGCCACCTCAAATGGCACATTCTCAGTCAAAAGTGCGTACTACCTGATTGAGAAAGTTCCTGCTAACACTCACAGTTCTACATACAAGTATATCTGGGGTTGGAAGGGTGCAGAACGAGTGCGGGTATTCCTCTGGAAGGCTTTTAATAATCGGCTACCAACAAATTTTTGGAGGAGTAAGTGGTCTTCAACTTATGCAGGGTGTACTTACTGCTCTAATGGTGTGGAGGATGTGTTACACGTTCTTAGGGATTGCAGCTATGCAAGGAATTTTTGGAATGATATCCTTGATCCAAAATATGCTAATACTTTCTTTTCACTGCCCCTTAGGGACTGGGTTGCGTTTAACCTGAAACGTGAACTGGGTAAAGGGGGCAGTGATGATTGGAGTTCAATATGGGGCACATCTGTTTGGTTGCTGTGGAACTGGAGGAACAGAGAGGTATTTGAGGAGGATTTTCAACGACCTATTAATCCGTGTGATGTTGTATTAGCCAACATGCGGAATTTGGTTCAGCTGCAGAATCATCAGAATGATGCGGCTATCCTACAACCTATAATAACTACTCGTTGGCAAGCCCCACCGTTCAGCTGGATAAAGCTTAATGTGGATGGTGCAGTAACTAAAAACATGTTAAAGGCAGGATGTGGTGGTGTTCTTAGAGACCACGAAGGGAAATGGGTTGCAGGATTTACCCACTCTCTTGGGCCTTGTAGTGCACTTGAGGCTGAGCAATGGGCAATATATAGAGGATTACAGCTAGCATGGGATTTGGGGCTTCGCAGAATAATAGTGGAATCGGATGCGAAGATGTTAATTGAGCAGCTGCAACAGAGGAATAGGAGTATGGTTGGTAGTTTGTTATTTATGCAGATTGAGAGTCTGCTGAGATGGTCTTGGGAAGTAAAACTCCAATATGCCCCACGAACAACCAACAAACTGGCAGATACGCTTGCCAAGGAAGGATTGAACAAGTCCTGTCTTATGAACTCTTGTCCAGCTCAAGTGCGGACTCTGATGCATGAAGAGTTTTTGGGATCCTGTCCCCTTGTAGTTTCTTAGTTTCTTTTTTGGGCTTGGCCCTCACTTGTACCAAAAAAAAAAAAAAAAAAGGATAGCTTTCCTGAATCATTGCGCGAGAGAAGCTACTTTTTATAGCTTTTCAAGGCTATGAATGCACGACTACATTTATCCCCTCCTCATTTTTTCCTCCTTACAATTTTGTCCTTATTTGCCTATCTATCAACACCTCCGTATTATTATCCATTCCCTTTTTCAACACCTCCCTTATGCTTCACTTACGTTTCTTTAGTTTTTACTGCGAGTATTTATTTTTAATGCTTTGGAGGGTGAAAATCATTTTCAACATATTTTTTATCATTTTTTAAATTTTTAATATCATTTTTCTGGCTGAAAATTTTTATACTATTTTTTAATTTTATACTTACATATATTTATATTTATTGAATACATTTAATTAAATGCTTTTTAGCATTTACATTTTTTTATAATACACTAACATTTAGTTTTATAATTTTAATATTTTTCTTAAATTATTAAATTATATATTATACAACTCATGCCCTTTTAGTCATTTTGCATCTAAACTTATTTTTCAAAATAATCATACAAACAAGTTCAGTTTCATAAAAGTCACTTATATTACTACCAATCCAAATATAAATCACATATTGTTCAATAAAATAAAATGTTTGATTTTAGTGCTTTTAAAACTCTCTTGACTTATACTTATCAAAAATAAAATATATTATTAAAAAATATATTCAGAGTTTATTAAAACACACAAAAAACACTATAATAGCACTAAAAAATTCAACACAAATCCAAGCATATTTTAAAAACAAGCATTGACTCCCATGCGCGATGCGCAGGATGCATATATTCAATGTACAAATTAGTACAACAACTATCAACATGTCGATTTGTGATCTCCATGAGGAGAAAATCCTCTATAGTTTAGATGTATATTAAGAGAAATTATTGTCTCAATATCTTTCAACATGTGTTTATACTCAAATGTTGGTGGTATATTTTTTGAAAAGGCATGATATAAGACAGCTTTAGTATGGACAATCAACAATACACATAGCATTTACTCCCTGTGGAGCGCGGGAAAATATAATTCAATAATTATAAAATTAGAAGAAATTAAATTTTTGAAGCACAAAAAACTTATAATATTACTTACAATCATTGAAGACAATAATACAATGTAAATCACGATAATGATATAAACATCTTAACAGTAACAAAAATATAAAATAAATAGAATCAAATTTAGAATATACAAAATTATACATTTTTAATCCAACATTTCACATGATTCTTCTTTCACTTAAAATTGGACCTAAGATCTTCTAACAAAAAGCATATAGGCTTCTTATTTTGGATTGCTTGAAGAAAAATCTAATAATAAATAGCCAAGCTATATTTGAAAGTTAATATCAAGTTAATTAGTATCACAACAATCAATGAAAGATAAAAACAAAGACATTCTCATTATATTACTCAGTGACATGATCTAGACATAGCAGCCAAAATCTACCTACTCAGGGGAACAAATATGCAATCTTTTCAGTATGCCTGCAATAAGATCCTGATACAATGGATGCATGTCAGAAATCCCATAGAATAAGGATCTGGACAGAAGTGAACTTATAAACCAACAGTTTTATGTGTGACAAATTGGAGAATCACATACCCATACACAAAAATATGTCATACACATTAGTATCATGCAACTTTAACCCATCTGCACAAAAAAGATTCAGATTACATCCTCTATATCACAACAACATTGGAAGCAAACTTGGGAGTATAATTTTAGGCATGCATATATTTTTCATGACTATAAGCACTGAAAAATCAAGTTACGGAGAATTTAATTTTAGGCATGCATATATTTGATGAGGTTGATGCATACATTGTCTCCTTACACTTGAGAGTATTTGCCATTCTCGCTAGATACTACCATTGGAAAGTTAGCTACGAAGGAAATCAAACTGACTACTATCTAACATGAGTAATGTAATCTGTAGTTTTTCTATGCGTGTGACATTAGTGAAGCCAATGGATTCTATGATTTAGAATATGAGATGATAAGGAAATCTATCACCCATCACAGCATAGAAAAGCTAAAGATTACCACCCACATGCCAAGTGTAGCCGCCATCTATAATTGTCTGTTATTTGTGGAAATGTGGCATTTACTTGTATGTTATTTGTGGATATCAATTTATCTAATTGTCCGTTATGCTATACAACTGTTTATTGGGCTTTACTGTGAGTAACACCTTAATTACCCTGTGTGCGTTTTTATTGTCCGTTATGCACTCACATCAACCACCATCTATCCACCGCAAGTGTCTGTAAACAAACGTCATGACATAGATCCACATCATTCAGTAGGTAACTTGTAACAGAAAAAAGATTGCTACAAAACCCTAAAGATTCACCTGTCAAATCTGGTTATTGCTTAAACCTGTGACACTCAAAGGATTAGCTTCACATATAAATCTCCTCAGCCAACTTAACATCACCTAAATATTCGATCTAAGTTTGAATATAAAATAAAATTCAGAACACAGGCAATGGTTAGTAAATACAAGTCACAGCAACTACAGCACTCTTACGGCTTCAATACCAGAAAGGGCCATGGTTAGTAGATAAACTTCAGAACGTAAATAGTTATTAGAATAATAGATGAAGGCGTTAAGAATCAAAATGCCTTTGCAAGATATTCAGATAATAAACAAAATGTGTCAAAATAAAATCATATTAGTTTTACAAACCTTGGAGAAAAAAGAGCCACATAGTACAGGAACACGGTACCATCGAGTCACCACATAATCCTTGGTAAGCATAAAAAGATAGGTATCACAACACAATATATACTCAGCAGAATAGCTATAAATCAAGAAATCTATGATAGATAAATGAAGCAACACATTTAGACTAAATCTTTTGGAAATGATGGGATTAATTATACTGCAAGTGCTATGAAAAACTGCCACATAAGCCTTATGGTAAAACTCATGTCAAAGATGCTACTCACTGAAGATTTCTAATTCTCAGTTTACTTGGAATTCTTCTGTTAGTAGAAAAAGCAACCAGTGAATGATAAGAGAACATACTGTCCAAAAAATAGTAGATAGGGCATCATCAAATGACGCACGGGCAAGCCCAAAATCACAATTTTTTCAAAAAATAAAATAAAATAAATTCATTGGCAAGAGCATTTGATTTTTCACTGCAAAATAATGGGGAAAGTTGAGTTAATGCTCCTAATCAATGTCAAAGGAAGCAATACAACAGACTTTCTTTTAGCTATTAGAATTCACCGCAACAATGGCTTTCTCGTGACTTTGAGCGACGCCAAGGGATAGAGCACCCGTGGCGGTGCAGCTAGAGAACGCCACGTCGTTACCGAACGACTCGATCGCGAACTCGCCACGAGCAACCTGATGAGCAGTCTTGGCCATGGACACCGAATCCTCCACCTCCGAGCCGGATTTAACAGAGAAAGTTTGAAACCCAGCAATTGCTTTCAGATCTTGCGGGTGGGCTTTCACTTTCAAATCTTGCGAGAATGGAGAAAGAAACAGAGTGAAAGAGAAGGATTGAAGGGAATGGAGAAAGCAATTGAAATAAAGTGTTTGTAAGGGGGAGAGACGAGCGGTTTCACCAGCGAACCGGCGTAAAAGGAGAGCGATGAGCTATTTGAGCCTTTACACTGAGAAAGAAAGAGAGGGGGGAATTCCGCCCTTGACATCAAAGAAGAACATCACCACTAGGCTGCTGATCTTCGCAGCAATCGGATTTGTGAGCTCAGCTCCCAGTGGAACTCGCCGGTAGTGGAAGGTCAAGGCAAATGGTAGAGTAAAATTGAAAGAGAAAAAAGAAACGGAGAGATAATAAAGAGTTGTAAATAGTTGATGTTGGGGGAAACAATACCTCGGGCAAGGGAAAAGGTTAAAAATGAATGAGAGAGAATAAATTATACAGAGGGAATTTCAAATTTCAAAGGTGCAAGACTTAAATATTTTGCACAGAGCCCAACATGTATTTTGGAGTCGGTACTGTTCATATGAATAGTAAAAATAGAGAGAAGCTATCAAGAGAAACAGCTTGGCTTGGCTTAAAGTCATTGAGATTTATTATATTAAAGGGATAGAAAAGTCATATGTTTAAATATAGATTATGAATTTAGGGATTTTTAGAAATAAATTGTGTGTCAATTGAAGCCAAAATGAGTCCCTCATGCACCCCATGAGAAAAGAAGAAAACAAAATATCTGGGAAACACTAAAAAAAAATCATTTTCCTAGCCCAAAATGAAAATAGCCCAAATCGTACATAAAAAAAAAAAAAAAAATCCCAAATCCTTCTTTTTTAAACAGTCTCAACCCAACCTTCAGAGCTCATTAAAAACTTTTTTTTTTGTTTTTGCTACGCAGGGTATCCACCGGAGCGAGCCTGATAACTAATCTCTTGGGTACTATCGGGCCCAATATGAGGGCAACCCTTCCAAGCAAATTTTTTTTATTTAGTCAAATACTCGCTAAGCCCATAATGCTATTTGAATTGATTTTAGTGCTTTTAAAATTCTCTTGACTTATACTCAATGTTTTAAAAGCCGGACCGGAAGTGGAGCCGGAAAGGTCAACGGGTCATGGTTCAACCAGTTGAAACGGTCAAGCCGTTCGGTCGGACCGGTGACGTAATAATTAAATTTAAAAATAATATATATTATATATTACGATTAATCTTCAGTCCAATTTCATATGAAGTTAATAAAGTCATAAAATACCATTTAAGGAAGACCATTAAATCAATCATCAACCTAACAAAATATATTAACAATAATGATTTCATGACTTGTCAAATATTGGTGGTTCTTGATTGATCCAAGCATGAGTTTCTTGAAAGGCATTAGACCATACCACTCTGATCCTATTTATAAGTTTTTTTTACAAAAAAAATGGGTCATATTTATCACTCTAGTTTCAGTGTAATAAATGAGATTGTGATAATTTTACCCCTATTTATTGTATAAATGAAGAAATAATTTAAAGATAGATAGAGAAGAAAGAGTTGAAAAGTACCCATTCATAAATGAGGGCATAGTCATAAATTTACCCCATAATCATTGAGTTAATTACCTCTCTTTGGTATGTAAAATTTAGTTAAAATGAACTTATAAATACGACTAGAGTGGTAAATGTCATCAACATCTTGATAAAATGACCTAAAATTAAGACCTTCAATTCAATCTCAATGCTTCTAATTTCATCCTTAGCTTGAAGATAAACTTCATTGCCTTTTTCTTCAAAAGCATTTTTATAAAATAGTTTGCAACAAACCAAATTATTAAAATTAGTAACATATAATATACTTGGCAAAAAAAAATAGTAACATATAATATAAATAAAATAAAATAACATGTCTAAAATTTATATGCCATTTTTTAATTTTTTTTTCAGCATCAAATATAAAAAAAATTCTAGCTTTTTTATTGGACCAGACGGTTTTTGAAAAACCGGTCCGGTTTCCGGCTCAATAACGGTTGATGGCTCAAAACCGGCTAAACAAAGGTCCAAAACGGCTCCCTTAGAAAAACAGCTCAATGCATAAATCTGGCCCGCTTCAATGACCGGCCGACGGTCCAACCAGTCCGACCACCCGATCCAGTCCGGTTCTCTAAACAGTGCTTATACTTATCAAAAATAAACTATAATGTTAAGAAAATATATTCAGAATTTTTTTTTTAAAACACACAAAAAACATTATAACAGCACTAAAAAATTCAACACAGACCCAAACATATTTTGAAAATAGAAAAATTATATGTTCAAATATAAATTATGAATTTAGGGATTTTTAAAAATAAATCATGTCTCAATCGAAGCCAAAATGAGCCCTCGCACGCCCCATGAGAGAAGAAGTAAACAAAATATATGGGGAAAACTCAAAAAAAAAATTCTTTTTTCTGGCCCAAAATGAAAATAGCCCATATCATACATTAAAAAAAAAGCCCAGATCCTTCTTTTTTAAACAGTCTCAACCCAACCTTTAGAGCCCATTAAGAACTTTTTTTATTTGGTCAAATACTCGCAAAGCCCAGAATGCTGCTTGAATTTTTTTTAAGTGAAATGACGGCATATCACTATGAAGGAGGAGACACCCCTGAAACTAAAACGATGTCGTTTGGAATTAGGGTGTCATCTAAAACCTTCAACCAGGTTAGATCCGACCTAGCTTGTGAGAAGGGTTGGGTTTGTGGATCCCGAAACTTCTCACAGCCGTATCTCCTTCTGACATTCGTTTCTCACGTTTTGGTGTCGTTCTCTTCGTTCTTTCAAACTATACACAATGAAACTAATTTTGTGACCTAAAAACACCGTTTCCTCATGACCCAATCTCAAAAACTAAAGACAACCAAAATGATTCCATTCTTATGGTTTTTCTTTCTATATATATGTAATTCTTCGGTGTAAATCAGTGTTTTGGAACCCGGATCGGTCGGTCCAGCCCGGGAACCGGCAAACCGAACCATGAATCGGTTTGGTCCGGTGACTGAACTGGTTCGCCAATTTTGTTTTTTGAAAAATTAATTTGTTTAATATTTTTTCATAAAATTTTATATTAATAAGCTTAAAATATTCAATTTCTCACATGTTTGGCCCCAGGTTAGCTTCTGTTTGACTCCAGTCTGACCCATTGACCCTTGACTCAGTACCCCGACCGGTCTAATGAACGGTCCGGGTTTCAGAACTTTGGTGTGAATCCTTCGTTTTCTTGTCCTTTCCATTTTTATAACAATATGTTGTTGACTAGAAACTTTGGTTTTCCTATGACCCAATTTCATAAATACTAACGGTTAAGATCAATAGATGTTTTCTTTCCTATTGGAGTCTCAAACTTTCACATACCAAGTTTTTCTTCACATTTAAAAAACACATACATCATATGAAACATTAGAGAATGAAGGAAAGAAATTAAGAAAAAAGGGCATCTTTATCGAAATATATTATCTTGTAAAGTTTTGAACACACAGATACCAATGGCAAAAATGAACAAATATATGTAGCAGAAAAACTTCGACTGATACATGCCTCTATAACTATGGACAACAATTCTTCATAGCAAGGATAGATAGCAACTTAAATCATCCATTATAATCCGTCTCTATACTTTTTCATTAGAATTTATCCATAAACAATAGAAATTGATACCATATAAGTATTTTGGGCGTACCTGGAATCCAACTGAGTTATAGAAGTACTCATAAGAAATCAGAGCACCGATGCGGGCCTCAATCACTTTATACAACAAATGCTTCAAAGTAAAGCCTAACCCTTCATTTAGACGGGCTAGCCTGACTGACTCGGTCTGTTTTGATAGCTCTACCATAATTTGGATACTGAATGCTATTAAAAAAATAATTTAGAATGTTAGATGTACAAAATATTACTAGAATGTAGATTGAACCAAAAAATTAGCTTAGGAGAATATTGAGTACCATTAAAAAAGTATTGTACAGCACTAGATGTGGGTATAAATAAAATATATTTTATTAAACACTAATCTATTATCGAAAATAAATTGATTTTTTCTTTATATAAATTAAATAGAAAATGAAATAATTTATAAACGAAAATTGTCAAGTAATAAACTTTATCTAAATTTTATAGATCAATTTTTCTTTAAAAAATTGATTTATAATTGGGAAAAAAAATACTACTTAAACTTCAAGATCTTAAATAAATGATTTTCTAAAAAATGAAAAACTTGACTAATAGATTTATTTTATAATAATGAAGTACTTAGGACTACAGCAATTCACAACATTCAACCAACTAAATTGAAATACAAGCATACAAGATTATTTAGTCTAATAGTAAACTAACTAGACTACAAAGTGAACAAATTGAGTTCGAATCTCACCTTATTCAAAAAAAATCCTTATAAGAAGCATTCTAATCACAAAACCTCAATCCAAATTAGTAAGTTTCTCATATAGTTGATAATAAGATCCAAAAAAATCGTGAACACCGTGTGGCTAAAAAGGTTATGTAAAAAAATTGAAATACAAAGTATCAGAGATTAGCCTAACATCAAGGACAGTCAATAAAATGCCATTTGCAAAATTTGCCTAAGCAGCTCAAACAACTTGTGGCAATTCAATTGAACATGCTTACAATTCCTTCACAATCAACATTCAACAGAATAATCAAGTCAAAGATCAAATAGAAGTTCCCAACAGTAACACAAACATTAAAAAAAAAAAACGGGGGAAGGGTGGAGAATCATTATAGGACCCAAAAAAAATGTGGGTCAAAGGATAAAGTGTATAAAAAAAGTCAGCAAGAATTTTTTGTATTAGCATGGGCACCCTCGCCTTTGCTCATTCTCAGGAGCAGCGTCTGGAATCCCTTGAAAATATGTGCAATTAAGAATGGAACATTGATTGAAAGATAGAATTAGAAAGTATGTCCATCAATGATCTCTGAATGTATGCACATTAAATTAGTACATTTAGACACTCAACACTCTTAAAGAATGAAGACAAATTAACCAATATGAATACTTAACCTTCCAACATTGATCATCAATAAAAGTAATATTAGATAAAAGAATCAAACAATCATATATACATGTCTCCTGGAAATATATAGATGAATATGGTTCATAAGATAAATTCTTAGTACACATAATTTAACTGTTGACAACAAGAGTACATTTGAAATCTCATCGAAGTGAGTGTATGGATTTGTGGATTCCACTTTCCCACCTACTTGGCTATGCACTCTATGGTTCCTAAGAATTTCTCAGGCTCACAATCTATATTTGTGAGTTCGATTTACCAGGAAAAAGTTAGCAATTGTCTGATCTATTCACTACCTCTGGACCATTTCTCAAATATTATTTCAAGAAACACAATTAGAAGTGCAAGACAATTTACTTCAATATTCTTATAAAAAATTAATAGTAGTTTTCTTCGTCAAATAAAGCAATCTTGCTACAAAAACCCATAGCTTTAACTAAATTTAATTCCAGAGTATGAAAAATATGAAATTATCAAAAATGAAGAATAATCTGACCACAAAAATCCATAGCCTTAACCTGAGTTTTGGAAAAGGAGGACCGGGGGGGGGGGGGACTAAAACCAAAATTTTATTCATTGATGGGCTATTGTTACTGAAGTTTACAATTGAGCCCATAGGCCACTACTGATAAACCTACTATAAGGTAACTAAATAAAAAGGTGGTTCTACAATCTGAGGAGATGGAGCAAGAAGTCCATTAAAAGATTGGAATAGAATAATATGATAAATGGAGCGGATAGAGGGGTGAAAAGAATTTTCTGTTGAATATATGGGGATAAATTCTAACCTCTCGGAAACTACAGGCCTACTTTATTGCTGTCACGCATATTCGCTTTATGCTCTGTTTTCTAGGATCATTTACTGTCATTAACTACAGAGTTATGCAATCCTGTCTTTTCAAGTCTGTTTAGTGGAATTGTTATTCTCATTTCCTAGTATGATTACTACATGGTTGCTTAAGGTTCTATCATTCTTATTGAATATTGAGACAAAAATCCAACATTCATATATATAGGATGCAAATATCTTGATATAATCAAATACATGCATGCAAGTTTGAAGCAAAAACTTACATGTCCTGCCCTTGCTCATTAACTAGAGCAGTCTTGGCGATACACAAAAAAGCAGCATCTATATTGTAGTCCTCTTTTGCCGATGTCTCAAAGTAAGGAATATTTCCTTTTGAAGCACACCAGTCCATTGCTTTCTTCTCAGACACCTGAGTTCAAGATAATTAAATCTTTACGCAACCTATCATGAGACTAACCACGAGGCTACTAAGGTGGTAGGAAGGCTGATAGTTTGGGAAAAATAACCCAAGTTCAATTTATCCTCTTACAAAAATTTAAAATATATATATAAAGGCTACAAGAAAACTTCAAAGTACATTATCATCTGCTTACCACTCGACTATTTCCCCCATCAATATCAATCTTGTTTCTGAGCAATATAAATGAAAATTTCCTGGGATTAGGAGAATTTGCCTGTGTTTCAATGAGAACATTTATCTTAATAGAATATCATCTTCATTCAAAAAACACAAGTCAAAGGATAAAACAAGGATGTCCAATTTTGACATAAAAATGATGACGAGAATAACAATGTAGAAAAATCAAATATTATTTAAGTAATTTAGGCCAAGTCCTGTACTCCAGTTATACATCTTTAACAAACAAAATATCAATAATTCATCAAACTGGGTGGACTCAAATCTCTTCAAATAAAAAACCATGCAACCAATGCAGTGCTCTTTCATAACTGAAAATGCATTGAGGATATATTTCCTATAATTAAAACACTTTTGTCTTCTACTTTAGTTAAAACTCTACTACAGCAGTTAATATAAGATACTGACAAAAATGCATTGTTTATTAAATAAAAGGGCCAAGTGAAGAAAGTGCCAAAAAAAAAAATATATTAAAGCTAATAAAGCAACAATAGCATCAGACTGTCAATTTCTAGAACCCACATATTCAAGAAAATATGATATGACCACCCCCCCCCCCCAAAAAAAACGGTTTAATAACAAGATGCACAGCATGGTCTAGAACTGGAAGCTTCATGGTGTGGAGGCTCCACGAGAGACATATATTGTGAACAGATGGTCAATAAAAAAGACACCAGATATTGGAGACATGGTCCATGGATTATGCTAAAAGGAATCAGTAAATTCAAGTCAGAATCATTTTAAAATTCTTTTCTGTTTACCTCTTTTTTTATAACTGCATTGCAACGGCTAACAAATAAAAGGACTAGCAATGGTTAGCATATGAGCAGATATGAGGAATCATTTTTTAATCCAGTGTTGAATTTGTTGCAAAAGTTTAGAAGTATTTATTTTAGTTTTTCTGCACCAGGCTGCATATTTTGAAACAGAAGCAGAATTTTTTGTTTATGTTTTTATTTCAAAAGACCCCTTAGCAAGATATCCTAATTGCAGAGCCTTAATGCGGATTAATGAGTTTCTCGTATACTTGATAATAAAATCCAGGGCGGACACTGTGTGGCTAAAAGGATTATAAAAAAATTGAAATACAAAGTATCAGAGATTAGCCTAACATCAAGGACTGTCAATAAAATGCCATTTGCAAAAATTTGCCTAAGCAGCTCAAACAACTTGTGACAATTCAATTGAACATGCTTACAAGTCCTTCACAATCAACATTCAACAGAATAATCAAGTCAGAGATCAAATATAAGTCCCCAACACAAACTAAAAAAAACGGGGGAAGGTTGGAGAATCATTATAGGACCCAAAAAAATGTGGGTCAAAGGACAGTGTATCAAAAAAGTCAGCAAGAATTTTTGTATTCGCATGGAAACCCTCGCCTTTGCTCATTCTCAAGAGCAGCGTCTGGAATACCTTTGATTTAACCGTGTCTTTACGCCTTGGGGTCAAATGTAAAATATTTATAATCAAGAATTGCAGTACAATGCAACACTCGGGTCGTCTCACTTGAGGAGCCTTTATTGAACTACTTAAGTAAACTAATTATCATGCAATTGCAATTAAAACAAGGGGAAAATGATTTTTAGATTTTTGAAATTAATAATTAAAAGAAAATGCAATTGTTAATTAAAAACTAATCTAATATTTTTGGTATTTTTCTTATAAAAATGGAGAATGAGTAAAAGTGAATGGAATGGTATGAAGTGGAAAATATCAATAAAGAATACTCTTGGTAATGAAGGAGTAACAATCCTTACTAGAAAAAGATTATGGGAGTTAAAACTCATTAAATCTTAAAAAAAAAAAAACCCAAGATAACACTTGAGTCCAATATTCTCAATTAATAGTAATTCCTACAAACATAGCTAACTACTATTTCTTGAGATACTGTTTAAAACCACTTAATGTGTAATAAAATTAGAATAATGCAACATGAGTCTTCTTGAATTTGAGAACTAAATAGCCCCTCAAGGATACAAATCAACCACATCAACTAGACAATAACACACTAATTAACATAACCTCATTACAACCACAAAGAAATTAAAACATATATAATGTTCACATTGCGAAATTCAATCTCAACTACAATTATCAAACCAAAAGAAACAATTAACATTAATCTCATTTCTAATTTCAGTATCACATATATGAAAATTCCTAAACTAGGCAATCTAAATACATATAATTCTAGACTAATAGAATTATAGCAAAACTCCCCTGTATAGTAAACTCTTCATCACCAAGAAGCAAAGGAATCAGCCACTCACAGCCACTGCAACTGTCACATACTGGTACTTCAATGTTCCCATGGAAATTAAAAGTGGACAGAACAGATTTGTTGAAGAATTGAAATGAAAACAAATGGGTATTGGGAATGGTTGAGGACGAAAATGAAAGAAATGAAGATGATGGTAATGGTGATAATGGTGGTGAACAAGAGGCTAGATGAGAAAGAAAAGAAAGAGCAGCTGTCGGTGGTGTTGTGATAGGAAAGAGAGAACATTGGTGGAAGTTTGGTGTAGTGGGAATAAGAAGAAAGAAACAGAGGAAAAAAAAAAAGGGAGTGAAGGTCGGCTGTGAAAACAGAGGTAGTGGCAGTGATTTGAGGTGAGAAAGGGAACGCTGTTGGTCAACGTTGGTGGTCTGGTATCTCTTCTCCGGTCACAGGAAGAAGAATGGCTGGCGGTGAAGTGTGAAGCTAGGTCTCTTCCCGTCCTTCTCGTTCCAGTTTCTGCAACTCAAGCTCTCAGCTCCTCCTACTCTGTCACGGCGTCTCTTGGTTCTCCACTCTTAGCTCACGCTGCTGGTTGTGGTAGAACAACGCTCGCCGGCGGCCTGTGGTGGTGGTGGGATTACCGCCGGCGAGAGAGAGGAAGAAGAAACCGAAAGGAATCCAGTCAGTTCGTGTGTGCGGCGCTGTGTCTCTGATTGAAATATCAGCTTCCTTTCTCATTCAATCTCGGATATGTCCGGTGCCTCTCGGGTTTCAGCTCCAGGAAGCCCAATTCTTCAATGTCAGGCCCTGTTTCAGCATCTTGGGTCCTCACTCCCTGCTGCAGGCCAAGCATCTGTAATTCCACTCTGGGCTCTGTTCTCTGCAGAAGAAGGAGGCCCTGGTCAAAATGGGCTTTGACCAGGGACCTATCTGAAAAGATCAAATGTTTTGAGGAGGGACTAAAGCGAAGCTTTTCAAATGTATTTATAGGCTGAATAAAATTCCAAAATATTTTGGGCCTTTAATTGTGATTTCCCTGGACCTTTTTTCATTAAATTGTTATTTCCAGAAATTATATGGCCCTTGCATGTAATATCTCCCAATCTTCAAAAATAGTAATTCTGACCCAAATGCATTTTTTTTTTCCAAAAATCTCCAATTTTCTTCCACAACACCAACAATCCAAAATTAAGCATAAAATAGCATTAAAAATCCAAGAAACAATTGTAGAAAATAATTAATAAATTTTGACATTTTTGCCCCTAATTACCATTAATTCAAAACAATTGTTCCTAACCAAAATTCATGCAATAATGCTTCATAAAATTCATTTAAATCCCAAATAAATCATGAAAAATCATGTAAAAATATGGTTCAATCAACCTTGGAAGTACCTGCAATTAAGAATGAAACATTAATTGAAAGATAGAATTAGAAAGTATGTCCATCAATGATCTCTGAATGGATGCATATTAAATTAGTGCATTTAGACACTGAACACTCTTAAAGAATGAAGACAAATTAACCAATATGAATACTTAACCTTCCAACATTGATCATCAATAAAAGTAATATTAGATAGAGAATCAAACAATCATATATACATGTCTCCAGGAAATATATAGATGAATATGGCTCATAAGATAAATTCTTAGTACAGTGGACAATAAGAGTACATTTGAAAACTCATCGAAGTGGGTGTGTTTTGGATTGTGGAATTGTTATTCTCGTTTCCTAGTATGATTACTACATGGTTGCTTAAGGTTCTATCATTCTTATTGAATATTGAGGCAGAAATCCAACATGCAAATATATATATAGGATGCAAATATCTTGATATGATTTTGATTACATGCAAGCAAGTTTAAAGAAAAACTTACATGTCCTGCCCTTGCTCATTAGCTAGAACAGTCTTGGCAATACACAAAAAAGCAGTATCTATATTGTATTCCTCTTTTGCAGATATCTCACAGTAAGGAATATTTCCTTTTGAAGCACACCAGTCCATTGCTTTGTTCTCGGACACCTGAGTTCAAGATAATTAAACTTAACACATGCTATCATGAAACCAACGCATGCTATCATGAAACTAACTACAAGTCTGCTAAGGTGGTAGGAAGGGTGCTAGTTTGAGAAAAATACCACAAGTTCAATTAATCCTCTTACAAAAATTTAAAAAATATATATATAAATAAAAAAAGGATATGAGAAAACTTCAAAGTACATTATCATCTGCAGACCACTCGACTGTTTCCCCCATCAATATCTATCTTGTTTCCGTGCAATATAAATGGAAATTTTTTGGGATTAGGAGAATTTTCCTGTGTTTCAATGAGAACATTTATCTTAATAGAATATCATCTTCATTCAAAAAACACATGTCAAAGGATAAAAAAAGGATGTCAAATTTTGACATAAAAATGATGATGAGAATAACAATGTAGAAGAATCAAATATTATTTAACTGAACAGAGTTTTTCAGTTGAACTTAATGAAAGATCTCCCTGTTTGAACTGTCTGCATCAGACAATAATAAGTTTAGCTTGGTTTCAAGTAAGCCATTCCTTAGCAAGAATCGACAGAAGCTTCAAAAACAGTTCAAATTGTGGTATATTTGTTGTCCAGCCAAAAAAATTAAATTGCTAAGTAACACTACAATATCATGGAAAACAAGAAGACGTAATTATCTTTGATTATATGTATGAGACATTTGAAATACAGGCGAAAAGGATTAATTCAAGTGTAGAATAGAAGTTATTTGATCACAATTACCTTAGCTGTCCAGTCAGATCAAATCATATTTTATAGCTCTAAGCAACTGAGAAAATTGCATTTTGTTTGTAATTAGGTTATTGAGAAAGAAGCAAAATCTCAGTAATGGAACAAAAAGGAAGAAGAATGGGTGAATAATGAACTTGAGATGCAAAAACTGAAGGTTGAAATGCTTAATGCCGAGGAACAGGTCTCTTTAGCAACTTTGTCAGAAGAAAAACTAATTTTTGCATGGGGTTTCCAACGCAGCTGCTTATTGTTGCAACCCTAATACCTGTCCTCTTTCATATTCAATTCATTCTGAACATGGTCAAGCTGATCCTCGTGCTTCTCCATATGACTCTTCAAAATCATAATCTCTTTTTCCTGAGATCTGAATTTTCAAGTTTGAAATTCTCAGCTCCTCTGCATTTTTAACAAATTTTCTTGGGTTAAGGTGCAAATTTTCCTCTAAAGTTTTTTGCTGAGGAGCAATGTTGCTCCAATAGGTTTTTTAGGTTTAATGTTATCCTAAAAGTCTCAAAACATAGCAATTTTATCCTATATCATTAAAAAATTAACGCTGACGTTCACAGTTAACCTTTTAAAAGTAATAAGCAACACTAAACCTAAAAAACTTTTGTAACAATATTGTTCCTGATTTTCTAAGTAACTCTTCATAACTTATGTTCTCTAAGCCTGCAATAAGTTATTTGTATCATCTTCCTGTTCCATGTCGTCAGATTTCATAGGCAAGCCATGGTGATGGATTACAGATGAATTTAAAGATTTGGATTCTGAGAAGTCACAGAGCTATTGTCTCCAGAGTTTAGAGAGGAGTCTATATTGAGAAGATAAACAATTCCTAAATCCTAAAGGATTGTAATGCCGACTATATCCTTTCATAGAGCCTCACAGACTTTGGTTATATATCTTTAATTATCAATGTAAAGTCCATTAAAAGCTGCATTATTCAAAAGCTTTGAATAGTATAAATTATGACACATTACAAAACTACTCAATGAGTAGCTCTTGCTTATTTTCTTCCCTCTTTTTTTCCCATAGCAAAAAGCAAGAACTAATATAAATATCATCAAGCTTAAAACAATTAGTCAATATTGACTGAGTTTAAAATCTTTAGATGCAACAAAACAAAGCAAACAACAAACACCTATAAAATTTTAATTCTTGTGAGCACAACCTTGTAACCCCAAAGTACTCCTTCAAAATGGGCAATAATTATGTTCTATAAACACTGCTACAGATTCAAGTATATATAATGCTTAATAAATAACAGTTACAACAAAAAATATAATGTATGTCGAGGCGGAGGTCATGCAAGAATATATAACAATTAAATATGCGCATCATCATATATTGTGAAGTAGGATCAATCGCACTCCTGACTTATATATCTCAGAATGTAAGTGCTCATCACCTATACTTTGTGTCTCTTCAGTAATTAAGCTAGGAAAGCAATTAATGACTGGGTGAAAGAAATATGAATATGTGTGTAAGAAAGGCTACAAGGGATAAGCAGAACCTTGAGAAGCTCAAGGGTTTGTATACGCCTTGCTTTGCTCAAAGGTTTACATACCCCAAGCGTCTTTTTCTATACACATTTGTACGTTTTTCCCTTTAGTCTTAGCTTTCTCAAGTTAATTTCTATGTAGAGAACAATTTATAGGTCAATAATTACTTTATCACATATATATGTCAATAATTACTATTGATTCTCCCCACAAAGCCTGAGATGTCTTGATCCATTTTGAATTGTAGAGCCATTTGATATTGGAGGTACTATTTTATTATATATAAATGAGTTCAACTAGCTCAGAAACTCATTGGAAGTGACCTTCACATCACAACTATATCTGATTGTGCACCGTAAAACTTATAAACCTAGTTTGGGGTGAATTTTGGTTATAAATTTAAAACTTTTTCTAATTTATTTCTTATATTGATAATTTTTCTTGAAACTAATTTGACTAACTTATAAACTGATAAATAATCTAATGTTACAAAGAAATATTTTTGTTGACACCACAAATATTATAATTAAATAATTTATTTTGCTTCATTAGTCTGCCCATATTAGATAAATATGTCTTACATTAAAAACTAAAAGAGTATATAAAAGTGGCAAGTGGAGAAATTATAAAAAAAAAAACAATATTAAAGTACGTGAAGAAAGTAGAGAATGAGAGAACAGCAACATGAAATGTATCGCTAAACTACATGACGAGAGGATGGTTCTTTTTAAAATTTAGATGGATTCAAAATGTCCTGTACTCTTCCAATAGGTGTGAAGTACAATAGTAAAGTAATTTTAAAATGGGAAAATTTCACTTAGCCCCTAAGGAAGCAATTTCATTTCAGTCAATCTCAAAAGATTCTGAAACTTCGTTACACCCCACAGGTTAAAATGAAATTAAGTTTGTCATATAACGGCAATGATGCCTTATTTTATTTTTTTTCATAAGAACATTTATAAGATAAATAAAAGGATTCAAATGAAACCAAGGAAAAAGAACATTTTGGTCGTTCACAAAATAAATAAATGCATTTACAAGACAAATAAAGGGATTTAAAAAAATCAAAGGAGTTAAAAATTTTGGTCATTCACAAGATAAATAAAGAAACTTATGAGACAAATATGTGTATTTATAAGACAAATAAAGGGATTCAAAAAAAAAAAATAAAGAAATGGCATCATCGTCTTTTCACCCACAAAACTTAATTTCATTTTGATTTAAGGGGGTATAGTGAAATTTCAGAATTTTTTAGGGATTAACTGAAATAAAATTGCTTCTATTGGGCTAAGTGATATTTTCCCTTTTAAAATCCCAGCCCATTTATGAGGAAAATTCCAAAAAAATATTTTCAAATTATGATGGTATTTTTCTGGAATTTTCCTTATTATTTAACCTTGTTGTCACACTATATTAATGTTTCTCCCCCTTGGTGAAGCGTGAACTCCAAACTGCACTTTCTTTCTCCAGTCTTGCTTTCTCCTCTGTTGCACGTACCTTGTAGCACATCCACAAAGCCTCTGTCCTCAAATATTCGGCCTTTGCAGTTATGCTAAAATGGATGGACATTTCTCTTTGCAGTTCGCAAGATTTCAATGCCAATACCGTTTATCAAGACATCAACTTTTTTTTTTTTTAAAGTTTTTTTGCCTTCTTTTCCATTCATGCTACCCCCTGCCCATCGGAGAACCTTTTTTCTTTTCTTGGCAATTGTCCTTGTTTCTTTTCTGCTTTATAACTAATGTGACTCGGTTATTTTGCTAATATCATTTTTTATTATTCATAAAAAAAAAAAGAAGCTATACAGCACTTTGATTGGATAAAGAGTCAAATAACAAAATTTATTATAGCTTTTTTAACTGTTCACAGAGATAAATACTAAGGTTAAATATAAGTTGATATTAACCATTGTATTCAGCAGACGGTCACGTTACAGCATACACTCTTAATAATTCTTTTAATTTGCTTATTTAGAACGCTTGGGTCAGATGGTCGGTATCATAAAGTAATGAAGCTTTTTACATTGTTTCCTCCCCAACTTGCTCTCCTGTACGTGTATTCTCTTTCCCTTTTATTAATGATAACCAAATAATATTAAATAATAATTATTGCACTTGAATAATCTGATTATTCTATAGAAGATTACAAAATAATGTTCCATGGCGGTGATTTCACTTGTTTAAGGGGGTTATATTCTTATAGTTTACTATCTTCTAATTACAACAGAGTACATTTATATTGATAACTAATCAATTTTTTTACGGCATATCCTTTGACATTTCCTATTATGATTTTTACCTATAAATAAAAGTACATCTCCCTTCCTCCTTGTCCTCACCCTTCTATTATTGCACAAAAATTTGAAAATATTTTGTCACTTTTATAGGTTTGCCATTGCATCTCTGAATTTGGTCGCATATAAATTATGGAAATGATATGAGCATAATAACCAAATAATATTAAATATTAATTATTGTACTTGAATAATCTGATTATACTATAGAAGATTACAAAATAATGTTTCATAGCGGTGATTATTCTAGTTACTTGTTAGAATATTATGTACATATTGTGATTAATTAATATGTTAGAATAATGTAATAGAAAGGCATATTTTAAGGCTTCATAATAGTGATGAAATTGATATAGAGGCATGAATAATAGAGCAAGAAATTTCTTCATTCTCCTTATATAGTTCTATTGGACTTAGTTTTATTTGTTCTTTTTAGGTTTTTCATCATTGTTTGATGTTATATTTGTCACAACGACGTATGATAGGGGTGTCTTAAGCCTACTTGTTGGTGAGATTTTTATATTTGACCAATCATGTTTACTTGGGAACGACATGATTGGATATGTAGTGAAAGGCATTTAGCTTTCTTGGATATGTAGTGAAAGGCATTTATCTTTTCTTGGATATATTCTGACTATATTAGCACCGTAACTTACCCCCATTCTAGAACTAGGTCAGTACTATCATCTGAATTTTCACCGTCACATCTAAAGCAAATGTAACCATCTAATGGTTTCATATTGATGACTACCCCGTGCGCCAATTTAACGCTCTAGTTAGTTTAATTTCCGAGTGGGATGCACAACAAAGGCAAAAGTTGAATGATGCAATATTATGCCCCAATCTTTAAGAGTTATTCAATAATAATGCTTTTCAGTTTATAATTCTTTATTTAACAACTAAGACACTTTTGCTCATAAACTTCCTTTTTGTTTAATTTTGTTTTGTTAAGACTATATTGGGCTCACACACTAAGCCCATTATAATGCAGCAGCCAAATTCATTACTTCAGTCTAGGATATTCTTTGTACGACATATTCTTTTATTCCTTTATCTTTACATTGTATACATGCAATGAATTTAGGGTTTTACTCCTATCTATACATAGAATAGTGCAGGGCTTGGATCAATTTGCTACTTTTACAACATTCCTCTCTTATTAAAAAATTATCTTGGTATCAGAGCGTGACATGGCAAGCTACCCTGACGAATCCCAAGAAGCTGAGTCACAGAATACTCCACAAACACCCACTGTTGGATCACGTAGCAATAAAGCAAGCTTTGTGGTTTCTACCTCTATTTTGTCCAAGTAAACGGAGAAGAACAACATGCCTTCACAGTCTTGTTCTGTCAAGTTGGAGAGGACAAATTACTCTATTTGGCTAACACATGTTCTGCCTATTATTAAAGACCATAGGCTTGAATGATTCATTAATGGGACCTTTGCTAGATTATGGCTTGCTGCTAAGCAAATAGTCAGTGCCCAAACCAAGTCAAGAATGCTGCTACTCCATTTAGAACTTCGGCGTAGGAAGAAAGGCATTTTAAAGATGCATGAGTATCTTGCTAAGATAAGGAACATGGGAGAACAACTCTCACTTGTAGGCAATCCAATTCCTCTCCCAAATCTCATCATTCAAGCATTAGATGGCTTGGATGTAGAATATAATCCTCTTGTGGTTCAACTTCCTCAACAAGCTGGTGAGAAGAGTTGCATTGAGCTTCAAACTCAATTATTTACCTTTGAAAGTCCCCGAGACCAGCTCAACTAATTTTCACAATTTGCTCCTACCTTTGGCAACTATGTCAGAGTTGATAATGGATTCTCTCCTAAAACTAATGGAGGTTCTGTCTCAAGAAACAACTGGCATGGTGGCAAAGGAAATAGAGGAAGAAGAGGACGTGGTAGAAACAACAAAAGTTTTGGGCATTCTAACAACAACAGCAACAACAATTAACCTGTGAAATGCCAGTTGTGTCTAAGGTTTGGTCAAGAAGTTGAATATTGCTTCTATCTTTATGATTGCTCTTTTGTTCCTAACAGGAAAGTAAAATCTGAAGCTGGAGGTTCTGGTTCTGATTCTAATTTTGATTGTGTTTTTTGGGCAACACCTGAGACCGTCAATGATAATGCTTGATATTTAGATAGTGGAGTTACTAGCCACGTGACAAATGATTTCACCAAGCTTGAGACATCCACCGAGCCTAATGGTAAGATGAATATTGTTGTCTTTGATAGGCATAAGATTAATGTTGAGAACGTGGGTAACTCTATTGTGCAAAATATTCCTAGAAAAAAGGTTAAGCTGAGCAAAGTGCTTTTTACTCCTAAAATTAAGAAAAAAATGTTGTGTTTATAAAGTAGCACATAATAACAATGATGATGAGGTTTATAGTACTCATGGTATCTATGTGAAGGATTAGGAAACATGGGTGAAAATGCTTTAGGGAAAGTCTAGTAGCGATGGCATGTTTTGTATTCTAGACCACAAGAAGGATGGACATGCAGACTTAGGGTCTGTTTGGCATAGCAGTGAAGTGGGGTAACCACACATTTGCTTTGAAAAAAGCTCAGTGGGCTAGAAATGACTGTTTGGCAATTGGCTTCCACTGCACTTTAATAAAAAATGTGGCTTTTTGTAGAAGCCCATTTTGGTAGCTTCTGATCTCTCTCTTCATCACGGTAGATCAGTAATTGCAGAGTAGAGGACCGTTTTGGTTAAAGTCTGGAAGAATAATTCAACTTTTTTTTCTTCAATAATAATTCAACTTTTTTTTTCTTTAAGCAAATTTTAATTATATTTATTCTCTTCAATTATCACAAAATATTTCAAATAATATATATTTGTAATATTCAATAAGATTTATGTCCTTTTAATTCATTTTCCATCTAAATGGGCTTTTCAAACACTAATCTTAACAAGTTAAGATTAGAAAAAAAGTCACTTCTGCCACTACCAATCCAAACGCAAATTACATCTACAATCTAACCTTTTTTCTATTAGGCTTTTTCAAAAGTCAGATTGCAAAAAAAAAATCACTTTTCCGTCGCTAATCCAAACAGGCACTTAGTTTTCAGTTTTCAATGCTCAAGAAGCTAAAGGATCATCATCTAATTTTAAGAATTTCAATAGGAGTTTTTGGCATTGCAGACTTGGTCACCCTAGTGATAAAATTTTAAATCAAGTTATTGGTGAATGTAATTTGAAAGTCATTTCCCATTATAAAAAAGAATCTAGCTTTTGTGAATCATGCAAGTTTGGCAAGTCTCACTCTCTTCCCTTTGAAGTTTCCATTTCACATGTCACAAAACCACTTGAATTGATACATACCGATCTTTGGGGGCCATCACCAATTGTTTCGATGAATGGTGTTATGTGTTGCTCTTGGATGACTGTAATAGATATTCTTGGAATTTTCCATAAAAGACCAAAGATAGGCTCTACAAATGTTTATTCAGTTTAAGACCTATGCTGAACAACAATTTGATAGATATTCAAATTAAAACTTTTTAGAGTGATAGGGGATGAGAATACACAAAATTCTCTAAGGTTTTGCAAGCTTTTGGCATTCAATTTAGGCACTCTTGCCATCATACCTCTCTTTAAAATGGTAGAGTTGAGGGAAAACATAGACATATAGTTGAGACAGATTTGACCGTGCTAGCTCAAGCTAAAATGCCTTTGTTTTACCGGTGGGAAGCATTTCATATAACAACTAAATTGATTAAGAAGCTGCCATCCACAGATTTAGGTGAAATCTCACCACATTTCGAGTTGTTTCGAAGACATCAAGATCATGATTCTCTTAAAATATTTGATACATCTTGTTACCCTTGTTTAGGCTACAGTTTCGAAGACATCAAGATCATGAACATAAGCTACAGTTTAGAACCACCAAACGTGTATTCATTGGATACAGTAACAATCATAAAGGCTATAAATGCATGAGTTCCATTGGAAAAAATTATATATCAAGGCATGTGGTATTTAATGAGGGTGATTAATAAGAAGTTACCTGAAGAGCAAGTGCATCCCAAGGGTTTCTTTCAGTCTTGTATCACGCTTGCAACTCAGAATGTGGATTCTGGCCAATCTTTTGGTTCTCAAACTTTATTATCAGTTGCTATTTTACCAACTATTAGCAGCACTAAAATACAAGCAAAACAAATGAATACTCCAGTCCCTGTAGAACAAGAGCATTCCTCAAATTATATGATTGAATCCAGAATCGATGATCAATCCTATTCTACATCTCATTCTCAAGATAAAGGTGAGAACTTGATTGCTTCACCACAAACAGTTGTTACCACCGGTCCAGTCAAGCATCATATGGCCACAAGGAGTAAAGCTGTGATACACGAACCCAAACAGGCTTACATTGGAGTTGTAACCACATAATTGATTATTAAAGAACCCTAGTGTCAGAGAGGCTCTAAATTCAACAGTATGGAAACAAGCTTTGCAGGATGAGTATAATGCACTTATGAAAAACAAGACTTGGGAATTAGTTCCTTTTTATGGTCAGGAAAAATTGGTAGATTGTAAATGGGTGTTTAAATCTAAAGCACACGGTGATGGCTCACGTTATAAACCAAAAGCAAGGTTGGTTGTCAAGGGATTTCAGCAAAGTCCATGTATTGATTTTGATGAGACATTTGGCCCTATTTTAAAATCTTCTACTCTGAAATTTATCTTAACCTCAGCTGTCACCTTTGGTTGGAAAATTAGGCAGTTAGACATTAATAACGCCTTCTTAAATGGAGATCTACAGGAACAAGTTCTTATGAAACAACCAGAAGGTTTTATTTCTCATAAGCATCCAAATCATGTGTCTGTTAAAAAAAAGGCACTTTATGATTTGAGACAAGCACCTAGAACTTGGTTTGAGAAATTAAGAACCACTTTGATAAATTGGGGCCTCACTCACTCAAGGTGTGACACCTCTTTTTTTTTCATGCAAAACAGAGAAGGGTTAAGTAGCAAAACTACCCATTATCTTTGTTTGGAAGAGCTACGGGTACTATAAACCATTTTTGGATACAAAAATACCCATCAATATTAAAAAGTAGCTCAAAAATGCTATTTCCATTAATTTGTTAGAGTAAGAGCCATTAAGTTTGAATTTTGGAATCTGACACGTGCCTTACAATGCCTAGTGAGACATGAGGATGTGAAGGCAAAGAGCAAAAATACCCTTTATCTTTTTCAAGAAGAGTTACTAGCATTATAAACAAACTTTAGGTTCAAAAGTACCTATGATGATGATTCCAAAATGGCCTTAAACAGCCGCTTTCGTTAAATTCTTCTACGTTGACCATGTAGACCTATGATAATTCCAAAATGGCCATAAACTTTTGACCAAATAAAATGATGATAAGGAGATCGAAAAACTTTGGACCAAACTATTCAGTCCAATATTTTCTCTCACCTTTTTCTCCATTCAAACATTGAGTAAGAATTCTTGTTATGTTTGTCCTGATTTACGTTGATAATATTATTGTGACTGGGAATTGTTCTAAAATCCTAGAACTTTTCATCAAGTAGCTTAATTCACATTTTGCTCTTAAGGATTTAGGTCATTTGCGTCAGTTATTAGGAATTGAAGCCTACCGAGAAGAGACTGACCCATTCTTAAAGTAGGAACGATACATTATGAACATTCTGGATAGGTTTGGTATGTTTAATTATTCACCATTACTCACTCTTATTGTGGTAAACAGACATTATTAAAAGAATGAATGATCTCTGTTAACAAATCCAACTATCTACAGAAAAGCTATTGGGGCTCTACACTATCTTGTTAATACAAGGTCAGATATTTCCTTTGCTGTCAATACATAAGTCAATTCCTTTCCTCTACTATAGACATACACTGGAAAGCACTTAAGCGAATTCTTCACTATCTGAAGGGAACAATAAAGCTAACTCTACACATTAAACCAAGTACTCATCTTACCATACAGGGGTTCTCTGACTCGGATTGGGCAGTGTACCCCACTGATTGCCATTTTATTTGTGGATGTTGTGCATTTATAGGTGATTCATTAATCTCCTAGTCTGCAAGGAAGCAGCCTGATGTTTCCCGATCAAGCGCCGAATCTGAATACAGGGCTCTTGCAAATTTTGCTGCTCAACTTGCATGGCTTCAATCTCTCATTGATGAGTTCGGAGTTCATCTCAAACATCCTCCCAAAGCATGGTGTGACAATCTAAGTGCTTCTGCTTTGGTTTCCAATCCAATTTATCATGCTCGCTCAAAACACATAGAGCTCGATGTTCATTATATTAGAGACAGGCTGTAACATCCCTAAAATTAGCAAAAGGGATAAATTTTCCCAAAAAAAAAAAAAAATTTAAATGATTAAATTAATTTTGAGATTTAAAGGTTTATTTTCTGAAAATTCCAAGAAACATAGTTAGAGGTCATAATTTGGTTTGAAAATTTTAGGAAAATTATTTGAAGGCTTTATGAAGTTAATTAAGAAAGAAAATCCTTAAAATTATTATAGATTAATTTATGGAATTAGATAATAAACCAATATCGATTTAGAAATTGAGAAAAAGTCAGTAACTTTATTATCCGGACTCAAAAATCGGAATTGCACTAAAAATAAGCCAAATTATGAACCCCAATGAATTTAAGGAATTTTAAATTAGACAAAGTGGGAAAATTAGAGCCTAATGTATGTGATTAATAGGATAAATATATATATATATATATATATATATATATATATATATTAAAATACACACACATGGCACACTCACAATTCACGGTTAAACTCAACACACCCGACCTACATGCATTCCTGACACGCTTTCACATATAGCACACACATACAAAGACACTCAAACACTCCCTCACTCTTCAGTTGATTATTATAGATAGAGAGAAAGAAGAGAAAGAGAGAAAGAAAGAAAGAAACAGAGAGGGAGGGGTCGAGAGGAGACGGAAGGTGAGAGCGAGAGTTTCTCACCAGAGAAGAGGAAGAAGGAAGCACCGATTTGCATATGCAACACCGAAAACATGTGTAGGTTAGTCTCCTAACCTTTAACTTTGCTTTTACTATTTGGTTGAGTCCCAACTCCCCAAAGACACAATCCATATCTAGTGATGATGAGAGAGGGAGGAGAGAAGCAACAACTGAAAAAGAAAGATGAAGTCGCTACCATAAAAAGTACTTTCTATATTTGGTTGAGAATATAAAATAAAGGAAAATAGTAAAAGTAGAGTGGTTAATTGTAATTCTCTCCAAATGGGAAAAAAAATAGTCATGATCGATTGGGATGTGTTTATATGTAATTATAATTGAAGACCAAATAAAAACAGGAGAAGGCTGGCGGGGCAAATGAGTGAACTCGTTCTATTTTCGAACGACTTCTTCAATTTTATAAACTTGTTCTCTTAGAGAACGAGTTTAAATATAATATTTTGATAAATATTTTTGATTATATAGCATTGTGATAATTTCGTTTTACCGTTTAAAGCATCTTCATAAAAACGCGTACACAACGCAAGAAAAACTCGCATTGAACAATTGCCTTTGCCCAGAAGAGACCAATTTTATCCCAATTCATGACAAAGCAAGGAAATCAGTCCATAGAGTACACTCAGATGTACAAGAGAATGTCAAAACGCTTAGAGCTTCACAGTGCAATAAAAGGCATCACAAAGACACCGCATACTCAAACTCAACTAAAAACCCAGACTCTCTCTCACCATTCAAATCACAAAACTCTAAAAACTGTGAGCGAAAAAAGCAATCTATAATATAATGTGATGATTAAGGAGTTACCTTAAAATAGTGTTGAGTAAAAGCTTTCCTCTGTTAAGCTCTTCAGTTTTGTCCATAGCAACAGTGTTGAACATGATCAAAACCCATTCAAATCATCCAAAACACCAGATGCTTTGAAATCCAAAACTTTCTTTAGCCAATCAAATTACAATACTCTAGAAATTGTAAGCATGAAATGCAATCTATAATAGAATGTGATGGATGATTCGAGATTTAGCGTAAAACAAAGTTGAGTAAGTGCTTTCCTCTAATAAGCTCCTCAGACTTTTTGTCTGTAGAATAAAATTATGTATTATTTATATTTGTATCAGAAGCAGGGACAATTATGTAATTGTAGGCTAGTTAGATGTTGAGTCCCAGCATGGGACTTACTGCCTATAAATATATCTATGTGAAGGCAGGTTAAATGTAATGACAGGAATTATTCAATTGGTTAATAAAGTATGTATTATTCAGTATATCCTTTGGACCTGTTTGTGTTTCTTCATGGTATTAGAACCCATAGTTATTGTTGACCCGATTTGTCTCTCTTGGATTACCCGATTCAGGCATATCGTTTTCTTGGTTAACTTGTGCCAATTTCTTGATCTCACAAAGGCGCTAGGGCACAGTAATCCGATGGGGAATGTCAAACCTCTTAACATTTCAATATGTGCAGAGTAATAAAGGCACAGTCCACAGGCATACAGAAATATTACAATTATACTAATATATATCCAAACAGGAGTCCACCCACAGGGTTTGATAATATATATATATATAGAAATTGTCCAAAATATTAAAATTAAACTAATATATATCCAAACAGCTTTGGTCTTGGGATCCACACACCTCAATTGCCCGTTTCTACCACTTTGCCCTTGGTGCCACTGGTTCCTGCTGGAATACATATTTATTTGAAAAGGGGTGAGATTCAAACGAATCTCAATAGTAACATATAGTCGTTCATATAAAATGTGAAAAGTAAATATGTTATGTTCCATGTTATGCACAAATTAATTAACAATATCATGACATGTATACATGAATTCGGGCTGAATCCCCCACTATCCGTACGTCTCGGTTGGGTTATTACTCAACAACCAGGTAAAACTGCCTACTCGAACTAACAACCCCTTATCGGTGGAACCATGTTGATTAATTAAATTACAGAAAATGACATACACAAATATATAAACATCGGCATAATGAATGAAGGATAGAATTACTACCTTGTATCCCTTTTTGCTATACAAAAATAGTTCCTCAAACTACGTGCCAACGACTCGGCCAATTAATCCGATCCTAAAAATTCCAAATGTACAAGAATTAAGTTAAACTCATTCATGTACTACTTTAGACACTTCAAAGTTTTTTTGTTGGTTACATTAGTTCAAAACTGCAAAATTACCAAAATGTCCCTTGGGACCGGCCTAGCCCCTTTTTACCTAGTCCGACCATACTTTTCCAAAAATTTTGACCCGGGCTATTCATACATAGTTTTGAGTGTATAATCCATTTTTGGCCTTGGTTTTCACAAAATCACTGCCATATGACAGTTTTACCCTTGACAACCCTGATTTAGGGTTTTAGGGGTATTTTCGTAATTTCACTTTCTAGGGCTTTTCTCACAAAGTGTTCAACATCAACCCTACATAATTTTCCCGCATGAACAGCATGGAATCATCATATTTATAAAAGTCCAGCTTCTACCCCTCTAAACAGTACTGGCCGAAACATAAGAGAGAAAAAGCAAAAGTTGTGATTTTGATTTTTAACTTCAAAAGCTTGTTCCTTTCCACTACAATCCACTTGATTAACCATTTAAACACATACTAAACAAGATTTGAGTAAATTTGGGCACCATAACCCCTTTGGATTTCCATTTCCCAAATTTGTAAAACCAACAAACAAACCACAAATTACAACCAAATAAAAAACAACACCATCACAACATCAAATAGAAGGAGATTATGGAAGTTTCCTCTTGATTTCTCACTTTCTCTCTCCTAGCTATCACCTCTCTCTCTCTCTCTCTCTCTCTCTCTCTCTCTCTCCCTTGATGTTTTGCTTGCTAGACTTAGAGCTTCATGGAGAAGAGGAGATTAGAGAAGCTATTATGCAAAAGAGGAAGCTTGAACACAAGATCACAAGTCTTACCTTTACAATTTTCTCCTCCTTCTCTCTAGATTCTTGAACTCACACTCTCTCTCTCTCTACTCTTCTCTTAGCTGACGAAATGAGAGGAAAGATGAAGCAAAAAGGCTTAATAAAATATCTCATTTTCCCTAATTAAGTTATTACCAAAATTAAGTTTTTATGACACAAATGTACTTGAGCCTATCTTCAACTAATTAGTGTCATAAAGTTCAATTAAAATTGAACTAATCTCTCCTCCCCTTGGTTAGCCCAAGTTGACGCCTAGGGTCCCCCTTAAATGACCCAATTGGGCTTTAATTGATTAGCCTTAACTAGACGCACATATTTCACTTTCACTTTCCAAACCTTGGTTTATTTGACCAAGAATATTCCAAATATTTATTTCCCATTTATTTTCCTTAATTAATTGGCAAATAATTAATTTTATGCTTTATTGGAAAAATTATGATTTTGACATTGTGTTTTTTAATTTAATTCCTTTTCTTCTTTTCTTTGGCCAAAATTCCCTTAATATTGAGCCAAATAATATACTTTACTATTCCTCCATTTTGGGATTTGATATTGGACTTTATGAATTACCCAAAATTAATTTCTTAACTTGTTCTAGCCCAATTTCTCATGAAAATGAAAATTTACTAACTTCATAAATTTCAAATTCATGAATATTCACCATTCCATTTCATTGAATATTAAAAATAATTACAATGTATTTTTATGAATAAAATTTGGGGTGTTACAGGGAAGCTGCCTCAATACTCAATTTTGTCAACTTTAGGGTGTTTCCCTTCTATCTCATCTTCCCTTTCAATAATGATGAAGATCGGGGTTTCCTATTGCTGTCTATTATTTTCTTGCTGAAGATAAGGGTTTATTGGTCTCTGGTCTTATCGCCGAAGATCGTCGTTCTTGTTCCCTCATTGAAGAATCGACATTCTCATAGCTTCATTTTTTATTGGCATTTTTGGTGTTTTAGCGGTTATATTGTCGGCATCGAAGATCAGTGTGTTTGGTTTTAGGGTTTTCGCATATCTTCTTCCATTTCCCATATTGCCTCTCTAATAGATAACCCTTTCCAGATGACTTTGATAAATGGGATGCTCTTGTTTCTGAGCTGCTTCTCCTGTCAATCGATGATTTGGTCAAGCATGACTTCATAAGTCAGATCATCCCGCATTTCCACATATTTGTATTCAATCACATACTTGGATTGGGTTGGTACTTCTTCAATTGGGAAACATGAAAGACGTCATGCAACCTACTTAGGTTATATGGCAAAGCTATATGATATGCTACTGGCCCAATCTTCACCAAGATTTCAAATGGACCAATGTACCTTAGATGTAACTTAACTCTTAGTGCTCTGCCAATACCTGAGATTGGAAAAACTTTTATGAATACATGATCATCGATTTCAAATTCCAGAGGTTTCCGCCTCTTATAAGTATAACTTTTTTGTCAGCTTTAAGCAGTCAGCAATCTCTGCTTAATCAACTTGATCTTCTCAGTTGTCTAATCAACTGTGTCTGTCCCAATTAAGAGTCTCTCAGACAATTCTGTCCAACACAAGGGCGATTGACATTTCCTCCTATATAGTGCCTCATATGAAGCCATTTGAATGTTTGAATGATAACTATTATTATAGGCAAATTATGCTAATAGAAGGAATTTGTCCCAATTGGCATTGAAATCCAATGAGCATGCCTTAGCATATCCTCTAGCGTTTATATGGTCTGCTCTGTCTTCACATCTTTTTAGGGATAATATGCCATGTTGAATCTCAGTTTAGTTTCCAAATCCTCATGAACTGCCTTCCAAAAGGTGGAAGTGAATCAGGGATCTCAATCCGAGATGATATTCTTTGGAGTACCATGTAATCTCACAATCTCCTTAATATAAATTTTTGCCAATCTATCAAGAGAATAGTAGATGCTGATAGGTAGGAAGTGGGTTGTCTTCATAAATCTGTCAACTATCACTTAAATTGCATCATGATTTCTGACTTTGGGTAACCCCGTCATGAAATCCATGGTAATGCTTTTCCACTTCCACTCAACAATCTCAGGATTTTGCAGAAGCCCTGATAGTTGCTGATATTCAACTTTCACTTTCTGGAGACAACGAGCGATGAACTTGGTCACATCTCTTTTCATTCCTAGCCACCAGTACTAGAACTTCAAGTTGTGGTATATTTTGGTTGTCCTTGCATGCAGAGTGTATTTACTCTTATGTGCCTCCCCTTGGATTTGCTGTTTCAGCTCTATCTGTGATGGAACATATATATGCTTCTTGTACTTGACTAGGCTGCTTAGTGTCAAGTTGTATTCCTGAGTTTCAACTCTAGCAATCATATCTCTGATAGACAGTGCTCGTCTATCATGCAGCTGTGCTTCTTCAATTGCTGCTCTTAGGTCATTATACACATGGCTAACATTAATGCTGCTCATTAGAATCTGACCAGATAGATTAAGATCTCTAAAATCCTCAATTAGTTTTTGCTTGTAAATCATTATGGCTGCCACCTGCACTGATTTACGGCTCAATGCGTTAGCAACAACTTTAGCCTTTCTAGGATGATATTTAATCTCTAGATTATAACCTTTTAGCAACTCCATCCACCCATGCTATCTCATGTTCAGCTCTTTCTGATCATACAGATATTTCAAGCTCTTGTGATTGCAGTACAGCTCTATGGTCACACCATAGAGATAATGTCTCCAAATTTTCAAAGCAAATACAATAGCTGCCAACTTAAGATAATGAGTGGAATAGTTTAATTTATAAGGTTTCAGCTGACGAGATGTGCATGCCACCACTCGGCCATGTTGCATCAATACACATCCCAATTTAGGCTCACTGGCATCTGTATACACAACATACGTAAACTATGGATCTAGGATTGTTAGCACTGGTGCTGTTGTTAACCTCTGTTTCAACTCCATGAAGCTCTTCTCTCAATTATCATCCCACACAAAATGCTGAGTTTTCCGCGTCAACTTTGTCAAAGGTAGAGTTATTCTGGGGAAGTTCTGTATAAACCTTCTATAATACATAGAAAGACCCAGAAAAATGCGTATTTTAAAGGTAGTCTCTGGCCTCTTCCAGTTCAATATTGCTTCCACCTTGCTAGGATCAACTGAGACCCCTTGCTATGAGACTATGTGGCCCAAAAACTTATCCTCTGAAAGCTAGAATTCACATTTGCTCAGCTTGGCATAGAGTGCTTATCACTCAATATATTCAATATCGTTCTCAAATGCTACTCATGTTCAGCTTTATTCTACGAGTATACCAAAATGTGATCAATGAAGACTACCACAAACTAGTCTAGGTACGGAAAAAAATATTCGATATATGTAGTCCATGAACACAGTAGGTGTATTGGTCAGCCCAAATGGCATCACAAGAAACTCGTAATGGTCATATATGGTCTTGAAAGCAGTTTTCGATATATCTCCTGCTTTTATCTTAAGTTGATGGTATCCTGACAGCAAATCAATTTTTGAGAATAAGCAAAAACTAGATAACTGATCAAGCAAGTCATCAATTCTAGGAAGTGGGTATTTGTTCTTGACGGTTACCTTATTCAACTCTTGATAATCTATACAGAATTGTAGGTTTCCATCTTTCTTCTTAACAAAGAGCACTGGAGCTCCCCATGGTGAGACACTTGGCCGAATGAACCCTTTTCCTAGCAGCTCCTCAATCTATTTCTTCAATTTCTTCATTTCACTCAGAGCTATTCTATATGGGGCTTTAGATATTGGACCTACTCTAGGCTTTAAGTCAATCACAAATTCCACTTCCCTATCCAGAGGTAATCCACCGATATCTTTCATAAATATGTTTGGAAATTTGTTCGCTACAAGGATAATTTCTAAGGGTACTCCGACCTCTGACTGCATGACAAAAATACCATATAACCCTGACAACCTTTCTGTAAATATCTCTCAGCCTCAACTACAGAGAAAAGATTAAGATTGACTTATGTACTCGTATACAGTTGTGAGTTAGGATATATAACTCTTTTACCTCTGCAGTCGAGCAACACACTATTGGCCATCAACCAGTCAATACTGAGGATTACTTCTAACTTTTGTAGTGGTAAACAGATCAGGTCCATAGTTGATTCATGCCCCTCGGCATTTTCCACACAATTTAAACAAACAGCAGTCATGACAATCTTAACAACTATGGGCACAGATATGACCAGATCATACGAAAATTGATGTACTTTTAGGTTTAACCATCTCACACAGTCGTATGTAATAAATGAATGGCTAGCGCTCGAATCATACATGACATGCACTAAATTGCCATTGAGAGAAACCATACCTTGTATCAGTTTTGGAGACTTTCTAGCTTCCTCTTGTGTCAATGTATAGACTTTGCTTGGAACCTTGGGCCTCGTCTCCTCAGGCTGATGTTTTAATGGGAAATCTTTGGCAAAAATGCCTTGGTTTATTGCATACGAAATAGGTAGGCGGTCTATTTGGATCCACTCTCAATGGAACACCATTACAAGATCTACCAGGGTGAATTGGTTTACAGTAACGCCAACAGGTTATGTTCCTAGAGAAACCCTAGATTCCATTGCCCCCAGTTTGATTTGGCCTCTTATTATAACCCCTGGATGGTCCACCTTGGTCTTTCTATTTCTATGACAAACCACTACTACCAGATACCCCCTGTTTTGGTTGTTTCTAACAGAATGCAGGCTCAACATGTTCTTTTCAATAATACAACATTCCTCAACTGTCTGGTTGAACTCGGTATAACTCCTTGAAACCAGTTTTTCTTTCATCTCTGGCTTCACTCCATCTATCATCATATCCGCACTCTATCCTTTGTCATCCCGATATTTGAGGTATTCAGAATACCGAGATAATTGAATATAGCAAGCCAAATAGTCATCAAAGCTTTCATGATCTTGCTGTTGGATACTGAAGAACTCTTTCTCTCTTTCCTATTTGACAGAAGGAGGAAAGTATTTCTTATTAAACTTTTCATGGAATAATTCCCAAGTTATGAGAATATTCCTCCCTCGAAGAATCAGCTCTGTATTCTTCCACCATCTATTTGCATCACCCTCCAGTTTATAAATGGTTAGCAGGACTTTGATTTCATCTGGGTATAGCATAGTATTGAAGATTTCTCGAGGAGTGACAGCCAGCCTTCAGCTATCTACGGATTAAACTTCCCCCGGAATACAGGAGGTTGTTGCTTACTGAACCTGCCTACCCAGGTCTGTATGTCCGCTTTAGGCTCTAACAAAATATCCTCTGGTTGATGTCCCTCAAGTGGAATATCATCGCTATACCCTCTCACTAAATCCTCTAGATGACCCTGCCTCTATTGTACTTCCCGCAATTGATTGTAGCCTGCTGCTACGTTAGCATATCCAGAATTTGTTATTGGATTGGGTCTGGTCTAGCACCTGTTTCTTCATTATTATTACTAGTCCGCCCCCACTACCTTGGCTTCTTCCTCAGCCTCTACCACCTCTCCCTGTTTGGACCATCTCCATAATTCACTCTACATGACAAATAGAAAAGAATAAATTTCATATAAATGCAAGGGCATTTTTGTCATTTTATAAGAATTCGGGTACACATATATGTTAAATACAACATACAACAAATATTTATAGTACTTACTAGAAGCTAGAAACACCACACAACCTACAAACTACTGTACATCACATAATAGTCCTTTTTACATGATATAACTTAAGTTACAAATAACTTCCTAAGGGGTTACCCATCCTAGGATTATCCTAGGTCGAGCATGCTTAACTTTCTATGTACCCGTCCAAAACACTGACACAGGCACTTTTCGTACCTGTCCATTGGTTCCCTCTACTGCCATGCCTCAAAAGATGTGTCGATAACCTCCGGTCACCCAAAATATGCTAACTGGGCCCTACATCACCCGCTGTACATGTACCTCCATACTAGGTCAGTAATGTACTCCATAAACTCCTAGAAGCACTCGTTCGGGCCCCTATTAACAATATTAATCTTTTGACAATATTAATTTTCTGTCAGTTCTAGAATGCTAAGTCTGGAAAGAAGTTCATAGTAGTGAAAATCCAGAACTTATATGAAAGGTCAACCTCTAGTTGATCCTTAATCATGTACAGGGACTCCACACCCTCTAAAAATGAGTGATATTGTCCCGTAGGAGTGTCATTGTTAACTTCAGGAAATTCTTACTAGAATTTCATATTTCAGACAGCTTCCCTTCACTTTAGGTGCATAAGTAGGCATTAGAAAGGATTAAAGGGATGAATTGTGTTCTTCTCATGATATGCACAGAAAAATGGAATTTTGGAAGACATTACTCCTTAATTGCTATAAATGTCTAACTTTGTGTGAAAGCTCTTTATGTGAATTAGCACAGATTAAGGCAGGGCTAACCCAGAGGAAGCTGCAGGTGGTGAAAAAGAGAGGAAGGAAGTGGAAGCTGACCACCAGTGAAGGAAAGACCAGCTGGAAGATCAGAACAGAACAAACGGAGCCAAGAAGAGCTTTAAGGAGCCCAGAGAGTTCTGGGCCGCGGCCCACCACATCTTGGGCCGCAGCCCAGGATGCCCACACCAGCACAGAAGGTTGTGGGCCGCGGCCCACCATCTCTTGGGCCGCGGCCCACAAGCATACATCTGAGGCCAGAGACTCTTGGGCCGCGGCCCACCATCTCATGGGCCGCGGCCCAACCCCAAAAATGAACATTTGCGTTTTGACTGCTGAGATGATATAAAAGGCAATCCGAGGGTTTTGAGGGGGGGTTCCCACTTTTGGAAAGAACGAGAAAGGCGGCTAAGGAGGTTCTAAGAGCAGGAAATTGCTGGAAGCAAGGAGAATCAAGTGGGCTTGAGGATCAGAAGAGCTTTCATTTTCAGATTTCTGATACTTCTGTGTTCCATCCCTTCTCCACTGTGATTCTGTTATGACTTCTTTAATTTTTGTTATTTGTAATCAGTTATTGAACATGAGTAGCTAGATTCTTTTATTCTAGGATTGTTCAACACTTTTGTATGGATTGAACTCGAACTCTTATTCCTCTTCTTGAACTAATGGTTTATATGTGTTAACTCTTCTCTGTTTTCACTGACATTCATGAATTGCTAGCACTATGAATAACATGTTCAATTAGATTAAGCTTGAGAGAGTTAATCTAATTGAAGAACGTGGGTAGAGTTATGCTAGACCTAAAGTTTAGAGGATTAACTGGAGGGTTTGTTAATGACATGGAGACATAGTTATTAACCTAGCATTGTCAAGGTGAAGAGGTTGCTTAATGTTTATTTTCTTTTAAGAGTAGCAAGAGATTGTGCATCTAATTGGAAAATATAAACTTGGTTATGACTTGAGAGAGCTTAACCAATGAATGTTAAACCTCAGACTGACACATATACAACCCATAAACAGTAATATAGAAGAGGAAGTAGATTGAGTTCATGATATACAAAAGGAGAGAACAATCCTAGATTCACTCCACTTGATTAAATTCTCAAAGAAGCATACTCCGTCAGAATCTCCTCTTAGTTGTTGTTATTTCAATTTATAGATCTGTTTTCTTCAAATCAACATATTTTGTCGGAATCAACTTAATTGAATACATCAGGCCATTGTTTGACTATTTGTTATTCAAATCCTCGAGGGAACGATCTCACTTATCACTGTATTACTTGGCGCGATCCGTGCACTTGCGGTAGCGAACAAGTTTTTGGCGCCGTTGCCGGGGATTGGTTTAACAAATATTTTAGTTGACCTTAGGCTTATGTTAGTAGATTTCGCTTGATTCTTTAGTTAGAGTTATAATTTTGCTGTCAGTGTTTTCTAAATTCAATTTCACTTGTGCAGCTTGATACTTGCTGTCTTGTCCTTTTCGCAGGTATCATTCCAGTTCATGCAACATTTGCAAGGAAACGAACTGATTGTGGTGCTGGAAGGAGTACAGCGCGTTGAGGCAGACCCAGAATCAGCAGCAGAATCCGAATCTGGTACAGAAACAACAGCAGAATCTGAGTTTGGTGCTGAAACTGAAGCTGACACAATGGCAGATGAATATGATAGAGCCACTATCAACGACTTTGCCACCCGGAATATGAGAGGAACTCAATCGTGCATTCGGATGCCGGAGATGCAAGCACACACCTTCGAGATCAAACCGGTGATGATAACGATGCTGCAGATGCATGGGTTGTACCATGGTCTGTACAATGAAGACGCCAACAAGCATTTAATGTATTTCTTGGAGGTGTGTGACTCCTTCAAGCAGAATGGTGTTCCTCAAGATGTATTGCGGTTGTGCCTATTCCCTCTTTCTCTGCAAGGGAAGGCAAGAGATTGGTTCAACAATCTCCCGGAGGGATCCATAACCTCTTGGGCTGATCTTGAAGCTAAATTTAGAGCTCGGTTTTTCTCCGATGATAAATCAGTGGAAGCAAGGGACGAGTTTCTAAGTTTTAGACAACAGCCGGATGAGCATTTGTATGCCGCATGGGAAAGGTACAAGATGCTAATGAAACAATGCCCTAACCATAGAGTGGACAAGTGGGTAGTGATCCAAATTTTCTGCACACGATTGAATCCTCAATCCAAAGCAATGGTGGACTCTATGACTAATGGAGGTTACCGGAATGTGCCTGTCAATGAAGTTTTCAGACTTCTGGACCAATTATCTGCAAATAACACCCAGGGAAATGATAGGAGAACTCCAAATACCCCAGCCCTACTCAACACAAAGGAAGACTCTTCATCACAAATTGCCACTATTTTGTCTGCTTTGAACAAACGTTTTGATGTCTTAGAGTCTCAAATAAACAAGGGTCATCCCCGCGGTGTGCATTCTGTTCAATCCACTCCAATTTTATGCGAGCAATGCAATGATATCCACTTGCCGGACAATTGCCCTCTTTACATGGACACTGAATCTGTCAATTATATGGGCAAATTCCAACCTTCTCAAGGTAATCCATATTCACAAACTTACAACCGTGCGTGGAGAGCTCATCCCAACTTTTCTTGGACTCAAGGTAACACATTGAACCCTCCTCATGAGTCTACTTCTGGCACCAAGCCGGTTCATCCACCGGGTTTTCCTATGCCATCAAGGCAAGCTCCTGCAAAAGAAGAAGAATCTAAGACGGACAAGATGTTGGCCCGTATCTTATCAGAAGTGGAATCTTCAAGGGGTGAGAGTAAGGCTACTTTTTCTCTTCATGAGTCCGCTATCAAAAACCTTGAAGTTCAAGTGGGGCAACTAGCTATACAACTAAATGCCATAGCTCGAAACGGTCTTCCAAGTGATACCATCCCCAACCCAAAGAGGGGTGGAAAAGAAGAATGTAAGGCCATTCATTTGAGAAGTGGCAAGGTGCTTTCAAACATGCCTAGCTCAAGCACAACGGAACCAAAGCAAGATGAGCAAGTGGACATTGAAGTTGATGAAGAGGAAGTCCTAACTCCAGAAATTATGGTGGAAGATGAGGAGACTAAGAGGAGGAAGCACACTAAGGGCGGATTGGATGATGTTGGCAAGAGCAAGAAGAGGGAACAAGAGCTGAATGATGAAAAGAAGAGCAAACCAACCATATCTACTATTATGCCTCCTTTACCATTTCCTCAAAGATTTAAAAAGAAGGAGGAAGATGCACAATTCAAGAAGTTTGTGAATATGTTTAAGCAGCTTCATGTCAACATTCCTTTTGCTGAAGCTTTAGAGGAGATGCCTAAATACGCCAAGTTTTTAAAGGATGTGTTGTCTAAGAAGAGGCGATTCAATGAATTCGAAACGGTAGCTTTAACCGAAGAATGCAGTGCTGTGATTCAAAGGAAGTTACCCACCAAGTTGAAAGATCCGGGTAGTTTTTATATTCCTTGCAATATTGGCACAAACTTCAATGGTAAAGCTCTATGTGACTTGGGTGCTAGCAGGGTGAAATTACTTTAAGGGTAGATGACGAAAAAGTGGTCTTTAACATGCCAAAAGCCTTAAAGTTCCATGATGATTCAACTCAATGCTCATTTGTGGATATATTGGACTCACTTGTTCTCCAAGAGTCCTATGCTCCTATGATCAAAGATCCTCTAGAGGCATTTTTAATTGGGGAAAAGAATCTAGATGAATTTGATGAATAAGCTATTGAAAACCTTTTTCGTATGGAGGCATTCCCTCATTCAAGACAAAGGAATTTTGAGCCACTTGAGGTGGCTGAGGCATTGAGCACACCTTTGAAGCCATCTATTGAAGTTCCACCATCTCTTGAGTTGAAGCCCTTACCATCTCATCTTAAGTATGTCTACTTAGGAGAGGCTGACACATTACCGGTGATTGTCTCTTCCGATCTTTCGAATCTGCAAGAGGAAAAGCTCTTACGAGTTTTAAAAGACCACAAGCAAGCCATAGGCTGGACCATAGCTGACATTAAGGGAATCAGTCCCTCTATGTGTATGCACAAAATCTTGTTAGAAGATGATCATAAAACTTCTATTGAGCATCAAAGGCGATTAAATCCGATCATGAAGGAAGTGGTCAAGAAAGAAATACTTAAGTGGCTCTCCGCTGGAATTGTGTACCCTATCTCTGATAGTTCATGGGTGAGCCCAGTCCAATGTGTCCCGAAGAAGGGTGGCATGACTGTAGTGGCTAACACCCAAAATGAACTAATTCCTACTCGCACGGTGACTGGTTGGCGGGTGTGTATGGATTATAGGAAGCTCAACACAGCTACAAGAAAGGATCATTTTCCTTTGCCATTCATAGATCAAATGTTGGACAAGTTAGCCGGTCAGGAGTTCTTTTGTTTCCTTGATGGATATTCCGGGTACAACCAAATTGCCATAGCCCCAGAAGATCAAGAGAAGACCACCTTTACTTGTCCATATGGCACTTTTGCTTTCAGAAGAATGCCATTTGGACTATGCAATGCACCAGCGACTTTTCAAAGGTGTATGATGTCCATTTTTGCTGATATGATTGAGAAAACAATTGAGGTATTCATGGATGACTTTTCTGTCTTTGGTCCATCTTTTGACTCGTGTTTGGAGAATTTAGATGCTGTGCTTACAAGGTGTGAAGAGGCAAACCTAATTCTCAATTGGGAGAAATGCCACTTCATGGTGCAAGAAGGCATTGTACTTGGCCATAGAGTGTCAAGGAACGGGTTGGAAGTAGATAGGGCGAAAATTGCCATTATTGAGCAACTACCACCACCCACTAATACAAAGGGTATCCGGAGCTTTCTTGGACATGCTGGGTTCTATCGGCGGTTTATCAAGGATTTTTCAAAAATTTCCAAACCCCTTTCTAAGCTTTTGGAAAAAGATGTGGAATTCAAGTTCGATGATGAGTGCTTGCATGCTTTTGAAGAATTAAAGAAGCGTCTTATCTCAGCTCCTATCTTAGTAGCTCCAGATTGGGCTATACCTTTCATTATTATGGCCGATGCAAGTGATTATGCTGTTGGTGCTGTTTTGGGGCAAAAGGCAGAAAAACTCTTTCATCCTATATATTATGCGAGTAAAACTCTTGATGGTGCTCAACTCAATTACACTACCACTAAAAAAGAGTTACTTGCCATAGTGTATGCATGTGAGAAGTTCAGACCATACATTGTAGGTACTAAGGTGACTGTGTACACCTATCATTCAGCTCTCAAGTACCTTCTCACCAAGAAGGACTCTAAAGCTAGACTCATTCGCTGGGTGCTCCTACTTCAAGAGTTTGACCTGAATATAGTTGACAGAAAAGGTACAGAAAATCAAGTAGCCGACCACCTCTCAAGGCTGAGCACTGAGGCTCAATTTGATAAGTCTGACATGATCCAAGCATCATTTCCGGATGAACAGCTTTTCTTTGTTGATCATTCATCCACACCATGGTTTGCTGATTTTGTGAATTATTTGGTTTGTGGAGTGCTACCTCCGGAGTTCAATTCTCATCAAAAGCGTAAGTTTTTGCATGACGTGAAGAAGTACTTTTGGGATGAACCTTACTTATTCAAGCGGTGCCCCGACCAACTCATTCGAAGGTGTGTTCCAGAAAATGAACAAGAGTGCATTCTGCATTGCTGTCATTCATCTGAGTATGGTGGTCATTTTGGAGGAGAGAAAACTGCTGCGAAAGTGATTCAAAGTGGATTTTATTGGCCTTCATTGTTTAAAGATGCTTATACTTTTGTCCTCCGATGTGATCGATGCCAAAGAGTGGGGAACATTTCCAGAAGGAATGAGATGCCACTGAATAACATGTTGGAAGTTGAGCTCTTCGATGTTTGGGGGATTGATTTCATGGGTCCATTCCCTAAGTCCTTCAACAATGAACACATTTTAGTGGGTGTGGACTATGTATCAAAATGGGTGGAAGCTATGGCTTGTGTGACTAATGATGCCAAGACAGTACTGAAGTTCCTTAAGAAGCACATTTTCACAAGGTTTGGCACACCGAGAGCCATTATCAGTGACGGCGGATCACACTTCTGCAATCATCAATTTCAGATGTTGATAAAGAAATATGGTGTGAGACACAAAGTAGCATTGCCTTACCATCCCCAAACAAATGGCCAAGCTGAGATTTCCAACCGGGAAATCAAAAACATTCTGGAGAAGATGGTGAACACCACTAGGAAAGACTGGTCCTCCAAGTTAGATGATGCATTGTGGGCCTATCGAACAGCTTACAAAACACCTATCGGTATGTCTCCATATCGATTAGTGTTTGGAAAAGCTTGCCATCTCCCTGTAGAATTGGAACATGGAGCATATTGGGCCATTAAGAAGTTAAACTTTGATCCACAAGCTGTAGGAGAAAAGAGGTTACTCCAACTCAATGAGCTGGATGAAATCCGCTTCAATGCCTATGAAAGTTCACGGATTTACAAAGAGAAGACAAAGAGGGATCATGACAGAAAAATCAGTCCCAAGAGCTTTGAACCGGGACAAACTGTTCTTCTTTACAATTCCAAACTGAGGCTCTTCCCTGGAAAGCTTAAATCTCGATGGTCTGGGCCATTCAAGGTTATTCAAGCATCAAACTATGGTGATGTCGAGCTGGAGAATGAGAAGGGTGAGAGATTCAAAGCTAATGGTCAGCGGTTAAAGCATTATTGGGGAGGAGATGTGGATAGGCTTGTATCCACCATCTACTTATCAAATGAGGACTGACCACAGTGAAAAGTCAGGCTAAGGACTATAAACTAAGCGCTTATTGGGAGGCAACCCAAGTTCTTAACTTAATCTTTTTAGTTTCTTTGACTTTAGCATATGTTAGTAGGTTTATGTTTGGTCTTTTACTTTGTGTAGGGAGAAAGGGAGGTTAAATTGAAGGTTGATTGAGAACGAGAAGATTGCTAGGAAAAAGAGGCGGCATCTTGATGGGACAGGCATATTCCAGGGAAGTTCTTAAACTCTTATGCATGCCTGTGAGTTCTGGTGCCTGGGATATGATATGAGACTTGCATTGTCTGTTAGAGAAGCACTATGCATGATTTTTGGCTTAAATTTGGCACATGGTAGATCACACATAGAAAATCCTGCTGTAGGAGGGAATTTTAATCATAGGAATGTGTGGTTCAGGGGTGTTGATTGTGAAGGTCATCGTGTGAAAGTATGGCATAGCTCTGATACTCTTAATGGAATAGCCAATGGTTTGTATGCTGTGTGTCAATGATGATTTTAGTGGATTATATGCATGTGGGGAATCGGATAGGCTTAGAAATGCCCAGAACTGGCTGTCTGTGGTCAGAGAGCTATGGGCCGCGGCCCACAGACTCATGGGCCGCGGCCCAATGAAAAAACTGCAGCTCAGAAAGTTCTGGGCCGCGGCCCAATGAAAAAACTGCAGCTCAGAAAGTTCTGGGCCGCGGCCCACAGACTCATGGGCCGCGGCCCAAGGAAAAAACTGCAGCTCAGAAAGTTCTGGGCCGCGGCCCACAGACTCATGGGCCGCGGCCCAAAGAGTTTCCCTGAGAACAGAAGGTTCTGGGCCGCGGCCCAGACCCGACAGAAGGGTTTTTAAAAAACCTTGTTGCGCGTTTATTCCTCTTCTTTGAACAGCCGCTTCCCCCAAAAATTCCTCCTCCCCCATAGTCTGACCCTTTCCCCCGTCTCTCCCCCTCCAATTTCCTCCCACTCTATTGTATCTTCTTCTTCCCCTCTTCATTTTTGCCCTTCCTCTCCGTCTGTTGCTATTGTTTGGGGCTGCTGCGTGACCTCTGTTCTTCCCTGCTGTGGAAGAAGACCTAGGCTCTACAAGTGGAATATTCCCCTTTGATTTCCCCTTTGATTTCTCCTCTAATCTTGCAATTCTATCTCCATTTGAGGTAAGAACGCTCAATTTCACTCTGTTACTAGCATTTGGGGGTAGTTAGGTCGGTTTTCATTTGCGGATTTAGGCGTAACAGTCGCAATTTTGTTGTAAGCAATTGGTTTCAAGGGCAATGTATAGGCTTTGGTGCATTCTTTTGTCATAAGAATCGCAAACATGCCGTCAATTCATTCTGAATTCCCTAGTGTACCATTGCCCTGTTTTAAGTCTCTGCTGCATTGCCCATGTTTTTACTAAATCTCTGGACTTACATTGTTGAGTGTTGGCCTGGATATTCGGTACAGTGGTAGCCATTGCTAGGATTTAGGTTTGAATTGATATAGCATGTTTTAGGCTCTGAAGTGTAGAAGTGTGAGTTTCATGGAACATTGGTAAGTTACGGGATGTATAGTTTTGCTGCGTGTGCATTTTTGTCCTCCAATTGTTGACAATTGCCTTGCACGGCTATATTCTGTACATGCGGCATGCTGGTTAACTGGTTGACTCCCTTTGTTTATCATGATTAGTACCAGAGATGCTTTAATTGTTGATTCCAGGATGTGTAAATATATTGATCTGTTCTGATATACCCTGGGTTGTGGCTGGAATTGAATTCTCTGTTTAGGGATATCATGTTTTCATTATACTTCAAAGGTGTCCCAATCCATTTCAAAATGGGCATATTGTGCCAGGTTGTGTATGTTCCCTTATTGGGCAAATCTGTGATGCATGCCTTAAACTTCTTTTGTTGAATCTATGAATGGAATTGTGTTTGTCTGGTATGTGCGAATTGTGTTTCATATGGTCACATCACACAACATGCTTCCCATGTCCATACTTTCCCTCACCTGTGATCAAGGTCAACCAGTGTGCAGTCTTTTCCTTTTTGCATAATCATGTGAACCTGGAGGTGCATTTTGTGTTTTTGAAAACCTTGTTTTGCTTAACCTTCACAACGTGCACATTACCTCAGTTACCATACACTATCAAATGTTCTTGATCCTGTTTTGTGCTAGTCACACTGTGCTGCTTATTTTGAAATACCTGTGCAATGACAATTTCCTGACATTATAGTGACCGTATGCCTTATGCTGGGTTGATTAAGTGATGTCTGAGGCAGTAATGACTAGGTTGAGGTTTGAAATCTTAGTAAACAGATTTGCGTCTCTTAGGTCATAAGTTTGGGGGGGGTCATCATTGCATTGTCTGATTATGGTGCCCATGTTTAGTGCTTGCTTGAGTCTTCATTGGGTTTCGCTGTCCCTTGTTTTCTCTCGTAGCTATTATGCCTGCCAAGCGTGTTGCTGATCGCTCCGGTCCTAGGGCCGTTGCTGAGGCCAAGGCTAAGATTGTCACCTGCCCTTTGCTGTAGGAACGGGAGTTCCCGTTCAGCGCCTCGTACGAGTTCTACTATCTCGCCACACGCACATATCACCTGCAGAGGCTTATGGATCCTAAAGGTGACGGAAACCTCCAGCTTGTCCAGGATTTCTACGCCAAAGTTTGTGTGCACCCCATTTGGCGATTTTCTTTGCGAGGAGTCGAAGTAGACTTTACTCTTGAGTGCTTTCGGCAGTTTACCGCACTTCCAGCTGTTGAGGAATGCAGGTACAAGCAATTAGTGGATAGTGAGGACGACATCCCTGACGATGAGATTTCACAGTTGCTAGTATACAACCACCAAGTAGCGTGGCAGACTCGCGGAGGGGCGCAGAAACATCTACCTCGAGCTCAGTTATCAGTGGAGGCTCGGGTGTGGCTGCATTTCGTCAAGGACTACTTCTGGCCGTCATCACAGAGGAGTCGGCTCTCTAGAGACCAGGCTCTCCTTATATACCTGCTTATGAAGAAGGAGCCTGTTGATCTTGGCGCCTTGATTTATCAGACTCTTCGCGACCATGCCCAAGATCATTCGGTTGGTCTGATACTGCCGCACCTCATTTCCTCTTTCTGCACATCGGTGGGTGTAGCTGCTGTGGCCTCTGATGTGATGTTCAAGCCCCTTAAGAAGTTCAACTACTTGAGCATCAAGCCACGACCAGATGAGCAAGTTCCAGCCTTCCAGCGTACACCGACCGACCCCTTCTTTCAGCAGGGAGGACCCTCTCATCCGCCTCCTGACATTCCATTCCCCCAGGAGCAGGGCGAACCATCAGATGCCCCTGCCTCCTCTGAGTCTACTGTCACTTTGGACGTGATCTTTGCGGCTATTCAGCTCACAGAAGCCACTGCTGCTCAGTGCCTTACTTATCTACAGGATCACGGTGTTCGCCTGACCAGGCTAGAGGAGTTATTTGCTGCTCATGTCCCCACGGTCACTGATGCAGCCGCCAGTGACGGTGATGACGAGGACTAGCTTTAGTTTTGTTGACCATTGTTACTTTGTTTTTCATTTTCTCTGGATATGTTCAGACTTTGTTTCAGTACTGTGATTACAGTTGCTTTTTCATTACTTGACATCAGTGGTTTCGAATGTTATTGGATATTATGATTTTAATATCTCTGGTGTTCAATGTTATACATGTGGCTGGTTGTATGCTCCTTTCTTTGCAGGTGTTATCTGTGACACAATGTGTCTTATGACAGTGGGGACACTGTCTCCCTCAAGTTTGGGGGTGCTGATAATATTTGCATGCATTTGTTTAAACCTGCTTTACGCCATTTCTTTGAGCTAAATGTCTGGGAATTGTATTAGATGGCTGAGTTGAGTCAAATACTGGATATTCATGACTGCTTGGTTCTCAGTTTACACATGACATGTATGAATTGTTTTCATGGCAAGACCTTTGAAATTGTAGTTGAATTCCTGGGAAGAGATGAGCGGTTCACACACTTCGTAAGCATTTTCTTTTCCTTTTCACGGAACTGTATGTTTCTGAGTAAATTGTATGGAAGTGGCTGTGGTTATGGTGCATAGTGTTAGCATATGGATCAGTTAAGTTAATGTATTCGAAATAAGTTAAGGTTGAATTATCCATGGGGGTTGTGCACAAGAAAGGAGAAACCTCTGTTGGAAGGGTTTTGAGCCTGAATTTTATTCATTAGAGTGATTGTGCCATTTATGCCAGTGTACCTCTAGAACTTGTTTAAATTCTTTTTCGAAATCACAGTTGCATGTGGATTAGTGAAAATGATAGGGGCATTCATTTCTAAACCCATTAACCTAAACACAAACCTTTCACATTCATCCTTTGATCACCCCCTTTGAGCCATTCACCTTTTCTTTCTTCTAAAATTTGACATTTCACAAGTCGTGCATGCTGTTGCTTTGTAATTGAATGATACTTAGAAAAGCAGTGAGTTAGCATTTGATTTACTACTTGTTTCAATAAGTGTTGAGTTACGCAAGTCACAAAAGAAAGGAAGGAAGGAGTAAAAGAAAATCGATATGTGTTAAAAAAAAAAAAAAGAAAAAGAAAAAAAGAAAAAAAGAGAAAAAGAAAAGAAAGAGAGATGTCATTATCAGTATATATGCCTCAGCATGCATGGCACTTATTCCATTAGTCATTCCCATTAGACCATTTCCAACAATACAACCCTGGTAAAAGCCCCCTTGATTCATAAATCTAGGTGTACAAGTGGTGAAGAGAGTAGAATTTCTACAAGCCTATGGCAGGACCTGCTATAAGTGGTATGGAGCGAAATTAACCCTAAGTGTGAGGATTAAACACATATAGCAGTGAGTGTTTTCTTGTGCACATGACTGTGGTTGATTTAGCTGTAGCCTATTCCCTTTACATTACCTAAAACTGAACTCTGTGTTAGCTTAAAGCGTTAACAATGAACAATTCCATGCAGCCTTAAAGTTCCTGGGACATTGAAAGTGTGTGAATTGAATCCAAGTAAAAGGAAGGAGAATGCAATGGATTAGGTCTAGATAATGATTCCGGATCATACATGCTTAAATATTTTTCCTGGTCTTGATGAATGAAGGATTAGTGTTGGGCAACTCTTGTTGAACATACACTTAGTTGAAAATGACCAGGGAATTAGTTTTTTTTTTATGAACCAAGCAGGCATGTATATGTGGTGGCAAGAGTAGCTTAAGAGAAGAAGGGCATGCATGAGTATTAGGCTGGTGAAGGTGTGAGTTTACTCGAGGACGAGCAAAAGTTCAAGTTTGGGGGTGTGTTAACTTCAGGAAATTCTTACTAGAATTTCATATTTCAGACAGCTTCCCTTCACTTTGGGTGCATAAGTAGGCATTAGAAAGGATTAAAGGGATGAATTGTGTTCTTCTCATGATATGCACAGAAAAATGGAATTTTGGAAGACATTACTCCTTAATTGCTATAAATGTCTAACTTTGTGTGAAAGCTCTTTATGTGAATTAGCACAGATTAAGGCAGGGCTAACCCAGAGGAAGCTGCAGGTGGTGAAAAAGAGAGGAAGGAAGTGGAAGCTGACCACCAGTGAAGGAAAGACCAGCTGGAAGATCAGAACAGAACAAACGGAGCCAAGAAGAGCTTTAAGGAGCCCAGAGAGTTCTGGGCCGCGGCCCACCACATCTTGGGCCGCAGCCCAGGATGCCCACACCAGCACAGAAGGTTGTGGGCTGCGGCCCACCATATCTTGGGCCGCGGCCCAGTATTCCAAGAGCAGCACAGAAGGTTGTGGGCCGCGGCCCACCATCTCTTGGGCCGCGGCCCACAAGCATACATCTGAGGCCAGAGACTCTTGGGCCGCGGCCCACCATCTCATGGGCCGCGGCCCAACCCCGAAAATGAACATTTGCGTTTTGACTGCTGAGATGATATAAAAGGCAATCCGAGGGTTTTGAGGGGGGGTTCCCACTTTTGGAAAGAACGAGAAAGGCGGCTAAGGAGGTTCTAAGAGCAGGAAATTGCTGGAAGCAAGGAGAATCAAGTGGGCTTGAGGATCAGAAGAGCTTTCATTTTCAGATTTCTGATACTTCTGTGTTCCATCCCTTCTCCACTGTGATTCTGTTATGACTTCTTTAATTTTTGTTATTTGTAATCAGTTATTGAACATGAGTAGCTAGATTCTTTTATTCTAGGATTGTTCAACACTTTTGTATGGATTGAACTCGAACTCTTATTCCTCTTCTTGAACTAATGGTTTATATGTGTTAACTCTTCTCTGTTTTCACTGACATTCATGAATTGCTAGCACTATGAATAACATGTTCAATTAGATTAAGCTTGAGAGAGTTAATCTAATTGAAGAACGTGGGTAGAGTTATGCTAGACCTAAAGTTTAGAGGATTAACTGGAGGGTTTGTTAATGACATGGAGACATAGTTATTAACCTAGCATTGTCAAGGTGAAGAGGTTGCTTAATGTTTATTTTCTTTTAAGAGTAGCAAGAGATTGTGCATCTAATTGGAAAATATAAACTTGGTTATGACTTGAGAGAGCTTAACCAATGAATGTTAAACCTCAGACTGACACATATACAACCCATAAACAGTAATATAGAAGAGGAAGTAGATTGAGTTCATGATATACAAAAGGAGAGAACAATCCTAGATTCACTCCACTTGATTAAATTCTCAAAGAAGCATACTCTGTCAGAATCTCCTCTTAGTTGCTGTTATTTCAATTTATAGATCTATTTTCTTCAAATCAACATATTTTGTCGGAATCAACTTAATTGAATACATCAGGCCATTGTTTGACTATTTGTTATTCAAATCCTCGAGGAAACGATCTCACTTATCACTGTATTACTTGGCGCGATCCGTGCACTTGCGGTAGCGAACAGTCATGTGCTTGTAGTGCCCAGTGATATCTACCCCAGACATAATCCCACAACTCTAGGTCCGGCTGCAAGTTGTATACTATCTCTGCACTAGAGATGTCAAACTTGGTCGATTCCTCTTCCGAATTGTCTAACAATAGATGTTCGGTCTCTACCAATAGTGACCCTACTGACGACACCAACCTCGACTTAGGACCATACACAGGTAGCGCTGGTATACTCTTCCTCGCCATTCGCCTTATACAGAGACCTCCCGGAGCATAGTACTCAACATAATGTGGACTCTGGTTCACAGACGACAGCAACCTCTCACTCCGCTCACTAGAACTACTTATGAAATCATGTCGCCATGTAAACAAGACTAAATAAGTATACCATTCTGATAATACTAGAACCGCTTAAGCTCGGATGCCAAAAATGTCACGCCTCTTAATATTTTGATATGCACAGAGTAATAAAGGCACAGTTCCACAGGCACACAGAAATAGCATAATTATACTGATAAAAAGTACTTGTTTACAAACAGGAGTCTCCCGCAGGGTTTGATAATATATATATACAAATTGTCCAAAATATTAAAATTAAACTAATATAAATCCAAACAACTCTAGTCTTGGGATCCGCACACCTCAATTGCCCATTTCTACCACTTTGCCCTTGGAGCCACTGGTTCCCGCTGGAATATTTATTTATTTGAAAAAGGGTGAGATTCAAATGAATCTCAGTAGTAACATACAGTCGTTCATATAAAATGCGAAAAGTAGATATGTCATGCTTCATGTTATACACAAATTAATTAACAATATCACGGCATGCATGCATGAGTTAAGGGCTTAATCTCCTACTATCTATACACCTCGATTGGGTCATTACTCAAAAACCAAGTAAAAGTGCCTACTTACACTAACTACCCTTTCTCGTCAGAACCATGTTGATTAATTAACTTACAAAAGATGACATACATAAACATATAAACATCATCATAATGTATAAAGGATAGAATTACTACCTTGTATCCCTTTTTTTCTATACAAAAATAGTTCCTCAAACTACGTGCCAACGGCTCGGCCAATTAATCCGATCCTAAAAATTCCAAATGTACAAGAATTAAGTTAAACTCATTCATGTACTACTTTAGACACTTCAAAGTTTTTTTGTTGGTTACATTAGTTCAAAACTGCAAAATTACTAAAATGCTCCTGGGGGCCCGGCTAGCTCCTTTTTACCTGGTCAGACCTACTTTTCTAAAAATTTTGACCCAGGCTATTTAAATACAGTTTTGCATATAAAATCCATTTATGGTTTAATTTTTAAGAAAATCACTATCAAATGACAGTTTTACCCTTGACAGCCCCAATTTAGGGTTTCAGGGGTATTTTTGTAATTTCACTTTCTAGGGCTTTTCTCACAAAGTGTTCAACATCAACCCCACATAATTTTGCCTCCTAAACACCATGGAATCATCATATTATAAAAATCCAACTTCTACCCCTCCAAATAGTACTGGCCGAAACATAGGTGAGAAAAAGAAAAAGTTGTGATTTTGATTTTTAACTTCAAAAACTTGTTCCTTTCCACTCCAATCCACTTGATTAACCATTTAAACACATACTAAAAAAGATTTAAGGAAATTTGGGCAGTATAACCCTTTAGGGTTTCTATTTCCCAAATTTGCAAAACTAACAAACAAACCACAAATCACAACCAAATCAACAACAATACCATCACAACATCAAAGAGAAGGAGATTATGGAAGTTACCTCTTGATTTCTCACTTTCTCTCTCCTAGGCGTCTCCTTTCTCTCTCTCTTTCCCTTGATGTTTTGCTTGCTAAACTTGGAGCTTCATGGAGAAGAGGATATTAGAGAAGATATTATGCAAAAGAGGAAGCTTGAACATAAGATCACAAGTCTTACCTTTACGATTTTCTCTTCCTTTTCTCTTGATTCTTGAACTCACTCACTCTCTCTTTACTCTTCTCTTGGCCGACAGAAATGAGAGGAAAGATGAAGCAAAAAGGCTTCATAAAATATCTCATTTTCCCTAATTAAGTTATTACCAAAATTAAGTTTTTATGGCACAAATGTACATGAGCTTATCTTCAACTAATTAGTGTCATAAAGTTCAATTAAAATTGAACTAATCTCTCCTACCCTTGGTTAGCCCAAGTTGACGGTTAGGGTCCTCCGATCTCATCTTCCCTTTCAATAATGATAAAGATCGGGGTTTCTTGTTGGCATCTATTATTTTCTTACTGAAGATTGCTGAAGATCAAGGTTTCTAGGTCTCTGGTCCTATCGACGAAAATCGGCATTCTTGTTCCTTCACTTAAGAATTGACATTCTTGTACCTTCATTTTTATTGGTGTTTTTGGTGGTTATATTGTCAGCATCAAAGAACGGCGTGTTTGGTTATCACTAAAGATCTGGATTTTTGTCATCTACTATCAGATTTTGGTGTTTGAGAAGACATTTCTTGACTTGTTCTCAGACAACCATATGGTAAAGAGATTTCTGGTGGTCTCCTTGTCTTCGATGCTAGTTCTTTATTTCAAAGAAGACTTCTGATAGTCTCTCTATTTTAGCATTAAGTTCTCTACTTTTTTGTTGTCAACCAGAGATTTTCGCTACTCTCTCTCTCTCTCTCTCTCTCTCTCTCTCTCTCTCTTTCTCTCTCTCAATTCTTCGTCTTATTTCTCCATGTTTTGGTTATGGCAAAAACACAAACTCAAAGCCTTGATCTCCAACATCCTCCATAATTACATCGCAGTGATACCCTTGCAATTACGTTAGTATCCCAACCATTAGTTGGCTCTCAAAAGTGTTCTATATGGAGTAGAGCTATGAGGATAACACTCCATGTCAAGAACAAATTAGGATTTGTGGATGGTTCCTATAAGTGTGAGGATAAAAAATCTCATCTCCAAAGTTAATGGGACCGGTGCAATAGTGTTGTCTTGTCTTGGCTGATTAATTCGGTAGACAAGGAAATCGCCACTAGCCTTGTGTTTTCTCATAATGCTTATCTTGTCTAGCTTGATATGAAAGAAAGGTTTAATGTTGTGGATGGTGCAAAAGCTTTCTCCTTATATCGATCAATTAATTCACTCACACAAGGTACTCTTAACGTGTTTGGATACTACACCAAGCTCAAAGAGCTATGGGATGAACGTGCAGCCTTAGTCCCTATTCCTAATTGTCAATGGACTACTTCAAAGGAGTATGCTAAAACCATACAAGAACAGAGATTGTTTTAGTTCCTTTTGGGGTTAAATGAAGGATTTCAGCAAGTTCCTAGTCTAATACTCCTCATGAACCCACTACTAATATCTAATCAGGCTTGTTCAATGATTATACAAGAAGATACCTAACAAAATATGTCCTTTAAGTCATAGATTACTCCAATTGATGGCACCATTATGGCCTCTAATACATCCTGAAGAGGATGAGGTCATGGAAGAGGTTGTGGAAGAGGTCGCTTCCAAGAAGCATGCACTCATTGTGAGAGGAAAGGCCATCAAAAGGAGACTTGCTGTCAACTTATCGATTTTCCTCAAGGTTCTTATCCTTCCAAATTCACCAAAGAGAGAGAGGACCAAGCCAATCCTACTATAAATGAGTTGGCTGTAAAAGTTAGGACTGATCATAACACTATGAGTTCCCAAGGCTCTCCTTTTCCCCAACATAATATAGACAGATTCTAGAAATGCTTAAAGGGATTCAGACCTGGTTAAGGCTGCTGTAGGCGTATAAGCTGCTAATCCAATTTACCTGTATACCCTGTACATGCTGATGTGTGGGGACTATATCCAACACCCACACATCAGGGTATTTATATTTCCTTATATTAGCTGGATGATTATTCTCGTAGTACATGGATTTTTCTAATGCATTACAAATATGAGGTTCCTAAACTCTTGAAAACTTTCATAACCATTATATCTAATCAATTTTCTATTATGATTAAAACTATAAGATTAAATAATGGGACAGAATTTGTAAACCAAGAGGTAAAACATTTTCTTAAGGAAAAGGGGACTGTTCATAAAAATTTTTGTCCCTTACTCCTAAATAAAATGGTGTGGTTGAGCGTAAGCATAGATATCTTTTAAATATAGATAGGAGTATTATGTTTCAATTTAACCAACCCATTAAGTTTTGGGGAAAAACCATTAGAGCTGCAGCTTATTTAATTAGTAGGGCTCCTTCCAAAACTTTAGGGTATATCACACCTTAAGAGGCCTATCAACTAAAGACCGATTAGGATCTGAATTGTCACGAATGTGATCATTTACTTCTTTATGTGGGGAACCAATTGCATCATGTTGATCTCTATGGTTACACATATATGTATTACTGTCAAATACTCCAAAGGGATGTGCATTATGATTAATAATGAATGGATCAATCGCTTGATCAATCACTTTTGTCTTACCTACTCCCCCTTGATGCATAGACTCAAGATCACAAAAAGGGAATTTATTTTCAAAGAAATAGCGTGCCTAGTGACAATCAATGACTTGGTTTTGATGCTATATAACAGATAACATTTCTGAGTAGTTGGGTAGCCTAGAAAGACACAAGGTTCAGCCCTTGGGTGAAACTTGTCAGCACATTTTATTTTCACAGTAAATGTCAAACATCTAAACACTCATAAGTGGTCTAAGGATAGAAGTTTTCCATTAAACAACTCATAAGGTGTGATATACCCTAAAGTTTTGGAAGGAGTCCTGTTAATTAAATAAGCCTTATTAATCATAATGCACATCCCTTTAGAGTATTTGACAGTAATACATATATGTATAACCATAGAGATCAACATGACATAATTAGTTCCCCACATAGAGAAGTAAAGGATCACATTCGTGACAATTCAGATCCTAATCGGTCTCTAGTTGATAGGCCTCTTAGGAGTAGACATGCCCCTGCATGGACTGAGGATTATGAATGTGATTATTTGCCTTCTTCTAGTGACCAACATCAAAATAGTCATGATAATGATTTACATAATAATGTTGTTTTCTTAATTCTATTGATTTTGAAGGTTTATCTAATTCATGCAAGTATTTTCTATCTGCCATTGATAAGGAAATTGAACCAGAAACTTATGAGCAAGCTTCCAAAAACCTTAGGTGGGTAGAGGCCATGAATAATGAGATTAGAGCCTTGGAGGCCAATAAAACCTGGACTATAGTAAATTTACCTAAGGGAAAGAAGCCAATAGGTTGTAAATGGGTGTTTAAAGCTAAGTATAAGGCAGATGGGATTTTAGATAAGTTTAAGGCAAGTTTAGTTGCCAAAAGGTACAATCAAAAGGAAGGGATAGATTTTTAAAAGACTTTCTCCCTTGTGGTTAAAATATCAACTATTAGGACCATTTTGAAGTTTGTTGGCATTAATGATTGGGCTATATGTCAAATGGATGTTCAAAATGCATTTTTGCAAGGAGATTTACATGAGGAGGTCTACATGACCATACCTCAAGATTTTGACAAAGATGGAGAGGAAAATAAGGTTCGGATGAGTCAGAAACAGTGATAACACCTATGGAGCATAACCTTAAGTTGACAGCAGCTCCAACTAAAAAAGATCACTATTTAGAGGATGCTAGAATGTACAGAAGATTAGTGGATAAGTTGCTTTACTTAACTTTGACAAGGCCTGATATCTCCTTTACTGTGTAGGTATTAAGCCAATTTATGCAAGAACCTAAGGAGTCACACTTGAAAGTTGCACTGAGATTAGTCAAGTACCTGAAAGACTCTCCAGGACGTGGGATATATATTTTGGCTGAGAGCTTGTGTTGACACTAGACGATCGATGACAGATTTTCTTATGAATTTAGGAGGCTCTTTGATATATTGGAAGTCTAAGAAATAGACTATTGTCACTGTTTCTTCAGTAGAAGTTGAGTAGAGGGCTTTAAGGATGGCTACAACAAAGCTGACCTAGATTGTAGGGCTACTGAAAGAATTAAAAATTCAAAATGTGGAACCGGTTAAGATTTTCTGTGATAGCAAGTCTACAATCCATATTGCCACAAACCCAGTATTTCACGAGCATACAAAACACATAGAGATAGATTGTCACTTTGTGAGAGATAAATTGTTGGTAGGCATGATCATGTGAAATCTAGCAAACAAATTGTAGATTTGCTTACTAAAGTTCAATTGGTTAATAAAGTATGTATTATTCAGTATATCCTTTAGACCAGTGTGTGTTTCTTCACTGTCCATAGCTACAATTTTGAACATGACCTAACCCATTCGAATAGGAGTCAATGGTACAATTTTTGGAAGACCGAAAATTTCAAAATTGATATGGAGCATACTTTTGGCAACTCAGTTGAGCAAAGCTAGAGCTGATAATCTAAATAGATTTTCGAGTCCCAACGGTACAATTTGTGCAAGACTAAAAATTTCAAAAATAAAATTGGTAATTGAAGTAAATTAGAGCTGATAATGTAAATAGATTTACATTTCTTTTGAAGGAGCTTTTGTTTGATCAATTGTTAGTTGAAATGTTATTGTTGAAAGGAAGAGTTCATGATTACAGCACCAACCTTAGTCTCATCACAAGTATGGGCTTCTCAAGTAATGATTTATCTGGTGAGATACCAATAGAACTGATAAGACTCCAGGGACTCCATTATTTGAACATTTCAAACAATCAATTTATTGGTCAAATTCTCAAACTGTTGGTAATACGGAACCATTGGAGCCTATAGACTTTTCAAGAAACCATCTTTTAGGTGGAATCCCTCCAAGCATGTCCAAATTGAGCTTTTTGGACATGTTGAACTTGTCCTACAATAATTTGATGGGAAAATTTTCCACTAGGATCCAATTACAAAGTTTTGAAGCATCAAGTTATGTTGGCAATGATTTATGTGGTCCTCTTCTCAACAATTGTTCATCAAACCACTCCAACAACAAAGACGGCAAAGAAGTTGAACATGTGAATGGAATCAATTGGTTCTTTGTGAGCATGGGATTTGGATTTATTGTGGGATTTTGGGCAATGGTGGTTCCTTTGCTCTACAGTGCTTCATGGAGGTATGCTTATTTCCAATGCATTGAAAGTATGTGGTATAAATTGCATTCTCGTTGCTACTATTGAAAAGGAACCGAGGCCAAATCTGCATTTGGAAGGTTGGTGTTTTTAGAAGACCCTATATTATGCTTTTCTAGGATGAGGCAAAGTAAGAATAAACTTATTGTAAAATATTGTGTAGTTCAACTTTGAATGTCACACCATTGTATAATGTATTTAATGTGATGAAAGTGCCTTTCTTTCAATAGATAGATGTATTAGGGATTAATCTAAGCTCTAAGCATACAACTATAAGGTAAACTAACTAAGCCAAATGCCAATTGGATCATTCTTATTGAAGACTGAGACAAATATATATCCAACATTCAAATATATACTTCTTTAGTTCCTTTTTATAAGAGCTTGAAATTTCAATTGCCTACGTCCTTTTTATAAGAACCTACTTGGGGTTGTCTAAGCATTTCATGTTTTTTTTACTAATTTTGCCCTTAAGTAATTCTATTATCTCTTCCGATCATGTTCTCATAATAAACTCTCTTTCATACTTTCTCTCATTACTACTTTATTTTTCTCTTTTACTTGCCCTCTTATAAATAAAGGTATATTTGAAAAAAAAAAGTTTGTTTTTGATATATGTATTATTTTTAATTAATTTTAACAATTTTCTTAAATTGTATAATTTGATTGTTGGGTTCTTATGAAAGGAATAAGAGGGAGTGTATAAATATTGGGTGCAAATATCTTGATATGATTTCGCATACCTGCATGCACGTTTCAATGAGAACATTTATCTTGATAGAAGCTCATCATCTTCATTCAAAAACCATAAGTCAAATTTCGACATAAAAATTAGTATAACGATGTAGAATAATCAAATTTTTTTTTAAGAAAAAAATTTTCGATTAATAATTCATAACGCTGGGTGGACTCAAATCTCTTCAAAACAAAAAGTCATGCAGCCGATGCAGTGCACTTTCATAACTGAAAATGTATTGAGGATTTATTTCCTATATAATCCAAACGTTACTGTCTCCTACTTTGGGTAAAACTTTAATAAAGCATAGATATTGACAAAAATGCCACGTTTATTAATAAGCAGGTTGAGTGAAGAAAGTAGGGGGAAAATAATATGAAATGTAATAAAGCGACAACAGCATCAAAATTGTCAATTTTTAGAACCTACATGTTCAAGAAAATATGAGATATCTTATGAATCAGGGAAAAGAGGGGAAACAGAGGCGAGAAACTTAATATATTCCAAATCATCACAAAAGCTACAGATAATTCAAAGGGGTCTTTATATATAAGCAACAGACAAACTCTAACACCCATATTCTAATTTTAGGCTAACTAATTCTAACGCCATCTAACTAATCTCAACTGTAATCATCTTTATTATGATCAAACAGCAATATTACCTCCTCCAAAAGGGGTGGGAACTGAAATTATTAGTGACGGAGATCCTATATTTGTTAGTGACAATTTATAAGGGTTATGGGAGTGGATCAAAAGCTAATTTCAGCCTAGCACCCCTAAAAAGGGCCGAACTTAAGTTTTGAACATATGCTTCGAGACACACTTGCAATGCATGTGTAAGGAAAAGCCTAAGGAGTTGAATTGGTGGTTATCTCTAGCTGAGTAGTGGTATAACCCTACCCTCCATACATGAACTAAAGTAACTCCATATAAGTTGTTATGTAGGCAAAAAACCTCATTTCCACACTCCCTAATTGCCTTGCAACTACAACTAGGGAAGTGTTAATGGGCATTTTGAAGCATCATTTGGACAGGGCAGCAATTCAGAATCAAATCACTCAAGTGATTGTACATCTTTTTTGAAATGAACTCTCTTTTTAAGTAGCAGAGATTTCAAATAGAGATTGGAATTTTCCTTTCTAGATGATTATCAAACAAAGCAAGATGCTCAAGAGGAATCAAGTTTCTGAAATTATAAGAATTAGAGCTAGCCCCAAGTGACTAAAGCTATACAACCATTCGGGAATAGAAGAGTCAAACAAATTTTCAGATAATAAATCAAGATTTCAAAGGAGAGTTAAGTTTTGAACAAACAAATTTTCAGATAAATCAAGATGTCAAAGGAGAGTTAAGTTTTGAATACCATTGAGCATTGATCCATGAAAATTATTATTTGAAAAATGAATATAAACCAAAGTTTTCAATTGGAAAATATCCAATTTGGAACTAGAGAAGGACCAAAGAAGTAAGAATTGGAAAGGTCAAGGGTGGCTAGATATGAAGAGTTAATGTTATTAGATGGTAGAAAATGATGAAATGCACAATATGACACACTCGCAAAGGGAGGCAAGTGAAATTACATAATATCTGTTGCTTATTCCTATAAAACAGGGAAAAAAAAAATTCACCAACAAACTGGGGGAAAATAGAGGAGCGTTACATAGAGAATTAAGATGAATAGGAGGAGAGTAAACAACCTCAGGCGTGACTTCAAAAAAAAAATTGTAATTTATGAATTATCATTTCAAACAATATGACATCAAAATTTCGTGAAATAAATAATTACAGAAAAACTAAAAGGAATTAAGGAACAACGTCCGGCCAAACGAAAGTATTAGAAAAAAGGGAGAAAGAAAGCAAGTGAAACAAAACAGTACTGGGCTTAAGTCTTGAACAAAACATGAACATATTCTTATTTGGAACTTTTGATTAGGGTCATACCTATGATTTAGAGGCTAAAAAGGGAAGCGGGCCTAAAAGGGCCGGCCCTACATTTTAGGCCCATTTAATATTTTTTTTAAAAAATAAATTAATAAATATAATATCATTATATCAAATTATCAATATGAGAAACACCTAGTACCTAATAGAGTATTAATAACAGGCAAACACTTATTAATTTGTTTGATTTATTTTATTTTCTACAATGGTTTATTAATTTAAACTTTAAAAAAAGGCTAATTTAGACATTAGATGATTATTTTAACTAAAAATTTATGAGTTTTAAAAATAATGTATCTCAATTTAAAAAAAATAATAATAAATAAATTGTAAAACTTGAAAAAGAAATTTTTTTAAATTAAAATGAATTTAAGCTCATTTAGGCCTGAGCCCGTGAAGGGCCAGCCCTATAGGGCCGCGGGCCTAAAAAATATGGTACTTTTTAGCAAACGGGTCTAAACGGGCCGGCCCGTTTAAGCCCGAGCCCGTGAAGGCCGGGCCGGCCCGTATTCCTGGCTCTACTTTTGATGTATCACTTGCATTCCCCGAAAATGGTTTGGATGATTGTTGGCCATCACAATAAATTAATTATACTTAAAAAATTAATTTAGTGTAGTATCTGACAATGATTCAAACAAAATTGCCTCCATTAGAAAAATATCCGTGCTTATAAAAAAATTACATTAACAAATTATAATTTTTGTACATTTATTATTATATATCTTAAAAATTTATGCTATTTAGATGATAAAAAATATTTCATATTTTATGAGTTAAAAAGAACGCCCTTACCGTAAGACTTTTTTTTTTCTAAAACAAATAGTTTAATGTATAGCAATAGAAGTAACAATACTAAAATTCCATTGTAACTTTAAGAGGTGAGTTATAATTTAGTAAAAGATCTAAAAACTGATATTAATATTTTTAAATATTCCTTGTAGCTCCAGCCCTTTCTCTTACACTTTTTTTTCTCTATTTTTATTTTTAAACCAACAGGTATCATCATAAATTAGATATCATTTTTTGTGTGAGATTTTTCTTCTTAGATAATCCTGACCAGTGACTTTAAGCCTCAACTAACGAGCTCTCATTATATAAAAACTAAAATAAAACTGAAAACATTAATTGAAATCTTACACGAGAAAAAATTATGAGAGGAAAGAGCTACATAGTGAAGAACCATGGCGGTGATAGAGGATGAGACCTGTAGCGATGTCAACACCCGTTTTCATTTCAATATTCATAGAGTAATAGAGTCCAAGTTCTACAGGCATACAAAAAAATACATATATACTGATAAAAGTATTTGTTTACAGTCCAAAGCCAAGATACTAAAGGCGACAATATTTACAACATAAGCTATATATAGCCACGAACTTTAACTTCACCTTGAGATACATGCTATTCACTTTTCTTTATCTATGTTATTGCCTTTTGATCCACTAGCACCTGCTGAGATGTTTGGTTTAGAAAAAGGGGTGAGATTCCAGGGAATCCCAGTAGAAACATGCTATCGTTCATAAAAAAAAATGTTAAAAGTAAATATGATATGCGCCAAGGTATGCACCAATTAATAAACAATATAAACACATCATCGTCATGAATACATGAGTAGGGCCCAGCCCCACGATTTACACCGGTTGGTCTTCTGCCAACTCCCAGTGTAAGTGCACTTTTGGCACTAACTGCCCCTGTAATATCCTGAATTTTGGGATTTGAGGCTTGGGAATAAGCCTAAATTAAGCGGACTGCTAAGCCCCGGTTTAGCAGGTGTCCCAAATATATTATCTAATATTCCTTATATCTCTGGGGCATTAAAGAAAATAAAATGGTGAATTTTGGAAAAAGTAATTATGTTTTTGGTGAAATCGCCTATGAGGTAGTGAGCTTGTCATGTGATTTTGAATAAACACATGATGAGCAAAAATTATGAAATTTTACAGGATGAAAGTAGACATCACAAGCTTTAATTTGACAGGTCATATGAATCAATTAGAGCTATATACAAAAAGATATGAATTTTTGAAGTTAACCCAGAAAAACTGGAAATTTTCTGTAACAACATGAAAAGATTGAAATTCTGGAAATTTTGTGATTCCATTCAGCAAAATTCTATATTTTTCCTTGAACCTAGACTCAATAAGAGTTCTATAGGCTTTGGAATTACTCCAATTCGATATTTCTAGAATTAGTTATGATTTTTCAAAGTTGGGGCAGAAATCTACCAGAATTTTGTAAAAATCAGAAAATTGGGAAATTATCAAATAAATGAAATAAGATATTAGATATTAAAATAAAAAGTAATCATCTCTTTCCAGCAGCCATAACTGACGCCACTTTCAGTTTTAGAGAGAGAGAGAAGAGTTGATATTTTTAGAGAGAGAATGAGAGGAAAAAGCTTGTAAAGGTAAGTGATTTCATCGGTAAATCGGCTCCTAATACGTATAACTCCGTTCGTAAGTTATTCTTCTATGTATTTAAGGTTTGGGAAGCTCAATTTTCATTGGGAACAAGGGTTAGGGTTCAGCCACTTTGAGAAAAGCTAGTGGGAGCTTGAGGTAACTTCCAAACTCTTGTGTATTGACTATTATAGCTGCTGTAGACAATTTAATCGGTAAAATTTCGCCGGATTATCATTGGTTTTAAAGTTTGGAAATGTGAAGATATAAGGGTTATGCTGCCAAAATTGGGTCTTAATGGTAGTTGTAACCTAATGGAATAGTCAATAAAGTGGTTAGGAGTAGAAAGGAACACGTTTACGCAGCCGAAACCGAAAAACCCCGATTTTCTCCTTAAAACCCATATATTTCGGCCAGCACTGTAAATGGGTCTTAGAGTTGAATCTTCAATGATTTGATGGTTTCATTGAGTTCAGGAGCGAAAATTAGGTGGGGTTACAGTTGGGCACTTTTTCGGAAAAGATCAAGAGAGCATAATTACGAAAACGCCCCTGAAACACTGAAATAAGGGCTGCCAAGGGAAATTTCATCTTTTGGTAGTGAATTTGGTAATTTTGAGTCTGAAAATGGATTCCTTGGGCGAAAATATATTAGGATAGCCTAGGTTAGAATTTTGAGAAAAGTATAGCCGGACCGGGTACGATGAGGCCGGGTCCCCGGGGGTATTTTAGTAATTTTTCAAGATAGACTCATATAACCCCCAGAAACACTATGGAAGTTTCTAAATAGTACATTTGACATTGTAGGATCGAATATGGAGCCCCGAGTTGTTTGCACGTAGATCGAGGCACACGTTTCGAGGCGGGAAAGGATTAAGGTAGGGGACTTACCTTACTTGCATGTATTTGATATCTTTGTTTGTGTAATGATGTAGGTGATTGCTTTACTTGATTGTGTAGAGCATATTTGAATAAATAAAGCTATGTTTCTGTTTTTGTTGTGGCCATAGTCTTGTTGTATGAAACATTAAGCATGCAGAAATGTCATTATGAGGCATACATCTAGATAAAGTTAACATGTCATACACATAGCATCAATCATGCATGCATTATGGTATTTGTTTCCTACTGAGATTCTCTCGAATTTCACCCTCCCCTACCAACAAATTAGGCAAGTGAAAACAAGAGGTGTGTTGAAAGCATAGAAGAGAACTACACGAGAGGAATGCAGTGGTGAAACAAAGACGGGAAGATGTCTCCGTGTCATTGGGACGGGTTGGACACCTAAGTAGCCTTACGTGGCTACATAATTTGTAAGTGTTATCTACAATCCTTTAATGAAATTTTAGTAATCATGTATTTTTTATCAGTATTTTCATGCTATTACTGTGTTTCCTACCGAACCGCATATTGTTTTCCGCAAATACTCTGAAAAAGGTTGAAATTGAGATAAGGGCGTGACAGCCCCTCTCTAGGAAAATCATGTTGATTAATAAAGCGCATTTACAAACTTTGGCATCCATACAATCACATAACTATGGCATAATATATGAAGGATAATGTTCCTACCTCGAAGTTCTATCGACCCATTTTTGTGTGCCTCGTGAAACATGTCGACTTTCAGCTCCCAATTCGATCCTAAAAAATGTACAAGAAATAGGTCATAACCTATCCAAGTATCATTTTAGACACTTCCATAATGTTTATTGTGGTTATATTAATCTATGGTAAAAATTTACCAAAATGCCCCCGAGACCTCGGCCGGCCCCGCCGTACCCGGCATGATAGCACGTTTTTCCAAAATTTTTAACTAGGGCTATCCTGACGTATTTTTACCCAAGGAATCCATTTTTCGGTTCAAAATTATCAAATTCAATGTCAAATTATGAAATTACCCTTGACAGCCCTACTTTTAGGGTTTTATGAGCTTTTTCGTAACTATGCTTTTTCGGCGTTTTCCGAAAAAGTGCCTAATTGTAATCTCACCTAATTTTCCCTCTTGAATCCAATAGAATCATCAAATCATTGAAAATCCAACTGTAAGACCCATTTACAGCCCTGACCAAAATTTATGGGTCCTTCAAGAAAAATCGGGGTTTTGTGATTTCGGCTCGTTAAATGCGTTCCTTTCTACTCCTAACCACTTTATTAACCACCTAATTGAGTTATAACAACCATTTGAACTAAAATTGGGCAACATAACCCTTAGGCACATACTTTTCCAAAATTTAAAATCAATGGCAATCCGGTGAAATTTCACCGATTAAATTGCCCACAGTAGCCAGAATAGTTAATATACGAAGATTTGGAAGTTACCTTCCGCTTCTCTTTGCCTTTTCTCAATAAGGCTGAAACCCTAGCTTTCACACACCCAAAGATGAGCTTTCCAAACCTTAATCACATAGAAGAATAGCTTAGGAACATATTTATGCGTGTTAGGAACTGATTTACCGAAGAAATCACTTATCTTTGTAAGTTTTTCTTCTCTTTCTCTCTCTAGATTTCACACACTCTCTCTCTAGTTCAGATCTGAAATGGCATGAAAATGGGCTGGAGGAAGGAAGGAGATGATGTGTTTTTATTATATTATATGATTTTTTAATGATTTATGGAATTTCCAAAAATTCCAAAATCAATTTTATGTACATAAACCCTATGTACATGTAACTAAACTCATTAAGCCCAACCAATATTTCATTCCTCTTGCAACATGTAGGAGACACCTAGGGGTCCTATCCTTTGGTCTCAATTGGCTTCACAACTTGTTCCAGTTACGTATATACGTAAAGTCTCAGTTTTGGTCAAAATTACACTTTTTGTGCAAATTTTCCATAAATTCATATTAAATTGACCAAAATATTCTAAATATATTTTTACCCTTTATTTACATTAATTAATTGAAATTAACTTCAATTAATTGGAAAATAAGTAATTTTGTACTAAATTGGCAAAATTACGATTTTGCCATTACCTTTTTATTCCAATTTCCTTTCTTATTTTTCCTTGGCCATTTTCCATCTATTTTTGGACCAAATATTTTCTCTAATATTCCTTCATTTTTGAACCTTAGTATTGGGCTTTTTAAATTACCCAAATTAATTTCATAATTATTTTTGCCCAATTTCCCATGAAATTGAACATTTATAAATTCATAAATTCCAAATTCATGAATATTCACCATTTTATTGAATTTCTTAAATATTTACAATATTTTTTGTGAATATAAAATTTGGGGTGTTACAAGCGATAAAGCAAAACCCATGAGAAAAGGAGCATGAGACCTAAGGGAAGCTCAAAAACCATTCGAGAAGGAGTAGAAAGAGTTGCATCAAATAAATTTTTTTAGAATCATGCCTCCTTATATTTGACATTTCTTAGAATTCCGCTTTTTAATATTAAAGAATACTTAACAATTCTTTGTGAAGGACTATCAAGTATTATCAAATAAATTTTTTCAAAATTCTGTCTCCTTAGTTTTGAAAATTTTCAAAATCTTACCTTTTTATATGTGATGATGATTATTATTTTTAACCGTTAAGTATTCTTACAATTGTTTGTGAAGAATTTGCAAGTATTGTCAGACAATTTTTTTTTTTTCAAAACCTCGCCTTCTTATATATGATAGTTAGTATTTTTAACCATTAAGTATTATTAAAGAATACATAATGAGTTTTTGTGAATAACCGTTAAGTATTGTCAAATAAAGTTTTTTAGAATCCTATCTCATTATATTTGATACTTTTCATAATCCTACATTTTTATATATGGTAATTATCATTTTTAACCATGAAGAATTCTTAAAGAATATGTAACAATTCTTTGTGAAAAACTGTTAAATATTGTTGAATAAAGTTTTTTCATAATCTCACCTCCTTATGTATGATGATTATCATTGTTAACCATTAAATATTTAGAAATCATACTTTCTAATTAATCATTATAACCATTATGTATTTGTTTTCCCTTATAAAGTTGGGAAAACAAATAGTTTAAAAGTGTTACATGACGATTGTTTCGTAAAAATTGTTATGTTTGTCAATCAATACATAAAGATTAATAATTATAACTATTGTGTTTTTATTTTCGCAAATATTCCGCCTCTTAATATATAATGGTACGTATATTTAACCGTTAAGTATTAACATTATATATTATTGCGTGAACTCCGCCTTAACATATATGACAGTTATTCACTGTAACCAACCGTTATTGATTAAGCATTATATATATAAGATTTTGTAGTAGTGCCAATTTAGTTACCAAAAACCTAAGAGGATGGGTGGAGATTCATTACAGGATTAAAAAACTGGGTCAAAGGACAGACTATATCAAATAAATAAAGCTAACTTCAGCCTATGACCCCTAAATACATGGCTAATAAGAAGTTTTGAATAGATGGTTAGAGACATACTTGCAATACATATATTGGGAAAATATTTTATAAATCCAAGATATAATACGTTAGTGCCGGTCAGTATATTTGAATAGATGCTTAGAGACATACTTGCAATACATACATTGGAAAAGTAGTTTTTCACTATCAGTTAGTTTCCTAAAATATTTTTTCAAGATCCTAAAATAATTTTTCAGCATTATTTAGTATCCTGAGGTATTTTTTTTATTGCCAGTCAATACTCTGAAATTATTTTGGTGCAATATTTTAGGATGTTGGATCCATTAAAAATTAGTTCAGAATACTAGATAATATTTTATGATGTTGGATGCACAAAAATTTTTTTTGATCCACTTACCGTCATAAAATATTTTTTAATACCACTCAATATATAGTTTCAGAGTTACTCAAACAATCACTCAGTATACTAAACTAATTTTTAGTACATTCAGCACTTTAAAATATGGTACCAAAAATTACTTTGAAACACCGAGTGTTACTGAACAATTTTTTTGAGTGCCAGATGAAATAAAAATTATTTTTGGATACTGAGTCAATGTTAATGAAAAAATATTTTTGGGTGCTGAATACTAAATATTGTGTGGTATTCAAAAATATTTGGGGGGCGATAAGTGGACTAAAACTTTTTGTAGGATACTGAGTGTTATTTAAACATTTTTTAGGATATTGAGTGGTACTACAAAAAAATATTTCAGAATATTGAATGTTGTTTTTTAAAAAAAAAAATTTAGCTGCAGCTTTTTGCGACAAATCGATGCAATTTTATAAAAAAAGAAGGCAACAGACAGTATGGGTAGAGGAGAGAAGTAGCTTCCCAAATAACATTTTCATCTACCCCACACTTCTTTTCATAGGCTGTGGCGGTGTCGCATCCCTGATTTTGGAGCTTCTAGGCTGTGGCTTTTTGCTATTAGTCCAAGAAATCATTATTAAATTATTTTCGGTAAAGTTGATTATATATTTATAAAATCTATTTTCTTATTTAAAATGTTAGAAATTATGCCTAAAGGGCTAATCACTGTACTTTGAACATTATTAATTTAATCAAATTTCTCCATTCTGTTATCATATTATTTGCATGTTAACTGTGATAATTGTATCCTTGGATAAATCATAAAGATTATCCTAAAATGTCCCTAGTCGTTCATCTATGCGGGAGTAAAGATAAAACAAGACCAGCATGACTTTGATAAGATATGGAGATACGAATCAAAGTCTTAGGCACTTGTAAGAGTACAAGGTGTTGGACCGACCCATTATGAGAAAGCTACATGGATCAAGTTATAAGCTTTTCTCATGTATAACCACGTCACAATGCCCTTAGACCTGAGGTCATCATGTTTTCCTACATGAGAGTTGCTAAGCTTTGAACTAGTCAAAAGTCACTTTTGACCGGGTGATGATAAAGGCTACGATCGGGCTTAGTGATTTTTCATGCAGAGGAATATGAATGATCAAGATGGAATTTGTCCCTCACATTAGTAGAGAGATATTACTGGGCCCCTCGATGAGTGAGTCTGAGAAATGTATGGTCATACTACGATGGAAAGGAGTTTCCATTTCTATTGTCAAGCAACTTAGGAATCGAGAAAGTAATGGTTAGGAGCAAGAGGATGGCATTACCCATGCCTTATCCTTGACTGATATATCGTGTGACAAAAGGGACATGACATGGTTGTATGACAAGTTGCATCGTGTTAACGATCCTCATATGAATTGGGTAGTCGTAATGTCTTGCTAGAAGCCGCTTGCGACTTATGGGTTAGTACAGTTATTGGGCCACTGCCAACTTCATATAGGCCTACAGGGTCGCATACAAGAATGGCCTAGCATGAGATAATGTTTAATTTAGGATGGACAAATTTTATATTTATATATATAATATAAAATTCATTAATAATATTATATAGATATATATTTTCGAAATACATATCTTATATGTGTGTGTTATATGATATTATTATATTATGTTAGTTTTAAATTTAATATATTAACATATATTAAATTTAATAACTAACATGATAGAGATATAGTATCTCAGATTTAATTTATGAAGATAACTTAAATCTAATGGCTCTTTATTTGGATTAAATAAATAGGTTAAATTAAAACTATTGGACAGATTTAATTTAAACTGAATTTATTTAATTAGCTCATCAAGATAATTAATTGTTAATTAATTTCAAAATTAATGAAGGTTAATTTTGAAATTCGAATATAACCCTCATAGGTTATAAACTTGATAAGCAGATATACTCATACACGCATGAGAATTCCAAACCGCAAGGGAAACCCTAGAAGACATTTGGAGGTGCTAGCACGCAGTTTCTGTTGGAGAACATTCGTGTGGATACCGGTAGAGCGAGCGGACCTGAGGTGTTAGCACCTAGAGATCGTGAAAACCCTAAGTTGAAAAAGGTATGAATCTTTCTAACTCGATTTAAAAGCCATTGATAGATCCTCTATTAGGATCTGCGAAAATTTTTAAAATTCTTCCATTGTGCCTGCCAATCCTAACATAAAATGCTTTTGAAAAATTAAAATAGTCCTATAAGATTATATCTACTGACACAAGTCTCAAAAATTTACTTTCAAAATATTTATAACATTGTCTCCTTTGTTTAATATAAGATCTAATGTATAGTTAAACTATATCTTATATCAAGAACCAATAATAATATGATATAATGATTATTTTTCAATATATATATTATTATTAGGATTTAAAACATTAATTATTAAAGATTCTATAATTATTTTTTTGTAATATTTTGTGAGCCACTTTAGTGTTGGCTTGTGTCAAACCCCTTAACATTTCGATATGCGTAGAGTGTTAAAGGCACAGTTCCACATGCGTACAAAAATAAGGGAAACATACTGACATTAAGTATTTGTTTACATACACAAGCCTCCCCACAAGGTTTTAAAGAATATATGCAAACTTTGTCCAAAAACATCAAATTAAACTAATTCTAACCAACAGTTTCATTCTCTTGACCCATACACCTCAGTTGACAGTATTTATCGTTTTGCCCTTGGAGCCGCTAGCTCCTTCTAGAACATTTTAATTTTGAAAAAGGGTGAGATTTAAATGAATCTCAGTATTAACATACAATCGATCATACAAAATGCAAGAATTAAATATGTCATGCTCCATATTATGTAACAAATTAATAATACAAACAATCACCACGGTATGTGTACATGAGTTAGGAGCTCAATCCCCCACTATTCGTAAACCTCTGTTGGGTTCTTACTCAACAACCAGGTACACCTTGGTTGGGTTCTTGCTCAACAATCAGTAAGTGTGCCTCCACACATAAATTGCCCTCCTCAGTAAAACCATGTTCATTAATTATATCACAGAAAACCATGTTTGTTAATTATATCATAAAAGATGGTATACACAAACATATTAAATATTGGCATAATGTATGAAAAATAGAATTACTACCTAACAACTTTTCCAAATCCTGACCTCAATTGACATGCTTAGGGCATCTCGGACAAATATTAAATCCTATAAATTATAATTTACGGGCGATGAGTTATTACTTAGTCCAATTCTTTCATAAGTCATTCTCTTATGTATTAGAGTCACTACATTAGGCCCAATGTGAAGCTAATGGACCGAAGCTAACCCCAAATGCTAAACTTAGCCCTTTATAGTCCAATTCTATTCCAAACATCCTTTAATTTGAATTTTCACATAATTACCAAAAGCTGGCAGATTTTTTACTGAACTTTGAAAAATCATAACTAATTCTAGAAAGCTCTAATCGAGGTGATTCAAAATTATATGTGACCTTTATTAAGTCTATTCTAAGGGAAAAATACTTCCCACAATCTTCTATCCACACAAAATTCCCAGTTTTTACACTTTCCCTTGCCGCTAGAAATTATGATCAGAATTTTTTACTCAACTTCAATCTACCATAACTTTTTGTGTACTTATCCATTTTTTACCGATTACCAATCAAATTAAAGGTCTCTTTGTGTACTTCAAATCTGGAAAATCTCAAGGTTAATGGATAAAGCTTAGCCATTCAAAAACATACTACAACTAGACTGCCTTGAAAAACGAAATTCTGGCAGTAACTACACCAAAGTTTCAATCTTTTAATTTATCTTTCTAAATCGATCAAGATTATAACTAGGACTTACTCCCACACTGTTTTTCGAGTAGAATCCAATGGAACCCAAAAAAAATATCCAAATCACACTCCTTCATCCAATTTTGGTCCTAACCGAAATATGCCTCCCAAAATAACAAAAATCCAACTTTGTGTTTTTGACTACCAATAAGTCTAATTCTTCAACAAACATCAAATATCACCTTAAATATGATTAAACACCATCTTGCTTAAAAAAAACTCCCCTTGGATGAAACTTAGGGGTGGTTCAAAAGCTAGGAAAACTTGACGAGAACACAAAGTAATCGATTTAAAATGAAGCTGAGGCTTACCTCTTCACGTTTTTATAAATGGTTCGGAATTCCGGCAACACTCCAGCTAGCTAATGGACACAAAACACCTCAGATGAGAAATTTGATACCATAGAATTGAAGCTTACAGTGAGTAGAAGAGGTTTCCTGAAGGACTTACCAAACTATAACGACGATTTGGGGTCGGAATCAGCTCCGGTGTTCAGGGAATTTCACTATTCACACCTCCTCTCTCCTCTACCAATTTTGTGACGTGAAATCTGATTTTTCCTCCCTTTCACCCCTCTTGGCCGAAATCTTAAAGGGAAAAGGAGGGATGAGATTGCATCTTAGCTTTGGTTAAATCTTGTGATGCCATGTGTCAAGTAATCACTCCACAAGATGACATGTATCAAAAAGCTATTGGGCCTTCCTTTTCTCTCTCCTAGTTGGCGATATCATGGTCAGGGGAAGGAAGAGGTGTGATAATTTCCTCAGACCCCTGGCACAATGTTCGAGAAAGTTAGTCGGGTAATCGGACCAGAGACCGGTAGATTTCCCTGACTCAGGTGACACGTGGCACTCTCCGGAGATGCCAACACAAAAGGCATAAAATGAGTACAGTGATGAGGGACACTTGTCACCTCTTTTTTGGCCAACATAAAAGCAACTTTATACTTAGTCATCATTAAACAACACTTGTCAAGCTCTCAACTTGCCAACACAAAAAGTATGTCATCATGAGCCATCATTACTTACTTTATTAAAGTTACTTTAATAAAGTTGCTTTATAGGTGTATACTCGGGATTCCGCTAAGAATCGTGGCATGCATATCGAGGCATGCCACACGATGTCCGAATCCTTCCAATCTCAAAATGGTGCCTATGTGCCTTGCAGACATCGACAAAATTTTCCTCCGATTGTTTACACTCATATTTTACAATCCCGACTTCTTGATTTTTGTGGATGACAGAATGGTTATCTGGAAATTCCGAAAGTGACTTTCCCATTATTTATAAATATCAACATTTATTTTATTCCACTATTTCCATATTTACAATGGCTTTTGGGATTTTTGGCCGTTACATGAATTTTAGGATATTACAGTCTGTTAGGTTAATTGTTAGTTTGTTCTTACCCAGATTTCAATGATTTCACACAGTTGGCACATATGTTGTAACCTTGTTAACTCTTTTTTCAACTACACTAATTACACTTATTTTTTCCCGTTGTAAAACTAAATATGTTTATATCATTACATATGTGTGCGCGCGCGTGCGCACACGTGTAATATTTTTTTTATTTCAATTATTATGTGAATAGTCCAATCAAACGGCTCAACCGATCCGACCGTTTGAACTATGACCCATTGACTCCACTAGTTTGACGTTCGGTCTGGGTTTAAAAACATTGATTGACACCCTATTGATCATGGGATATATTCAATACTATTTTAAAAAAAGGGATAATTAGTTTGTTGGTTTGTATAATTTTAACAAATATTTAATTAGGTTTTTATTTTTTTTTCTTTTTATCATGTCCTTATACTTTCATTTCTTTTTAATGAAGTACTTATAATTTTTTTTCTTTTTTAATCAGGTCCTTATAGTTTCATTTACTTCACTACTACAAAAAGGTCAAAAGGTGGCGCACATTTTGTGGCACTTCTTTAAACAAGTGCCACAGCTACCTTTTTTTTTCTTTCCTTTTCTATTTTATTTTATTTTTTATTTTGAGTACCAGCTGTGGTGCCTGGTGGAACAGGGGCCACAGCTGGTTGGCTCAAGTGTGGCGCCTGCCAAGGAAGGCACCACAATTGGGAGCGCCTAACCAGTTGTGGCGCCTAGTTAAACCAGGTGCCACAGCTGGGGGCAGGCGCCACAAGTGGCCCTTTATAATAAAAAAAATTTTATTTTGACCAGCTAACCACCACGTGACCAGCTGGTTTAATATAAAAAAAAATTGCCACTTCCCAGGCACCACAGCTAGTTATAATACTAAAAAAAATTTTTTTACCAGCTGGCCACCAGGTGACAAGCTAGTTTAATATAAAAAAAAAATTTGAAACTAGCTATGGCACCTGGGAAACCAGGAGCCACAGCTGGTTATATTACCAAATAAAAAATTTGTATTTTTTGCAGGTTCTTTTATAGTCAAATTTTCTCGTTGGTTATGATGTCAAGAAGAAGACTGTTTCGTTCTTTTTATTAAATGTGAAAGTAATAAATGTTATATAAATATATATATATATATAATATTTTAATTTTTTTTTTAAATACCCTCCTGTGGCGCTTTTTGGAGGAAGTGCCACAAGAGGTGGGTCTCCTGTGGCACTTGCTGGCGCAAGCGCAACAGGAGGTCTGGTCTCCTGTGGCGCTTGTTGACGCAAGGGCCACAGTTTCTTTTAGTGGCGTCCAGATATGTGACACTTCTCTAGCACCACAACTAATATAATTATAAGCACCACAGCTTTGCTTTTTTGTAGTAGTGCTTCTTAATTAGGTCCCTATAACTTTTTATTCTTTAATTTATAAACTCTAATAATATTAATCTATAAATATAAAATATAATATTATTAATTATAATATTTTTTAATATTGTTGTATAAATAATAATACTCGATAAATAGTATGTTATTATAATAATTTTCTTAATAATATTTAAAATTTGTAACTAAACATATATTTATTCCATTCACATTCCAACTCAAGTTGTCTTAGTTAAACCCTGCTGATTCAGCACTTTAATGGTCAAAGTAACCAATTTGTTAGAGATGGACGAGATTGCTTCGCAAATAACTTTAAGGCAATGGGTGTATGTAATAAAATAGTTTAAGATGCTCAGTGTATCTTAACCCTAATATTTATTATAAAGGATTTTTAAAAAATGTAATTATTTAAAAGGGTCAATTTTCAAAATGTTAATTTAAAAATACTAAATTATCCTTGATCAAACCTCCTATAGTCTCTCCTTTAATCTCTCCCACATTCTATTTTAAAACTAATTGAATTTTATATTTTATCAAAATTAAAATAGTCAAAATCATCCTTGATGAGGGGTAAATTTATTAAAAAAGTTACTTAAATTTTTTATTAAGCTAATAATATTTTCACTTAAAATATACTTCAATTTTTTTCTACATTCAATAAGAACATTAAATAGATCATTAGTAAATGTTAATGGTAAAAGATAAATTAGGGATTTGGCATAATTAGGGTTAAGTTGGAAGCAAGATTTATTCTAATAACATTTTTAATTTAAAAATAAACTGTAAGAATCTATTTACAATATTCTATAATAGTGTTAATGGTTTGAACTAAAATGTATTTTTTCAAAATTGAGGGAATACTGGTGTAATAAAGGTAAAAAGGAAAGGTGATCAGGGTATTTTAGTATACAAGGAAAAATAAAAAAAATAAGACTAAGCATCGAGTCAGGGTGAGCACTAACGCCTATGTAACCCCCGTCCGTAATTATATCAGAAATACGTGATTAAAATGAAATAGAGACCAATAAGAAACAAAACTCATTTAAAATCCCATCTTCACGATAGGGTTTTCACAAATAACTTTCAAAATCTAATTTACCTGGTCTCATATTCAATTTTGAATACAATTACATCACGCGAAATATCACATTTATACAAATATCAGAGTGTATAACAATATCATCCCGGCAACTCCCGGGTTCATACCTTTACATAGAATTCATAGGGCACATTCGGCCTTTACAATTTCTCAAACAGGGATTACACAAATCTCATCTCCATACATAATCAAATATACATCCATATTGAATAAAAATATTTCAGCTACAATGATAACCAACTACCGAAACTCAAATAACCCAAAAGGGAGTCCTTGTTACCCCTGGCTGCTTGCTCCAACCTCGATCCACCTACCCTATCTAAAATGTTGGTAGGGGAGGGTGAGATTCGAGAGAATCTCAGTAGGAAACAAATACCAATATGCATGTAAGATAAGTGTTTAATGTCTGACATGCTTGCAATACATAACTCATGCTCACACAATGACATATCTGCGTGCTCAATGTTTCAACAACATACTCATGGCCATAGCATAACTAGAAATAGAGCTAAAATCATTCATACATGTTTCACATAATCAAGCAAAGCAATACATGCATCAATACAAAAACACAAATATCAAAGCATGCAAGAGAGGTAAGTTCTCTACACTTGTCTTCCATGTATGCTCCACTACTGCTTACTTATGATCAGACGAATATCAAACCAAGTTCAAGGGATATTGAACCCTATAAACCAAATCAAGAACATCGGGTCATTCTTTATTGCAAATCCTCAACTTCATAACACTTAAAGTTGGTTATCATTCATGACCTTTAGGGGCTAATCAAAACCTAAACATATGCTTAAAGGCTTGGGAAACACTTGACCAAAGATCACCTTTTAAAAGTTCAAAATGCTGATTTTTGGGGGTTGGCCACGGCCAAAAACTGCTCAGAAACATTTGGGCCACGGCCCACGAATTCACTGGCCACGGCCAAGAAAATTCTGTTTCTTTGCTGAACTTCTAAAAATCATAACTAATTCCAAAAAAAATCAAAATGAGGTGATTCTAAAGCCAAATGAAAGCTATTCAAGTCCTCTACACAAGAAAAATATTGGCCATTACTAGAAATCACTACAAAAATACAGAATTCCCCAAAACTCAAGACTGTCCCAAAACATTGTTCATTTTCGACCTCAAACTTTGGACAATCATATCTCCCAGTTCCCAAAACGAAATGGCACAAATTATATGTCCATTTTGAAGCTTGGGATGTGAATGTGAATTTAAGTCTGAAAAGTTTCATAATTTTATGACATCATTTGCCAAGTCAAACGTCCACACGATCAGACTGCCCAAACCAGACTTCTAATTGACAGATTTTCAAGTTTTGCACATTTTCTTCCAATGGTTTCATTTTCACATCAAACATCATTCCCACACAAAATTTCACAAGGAATCTATTGGAATCACAAAAAAAAACCAAATTCAAATCATATTGACATGTTTCACAACAACCCTAACATGTCAACACAAAGCCTAACATAAATATTCACAATGCAATTCTTTCCATTTCACTTCCAAAATCAATTCCAATGGTCAAAATGGTCAACAAAAGACCAATTACAACACAACGCACATGCCAATTCATGCCATTCGAAAATACCATAAAATCATGGAAAAATTCACAATTCACAAAACTCATCCACAAATCACAAAACTTAGATTAAAAGGCTTCAAATACTCACCTCTTCCTCTTTCCCAAACCAATTCTTTGATTCTTCATCTTTCCACTTTTCCTCAAGCTATCAAACACTTTCTCTCAAAAATCTAAAACCAATGAGATGAAGCTCTCATTACTATGAATAAGATTATAGAAGAGTATTTGAGCATTAGAGGCCAATTAAAGTACCATACCTTAAACTTCTTCTTTCTCTTTCCACTTTGAGCTAGGCAAAAATGGAGAACAAGAGAGAGAGATGAAGATGAAGATGATGAAGAGAGTGATCATTTTTTGGGCAATTAGGCCCCCCAAAAATGACCAAATAAGGGAGAGAGAAGAGAGGAAGAGTGTTGAATCTTTGACCCAAGATCAAGGGTCCAAAAAGTTCCATTACTACTACAAAAAGGGGTTTTAACGTCCCAATTTTGGCACTTTTAACGTCCAAAAATGGGGAGACATCTATGTGGGGGGCGTAGTATGTTTTAAGAAAAGATATCCCAAATCACAATTTAGGATGTCTAAAGTCCTCCAAAGGGGGACTTTAGACGTCCCAAATGTCTTGAGACGTCTAAAGTCCCCCATAGAGGACTTTAAACGTCCCAATTCTTAATTTGGGAAATTAAAAGGTTTGATTTTTTTTAAATGATTATTTACATTCTGCATTACCCAGCGAATTCAAACTGCAGAAACAAAATAGAAAATGGATACATAAATCACAATGTCCGTTACAAAATGGTAAGGATATCCAGCACTACAATCTTTACTATATATACATACAATAACAACTCATACAACCTACTACTATATATATCAACATTAACAACCAGAAAGTATCAAAATGTTGTCATCACACAACTACAAACTGATATAAATAAAAATTTTACTGCTCTATATGTTGAAGAAAATGTCCAGCCAAAAGGTCTCTGATTAAATTAAGGTCTTCACGTAGGTAGGCATCTTCATTATCAAAAATCTGAAAATTAGAAAATAAGCTTTGATGAAATGAATCAAGCAAATGAATTAATTAGCATTTCGATTAGAACACCAAAAATATTATCATTTGAGAATGAAGAAGCGATTACCTTTCCAAAATCGCTAGTAATTCCACTTTGAGTGATGTTATACATATAAAGTATAACATAATATCCGAATTCAGTGTTGTCAGGTTGTCGATGGCACTTTAAATCAAAGGCATGCAATTGGTTGTTAAAATCAATAAAGGTACGACCGTCAATGAAACAATTAGAATCGAAACTACTTACTATTAGATAAAACCACTTTGGCTTTTTAACAATTGTACCCTCGCGTGACCCGCCTAGGATTCTATATGTTTGACAAGCACTATCATGAAAATCAAAATCAACAGAAATTAGAACTATTCATTTTTTTTAAGAGTCAATGAAATACAAAAAGAATAACTTACGTGTCGAAGACGGATTTTGTATCTTTGTCTGGCTTTTTACTCAAGGGATCAAACTAATAGACTACGTTGCGGCGAGGACATATAACACACAAACTCCAGTGGTAACTATAACAACATGTACAGATTAAAATGAAGTTAGATGACAAGGCAATTATTTATTAAACATCTTAAATTAACAAAATGAAAATACGAACCGTTGAACAATGGGTGCTAGTTAACAATGAAGTTTGGTCTCTCCCATTGCGTAGTTGACATAGTGAGTCCTATGCGCCACAGTATTGGTATCCCCTATCATATTCGCAGGGTATAAGAATCCATACCAATCACGTCTTTCCATGTTTGTGCAGAGGCCATGGAAGATGCTATAATAGAATAAAAATAAGGAATGAATTATTGAATGTATGAAATCAAAAAACCACTAAATGAATTCTATGGGAAAATTGAGAAAAAACTTACCGGATTGCAAATTTCACCCAGCCTGCATCTATCTCCTCCAACTTGATAAACTGCTTGAGATCTGTATTGTCAAACGTGTAAGGATACTCCAATGTAAGGCCCACAATCCCTTGAGGCATCTTCAATCCCTTTCTCATATTCTTCACTAGTTCTCAAAGCATTCATCCAACTGTGATCCATTTTGTTACCACCTAAGCCATTCCCAATAACACTCACACGTTTAGTACAATTGTCAATGATATATGATGAGATTGCCTTTTTTCACTTTTCCAACAAAAATTTCGACAGCATTTCCCGTTAAAAGCAAGACATCCCAAAATTTCAAGCAACCCTATCTCTCCACTACATGAATAATAATCATACTACTTATTATATTATGTTAAGGAAACTACATTAATAATCTTACTAATGTAATCTAAAAAAAATAAAATCAATCATATTAAAGAAACAAAAATTACTCTGTTTAATTGTTGTTAATTTCATCAAAATCATTCAAAAGCTCCATTTATTTATAATAATATATATACATATTTTCCCTCTCATATCCCAACCTCCAAACATATAAAACAAACATTTCCAACCTACAACCATATCAAACAAACAATATATTAACATGATATTTCCTATTGACTAGGTTTTCAATTATTTTCACTAAAAAAATTAAACATCCTGTTTAGCCAATATATAAACACAATGAACAAACTCATTTCTATGTGGGCTATAATTTATATTTCAACTAGAAATTTAACATCCTATTTCACATTGCAAGTTTTAATTTAATTTCTTCAACTAAATTTATATTTCAAAAAAAAATAAACTATTCTGTTAAAAAAAAAAGAAATAAACTAACCTGATGAAGGGGGACGCCTACGACTATGCACGGTAGAGGAGGTACGCCGGAGGGTGGAGATAGCAAGAAGACCACGTTTGGTGAGGAGGTGTGGACGACAATGGAAAGCAAAAACTAAGACACTATGGAGGAGGGGGTGTTGCATGCGTTGTCTTCAATGAAAAGGAGGTGGAGGAAAAACCAAGAAGGTGTGGGGGAGGTGGGTCGACGGCCTACAATGAAAGAAGAAGGGAGGAGGAAGAGTAAAGTTGAAGAAGGAAGGGGTGTGCGTCGACGGTGAATAATGAATGAAAGAGGGAGTTGTTTGGTCAAAAAGGAGGGATGGTGAGTGGAGAATGGAGAAGATGCATGTCACACAAGTGTTTGACATGCCCAGGGACGCCTTTAGGCATCCCAAAAATCATTTGGGACGCCTAAAGGTGACTTTAGGAGTTCCAAATTTTTTTAGGATGCCTAAAGTCTAACTTTAGGCATCCCAAAAACATTTGGGACGTCTAAAAAATGGGTTTAGACGTCCCAAAATTATTTTGGGACATCTAAACCCAGCTCCTGGCACTAAAAAAAAATTTGCCAAAATTTATATTGTGTGCGGGAAGAACTTTAGGCGTCCCAAATTCAAATTTGGGACATCTAAAGGTTTTCCTACATACATATAATTATGAAATTGCCACCGCCTACCTTTTTAACCACCCAATTTAAATTTGGGACGTCCTTTGGGATAGTCATATCCTAATTCTGTAGTAGTGCATGTGTCACACCCTTATCACATCTCCCATGAGCTCACATAGGCATACACACACATGATTTCACCCTTTGATTTCTTGCACAAATCAATCCTAACCATTGATCTTGAAGTTACCAATGAATTTCCTCTTCGGTAACCGATCAATTGGTCGGTAACTTTACCGTTTTGCCCCTGATTACTTTAATTCACACTGAATCACCACCAAACTCATTTTCTCATTCCTTTTCTTTCACAATGCGCCCTCCCTTCTATTTTAAGTCAATTTAGAGTTTAATCCATAATTGAGCTTAAATACAGGATTTCAGCACTTATCATAACACATTCGAATCTCAAATCACATCGGATTCTCCAAAAGGGTTATTTATCACTAACCACATCCACTTTTGGAGTCATTAACCCTTAATCACCATTTGGGATCTTGCTAAACCGAGGCTTAGCAATCCACTTATTTCAGGCTTATTCTTTAGCCTCGAGTCTCAAAATTCAGGGTATTACAGCCTACATAAAGAAAAAATAAAAAAGCATTTAAACCCAGGTGTTAGGTCAAGGTGAGCACCGACCCCTACATATCAAGGTACTGAAAACCAGACCGGACATTGAACTGGCCTAGGCATTAGGTAAGGGTCAGTAGTTCAGACCGGGGTCAATTAAAAATATATATAATTTAAATGTTTATACATATCATTCCAAAAACTATATGAAAATTATTTTTCAACTAATAGTCCAATATAACCTTATGAACCTAATACCTACAAAAATATCATTAAGTACATAAGGATTTTTCCCCAACCAATGCCAAAAGTATTCCACAATCCTTTTAAAACTCCTTATAAATCAAAAACTGTTAGGAAAATATTGTTTTTAAAAAAAAGGCAAAACAAATTCATTTGGAGTGTAAAAAGGCAAAAAAAAAAAGGTCAAACCGTGACTAATCCGAGTCATCCCAGTTCACCCCGGTTCACATCGGGTCAGACCGGGTTGACCGGTTTATTACCTCAACCGGATTGGACCAGCGACCGGTTCACTGGTTTTCGGTCTGAACCGTCTTGTCCGGTCCGATTTTCCATACAATGCTACATATAAAGAATTCATATAAGAAAAATTTAAAAAATAAAACTAGGCGTCATTTCCGTTAGAGCTCTAATGCCTACATATTAGGAATACTAATAGAGAAAATATGAAACTAGGAGTCAGGTATTAACACTTCCGAAGTTAATACCTATTATGAATATTAATTATGTAAATGTTTATTGACTCGTATCCAAACCAACTTACTCTTCCAAGTCAACTTGATCTTCAAAAGCAGACATAGTGCTTGTTTGGATTAGCGGTAGAGAAGTAGTTTTTTTTTGCAATCTAACTTTTGTAAAAGTCATGTAGGATAAAAGTTCGATTGTAAATTTGCTCTCTGTTTGAATTGGCGGTGGCAGAAGTGACTTTTTTTCTAACCTTAAACCTGTTTGGATTAGTGTTTGAAAAGCCCGTTTAGATGGAAAATGATTGAAAAGGGCATGAATCTTATATATATGTGTGTGTGTGTGTGTGTGTGTGTTATTTGTACATTTGTGATAATTGAAGTGAAAAAGTATAAATAAAATTTGATAAAATAAAAAAGTTCAATTATCCATTTTTCATACTATAATCCAAATCTGCTTTACCTGTGAGATAACAAAAAAATCATTAGGATGCTTGCCAAAAAGTATCAAACTTCTCTTATTTAGTTCTAGCTTAGAATAATATTTACTCATCAAGAACTGAAAAAGACACATTACTAAATTTTAAAGAAAAATGATATGCTTTCACGAAATACAGTCTCTTCTCTCACTCTCTCTCTCTCTCTCTCTCTCATAACAACATAGCACAGTTTCTACCTTAAGCATAAACATGATTTCACAGAGAAGAGATAAATAAAATGAGATAGAGAACTTAAAAAAGAATTTCTTAATATGATTTTCTTCCTATTATCTAAAATACGTTTTTCAGCTTTTGTAGCAGAGTTGGCTAGAGATTCCAACAACACCTTCAACTTGTCAACCTAATTGCAAAAATGACAGTAGGGGCATAGATAGAATTTTAAATAAAATATCAAACCATGCTCATTAATTAATTCTGCAACAATAGAACCTATTCAACTACATTTAATTGGAAGCTTGCGAGGAAAAAATCAACGTGTGAACGCAACAGAGAATAATTAGCCTCAAATAAATAAGAAGCTTGCAAGGGAAACAAACAAGCATATGAATGAATGGATACTCTGTCTATCTCTACTTCTATGGATACAAAACAGAGGCATACATATATGAAGGCCCCACAGAACTCCACTATAGACAACCAAAGAAACTAGAGCTCGGAGAATGACCATGACCTACCAGTACTCTTTTTTACTACGATGACACATGATCATGATGAGATCAACTAGGACATGCAACAACAGACAAGAAGGGTGAGATGCGTGAAGAAGAAGGCTGAGAATGGTCCTAACGATCTTCACCCACCGTCACAGTTGTCACTGCTAGAAGCTCAAAATTTGGGCTTCTTCCAGAAGCCACGTCAGTAGGAGAAGCCCAGTGGAGCTAGCCGCTTCCCCAAATGGTTCAAATCACGGCCATTGTGCTTTCTTCTCTTTGTCGCGTGTTTTTTGGCCTGAAACGCTTTGCCAAACAAGCTCATAAATGTGCATATGGCTGTAGCAAAGTTACTGTGCATACAGTTACTGTAGCAAAGTTATTGTAGCATCACGTGAGTGTATACTATAGCATCATGTGAGTGTATACTATAGCATCACGGGTTGAAGTTTACTGTAGCTATACTATAGCAACATAAAAAAATCACTATTCACCTTCATTTTGTGCCTATAAATAGAGACCTTGGGTTAAGTATTAAGCACAAACAAGTGAATGAAAAATTCTCTCAATTTTCTCGCTTGAATTTCTCTCTTATTCTCTCTTATCATCCACATTTTCATAACACGTTATCAGCCTGAAACTCTAACAAAGATCTGAGATAATCTGAGTCACTATATGGAATTAAAGAGATACTTTTACCGATTGTTATATAACATCGGGTTCCATGGCTAAGATTGAATATTGTTATTGTTTTTATATCATGTATATATCATTTACAAGTTCTTTTATATTATTATTATTATTATTATTATTATTATTATTATTATTATTATTATTATGGCCAGAAGCCATACACATCTTATTCCTAAAATTATATGACAAGAAGTCATATTATTTTAATTTCCTATAATATGATATGGCCAGAAGCCATATCCCTTTTGATTTCCTATTATATGGCCTGAAGCCGTATACATTTTTCATCTTTTATCTTATTGAACAGCCAGAAGCCATGTACAAACTTTATTTATCCTGAAGATAAATAGTTTAATCTCCCATCTTGAGACTAATTGGCCTGAAGCTGTGAGATTAAATGGCCCGAAGCCATACAAGTTTTAATTTTCTTATCTTGCCTTATGAATTATCTATGATCTTTACGAATTTATTGTTATTTTTGTTTATGATATTATATTGCATTTTTACATTTCATATTTTAATTATTCTTGTTTATTTTTTTAATTAGTCTCAACCATGTCAAACCTTAAAAAACTTGAATTTGTGGCTCTTGGTATTACTGGAAAGAATTATTTATCTTGGATGCTGTAGCAGTACTGTAGCGATACGAAAAAATCACTATCCACCTTCATTTTGCACCTATAAATAGAGACCTTGGGTCAAGTATTAAGCACAGACAAGTGAATGAAAAAATTCTCTCAATTTTCTCGCTTGACTTTCTCTCTTGTTCTCTCTTATCATCCACATTTTCATAACACCAAAATTGACGACTTGTATAAATTTTCTCTAACAGTATTCTTTATATGTTGGTGCTCCAACAAAACCGAAGCCTATTTTTAATCTTTTTTCTTATATGGATTCCTTATATATAGGTGTCAGTGGTCACCCTTACCCGACACCTGGTTTTATATATTTATTTTTTTATTTTTTTCTTTACATAGGCGTCAGTGCTCACCCTGACCTGAAATCTTGTCTTAATTTTTTTTATTTTTCCTCCTACACTAAAATATTTTAACTGCTCTTTTATTTTGCATTAAGTACACATGTCTCTTATGTGTTTTGAAAACGTATATTTTAGTTTAAACTATTAACACTCTTAAAGAATATTCGAAATAAATTCTTAAAGTTTATTTTTTAATTTAATTTAAATCAATTTTTGAATAAATCTTGTGTACTAATTTACTCCCCCAATATGCCAAATCCCTAATTTATATTTTACATTTAATATTTATTAATTTTTTAATGATCTATTTAATATTTAACTAAATGTAGAAATGAGTTAAGTATATTTTATGTGAAAAAAATTATTATCTTAATAAAAAAATTATGGTGGTTTTAGTTTTGGTGGATAATAAAATTTAAATTAGTTTTAAAATAAAATGTGGGAGAAATTGAAAGAGAGACTATAGGAAGTTTACAAAGGGTAATATTGTATTTTTAAAATTAATATTTTGAAATTTGGTCCTCTTTAATAATTATATTTTTTAAGATTCTTTACAATAAATATTATTTTCCTTTGGTCATTCTCCCTAATTTTTCGTAAAAATTAAAGAGAAACACCAATTATTTATCATATATTTTCATTACAAATCTTATTTTCTCTTAAATGACAACACACCCATCTCTATATCATTATCTCTGCTACCCCAACATTATAAAAACCCAATATTTACTACCATAAACCATTGAGTTTTATATCAATTCTGTAAAATTTTTCCTTATTTATTATGTATTTTCAAATAACAAATAACTCTCATCAACTTTTTTTTTTTTGAATGTGATTATCATATTTTCTATTCAATAATTCTCTCGTATTTTTTATATCAAAGTAATAGATGGATATTCAATATAGTACATGATTATAAAACATAATAAAATTTCCTATAGACAAAAGCATGTGCGGATTTCTCACGTAAAATAAGGTTTATCAATCAATGATTGTTTTAGTAAAGAACAAAAAGCCCATACGTTACATATATATGGGTGATGGATATTCATACATGTTTTTTTGGGAGTATGTGATTGTCATATTTTCAATTCAATAATTTTCTTGTATTTTTTAGATCAAAGTAATAGATGGATATTCATTTTTTTTTTTTGGGTATTCAATGTAGTACATGAATATATAACATAATAAAATTGCCGATAGAAAAAAAATACAAGTATAGCGTATGTGGATTTCTCACGTAAAATAAGGTTTATCAATTGATGATGATCTCAGTCAAGAACAGAAAGCCCATACATTACATATATAAGGGTATTGCATAAAAATAAAAGACTCGGGTCATACAAGACCAAACCACTTGGTTTGACCTGCTGGTCCCCAGTCCAGTCCAACCTCTGGTTTGTCCTTTTTTCATATGGGCCAACTTTTTTTAGATCGGATATGATCAGGTTCCTTTGGATCAGACCAGGTTACACCGAACATTAGACTTTTGCGCATCCCTACCAATAACAACGCACAATGGGCATTATTTATCAAGATAATTAAGAAAACTACTCGAATGCTATGAGAACAAGTTTACTCTTTTGCCCATATCTAGGGTTGTTTGGTACAAGGGGAGAGGAGGGAAAGTGGGAGAAAGAAAATTTTTGTAAGTTGCTTTTAGAAAAAATAAGAGACGTGGAGTTAAATTTTTTTAATTAATTTTCTTACCCTTTTATCTTACCTCTTGTATTTGTTAAAAATTTATAATCCCACTTCTTTAAGTTTTTAAAATCTAACTCATAAAAATGTTCCCATCCCCTTCCCTCCAAATCCCTTGTACCAAATAGCCCTTAATGCTCGTCTTTTCCCTTTTTTTGTCTTCAATTAAATTTTCTAGTACATACCCTAGTTATGATTGTCTCTTTCCTCTTGGAGGGAATTACAATTCACGTCCCAACCCTTTCACTACCTACTCCCTCATTTTTTTAATCTTATCTTATATTTGAATTAAGGTGCAAATCTAACAACGAAGTTTTGGAAAATGGGCACCTAGCACCATAATATTCACTTGGGTGAAAAAAGATACATGAAATCTTTGAGAGTAGGGTTGAGCATCGGACAAGCCGACCTGATCTGAGGGTCAACCCATAACCACCCATTTATGGGTAAATAGGTACAGACTAGCCTGTTCCCGTGATGAACCCAAAACAGCCCATTTAGTCTTCACTACTTTTCCCGAATTAACAATAAACCCTATTGGTGCATTCATAATTATAACATCACATAACATTCATAAGATGAATTTAAGTCATTAGACACAGTTTTCAAAGTTCTCATTCTCAATCAAAAGTCAACAAAACAAGTAACAAAAGCATTGACACCCTTCCAATTCCACTGATAGTTTGATAAAAGACCAATCATTAAGCAAAATAATCAGTCCTTTTAGTATGCATCTTCCTTCCATTTCCTTTTAATCTTCATCATCAATATGACCTTCAATTGAAATGGTTGAATTTGGAGTTGATAACTCTTTCTCTAGAAAAAAAAAAAAAGATAAATTGTGTTAATTAATATGTAATAATAAAAAGATCAAAGATAGAACAATTAAAATTGAAATTGATAAAGAAATTACCAACAATGTTTATACTCTCATCAATTTTGAGCACATATGAGTGCCTCTGCTATCTTTGAAGATAGAGGGCTTCTAAAGGTATCTAGTACTCGACCATCAGTATTAAAAGCATATTCTAAAAACACTATGGAGACCAGTACAACCAAACAAATCACGAGCAATAAGATGTAGAACTTTACATTTCAAAGCATTCCCTTTCCACCAAGCCAGAGGTCAAATTTTGGGTCATCAGAACAAACTAATTCAGATCAAAGATATTCATCAACCTCAAAAACTTGCTCAGGCTTGTCACACGCTGTGTTTATAGTGGCTAAAAACTTCTGAAAGGTAGGATCAATGGTGAACAATGATACCTACTCAACATTAGTGATAGAGCTCAATATTTATATATTTTTATTAATTAATCTTATGCTTTTGTGGGTCTTAGTTGAATATTTTGGGCATGATTAAGTGTTAATGTGAGATTGGGTAATTTGGGAATTATAGTGGTTAAATTGTTATATTTTTAATTAATATTTGTTATTCTCATTATTCCTTAATTGTGAGCAAAAGATATTACCTTTGTGAATCTAATTTTGTAGGTGATGATGTCAAGTGGTCAAGCTCAAAGATGTCATTTTGGAGCTTAACGAAGGGCAAAAGTAAAACATGACAAGTGCAGAATTTATTTTCACATATTTTTTCTAATAGGAGATTAAATTAAATGAGTAAGGCCCATAGTTGCAATTTTGTGCCTAATCCTAAAATTGATTTTTTCACTCCCTCATCCAAACATGTTACAACTCACTTTTTAACTTGGAGAGAATTGAAGAAAGAAAAGGCATGTAGGGACCATTTGTTGGGGGAGAGGCGGCTATGAAAAGAGAAAAGAAGAGCACAAAAGAGAAGGGAAGGATCTAGAAGGATGGGATAATTGAAGAAAAAGAAAGAGCGGAGGTGGCGGCTAAACGATGAGAAAGGAGAGACGTGAAGAAATGAAAAACCAAATCATTAAAGATAGAAGATGGGAGAGTGGAAGAATTGATGGGTTCTGTGGACCATTTTGGTATGAGAAGAAGCAAAAGACAACACGTTTTCTAAGCCTTAGCCAACAATTGGAGATAAATGAAAGAGGTGGATACGGTGGCTATTGAGGAGGAAAACAAGCAGATGATTTATTGAATATAGATGACCGAATGGAGTTGAAAAAGGAAGGACCGAATGGATTATTGGAGATTGGAAGAGCTATTCGGTGCTTAAATTAAAGAGCTGTTCGGTGCTTTTCTTTTGTTTTCCACGGCTGATTGCACTTCCTTTCATTAAGCTTCATCTTCCTCTTCCATGAGTAACTAAGTTCCAGTGATTTTCTCAAGTTGGGTAATGGTTTGAGCTTGAATTGGGTAAACTTCTTATTAGGAGGAGTAGGTTGAGTTGTTCATTCCGACTCGGTTGAGTGGATTTTAAATGACTAAACTGAATACTTTGAATTTTTGTAATGGTAATTACAATTTAGAATTGGAAGTTAATTATTTATCTCTTGGAGTTAGATTTATATGGTGGTACTCAATTAATTGTTTAGATAGAATGAATTAAATGAGTATTGCAAGTATGGATCTATTGATAGCTTAAATCCATTCTCTTGACTCATATGATTGAATTATTATCATTAGCAAGTAAGAAAGACTAAAATCTCAACTCAAGAAAATCTCATTTCATCAATATATTAGTTTATTAAATTTTACCTTGTTGTTATTATTAATTTCGATTCCGTTTACTTTATCTTGAAAACCGAAAAATACAAAAATTATTGAATTAGATTAGATTACTTCATTTGTCTTGGAAACAATTTTTCAAAATGATTTCTTGCAACTTCAAGCTATTTATCACTACTATTTAGAAACTTAGAAATTAATCTCCTTACCAGAATGATCTAGGCTAAGCTACTATACTACATTTTCAAACCTATTTATTTTTTAGATTCACATGACATGGGTTTATCAACTAGATTCTACATGCTCTTCTATTGGCTAAGGTCCAAATATATCATTACATGTTTCGCCTGTTCCTGTATTGATTGCATACTAGTCATCTAGGCGATGCAAGACATTGATCAACCTTCTTCAATATGGCCTCACGCTTTAAGACATTAGGAAAAATCTTTTCAAAAGCAATTTCCATATATGTGAATTTGCATCTAGGTCTAGTATCACAGCAACAACCAGCAATAGATTCCTTTTCTCTATATCCCCAATACTTATCACATTTTTATTGCATCTTGAAGGTCATATCACTAGCTTCTACTTGCTCTTTTGTTAGCTAAGATCCAAATACAACAATAGACCAATTCAATTCTTTCAGACCTTCAGAAATAATCAGATTTTAAAAGTGAGTAGCACATCGCATATGCATAAAATCACCATCAAGCACTAGACCATCCCAACTTCTCAAGCATTTCTTCAAATATGCAACTACAGAATCATTGGCTAAGGCATTGTCAACTGTAATTGTGAATACTTTATCAATGCCCCAATTCAATAAGCATATCTGAAATTGCATCACTAATTGTATACTCTTTTATGATTTTCATAACATAGAAATTCAAAATCTGCTTTCAATCCAATGAGCAGTCAAGCACATGTAGTTGGCATTTTAGATTGAAGTCCAACAATCTATTGTAAGGGACACATGGACTTTAGACTGCTTAAAATTTTTTTTCAATTGTTTTGCCTCTTCTAGATATATAATCAGTAGTAGTCTCAAGCAATTGTCCATCATGAAGGGACTTGTTTTGGTTCAAACTATTGCAACATCTCTCTAAAACCCTCCCCTTCAACAATTCGAAAAGGAGTCTCATCCTTTATGCAATAGAATATTGTCCATCGTGAAACCTTGGTTCAAACTATTGCAACATCTCTTTAAAACCCTCCTTCAACAGTCTGAAAAGGCATCTTATCCTTTATGTAATAGACTTTTTACATCACTCTTCATTGCACACACCAAGTGTCAATATTTGATTAGAGTTAAGCAAGAACAAGGATTGTGACTCGCTATTTGGATTTTACTAGTACTTTTTAAGATGTCGCAATAAAGACTTCATCCCATAATTACTTGGGTCACTTGCATTTGAAAACAATAGTTGCTTTTTGCACGATGTTTCCCTATCATCTCAATTAGGGGCATCATAGTGAAATGCTTCCATGTTTCAGACGTTTGCTTCCTTTTTCTAGATTGTTCAAGTTCTTCTCCCTTATTAACTATTGCATCATCATCTACTTGATTTGTGGTAGTGTTATCAACTTTAGTTATCTCCTTAGCATCCGCAATAGTTGTAACGCCTTATTCTCATAATCGATCGGATGAGCTTGTACACAATAAGTCCGAACCACTTTCGTAAAATCGTTTTAAATTCCCAACCTCAAGATAGGACACGAACCTGTAGTTGAGTGGATTTTTCTAAATATTTCAAAATCTTACAAAAGCGTCATTCAGTGGTTCGCAACTTTATTACTACTCATCGACTCTCATCTTTATTTAATTTAATTATAGTGATTCGCTGCTCATTTCTCTGCTCATACTTAAATCATTCATTTTCATATTCCTCAACTATCCAACCAAGCATGTTTATACAAGTATTCTCATACAATGATAATTTACTTATAACTAATTATTACATACAATTCTTCAATTTACCCTCACTTTTTCTTCTTGCACATCTCCCTGCATTCATCTTCTAAGCTTACCTACCTCTATGGTTGGTGAGGGAGAGTGAGATTTGAGAGAATCTCAGTAACAAATAGTGCCAATATGTATGCAAGATAAGTGTTTAATGCATGACATGCTTGTATTACATAAACTCATGCTAACACAATGACAAATCTGCGTGCTCAATGTTTCAAACAACATACTTATAGCCATAGCATAAATAGAAACAGAGCTTCAATCATTCATATATGTTTCACATAATCAAGTAAAGCAATCAAATGCATCAATACACAATCACAAATATTACATACATGCAAGAGAGGTAAGTTCACTACCTGAATTGCCCTTCTCTTGATTGACTGTCGGTCCAATACTATATTCGGCTCTGGCTACTGATATATCCTAAAATTTCAAATTTAGGATAAATGAGGTATTACTCATTCATAAATTATTACAAACTCACTTTGTTAGTTATCTAGGCTTAAAACTGGAAAATGACCAAAATACCTCGGGGACCCGGTCCGAGTCCTCTTTATACCCAGTCCAATTGTACTTTTACAAAAATCATGACTCGGGCTAATCCTATACAATTTCAAGTGTAGAATTCATTTTTGACCTCAGATTGGGCAAATTCAATGCCAAATTATGAAAATGCCCTTACAATCCCTAACTTAGGATTTTCAAGGGTATTTTGACACTTTATATTCTAGGGCTTTTCTCACTTCACACCCAACATGAACCCTACACAATTTTTCATTTTAAGTTCAATTGAATCATCAAAAACACCAAAATCCAGTCCAACCACAGCCCAAAACAGGTTTGGACAAAAATTACCAAAAATTGGAGTTTATTTATTCCATTCCATTAATCACCTTCTTTTCACCTTTAATTACTTATTTAACCTCTTAAACACCTCTTAAACATGATTAATCAAGATTTGGGCAGCACCCCCTTAGGCTTTGTGGATCCCAATCATCAAAACAAACCAACCAAAGCCACAAATCAACAATAACCACGACAAACAAGCTTGAGCCAACAAGATAACAAGGTTTAGTGTGATTTCCTTTGATTTATCTTCTTTCTCTCTCTAAAACCATGGCTGCCACCCTTTCTAACTTCTTGATTTAGCTTGCTACAAGCCATATTCATGAGGATATAAAGGTTAGAAGTGATCTTACATGAACTAGAAGGCTTAAACACCAAGATTTCACTCTATTTACCTTGATTGCTTCTTGTGCTTCTCTCTTGCTCTTGTGTTTCTCCAATAGCTCTCTCTCTCTCTCTCTCTCCCCCCTCTTTCTTTTTGACGTAAGTGACAGCTATGGAAGAGGATAAGAGGTTTTTAAAATATCTCTTACACCTCCTTTGAAATATTATATTTTAATGCAATTATGATATGGCAAATCTTAAGCTTTGACTCTTTTTAACTTGGCATAATTATATTGTTTTCTCTTTCCTCTTGCCAAAAGTGACGTAAATAGAGCTCTTGAAGTAGCCAAATAAGCTCTTGAATTAACTACATCCATTCCCTTGCAATTGATTGTGTAATAGCCATTTATTACAAACCTTACTTTTTGATTTTTCAAACTTCAATTACTTGGTCACAATTGCTTTATCTTTGATTAAATGTGAGCCAAGTTTTAATTCCCTCTTATCTCTCCTTACTTGGAAGTACATATGGCCCCTTCAAAGGATGATGATCTTTTAAAATAGGGTTAAGGGGCAAAAATACCCATGAACTTTTCTCAAAAGTGCACCCAGCACCATGAACTTTTTTTTGGGTGCAAAAATACACATGAACTTTCTAAAAGGGAGCAAAAATGCCAAATCCGTTAAATAAACCAGATGGCTGTTTCTTTTCTTGCGTGGGTCCCACTAATGTCCAGATGGCAACTGCTGAGCTTTCTCTCTTACCTCAGTCAATTTATCTCTCTCCCCCCTTCCTCCCTCTTCATTTTCTTCCCTCTCGCTCTCTCCACTTCAGTTTCTCCAACAAACTGGAAGAACAGGGAGACTGAGCTCCAATTTTGTACATAACAAAATGGCTCTGTTCTACTGTAGTGTACTGAGTACAAGACCTTTACGGGTAGACTTTAATTGTATGTAATATTTATCCGCTTCTTATCCCCCTACCCCTTTTGTTGGGATCCAGAAGAATTTGCATCTTATTGACAATACCTCTTAGTTTTAAATCTTGTTTTTTTCTAAATTATGTTGTCATTTGCTATTTTTAAAATTTAATCAAAGCCTATTTGCAAATTGGTTTGGTAAACAGGATAACATAAAGTTATAAATAACTCTATATACTGGTAATTCATAATTTTAAATGTGTATAACAATACCTTGCTTTGTATCGAGGCCTCTGTTAACAGGATTCCAATCTCATATTTTCTATATGAAGGATAGTTGGGGCTTATGGACAGAAATGAGATGACGTCACGCGGAACATGATAGAGTGTGAATTGGTTAGCTTGGATCCAGAGCATGCTCTCGGAAGGGAATCTGATATGGTTTTACTCAAAAGCACAAAATTGATCTCTGTGTTTTATATTCAAAAGAAGGCCATGACAAATTACGTGGATCTATATATCACAAAAACCCACTTATCTTCATCAACTACTTTAATGCCATAAAGTGGAGAGAGCGAGAGGGAAGAGAGGGAAGAGAGGGAAGAAAATGAAGAGGGAGGAAGGGGTGACAGGGGGGAGAGATAAATTGACTGAGGTGAGAGAGAAAGCTCAGTAGTTGTCATATGGACATTAGTGGGACCCACGATAAGAAAAGAAACGGCCATCTGGTTTATTTAACGGATTTGGCATTTTTGCTCCCTTTTAGAAAGTTCATGTGTATTTTTGCACCCAAAAAAAGTTTATGGTGCTGGATGCACTTTTGAGAAAAGTTCATGGGCATTTTTACCCCTTAACCCTTTAAAATATCACCTCCTTATTTATACATTATTTTATGCCAACTTTTGACTTTTCAACTCTTAATTTACTTAGACACAAATGCTCCAACGTTTGGCATATTTATCGCAATTATTCATTTCCTTTTTTTGCTTCCTCATTTGGACTTCCCACATCATAAGGAAGGGAAAAATATGGGCTTTGGATTAAATCTAGCCAAATGACTATTTTATCCATACATTTTTGCCAATTTCGCATAGAGACTAAAAGCTGGCAGAATTTTCACAAAACTTTGAAAATTTTATATTTTTATTTATAGAGATCCAATTGGTGTGATTCTAAAGGCAATGTGACCTTTGTTAAGTCCATTTTTAAGAAAAAATATAGCCTTTAGCCAACTGGAAACTCATAATTCCCAGCATTTCTATTTTTGGACGCTGTCATTGAAAATCACCAGTATTATTGGACTAACTTCAAAAATACATAACTCTTTGTGTACAACTCCAAATGACCTCCATGACCTATCAAATTAAAAGCTTGATAAGTCTACTTTCATATTGAAAAATTTCATAGGCATTGGACATCATTTTCCTATTTAAAGCTGTCACATAACAAGATTGCTACGTTGGAAAAATACACTGGCAGCACATCATCATTCCTGAGAATCTTGCTAAAATGGGGCTTAGCAGTTCTCTTGATTCAGACTTGTTCTCAAGTTTCTAATCCCAAAATTTGATTCAGCTCATAATTCCTAGAATTTCTATTTTTGGACGCTGCCATTGAAAATCACCAGTATTATTGGGCTAACTTCAAAAATACATAACTCTTTGTGTACAACTCCAAATGACCTCCATGACCTATCAAATTAAAAGCTTGATAAGTCTACTTTCGTATTGAAAAATTTCATAGGCATTGGACATCATTTTCCTATTTAAAGCTGTCACATAACAAGATTTCTACGCTGGAAAAATACACTGGCAGCACATCATCATTCCTGAGACTCTTGCTAAACTGGGGCTTAGCAGTCCTCTTGATTCAGACTTTTTCTCAAGTTTCTAATCCCAAAATTTGAGATATTACAGTAGTTATAGTTTTTGGGTTGCGCATTTTCTTTTTCAGTCAACTGCACGTAGCCACATAATATAAATAACTTATAACATATGCATCAAATCATAGATCTAATAATGGCAATTGGGTTGCTCATTTTCTTATATGCAAATTGAACTAAAGACGTAAAAAAAAAAAAAAAAGACGAGCAATTGGGAAGAGGAGTGAACTTGTTCTCTCGGTGAACGAGTTTGACTAGTGTTTTGATAAACATTATTGATTCTATAACATTGTGTTAACCTTTTTTTTTTTTTTTACTGTTTAAAGCATCTTGATAAAAATGCCTACGTAGTGCAAGTCAGAAAAAACTCTCATCTAATAATGGCCTTTATCCAGCAGACACATGCAGACTAGCTAAACTAATTTTATCCCAAATCAAGGCAAAGCAAGGAAATCAGTCCAATAGAATATTCAGAGATATGTACGAGAGATATTCAAAAAGCTTGAAGCTTCGCAGTGCAATAAAAGACACCAGATACTCAAACTCTACTAAAAATTAAAGCTTTCTCTTTCACCAGTCAAATCACAAAACTTAAGCATAAAACGCAATCTTTAGAATGTGATGATTAGGGATTTACCTTAAAACAATGTTAATGAGTACAAGCTTTCCTCCATAGCAACAGTGTTGAACATGATCAGACCAGATACTCTGAAACTATAAGCATAAAACGCAATCTAGGAGAGAATGTGATGAAGATTGGAGACTTACCGTAAACCAATGTTGAGTACGCGCTTTCCTCTAGTAAGCTCCTCAGGCGGTCTGTCCATAGCAACAATTTTGAGCATGATCGAACCCGTTAGAATCGGAGTGCATTGAAGATCGGAGTCAATCCATCCTCTACTCTAACGTCGACGACAGCGCCACCGTGGCTTCTGGCATCCGTCTTTGTTGACGGAGGTGGAGCAGCAGCGGCTGCGATTGATATGGAGCATGGTCTCGGCGACTCAGTGGAGGAAAACTGGAGCATATAGTGTAAATAGATTTCCAAGTCCCAACGTTACAATTTGTGAAAGGCCGAAGATTTCAGAATTTAAGTGATCCCGTTAACGGCTCTTTTCATTCAAGATCGGTGACTCGGCTGAGGACAACGGCTATTTTGATGGGAAAATCACAGCGAGGACCCAAGAACCTTAAGAAATTATAAAAAGTCCCATAGCAAATCCTAGGAGTCGCATTGTGATCAATTTTAAATATAAAGTTACCGGATTACCCTAACTAATTGAAAACATATTGTTGGGTTTTGACAACTCCGTCAGTTTATTTTGACAACTGTATTTGCCTACTTGGATAAGTTCAAAGTAGGCAAATGTAATTGTCAAAATAGACAAAAGAATTTGTCAAAATTGGTACAGAAACTTGTGAAAATAAGCACTTCAACTTACTATTTTAATACTTATGAAAGTAAGCAGATGTAGTTGTTAAAATAGATTGACAAAGTTGTCAATATCTGACAGTGTGTTTTCAATTAGTTGAAGCAATCTAGTAACTTTACATCTAGAATTAATCACAATACACTCCCATGAAGAATATGCTATGGGACTTTTTTATAATTTTTTATGTTCTTTGTTACCTCAGTGTCATTTCCCTTTTGATGGTTGTTGCCGCATATCTCACTGCCAACGAATCTGGGGCGTTGAAATAATTGATGGTGAAAGCCTAAGCCACGTGTCTAGGCCTAGACTTTCTTGTTTCCGTAAAAATCGAAAGGTTTTTTTTTTTTTTTAAGATATGAAAATCAAAGTTGTTAAATGAAAAATGTAAGGAAAAAAAATTAAAGAATATTGTTGGTGTCTTCTTCATGGAAAAATTCCATAAAATACAATTAAAAATAGAAAAAGATAAATTGCTATTATGAATTTATCAAATCTAAGGTCAGAACTGAAATAGGAATATGAGATTTTCAACTCTGATCATATGACAAAGTTGGACTGAGTTAAGTTGTAAAACATAAAAGTAAAGTTATTAATGTAAAATCTGATATTGTTAATATAGTTACATATGCTGTTATTGACCCTTAAAACTTGTGCTCTCAAAATTATCCCTGATTTTTGGGATATGAAGTTGTAAAACATGAAAGTAAAGTCGTTAATATAAAATATAACGTTGTTAATATAGATATAAATATTGTTATTGACTCTTGAAACTTGTACCCTCAAAATTATATATCCTTAGTTTTTGAGATATGAAGTTGTAAACTATGTAATTTATCTTTTCCCATTTTTAATTGTATTTTTCTGAAATTTTTCCCTTTTTCACAAGGGGGTATAATATAAATAATAATATATCCTGTTTCTGAAGTTTTTTATAATATCGTCAAATTTTATTTTAGTTTCTTTCATTTGCAGTCTTATATACTCGTATTTCTTTTCTCTTAGTTAATGTTCGTAGTGATGTGTGGATAATCAATGAGAAGAATAGACTAATAAACTATTTAATTTTAATAATAAAATTTCTAAATTAATTTTCTCATTTTCTTCTTCTAAATTATTGCACCAAATTTATCCAAATTTATCCGAAAAATGCGTGCCTATCTCTTTGCTTTTTTCCCCAATAAGCACAGATATCCTCTTACGGGGTGATCTTATTCCAGGCATTGGGATTCAAATGTTAATTTATCACATTGAGGAACTATTTTGGGAAAAACCCAAAAGTGCCTTTGGAGAAAATTAATTGTTGAATGCTACCAAGGATGCAAGCGATCTTCCATGTGTGCAAGCAATCTTCCGTGTGTGCAAATTGTGACGAATTTTTATATGAAGGATTTTTATAATTGTGACGAATTTTTATGCTTTTATATTTTATATAAAATATTGATAAGTTTATATTTCTATTTTTTAAAATCAAATAGAAATAATTAGGACAAGTAAATATTTACGTGAGAAATAAAGCATACCTTCTCCCTCCATTTTCATCTTGCAAAAGAGAAACCAAACAATGGACAAATCACAATGAGACTAGTCTGTTATATTTTTCAATGGGGGAAAGCATGGTTCAAAAAAGGAAAAATGACAAAAAAATACTATCAAAATATATAAAAGACAAATAAGGGTGTTGAATATCAATAATTCTAAATTGACTAATTTAGTATTTTGAAATTTGGACAAATGTGGGAAATTACCTAACAACCTTAATTTTTTTTTTTTTCAAAAAAATCCTCACACCCTTTTGCCGGTTGTTGAAGGTGCAATGGCGGCTCATCACCGGAGCTTCAATGACCTTTTCGGCGACTGGTCGCTGGATCTCCGGGGCCAGTGATCGGTTACTGAAGCCTTGACAGTCTCATATATTTTTGTTTGAATTTCTTAAGCTAAAGTTGTCAATATGGATACTAAAGTTGTTAATATATATATATATACACACACTAAAGTCATAAATAGGGTCGATCGGAGCTCCGACGGTCTCATATATATTGTTGAATTTCTCAAGTAAAAGTCGTCAATATGAATCCTTGAGTTGTTAATATGCATACTAAAGTCGTAAAAAATATATGAGACCTCCAAAGCTCTAGTTTACCCTAGTTAGGACTATAGTATATATATTAACAACTCAAGTATCCATATTGATGACTTTTAGTTGAGAAATTCAAAAAAAAAAAAATGATACTTTATTATGCATATTAACTATTCATGTATCCATATTCACTACAAAAAAGCTGTGATTTAGTAATGGTTAAAAGTGTGTTTTTGTAGCAGTTCTAACCGTTACAAACATACTTAGTAGCGGTTCAATAAACCGCTACTAAATCCACTGTTGCAAGTGTATTGTAGTATAATTAGACATTCCCCTAAGTCAAATATTACCAAATTGTCTTTATCTGCACTTTAACTCATGCTCAACAAGTTATGACACAAGCCTTTAACATAATAAACGTCTTTGACTTGTATGCCTTTATCGTTCTTAATCTCACCAATTCCTGCTATCTTTCCGAATTGATTTCCTCTAAATTTTACCTTTCCACCTTCTTTAGGTTGTATCGTGGTAAAACTTTCGAAATCACAGGTCATATGTCTGGAGCATCCATTGTCTATATACCATTTGTTGTTTTTGGATGCTTTAAGACATATATGCAATCAAATATGATTAAGTCTTAGGTACCCACATCTTTTTGGGTCCTTTTGGGTTAGTGCAGAATATTTTCTGAACATATGAACCTTTAGGTACCCATTTGTATATTCCTATTTTTTCTTTCTTTTTATGAATACATGATGAAGTATAATAACCCTTTCTATTACAGTAATTACAATATACGAAAGGATTTGATTTATGAACAGAATGTTGAAAGTAACTCAAGTATGTCTTACCTCCTGCTTTCTTTCTTCCTTTCCTTTTATCTGATTTTGGATCATATCCAATACCAGATCAGTCATTTACAAATCGTTGCTTTTAAAATCACATTAACATCTCAATTCCTTTGGTGAATTTTTTAAGAGTTTTTGTAAGATCAGTGTTTTTCTTTTTTAAAGAAGAACAGTTTTCACAATCTTTTTCTAAATTCTCTTTAAGTTCTACTTCAAGAACTTTGTTTTTCTTTTTGAAACGAACTAGTTCTTTAACTACTTTGATGAATTCAGCATGTAAAGCATTATATTCGGAAAGTAATTCATCATAGGTAGAATCAGAATTAGTTACCTCTTCTTCTATTTCTTCTTGAGCAACTAGACAGATATTGGCTACTTCCTCATCATCACTATTTTCGTCAGATTAACTATCTCCCCATATGGCAGATACAAAGGCTTTCTTCTTATTGTAGAACTTTCCTTTTCTCTTTTCTTTATTCTTTTGAGCCAATTCTTGACATTCTGATTTGATATGTCATGGCTTTCCACATTCATAGCATATGATGTGTTCTTTACTGCTTGTTCCTCCTTTCTGAAAGTTTTAAATCCTTGGCCTTTCTTGCAAAACTTTCTAAATCGTTTTATCATTAGGCCCATTTCGTCATCATCAAGCTCTTCATCTTGATCTTCTTCTTTTGCTTTCAGTGTTGGACCTCTCTTCTTCTTGTCACCAATATCATCTAGTTCTCATTTGAACTTTAATTTACTTTCATATTCAGAAAGACTTCCAAATACAGAAGCAACCAATCGCATTGATTCACCTTTTACTTCCTCAATTGCAGTGACTTTGGCCTCCCAGTCTTTAGAAAGAATATTCAGAATCTTTCGTACTTGGGCATGTTGATTATAGACTTTTCCAAGTGCTGCAAGTTGATTAACAAGATGAGTATATCTAAGTTCAAATTCAGCTATCGACTCAACTGATTTCATTCGAAGTAAATCAAACTCAGTAACCAGAGTATTGATCCAGTTTTCTTTTATTACCGAAGTTTCTTCATGTGCTATTTCCAAGGCTTCCCACATTTCTTTGGCCGTCAGAAGTGTGCAGATCCTGAAGTACTCATTTTGACTCAGGGCACTTTGAATCATTAGAATTGCCTTGCTATTGAGTGAGATGAGTTTCTTGTCATTCTCATCATATTCTGCTGGCATCTGAGGAACCTTCTGTGAATCTACAATCTTTTCAGGTTTGTAGTTTCCACTCTCAATCACGTCCCATAGTCCGTCTTCTATAGCCATTACAAACACTCTAAACTTGGCTTTCCAGAAAGAGAAGTGTTCACCATTGAAACCCTGATGTCTGGTGATAGAGGCTCCGTCGGGAAGAATTTCTTCACCCATGCTTGCCATTAGATCCTTCTTAGGTTGTTATACCTAAACAAGAAGACCTAAGCTCTGATACCAAAAAGGGAAGGTAATTATTATACTCTTGATATCAATAGAAATGATTCTGAAAATTATTTTCTAAGTAGTGCTGATGAAAGTTGGTTATGGCATAAGAGACTAGTTCATGTCAACATGCACCAACTAGGCAAGCTACTTAAAAAGGATTTAGTGATTGGATTACCCAAAGTAAATTTCAAAAACGATTTGATTTGTGATGCATGCCAAAAGGGTAAACAAACTAAATCTTCTTTCAAATTGAAAAATGAGATTTCAACCAATAGACTGCTTCAATTATTACACATGGATTTAGTTGAACCAGCAAGAGTTAAGAGTCTTGATGGCAACTTATATTCATTGGTCATTGTTGATGATTTCTCTAGATTTACATGCACTATTTTTCTATCATCAAAGGATGAAACCTTTGGAGAATTTATTGTTTTTGTCAAGAAAGTGCAAAATGAGAAAGGTATGTCCATTGTAGGTATTAGGACAAATCATGGTGGAGAATTTGAAAATCAAGCCTTTGAAGAATATTGTGATACTAATGGCATTGATCACAATTTCTCCACTCCAAGGACATCTCAACAAAATAGAGTTGTGGAACAAAAGAACAGAGTACTCACTGAAATGGCTATAGCAATACTAAATGAAAAGAACATGTCTCAAGTTTTTTGGGCCGATGCAATAAGCATAGCATGCTACATTTCAAATAGAGCCTACATCAGAATAAAACTTGGAAAGACACCATACGAACTGTACAAAGGAAGGAAGTCAAACTTTGTTCATCTGCACATCTTCAATTGTAAGTGTTTCATTCATAATAATGGTAAAGATAACTTAGAAAAATTTGATTCTAAAATAGATAAAGGAATTTTCCTAGACTATTCTAACTGAAGCAAAGCATACAGAGTTTTCAATAAACGAACATATGTAATTGAAGAATCAATTCATGTTGTATTCGATGAATTTGAATTCTCTGGAAAAACTATTAATGATGAGCAGGAAGTTGTTTTAAATTAAGAAAATAATCAACCTATTTCTAAATCTCTCATCCCAGAAGTTGATCAAACCAAGAAAGAAGATCAGTCACTACGACAACCTAGAGCCTGAAAATACAACAAAAGTCATCCTCTAGAGCAAGTCATGGGAGATGTGAATGAAGAAGTCAAAACTAGAAATAGAATTTTCAATAAAGTTAGTTTCTCTGCTTTTATTTCTGAGATTAAACCTTCTAACATTAACGAAGCCCTATCAGACAATGATTGGGTAATAGCAATGCAAGAAGAGTTAAACCAATTTGAAAGAAATCAAGTTTGGGATTTGGTACCCTGACCTAAGGATCATCTAATCATTGGCACTGAGGAAGTGGTTGTCTCTTCTAGTGATCATCAATCACCTGAAAGAACAATAGAAGTGGAGATTTCTTCTTAGGTCAAACCAAGTTCTTCAAAGGATCTTATGGTGGTTCCACCTCTGGTACTTCCTGACCCTGAATCTTCTAGCTCCTCTTCAGATTCTTCCAGTTCAGATGACTCACTTGACTCTTTAGTCCTTTGATACGAGTTCAGATGATCAATTAAATAGTGCAAGTGTACACTGTCGTAATCAAGTAATATAGAAGTAAGTAGAGTATCGTTCCCACAAGGATTGTTCACTAAGTACCAAAATGAGCAATTTTAACTCTATTTAGTCGATTGATTAGTTGGTGATTGAGAGTACAAAATATAAGAAAGACAATTAAATATGATTGAAGATGATATGAAAGCAAATATGAGAAAAAGCCCTAGGGGTCAGATTTCACTTAACAAATTCCGGATTGAATCACTTATCTATTCTAGCCCAATTTATTCCACATGATTGATAGTCGAGTTTCCCTAATTTAATTACTAGCCTCTTCCAAGGTCAAGAAATTCTATAATCAATTGCTAATCCAATATATTCCTATATGAATTTAAGCAATTAATTATGCATTAAGATTTATGGAACTCAGTAAGACTACACAACTCATATGAATATATTCCTATTTCATATGCAAGTCATGGTTTTAATTATAGAGTCTACACACATGTATCTCCTTCCGGTCTCAACATGTATATTGAAATCATTTAAAAGATGGCCAGTCAATCAAAAGCATTAAGAATAATAATTAAAACTCAATCATGAAGGAGAAATTCAAACTAGATTTAATAAGTTAGGATTCAATCCGTCATTAGTAAGTTACGTCATCACCCTAGGAAAATGAAAATTTAGCTCATGATAAAATTAAAAACAAAACCAAAATAAATTGACATTATATAAAGCTAGAATGAAAGCCTCAGAAATACTGTATAAACTTGAATATTAAATTCTCAAACATAAATATACAACCAAAAGATGCATGAAAAATGAAGAAATCTAGCCGTCCATTTAGGAGGTAAAACCTTCCATGTAGGCGGTATGCAAAATAAAATCCTAAGCCTTCCAAGATAGAGGCATGAAGAAATCTATCCGTCCATTTAGGAGGTAAAACCTTCCATGTAGGCGGTATGCAAAATGTAATAAAATCCTAAGCCTTCCAAGATGGAGGCATGCAAGAAAGTAATAAAATCCTAAGCCTTCCAAGATGGAGGCATGCAAGAATTGATACAATGAATGAAATTAAATCTAGAAAGTAACACACTTTTTCTCAGAACTGTCAGAGAAAGGATCTTTTCTTGTCAGAGAATGGCCTCTAATTGTCAGAAAAGGACCTCTGATTCTCTTCCTCTCTTCCCCCTTTGAGCTAGGCATTGATCTCTATTTATGGGGGAAAAAAACGTGTGCTATAGTACTGCTACAGTGATCTGGCGGGTGCTACAGCTCCCTGGCGGTTGCTACAATACCGTTGACCTGCTACAGTTCCCCGATGGCTGCTACAGTTCCGTTGACCTGCTACAGTTCCGATGGCTGCTACAGTACCGTTGACCTGCTACAGTTTCCGATGGCTGCTACAGTACTTTTATTTTTTTACTTTTTTATTATTTTTTTAAAATGCTGTTTATTCCAAAAACAATATTTATTTATCAATCACACCCAAATTTATTATATTAAACACAAATATCGTCCATAAAATCATCATATAAAGGAAAATAAATATGCAAATATTTTACTTATCAAATTCCCCCACACTTGACTCTTGGACGTCCTCGGACAAGAAGTAAATAATAAGTGCTTCCAACAAAATCAGAAGTGTCAGGTCATAAGTAAGAACACAATTGAAAAATAAAGAGATCATAGTATTAATGAATCAATGAAAATATAAACTGGTAACTTTAATTGAAAATGAATAAACTGAGTTCGTACTTGTAGCTCATTCTCTCAATCTCTCAAGTGTTCAAGGGTAAGTGTTTCACTCAAATTCAACTGAAAAAATTGCACTACCATAGGCTTGCTAAAAATCTCAATCTCCACTACCTAATTCACATGCATAATTCAAATCAAAAGGACTTATTAAGGGTTGTAATGGGGTTAAGGTAAAGGAATGTAAAGTATGATATGAAAGGCTAAAGAAATAGAGCAATTGAAAAATGGGCTACTTATAAATTTATCTCATCACAACAACCCACAACTCAAACACTTAACATTTTTTTTCTTTTTTTTTTCTTTTGTTTTCATAATTTTTTTCTTCTCTTTTTATTTATTTTTTCTTTTTTTCCATTTTTTTTTGAATTGCAACTATAAAGTTGATGATAGATACACCCCCACACTTTGTCAAAAGCCCATTTCACAAAAATTTCAAATGCTCCACTAATCTTTCGAATAAGGTAAAAGTACTTGATATATCATTAAAGCATATGTTAATGGGTTGAAAACAAAGAAATAGTCAAGTAGGCTCAAAGGGGCTTATCAATGGTATAATTGCAAGGTTGGCTATTTGGCTCTGGCTAAAGAAAATGAATGCCTTTATCATTTTTGAATGAGCATGTGAGATGTAATTTCAACCAGATTTAAAGCAAGTTCTAGAGTGACAACTTAATAGGTGAATATCACACACAAGAGAAATAATCATTATAGGCTCAGAAGCTCACGGCTAGGAATTTTTAAACTCAGTTCATTCAATCTCAAAATTCATCACCAATTGCAACAATCAGTTGTTCATTCATGCTATAAAATCTCTAAATTCAATTGATCCATACTTAAAACTTATATACTTCTTAAGATCATTACAAAGCACTTGAAAAAGTTTTTTTTTTTTTGAAAAAGATAAAAAAAATCATGCAACTAATAAAATGCAACTAATGAAATGCGTCTCAGGAGTTAAGAATAACTCCTTACTCGGCCATCTTTTTTCACACCCCATGCATCTAATGGTTTTACTAACTAACAAAAGAAAAACAAAAATTTTTTTTTCTCCTCCCCCAACCTAAATCAGACATTGTCCCCAATGTCTTCTTGAGCTTAAAGAAGGTTTTTTTTTATAACATAAACACACAATAAAGTAAAACCAAGAGATTAAGGAAAGTTACAACCTAAGAGCGGTATCTGGGTTCTGCTTCTGACTGCTATCTGAAGATGGCCTACCTATTTGCTTGACGAGCAGATCTGGTTTAGGTTTATAGGTTTGCATTTGATCGAGCAGCTGATCAGCAGTTGGTGCAGCAATTATGGAGTGGCGAGTCGCTTGGGGTATAAATCCTGTTTCCACAGCATGATCAAGAAAAGACAACAGATTATCATAAAAACTATTAACATTTAACAATCCTAATGGTTTTTTGTGATAGTTTAACTTAGCCCAATATGCAACACTAGAAATGCCATCCAATGTCTCCAAACCACCGGGTAGAGCAATAAAAGCTTGAGCATGGTGGAACATTACTCCCATCTGTTTAGGCAAGCTTGAAACCTGTAACTCTTGTTCTAAGGAAAAAGCATGATCTTGCAACTCCTTCACCTTTACACTTAAACCCTTGCTTCCATTCATGGATGCAGAAACGACCACACTTCCCTTTAGGCCCTGGATGCCTCCCCCGTACACAACGTTGATTTTTCTCGTAGCTAATGCAATTCCAAGTTCATTTGCTACTGTTATAAACTCTCCTTTCTTGCCCAAATCAGTTTCACCAAAAATGCAAATAGATGTAAATCTACATTTTTGTGTGATAACCTTTTTCTCCTTGTTTCTCTCGGACCATGTACGCTTACAAGAGGAAGAATTCATTTTTACAAATGGAAGTGTGCATATTTACAAATGAAAGAGTACATATATATAATACTAAAACAACGACAACAAAATCACACAAATCACACATTTTTCAAAGAAGTTTGAAAAAATTTCTGACACAAATAACCAGTGGGCCATTGTGTGAAGAAATTAAACAAAGAGAAAATAAAGTCAAAAGATACAGTAGAGTAGAAAAAGAAAAAAAAACTGCCGAAAGGATAAGAAAGATTAGACAAAAGCTACGAAGAAGACAAAACAAATTAAACACACGCATGATTATGTACAGTAGTTGTGATTTTGGCTCACATCTTCCTCTGGTTTTACGTCCAGAAACGGCTTAAACGCTTTCTATGAATCGAGGATTTGCTTCCCATCCAGTTTTCTTATAAACTGGCAAACAGGGTCTTTTAATGTCAGATTCCCAAGGCAATAGCGCTCTTTTTCTTTATTGAATATGTCTGCTAAATCGAGAAGAATACGATGAACATCACCACTCGGATGCGTCTCAAGAGTTTGAAAGATATCATCCAGTGACTCCTTACTCAGTCCATCCTTTATAAATTTGATTTTATCTTCTCAATTTACAGAAACCATACCTTTACTCCTATAGCGCTGATCACATGTCCACCTTGCACATTTATAGCAGACCTTCATTCTTTTAGCTCTTCTCTTTTTGGAGTAAGAACTTCTTCCCATTCCTGGCAAAGGTTTAACAAATGAATTATGAATCTCACCTGCTAAACGTACCTTAGCTTCAATGATCCAACGTATATCCACAGGAAGGCCCAAACGATTGAATACTTTCATCCTTTCAAGTCGACAGCTATAGATCTTCCTGAGCACATCTTTGGGAAGAGTGGGGAACCTGTTCTTAAGCTTTGCAAGAGATTCCTCCATGGCAACTTAAAATGTAAATGATGAAAATTAAAATGCTCAATGCAGTGTAGTGTGTTTCGGTGAGTAGGAAAGAAAAATGAGAGTAGGAAAGAAATGAGTGAGTAGGAAAGAAAAATGAGAGTAGGAAAGAAGTTTTGGGTTGCCTCCCAAAAAGCCGCCCTTCTTTAACGTCTTTAGCTAGACAAAGATTAAACCAAAAATTTTTTTTCTTTTTTTTAAAAAAAAATTACTAGATTGAGGACTTACCTGTTGGTTCTTCAAACGTGATGACAGATTTCAAAGTGTTGAGTGCACCTTCATTGTATTCTTTTAGCCTTTGCCCATTCACTTTGAATTTTCGATCACCATCTTGAATCTCCACAGTTCCATATGGCCATACTTGAATCACAGTAAAAGGACCTGACCATCTTGATTTCAGCTTTCCTGGAAAGAGCTTTAACCTTGAGTTGTATAAAAGCACCTTTTGTCCTGGTGAAAACTGTCTCCTCAAAATTCTTCTGTCATGCCACATTTTTGTCTTCTCCTTGTATAACTTTGCATTTTCATAAGCTTGTTGTCTGAATTCTTCAAGCTCATTGAGTTGGAGAAGCCTTTTCTCACCAGCTACCTTTAAGTCAAAATTTAATGCTTTTACCGCCCAATATGCTTTGTGCTCCATTTCTACTGGAAGATGGCATGCTTTTCCATAGACCAATTGATACGGGGATGTACCAATTGGTGTCTTGAAGGCAGTTCTATAAGCCCAGAGTGCATCATCTAACTTTTGAGCCCAATCCTTCCGGTTGGAATTCACTGTCTTCTCTAAGATCCACTTGAGTTCTCTGTTTGAGATTTCCACCTGCCCGCTGGTTTGTGGATGATATGGAGTTGCAACCTTGTGAGTTACTCCATATTTAGCCAATACCGACTGAAGCTGCTGATTGCAAAAATGCCTTCCTCCATCACTGATAATAGCTCTAGGGACTCCAAATCTTATAAAAATATTCTTCCTCAAGAACTTCACAACTACACGAGAATCATTTGTAGGAAAGGCAGTTGCTTCAACCCATTTAGAGACATAATCAACAGCTATTAAAATGAACTGATTGCTAAATGAGGATGGAAAAGGCCCTATAAAATCAATCCCCCATACATCAAAAAGTTCAACTTCTAAGATGTTGGTTAAAGGGGCTTCATGTCTCCTTGAGATATTTCCCGTTCTTTGACATCTGTCACAAGTTGCCACAATTTTGTGAGCGTCCTTGAAGAGTGTAGGCCAGTAAAATCCTGATTGAAGGACTTTAGTAGCTGTTCTATTTGCTCCAAAATGACCACCATATGAGGATGAATGGCAGTGATTTAAGATGCTGACCATTTCTTCTTCAGGAACACATCGCCTGATAATTCGATCTGGGCATTGTTTGTATAAGAACGGATCCTCCCAAAAGTAATGCCTTACATCAGCCAGAAACTTCTTCTTTTGCACTTTAGAAAGTTCATAAGGCATTACTCCGCTTGCCAAATAATTCACAAGATTAGCATACCACGGAGTAGGTTGTGACTGCATGATAAAAAGTTGCTCATCTGGAAAATTCTCCTGGATTGGTGATTCACTCTTTTGTTCAGGTGGTTCTAACCGAGAAAGATGATCTGCAATGAGATTCTCGGTCCCTTTTTTGTCTTTGATCTCCAAGTCAAATTCTTGCAGTAGAAGCACCCATCTGATCAGTCTGGGCTTAGCATCTTTCTTCTCAATCAGGTATTTGATTCCTGAGTGGTCTGTCCAGACAATGACCTTTGACCCGATCAAGTATGCTCTGAATTTTTCGAATGCAAACACTACTGCTAGGAGCTCTTTTTCTGTTGTTGCATAATTCAGCTGTGCTTCTGAGAGTGTTCTGCTAGCATAATAGATAGCATGAAAGATCTTGTCTCTTCTTTGGCCTAAAACAGCTCCAACTGCATAATCACTTGCATCGCACATCATCTCAAATGGAAGATTCCAATCTGGAGCTATGATAACTGGTGCAGAAGTCAAGGCACTTTTTAGAGTTTGGAAGGCTGATAAGCACTCCTTATTAAACACAAAGGGAGTGTTTTTCTCCAACAGCATGCAAAGTGGCTTTGTGATTTTTGAGAAATCCTTGATGAATCTTCTATAGAAGCCAGCATGTCCCAAAAAACTTCGAATACCCTTGATTGAGGAGGGCGGTGGCAGCTTTTCAATTGTTTCAATCTTAGCTCGGTCCACTTCAATGCCTTGATCAGATACCTTATGACCCAGCACAATTCCTTCTTTCACCATGAAATGGCATTTCTCCCAATTTAGAACCAAGTTTGTCTCCACACACCGTTGCAAGACTTTTGCCAGATTTGAAAGACAATGATCAAATGATTCTCCAAAAACTGAAAAATCATCCATAAACACCTCAATGAACCTTTCCACCATGTCTGAGAAGATCGCCATCATACTCCTTTGAAATGTCGCTGGTGTATTACATAGACCAAATGGCATCTTTCTGAAGGCAAAGGTACCATATGGACATGTAAAAGTTGTTTTCTCTTGATCCTCTGGTGTAATTGTAATATGATTGTATCCTGTGTACCCATCCAAGAAACAATAATAGGCTTTTCCAGCAAGTCTGTCAAGCATCTGATCTATAAATGGCAGAGGAAAGTGATCTTTTCTTGTGGCTTTGTTGAGCTTTCTGTAGTCGATGCACACTCTCCATCCAGTTACCGTGCGTTGTGGAATCAGTTCATTTTTCTCGTTGGGCACTACTGTCATTCCACCTTTCTTTGGCACAACTTGAACTGGGCTTACCCATTGACTGTCGGAGATTGGGTAGATTATGCCAGCATCTAGCCACTTTATTACCTCCTTTCTCACCACCTCCTTCATATTTGGATTGAGTCTTCTCTGGTGCTCAACTGTTGGCTTGTAGTTGTCCTCCATCAAGATCTTATGCATACAAATTGAAGGACTAATCCCTCTTATATCAGCTATTGACCATCCAAACGCTGCTTTATACTCCCTTAGAACTCTTAATAACTTTTCTTCTTCTTCGGGAGTAAGAGCTGCTGAGACAATTACTGGTAATGTTCAATTTTCTCCCAAATAAGCATACTTCAAGTGGGATGGCAGTACTTTCAACTCCAGTTCTGGTGGTTTCTCCGTTGATGGTACCGGCTTACTCGGCCTTTCCCCCAGGTCTTCAAATGGTTTCTTGATAAAAATCGGGGAATTTACTTCCATGTACTTAATCTGCTCCAAGACTTCAGGATTAGTAGATTTTGATACATCTACCATTCCTATTGCTAATGGTTAATCCATGCAGATTTCGTTCACCACGTCTTTTGTGCAACTGGACAATGTATCGACTCTGTAGCAAGTGTCACCTTCATCTGGGAAGGATAAAGCCTTGAAAATATTGAAGGATACTTGATTATCTTGAACTCGCAAGGTTAACTTCCCTTGTTGTACATCTATTAACGTTCTCCCAGTTGCTAGGAATGGCCTCCCAAGAATGATAGGAATTTCTTGGTCTTCTTCCATGTCGAGTATTATGAAATCAGCTGGGAATATGAGTTTGTCCACTTTCACCAGAACATCTTCTAAGACACCCCTCGGATGCTTTATTGATCAGTCCGCCAAAAGTAACGAAATTGTGGTTGGCTTCACCTCTCCAAGACCAAGTTTGTTGTAGACAGATAGAGGCATGAGGTTTACACTTGCCCCAAGATCACAAAGTGCTCTTTCAAAGTGACATTGACCTATGGTGCAAGGTATGCAAAAGCTTCCTGGATCTTTCAGCTTTGGAGGTAATTTCTTTTGGAGAATAGCACTGCACTCCTCAGTAAGTGCAACTGTTTCAAATTCCTCAAGCTTACGCTTATTTGAAAGAATGTCCTTCATGAATTTTGCATAACTGGGCATTTGAGCAAGAGCGTCTGCAAAAGGAATGTTGATGTGCAACTTTTTGAAAACCTCCAGAAACTTTGCAAATTGCTTGTCTAGCTTTGCCTTCGCCAGTCTCTGAGGGTATGGAACTGGTGGTACATATGGAGGAGGATTGTCTGGAAAGCTGATTCTTCCTGGTATCACATCATCCTCCTTCTGTTGTTGTACTTCCTCCTTTTGTTCTTCTCCACCTTCTTTCTCTTCTCCATCATCCTTCTTTTTAATTAAAGGATCTTTCAATTCTTTCCCACTTCTTAGTGCAACGGCCTTCACATGTTCTTTTGGGTTTTTTTCAGTGTCACTTGGTAGAGTTCCTGGTTGCCTGGAATTCAGCATATTTGCAATTTGGCCCATCTGGATCTCCAAGTTCTTTATTGAGGCATCTTGGCTTTTGATTGTTGCATCAGTCCTAGCTATGAATTGAAATGCATTCATAGTTAGTTGAGCCAGTGCATCCTCCAAATTCACTTTTTGTTGTGGTGGATTTGGTTGTTGAAAAGCTTGCTACTGGTAATTCCCTTGTGGCTTGAATGTATTTTGATTATTCCTCCAACCAAAGTTTGGATGATTTCGCCAACCTGGATTATAGGTGTTCGAAAATGGGTCATTCCTTTGATTTCTGATGAACTGAGCTTGCTCCGGCATGAATGAGTGTCCTTCTTGACATTGCGTACCCACATGAGGTCCTCCATATTGATCACAAGCTTCCGTAGGAGTGTTGATTACATTTGCTTGGGTTGTCAATGATCCTACTTGCTTGGATATAGATGCAACTTGAGAAGACAAAGTTGTAAGGACATCTAGCTCGTGAACTCCAAGTACTTTCTTTGAATTGCTACGTTCAGAAGGCCATTGATATGCATTGGATGCCATCTCCTCAAGTAGATTGTAAGCATCTTCTTTATTTTTTCCCATTAAAGATCCTCCAGCTGCAGCATCTACAAGAATTCTGGAGATATGCGTCATCCCACTATAGAAAGTTTAGAGTTGCCACCAATCTGGTAACCCATGATGAGGACATCTCCGCAGCAACTCCTTGTATCTTTCCCATGCTTCATAGAGGCTTTCTTGTTCATGCTGGGTAAATGAGGCAATTTCATTCCTCAATTTAGCAGTTTTTGCTGAAGGAAAGTATTTCTCCAAAAATTTCTGCGCCATGATCTACCATGTAGTTATGCTTCCCACTGGTAATGATTGTAGCCAACTCTTAGCCTTATCCCTGAGTGAGAAAGGGAAAAGTCTAAGTCTAATGGCATCGTCAGTAACACCATTATGCTTGAATGTGTCGCAGATTTCTAGGAAGTTGGCTATGTGTGCATTAGGATCTTTTGTTGGTAAACCACCAAACTGGTTTGCTTGCATCATCTGGATAATTGCTGGCTTGATTTCAAAGTTGTTAGCTGCTACTGGTGGTCTCGTGATTCCAGAATTTGTCCCCATGACAGTTGGTATTGCATAGTCACGGAGTGTTTTGGTATCTGTTGTTCCTCCCCCCGGATTTGCCATTGGATTGCTTAGGATTGAAGTAGACTGCTTCCGAACTCTTTGATTTCTTCGACAAGTTCTTTCGATCTCCGAATCAAAAGGCAATAGTTCAGTCTCCTTCGATCTGGTCATACACTAAGCAAAAACCTGAAAAGAAACACAAGACACCAAGAAGAAAAACAAATGTAATATGAAGACTAAATTAGTATTAAAATTACTTGGTATTGATATTAGTGACAACAATCCCCGGCAACGGCGCCAAAAACTTGATACGAGTTCAGATGATCAATTAAATAGTGCAAGTGTACACTGTCGTAATCAAGTAATATAGAAGTAAGTAGAGTATCGTTCCCACAAGGATTGTTCACTAAGTACCAAAATGAGCAATTTTAACTCTATTTAGTCGATCGATTAGTTGGTGATTGAGAGTACAAAATAAAAGAAAGACAATTAAATATGATTGAAGATGATATGAAAGCAAATATGAGAAAAAGCCCTAGGGGTCAGATTTCACTTAACAAATTCCGGATTGAATCACTTATCTATTCTAGCCCAATTTATTCCACATGATTGATAGTCGAGTTTCCCTAATTTAATTACTAGCCTCTTCCAAGGTCAAGAAATTCTATAATCAATTGCTAATCCAATATATTCCTATATGAATTTAAGCAATTAATTATGCATTAAGATTTATGGAACTCAGTAAGACTACACAACTCATATGAATATATTCCTATTTCATATGCAAGTCATGGTTTTAATTATAGAGTCTACACACATGTATCTCCTTCCGGTCTCAACATGTATATTGAAATCATTTAAAAGATGGCCAGTCAATCAAAAGCATTAAGAATAATAATTAAAACTCAATCATGAAGGAGAAATTCAAACTAGATTTAATAAGTTAGGATTCAATCCGTCATTAGTATGTTACGTCATCACCCTAGGAAAATGAAAATTTAGCTCATGATAAAATTAAAAACAAAACCAAAATAAATTGACATTATATAAAGCTAGAATGAAAGCCTCAGAAATACTGTATAAACTTGAATATTAAATTCTCAAACATAAATATACAACCAAAAGATGCATGAAAAATGAAGAAATCTAGCCGTCCATTTAGGAGGTAAAACCTTCCATGTAGGCGGTATGCAAAATAAAATCCTAAGCCTTCTAAGATAGAGGCATGAAGAAATCTATCCGTCCATTTAGGAGGTAAAACCTTCCATGTAGGCAGTATGCAAAATGTAATAAAATCCTAAGCCTTCCAAGATGGAGGCATGCAAGAATTGATACAATGAATGAAATTAAATCTAGAAAGTAACACACTTTTTCTCAGAACTGTCAGAGAAAGGATCTTTTCTTGTCAGAGAATGGCCTCTAATTGTCAGAAAAGGACCTCTGATTCTCTTCCTCTCTTCCCCCTTTGAGCTTGGCATTGATCTCTATTTATGGGGGAAAAAAACGTGTGCTATAGTACTGCTACAGTGATCTGGCGGGTGCTACAGTTCCCTGGCGGTTGCTACAGTACCGTTGACCTGCTACAGTTCCCGATGGCTGCTACAGTACTTTTATTTTTTTTATTTTTTTATTATTTTTTTAAAAATGCTGTTTATTCCAAAAACAATATTTATTTATCAATCACACCCAAATTTATTATATTAAACACAAATATCGTCCATAAAATCATCATATAAAGGAAAATAAATATGCAAATATTTTACTTATCATCCTTCGTGTCAATCCCATCTCTGTAGCCAAGCCATCTGGACTTTCTCCTCCTCTTGGTTGATCCTATTTCTTGTGATGAAGAAAAAAGGGGTGAGAAGAACTTGGGGTGACTTTTGTGATTAATAATGTGATGATGTAAATACATTGGGATATGTGTGTATAAGGTTTAAGGAAGCTTTACTAGTTTAAGATTATGTATTGAACTCTTTATGCAATTTCAATTGAAGTTAGATTTCATTGGAGTTATATTACATTGTGAACTAATGTGTTTGTGATTGTGTATGCAAGGTGAATAAAATAGAACATTATGAGTTTTAGAATTCAAAAAGGTTTCAAAGACTAAATTTCTCAAGATCATTAGATTTGGATTCAAAAATATCTTTATCAAGATATTTCAAAAGAGTTTTCAAATTTAAATTGAACAAAGGATATCATATGTCAATTTTATAAGATTGAAAACTCAATTTCAAAAACTTTGTTCAAAATCACCAAGTTTTGTCATCATCAAAAAAGGGAGAATGTTAGATCCCATATGTTTTGATGATAACAAAGATTGGAAGAGTTTTAAATCAAAAGGTTTGAATAAAGTAACTAAGATCTTGGTTGCTGGCCATAAGCATTACTCGAATACATACCTCAAGTAATGCAAAAGAAATGAAAGACAGAGTACAGGAGAAATAAGCATTATGAGATTTTTTGAAGGATTACTCGAGGGAGCCCTAGGGTAATGACTTCATTACTCGAGGGATTACTTCAGTAATATGTGAAGATTTGTTCTCTGTCAGAATTTGCATAGGATTACTTGAAGGACTTACTTGAGTAATCTACAAAGTTATTTGGATGCTTACTTAAGGGATTACTCGAGTAACCTAAGCAGAAATTATGCAGTTGCTCTCGGCCAAGAAATAACAGACATTACTCGAGTAGTCACTCGAGTAACCTCTTTGAAAAGCAACTTTACTTGAGTGATTACTCGAGTAACATGAAATGAAAATTGTATTACTCGAAGGTTTACTTGAGTAATCAAGTAAGCAAAATAGAAGTTGCTCTCGGCCAAGATTTTAATGGCATTACTCGAGGGATCACTTGAGTAATCTCCAAACTTATTTGAACCATTACTCGAGCGACCACTCAAGTAATCAGAAGAAATGGAACACTTACTCGAGGGATTACTCGAGTAAGCAAGGTATATTCTAGTCAGACAATGTTGACTTACTCTCTAGCTTATTTTTGATGAAGTTTCTCGAGGGACTACTCGAGTAATGAAGCATGATCACTTGAGTAGCCACTCGAGTAATGTTGTACACAAAGCTTGATTTTAATCCGATGTTCATTGATTTGTTATCTATATGATTAACCTTTCATTGTATTAGTTTCTTGAGTATACTTGCAGATAAACAATGAAGAGATTATGCATTAAGAAGAAAAGTCAAATATATCATCCGAACATCCGAAACGCCTACCCACCATAAATGGCTAGTTTTCAAATTTGAAGAATGGTCAAATGAAGCTGCATGACTCTAACGAACATATTTGAAATGCTTCCAATGGACACCACAAATCATCTATATATATGGAGCATGCAAAGAACAGAACACAACAAATGAGAACAAGCAAACTCATACCGATCAATACATTCTTTATGCTCTGTTTTCTTATACTCATTCTTTGTACTTCAGTGATTATATATTTGCTCTGTAAAAGAGTTTTTCATTACAAAATCAATATTTGTTATTGAGACAACTTAAGGTTGTGGAACATTGAGTTGGGGAATTGATTACAACGTGTAAGGGGGAGCGAGTGTCTAGTGATGCAACTTGATGTGTACTGAGGTGCCAAGAACCCACTGAATTTTGGAAGATATAGTGAAACTCTCAGAGAAGCTCTGAGGACTGGACGTAGGTCAAAGTGGTTGTGACCGAACCAGTATAACTCCCGGTGCACACTTCAGTGATATTTCTACTAGCTCTTAATTGCTTTAAATTTCTAGTCACTTTTTATATACACAACGAAATTTTCTGGTATCACCCAATTCACCCCCTCTTAGGTGAAACGCTTGCACGAACAATAGCGGTTATTTTTTACCGCTACTCAAGGGAAAAAACCGCTACTATATTAGTAGCAGTTAATTAGAATCGCTACAACATTCTCAATCAAAGGAACTTTTCTTGATAATTTGTAGTGCTTATATAACCACTACAAATCGCAAAATATGAATATTGGATGGCAGGAAATGAAAATAAAAATTTATCATGATATTTGTAGCGGTTATAAAACCGCTATAAAAGTGAATTTAAAAAGGGCGGGAATTATTATTAGCGGTTCATCAACTGTTACAAAACTGAATTTAAAAAGGGCAGGAATTATTAGTGGCGGTTACATAACCGCCACTAATTCCAATAAAATTCAAATCTCACGCCACAAATTTAGTCTCTTTTTTAAAAAAATATATTTTTAGCGGTTATAAAACCGCTACAAATTTCAAAAAAATAAAAAATATATATACAATTATCTATTTTCATTTTCTTAATATTAAATTGAATAGTTTATTATTTTAATAGTTTAGCTAATTTAATTAGCTTATTATTGATGAGTTTAGGTCATTTATAATTTTAAAAGAATGATTTAATTAAATTAGATAAGTTTGAAAAGTATATTGATAATATTATTGAGGATACGTAGGTAATAAGGAACTATTATGTTGTCTGCTATAATGTGATTATGATTATGTAAATAAATATCTAGAAAAAAAAATAGTGAGAATAAATATTATGCAAAAGAAAAAAGTATTGAAATAAATAATTTAAAAATTTATTACCATATTTGATCACCTTGTTAAGCTCCTTAGCTCATAGAAAGAAAAGTGAAAATGAGACAAGATGAAAGAGAGGTAAGGTGGAAAGAAATATGAGAGTGTTTGAAATGAGATATGGTTAGTGTATTTATACTGATTTGCGTGGAACTTGTAGCGATTAGTTTCATGGTTTTGTAGTGGTTTTAGTGTTGTAGCGGTTATTGTTGTTATTTGTAGCGGTTTTATAACCGCTACAATTTTTTTTTATTTTTTTTAGTAGTGGTATTTGCCCACAAACACTTGAATAGCGTAACGGTGAAACGACTTTGGTAATTAAGTTCCACGACATCAAGAAGCTTTCCATAGTAAGGGATGCCTCCGAACTGCATGTTGGCATCATTGCACTCGCATAAATCCTTGTCCCAAAGGTGCCATAAACACCTGAATTTTGAGTTTACAATCTTTGATCACGTGAAACCATGCAAAACTTGAAACCATTGACATTGTAAGTTGTAAACTTTTTTGCATGGTCTAGAGGGCCGATTCCAAGAGCTCTAAAATCTGGTGAGTATGGATTGTGGTCATTCAGTATTCTGTGAGCAAACTAGCTTGAGAATTCTCTGTGGACCTTTTTGTCAACTTCCTAGGATGTTTGTGTACGGATCCTGAGTTGACGCTTAACATGACTTCTGAATTCCCTGCAATTAATTATGGGAATGCGATAGTGAAATGAAAGTGAAAAAGGTTACGAAAGATATAGAATAACATGTGAGTGTACAATTCTTACTATACGACAGGTTTAACTTAAGTGCAATTAATCAAGACATGTCCATGTGCTTGCAACTTCTCAGTTGCCGTTAGTTTGAAGTTCTCAGTACCTCCAACTGGTTTACCAACACAAGGGATAAATTCTCCTGATGTTGGTGAAGGTTCAGGACAATCATCTACACGAGGTGGTCGGTTGAAGGCGATCTCAATGTCATCAAAGTACCTTGAACAGAAATATAGGACCTCATCCCCTATATAACATTCAGCTATAGAACCTTCTGGCAAAGCCTTATCCCTTACGTAAGATTTCATTTTCCCAAGAAACCTACAAAGTGAAGAAGGGAAAAATGATACAAAATGCTCAAAAAGGTGACTAACAAACATAAGAAATATTAATGACGCACATATATAAAATGAGTACCTCTCAATAGGATACATCCATCAATATTGAACTAGGCCAGCGAGCTTTGATTCCTGAACAAGGTGGACTTTAAGGTGAACCATCATAGTGAAAAAAGACAGAGGAAAGTGCATCTCCAAATGAAAAAGTGTAAGAATAATTTTGGTCTGCAGCTAATCGAGCTCCTCAACGATCAAGACCTTAGAACACAACTTCTGAAAGAAAGAACAAAGCTCTACCAAAATGATTGACACATCAGGAGGAAGTGCATTCTTTATAGCCAACGGAAGTAATGTTGTATAAGCACATGTGAGTCATGACTTTTCAGGCCAACATCCCTTCGAGCCTGCATGTCAATATATCGTGAAATGTTACTTGAATACCCATCTGGAACGTTTATTTTCTTCAACGTCGCAAGGAAGACTTCCTTGTTAAGTTTTGTGAGGGTGAACTTTATCGACTGAAATTTGTCATGCTCATATGGCCACGCTTCTTCACAAACTCCCATGACACGTAAATCTTTCCTCGCTTGAAGATGATCTTTTGACTTTCCCGGTTCGTTAAGCTGCGTATATAGCACATTGTCGCATAAATTTTTTTTTAATGTGCATGACATCAAGACTGTGGCAAATTAAATTAGAATTCTAATATTGAAGAGTGAAGAAAATGCTTATCTTCCTCTATTGCTGAGGCGCAAAAGTCTTGCCCCTCTTTCGGCCTGCTTGAGCTGCATCATCGCTTTTTCCTAACTCGAATTCAATATCCTCAAGCTACTGTAAGATGTCTACGCCAGATAAAGTCTGAGGTGGCCCTCTTGTTTCTTGTTTGCCATTGAAGTGATTCCATTGCAATCTAAACTTGTGCCTTCCATCAAGAAACCTCTGATGCCCCAAAAAGCACCACTTCTGACTATGGGGAAAGCACCCTGCGTCAGAGTCAAAATTGCAAGCTGGACAAGCCGAGCCAATATGCACATTCCACCCATATAATGTTTCAAAGTTATTAATTGTCCACATAAAGGCTGCACGCAAGTTGAACAATGTCTTCCCAAAGATGTCATATGTCTCGATGCCGACATTCCACAGGTCAAGCAGTTCCGCAATAAGCGGTTGAAGATACACATTGAGTCATTACCCGGTGCCCTTTTGCCTGGAATGATCATAGACAAAATGAAGGAGCTTTGTTTCATACACATCCAGGGGGTAAATTGTAGGGAACTAAGACTACCAGCCAAATATTGTAACTTGTGCTATGATTCCCAAATGGATTGAAAATATCGGTTGCCAAAGCAAGTCTAACATTTTAGGGGTCAGCAGTGAAAGATGGAAAGTCTTTGTCGAACGTTTTCCAAGCATTTACATCTCGAGGATGTTATAATTTACCATCTTCATTCTTATCAACCTCATGCCACTTCATGTGCTCTGTCATTTTAGACGACATAAACAATCTTTGTAAGCGTGGCTTCGAAGGGAAGTATCTGAGAATCTTTGCAAGTTTCTTCTTCTGCTTTTTTCCCTTCTGAATTGTCTTGTACCTCAATATGTGACATCACTTACAACTCTCCATGTTGTCATCGTCTCCTCAATACATCATACAAATCGTTGGGGCATGTATCAATTTTTTGTAGTTCAAGCCCAATCTGTTAATAAACTTTTTGGCCTCGTACAACGTTGTGGGAATCTCCATGTCAGGGAATACATCTTGTAATAATTCCAGAAACATTGACATTTCCTTATCTGTGATTCCATACAAGTACTTGATATGATACAACTTGATCAAGAAAGATAATTTAGAATATTTTCAACAACCTTGACAAAAAGGACGATCTGCTTCATCCATCAAGCTGCAAAAATCCCGAGCGGCTTCATTCTGCATGAACACTGGCTCTGATCCCTGCACTTCTTCGTTGAAGTTGTTGTCATGAACACTAAATGCATCACACATAGCATCATTAACAAGATCATCTTCATCTAGTTGAACTCCTTCTTGTGAACTTCAAGGAAAAGCATCATCATATCTCATACCGGCCTTCTCACCATGAACTTCCCAGAATGTATAGTCTTCTAGGAAATGCTTCAAAAGCAAATGTTCCTTAACAACATGTCGTGCATACCACTTCTTAAACTTGCATCTCTGACACGGACAGAAGATCTTTCCGTTACAGCTGGCGTAAGTAAATGTGAAATCCAAGAAATTGTTTGATCCGTACAAATATTCTGGAGAATTGTGTGGCAACCTGATCCATGACTTATCTATAGCTACTAGTGAGAGAGAAGAAAGTATATTGAAGAAGATGAGTGAATAAAGAATGACGAATGCCTGGAAACTTATATTCTGAATTTCCAACATTTAATATTTTGTAGCGGTTCGGAAACCGCTACAATAACCGCTACCAATTTTCAAGCTGTTGGAATCAAATTGAAGAATTTATTTTAACCTTGTAGTGATTTTACAACAAAACTGCTACTAATATATATTTGTAGCGGTTATAAATTCTTAACTGCTACAAAGTTCGGACTTTGGAAGAATTTCAAATTTCAAATATTTTAACTTTGTAATGATTATAATAAAAAAACTGCTACAAATATTATTGACCGTTGGACAATTTTAAAACAAATATTTGTTTTCAATTTATAGAGGTGATTGGCGTAAACCGCTACAAATTAAAACAAAGAGGCGGGAAATTCAAAATTGAAATGTTGAATATTTATAGAGGTTATTTCTATAACCGCTACAAATATTCAACTTTTGAATTTTGAATTTCCCTCCCACGGTTCTTTACCTTTGTAGCAGTTTGCACTCATAACCATTACAAATATTCTCAGAATTTATAGCGGTTTTTTTAAATTTAACCGCTACAAAAAATATTCAAAATTTTTTTAAAAAATATTTGTAGAAGTTTTATTATAAAACTACTATAAATATATATACTTTTTTTGTTTTTAGTTTTAGAAATATAAATAAGACTGTCATAAATGCAACACAAATTTAACAAGGCAGTCAAAACATATAAATATAACTATGATAAACGCAATAAGAATTTCAGTTTTGAAAATAAAATATCTAGATTTATTTACAAATATTTCAAAAACAAAAAATATATATGTCCTAAACTAAGTTGCAGGAGGCTGATTATCTGGTCCTCCCTTAGGTGGGGCTCCCTCAGGTACTGGTGGATCGGGGCGCTGGGCAGAGTTAACAGCACCATCTTCAGCAGGAGGAGGAGGCTGGATGATGAACCGAGGGATAGGGGGAACCTGTGGATGCTGCTTGTCCAGGAACAGGCGACTCCATGACTGCTCGAGCATGAAGTTCATGATATCACGCCACTGCGCATGCTGAGCATAGTAGAAATCGGCCTGCTGCTATATCTGAGTGTGTCCGAGCCAAATCTAAGCACAGCTTCACGACAGACTCATCCCTCGGACATCTGAAGTCAGACGTCTGTGCTCTAGAGCTGCCAGCCTCAGAGGCGATACTCCTACCGTAGACCATACTAGGTCTGGTGCCTATCCCCATCCCCGCACACGTCCGGGTTGCTCAGCCAGACCCAGACTTGCCTTCAAAGGAGCCGTGGGGTCCACAGACCCTTGTGACTCCTTGGCCTAGGTTTTTCACAGCTCAACCTGCGACTACTGAATCTGCTCCTGTGATTTTATGAAACAATTACGTATTAGCATTTTTCATAATAAAGTTGGTTTTATAAACAATATAATAATGAAATCACTTACAATGGCTGCCTCTGCCTGCCGAGAGGTTGGAGTCTCATCACGGTATCTGTGTGTGATAGTGAACAATTCCCCATGGTCCGTCTAACAGCTCTCCTACCGTGCCTTCCTCTCCTAAAACAATTAAAAAATTAAATTAGTATTATCAAAACAAATACATTCTTTATAATATGAAATAACCAGCTAAAAGTAATTGATATTGTGAAAAGTTACCAACTCGCTGTAAGTGATAGCAAAGGTCTTCGATCCTGCTGTGTGGTGGATTGTCTGCTGCCCATGGCACCTCGTGTTCCTCTGAGAAAGCGCCTGAAAAAAAAAATATTAAATGTATTAAAATAATATAAAACATTTATAATTAATAAAATCATAAAATTAATAAAATTTAAATTTAAATTATAATTTAATAATAATAAATTACAAAATTATATATAATTAATCTAATAAATACATTACCTGCCCCTCAGCATTCCTCTTGAACTGGACGAAACTCGCCCAATCATTCGGCGGGACGCCATTTAGGACACTCTCAATCAACTACTCCAAAGGCATCATCCTACCCTTATCCACACTGTGGAAGAGACGATTCCTCCTATTCCTCCAGTCATCGCCCATCTTAATCAGCGTGTACCTCTTCTGATTGGCCCAGACGGCAAACCTCAACTGTAAAACAAATTTAAATATGACTAATTACAAAGAAGACAATTAAAAATATTAATTAAATAGAATTAATTACAAAAAAAAATATAGTATAATTAAATACAATTAATTAGCTGCACCTCCTCCTCCCACGCCAGGTCCTTCGGTCCCTTCCAAACGTTCCTCCACATCCTGAAGTGAAGGGAGAACCGCATTCAATTCGAGCCCAAGTCATTCAAGAAGTGGTTGAATAGATGACCCCTATTATCGATTGGCTGGTCCGTGCTCTCATTCCACGACACTACAACTCGTAATGTTTGGTCCATGCTGTTCAGATCGGCCACGTCCAACCTCTTCATGGACACGTTCCCCTGCTCATCCGTACAATTTACTGCACATCAGATAAATTGTAATTCAAATTTAACATTTTGAATTTAAATAAAATATATATATTTACCTTGTACCTGCACCTCAAACCTAGTGGGTTGTTCTGCTCCCGTGCCTCCTCCTCATCAAGGAACCACTCCATATCTCTAATCCCAATCAGGATCTCAAAGTCCTCATTCACGCCATAGTCATCGACACTGATATCTCCCTCTCCCAGATCAAGCACCTCTGGAGCGGTTGTCTCCTATGGGACCATCTGCGATGGCTGTGGTAGGGTCGACTCCAGTGGCTGTTGTGGGGAGATGGGCTGAAATGGCGTGATCACCCTCCCTCTGCATTGTCCCCTCCCACTAACTCCTCTTCTACTGCTGCTACCCCGCAGAATCGGTCTGGGGACCTCGGGCTCCTTCCCCTTATCCATCCCTAAAGCCATATCAACTACAAAAATTCAAAAAAAAATTGATTTAGTCACATTTATATGAAAAATTATAATAAAAATAAAAATAAAATAATTATTGTCCGTACCTCAAGTGATAATGAGAAATGCTAGAGAAAAAACTCTCTGACAAACGTCAGAACGCTCATATCTGAAGGAAAACTCTCAGAAAAACTTTAGAAAATAGAATGGCCAAATGGGAAAATAAAGAAGCGGTGCGCCTTTTATAGTTGTGGATTTTGTAGTGGTTATTGAAAAAATCGCTACATAAACCGGTACAAAAAAGCTAGAACTTCAAAACTTTGTAGCGGTTATGATATAACCGCTACAAATTTGATGACCTTTGAAGTTCTGTAGTGGTTATGAAAGCATAACTGCTATAAAGTTGATGACCTTTGAAGTTCCGTAGCAGTTCTGAAAACATAACCGCTACAAATAGCCACCTTATAGCCGTTCAATTCATTATAACTGGTACAAAAAATTGATACACTATTGGCGCCGTTTGGTGGCGCCAAGTGGCGCGAACTTTGTAGCGGTTTATGTCTTATAACCACTACTAACTAACAGCGACAAAATTTGGTGAGAAACTCATGCCATATTTATAGCAGCTGTTTCCTATTAAACGCTACAAATAACATTACTAATCTGTCGTGCCACTTGGCACGTAGGTTGCCGCTACAATATTGTATCGGTTTATGTTAAAACCGCTACAAATGTCAATATTTGTGGTGGTTCACATTAACTGCTACAAATTCATCGCTATAAAATACCATTTTTTTTGTAGTGATTGGCAACTTTTACCTAAGAAATTCAAAAAAATATATGAGACCACTAGAGCTCCAGTCGATGCTATTTACGAATTTAGTATATATATATATATATATTAACAACTTAAGTATCCGTATTGACAACTTTTACTTGAGAACTTCAAAAAATATATGAGACCGCCAGAGCTCAAGTGACTAGTCGTCAACGCAGGAGCTCCAGCGACCGGCCGTTGCCAACACTAGAACTCTGGCGACCGGCAAGGGGGTGTAAGGAGTTTTTTCGCTAAAAAAACTAAGAGTAGTTAGGTAATTTCCCATTATTAACTTATAGAAATTGATAACATTCTAGCACATTTTCTTCTCTTTTCACTTACTTTTGAGTACAAATTGTGCATATATAAAGGAAAATGTGATAGAACAAAAGAAAAGTTTAAATCATGAGTTAAATGCATATAAGTAGGTTTATCTATTAAAGTTAAAGAGCTTATAAAGTCTCTCTTGTAGGTGGAAGAAGAAAATTCGTGAAAGCTCACAAAGATCGAAGAAAACTCATGGGCTAGAGGAAGCTACTCTATGATATGCTTCAGTACCTGGCCCTTGGCTGAAGCCAACGAGGAGCAAAACTTACTGTGTCATATACTTCAGCATACTAGTATGTGTTGAAGCATATGACAGACTATGCAACCGTGTGTTTACTTGCTGAAACGTATATGGAGCGTATTTAAGCTGGGGATAGGCCGAAAATAGGTCATTTTTCAGTTCTAAAGTGTTCCTATGAGCTGGGTGTGCTAGAGTTTTGGCACCTTTAAGAATATTGAGCTTAGGTTAAAGTTTAGTAGAGATTTGGGGCTCCAATCATTGTTTTTCTCATTCTTCTTCTCTTTCTTTGTTAAGTTTTTTATATGACTGTAATTATTCTATATAGTTGTAGCTCTTTCATGACTATGTGTAGCTAGGTACTTGATTTTAGGGTTGTTTTGAACCCTTGTATGGATTAAGTACTCATTTTTCCCTTTATATTTGTGATGAATGAAGAGATTATGCTGAAGAGATTATATTTACTAATTGAATGGATAGTTTTGTTAATAAGGTAGAGATATACTCATTGACCTCATATAGCCTAATAGGATTTGCAATGAAAATCAAGGTTTAATTAGTTAATTAAGAGATTAATGAATTAATTAAACTATGCACCTATTTGGAGACTTGAGAGAGCACTTATAGGTAATTTAATATCCTTGGCTAGTATAGTCTTTCATTAAGTAGCATATATTAGGGGAATTTGAGAGAGTTCTTTTGAAATACAAGGGGGATAAGCAATCTTAAGATTTATCTAATACTTGAATTTAAAGAATCATTTGCTTTTATAAATTTTTAGTATAAAAATAGTTTTAAATTTCTCTTTCACCTCAACCTGCATGTTTTGGCTCAACTTGATCAAATTCAAATGATTTCATTTAACCTAATTAAACATATGGTTGCATTAGTTAGCTCGTTTTCATCATAGTCCCTATTGGAATGATACTTTACTTATCACTTTATTACTTAGCGCGACCCGTGCACTTGCGGTGGCGAATAAGTTTTTGGCGCTGTTGCCGGGGAGAATAAGGAAGTGGTTTATGTTGGGGAGGATAAGGATCCTATTTCCAGTTGAGCTACTGATGTTGACGCCTCTGAGTCAGAGTATAATCCTGCAGATGATTCTGATGCCTGACGAGGCTCCTCTGACTGTTGATTTTTTTGTGATGCTTGTCCTTTTCACTGTATTTTCTTTGACATCTTTTTAGTGTATAGAGTAGAGTTAGCATTTTTTGTGCAATTCAACTTGGGTTTATGTGAATATGCTGCTATCTTGTGATGTTGGCTACTGATGGCTAACATTTGTTTTGTGTGCTAGCTCTGTCATTCTTACCAACTATCTATATGATAGATTTAAATGCGGGCAGTGATGCCCTGTCTCTAACTTGATAATTGGTTGCCTTTGTTCTTGTTATTATTGGCTGCACCATTGATAATGCTATGAATATTACTTGTCTATGTGTATAGGTTTGAGTTCTCTTTGCATATAGGTTTGTGATTGTTGACCTTTCCTTCAACTTAAGTTGACAGTGAAGGCATTGTTGATTTCAAGTTTGCGGGAGGGAAATTGTGAAAATTTTGAATATAACCAATGAGTGCATAGGGATATACAAGCAATTTTGATTGACAAAAAAGGAGTGAAATATATGAAATTTCACAAATTTAAGCCTTTGCTTAGAAAATTGTAAGGAAAAGATCTTTTGAATTGGTTAATTGTTTGTTTAGGAATGCATGAATGGTCCTATGATTTGATAGCTACTTAGTATTATGCTTGATAGGAAATTGTGATTGATATGCCTTGTTGAGTGAGTTATAATGTTGGAGTGAGTTTCTAAGAAATTCTTTTGAGCATAATCTTGCACTATTGGAGTCAGGGATGTTTTGAAGGTTTTTGTTGAAGGAACTCTTGGAAAACTAGCTTATATATCTATTTTCAAAGATATAATTTCCAAATCTACTTTAAAATTTTTCAAAGCTTATGGTGCATCTCATATGGTTTTGAAAGATGATTTAGGCATTTCGTTAAAAAGAGTTTGAGCCTTTCAAACTAACCTACATTATTATTCTCCCATTTTGAACCCAATTTTGAGCCATTATAGAAAAACCAATATAAATGTTCTTTTGAAAACCAATTCACTTCCCTAACCTCTAGCCTGAAAAACCATGAAACACCCTGCTTTAAGATAGATAAAAAAAATTTGGTTTGATGTGTGAAAGGGCAAGTAATGAATGTGAAATGTGTAAATTATTTAGGGTTTGAAAAAAGTACACAGAAACCAAGCCAATAGTCTTTTTTTTAAAAAAAAAAAAAGAGGAAAAAAATTCAAAGAGGCTTGGTAGAAAGAAAACAAGTTAGTTCAAGTTGGGTGAGTAAAAAAATAAAAAATAAAAAGAGGAAGAAGAAAGTTCATTTATCCCTTTTTCCGTTCCATTCAAACACCTTAAATCCATGGCCACGTTACAAACTTGAAAGTCCTTTTGATTTTGACATCATATGAGGTAAATTATAAGTACAGATGGATGAAAAAGAGGATAGCACGACAAAAAAACACTGAATTTCTGACAGAATTTGAGACGGAATTTGCGACCAAATTATAGTTTCCGACGGAATTTGCGACGGAATTGATTCCGTAGCCAATAATAGCGTCACAAAAAATTTTCCGACGGAATTTGTGACAGAAATTTGGGCCGAATTTATTTCCGTCTCAATTTGAGACGGAATTTATTCCGTCGGAAATTCCCTCACAACTTCCAACGGAATATTCCGTCGCAAATTTCCTCACAACTTCCGACGGAATATTCCATCGGAAATTCTCTCTCAACTTCCGACAGAATTCATTTCCGTCGGAAATTCCGTCGCAAAAATTTTTAAAAAAATTTAAAAATCCATTTGGCAACTCCGGCAACCGCCCCCTCATCACTGGCGACAGCGCGTGGCATCTTCGATGGCATCCACCTTGTCGTCGACCCCCAGATCCGCCACGTGTCGCAACCTCCCTCCGCCATGTGTCGCAACCTCATATTTCCTGGAAATACAACTCAACTTGCCCATCCTTTGGTTCGAATCCACGACCTCATCCATACGCGCGCAATGCCTTACCGGATGAGCTCGAGACTACTTTGGTGTTATATTATTACACAACTATATATATAATCTTATGTGTATATTTTTTTTAATTTCTAAAATTTAATTTTTATTAACATTAATTAATAACTAATAAGTAATTATTACCTAATATTTCATTTACTAATATTAATTAATAACTAATAAATTTTATTTTTTATATGACTATTTTGCCCCTATAAGGACCAAAACCTATGATTGAAAATTAAAAATATTTTAGAAATTAGAAAATAATTATAAAAATTTAATTAAAAATAATAAATTTTATAAAAATAATTTTTAAATTTTTCCACGGAATTTTAATTAATATTTCTAAATTTTTAAAAATATTAATTAAAAATAATAAATTTTCCGATAATTGAGAGGGAATTTCTGACAGAATTCAATTCCGTCAGAAATTACGACGGAATTCAATTCCGTCTGAAATTCCGTCGGAAATTGCAAGGGAATTTCTGACGGAATTCAATTCCGTCGGAATTTGCGACGGAATTTAATTCCGTCGGAAAGTGCAACGGAATGTATGCGACAGAATTTGATTCCGTCGGAAATTGAGAGGGAATTTCCGACGGAATTTTCTGACGGAATTTTCCGTTGGAAATTTCGTGGCAAAAGTCAGAATTTCCAACGGAATATTTTCCATGGCTAATTCCGTAGCAAATTTTCCGACGGAATTAAATTTTGTCGCAAATTCCATATATTTTTGTAGTGTAGTGAAGTTGGAGAGTTGAAAATTTGTATGAGTTGGAGTATTATGTGTGACTGAGATGGAATCCAGAGAAGTATCTTCTGATTCCATGCACACACACACACACACTTAAAGAACTATTGAAAAACTTGCTCAAAGATTATAAGGCATTCATCTTGGCATATTCCCTCAAGTTCCTGTTTGTTGTGATCCTTAGAGCAAAGAATGAGGGCATGAAGATATCTGCAATTTAGATGAGCAATTTATGAATTCATGTTACATGTGTGAATTTGCTTGAGGACAAGCAAAAGCTTAAGTTTGGAGGAGTGTTATTCTCTAGAAATTCTTGTATTTCATCACATTTTTCTTATATATTTGTTGGTTTTAAACTCAAATTGTGCATAAACTTTATACATATGAAGGAAAATGCAATGTGATGGAAATACTTTGAAAAGTGCAAATTTTGAGCTAAATGTATAGAGGCTCAGATTAAATTGAAGAAAATTGGAAAGCTCATAAAATCTCTCTCTTTGTACGAGGATGAGGACAAGAAGTAGAAGCCTACATAGATCCTTAGAGGTGGAGAAAAGAAGAACAAAAGCCAAAAAGGAAGATAAAAAAAGTAGCTTGAAGGTGCTCCTAGTCGTTTTTGCTTCGCCATAGCAACGTAAAAGCAAAATCACCTCCAAAATAGGCCCTTCTGACCATGTTCGCTTTTGCTACGCCATAGCGACTTAAAAGCAAAAACACCCCAAAAATAGGCCTTTCTGATTGCATTCATTGTGGGTTCGCTATGCGAAGAAAAAGCAAAGTTGCGATGCTGCTACTATGCGTTTTGAAAAAGTGACGATGCTGATGCTATTTTAACCTAAGAGAGGCTCCGAAAAGCAATCATTCTGCACAAGGGAGAGCTCAAGAACACAAGGAGGCTACTTGGGAGGGAGGGAGCTCTTGGAGCTTTTGGAGAAGATTTGTGAAAAATTTCAAGTATTCTTCTTGCTTTTTTTGGTTTTCCCTCTTTTTTTCCTAATTTGCTGATATAGTTATGAGTTTTGAGTTGAGTTGTTGGTTTGTATTGATCATGTGTAGCTAAAACTCTCATTTAGGATTACTTCTACTCATTTTATAGATTAAAACTACTATATTTTCTTACTTTTGCTAGTTGTTGAGAATATATGCTGATTTTTCTTTATACTTAATTACTATCTTGTGCTTGATCACCACATGATTAGTTTAGTTGAATTGAATGGTGCTTGAAAGAACTATTTTGATTGTAGAACTTGAGAAAAATCTTGTTAGACTTGAAATTTATGGATTAAATGGATGGTTTGTTGTTAGAATAGAGATATATCTAAAAACCTAGCATAATCTAATGAAGAATTGCTTTGGGAAAGATGATTTTCATTAATTATAGACAAGAGATTGAATATTGTTAATAAAGATTAAAAAGCAATCTTGACTTGAGAGAACTTGATTGATAATCTTAGAATCTTTGACTAGCATATGGACTCATACAACTAGCATATATAAGTGAATCAATTGTATAGTTTCATGAAATACAATAGAGAAGAAGTAATCCTAAGCTTTTAAGTCTTGAAGTAGAATCAATTTTGCAATTACCCTTGTTTTACCTTATTGTTTTCAACAAAATTCCTTAATTGACATACTCAATTACAAATAATTTCATTCAACCTAGTTAAGAACATGAGTATAATATTTAACTCACTTTCATCATAATCCTTGTGGATCGACACTCATTTTCTCAATACTTTATTACTTGCGACCCGTACGCTTGTGGAAGCTAAATGGCGAACTCCCACATTTGTCCAAATTTCAAAACTTCAAATTAGTCAATTTAGAATTATTGAAATTCAACACCCTTATTTGTCTTTATGTTTTGACAATATTTTTCTGTCATTTTCCCTTTAAAAAACCTAGGGAACAAAATGACACATTAAAAAGGTTTTTAATATTCATATTTATGGTGCCTATATTTTAAAAACAAAATATTCATTTTTATTAATATTAAAAATCATATTTATAATATCTAATATTCAACAAAAGCATAAGGAAAGTAAACTAAACATACACTAACCAAAGAAAAAATAGAAGCAAACAACCAGATACATAACTAGACTAGATCATCCAAAACCTTAGTCTATACCAATTCATGCAATTTGCAAGTTTCCCACCTAATGCCTTCCAAATCATTAATTAATACTACACTCAGACAGCATAGTGTGGTGTTGGGAACACCCGCACAAAATGCAATAAAAATATCCACTTCAAGTCGTGCTAGAAAACACTATCCTTAATAGCTACATTTTGCAACTTCTCAGGAAGCGGCACTCTTTAGGATTAAGCAAATCCTTTCTATAGAAATCAAGGTAAAAAAATAGTAGAAATATAAATGAACTCAAAAGAAGGAGAAAGGTACTCAGTAAGTCCAAGAGCTCGGGCCCTCTAACCTCAGTGCTCCCTGACCATGTACTAGAGTTGGTAATATGGATTTTAACCGTGGGCTGAACTACCCAACCAGGAAAAATGAAGGATTTGGGTTCCATAAAAGTGGGACTATTTTGATGTGATTCTTTTTTGCCCGAACTCATGTAGGCTCAACTCGCGGCATGTTGGATCGTTTTTATTTATTTTATTTTTTGTAAAAAAATCTGCGACTTCTCTGAGTGTATTGTGTAACCTAACACCATTAATTTCAACTATTATTGATTGCATTGAATGTTAATGTTGGCTTTTGGATTTATGTTTATTTTGAAATGTGTGGACTTGTGATGAATGCTTAATTTATAATGTTTAAAACTTTGAATTTGATGTTTTATTATCACTTTATGATTCTGTAATGTATTTTCAATTGTTTTATAGTTTTGGTTGGTAGAAAAAAATTCAGTATATTTTTAAAAAAAGTTTTGAAAAGCGAAGTATTAAAAATATTTTAAAAAGAAAAATACTATGGGTTGGACGGGCTAAACCGCTAATCCAGAGGTTATGGGTTGGCTAAATATCAACCCATATTGATGCGGTTCTTTTTGGCCCAAACCTATATGGAACTAACTCATGGCGGATTGGCCCAAACCTGATGGTTCAGCCTATATTACCAGCTCTACCATGCACTAAACATGGCCTCTTATAGGCAGGAAGAACATGTGACTATAGTGTAGTTATGATAGTAATTAAAGACTACTTTATAACCATTGAAATGACAGCTACATAATACTGACTAATGATGGTTTAATACAAGGAAAAATCCTTTAAAAAGAATTTTTAAAATGTCAAAAGACAAAAAGGTGTTTTGAGTATTCATAACACTAAAGAAGTGTTAGGGCCTAATTCGTTCTTGTCAAAATTGAAAGGAAATGACAGACTTTGCCCTCAGGGTTTAATTTTCACTTTGAGAGAATTAATTATGAAAACATTATCCGAACTTATGAAACCTTTATTAGAATTATGAAACCCTTATTAGATCTTGTGAATTTTGATTTACAACTTCTAAAATTCTTTAAAGAAGTTGTGAAATTCTTTTGAGAACTTATGAAAACCTTGCCCCAAACTTGTAAAACCTTTATCATAACTTATGAAACCCTTATCAGATCTTGTGAATCAAAATTTGCAACTTGTGAAATTCTTTAAGGAAGTTATGAAATTCTTTTGAGAACTTGTGAAAACCTTACCTGAACTTATGAAACCTTTTATTAGAACTTGTGAAACTCTTGATATTGTAAATCAAAATTTGCAACGTGTGAAATTCTTTAAAGAAGTCGCGAAATTATTTTAATAATTTGTGAAAACCTTATCCGAACTTGTGAAACCCTTATCAAATGTGATCCAAATTTGCAATTTATGAAATTCTTTTGAAAACTTGTGAAAATCTTATCCAAACTTGTGAACCCCTTATCAGATTTTGTGAATTTTGGTTTACAAATTGTGAAATTCTTATGAGAAATTGTGAAAACCTTATCTAAACTCGTGAAATCACGCCTTCTCTCTATTCTTTATTTTAAACTTAGAGGAACAATTCTGTCATTTCCTTTTAATTTTGGAAAGGACGAATCAGGATCTAACACCTTTTTGGTATTATGATTATTCTAAAAACCTTTTTGTCTTTTGACTTTTTTAAAGTTCTTGTTAAGGAATTTTCCCTTGATACAATTAATGAAGCTATTAAAATCTATTAATAATATAATGAAACTAAGTAATTAAAATACATAAATGTTTCCTTCTTTCATCTCCAGACCATTAATTGTTAGATATGAATAGTTTTGATGATGTCAAATATAGATGTTAAATATGAGCAAAAAGTTTGTATGATATAATTATCTTCTACATTGACTAACTACTATATTTAATATTGCATATTTTGTAGATTAGTCATAAACCCGATTGTGGGTTGATGTTATAATGCCTCATATGTGGAGAATGATTATCAAGAAGAAAATCAAGAGGCAAGGAATTGAAGAAAGAAGAAAGAAAGATGAAGGTTGAAGATATTCATCAAGAAGGTTGAAGTTGGGTGATAAAGAATGATCATCAAGTGGCAAAATAAGAAGAAAGAGATTAAAGAAAGAAAAACTTGCAAGATCACATGAGAATATCAAGATCCAAGCTATTAGAAGTGATATCGGAGGTTTCTATGGTCAAACGGAAGTTGGAATGGGTCAATACGAAGCTAAAATGATGTATACGGAAGTTATGGTACCTATGGGGATGATTACTCGAGTAATAGGGTACTGCCTCATTTTGGAGGTGATTACTCGAGTAGCTACTCGAGTAATCTGCCGGGTTACTTGATAAATCACTCGAGGCAGAACTTGAAGTAATGGGCACTCTGTTTTCGCGCGGCAGAACAGAGTTCGGTATTTTGATGATATCTCTCCAACCACATGTCAGATCGAACTGAAACTAGTGGCATATGAAACTAGACTTCCAACATAAACTTTTGAGACTAATATCACATTCAAATGAGTTCATATGAGAGAGATATAAGCTTCGAAATTTGACACATGAATCAGCGTCATATTCCTGGACAGCTTTGGTATTTTGGACATAACTCCCAAAATACACATCGGATTGCAACGAAACCTGTGCCATATGAAAGAAGACTCAAAGAGCTTTCCATGGATATATAATTTGTCACATTGGAAGATATATCCTAAGAGCTATGATTTCTGGAAGTTGGTGCTCGTGATAGATCGTGAGTTCAGAAATGGTCTAAGAACAGTAGCTACTCTTTGAATCATAAATTTCAGTACACAACGTGTTTGGAGATGATTCTTATTGCATTGGAATGTAGATAATGAGGGCTTTCCGATGATATATAATTTGCTATGTTTCGAGTCAAAATCAAGAATTCACTTGAAGGCACCACTCGAGTAACTAGTTGACAACAAAAGACTTTACTCGAGTGAGTACTCGAGTAAACAGATAGAAAACTTCCAGTTGCTCTCGGCCTGCCAACGTTACTCGAGTAGGTACTCGAGTAATCAAATAGAAAACTTCCAGTTGCTCTCGGCCTGCCAACATTACTCGAGTAAAGAGACAGAAACTTGAAGTAACCAGAGTCGAACTTCAAGTTACTACCCGAGTACGCAGAGTTATTTAGAAGAGAACTTCAAGTTACTACCCGAACTTCAAGTCGAACTTCAAGTTACTACCCGAGTAAGCTATGTAAAAAATGGAAGGCCACTCGAGTAACCTGTGAAGAAACTTGATGTTTACTCGAGTGAGCACTCGAGTAATGCTTCCCAGGAAAACAGATTAACATCCCGAAGATTCTGGAAATCAATGAAATGATCATATAACTCATTCTTCTTGCTTCTAATCACTCTAACACTTCATTGTATTAGTGTTTAATGTATTTCTCCAGGAATACAATGAAGATATGATGTGAAGAGTCAAAAGGTGAATTTACGGAAGCGGAGCGTCAACGTTATAATGGCTAGTTTTCAAATTGAAGAAGCTGTTAGAACAAGCGTTTCACCTAAGAGGGGGGTGAATTGGGTGATACTAAAATTTCGTCAGAAATGAAAACTTTAACAGTGGAATTAAAACAGTAATGAGTAAGGAGAAATATCACCGAAGTGTACACCGGGAGTTATACTGGTTCGGTCACAACCACTTTGACCTACGTCCAGTCCTCAGAGCTTCTCTGAGAGTTTCACTATAACTTCCAAGATTCAGTGGGTTTTTGGCACCTCAGTACAAGCAAGTTCCTACACCTGGACACTTGCTCCCCCTTACAAGTTGTAATCCAATCCCAACTCAAGGTTCCACAACCTTAAGTCACCTCAATAACAAATATTGAGTTTGAATGAAATATCTCTCTCTTACAGAGTGAATGAGAATCACTGAAGCATAGAAATACAATTTCAACGTGAAAATAGAGCAATGAACTTAATAACTCGTTTGTGTGTGTGCTTGTTGTTCTTTCTCTGTTTGGATGTTCTCATATATATAGATATGATGGTGAAGACCGTTGGAACATTTTCTTCCGTCCGTTGGAGAGTGCGCAGCCACTATTGACTTTTCCAGTTTTTGAAAAATATCCGTTGGCGGTGGTTGGCACTTTGAACGTTACATTTGACTTCCACTACTTGATATGATTTCTTCATTGTTCATCTGTAAATAGGCTAAGAATACTAACACAATGAAAGATTAATCATATAGAAAATAAAATATTCAACGTTTGAAAGGTTTCTGGATTTCTGGGTTTACTTACTCGAGTATCCCTTGAAGTTTACTCGAGTAACATCGGGAAACCTTTGATTAACTGCAAGTCAATGAATAAATACAAGAATACTCGGGTAGTGCATGGAGTAAACTAAATTTCAAACCTTTGTAAATAGTTATTTACTCGGGTACCTACTCGAGTAATGCACTCACAACTTTATGAGTTGCTCGGGTACCAACTCGAGTAAACCTTTATAAAAACTTTTGGTTACTCGATGCTTTACTCCAGTAATGTTGCAGGATTTAGATGCCGAGAGCACTTACCTCATTACTCGGGTACTGACTCGAGTAATGCATTCATTTTTGCATAGGTTACTCGGGTACCACCTCGAGTAACTGTACTTTTTGTGCTTGACTTACCCGGGTAATGACTTGAGGTTTTCCTTGAAATTTTCTCTTCATACTCGGGTACCTACTCGAGGAATCCACTTAAAATAGATTATTGAATACTTGCATATCAGAGTAAGGACTCGAGGAAATGAGTTAAAAATATATCAAGTTACTCGGATACCACCTTCAAGTTTTTCACTTACTGTAGGGCATTACTCGAGTACCTACTCGAGTAAATGTTGCAGTGGTACAAAATGCCGAGAGCATCATTTTTCAGAAACAGAGTTACTCGAGTAGCTCCTCGAGTATCTTTGGCAACTTGAAGGAAACTGGAAGTTTTTCACATGGTTACTCGAGTAGCGCCTCGAGTAACATTGGCAGGCTGAGAACAACTTAAAAATACTTACCTATTACTCGAGTAGCGCCTCGAGTAACGTTGGCAGGTTACTGGAAGTTGCCTCTGATTACTTCAAGTTTTGTCTCATTACTCGAGTAGCGCCTCGAGTAATGCCTTAGAAAATTTGCTTCTGATCAAGTTCCTCAGCATTTTCTCTTGGCCTTTCTTCATTACTCCAATGCTTACTTCAAGTGATACTTGTTCCTGTTATTACTTTGTTCAAACTTGTTTATTAATCATTTCCTTTTCAAACCATTCTTTTGTTTCATCAAAACATGAGATCTAACAGAAGCCACACTCCAACGGATATATTGAAATGCTCAAACGGTCATCAACCTTCATCAACTATAAATAGAAGATCATCCATAATAGAAGGGACTAAGTGTGCATACATCATCGAAATGTCAACATCCTGACACCAACGCTCATCACACATACTCTCTGTTTCTCTAGCTTCTATACTATTTACCTTTGAGAGAGAAGTTATTTGTATTGTACTTCAGTGAGTATTTTATCCACTCTATGAGAGAGTTTGTAAACACATATATTTCTGAATTGATCTCAAGGTAGAGGAACCTTGAGTGGGTTAATTTCCTTACGAGAAGCTGTAGAGAGAATCGCCGGTAAGACTTTCTACTCGTAAGACTTACAAGGTGGAAGCAGTAGAGAACGTTGCTGCTCGTAAGACTTACAGTGGTGTAAGCAGAAGAGAACTTTGCTGCTCGTTAGACTTGCATAGGTAAGCAGGAGGGAAAGGTCTTCGGGATTGCTCTGCTCGTAAGACTTGTTGTAAGGGGGAGTACTTGGTGAGAACTTTGTAAAGGCTTTTCTTGTGCCTGGATTAAATAAGAAAATAGTGGATTTGATAATCTCAGGAGGAGCCTGGGGACTGGACGTAGGCCATCATAGATTGGACCGAACCAGGATAAATCACAGTTTGCATACTCTCTTCCTTAAACTCTTATATTTCCAGCATATATTAACTGTTGATTTATGATTCATTATTTTCATATTTATTGCTTCCTCTAAGATGCAAAAATATTTTCAAAATTCTTAAGATTTTTATCTTACACCCAATTCACCCCCCTCTTGGGTGTCATCCGCTTCTAACATTTGGTATCAGAGCCGGACTCTTGTTTAAAGGACTTAACCGTCTCAAGAGTTTATAATGGCTGATTTTGGGTGTTATATGCTTTCCGAAGGTTTTGACTACACTGTTCCACCTATTTTGAAAGATATTTATTTTTTGTTTTGGAAAGCTAGAATGACATCTTTCATAAAAAGCTTTGATTATGATATGTGGAATGTTTTTACAAATACCTTTGATTTCAAACCAAGAAAGGATTGGACAGAAAGAGAAAAGAAAATGTTTTCGTTAAACATTAGAGCAATGAAAATTTTGTATAGTGCTTTAACTGAAAATGATTTTGAGAAAATTAGATTTTTCTCTACTGCAAGAGATATTTGGGATACTCTTGATTCAATGTATACTTCTAACAAGTGTGTTGAAGTTGAAAGTGTTGATAGTTCATGTGAAACTACAAGCTGCATATCTACGATTCATGAACAAGTGGAAGTTGACAATGAAGATGGAGAAATCATAGAACATTTCCATGATCTTGTCAACATAAAAGAACAAGAGGAAGATGATTCCCAAGAAGAGCTCATTACGGACGAATTTGATGGATCATCCTCTAGAGATCAAGAAACACATATGGTAAACAATTCCAATTCTTCTGGAGTTATTTTGAAAACTGATTTTCAAAGTTTGCATAAAATTGTTTCTCAACCAAGTATTGATTCTATTCTAAAAAGCAAAAATGTTTTCAATCATGCTGGAAAGTTTATTGGAAAGAAAGAATGATCAAATGAAATTTATTCGGTTTTTTACTCTCTTGACTGACACAATACTTGCATAAAATCTCATAATGCATATCATCATATTATTTGCAATTATTGTGGTAAATCAGGTCATATTTCTCACATATGCTATATTAGAAGAAATTCTAATGTGAGGAATAAATTTGTTTGGATTCCTAAAACGCAAGCGAGTTCAAATGCTAATGTTCAAGGACCCAAAGCAAAGTGGGTACCAAAATGTCCATATGGTGTTTCATGTGTGCAGATTGATCCTAAAAAAATTGAACAAAAGGGTACTGAGAAAATGAAGAAGATTCCAAGAGTTCCTAATGCACCTAAATGGAGATTCACATCAATTAGGAGAACTCTCGGATCACCCATTGCTGAAACTGCAAAGTTTAACCACAAGGAAAGGAAATGGAGAAAAGGAGTACGTTCCACCTCAAGAATGAACTACCATAGAATACCATTCAACTATCTTGAGGAGAACAAGAAAAGGAGGATCTCTCAAGCATCAAATAAAAGACTCCTAGAGTCTATATATTTTGACAGAAGGTTTCCAGCACCCAAAGCAAGATATTCAAAGTATCAACATCATAGAAAGATGCAATGGGTAAGCAAAAGCAATCCTCCTATCTAAGGCAAAGGTATACAATGATAAAACCTCCTATGCTATTGTCTATTTGTTGAGGTTTTATATTTTGGAATCTTAGGAATGGGCATTCCAAATGATTTTGAAATTGTGTTTTCACATCCCTTAAAAAGCCATTTAATAGATTTATTTATAAAGGGATTGTAATGCTCAACAGGTTAAATTCTTTATGCATGTATAATGATTTGAAAAGAAAATATTTCTCTTATGCATAAAGACATATTTAATTCATTATGCTCAATTATTTCAAATTAATTATATTCTTAGAGCATGTGAATTATGATTCCTACAAGGTAACCATGAGTAGATCCAAGTAAAATTGGATACCAAAGGAAGAAAAATATCTATAAGGTTTTGTAGGAAGAAGAAAGGAAGAGCTTCATCTCAAGATTATGACTACATAAGATTTCACTCAAATCTTGTTGAAGTTGGACCTTAAGGCTACATCTTAAATGTGTAAACAAAAGGAGGCATTACTTGAGGCAACACTGCAAGTGCCTAGCTAGCAATGAAGGAAGAAAAGATGCATAGTGAAGCGTCACTCAGGTAACCAATCAAGTGATCATCATCACTGAGTGACAACTGGGAGTAAATGTTCAAGTTATAACACCAACTAGAAGTTTGGAAGGTAAAAGTCAAGGAATTATGCATAAATGAACTTCAAAGGATAATTTCTCAAGTAATTACGAGATTGCTTGAGCACGGTACTGTCTTATTTATTCTTACCCGATATTATGCTTATATAAATTATTTGGGTAATAAATAACTTGTTCATTATTGCATACCATTAGCAATCAATCATATATGGGTTTTAAATTGTTTTTAGATTGCTAAATGGACTGAAAGTGAAATTGTGCATAATCTTTCTATGTATTTGAGTTTCAAAATGCACATTTCAAAAATGTACTTAGATTCCAAATTCATCTTGTTTATAAAAATGTATACATATTATTTGAAAATTATTCATAACTTGTTTGCATTTAAATCGGTTTCAAAATTGGAAGTTAATATTTATGTATTCTGAAAATCAGAAATGCTTCAAATTCTTCCACCAGAGTATTTCCTCATCATTGACATATTGATCATTGATTTTAAATGTGTTATCCAATGCTTGAACTCCTCAACCATTATTTTCTAACAAGTTAGACCTTATGTCTAACAGGTTAACTATCTATATGAGTTTCAAGTGTATTTCCTAGAAAAGAATCTAATATGTGAAAGCTTTATGCCTAATGCATAAATATTTGGTTGGCCATGTTATTCCAAGCATTATGAATGTTCATTAGTGCATTGAATCTTAATGCATTAACCATTATTGTGGAATAACTTACCAGGATAATATTCTAGAACTCTAGTCATTTGGATCAATGAGTATGTGTTTCATCATCCATAAATTCTTATACTCATCTTGTTACTCAAATGCATTAACATTTGTCTTCATCCATTCTTCGAGTAACTAGATCCTTCTATTCAAATTCTTGAGTTGAATATCCCTATTCTTCAAGACACATCTCTAAAAGTCAAGTTTATCTCTTGGTCAATAGCAAAGCTATTGTGTTTATATACATCCTTGAAATTAAGCCTTTTTGGCTAATTCATTTTCAATATGACTTTTGCTCTTGGGAAAATTCTCAAACATGTTAAACTCCAATGTCTAACATGTTATCTTAGTTGTTCTCTAAAAAGGAAGCTTTCTGGTATATGTATATTTAAACTGTTGACTTTCACCATTTTCAACATAAACATTGATTATAAACATATTTCAAAGATGAGTTTTGCATATATTCAAAATCTCAATTTTACAATGCATTGTCATGATTTGAAATTAAGTATGAGATTTGAATCAATTTGCATATTTCATTATCATTCTTGAAAAACTTGATGAAAACTTTTATGGATATATCTACTACTTTCTTTTGATCTGACTTACATGTCTTGCATGAAAATCTTATCAATGACATATCTTTTAAAATGTATTTACAAATTGTCATTGATCTTTAAAATCATCATTCTTGGTATTATTTGTTCGGTGTCCTTTATGATTCAATTGCTTGAATTTGTTTAATTGGGTAAAATTATATTCTGGTCTTTATTGATTATTATACTCTTTGTTCAAATATCATATGATTCAATTATATAAGAGCATAAGAGTTATAATGTCTAATATTATATGGACCCAAGAGAAAGTTGGGTACCAAAGAGCATTTATTTATACTTTTACAGGAGTTGATCAAAATGCTCTACTTTTGGATACAAAGATCAAAGGCTAATAGAGAAGGCATGACTGGCAGTATTGCAATGTGAGCAGAAGCAAAATCTGTGGTATCGTTCAAGTGACACCACAAGTAAGTAGCTAGTGATGCAGCCAGAGAAAGAAAAAGAGGAGGAAGATCTCTTAGTAGCCTCGACTGTGTTCAATTCAAGGTCAAGAACAAGTCTCATAATTATGAGTCTTGGTTATTCCTTCATCTTCCCTACTACTAAAGGAAGTTAGACATCTCTTCCACGATATAGATCTTGCTGAGTTATGCTTTGAAGAAGGCACAATAATTGAGGAAACATTGAAGACAACAGTCAGAGATTAGAGTGTCACCATCTTAGCTTCAAAGATTAATAAGTGCTTGGGCTTTAATACTCTCCCACTAGACCTCTCAAGGAGTACAACGAGCCTAAGAAGTACAGAATCATCAAATCATGAAAGCTAATGAGGGTTCTCAACTTCAACCTTAGCTTTATGTGTGATCTCTATTGCATTATTTGATATACATACACTAGAGCTATGGCAAACAAGGCCAATTCAATCACTTCATTGAGAAGAATTACCACATAATCGTCTAGATTATAAGCAAGGAGGGGAAGAATACTGGAAAGATCATGTCTGTCAGAGAACAAGAGGTATGTATATACTTCTACAGGACTTACTCCAAGTAATCAGAAGTTACTTCAAGTAATCTACAATTACTTCAAGTGGACCTTCAAGTAATCGGCAATTACTCCAAGTAAGTCTGAATCTCACTCACAAGAAGCATAGAGGATGAGAGCTGAGACTTCAAGAATAGATGAGATACAACATTTTGCTAGAGTTGGTCTCCCTGGTCCTTCATTCTTTGGTCCATTTGTCTAAGGCTTTCTGAGAGAGGAGCTTCAACAATCACATAGAGCTTGCTACGAACGATACTGAGTTCATTACCTCTGTGAATAGCAAGATTAGACAACTCTGTAACTTGATCAACCAGAATCTCAAGGCCTTATTCTGAGCTCATCTTAGTATCCTAAAGTGCTTACAGAAGACTACACTTCAGAATCTCTCAGTACTAATCAAATCATCATATAGTGAGTATCCAACGATGCAACAATAGACTTCAGAGGATTATAACTTGAGTGATTACGAGATTACTCAAGTGAGGTATTGTATTCTTTAATTCAAATTCTCTGAGTTGCATCACTCAAAGTAAACACTTGAGTAATGACTCGAGTAATACAGGGTTACAGCCTTAAGACCCTGACTAGCATCATCATTTTCAAAACTTGATTTATCTTTAATCTTCATATTTTCATAATCATTCTCTCTACAAAACTTCCAATGATTTTACAAATTCAAGAGAGTTATTAATTGTATTGCTCATGACGATTTTTTTTAAGCCATGCATTTATTAAGGGGGAGCTTCACATTCACATATGTTTTATATCTTAAAAGCTCATCTCGTTTATTGAAATAAAATCTTTTTAACATACTTATCTGAATTCACTATCTTTTAATTAGTTTTGATGATGAGTTACTCTTATAGTTTCCTTTCATGATCTTAATTTTTAACATATCATATAGAAAGGATGGCTTTGGTTTATGCAATAAATTTGATACTTGATTGCACTAACCACTCTCTTTGCAAGAATGCTTTTATAGTAGGAGAATTGGCTCTATGCAAAATCATTCCTCAACACACTAAAAGGAGAATATATCAACTTTGAGGAAAGATGATTTAATATTGGCTGTAACACTCAAAGCAACAAAAGGCACAAATCAGGATGATTTTGGTAGCATTCTAAGGAAGGCTATTCCTGAGCTTCCTATTGAGCACACTTCAGAGTCTACCATAAGCCAGCTATAGTTCATTCCTATGAACTTTATTCATCAGAGTTGCGCTTCAAAAGTATGGTGAACACAACATCATAGATCTACACAACAAGAAAAGGAAGCAACGAACTTCATGGAGCACTTCATCATTTTCCAAAAACTACATGAGCATTTCTAAACCCTCTCTTTATATTTTGAGCTTACTTTGCCTATTATTGATTATGAAAGTTTTTCTTGAAAACCTTTCCAAATTTTTTCAAATGTGTTTTTCATGAAAACCATTTTTCATTTACATCAAATTATAAATGAAACTACTTGCAAAATGGGGGAGAGAAACTTGTTTTCCTTATGCATTTATTAATGGGGAGAATGACATTTCTCATTTGATTTCATATTTACTTCTCTACAAGTCTTTCTTCTTTATACTTCAAACTTTTTGCTGATGTCAAATAGGGGGAGAGAAAGGCAAGAAAAATATATTGTTCTTAGTTTTTATAACTCATACATATTTTTCTTGAAGGATTTGTCATCATCAAAAAGGGGGAGAATGTTAGATATGAATAGTTTTGATGATGTCAAATATAAATGTTAAATATGAGCAAAAAGTTTGTATGATATAATTATCTTCTACATTGACTAACTACTATATTTAATGTTGCATATTTTGTAGATTAGTCATAAACCCGATTGTGGGTTGATGTTATAATGCCTCATATGTGGAGAATGATTATCAAGAAGAAAATCAAGAGGCAAGGAATTGAAGAAAGAAGAAAGAAAGATGAAGATTGAAGATATTCATCAAGAAGGTTGAAGTTGGGTGATAAAGAATGATCATCAAGTGGCAAAATAAGAAGAAAGAGATTAAAGAAAGAAAAACTTGCAAGATCACATGAGAATATCAAGATCCAAGCTATTAGAAGTGATATCTGAGGTTTCTATGGTCAAACGGAAGTTGAAATGGGTCAATACAAAGCTAAAATGATGTATACGGAAGTTATGGTACCTCTGGGGATGATTACTCGAGTAATTACTCGAGTAATAGGGTACTGCCTCATTTTCTCAAAAGTGCATGAAGATAAGGGCCAGAGAAAATTACAAAAAAAACCCAGAACTTTTAAAATTATAACTACGCCCCCATAAGTTTCAATGTTTTATTGTTTTACACTATGATCCCTCCTTATAAACTTTTGAAATTTGCAGAAAGGTCCCTGGTTAAAACTTGCGTTTTGACCAAGTTTCTTCTTCTTCCTCCTACCGAAAGAACTGGACCAAAGACCAATGGCAGACACAGAGCATCGTGAACCATAATTGAGGAGCTCTAAGCCTCCAACCTCCTCCTAACTCCGTCGCCGGATTCAGATCATCGTCATCGACCTTCCTTTCTTCAACACCAAAGAGAGCACCGTCACCAAACCTTTGCCGTCCGCCACTGTACCCAGCAGCATAATCCACCACACCATTGTCAGCTGCCTTCTCTATACACACCACCATCATTGACCTTAACTATAGCACCGAGTAGTTGGATGTTTGGCAGCAGAGAAGAGAACAAAAGTAGAGTACAGTGCAAAACGGTAATAAATTCCCTTATTTAATAAGTTAAAAGCTAGATTCTTCTATTGCAACATAGTACATTTATATTGATAACTGATTCTTCTATTGCATATCCTTTGGCATTTCCTATGGATTATGATTTTTACCTATACAAGTGTATCTTCCTTTCTCATTGTCCTCATCCTTTAATTACTGCAAATTTTTTCCCATAAATTCTTAAAATAATTTGACACTTTTATAGGTTTGCAATTGAATCCCTGAATTTGGTGGCATAGAACTTTCAGCAATGATATGCTTTATAAAGGCCATGCCAATATACTAGCTGTTGAGGTAAAATCTCTGCTATATGGTCTAATTTCTTGTTAGAATATTATGTACATATTGTAATTAATGAGTTAGAATAATATGTAATTAAAAGGCATGCTTAAGCTTCATAATAATGTGTCATTATAAATATTCAATTCAAAAGGAGCCTCTACCTTTTATGTATATTGATATAATGTTATGAATAACAGAGCAAGAAATCTCTTCATTCTCCTTATATAATCACATTTCTAGTGGACTTAGTTTTAGTTGTTCTCTTTTGGCTTTTAATTATTCTTTGGTGTGATATTTGTCACAAAGAAGTCTGATAGGGGTGTCTTAAAACTCCTTGTTGGTGGGAGTTTTATATTTGACCACTAATGTTTGTGAGATTGGGAAAGACATAATTGGATATGTTGAGGATTGATGAAGTGAAAGGCATTTAGCTTTCCTGGATATTTTCTGACAATATTGGCAGCATAACTAAACCCCCTTATAGAACCAAGTCTTTTCTATCGTCTGAACTTTCACTTTCACATCTAAAGCAAATGAGACCCTCTAATGGTGTCATGTTGAAAACTTCCATGTGTGCCAACTTAAGCCCTCAAGTTAGTTACAGAGGCAAAAGTTGAATGATGCAATATTATGTTCGAATCTGTACAAATCCTTTAACCTAAGTACAAATGCATCCCCAGTTATTAATCTAACGGAAAAAGATTACAATTTGTTCCACATGCTATCTAGAAATTGGAAATAAACATATCTCCAAGATCTATCATACAGCAAAGGACCTACCACAGCCCAAAATCCCACCACAAATCCCAATGTCATACTTAACAAAAACCAATCAATCCCCTCCCCATTACCAACATTCTTGTCATCTTGATTTGAATCACTTGAAGTGCGTTTATTAGTGAGAGGAGGATCACATAAGTTGTTGCCAACAAAACTAGATGCTTCAAAGCTTTGTAATTGTATCCCTGTAGGAATTCTTCTATCCAAATTATTGCTTGACAAGTTCAAAAAGCTCAAGAAGCCTAACTTGGTTATGCTTGGTGGGTTTTCACCAAAAAGATGCTTCCTTGAGAAATCCATAGACTCTAGTGATTCCATGTTCCCAATGCTATCTGGAATTTGACCGCTCAAACAGTTATTGGAAACATTTAAAAAGTGTAACCCCTTAAGTCTTGTGATTTCCATTGGTATCTCTCCAGATAATTTGTTGCTTGAAAGGTCAATACTTCTGACAAGTTCAAGAATAGCTCTATAATAATCAACTCTTCCCTTAAGGAAAAGGAGCTCCTCAAGAATCAGATGCCTTGTGTTGTTCGCTCCGTTGCAACGAATATATGATTCTGAATTACTATTTACCATTGAAATAGCACTCACATGGTTGATACATTTGGGTATATGTCCTGTTAACTTGTTTTGTGCAAGGTCTAAGATTTGTAACAGCCTCATGTAAAATATTTGATAGGGAATGTGACCCGAGAACTTATTTGATCTAAGAACAAATGTCTTCAAATTTGGCAAGTGTTGTCCAACCCATGATGTAATTGTTCCTGAAAATTGATTGTTCCCTAGATCCAAAGAAATCAATTTGCTGCAATTCTTCCAGCAAGTCGGAAAACTTCCAAAGAAACTATTGTTGCGGAGGTGTAACACTTCCAACCAGGATAGTGATCCAAAGGATTGGGGTAAGACCCCAGACAACGGGTTGTTTGCTAAGTTCACCACACCAAGTTTTGGCCACATCATCCAACAATCAGGTATTTCTCCCGATAAATTATTTGATGCCAATATGTGGAATTCCAAGTTCTTTGTCTCATCATGTTCAGAATGCAAAAGATGTGCTATGGAACCTGAAAATTGATTGCTTGAGAGGCCTATATAAATCTTATGGGGTGATATGTAAGGTAGTTGACCATTTAACTTATTCGAGCTTAAACCCACAATACTTGGGATAGGAATGGAGTTCTTCCATATATTTGAAAGCTCACCATCAATGTAATTATGAGAGAGATTGAATTTATGAGCATTGTCAAATGAGCTCAAAACCCAAGCTGGAATAGGAACAGATATCTGTGTGTTTGAAATATCCAAATCACAGAGATGCTTTAGTGATTGAATCCATAATGGAAATTCAGGACCGAGATACCAGGAAGCCATTCCTAAATACTCCAAAATTTGAAAAGGAGGACTCCAATCGGGACTCACTTGTAAAGGGAATTGGTTTCTTGAAGCATTGAAAAGGTATAAGTGGGCGAAATTAATGTGGGCCTCTTTTACCATTCCATTGAATAGATTATCTTGGATATAAAGAAAACACAATTTAGAAAGTGATCCTAGAATTATGAAAGGAAATACACTGAATCGATTATTTGAAAGGTTAAGATATATTAGAGATGCGAGATTTCCTAGTGATATAGGGATTTCACCCTTGATATTGTTGCTAGAGAGGTAAACCCTGGCTAGATTTTTGAATTGCCCAATTTGTTCTGTTAAATAGCCAGGTAGTTGAAAACCTGTAGCATACAAAACCTCTAATATTTGTGAATCACATTTGGAAAAACCTTTTAAAGTTTTGGAAACTTGTTGATTGCACTTCTTATTTGAAAGGAACACTATTTTCAGGTTGCAAAGATTTCCAATGGATATTGGAATTTTCCCGTCTAGATGATTATCAAACAAAGCAAGATGTTCAAGAGGAGTCAAGTTTCCAATGTTATAAGAAATAGTGCCAGCCAAGTTGTTATAGAGATAAAGTAACTTTAAGTGACTAAAGCTGTACAACCAATCAGGAATAGAAGAGTTAAACAAATTCTGGGATAAATCAAGATGTTGAAGGAAGGTTAGGTTTTGAATTCCACCAGGGATAGATCCATGAAAATTGTTATTGGACAACTGAAGATAAACCAAAATTTTCAATTAGAATATCCACCATGGAACTAGTGAAGGCCCAAATAAGTAAGAATTGGAATTTGGAAGGGTCAAGGATGGCTAGATTTGAAAAGTTAAAGGTAGATGGTTGAAAATGATGATGAAATTCACAGTATGACAAGTGCAACACACTCAAAGAGGGAAGTGAATGAAGAATGCTTAACCAATCAAAGGCAATGGACAAGTTTGTGAAACTTAGGTCAAGATGTTGAAGTCGATAAAGATCTCCAAGCCACTGGAGATTGCCAACATAAAATGCATCCATATTAGATTGATAAGAACCTTTGAGATCAAGATAGATTAGATTGGAGAGGTTTCCAATTTCTTGAGGGATGCTTGCCGTGAAATGATTGCCTCCAATGTCTAGGTAGAGCAAATTGGAAAGATTGCTAATTTGATGAGGAATTCTTCCACCAAATCCAGCTTGAGAGAGGTTAAGGTATGTTAAGCTTTTCGTTGAGCCAAGGAAACCAGGAATTGGCTTGCCACCAAAATCATTACCACTCAAGTCCAAGTAATTTAAATGCTTCAAATCAAGCAAAGAAGGATGTATCTTTCCCCCAAGCCTTGATCTCTCATAAGATTCACGTACATCGTAATACAAGGAGGTGAAGGAGGTGAAGTTGCGAGGTGAAGCTCAAGAATGCTACTAGTTAAGTTGTTGCAAACAACTGACGCTCAGTTACAGCAATCTCCATCATTGGCAGACCAAGAGCCTAGCCCGTTTAAAGTGTCTAGGAGATGAAGTTTAAGCTTAAGAATAGCATCTCGCTCACTTGGAATGCAAAGGATCCTAGAGGATGCTTTGTATATGAATAAATCAACGGTTAAAAAGGCAAGCAACCACAGGAAAATAAACCTAATATTGGTAACAATGTTGCAGGAACCATCCATGACAAGCAAGCTTTTTTCTGTGCGGGATGATTTTTCTGAGGTATATCCTTTGTTAGAAGTGCTGAAATTTATAATGTTACTTGTTGATCTATGTGGCTGTTATTTAAAGTGCCTCTAACCAACTTCTTACGAACGAGAATTGAGAGCCTCACACTAAAATGCTGTGGAAGAATACTATTATATCTCATTCCTTGTCTTACCTAATTTCTGACATTTTCTGCAATTTTCATCACTATAATAGTAATTGATTTTCACTTTTATAATTCAATCAATGAAATTTTCAATGTGATATGGAGCATCCATAGGAACGATATTATTCTATCTTTCATCATCTATATAAATTATAATATTGTTCCACCAGAAACACTGTTCATAAGGCATCAACCGCTGGGATTTCTTCTCTCATATGAAAACACTGTTCATAAGGAATAAACGGTCCAGATCTGTTGCAGCTTTCTCATCTTCCTTGCACACTGTCCTCACATGCTATTTTTCCGCGCCTTTCTATTCGAATTCGAATTCGAATTCAAATCTAAATGATGACGGCATCCAAGTGGAAAGTAGCATAAATAAGATGGACAGAAGCAGGGCAATCCATTAGATGCTGGGAAAAAATGCATTTCCTCACCGTAGTTTACTGCCATTGCTGCTACAGATTTCTTCGTCCAAATTCTGACATTCATTCACACACTCTCAGCCTTAGTTCATCTACACACACTATGGCTTGCCCACAACCTCTCTCTCCTTGTATAACGATCACCCATTTTTCTTCAGTCTCCACGTTATGCAAAAAGTCGGTTAAAGACGGTCAGCTCTGGCTGTACCGCCGGAAGATAAGATGCCAGCATGATTTCCAACAGGGAGTGGGCAAAGAGGTTACAGGCAGAATGATGTCGGTGGTGCCAGAGAATATGATGTAGATTCATTTCCTTGATATCCGAAGATTAATACTTCTACTTTCTTCAAGTTGTTGTACTCTGTTTTACACATTTGGGTATTAACCTATTCTATATTTTTTTTGGTCAGTTGGTGGGCGATCATTGGACTGGGTTTCTTTATGACTAGGGAGGAGGAGACTCATATATATGGAGACTTCCAACTGATAGAGTGAACGAAGAAATGAGGGAACGAAGAAATCTCATTCATCCTCATAAATATGGAGACTTTCAACTGATAGAAATATTTCAGATATGAAGCTGATTGATATTTAGTGGCTTTGTTAGCAAACAAAATAGGTCATTTGTATATCAATACACAGCCATCAGTATTGTTTCTTATTCCCAAGGTTTGTGTTCGATATGCAATTTGTTCTGCTTCACTTTCGTTAGTATTCTATTTAAGTATTTATAACAGCTGTGTGGTCTGTGGTTATCATGTTAATCCATCTCGGTCATTCGTTTGGATTCAATCTATATATCTAAGAATACCTCTCCACCAAGCCGACCTCTACTTATCGGCTTCACTGTGGCTCCTCTCACAAAACACTGTAGCTAAGGGTTTTAATGGCTTGCCATAAAAAAAATATTAAAACGCAGCTGGTCAACATCCCATGGATCGGCTCCGTTTGAAGCCGATTAGCTCACTCTCTTGTAACCATTGCCTATGTAAATTTAAATTTAAATTTTCAAGTCTCCTGCCATGCAGCAAAGCCCGATCAATATCCTATATAGTCACTTTCAGTGGTTCTTTTCCTGCCCCTCTATTCTTGGATAGCCACCAACAACCTCCCCTGTTCGTGATTTGTAAAATAGAACACATGGATTATAGGATACCAAAATGTATATGGCTTCCAACAAATATTTGTTTATACTTTACCCCCTCTCCCTTGAATCATTTCATATCCTAATATTATATAGTGACCATTTCAGTTATTGCAAATCATTTTCTTTATAGTGTGAAACATAGGCTTCCAGCGATCTCCCCTGTTCGTGTGAAGTTAAATCCTCTGAGTAGCCACAGGTATCGAGTTCTTTACAATATCGTAATATTATATTGTGTGTTGGTGAAACATTAATGGTGGTTGTGGTGTTGGTATATGCATTAATGTCTTCAATGTTACTCAGCCCATTCTCTATTTGGCGGACGGAAATGTGTACATAAAGCGACTTGGCTCTATGTTTAGTGAGGTACGATGCTACATGGGCTCAAGTTTTTTGGTTCATTGGAGTGGGGAGGGCAGTCAGGTTAAGCTGTACATGAAGCTCTTTCCTACCACCTATGTACATTTCTGAAATGGACATCTACCGATACATTGTTTTGCTTTCAAAGGTCCAACAGCAGAGGATATCCATTCTACATATTTTTGTTGTGCCTCATCCACATGTTGCTTCTCTCCATGTACACAAGTAAAAAGTTTTGTTTTTCACCTGTGTATCCAATGTACTTTTCTTTTTTGACTCTGTCATTAGTTCATATTTGTTGCGTATCCATATAAATATATATTTAGTTGCTTATACTTTGGATGTTCAACAGCCTTAAATACTGTGTTTCACTTACATGGTTCCTGCTATTCTACATACACAAAAAGCACCAGCTACCTCTTATTGCTTACTGCACAATAGGTCACTTTACTTTGCAGCGTAGGCAACCAAAAGCATTGATTTTCACGTCTTTTTTTAGACTCTGTTGACCAATTATGCTTCTGCCATCTTTGAATTGATCTCTGTTTGATTCTGGTTCAGCAACCTTAAATACTGTCTTTCACTTATATGGTTCCTGCTATTCTAGATACACAAAAAGCACCTGCTACATCTTATTGCTTAATGTAGAATACCTCACTTTACTTTCCACCGTACACAACTAAAAGCATCGTTTTTCACCTTTGTGGTTCAAGTTTTGTTGTGACTAGGAACATAGATCAGCTGCAACCATGCAAATAGTGCCGTATCCATTGTGCTTTTTTTTTCTTTTTGTCTATTTGGCATTAATTCATATATCTTGACTGACATTTAGTCATTTTCTGGGTTAGAGATTGATCTTTGCGGTTCAAGTATCTCTTTTCCCTTATAAAAGCATCGTTTTTCACCATTGTGGTTCAAGTTTCTTTGTTTTGTCATATGTCTGGAGTTGATTGATGCTTTCGTTCACCGTTTTTGTGATTTTGATATCTCAATTTCTGATTTGTTCATCTACTGTTCAAATTTCCTCAACTTTTCAGAAGGAGTATGTGAAACATTCAAGTAAGTTTAAATATTAGATATTATATTTAAGAAATGAGTTAATCCCTATTCTATTTACCGATTTGCAAAAAATGTGATTTATTGTTATACGTTTTATATTTCTTAGTTCAGAATAAATTGAACTAAGTCATAGGCGTTTTAAAATTAAATTTCTATTCACAAAAGTTATGTCCGAGACTCATAGGGTGTCGAATTATGTGAATTCAATACACCCTTGACCCACTATTAATGAAAAATCCGTCTTTTAATTAAGTGAGAGCCTAAAAAACATTAATTTGTTCAGGTGAGTTGATAGCTTAACAAATTAAATTCAATGCAATGATAAAAAAACCTGGGAATTCAAGTAGTCCAGGTAAATTTTAAATGGGATATGTTTCTGAAAATATTGAACAATTGACTATATTGCTGCATTTAAAAAGCCTGTGTTAAGTCTGTACTAAGTGAAATTTATGTCATGGATGGCAAAAAGAAAGTGAGATGATAATTTGCAAATGTTCATTTACGTGCTTTCCTCATCTAAGTGATTGGTTGTTTCACATTTATTTTAATTATTATAATGGACATTATACTCTTTATTATTATAATACGCCAAATCTAACATATCTGCATTTCTCTTTCACTGCTGTTAAGACCAGATCAAGATTCGTAGCTGCATGAACTACAAATATATATGGAAGATTCCAAAATGAACTAATAGAATCTGAAACCAGAAAAAAAAGACAAGTCATCCAGTTAAAAATTAAATGATATGCTTTCTAAGTTCCATCTGGAGATATGAAAAACAAGTAAGCAGGCTGGAGACTGTACGGTCTAGATTGTCATCATTACTTTTCATACCAAATAAGTTTTGTTGCTGTGTCACTTTCGAACTGACAAGTTTTTTTAAAATTTATCGTTTATTATATAGTTTAAACATTTCTTATCCTACTTGGGATATACTTTTCCATCAGCAGCAAATGTCGGACCTTCAAAAATGATACATGGCCATTATGTTGTCAATAATATTAGGTCAACATTTTGTCTGTTTACCTTACAATCTTCATATGTGTTTATTATCTTCCTACATCATTATACAACCTTTTGCGAATTAAGCTTTTGCAGCTTCCTTCAAGATGTAATATATGCATGCTGCTGTCATTTGCACCCTCATCCATGCATTGGTCCTTTATAATAATGTTGAGATAGTGTCTTAACACTGCAGCTATTGTCACTATATTTTCTTTCACTCAGAACCTAGATGATACAGTCTTCCTATATTGTTAAATGAGTATATCTATTTTTTTACAAATCATTGGACTCTCTTTTGCGATTTAAGCTTTCCCCCATCCCTCAGAGATGTTATAACTGCATCCTATTGTCTATTTGATTAAAGTTGCACACCATTGATGCTCCCCTAAACTCAGTTACATCACCTGGTTCCGTTACATATATGAATTTAGTCATTACTTCCTTACATGAAGGACTATTGTTTACTAATTCCAGTCAAATGCTCTTTACATTACTTAATCACTTTTTATGTCAGTTGGTAATTTAGTTAGATGAAAGTATTGAGTTATGCTCATTACTTGAGCTGAATTATGTTAATATGGTATCATCGCATAGGCATGTAATGACTGCCATTAGTTTGAAGTTACTTTTAGAATATATGTTACAAACTGTTTTTGTTTTTTTGGCAGGTTACAACCTGTTTTCAGCAATCATATTAAAGACAAACTAGGTATTTACACATTTGTTCTTATCCCTTTAAATATGCAGGTTAGCATCTCTGAAATTGTCAAAATTAGAGTATAGGTGTAATGAGTCAAACAACTACCCATCATAGTACCTGACCCTCTTCATCCATGCAGTCTGTATTGGTTTTATTGGACTGTCATTCCCTCATTCAGCAGGATGATGGTTGCTTTTCTTTGTTCACACGTTATGTTTCATGAAAGTCTACCACTATCTGATTCCATGCAATACCCTACAAGTTTTCCCATCTATCTATACATTTTCAAATGCGGAGAAGACAATTCCCAATCAACCTTAGTTTTGCAATGACAATCAATAAGAGTCAAGGCCAATCACTTCGTCACGTTGGGATATATCTATCAAAGTTTGTATTCACGCACGGCCAATTATATGTAGCACTCTCTAGATGAAAAGCATGGATGGGCTGAAAATTTATGTGCCAAATGATGGGTGTGGAAATAAGAGGACAACCACAAATGTTGTATACAAGGAAATTTTTAGGAACATGCTGAATTGATGTTATGTGTCTGCTGCAATAGTCAATACTTTGTATTTGAAGTTATGTTTGATGTCAGACATAATATTTATGCTTGAACAAACTGAGCAAGGTATTGTATCTATGTTGTTTGAAAATTCAGTGGCAATGTTTAATGTTACGAACAAATGAGGATCTGTTGGTCTTGAAAGTGGGTAAGATTATGTGATGGAAGAACATGGGTTGAGAAAAACATTAAATTCTTGTAAAGAAATGCTCCCCGCGCCTTGCACGGTAGAGTAAATGCTAGTTGTAATAGTAATTGTATATTATCATTGTAATAATGGATGTTACAATCAAGCCATGGATTACAGAATTCACCATATATATATATATAATACACCAGTAATATGCTTGCAACTTTGCTTAGTTTTTTGGATTTTTGGATAGCATTGGATACATCTTTTATTTTCCCTTCATTGCAAGTAATTCATTCTATGGAAATCTATGACTTTAAGTTGTGAGATTAACAAAAGGTTATGGGAAGAAAACCCTTGTTACGTGGTGTGGGTTATTACTTTTATTTATTTATTTTCTGTGAAGGGACAAATAATAGTCACTTATCATTTTTGTAAATATTGAATATGGGGCTTCCTTTATCGCAGTCCCCCCCTCGTTTTCTTATGATAATTGGCTGAAAGACTTTATTTGCAGTCTCAGCACGCAAATGCAACCAAACAAATAATCATAGCTTATTATTATAAATGGTACATATTTCAACGTTGACATAATATTCATACAATAATTATATCTAACATTGTGAAGGCACTTGCAATACCAATTATGTCAATTAAAGATGACTAAATTGGATGTTTATGTGCCTATAGATAGAAATAAAGATAAAGAAAGCTGACAGGTTTTGACCTGTAGAATTTATATGTATTATTTAGATTATGCATGTTTGATTTTTATGGTCTTATTTTTGTGTTTATTTTTATTTTTTATTGTCAAGTTAGAGCACATTGGAAAGATTGCTAATTTGATAAGGAATTCTTTCACCAAATTCAGATTAGGAGAGGTTAAGGTATGTAAAGCTCCTCATTCAATCCTTATCTTGCCAAATCTTTTTGATAATTGATTTCTATTATATATATAAATACACCTCTTTCTGTCATTTCCTTTTCATGTTGGACTGAGACTTTATTTGCAGTCTTAGAACGCAAGTGCATCCAACTTAATCACAGCTTAGCAATTTAGCATTGGTGATCCATATTTCAACATTGAAAAAAACAAGAGTTAATATCATTTTTGGTCCTTACATTTTAATCAAATTTTGGTTTTGGTTCCTACAGTTTTAAATTGTTGGTTTTGCTCCTTGTAGTTTCATAAGGATTTGGTCTGAGTTTAAAATATATAGATCAATCGTTAAATTCAAATTAAATTTTTATGAAACTATATGAACAAAAATCAAGGATTTGAAACTATACAGATCAAAACCGAAATTGGATCAAATTATAAGGACAAACAATAATTATGAGAACTATTTCATGGATATGATGCATGGCACTTCTATTTTTCATGAAATAATAATTCTTGGAAAGGAAGTTTCATAACTTGAAGAGTTGAGATAGCACTTGCGTGAATACGTGCTACATTTGCAAATATAAGCTTCCATCAATTACAGGATGACTAAAGTTCAAGTTGAATGATTATCAGTCTAGAGGTAATTAATGAGAATAGATGGTAAGAAGGTACAAATGTTTAAATAATTTATATCCGAGTATATCGGATGACTAAGTTCAAGCGTTAGGGTATATAGTCCATTAGAAAGAATTACAGGAAAAATTAAAGGAATAAAGTTCCAAGGAAAAAATAAACAAGAAAGAAAATAAGAAATGAAACAATGGCTGGCATTCTCCTTTATCTTCTCCGTGGAAATGTGGGTGAATGGGCTTTGTTAGTTAATGCTGGGCATAAACATCACTCTGCCTTGGGCTTAATGATTTATCACTTGCAATCTCTGAAAATGGGTTGGTTTATTGTTGTCCAAGACTATAAATTAGCTACATTAAGGGGCTGTTTGGTACAAGAGATTTGGAAGGGAGGGAAGGGGAGGAAAAAATTTTATGACTTAAATTTAAAAAAAAATTGGAGATGTCGGGTTTAAAATTTTTAATTTATTTTTTTTATCTTTTTTATTTTACATCTTATCATTATTAAAATTTTATTACCATATTTCTCCAATTTTTTAAAATCCAATTGATAAAAATTTTCTTTCCTCTCTCTTCCCTTCCATTTCCCTCTTGCCAAACAGACCCTAAGGGTATGGTTTGAATTGCCCACCAAGGGAAAATGAGCATGAACCTTATTGTTATTTCCCTATAATTTTAGAGAAAATCGCACTCAGGTCCCAAAGACAAAAACAAATATAAAAAAAGTTCTAGGGTAGATTCCCCTATTTAAAAACTTCATAAGAACCTCAGTGATATAGATTCTAAATGTAAAATTACCTTCTTGCCCTTAGTAATTAATAGTTGAAGTCAATTTCCCCTTGTACTGGTAAGTGTATTTGCCTATTTTGACAAGTTTATGTGTTTATATTGACAAGTTTATATGTCTATACTGATAAGTTATACATTGGCAAGTTAGTTTGCCCTTCGACTGGCAAGTGTATGTGTCCATTTTAACAAGTTTATGTGCTTATATTGACAAGTGTATGTGCCTCTTTTAACAAGTTTATATGTCTATACTGACAAGTCTATCATGTTAACTAACGCTTTTTTCCAATTTAATTCGAAATAGCTTCCGTTGATAATTATATGTACCTAGATTGACAAGTCATAGAGTAGTCATTAACAAACCCATCTTAAGAGTAGCCAGTTCCATTTTTCCAATACAATTTAAAGCAGCTTCTATTGATAAGTGTATGTTCCTATATTGATAAGCTATAGTGTGGCCATTGACAAGCCCATCTTTGTCAACTAATGTCATTTTTCCATTACAATTTTAAAAAGCACCTGATGATAAGTGTATGTGCCTATATTAACTAGTCATACACAAACCATTCTACTTCTCTTTTCCGTTTTTAATCAATGGGGGTAATAAGGTAATTTCACATTTGGAATCTATGTTACTACAATCCCTAAGGAGCATTTAGATAGGGGAATATACGTTAGTACTTTTTTGAACTTTTTTCTGGTCTTTGGGATCTGGGTGCAATTTTCCCATAATTTCACTCAAATATCTTAGAATTTTATATTACTTAGATGATAAAAAAGATTCTATAATTTATGAGTCAACGAGGCTTTATATTTTTCCTTTCGAATATTTGAAGATATAGCAATTGTAACAATAATAGAAAAATATTTGTAAAATTCCATGGTAATATTAAGAAGTGAGTTGTAACACTCTTGTATAAAAAACTTAGGGGTTGTTCGGTATGGGTGATTTGGAGGGGAAAGAAAATTTTTATGAGTGAGATTTAAAAAAAAAAAATTGGAGAGGTGGGGTTTTAAAATTTTTAAAAAGAATATGTAAGATAAAAGAGTAAAATAAATTAATTAAAAATTTTTAACCATACTTCTTAAATTTTTGAAAATCAAACTAAAAAAAAAAAATCTCTTTCCACTCACTTTCCCTTCCTTTCCTCCTCATACAAAATAGCCTCTTAAGAATCTCTTGTAAGCACTGTGTCTTGCGAGTTAAGGTGATAACTCTAAAAGGCTTGGCTTATAACTTTGTTATGTTATAACTTGTATATGCATTGAATCAGAGTTGAGAATTAAAATTAGAGACGGGAAAATAGGCCAAGCCCGTCGAGCCGGTCTTTTTAGGCCCTGGCCCTTCAAGGGCTGGGTTTGCAAATTATAGTCTCAAAAGGAAGTCGGGCCTAAAAAGGCCGGCCAAGGCCTTTAAGCCCGTTTATTTTTTATTTTTTTTTGCTTGGACATGAACCATGTTACATTTTTGAATTGCCTTATTGAATCTATATGTCACTCTATTCTCATATTGTATAGAGTATGATTTTTGAGTATATTGTTTTGTCTATTTGAATCATATTGTGATTTTTGAGTATGATTTTTGAGTATATTGTTCTACCAATTTAGAATAAAATCATATTATATACTATTCTGCCTGATAGAGTATGATTTTTTATGGAGGTTGAGATTATTTGACTACATGAAACTACTCCTCAAAGTGAAACACAATCAAATGTCCTTGAAATTGATGATAGTGGCGAAGAAGGTGAAAATGATAGTCGTCATACTCATGTTGTTTAGAGGTTAGAGTATTGAGCTTCTTGCCTTCTTATACTTTGGCCTTTGTGTGAGTTATTTATGGACATGATTTTACCTTTGATTATACATTAGTAACTGTGCTTGTCTGTTGCAAGAGACGCATTATTTAAACCTTAATGTTGACAACATTTATATATTAAATTAAAACTTTAATCGTTGCTATTTATTAATTCTATCTCTCTGGGAAAAATACGCAGGAAAAATAGTTAAATAATGTGAAAAGGACTTCCCGGCCCTGCAGGCCGGCCCTGGCCCTGATGCTCTCGAGCCGGACTTTAAAAAACTATAATTTTCCTGATCCCGAGCCCTTTAGGACCGGCCCTGATTCCCAACTCTAATTAAAACGGAAATATATATATATATATATATATATATATATATATATATATATATATATATATATATATATATATATATATATATATATATATATATATATATATATATATATATATATAATCTGATAGGAGTAGTTTTAATTTAGCTATTCCTTGTTGCTCCATAATCTAAGCGCCAACGTTCTAGGAGAAAGTACTTGGGAGCATATATTATATGTATCCAGTCATAAAATTTATTTAACTATTTTTTAGCCTTTTGACTTTTGAGTAATTTGAACTTTGTATAGTTTTTTTTAGGTTCTCCTTGAGTTTGCCGTAGTACTTGACTGACAAAAAAAAAAAGTGACTGAAGAAGGATATTCATTGTAAGTTTTCGGAATTTAACACGCACAAATCAAATATGACAACTCAATTACTGTGGTGTAGCGGCATGTAGGCTATCACTTGATAGGGTTCCATCCCTACTTGGAAGCCCTCCTTGCCAATCGAAAAAAAGAAAGGGAAAAAAGAAATAATCGTGTTGATCAAAATATGATTATGTACTAAATATGGACATTTATTTTCATAGAATTTCGACTATGAAAGACTTTACAAATTAAAGCTAGATTATAACTACAAAATATAATTTTGTGTATATATAAATTGACAATTTCTTTTCTCCAAATAATGAATAGTCTCCTTTTTATTAACTATCCTTGGGTGAAAAATTTAGGAGTTAGGACAAAAATATTAACAAAAAAGTTGCAATCCCATTCCACACGTTGGGACTGAGCACGTGGCTGTTTATTAGTTTATAATCAACTTTCATACAGACACCTATAGAATGACCACATTCATTAGCTATTTCATCATTATTCTGTCAAATTTACTTATTTTTCTTTTCTTGACTTGCTTTGCTATATCCTTGCAAGAATACTAGCAACGAATTGTACGGTAATTTTCATATAATCATTGCTATAATCCAACTTTTTAAAGTTGGATGACTGGCATATACAACTTTATAAGGTTTATAAAGTGTATTTTCCATTATATAATATTAACACCGTTGTGAAAAATGGGCTGGGACATAACAAATTTAAATGATAACTCGACAATTTAATACTAACAAAACATGCTTAAATTTAATTATTCAAAGCTTTATCTTGTAAAGTGCAAAATAATTTTTTAAATTGAATATGAGGTTCGTAAACACCCCTCATATGACCAAACATATAGGTTAGCTAAAGCATATTGATTATAATTTTGCCAAATTTAACACGTACTTACAAATATAGTGCCCTTATGCCCGTCAACTACGGCAAACATATAGATCCAAATAACGAATATAACCTCATTCATGAAATGGTATTGTGAGGAAAATCTAAAGGTTGGGACAAAAATAATACTAGTGGCAAAGAAGTTGGAATCCCATTCCACACGTTGTGACTAATCATGTGGTTGTTATATAATCAACTTTCATACACACCTATAGAATGACTCACATTAACATCGCCCTAATAAATACGCACAAAACAACAACAACAACAACAACTCAATTGTGAAATATTTTACAAAGTTGGATCATGACAATGAAAGAATTTTCCGCAAGGCATAATAATGGGTGTTTTGGGGAGGGAGTTATGATACTAAACTATATTATTAAATGGTTGGTTAAAATATGTCTAATGCTAAGTGTTATTTTTTAAATGACATGGTATATAATAAAAAATAAAAAAAAGTATAGCTTCATAGAAAATGGTAACTTTAACAGTAATTTTAATGGTGGGGAAGTTGATAGTTAAAACACAAAACATTAGGGTCCTAAATTTAAAATTTTAAAGGTTTGAGAGCTGATGTGCAACTTGCCTAAAGTTTAAGGAAGTTTTGTGTATTTTAGCCTACAAAGTTTGATGAATTTATGTATATGTATATTGCTATTGATGGGCAAGAGTATCAAGTAAATGACCAAAGATTTTTTTAAAAAAGTTGAATTACGAATAAAAAAAATTAACTTTGCCGTTTTTGAGACGCATAAAGTGAAACAAGAAGTCAATTGTGAAAGACTTTAAAAAATTAGAATATGACTACAAAAGAATTTTCCACCACACGCTAACAAATTTTGTCCAAATTATGAACAGTCTCTGTCATTAACTATTCAAGTGTGGAAATTTTGAAAGTGGGGGACCAAGCTAATCGATAGTATAACCGATCTCTTAAAATTTGAATGGTGAAAGACTTCAAGAAAAAATTGAAAGCAATAATTTTGATTGTAACAAAATAAATGATATTTTTGCAATTTGAATATTCCTTGTAAACAAAATAAAGAAGTTGATTGTAAACATATTAAAAGAAGTTAAGAATAGCAAAAATACATTGATTCCACCTCTAATGATAGAGATAGAAAGTGAGTGTGTCATCACTATTTCATATGTTTTTTAAGGAGTTGATAAAAAAGTTAATTAATCATCTCATATTTCGTCACATATCACTGCCTCAATTATGGTCGCTAGAAATATTTTTTCCCCAATAATTATAAAGTTGTTAGTCAAAAAATAAAATAAAAGCTACTTTTACATTGAGTCATCCAAAGTAAATTTTATAGAATACTCCTCCGGTTTTTAATATAAGACATATTTAGGAAATTGATCTTGACCCTAAATATGAGACATCATTTTCATATTTATCAATTTTCTTTTTTCAAACTTTCCCCTATTGATGTTACCTGCCTTAACAACAATCAATAAGGGGAGGGAATCTAGGAATTTGGAAAGATGACTATGGAACTTTAGAAAATATACATCATATTAATTAACTCAACTAACTTCCTTAATTTAATCAAATTAAGTAAATATATATCGTATTAAGGACTGAAGGGAGTAGTATAGATGCAAAAGGCAATGAAACATCAAACATCAAAATCAAGGTGAATGGAGTTATGCAACATTAAACATATCTATAAGTAAATATTTATGGGTAAAGTGGCATTCCTGATGTTATTTTCTAAAGGTGCACTAACGGGCCATGAACTTATTAGTATGCGAAAGATCTAAATACAACTATCAGCAGTTATATCCTTGTTCCAGATTAATTAAACCAAAAATATTATATTTTTTTTTTAAAGAAAAAAGCATAGTGCCTTCCCATTCCACTTTCCTATAGTTCCATCTTCCTCATATACATGTCTATCTATCTCAAATCTCAATGACCTATTTTGTTTGTCACCATGAGGAACCTTGTTCTCCCTATCAAATAGTTTAAACAATTAATATTCAAAAGTTAACAAATTTAAACCGTTTCATTTTGATATGAATAATTTATATCAAGTGTAGATAGAATAAAGTGGAATGAAATTGAAGTAGTTTGCGTGGGTGTTTGCGGGAGGTAGTTAAGATACCAAATTATGTTATTAAGAAGTTTTTTGATTTTATGTATATTTATGTTTATTGTTATTGATGGGCATAAGTGCATTAAGTAAATGACCAGAATTGAGTAATAATTAATAAGTCAATGATGATCAAAGACTTGAAAAAAAAAAAACACTTGAATTACAACACACACAAAAAAAAGAATTTGTAAATTTATTATTTTCAACCTGCACAAGAATAACGAGTCAATTATAAAAGGCCTTTGTTTGATCAAAAAATTATAAAAGGCTTTACCAAGTTAGATTATGACTAGTTTATCAAAAAAATTAGATTGTGACTAAAAAAGAAGTTTCCCCGGACTTTTTTTTTCCAAATAATGATTAGTCCTGTTCATTAATTGTCATTTTTGCGTGGAAAATTTAAAATTTGGGACACATTACAGAAATAAAAGAAAAAAAGGTTGGAATCCCATTCCACACGTTGTGAGTAATCATGTGGTTCTTAATTACTCACAGTATATTATTTACAAGGCTTTTCTTTTTTTTCTTTTTTGATACAATTTATAAGGCTTTTCTAACATGCTTCACCAAAACTAAAAGAAAGATCAAGTTTCATTAACTCTATCTCAAAATTTAATAATTTTTCATCTTTATCCTTATCATATATATATATATATATAAATGATATGATATATAATTTGAAAATATTTTATAAAAGCAAAAAATATCCTTAAAATACAAAAAGTTAGGGGCAAAAAGCTTGCACGTCAGATAAAACAATCACTTAAAACTTTACCAAAAAAGGACAATTTAAAAAATTATTTAGACGAGGATATTTTCCCTTCCTTTTTATGCCATGGATTAGTTTCCCCTAAAATAATTTTAAAAAAAAGGAAGTTAAAAACAACATTATTTTTTTCATTCAGAAAGGTGAAAAAAAATATTCGAATATAATTTTTGCATTCATATATCTTATCGGACATCAAAAAGAAAATAAAAGGGGAAAAAATACTCGTTTTTGCCATTTAAACTGAAACTCAAAATTTGCTTTTCAGTTCCACAAGGTGACATTATAAATAGTAGCCCTGTTTTCAAAAATTGCATGTCCATCATCAAAACAGAAAATTTCTTAGCAAAAACCTCTTTGATTGACGTTGTCATGGATGGTTCCTGCAATATTGTTGTGTTCCTTTTTGTTTGGTTACTTACCTTATAAAATGTTGATTTATACGTTTCCAGAGAATCCTCTCAGGTTCAATGCATTTCAAGTGAGCGAGCTGCCTTACTTCAGATGAAGCTTCATCTCTCTGATCCTTCAAATAGACTTGCCTCCTGGTCTCCTCATACAGATTGCTGCAACTGGGCTTCAGTTGTTTGCCACAACATCACAGGCCATGTTCTTGAGCTTCACCTCACAACTCCACCTCCTTTTGAGTTCAATGACAAGACTATATATGAGACATTAGTGTTTCGTGTTGAGGTACATCCTTCTTTGCTTGACTTGAAGCATTTGAATTATTTGGATTTGAGCGGCAATGATTTTGGATATAGGCAAATTCCTGATTTTCTTGGCTTAATGACAAGCTTGACATATCTTAACCTATCTGATGCTGGGTTTGTTGGAAGCATTCCTCTTCAATTTTGGAATCTTTCCAATCTCATCTATCTTGACCTTGGAGGCAATGATTTGGAAGGAAACATTCCTCATCAAATCAGAAAGCTGTCCAATTTGCAATATCTTGATCTCAGAGGTAATGAATTTATTGGAAGCATTTTTCATCAAATTGGAAATCTCTCCAATTTGCACTATCTTGACCTTGGATTTAATAGTTTCAAAGGAAGCATTCCACGTCAAATTGGAAACCTCTCAAATCTAATCAATCTTCATCTCGGAGGTTATTATCAATATTACATGGATAGATTTAGATTGTCAATTCCTCTTGAAAATCTTCAATGGGTTTCGACTCTTTCTTCTTTACAATATCTTGAGCTGAGTTATGTGAACCTATCCAATGCCTTTGATTGGTTGCAGGTTCTACATTCACTTCCCTCTTTGAGAGAGTTGCACTTGTCCACATGTGATTTCACCCATTATTTTGAACCATCCACCTTAAACTTTTCATCTCTTGGTGTCCTAGATCTTTCTGGTTCTGATTTTGGCACTTCATTGATCCCTAATGGGATATTTCAACTGAAAAAATTAGTTCAACTTCAATTACATAGGATTGATTTACAAGGTTCCGTCCCAGAAGGTATTCAAAACTTGACTCTCCTTCAACATCTTGATTTATCTCAAAATCAGTTCAACTCTTCTATCCCAGATTGGTTGTACAGTTTGAGTCATTTAAAATCTCTCATTCTCTCTCACAACTCCTTGGCTGGCACAATTTCTAGTGACATTGGAAACTTGACTTCTCTTGTTACTCTTGATTTGACTGATAATATTTTAGAAGGGCCGATTCCACTTTCTATGGGCAATCTTTGCAACTTGAAAGAACTGGCTTTTTCAAACAACAAGTGCAACCAACAAATTTCTGAAATATTGAAAATTCTTTCATCGGGGTGTGTTTCCCAAGCACTAGAGATTTTTTATATGAGTGGTTCTCATATATCTGGCCATTTCACTGATCATATTGGTGTTTTGAAAAATCTTGTTCAATTTGATCTTTCTAAAAACTCCATTCAAGGTCCAATATATAGCTCATTGGGAAATCTCGCATCTTTAAAGTATCTTGATGTATCTAGCAATGCCATTCAAGGTGCACTTCCTAGCTCATTAGGAAATCTTAAATCTCTGATATATCTTTCTCTTCGGAACAACACTATTAACAGTTCAATTCCTATATCATTTGGAAATCTAACATCTTTGGTGCATCTTGATCTCTCTAAAAATCAACTTGTTGGAAATCCTTTTGATATTCTGGGATCTCTCTCTAAATTGAATATTCTTTATTTGGAATATAATCGCTTTGAAGGAGTTGTCAAAGAAGCCCACCTTTTTAATTTTACCCAACTGCAAATATTCTCAGCACACAAAAACAAACTCACTTTAAAGGCAGACCCCAATTGGAATCCTTCTTTTCAACTTTTGGGGTGGTTAAGTTTGGCTTCTTGGAATTTAGGTCCCCACTTTCCATCATGGATTCAATCCCTAAAGCATCTTTACTATTTGGACATATCAGACACCAAGATTTTTAATTCTATTCCAACTTTGTTTTGGGGCACAATTGGCAATCTTGAGTATTTGAATCTCTCCCATAATCATATTGAAGGAGAGCTTTCGAATATACTGATAAACATCACTACTTTCGAAGGTGCTGTTGATCTAAGTTCAAATAAGTTATATGGCCAATTACCTTATGTATCACAAAATGTGATGTACATAGACCTTTCAAGCAATTGGTTTTCAGGATCTATTACTAACTTCTTGTGTCATAAACAAGAGGAGACTAAGGAGTTAAGGTTTCTTAATATGGCATCAAATAATTTATCAGGTAAAATACCTGATTGTTGGATGAAGTGGCCAAATCTTGTGACAGTGAACTTAGAAAACAACCATTTCATTGGAATCTTACACACATCTATGGCATCCTTGCTGGAGTTGCAAATGCTGAACGTTCGCAATAATAATTTTTTTGGAAATTTTCCTAGCTTTCTAAGGAACAAAACCAACCTGATTTCGTTGGATCTAGGAGAGAATCAATTTTCCGGAATGGTTCCATCTTGGGTTGGACAAAGGTTTTCAAGTTTAAAGATTCTTGTTCTGAGATCAAACAAATTCTCTGGTCCAATTCCTCGTCAAATTTGTAACATGAGTGTCTTACAAATCTTGGACCTCGCTCATAATGAGTTGATAGGATATATGCCAAAATGTGTCCAGCATTTGAGTGCCATGTTGGTAATAAATAGTACTTTAGATTCTTACATTTCTTTTGAAGCATATTATGCTGATGATCAATTGTTAGTTGAACCATTATTGCTGAAAGGAAGAGTTTATGATTACAGCACCAACCTTGGTCTCGTCACAAGTATTGACATCTCAAATAACAGATTATCTGGAGAGATGCCAACAGAACTGACAAGACTCAAGGGGCTCCATTATCTGAACCTTTCAAACAATCAATTTATTGGCCAAATTCCTCAAAGTATTGGCAATATGGAATCGCTGGAGTCTATAGACTTTTCAAGAAACCATCTTTCAGGTGAAATCCCACCAAGCATGTCCAAATTGAGCTTCTTGAACATGTTGAACTTGTCTTGCAATAATTTGACGGGGAAAATTCCCACAGGGACCCAATTACAAAGCTTTGAAGCATCAAGTTTTTTGGGAAATGATTTGTGTGGTCCTCCACTCAATAATAATTGTTCATCAAACAGCTCCAACAACAAAGACGACAAAGAAGTTGATCATGTGAATGGAATCAGTTGGTTCTTTGCGATCATGGGATTTGGATTTATTGTGGGATTTTGGGCAGTGGTGGGTCCTTTGCTCTACAATGCTTCATGGAGGTATGCTTATTTCCAATTCATTGACAGGATGTGGTATAAATTGCATTCTCATTGCTACTATTGAGAAGAAACCAAGGCCAAATCTGCATTTGGGATGTTGCTGTTCTTAGAAGATAAGTGGTTTATTATCTCTCTTGTAATCATCTTATGCTTTTCTATGATGAGGCAATGGATAAAATAAACTTGTTTGTAAAATATTATGTAGTTCAACTTTGAATGTCATACCATTGTATAATATATTTCATGTGATGAAAGTGTTTTTCTTTTTATAGATGTATTATGGATTTATCTAAGCACTTAATGTACAACTATAATATATTTTATGTCGATTCCACCATTCTTATTGAAGACACAGACAAATATATGTCCAATATTCACACACACACACAAATATATATATATATATATATAACAGGTGCAAATATCTTGATATGATTTTAAATACATGCATAAGTTTCAATGAGAATAATTATCTTAATAGAAGGTCATCATCTTCATTCAGCAAACATAAGTCAAATTTTGACATAAAAACTGACGACAGCAAAGATTATTGAAGAAAAGAAATTTCAGTCAATAATTTATAACACTAGGTGGACTCAAATCTCATCAATATTGGATTTGTAAGCTTGATCTTCATACTGATTTGCAAGTGCATCTTTAAACTTGGTGCCATAGAACTCATGGCAATGATATAAGTATAAAAGCCATGCCAATATACTAGTTGTTGAGGTAAAATTTCTGCTATATGATCTGACTTCTTGTTTGAATATTTTGTACATATTGTAAGTAATCCTATTATGTTCTAGGATAATACGTAATTAAAAGGCATATGTTAAGGTTCATAATAATGATGTGTCATTACTAATGTTCAATTCTATAGGAGCTTCTGCCTTAAGCTTGTATTTAAGTTGATATATTGTTATGATAAAAGGTATGAAATTTGGATTTAGGATTTGAGGAAAAGATGGGAGAAAGAGAGGTAAAACAGAGAGAATCAGAGAAGAACATGGAGAAGAGGGAAAACAGAGGAGAGAAACTTAATAAATTCAATGTATATTCCAAATCATAGCAACAAGACTAACTCTAACACCTATTTTCTAATTTCAGGTTAAATTGTAATGCTGACTAACTAATCCCAATTGTAATTGTCATTATTATGATTATATAATAATTAGTGACAGAGTTCCTAATACAGACCTATCTAACTGATTGAATGACAAAAGAGGGGGAAGGATGGAGAATCATTACAAAAACAAAAAATGTGGGTCAAAGGACAGAGTATTAGCATGAGCAATTAAGAATGGAACATTAATTGAAAGATATAATTTGAAAGTATTTCCATCAACTATGTATCAATGTTTGCTTATTAGATTAGTGCATTTCGGCACTCAACACTCCCAAAGAAGGAAGAAAAATTAACTAATATGAAAACTTAACCCCACAACACATCTCTCTTATCTCTTAATGTCATTCAAACCTGTGTGCACGTGATGAGGAAATCTGATCCTCTCAACCAACCAACATGCCGCTCAAATATTGACCTCACAACACAATATCAATCATCAATTAAAGTAATAAGTTATCTTCCATTCTTAATATAAGATTTAATTTATAAGGAAAATATTGATAAAAGAATGTTGTCAAATTTAAGAAAGCTTGATCGAGTCTTATACCCCAGCTACGCATCTTTGGTGATGACAAGGACACCAAAGCTTCGATGATGGGCCGCCATTAGTGGTTGCTGGAGCGAGAGCTCTAGCAGCTGGCAAGGGGATTTAGAGATTTTTTTTATTAAAAAAATGACGGGCACTTATGTAATTTCACACATTTGTCAATATTTCAAAATTCTAAATCAGTCATTTCAGAATTATCGAAATTCACCACCCTTATTTGTCTTTTACATATTTTGACTGTATTTTTTTGTCATTTTCCCTTTATTAAATGGAAAAGGTTAAGTGAAGAAAGTAGAAAAAAAGTATTGTAGCAAAAGAAAAGTAGAAAATAGTAAGACCAAATGTAATAAAGCAAAAAACCATCAAAATTATCAAATTTAAGAACGCACATATTCAAGAAAATAAGATATTATGATTGGGAATGGATGGTATGTGGAGGCTCCATGAGAGAAATTGTTGTTTTTTTTTCACTGCATTTCAACAGCTGACAAATAAAAGGACTAGCAATTGTTAGTGTGTGAACAGATATGAAAAATCAACTGTTACCTAGAGTTGTATTTGTTGCAATAGTTTAAAAGTATTTATTCCAGTTTTTCTGAACTGGGCAGCATATTATCAAGTTCAAGTGGATTTTTATTTTGGTTCGATCATGAGTCATCAGTAGTGTGGTCTTGAAGCAAACACTTTGTTTTATATATCACCATATAGAACCTATGATTTTGAGTTCTCTGCAAAAAAATGCTATTAAATTAAGAAAACTATGTTTACAAATTTCAAATCATGTCCACCACCTCGGTTAAAAGAAATTGATTTGAGATTTTATTAAGAAATAATTGATTTGAGATTTTCAAATCTGAAGGTATTTTTTTGGAATTTCCCTTTTTTAAACAAAATCCTTTCTAGCTTAATCAAGGTAATTAATGTCTTCAATTCTTTGTAATAGGCTAAGTATGAATGTCTCCTAAATTACTCAGGTAAAAAAAAAATTGTCTTAAATTATATAAGTGACAAACTTTCAAATATATATTAATTGAATCAGACAACAAGTAAATAGGCTATTAATCAAAGGCAACTTTTTATTTATTATAAATATAATATTTATGAATGTTCATATCCATCATTATTTCCTATTCTCTCTCATTATTTGCTATGATTATGAAATCACATTAATTATAGATTAGAGAATTATGCCTCTAAATAGAAAGCATATGTTATGTATTTCACACAATACTAAATAGTGAATGAGAATTTCTCTTTTTTTGCTTTCTACTCATTCTTTCTTTCTCTTCTCATCTTTCCCTTTATTTCATAACATATTACCTTCACAAAAGCTCTAATAAAGGTATTTTTCTCTCTAATTATTTTAACAATTTCCTCTGTCTTCTTTTACCTTATTTGCTATATCCTTGCAAGAATACTAACAAAGAATCGTATGGTAATTTTTGGATGATCAACACATTAATCCAACTTTTTAAAGTTTATAAAGTGTATGTTCAATTATTAATGTTAACTCCATTGTGAAAAATGATGACAGTGAATTTAAATGATGGCTCGACAATTAAATAATAACAAAGCATCAAAGTTCTATCTCGTAAAGTGTGAATAACATTTTTAATTGATTATGACCAAACGTATAGGTTAGCCAAAATATCTTAATTATAACTTTGCAAAAATTTAACACATACAAATATAGTGTTCTTATGCCCATCAGCCACGTCAAACATATAGATCCAAATAATAAATAGTCGCATTCATAAAGACCTGACAAAAAAAAAAGGGGAGAATTACACTCAAGTCTCAAGGAAGAAGAGAAATGAAGAAATGATCCCATGAAGTTGTCAATACAGACTCATGGAGTTGTTAACGAGTTGTCAATACAGGCTCCTAGAGTTGTTAATGGGACCATTTTTTCATTTTGCAATTTCCAATGACCATTTTTTCATATATTTTTTTTCTTGGGACTTAAGTGTAATTCTCCCCAAAAAGAATGTGTCATTGTGAGGAAAATCTAAAAGTTGGGACAAAATAATAGCAAGGAAGTCAGAATCCCATTCCACGCGTTGTGACTCATCATATGGTTTTTTATTAGTCCATATAATCAACTTTCATACAAACACCAATAGTTTATAATGACTACATCAACATTGCCCTTTTAAATATGGACAACAACAATAATAACAAGTCAGATCAATTGTCAAATATTTTACAGAGTTGGATCATGACAATAAAAGAATTGTATTGTGAAGGGGGTTAAGAATTTTAAATATGGACCATATAGTATTGTTGGTCTTATAACAATGCGATAAAACTTCCCTTTTACCTTATTAGGTACTTTTCGATTACAAATAACTCCACTAGATTTTCTTCATTTATACCATCCAGCTTGAATTCTGTTATTGACATCTCCATCAATTTCACCATCTGATTGTATAACTGATCCCAAATATCTAAAATTTGTCACTTGCAAAATAACTTGCCCCCCAATTTAACTTCCACTTCACTTTGATCTTGTCTCTTATCATACTTGCAATGCATATATTTAGTTTTATTCCTATTTAGGCGAAAGCCCTTTGATTTCAAAGTCTATCTCCATATCTCAAGTTTAAAATTAATTTCCTCCCTAGATTCAACAACAGAACTACATCATCTTCAAAAAGCATGTATTTGGATACTTTCATAAATAAGAATAAAATTAGAAAATAATCATAATCAACCTTTCAGTAGACTTACATAATTAAACCAAAATTTTCATCTACAAGTAAACTTGTAAGGCCAATAATGTTATTTTAAAATAAAGGAAGGTGTCAACACCCGTTTCCATTTTGATATTCACAGAGTAATAGAGACCAAGTTCCATAGGCATACAAAAAAGTACATATATACTGATAAAAGTATTTTTTTACAGTCCAAAGTTGAAATATAAAAGGTGACAATATTTACAACATAAGCTATCTATAACCACAGACTTTAACTTCGCCTCAAGACATGTGCCAGTCACTTTCCTTTATCCACGTCCTTATCTTTTGATCCGCTAGCACCCGCTGAGATGTTTGGTTTAGAAAAAGGGGTGAGATTCCCAGGAATCTCAATAGAAACATACGATCAACACATAAAATGCGAAAATTAAATATGCAATGCACCGTATTAAGTAAAATGAAAACTCATATCATCCGTGTGTGTACACAAAATTCAGGGCCTACTAACCCATTGAAACCCCTACATGTACCTCAGCTGAGTCATTGACTACAGCTAGGTAAGACTAGTGTCCCTCAGCTAGGTCCTAGACCACAGCTAGGTAATGTGCCTCCAGCACGTGTTCAGATCACAAAATACAGTAACACGCATCATACAAATATTCACATAGTATATGAGAGATAGTAGTGCCTACCTTAACATCTTTCCTGTCTTAAAGGGTCCACCTCGTAAAACGTGTCAACTATAGGCGTCCAACTCGATCCTAAAACATCAAATGTACAAGAAATAAGTTATAACCTATCCAAGTATCATTTTAGACACTTCCATAGTGTTTCTTGTGGTTATATTAGCCTATGGTGAAAATTTACCAAAATGCCCCCAGGACCTCGGCCCGGCCCCGCCGTACCCGGCCCGAGGCACGTTTTTCCAAATTTTTGACTAGGGCTATCCTGACGTATTTTCGTCCAAGGAATCCATTTCCGGACTCAAAATTATCAAATTCAATGTCAAATTACGAAATTGCCCTTAGCAGCCCTACTTTTAGGGTTTTAGGGGCATTTCCGTAATTATGTCTTATAGGCCTTTTTTGAAAAAGTGTCCAACTGTAACCCCACTTAATTTTCCCTCCTGAACCCAATGGAACCATCAAATCATTGAAAATCCAACTCTAAGGCTCTCAAACATCCCTGGCCGAAATTATGGTGTTCTCCGGGAAAAATCGGGTATTACGATTTCGGCTCCGTAAACGCGTTCTTTTCTACTCCTAACCACTTTATTAACCATCTAATTGAGTTATAACAACCATTTGAACTAAAATTGGGCAGCATAACCCTTAGGCACACACTTTTCCAAAATTTAAAACAAATGGCAATCCGGCGAAATTTCACCAATTAAATTACCCACAACAGCCAGAATAGTTAATATACAAAGGTTTGGAAGTTACCTCAAGCTCCCACTAGCTTTTCTTGCTCTTGGCTGAAAACCCTAACTTTTAGAACACCAAATTTGAGCTTTCCAAAACTTAAAGAACAAAGAGGAGTAGCTTAGAGTTGGAGTTATACGCGTTAGGAGCTAAATCGTCGGAGGGCTTACCTTGCTATTTTTCTTCTCCTTTCTCTCTCTACAATTCCAAACGTTCTCACACTATGTTTCAGGTCTGTTTCTCATGGAAATAGCAGCTGAATGAGAAAGATGAAGCTTATATTATAATATCTCATAATATTATAATAATTTGTTTAATTTTCTAAAATTGCTAAAATCCAATTTTATGTACATAACTTCCTACATTCACGTAACCATGCCATCATGTCCAACCAATATTTCCTTCTTTATGCCACATGTAGGAGACACCTAGAGGTCCCTCCCTATGGTCTCAATTGGTTTCACAATTTGTTTCGGTTACGTATACACGTAAAGTTTCAATTTTGGTCAAAATTGCACTTTTTGCTCAAATTTTCCATAAATTCATATTAAATTGACCAAAATATTCTAAATATATTTTTAACCTTTATTTTTCTTAATTAATTGAAATTAACTTCAATTAATTGAAAAATAATTTATGTTGTGCTATTTTAGCAAAATTACGATTTTGTCATTACCTTTCTAATCAAATTTCTTTTCTTATTTTTCTTTCGCCAATTTTTATCTATTTTTGGACCAAATATTTTCTCTAATATTCCTTCATTTTTGGGCCTTAATATTGGGCTTTTTAAATTACCCAAATTAATTCCATAATTATTTTTGCCTAATTTCCCATGAAATTGAGCATTTATGAAATTCATAAATTCCAAATTCATGAATATTCACCATTTTATTGAATTTCTCAAATATTTACAATACTTTTGGTGAATATAAATTTTGGGGTGTTATAGAAGGTGGGACCCAATTCTTTTTTGGATGAGGTATTTAATTTCTTTTCAATTCTCTCTATTGTGGAAAAGCCGAGAACATGAAATTTAGGATACGTTTGGATCAGTGTTTCATAGCCCAAATGATGAAAGACTGATAGCTAGGTTGGATATTTTTTACATGTTTGGGATAGCTTTCCTAAATAATTGCGCGAGAGAAGCCACTTTTTGTGAACGGATTAGCGGTAGAAAAGTTGCTTTTTTTGCTAACTGACTTTAAAAAAAGTCAGATAAGAAAAAAGTCAAAATGTAGATGTGATTTGTGTTTGGAATTGCGGTAGAAAAAGTGACTTTTTTCCTAACCTTAAAAGTGTTTGGATTAGTGTTTCAAAAGCCCGTTAAGATGGAAAATGACTAAAAAGGGCATGAATCTTATTGAAAACTCCATATATATATATTAGTTGTATTTTTTGTGATAATTAAAGTGAAAAAATATAAATAAAATTTGGTAAAATAATAAAAGTTCAATTAATATTGTAACATAAAATTATAGAACCATAACATAAAATTAACAGATTGCAGAGTGACTTTTGGTGGCTTATACATGTACATACAAGCAGATAAACATAAAATTATAGAACCATAACATAATTATTTATTCGAGCATGGCAAGAAAGTTGCAATAGAAAGATGCTGACTAGTTTGCAAAGGATCATTGGATGTATTTTCATTCAAGCATCAACAACCACAATGTGTGGATTACAGTCAAAATCCATGGCTCATCAAATCTGCCTGAAGCTGATATAGAAAACTCAATTGTCAGTGATCTATTGACCAAGTTCTAAGTAGATTTACAAGGATAGCTAATACTGGGAATTCATACAAATCCATGAAGTTTATATACTTCAAGTAAGAGTAGCAGTCAAAACTCCTTGCCAGTGAAGGGAAATGCTTCAAGCTGAAAAAATATATCAGAGGCTTCAGTTATGCATATTACATAAGGGTAAAATTCCTTCTGGACTCCTTGCCAGTTGTAAATGAAGCCTCTGATATCAGAGAAGCAATACAAATATAAGAGAAGCAATACAAATAGAAGAAGAAATCAAATTATAGAAATTTCTAAAATAACAAAATTCTTTTCTCCAAGAATTGCTATGAGGAAAAAGGAAATTAACTGCGTTCTACGACCTACTTCCCAACTCATACTTGGAAATCTTTAACCAACTGAATTTTCTTATCTTAGGCCAACAAAGTGAAGAGTTTCTGATATAATCATAGGGAAATTCAAGAACAAGAAAATATGGCGTGGAAAGTAAGAGAGCCCGGTAAATTTGAATTATTCTCCATTTCTTACATAATCAGATTTAAAGAGGCAATGAAGAATATTATTATCTCAGTTGGATAGATTGATCAGATAATTTTGAGTTGCCGATGGAAAAAGCTCAAATAAGCTACTCAATCTCAAGCCATTTGACAAAGACCACAGGACACCCATTCGCATACATGAAGCAACCACAGCACAGCATCGAAACTCATACGCAGAGATGAATAAACATGAGGAAAACAGAGCAAACTACTGAACAGATTCATATACAGAGAAACATGAGAAATATATATATATATTTCTCTCTTTCTTCCACATTCATACGAAAATCCAGATCTGAACGCCCACCGACGGATCTGGCCACCAAGCTGCACGAACAAGCCACAGATCGCAAAAAGCCAGCGAACAGGGGACGGCGATGAGCTTCGCACCCTCCCACCACGCCGAAAGCGAACGCCGACGACAGGACCACAACCACAAACCAGATGACGGAGAACATGCACGTTGAGGGAGGCGTAGGTGAGGAAATGAGAAGAGGTGTGTAAATAATTACGAGAAATCGATAGACCGGTGGAGTTCGTTGAGCATTAACTGATTGTCTGATTTGTAATAAATGCCTAATAATTTCGTTTGTAAGCTGCTGCACCAAAAAAGCTCCGGGAGTGAGCTTCTTTATTATCTAGCGTTAATGTAAAAAGCTCAGCACATATCATCGTGAATCCAAACGGAGCTTCTTTAAGTTTATCGGGCTTTTTTCTCTTATCTGACTTTTTTTTCTCCTTAACGCTATGCCAAACAGGTCCTTTATAGCTTTTCAAGGCTAGGATTTCACGACTACATCTACATTTATCCCCTCCTCATTTTTTCTTCCTTACAATTTTGTCCTTATTTGCCTATCTATCAACACCTCCGTATTATTATCTATTCCCTTCTTCAACACCTCCCTTATGCTTCACTTACGTTTCTTTAGTTTTTACTGCGAGTATTTATTTTTAATGCTTTGGAGGGTGAAAATCATTTTCAACATATTTTTTTATCATTTTTTAATTTTTAATATCATTTTTCTGGCTGACAATTTTTATATTATTTTTTAATTTTATACATACATATATTTATATTTATTGAATACATTTAATTAAATGCTTTTTAGCATTTACATTTTTTTATAATACACTAACATTTAGTTTTATAATTTTAATATTTTTCTTAAATTATTAAATTATATATTATACAACTCATGCCCTTTTAGTCATTATGCATCTAAACTTTTTTTCAAAATAATTATCCAAACAAGTTCAGTTTCATAAAAGCCATTAATGTTGCAACCAATCCAAATATAAATCACATATTGTTCAATAAAATAAAATGTTTGATTTTAGTGCTTTTAAAATTCTCTTGACTTATACTTATCGTCTCATGTTTCGTCATGATGTGTTAAATAAGTACTCAAGTATAATCCAGACACACACAACATAGACAAAAATCATTAAGTCAATTTTTTTTGCCCAGGTATTCCTTTTTTTTTTTTAAGCTACTACGAAAAATTCAGCCTTAGGTATAAATTTTTCAAAACAAAAAAAAATTATTCAATAGAATAAAATGTTTGATTTTAGTGCTTTTAAAATTCGCTTGACTTATACTTATCAAAAATAAAATATATTATTAAAAAATATATTCAGAATTTTTTTAAGCACACAAAAAAACACTATAATAGCACTAAACAATTCAACACAGATCCAAACATATTTTAAAAATAGAAAAATTATATGTTCAAATATAGATTATGAATTTAGAGATATTTAGAAAACAAATCAAAAAGAATATTGTTGAATAGAATAAAATGTTTGATTTTAGTGCTTTTAAAACTCTCTTGACTTATACTTATCAAAAATAAAATATATTATTAAAAAATATATTCAGAGTTTATTAAAACACACAAAAAACACTATAATAGCACTAAAAAATTCAACACAGATCCAAGTGTATTTTAAAAATAGAAAAGTCATATGTTTAAATATAGATTATGAATTTAGGGATTTTTAGAAATAAATTGCGTCTCAATCGAAGCCAAAATGAGTCCCTCATGCACCCCATGAGAAAAGAAGAAAACAAAATATCTGCAAAAAAACTCAAAAAAAATATCATTTTCCTTGCCCAAAATGAAAATAGCCCATATCGTACATAAAAAAAAATCCCAAATCCTTCTTTTTTAAACAGTCTCAACCCAACTTTTATAGCTCATTAAAAACTTTTTTTTTTGCTACGCAGGGTATTCACCAGAGCGAGCCCGATGATTAATCTCCTGGGTACTATCGGGCCCAATATGAGGGCAACCCTCCCAAACAAATTTTTTTTATTTAGTCAAATACTCACTAAGCCCATAATGCTATTTGAATTGATTTTAGTGCTTTTAAAATGAGCCCTTGCATGTCCCATGAGAGAAGAAGAAAACAAAATATATGGGGAAAACTCAAAAAAAAAAATCCTTTTTCTGGCCCAAAATGAAAATAGCCCATATCGTACATTAAAAAAAAGCCCAAATCCTTCTTTTTTAAACAGTCTCAACCCAACCTTTAGAGCCCATTAAGAACTTTTTTTATTTGGTCAAATACTCGCAAAGTCCAAAACGCTGCTTGAATGTTTTTTTTTAAATGAAATGACGCCGTATCGCTATGAAGGAGGAGACACCCCTAAAACTAAAACGATGTCGTTTGGAATTAGGTATCATCTAAAACCTTCAATCGGGTCAGATACGACCTGGCTGGTGAGAAGGGTTGGGTTTGTGGAACCCGAAACTTCTCACCTCTGTATCTCCTTCCGACATTCATTTCTTGCATTTTGGTGTCGTTCTCTTCGTTCTTTCAAACTCTACGCAATGAAACTAATTTTGTGACCTAAAAACACCGTTTCCTCGTGACCCAATCTCAAAAACTAAAGACAGCCAAAATGATTCCGTTCTTATGGCTTTTCTTTCTATATCTTTGTAATTCTTCGGTGTGAATCAGTGTTTTGGAACCCGGACGGACCGGTCCGATCCGAGAACCAGCAAACCGAACCATGAACCGGTTCGGTCCGGTGACTGAACCGGTTCGCCAATTTTTTTTTTTGGAAAATCGATTTTTTTAAATATTTTTTCTTATAATTTCATATTAATAAGCTTAAAATATTTAATTTCTCACATGTTTGGCCCCGGTTTAACTCCTGTTTGACTCCAATCTGACCCACTGACCCTTGACCCAGTACCCCAACCGGTCTAGTAACCGGTACGGGTTTGAGAACCTTGGTGTGATTACTTCATTTTCTTGTCCTTCACATTTTTATAACAATATGTTGTTGACTAGAAACTTTAGTTTTCCTATAACCCAATTTCATAAATACTAACGGCTAAGATCGATAGATGTTTTCTTTCCTATTGGAGTCCCAAACTTTCACATACCAAGTTTTTATTCATATTTAAAAAACACATACATCATATGAAACATTAGAGAATGAAGGAAAAAAATTAAGAAACAAGGGCATCTTTATCGAAATATATTATCTTGTAAAGTTTTGAACACACAGATACCAATGGCAAAAATGAACAAATATATGTAGCAGAAAAACTTCGACTGATACATGCCTCTATAACTATGGACAACAATTCTTCATAGCAAGGATAGATAGCAACTTAAATCATCCATTATAATCCCTCTCTATACTTTTTCATTAGAATTTATCCATGTAAAAACATAAACAATAGAAATTGATACCATATAAGTATTTAAGGCGTACCTGAAATCCAACCGACTTATAAAAGTACCTATAAGAAATCAGAACACCGATGCGGGCCTCGATCACTTTACACAATAAATGCATCAAAGTAAAGCCTAACCCTTCATTTAGACGGGCTAGCCTGACTGACTCGGCCCGTTTTGATAGCTCTACCACAATTTGGATACTGAATGCTATTAAAAAAATAATTTAGAATATTAGATGCACAAAATATTACTAGAATGTGGAATGAACCAAAAAATTAGTTTGGAAGAATATTGAGTACCATTAAAAAGTATTTTACCGCACAAGGTGTGGATATAAATAAAATATATTTTATTAAACACTAATCTATTATCGAACATAAATTGATTTTTTCTTTATAAATTAAAAAGAAAAAGAAATAATTTATAAAAGAAAATTGTCAAGTAATAAACTTTATCTACATTTTATAGATCAATTTTTTTTAAAAAAATTGATTTATAATTGGGGGAAAAAATACTACTTAAACTTCAAAATCTCAAATAAATGATTTTTTAAAAAAAGAAAAACTTGACTAATAGATTTATTTTACAATAATGAAATACTTAGGACTACCGCAATTCACAACATTCAACCAATAAATTGAAATACAAGCATCCAAGATTATTTAGTTTAATAGTAAACTAACTAGACTATAAAGTGAACAAATTGCGTTCGAATCTCACCTTGTTAAAAAAACACCCTTATAAAAGGCATCATAATCACAAAACCTCAATCCAAATTAGTAAGTTTCTCATATACTTGATAATAAGATCCAAAAAAATCGTGAACTCCTTGTGGCTAAAAAGGTTATGAAAAAAAATTGAAATACAAAGTATCAGAGATTAGCCTAACATCAAGGACTGTCAATAAAATGCCATTTGCAAAATTTGCCTAAGCAGCTCAAACAACTTGTGGCAATTCAATCGAACATGCTCACAAGTCCTTCACAATCAACATTCAACAGAATAATCAAGTCAAAGATCAAATATAAGTTCCCAACACAAACATAAAAAGAAAAAAACGGGGGAAGGGTGGAGAATCATTATATGACCCAAAAAAAATGTGGGTCAAAGGACAAAGTGTATAAAAAAAGTCAGCAAGAATTTTTTGTATTAGCATGGGCACCCTCGCCTTTGCTCATTCTCAGGAGCAGCGTCTGGAATCCCTTGAAAATATCTGCAATTAAGAATGGAACATTAATTGAAAGATAGAATTAGAAAGTATGTCCATCAATGATCTCTGAATGTATGCACATTAAATTAGTACATTTAGACACTCAACACTCTTAAAGAATGAAGACAAATTAACCAATATGAATACTTAACCTTCCAACATTGATCATCAATAAAGGTAATATTAGATAAAGAATCAAACAATCATATATACATGTCTCCAGTAAATATATAGATGAATATGGTTCATAAGATAAATTCTTAGTACACATAATTTAACGGTTGACAACAAGAGTACATTTGAAATCTCATCGGAGTGTATTTTGGATTTGTGGATTCCACTTTCCCACCTACTTGGCTATGCACTCTATGGTTCCTAAGAATTTCTCAGGCTCACAATCTATATTTGTGAGTTCTCTTTACCAGGAAAAAGTTAGCAATTGTCTGATTTATTCACTACCTCTGGACCATTTCTCAAATATTATTTCAAGAAACACAATTAGAAGTGCAAGACAATTTACTTCAATATTCTTATAAAAAATTAATAGTAGTTTTCTTCGTCAAATAAACAATCTTGCCACAAAAACCCATAGCTTTAACTAAATTTAATTCCAGAGTATGAAAAATATGAAATTATCAAAAATGAAGAATAATCTGACCACAAAAATCCATAGCCTTGACCTGAGTTTTGGAAACGAGGGAAAAAGCTAAAACCAAAATTTTATTCATTGATGGGCTATTGTTATTGAAGTTTACAATTGAGCCCATAGGCCACTACTGATAAACCTACTATAAGGTAACTAAGCAAAATGCTGATTCTACAATCTGAGGAGATGGGGCAAGAAGTCCATTAAAAGATTGGAATAGAATAATATGATAAATGGAGCAGATAGAGGGGTGTGAAGAATTTTCTGTTGAATATATGGGGATAAATTCCAACCTCTCGGAAACTACAGGCCTACTTTATTGCTGTCATGCATATTCCCTTTATGCTGTTTTCTAGGATCATTTACTGTCATCAACTACGGAGTTATGCAGTCCTGACTCTTCAAGTCTGTTTAGTGGAATTGTTATTCTCATTTCCTAGTATGATTACTACAGGGTTGCTTAAGGTTCTATCATTCTTATTGAATATTGAGACAAAAATCCAACATTCACATATATAGGATGCAAATATCTTGATATGATCAAATACATGCATGCAAGTTTGAAGCAAAAACTTACATGTCCTGCCCTTGCTCATTAGCTAGAGCAGTCTTGGCAATACACAAAAAAGCAGCATCTATATTGTAGTCCTCTTTTGCAGATGTCTCAAAGTAAGGAATATTTCCTTTTGAAGCACACCAGTCCATTGCTTTCTTCTCAGACACCTGAGTTCAAGATAATTAAACCTTTACACAACCTATCATGAGACTAACCACGAGGATACTAAGGTGGTAGGAAGGGTGATAGTTTGGGGAAAATAACACAAGTTCAATTTATCCTCTTACAAAAATTTCAAATATATATATATATAAAGGCTACAAGAAAACTTCAAAGTACATTATCATCTGCTTACCACTCGACTGTTTCCCCCATCAATATCAATCTTGTTTCCGAGCAATATAAATGGAAATTTCCTGGGATTAGGAGAATTTGCCTGTGTTTCAATGAGAACATTTATCTTAATAGAATATCATCTTCATTCAAAAAACATAAGTCAAAGGATAAAAAAAGGATGTCAAATTTTGACATAAAAATGATGACGAGAATAACAATGTAAAAGAATCGAATATTATTTAAGACATTTCAATCAAGTCCTGTACTCCAGTTATACATCTTTAACAAACAAAATATCAATAATTCATCACACTGGGTAGACTCAAATCTCTTCAAATAAAAAACCACGCAACCAATACAGTGCTCTTTCATAACTGAAAATGCATTGAGGATATATTTCCTATAATCAAAACACTTTTGTCTTCTACTTTAGTTAAAACTCTACTACAGCAGTTAATATAGGATACTGACAAAAATGCATTGTTTACTAAATAAAAGGGCCAAGTGAAGAAATTGCAAAAAAAAATTATATTAAAGCTAATAAAGCAACAATAGCATCAAACTGTCAATTTCTAGAACCCACATATTCAAGAAAACATGATATTATGAATCAATCTAGCGCCCCCCCACCCCCCCCCCCCACCCCACACACACAAAAAATAAAAACAACAACAACAACCATAAAAAGATGGTTTAACAACAAGATGCACAGCATAGTCTAGAACTGGAAGCTTCATGGTGTGTGGAGGCTCCATGAGAGACATATATTGCAAACAGATGGTCAATAAAAATGACTCCAGAAATTGGAGACATGGTCCATGGATTATGCTAAAAGGAATCAGTAAATTCAAGTCAGAATCATTTTTACATTCTTTTCTGTTGACCTCTCCTTTTTTTTGTTTTTTTAACTGCATTTCAATGGCTAACAAATAAAAGGACAGGCAATAGCTAGTATATGAGCAGATATGAGGAATCATTTTTTACTTCAGTGTTGAATTTGTTGCAAGAGTTTAGAAGTATTTATTCTAGTTTTTCTGCACCGGGCAGCATATTTTGAAGCAGAAGCAGAAATTTTATTTTTATTTATTTATTTATTTTTGGTTTAGGGGTGTTGTGTTGTTGTTTGTTGGGGGGGGGGGGTTTGTTTAATGCTAGTCTAATATTTCACAATGATGGGAGAACCCATGAATAAAGAATCTCTATAAAACTGCTGTTAAATCATCAGGAAGAGTAACATTTTAAACTAGAAAGGGCATTAGAAAAATGACTCACACTAATTATAATTTATGAATATAATGACTTGCTGTAAATTTTATTTTAAATATATATAAAAGTAAATAGTGAATAGTTACAATAATCATCCATTTCAATTCATTATAATTATAAATTAGATATTAAACTCTGTGTAATATACAAAGCCAGAGAAATAAATCACACTATTTACGCTTATGAATAGTAAACGTTGCTGCAGATTTTCTAATATATAAGATATTAATGCATCCTTCACATATCTTTGAAGCTTTTTTAACATAATATCACTTAAACAAGGATTTCCTTTTCATTATTAAAAAAACCAAGGACCATTAGAAAAAAAATATAATTACAAAATTCCCCATCTGTAAACTACATGCCTTCAACCTTTCCTAACAGCTTAAGCCATTGGGAAAATTGATTGTTGACATGATACCAGTGGTACAACAGAATAGTCACAGTCAAGACTTTAATTCCTTCTGCCCTCATTTTTCTAATTAAATTAATTTCAACACAAGGTTTCCACGTGAAGGGTGTGAAGCATATATTGGTAAAATCAATCTTGGGCCTCCTCCTAAGAGTAGTAGCTTAAGTTTTTGGGAGAGGGTTAGTGACATATAGTCAAACTGGAAAAGGAACCTCAATCTCCCTGGAAATCCACAAGTGAAACTCCCACAAACAACCTATGAGCAGAACACCCAATGGAAGCAAGATGAGCAATTCTACCCCATAAAAGATGAAGTAGAATTCTCAAATCCCTTTCAGATCAAACATGAAAATCAAACAAATCATATAACCACAAGCTCCAAGCCTTTAGATTGTGACCTTACAGCATATCAACTAACTTGCATGCGATAATCTTGATCAAGATATCATGCAAGAATTTTTTATCTACAAACAAAAGCATGATAAAGATTGACAAAGTGAAAAGAATCTAGACAATTTTTCAAATGAAAGAAAATAAAATCCAGTACATGAAAGTGTAAAATAGGAATCTAAAGCAGAAGCATGACACAGATTCCAGTGTGAAAAGCATCTAAACAGCCTTTAAAATGAAAGGAGATAAAAACCAAGAGATGAAAGTGTAAAACATGAAAATTATACTTCAGCCTGGAACATCCCACTTAAGAAATATTTTATGCACTCCTGTCAAGGAAGGTCTACTTTTCATCCTTTATATGAATCCTTCCTTTTCTTCCCTATGAAATTTCCGGTCCTAAACACCAACAAGCACAAACTAGCTGATAGCCTAAGCTGCAAGATATGTAGTAGAAGCTTCACTAGAAATAATTTGATAAAACATGGGAAAGCAGAAGTAAACTAGAGAAAAGATATAACAATTTATCGACTGCCAATGCCATGACGGACATTGTTCAGGACAAAATCAAAACCACAAGTCTACAATAATAGTTATCTAGCAGAAATAAGCGATTCAACTTTAAGGCCTACCTTTTTTAAATATCATCACACAAGGAAATATGCAGAACCAAGCATGCAAATCATCCAAAGCAACAAAAATAGCAGGATAAAGGGAAAGAAGAATGACCTGTTTGAGAAACTCCTCATGCCAAGTGTCAAGGGTATCAAAAGACCTCAAAACATTAACATCATACACAAGCACACAACAATCAGCTCCTCTATAAAATGAAACTCCAAGACTTTGAAATCTTTCTTGACCAGCAGTGTCCCATATCTAACTAGAACACAAACGATGGATTGAGATGTACATAATTTTTTTAATTTCTAATAGTCTTAAAACCAAATGAAATAGAAACTGAAATACCACCGAGCTAGAAAACCTACTTGTAGAGTAACCAGTCTGTCATCAATCTGGAGTTCCTTAGTGACAAAATCAGCGCCAATTGTAGCCTTGTATTGCTGATTAAACTTCTTATGTATATATCTATTCAAGTAGTTAATCCACAGGAGCTAATTCCAAGAAGCACAAGAGTATAGAAATACGTGTAACGTGATATTAAATACACAAGTATGAACAGAAGCATAAATCGCAAAACCTTCCTATCTTGCAGGGTGAGAAGCAAATAACGGAAACTAATAAAAAAATCAAAAGAAACCAAACCAAGCAGTATATCAAGGAAATACGATGCAAAATAAGCACCAACACCAAAAACAAATTCCGAAGATACAGATATCAAAATTTAAGTAAAATATCAGACTACACAAACTCAGTACACATGACAACACCGAATAAGAAAACTTCAGACAAATCTATTAGGGAGAAGGATACTGAGTCATCAACGACGTCTTTCCCACCCTGACAATGAAGGAAGACAACAAAACCAATTTCATCATATGCTCATGAGTGAACAGATTTAAGGTGTGTTTGGAAGAGCTAAAATTTGAGAAATAAGCCCTTATTACGCAAGCCGAGAAAAAACTCCTCTCACATGCTTACCGTGAATCACGAATTATAAGTACTTATTGCCTAAAAATAAGCTCTTCCAAACCAGCACTTAAAATGAACACACACAAACACGAGCATCTAAAGCGTTGCAGAGAAACCCTAAGCACTTACCCACTGTCGCCGAGAACGATGACCTTAAGCAAGATTCGCCTCCGTAAAGACATTGGTATGGCAGAACTGAATCGAGAATCTGTGTTGAGGAAGGTAATAGCCTTCTCAGTGAAATTGTTTGCTGATTAGAAATGAACTATGCAGCTGACTATCAGTTGAAAGAGAGAAAGCAGAAAAGGGGCGCCAAGATCGATCGCTTTCTTCAGCCACAATTTTCTCTCTCTTAAAAAAAGAGCCACCAAGTGGGCACTGTACGGGACTTTTGGAGGCAAGGAGAACTCATAGATATTTTTATCAAAAAAAAAATTCATAAACATTCCCCCGTCTCACATGATCGATAGAATGCATTAGATTATGCTGTGTGTTTATCTGGAAAAGATTTTTTATCTCATTCAAAGCCTTATTTAATATAAATAAATTTTAAAAAAATCACACTAAAATCCCATTTTAAAAAAATAATATTAGAAAAATTTTATAACTGTATATTTTGTCAATGATTTATACTGTGAGCTAAATCATCCTTTTACTAGAAAAAAAAAAAAGTACAGAAGCAAGTACTTCCTCCGATCCTAAATATAGGATTTTGCACTATAAACTATGTCCTATATTTAAGACCAGAGGGAATACTAACTATCCTAAAGGTGTGTTTGGTTTGACGGGAGAGGAGAGAGGGAGGGAATGAGATGGTGGATAAATTATCTTTTTCGGTTGAAGGTATTTAAATTTTGAACGGGAACACAAAATTTAAAAGGAATAAAAGAATAAATTTTGGATGGGAACTCAAAATTTTAAAAAATAATAGAGTAAATTTTGGATTTCTTTTGTCTAAAAATATAATCCCATCAACCAAACACACCCGGAGAGATGGATAGAGATGGTAGAAACGGTGTTAAATGCTCTCAAGTCAAGCCCTTTCACATGACCTTAAATGAGTTAATAAGAAAAAATAAACAAAAGAAGGAATCAATATATGAGGAGGTTGATGTAGGTCGGAGGAGGATATGTGAGCAGTTAATGATCATTAATGGAATGAAGTTAAAATTGGTTAAGTGGGGCCGTCAGCCCAATGTTGTTGGACTGTTCACACGGGGCTTGCTTCCCAGGTGGCCACATGCTCAATAAATAGTATCATCGACATGGTTCACCATATATTAAGATCTGTGTTTGAGCTTGGAAGCAATCAACCTACAATTAATAAAACAAACAGAGAAAGAAAAAAAATGGAAGAAGGAACAAAAGAATTTGCTTAAGATTTAGATTGGACCAAAATAGTTACAAATAGTTCGTTGAGGTGATATATGGCCTCGTCCTATAAAAAAAAATACAAGTTCGAATATCAAAAAATATATTTGTTAGGAAAGATAAAGACTCTTTACACTCTAAGAGCCCGTTTGGATTAGCGGTGATAGAAGTGGTTTTTTTTCAATCTGACTTTTACAAACTTAAGATAGAATAAAAGTTAGATTGTAAATATAATTTATGTTTGAATTTACGATAATAGAAGTGACATCTTTTTTCTAAAAACAGCTGAAGGTAGCTTCTGACAGAAGCAGCTTTTTTTAGAAAAAAACCCATCTGCAAAAAATCCTTCCCAAACGGACAATTTTGCCTCCAACTGGGCTTTTTTTTTTTGGCTGTTTTTGCCTCCTAACGCTTTTCCAAACGGACTCTAAGTTTCCAAAAGAATTATACTCTTTAACCAAAAAAGAAATTGAACCAAAATTTAGGTCACAAATTTTTAACTATTAAATATGTTTTTATGTATTTTATTAAAGGGAAAATTAATCTTTTGGTCCTTTTAGTTTTGACTGACTATATTATAAAATGATTAAAACTATATGGATTGAGTTGCAGTGAGTCAAAGTTCAAAGATTGAGTTACAACCGAGTCAAAACTATAAAGACTGAGTTGCACCGAATGAAAGTGTAGGAATTGAATTACAACCGAATCAAAACTATTAAGACCAAAAGATTAATTTTCCCTTTATTATATAAAGTTGAACAATAATCAGTCATGCTTTAGATGATATAATTTGTTACAGATTTTAGGGTTAATGATCTAGAATAAAACTATTAGTCTCTATAATTTTAAAAGGATATAAATCCATAGTTATCAGTCATGCTTTAGATGTTAATTGTTCTTACGTGTCACAAGCGCCATTAATTTTGCTTAGATGGCATGATGACCGGGCAATATCACCTAGAATTAATGATATGATGTGGCTTTATTAGTTTATTTTATGTATATATGATTTTTTAAGGGGGACAAGAAAGAAACCCTAGCTAAACATAAATCGCTCAAAGACATGCAACACACACGGGCATCAAGGGTTTGAAAAGGCAAAGGGGGGGAGCTTAGGTCAAAGTGGACCCGCCAGAAATCTGAGTTGGCAGTCATTGGAGTAGAGCAAGCTCCGGCAATCTTCTGGCAACGTCCCTATCAGTTCACCAAGGTACTACTATTTTGCTCATCGATTAAAGCGGTTTAAGGTAATGTTTGCTCTTCTTCTATCTCTATGTTGCTTTAATTTGGAGAAGTAGAATGAAGTTTGCTCTTCTTCTTCTTCTTCTTCTTCTTTATTTCTCTCCATTGCTCCTATTTCTTCTCATTGAGGTGAATTTTTGTTTAAAATCGTGGCTATAGAACATGTTCGTTCTTCTTCATTTTGCTATTCTTTTGCATCGTTTTTTTTTCTTTCCATCCTATGTACTCTTAGGTGCTCTATTTTTGTTAATGGAAATTTGCACAATTGTTGCTATTGTTTTTCTCATTGTCCACACAAAATATGCTCAGGAACCTCTTTCTTATAAATATGTGGTAATTGGTTATAGTTTTTTGTCACGTCTAGTGTTGGAATTGTACCAGTAGAGGATTTGTGCTCTGTAAAAATGGCTTTGTGCTCTAAGAAGTAAGGCCTTTGGAATTCCTTTTATCTGTTTTTCTTATCTATAAGTAGGTGTTATCACATATTTATATCTCACACACACACACACACACATCTGGGGCTTTATTTATGGTGTTGGCACTGGTAGACTTGCCATCAGACTTTTATATTTCCTGTGTTCAAAACTTGCAAAACATTTCAATACTGTAATGTCTGTTGAACATTATTGTCTCTTCTAGTCATATCCTTCCAACCTATAGTTGTAGAGTGATCATTAACAAGAAAGAAAATGGTTAATAGAATTTTCTTGTTGTAAACTTAGAATCATCAGCTATGAATTTTGCAAGTAAGTGAAACGAGACAGCTTAGGACATTGGCGTGCAGTGTAATGTCCTCTAACTCATTCATCTTTGAGCAGACACGATTTAATAGCATACAACTAACAAGCTATTGCGGGAGTTTTGGATTTTCATGTTTCTTACTCTTTCAAAAATTACCTGACTAATATTTTAGTTGCCCATTTTATTGTTGCAGTAGTGATACGTGAAATATGGATTTGGAGACCGAGAGCAGTGACATTGGTGACAATAATGATTACAAGAATGGTTCAGACGGGTCTCTGTCTGATTTTGAGCATGCTATTAAAACCCGAACTGGACTGACAGGGTCGGATCAGAAACTAATGACCCAACCACTTTTTTTGTCCGGTTGATGGGCAAAACTGGAGGAGCTTGACCCGGGATAACTTGGATTTGGGGCCTCTCACTACAAAAAAAACATGATTTAGTAGCGGTTAAAAATGGTTATCCGTAGCAGTTTTAACCACTACAAATAATATTAGTAGCGGTTCATAAAATCGTTCTTAAATCGTATGTTGCAAGCGAATTTATAGTGGTTATTTAAAACCACTACTCAAGCAAAATAACCGCTACTTTCTTTGTAGCGGTTTTATCCCACCGCTACAACATCGCCATAAGCAATAATCGTTTTCTAGAATATTTGTAACCGCAACAAATATCAAAACATAAAATTTTCAAGGCGGGAAATGAAAAATAAAAATTTTGCTTATTTTGTAACGGTTCATGAACCGCTACTAATATGAATTTTCTTTAGTAGCGGTTATATAACCGCTACTAATTTCATCCAAATTCAAAATTCGCGCCAAAAAATTAATTTCTGTTTGAAAAAGGCGCGTTAATTAGAAACCGCTAAAAAAATTAAGTAAACTTTTTTAAAAAAATACAATCATTTTTTTTCAGTTTTTTTATATTAAATTAAATAATTTATTTTTTTAGTAGTTTAGCTAATTTAATTAGCTTATTATTCAATAGTTTAGCTCATTTATAAATTAAAAGGAATAATTTAATTTAGTTGGATAAGTATAAAGATTTTATTGATAATATTATTAAGGATAAGTAGGTAACAAGGAACTATTATGTTGTCTACTACAATGTGATTGTGTCTAAAAATTAGGTGAAAATGAGATAAAGCCACTACTACAGAACATAGATACAACTACCCTAAAGGACGTCCCTTTTTAAAAAAGGAACGTCCAAAATATGGTCAGGTTCAAATTATGCAGATTGGCGCGTCTGGAAGACCTTTAAAAGTCAAAGAAAACAAAGCCTTTAGACGTCCCCAGCTCAGGTGGGGACGTCTAAAGATACCTTTAGACGTCCCCAGCTCAGCCGGGGACTTCTAAATGTTATCTTTAGACGTCCCCAGCTCAGCCGGGGACGTCTAAAGGCTTTCTTTAGACGTCCCCAGCACAGCTGGGGATGTTGAAGACACTCACATGCACCAGAATTGACTTGACCGGTGCATGTGAGGATGTCAGACCCATAGCTACTCCCCTGCCATCTATCTCTCCTCCTCCCACTTTACTCATTCACTCCCATCTCCGTCCCCATCTGCACTCATTTTTTTCCTTCTTTCTCCGTCCCCATTCACTCTCCCCTGCTGCACCTCCTCCCAAATTCATCACTCCATCCCCATTGATCGGTCTCCTCTCCCTTTCTTGGTTTTTTAATTTCTTTCTCCAACAAAGCTTCACCACTTCCGTCACCAGGCCACCTTCTTTGCTCTGGGTTTGCAGAGTGTTTTCCCCATTGGATCTCCTCTCCACCACCGTCGGCCTCCTCCAAAGCTTCACCACTTTTCAGGTTAGCATTTTCTGTTTGATTATTCTTTACTTTTTGGCTGATATTTGTTTCATTTATTCATAAAAAGCAATCTTTTTGGGATATTCAATATATTCTATAGTTCCTTACCATGTCAATTTCCAATGCTTGGTCATTGAGATTCATGGGCAATACAGATTAATATTTAAAGATATATATTACCTCCCCCTTTCTCCTCATAAACAAATAAAAATGGTTGAAGATTCATGGGCACTCTGTTTATTAAAACGCCTGTGATCTTATTCTTTTTTATTATTCTTTTTATTATTCTTTTCATGGGCACTCTCCTCATAAACGTTTTATTATTCTTTTTATTATTAGTTTTTTTATTATTGAATAAGAGTTCTTTTTTTTATATTTTTAGTATAGTATAATTTTAGTATTAGTTAGAGGTTTATTTTATTACTCTGTTTATGCTTTTTGATTAGGTTGATGATGGTAACTATTAGGTTTATTATGTGGAGGTTTATTAGGTGGATAGTTATTAGGATAGTATTGGATTTGTTTATTAATTTTATAATTTTAGTTATATATATCATTATAGTCTATGTTGAAAAGAATTTGGCACATGAAAATGCTTTTAATTAGTAGGGAAAGGAAAAGAAATGAGAAAAGAATAAAGAATAAAAAGAAACTAAAAAATAATAATAATAATAATAATAATCTTGTAGACACACACATTAATTTTTTTTTTTTTTTGCCATAAGACACACACACTAATATATATATTTAGTGCTAGAATTAGGCAATCTTATTGTAACTCAGTGTACGTAGACATTAATATAAGAAATTCGCGTACTTGCATTTTTTTTTTTTTACAATTTTTCATTAAATAGATTTTAAATAGATTGAATAGAAAATAAAAATTTAACATGACATGTGCTGTTCCAAAATGAATAGGACTGCAATAAAAGAAGAAACATCTATAATCTTAATGTAACTTAGTGCTAGAATTTGGTAGAAATTAATCTAGACATTAATATATATACTTAGTGTAGACACACACATAAATAATCATGTTGTAACTTAGTGCTAGAATTTGCTTGATATCATTGACTCCTGGAGTGTGAATTAATTGTTCGAGTTCCACTTTAATTTGTTATTTTGATTTTGGGATGTCTCAATTTTAAGGGGAAATGCTGTCAAAATTTTGAAAAACAAAATAGTAAATGGCATTCCTAGTGTTGACAATTATTCTTAACTTGAGTGTAAATGGGAATGACGTAGGTGGTAATAAAATGGATCATAGTTGGATGAATGCTTTGAGAACAAGTGAAGAATATGAGAATGTGGTTGAAGAGTTTATTGAATATGCTAGAAGGAATGCTCCAGCCAGAAATGGCATGTATTTTTGTCCTTGTGTCAATTGTTTAAATGAGAGAAGACGGGATGTTGAAGTTATAAGGGATCACCTACTTTGTGATGGAATAAATCTTCGATATACAAGGTGGATATGGTATGGTGAGGAAGTAACTGATTGTCCGTCGCACAAGAAGGAAGCTGTGGATGTCATAGATGAAGATACAATGGAGAGAATGATTCATGATGTTGAGGTAGAATCCTTTGCGCAGTCGCATGAATATGACAGCCTGCGGAGTGATGCAGAGACACCGTTGTACCCAGGGAGTAAATACACACGGCTGACAGGAACATTACATTTGGTGAACTTAAAAGCAACTTGTGGGTGGACCAATAGTAGTTTCACATTGCTGCTTGAACTGTTGTGTGATATGTTTCCAGACGATAATGTGCTTCCAAATCGTATGTATGAGGCAAAAAAAATCCTATCTACGATGGGTATGGAGTACAAAAAGCTTCACGCTTGCCCTAATGACTGTGTACTGTACAGAAATGAGTATGAAGGTCTGAGTGAGTGCCCTAAGTGTCAAATTGCACGATACAAAGTGAGGAAAAATGGCGGTTGTGGTGATGCGACAACTAAAAGGCAACCTATAAAGGTTCTGTGGTATCTTCCAATAATACCGCGCTTTAAGCGTTTGTTTGGGACTGCAAAAAAAGCGAAGAAGTTCAGATGGCATTCGGATGATAGAATATCCGACGAAAAATATCTTCGGCACCTGGCTGACTCTCCACAGTGGAAGAAAATAGATGAAATGTTCCCTGAATTTGGCAGCGAGCCAAGAAACCTTCGGCTTGGGCTTTGTACAGATGGCATCAATCCGTATGGAACTCTTAATAGCACACACAGTGCGTGGCCAGTACTCCTTGTAATATACAACTTGCCTCCCTGGCTTTGTATGAAACGCAAGTATGTGATGTTTTCTATGATGATTTCTGGACCAAAACAGCCAGGAAACGATATCTATGTCTACTTGGCGCCTTTGATTGAGGACTTGAAGAAGTTGTGGGTGGAAGGCGTAGATGTGTTTGATGCATATAAGAATGAGTCCTTCAAGCTACGTGCAATGATTTTCACCACGATAAATGACTTCCCTGCGTACGGGAACCTCTCAAGGTACAGTGTGAAGGGGAATAAAGCATGTCCGATATGTGAAGCAGACACTCACTTCCACCAACTTAAACATAGAAGAAAAACGGTCTACCTTGGTCACAGGAGGTTCCTTCCTAGGTTCCACCCGTATCGTAGGTTAAGAAAGCATTTTAACGGCTTGCCGGAGCATGGAATGGCTCCAAAGGCATTAACCGGAGAGGAAGTTTACAGTCGGGTTGAACGTATCAATGTCTTACTCGGTAAGAATCAGAAGACTTCGGGTGAGAAGAACATATGGAAGAAAGATCAATTTTCTTTGATCTTCCATATTGGCGTAGTCTTGACGTGAGACACAGTATTGATGTAATGCACGTGGAGAAAAACGTTTGTGATAGCCTTGTCAGTACGCTTTTGCACATTCCAGGGAAGACCAAGGATGGGATTAGTGCGAGACTAGACCTTGTTGATATGGGAATAAGAGAACGGTTACATCCACAGCTAAGAGATTATGGTAGGAGGGCATACATGGAGCCAGCAGCGCATACACTATCAAAAGCGGAGAAACGAAGTTTGTGTGGGTGTTTGCATGAAATTAAGGTACCACAAGGATATTCTTCGAATGTGAGAAGGTGTGTGTCAATGGACGATTTGAAGTTAGTAGGAATGAAGTCCAATGATTATCATGTGTTGATGCAACAACTGTTACCAGTAGCTATTAGAGGTATTATGAAAGATGAAGTTCGAAGCACTGTGACGAGATTGTGTGTTTTCTTTAATGCTATCTGTAACAAAGTCATTGACACTGAAAAGCTGGATGAACTGGAAGCTGAGGGTTATATCATATTGTCCCAATTAGAGATGCACTTCCCTCCTTCATTTTTTGATATAATGGTGTATTTGATAGTTTATTTGGTAAGGGAGGTAAGGCTCTGCGGTCCATTTTACCTGAGGTGGATGTACCCTTTCGAGCGATACATGAAGATCTTAAAAGGGTACTCTAAAAATCCCTATCGACCAGAAGCCTCAATAGTTGAAAGGTATGTTGTTGAAGAGGCTATGGACTTCTACAGCGATTATCTATCAGGGAAGAAGGAGCAATCTCGACATGAAGAGGGGAGGAGCAAGGGAACACGAGGACTGAAAGTGAAGACTATGCCTCATGAAGAGGTGTTGCAAGCACACCTTTATATCCTGAATAACATGGCAGAAGTTCAACCGTACATAGACGAACACAGAAAGAGATTGAAGAAGCTGAATCCGAGGAAGAATGACATGCAGATTATTATTGAGCAAAACAAGACATTCATTCAGTGGTTTGAGGAAAAGGTTTTGCATGAGACCGGTGTGTCTGGGACAATAGAGTGGCTAGCCTGGGGGCCTTCGTTTCAGATCATTACTTGGAGCGGTTATGATATAAACGGGTATTCTTTCTACACAAAAGATCAAGATGACCGAAGTACCATGCAAATAGTGGGGTGATGGTAGAAGCTGAAGCCATGCACTTTTCCAGTTCGAAAGATAAAAACCCCATATTAGCATCCATGGCCTATTATGGAGTGATAGAAGAAATATGGGAAATCACTTACAACAAGTTCAAAGTAGCTTTATTCAAATGTAAGTGGGTTAGCAATAATGCTGTGGTAATAGATCAACAATTTGGATTTGTCTCAGTTGATCTTGAAAGAGTAGGTTATAGGGATGAGCCCTTCATTCTAGCAAGCCAGGCGAAACAAGTGTTTTATGTCACAGATCCCGCAAATAAAAAAATTTCCATTGTGCTTCAAAGTAAAAAACAGAAGCATGGTGATCCGACCTTCAACCTTGATGACACACCACCTTTCACAATTAATCCACCTACAACAAGTGAAGTAGAATTGGTAGATGATGAAGAATATGCTGTAAGAAATGATCATGGTGAAGGAATATGGGAAACAATCTAGAGTAAGAGCTTAACTTAGAAAATAGTAATGTGTGGTGTTTGTTTTATAACTAGTTAGTTTATTCATTTACTTACAATTTATTCACCTATCTGACAATGATTTTTGTGCTTACAGGAATATGGACAATTCTGGTGACTCACAAAGTGATAGGGACAATGAAGTGAATAGGCGTGAACCTGATGCGGTCCCTGAACCGGTTGCGAGAAGAAGGGTTAGAGGCAGTACAAAAATGCCTGCATTGGTAGCACGTCATCACCATCAACAGGAGAGGTTGCATATTGACTTTGATCAAAATATGAAACCAATTGGTCCGGAAAAAGACCATTTCATTAGCTACGTAGGTTTTTTGGCTCGAAGCAAAGTTCGCATTACCTATGATAATTGGAAGTTGGTTCCACCAAAAACCAAAGACTTGATTTGGCAACAACTTTTAGTATATAAGTTTCAATACATCTGCATTATATCTTTATTCCTATCGCTTCAAATATAATTAACGTATGTTTTTACCTTGCAGCAAACCTATGATGTCCCTGACACCACGGAGATGTACAAGGAGTGGATGACGGAGGTTCGTCTATGATGGAAAGATTTCAAGAACAGGCTCACACAAGATTACATTCGAGGGGACATGAGGGGTCAGGATCCATGTCATGAGTATCCATTTTTGTCTCCAGAGGACTGGAGGTTGTTTATGGCATCACGAAATGATCCAAACTTTTTGGTAAGATTTCTGTAATCATAGTGTTTTATTTGAATATAGTTGACATTATTGATTCGGTGTTCGTTGTTTTCCTTTAAAAGGCATTAAGTGCAGCAAATGCAGAGAGGCAAGCAGCTAATAACTATCAACATTGCATGTCTTGTGGTGGTTATCGGAAGCTTGAGCGAAAGATGATGGCAGAAGAGTTGGAGAAATTGAAGGAAGCAGCCACATCAGATCCTACCATTGTGGTCCAGCCCCCGCCACCTCCACCACGTCACAAAAAATGGAAAGCAGGGAGGCTTAAGGGTGGGAAGTACGTAAATCCGACTGTTGCTGAGGTTGCCACAAGAATTGTAAGTAGTTAGAGCATAAGTACAAACTTATTTTTTCATATTGGGAGTGCTTACGATAACTTTTATGCTGCAGGATGAACTGGAAGATCATAGTAGCCAAGGTTCGTTCACTCCAAGTGGACGAATGGACATCTTGTCAACGGCGATTGGGAAGCCAGATCACCCTGGTCATGTTCGAGGGGAGGCAGTGGGAGTTCGTGTCACGAAGTATTTTGGCCAAGCCTCACATCCTTATTCGTCACAAGTTGAACCCAGTAGGGAGCTTGTGGCCAAGATTCGTCAGGAAGTCTCACAAGAGCTCGAGGCCAACCTTCGCGACAAGCTCCGACAAGAGCTGTTGCCAGAGCTACGTCTTGAGCTGATGCCTGAGCTACGAGCTGAAATGCAGAAGATGTTTGAATTGCAGATGGCAACTACCGAGCGTAGAACCCATTCATCCCCGGCCTTCCACAGCACCAAAGGAAGTTACAACCCGGCGGAGGAACCACTTGGCGACCCTTCTCCTACTCCAGCGCAGGGAGAACCTGCCATCCTCTCTTTGGATGCCCCAGTGCTGCGTGTAGTTGCAGATGCTCTCGTTCACACAGAAGCTACTACCCACTATCATCAGCAAATTCCACAGCATTTGCGTAGGGTGACTGTGACGTGTGTTCGAGTGGGGGAAGATGGTACAGCCATCCCTATTCCTGATGACGAGGTTGCCACGATAGTTCAGGCGAGAGGATCTTTCATCCTTTGGCCTGTACATCTTATTGGCTTGTTACCACCAACACCTCCAATGGTATGGAACTACCTCACTTTTACTTGAGATGTGTTGACATCCTACTAACAGTATGTGTTTTTATGTTCTAAAAGAACGAGCAGGAAGCAGAGAAATGGCCCTTCTTAGCACGACTGCAGCATATCTATAAAGGCATTCGCCAGATTGATTTGCATATGCCTACAGGGATTGTGTGCCAGGAAATAGAGTATCACTTCACAATTGATAAACAAGATCTTAAACAGTTCATGAAGTTCGAGGAGCTAGATGTTGGATGGGGCAAATTTGCAATCCTGTAAGTTTTTTATTTCCCATTTTTTGATTCATTTAGTTAAGTTGATTTTAACTAGCTAATACATTCATCATTTTAATTCTATTATAGCTCCTTCCGTCGTATTTGCATTGACTCTCAGAAAGTTGATTTATATGGATTCTTGTCTCCTGCACATACGACAAGGGTTGGGAATACATTGAAAAGAAGGACAAACTATGTGGGCTTCACATTGGAAAATGACGACTATCGTTGTTATCTAGCACCGATTGTTCAAGGGTACGCATTTTAATTTTGTGTATTTGAGATTTTTAATAAATAATTGCCTTGCCATCTAACTTCTTTTTAATCTGTATATGTTGTGATAGTTATCACTGGAGTTTGTGTGTTGTTTGTCCTCGGTCCCACGTTGTTTACTGGTTTGATTCCTTAAATAAAAGACCAGACAAAGAAACTAAAAGCGTCTTCAACACGTAAGTTATTTTTTTGTATTTCATTGGTTCTTGATTCTTGACTTAATGAATTATTCTAATTTATGTTGATTTTCATTTTAATGATAGGGCATGCACGACGTATCGAGCGCTTGGCGGGCCACGCGAACGTAGAGGTGGCAAAGATCTGAGATGGTTGTTTCCAAAGGTACGTAGTTTCAAATCAAGTTCTTTTGATTGACGGTCGTTTTAGATATGCCTTTATTGATTTTAACCATTTGCTTTTGATTTATAGTGCCCTTGACAACCTAGCGGCTGGGAATGTGGATATTATGTCTTGCTTTATATGTTTAACATCATTCAGAGTGGCATTACGATAGATTTTGAACAAGTAATCGCTTCTTCATTCTCAGAGGATAATATTCTTGGTGTTGTCATTCAATGGCAATTCATTCACTTCATTCATTATTTCATCTAAGCTTATTTTCTAATTTACAGATTTTTGACAATGAAGATGCCTACTCATATGAAGACTTAAATATGATCAGAGACTTTTTGGCTGGACATCTTCTTCAACGTATACCAGAAGAGTAAAGTCTTTAGTAGTTTGTGTAGGACATACTTTTGTGGTAGTACATATAATTAGCGTTATTGTTGTTGGATATGGATTGGATTTAGTCTTGGTTATTGTACAAACTAGGGACTTGGATATAGATTGCTGTGTAGTTTGTATGGTTTGAAAGTTTGTGTGGCATGTAGAAGCCTTGGGTTGATCACTGTGTTTGTTGTTGTTTCCATTCTGCTGAACTGCTGTTGTTTTATTCTGTTGTTGGAATCCTATTTCTGCAGTTTACATTTCCAGACAGTGCAATATATATAAAATGTCCATTTAAAAAAAAACTTTCAACGTCCTTAATAAAAAAAGGGACGTGGATAGTACTGCTGGCGACACTTTAGACGTCCCCAGTTGAAACTGGGGACGTCTAAAGTCTGCCTTCCACGTCCCCTGTTTTACGGATGTTACTGACGTTTTTTTCTACGACCCTCACATAGACGTCCCTCTGTTTTCAGACGTTAAAAGGCCAAAAAAAGGGACGTTAAAACCCTTTTTTCTAGTAGTGAGCTCTGAAATATCTACAAAAAAAATGGTGAGAATAAATTTTATGCTAAGGAAAGAAGTATTGAAATAAAAAATTTAAAAACTTGTTAACATATTTGATCGCATTGTTAAGCTCCTCAACTCATACAAAAAAATTTGTAAATGAGAGAAAATGAAATAGGGGTAATTAAGGTGAAAAGAAATGGGGGAGCGTTTGAAATGAAATGTGGTGGGGGTATTTATAAGGATCCGCGTAGCATTTGTAGTGGTTAATGTATCCATTTTGTAGCGATTTATAATTAGTAGCGTTTATTTTTATTTTTGCAGCGGTTTAAGAACCACTACAAATATTATTTTAATTTTTTAAATATTTTTTCAATAATTTTTTTTAAATATTTTTTTAAAGACAAAAAACATAATTTGAATTTGATCACTCATCCTCACCATCCCTATAGAAATTATGTAGAAAAATTGTTGTTAGCGATGTATTATTTTGTTTTAAAAATTTAATTTAAATGATGTGAACTTAAAAAAATGCACCGCAGTAGAGGTAAATTGTCATCGCCTTCAAGGAAAAAGTTTTTAAAATTGGCGGGCTGAAATGGCTTACTCTCGTAGACGATATTATCGCCTTCACCCATGTCGTAAAGGTCTCATGGCTTTAAATGAACGACCATGTGCCAATCCCTGTGCCTCTCATCCTTGACATAATAAACTTGTTATGCCTCTAAAGCAAGAATATACGGCTCATCGTCTTAAGAAATACCAATATGAATTGGCCGTGAGAAATTGACTAATGTGATTCCTAAGTCGTCAGTTGTCAGTCCCCGAGAAGTAGTGGTTTTTGCCCACAAACACTTAAACAGTGTCATGGTGAAACGGCATTGATAATTAAGTTTGACCACATCAAGAAGCTTTCCATAGTAAGAGACGCCTCCAAATTGCATGTTGGCATTACTGCTGCCTGCATAACTCCTTGTCCTAAATATGCCATAAACATCCGAATTTTGAGTTTGCAATCCTTGATCCCGTGAAGCCGTGCAAAACTTGAAACCATTAACATTGTATGCTGTAAACCTTTTTGCATGATCAAGAGGGCCGATTGCAAGAGCTCTGAAATCTGGTGAGTGTGGGTTGTGGTCATTTAGTATTCTGAGTGCAAACCAGCTCGGGAATTCTCTGTGGACCTTTTTGTCAACTTCCAAGGATGTTTGTGTACGGATCCTAACTTGACGCTTAACATGACTTCTGAATTCCCTGCAATTAATCATGGAAAGGCGATAGTGAAATGAAAGTGAAAATGGTTACGAAAGATATAGAATAACATGTGAGTGTACAATTCTTACTGTATGAAAAGTTCAACTTGAGTGCAATTAATCAAGACATGTCTATGTACTTGCAACCTCTCAGTTGCCGTTAGTTTGAAGTTCTCAGTTCCTCCAACTGGTTTACCAACACGAGGGATAAATTCTCCTGATGTTGGCGCAGGTTCAGGATAATCATCAACACGAGGTGAGGGTTGAAAGCCGTCTCAAGGTCATTAAAGTACCTTGAACAAAAATACAGCACCTCATCCCCTATATAGCCTTCAGCTATAGAACCTTCTGGCCACGCCTTATTCCTTACGTAAGATTTTAATTTCCCAAGAAACCTATGAAGTAAAGAAGAGAAAATTGATACTAAATGCTGAAAAGGACGACTAGCAAACATAATAACTAACAATGAAGCACATATTTAAAATGAGTACCTCTCAATTAGATACATCATTCTATATTTTACTGGGCCAACGAGCTTTGTTTCATGAACGATGTGGACTGTAAGGTGAACCATCACAGTGAAAAATGACGGAGGAAAGGTTATCTCCAAATGATAAAGCGTAAGAATGATTTTGGACTGCAGCTGATCAAGCTCCTTAATGATCAAAACCTTAGAACACAACTTCCGAAAGATAGAACAAAGTTCCACCAAAACGATGGACACATCGGGAGGAAGTGCATTCTTTATAGCCAGAGGGAGTAACTGTTGCATAAGAACATGTGAGTCATGACTCTTCAGGCAGCAACCTTTCGAGCCTGCAAGTCAACAGATCGAGAAATGTTGCTTGAATGCCCATCAGGAACTTTTAATTTCTTCAACGTCGTGAGGAAGAATTCCTTGTTCGGTTTTGTGAGGGTAAACTTTGCCGGCTAAAATTTGTCATGCTTATCTGGCCAAGCGTCTTTACGAACTCCCATGGCGCATAAATCTTTCCTCGCTTGAAGTTGATCTTTTGTCTTTCCGGGTTCGTTAAGCAATGTATATAGCACATTATCGCAAACATTTTTTTCAATGTGCATGACATCAAGACTGTGGCGAAGTAAATTAGATTTCCAATATGGAAGAGTGAATAAAATACTTATCTTCTTCCATTGCTGAGGCGCTGAAGTCCTGCACGTCTTTTCACGAGCTTGTGCTAAATTTTCACTTTTCCGAACTCGAACTCAACATTTTCAAGTTGCTGTAAGATTTTTGTACCGGACAAAGTCTAAGGTGGTCCTCTTTTTTCTGGTTTCCCATTGAAGCAATTCTGCTGTAATCTGAACTTGTGCCTTCCATCGAAAAACCTCCGATGGCCCATGAAGAACGACTTTCAGCTATGGGGAAGGCGTACTGCGTCAGAGTCAAAATTAAAAGCTGGACACGCCGACCTAATATGCACATTCCAACCAGATAATGTGCCAAGGCCAGGAAAGTCACTAATTGTCCACATCAAGGCTATACAAAAGTTGAACAATGTCTTCCCGTAAGTGTCGTATGTCTCGATGCCGACATTCCATAGGTCAAGTAATTCCGCAATAAGCGGTTGGAGATACACATTGATGTCATTACCCGGTGCCTTTTTGCCTGGAATAATCATAGACATAATAAAGGAGCTTTGTTTCATACACATCTAGGGCGGCAAGTTATAGAGAACTAAGACTACAAGCCAAATACTGTAACTTGTGCTAAGATTCCCAAATGGATTGAAACCTTCGGTCGCCAAAGCAAGCCTAAAATTTCTAGGGTCAGCCACAAAAAATGGAAAGTCATTGTCAAATGTTTTCCAGGCGTCGGCATCCCGGGGATGTCTTAATTTACCGTCTTCATTCTTATCAACGTTATACCACCTCATGTGCTCCACCGTTTTAGACGACATAAATAATCTTTGTAGGCGAGGTTTCAAAGGGAAGTACCTGAGAATCTTTGCAGGTTTCTTCTTCTACTTTTTCCCCTTCCGAATTGTCTTGTACCTCGATGTGTGGCATCTCTTATAAGTCTCCCTGCTGGAATCGTCTCCCCAATACAGCATACAATCGTTGGGGCTAGAGCCGGGAATACGGGCCGGCCGTCCCTACAGGGCCGACCTTTCATGGGCTCGGGCCGGCCCGTTTAAGCCCATTTGCTAAAAAGTACAATATTTTTTTAGGCCATCAGCCCTACAGGGCTGGCCCTTCACGGGCTCGGGCCTAAACGGGCTTAAACTCATTTTAATTCAAAATAATTTCTTTTTCAAGTTTTACAATTTATTTATTATTTTGCTTTAAATTGAGATACATTATTTTTAAAACTCATAATTTTTAGTTAAAATAATCATCTAATGTCCAAATTAGCCTATTTTTTAAAGTTTAAATTAATAAATCATTGTAGAAAATAAAATAAATCAAACCAATTAATAAGTGTTTGCCTGTTATTAATACTATATTAGATACTTAGGTGTCTCTCATATTGATAATTTGATATAATGATATTATATTTATTAATTTATTTTAAAAAAATATTAAACGGGCCTAAAAGGGCCGGCCCTTTTAGGCTCGCTTCTCTTTTTAGCCTCTAAATCATAAGCCCGACCCTTGAAGGGCTCGGGCCTAAACGGGCCGGCCCGATGGGCTCGACCCGAATTCCCGGCTCTAGTTGGGGCATGCATCAATCTTTTAATAGTTCAACCCCAACCTGTTGATAATCTTCTTGGCCTCGTAGAACGTTGTGGGAATCTCAGTGTCGGGGAATGCATCTTGTAATAATTTGAGCAACATCGACATTCCCTTATCTGTGATTTCACATAAGCACTTGATTGATACAACTTGATCAAGAAAGATAATTTAGAGTATTTTTGACAACCTTGATATAAAGGACGATCTGCTTCATCCATCAAGCTGAAAAAATCCCAAGCTGCTTTATTTCTTATGAACACCGGCTCAGAACCTTACACTTCTTCGTTGAAGTTGTCGCCTTGAAATCCAAAAGCATCACGCACAGGATCATTAACTGGATCATCGGCCTCTAGTTGAACTCTTACTTGTGAACTTCAAGGAAAAGCATCATCATATCTCATACCGGCCTTCTCACTATAAACTGCCCAGAACGTATAGTCTTCCGGGAAAGGCTTCACAAGCAAATGTTTCTTAACAACTTGTCGTGCATGCCACTTCTTAAACTTGCAACTCCGACACGGACAAACGATCTTACCATTACAACTGACGTGAGTGAATGCGAAATCCAAGAAATTGTTTAAGCCGAACAAATATTCTGGAGAATTGCGTGGCAACCTGATCCATGATTTATCCATAGCTACTTGTGAGAGAGAAGAAAGTATAATGAAAAAGATGAATGAATATAGAATCACGAATGCCTGGAAGCTTATATAAATGAGTTTACAACGTCTAACATTTTGTAGCAGTTATAAAACCTCTACATTAACCGCTACTGAATTGAACATTAGTAGCGGTTATATGAGTATAACCGCTACTAAATTAGAGACCGTTGGCACATTAAGAAAAATTTATTTCAAATTTGTAGCAGTTTAATTAGTGTAACCGCTACTAAAATTTATTTTTAGCAGTTATACTTCATTAACCGCTACAAATTTCCAGCTTGAAGAAATTCAAATATCAAAATTATTTTGCATCTTGTAGCGGTTAAAAAGCAATAAACCACTACAAATTTTCAAGCATTTAGCAGCGGTTGAAGAAAAATAGCTACTAAACACGGATCCCTATCTGTTGCGGTTATTACTGTAACCGCTACAAATACTCAAACGTTTGAATTTGAATTTCCCTCCCATCGTGTTTTTTTCCCAACGGTCCTTAACATTTGTAGCGGTTTTATCCCTATAACCGCTACAAAATCACAAATATTTGTAGCGGTTTTTATAATTTAACCGCTACAATTTGAATTGTATTTGTGGAGGTTATTCAGTAAAACCACTACAAGTATAACTTAAATTTTTCTTTTTTGGTTGTGATTAGTTTTAGAAATATAAATGTAACGTTAGATAAATGCAACAAGAATTTAATAAGGATCTGAAGATATAAATATAACTATTTTAAACGCAACAAGAATTTAAATTTTGAAAATGAATATCGTAAATATAACTATAAATATTTACAAAAGTTATGAAAAAGGTCTGAAAATGAATGTCCTAACTATAACTATAACTAAATGTCCTAAACTAACTAGCAGGAGGCTGATCATCTAGTCCTCCCTCTGAGGGGGCTCCCTTAGGTGCAGCAGTATCAGGGGTGCGGGGCAGACTGAACAGCACCATCATCATCAACAGGAGGAGGAGGAGAAGGCTGGACGATGAACCGATGGCCAGGGGGAACCTCTGGATGCGCCTCGTCCGGGAACAGGTGACTCCACGATCGCTCGAGCATGTAGTTCGTGATTTTGTGCCACTGCGCATGCTGAGCGTAGTACAAATCGGCCTGCTGCTAGATCTGCTGCATAGCTGCTGCTACTGAGCCACTGCAGCCTGTGTCCTCGCCAAATCTGACCGCAACTCCTCAACAGACTCGTCCCTTGGACGTCTAACCCCAAACATCTGTGCTCTAGAGCTGCCAGCCTTAGAGGCAACACTCCTGCCGTAGACCATGCTAGGTATGGCGCCTATCCCTAGCCCCTGCACGTGCCGGGGTGCTCAGCCTGACCTAGACCCTCCTTCAAAGGTGTCGTAGGATCCACAGACCCCTGTGACTCTTGGGCTTGGGTCTCTCGCAGCTTAGCCTACGACTGCTGCATCCGTGCCTTCCATTTTATGAAACACTTAATTATAAATATAGTCAGTTTAATTTTATAAGCAATATAAGAATAAATTAATTTACAATGGCCGCCTCTACTTGCAGAGAGGTTGAAGTCCCGCCACGGTGTCTATGCGTGATAGTAAATAACTCCCCGTAGTCCATCTGACTGTTCTCTGCCTGTGCCTTCTTCTCCTAAAAATATTACAAAATTACAAAAATTAAATTAGGATAATGAACAACAATATACTAAATTTATAATATGAAATAAACAACTAAAAGTAATTGATAACAAGAAAACTTACCAGCTCGCTATAAGTCACAGCAAAGGTCTTTGATCCTACCGTGTGGTGGAACGTCTGCTGCCCTCGGCACCTTGTGTTCCTCTGAGAGAGCGCCTGGGAAAAAATAATATTAAATGTATTAAATTCATAAAAATAATTGAATTATAATTATAATTATAATTATAAATACATTACCTGCCCCTCAGCGCTCCTCCTGTACTGGAAGAAACTCACCCAGTCATTAGGCGAGACGCCGTCCGGGACATTCTCGAGCAGCTGATGCAGATGAATCATCCCATCCTTATTCATATTGTGGAAGAGACGATTCCTCCTGTTCCTCCAGCTGTCGCCTATTGTCATCAGTGTGTACTTCTTTCGGCTGTCCTGGACGGCAAACCTAAGCTGTATAACACAATTGAATAAAAATTAATTAAATATAACTAATTACAAATAAGAAAATTAATAAATATTAATTAAATAAATTTAATTACAGAAAATATAATATAATTAAATATTATTACTTACACGCAGCACCTCGTCCCACGCCTAGTCCTTCGGCCCCTTCTGTACGTTCTTCCACGTCCTGAAGTGAAGGGGGAACCGCATCCAATTCGAGCCAAGCTCGTTCAGGAAGCGGTTGAACAGGTGACCCCTATTGTCGATGGGCTGGTTCGTGTCTTCATTCCACGGAACTACGACGCTTAGTGTCCGGTCCAAACTATTCAGATCGGCCACATCTAGCCTCCTAGTGGACACGTTCCCCTGCTCATTGCACAATTATCGCATGTTAGATAAATTGCAATTCAAATTCTACATTTCGAATTTAAAGTTGTTTCATCTTCTATTTTTTATTTTTGATCTTGTATATCTAGATAAATAGTTATCTATAAAATCAAAAATCAAAATAAAATAATAAAATAATATAAAAAACTAAAAATAATCAATATTTATAATTAATAAAAAATATTTATATATATAATAATAATCTAATAAAAAATATATACGCTAAAAAGTATATACAAATATATACAACAGTATCCAATAGTATCTTTATATTGTATTTAAATATTTAATTTATTAAATAAAAAAATATATTTACCTTAGACCTACACCTCAAATCCAGTAAAGCGAGAAGAAGACCGTCGAGGGTGGTTCTACTCTCACGCCTCATCCTCATCGAGGAACTGCTCTATCTCACTTATCCCAATCGGGATTTCAAAGTCCTCGTTCGCGTCATAGTCATCGACGCTGATATCTCCCTCCCCTACAGCATTGCCTCTAGTGCAGCCGTCTCCTGTGGAATCGTCTGCGGTCGCTATGGTAGGGTCAACTCCTGTGGCTACTGTGGGGGGGATGGGCTAAAATGGCGCGGTCTGTAACCCCCTTCAAGATTAAGGCCGAGATTAGTTCGTAAAAACGTAATTAATGTGGAATTAGAGACCGTAATAGATTTTGGGACTTAAACGAAGTCAAACTTCCCAAAATCAGGGCTTACAAAAACTTTTACAAAACATGTTCATGACGGTCTCATATTCACATTTCAATACTAAATGGCCTGTACAAGTTGATTTCATTCACAAATATCAGAGTATAAACAAATTCCCGACACTCTCGGGTTCCATTCATTAAATAAGGGATTTACAAAGGCACAAAGCCCACAATTCGATACCCTTAACTTGGGGATTACACAAAACTATACTACAATCCCAATATACACAATTGTTTCCCAAAAATATCCAAAAGATATACATATATGATAACCAATAAAACCAAATATACTTCTAAACCGGAGCACTATCCGCTCTTCGTCGACCGCTTCCCCTTTGATCCTTCTGCCCTGTCTAAAACATGGTTTTTTGGGAGAGTGAGATTCTAAGGAATCCCCGTAGTAACAAATCAATCATATAATGTACAATAATAGTGCATGTAAGCAAATCATTAACCACAACAAGCAACTACAACGGCAATTACAACGGCAATGGTTAGTATGACACCTGTCATCCCTTACGATTGCTCACGTTGCATTGCATCACAGCAATCCACACAATACATTTCACCACAGCTGGGATTCATATAATACATTTCATACACAAGCCATACAGGCAAGACACACACAGCCCACGGCTGGATTCACAAACGCCGCCCCACGGGTCGGATTCACAATATCCATGTCGATTACGACGGCAGTTCAACGGCCGACCTAGAGATGACCACCGTCAATCCCTACACGGCTCACGCTGACCTGCTCACGCCGTAATGGACCATAGCACACATTTCACAAATTCAACGATTAGTTATGCATGCCAAAACATCATACAAGATATGAGAGAAAAGTCACTACCTTGATCCTTCCGTGCGTGTCCTAGCGCCGGTCTCTCCCGAGGAAGGAAAATGTCAAATCCTATATTCATAATTAGGGACGAAGGGTTATATTCTATTCCAAGACTTAATTAACTTGAAACACTTAGTTTTGGTTATCATAATTGACTCTTAAGAGGCCCCAAATGCCTCTAATAAAAGCCCTAAAAGGTTGGGAAACAATAGGTTAAAGATCTCCTTTCGATAACTCAAAGTGCCAAAACACAGGGTTGGGCCGCGGCCCACCATTCCTTGGGCTGCGGCCCAAACATGGTCAGAAGGCCTTGGGCTGCGGCCCACCACTCGTGGGCCGCGGCCCAAAACAGGCCAGAAAGGTTTGGGCTGCGGCCCAGAAATTTCCTGACTCTGGGCTGCAATTCGAAAAACCATAACTAATTCTAGAAAAATCGAAACGAGGTGATTCCAAAACCAAATGAAAGGTATATGAGTCCTCTTTCAAGGAAAAATATAGCCCTTCACTGGAAATCACTACAAAATTACAGAATCACCAAAAACTAACCACTACTCCAAAACAGAGTTCTGTTTCAATCCCAAACTTTGGACAACCATATCTCACAAAATACTAAACGAAATGACACAAAATATATGTCTATTTTGAAGCTTGGGATGTGAACTTTATGACTGTAAAGTTTCACAATTTTCCAATACCATTTGGTCACTCAAAACGCTCGAGTAAGCTGACAGCGAAAAACAGAGCTCAAACAAGACAACCTTCCAACTTTTCCCAAGTGATTTTAATGAACCCAAAATCAATAACCAAGCTCATTCCCACACAAAATCACTCAAGGAATCCAATGGGAATGTCAAAATCACCAAAATCCTATTCCATTATCATGCTTTGGTTTTGGGTAATATTAAACACTAAACTTTCAAAATCTCCAAACTTAACAATTTCCAACCCAAACAATTCTATCTATCCAAAATGCATTCCAAACATACAAATTTCATACCAAACACATACCAAACTCCTAATGGCCCTCATTTTCGAAAATGGCCCCAAAATTCCAAAAAATTCAAAGTATTTCAAATGGTATGAAACTTAGATAGAAAGATAGGTCTCACTCACCTTATCAACTTCTCCAAAGAGAGTTCTTGATTCACTTCCTCCCAAAATTTCGTGTGGCCACAAACCTCAACCAATGAACAAGCTACAACCATAGAAATGTAACTCTTAACACAAGGATTAACTTTGATGAAGGGAGTTTGAGCAATAGAGGTCATTAAGAGGGTCAAATGACTCACCTTTTGCACAAGCTTCTTCTTCTTCTTCTGCAGAAATGGCTGACGAGAGAGAGAGCAAGAATGAGAGAGAGATGGTGAGATGGAGAGAGAGGACGTGAGAGATGAGAGGGAGGAGGAGTGAAAAATAAAATAATGATACTCCCTCCATGATTTCCACCGCAGAAAAGAGAGGAGAGGAAGAGAGAGAAAATGATATTTTTTTTATCCCCCTTTTGACTTTCTCCAATACACTCACCATACACACTTTTTTCCACATGTCAACTTGCTATTGGCTTACACCAATTAAGTCACCAATTAACTTATCTAATCTCTCCATTAGCCATTTTAATCACACATCCTATTTTCTCTTAGTTAGTAATTAATTTCTCCATTAATTACCACTTATGGCCAATAATTCCATTCTTCCAATTTTTCAATAATTATGACATATTAATTAATATTGCCATAAAACACATAATAATTCCAATTAAATTCATAATTATCCATAATAATCATGATTAACCCAAAATCAAAAATTGGGATATTACAATTCTCCCCCCGTTCAATAAATTTCGCCCTCGAAATTTGTTACACATCTTAGGGCATAAACTCAGGAAATCTTTTCCTCATGTCCGCTTCCGCCTCCCAAGTGGCTTCCCTTGGAGACATACCCTTCCAGACCACCTTCACGAATGGTAAGCTTCGATGCCTGAGCCGCCGCTCTTCTCGATCAATGATACGCTCTGGCTCTACCGCATAAGTGAAATTATCTTGCAACTCAACCTCTTCATACTCAATGATATGCTCAGGGTCTGGTTGGTACTTCTTGAGCTGCGAGACATGGAATACATCATGCAATCTACTCAAACTCGGGGGTAGGGCTATCCGATATGCTACAGGTCCGATTCGTGCCAGAATCTCAAATGGACCAATGTATCTCGGACTCAGCTTCTTCCGCTTGATCGCTCTCCCGATGCCTGTGACCGGAGACACTCTCAAGAAAACATGCTCCCCCACTTCAAACTCAAGAGGTCTTCTAATCTTATCAGCATAGCTCTTCTGACGACTCTGTGCTGTAAGGAGCCTCTTCCTGATAACTCGGATCTGCTCAGCGGTTTGGTCAACAAGATCCGGCCCATACAACTTCCTCTCAGACAACTCTGACCAGCACAACGGTGACTGGCACTTTCTTCCATACAGTGCTTCATACGGAGCCATTTGAATGCTCGCATGGTAACTGTTGTTATAAGCAAACTCAGCCAATGGAAGATAGTAGTCCCACTTTCCCTTGAAGTCTAGGACACACGCTCTCAGCATATCTTCTAAAGTCTGGATAGTCCTCTCTGACTGTCCGTCTGTCTGAGGATGGTAGGCCGTGCTAAACCTCAATTGAGTACCCATAGCTTTGTGTAGAGCCTTCCAGAATCTCGAAGTAAACCGAGGATCTCTATCGGAGATTATATTCTTCGGTGTACCATGGAGTCTCACAATCTCTTTGATATATATCTCGGCCAGCCTATCAGGAGAATAGCTAGCATTGATAGGTATGAAGTGCGCAGACTTCGTGAGTCGATCAACAATCACCCAAATCGCATCATAGTTCTTGATCTTGGGCAGACCCACCACTAGATCCATGGTCACACTCTCCCACTTCCATTCTGGGATTTCTGGACTCTGAAGCAAACCTGGGGGTCTCTGGTGCTCAATCTTCACCTTTTGACAGGTAAGACACCGCGCCACGTACTTAGTCACATCACTCTTCAACCCTGGCCACCAATACATAGATTTCAAATTGTGATACATCTTGGTCATACCGGGGTGAAGAGTATACTGACTCTTATGAGCCTCATCAAGAATTCTCAATCTCAATTCCGCCTTCGGTGGTACATAGATTCTCTTCTGATAACGCACCAATCCACTTGGTGACAAGTCATAGTCTCGAGTCTCCCCTCGCTCAATTCTAGCTCGGATCGATTGGGCTAGCTCATCATGCATTTGAGCCTCTTCAATCTCAGTCCTCAGGTCATTCTCCCCTTGGACCACACCATAACTGGCACACAGGATTTCCTTCGAGAGATTCAAATCCCGAAAATCCTCTATCAGTTTCCATTCCTGGATCATCATTGTTGCCACTAGCACCGCCTTCCGACTCAAAGCATCCGCGACAACATTAGCCTTACCCGGATGATATTTGATCTCCAGGTTGTAATCTTTCAGCAACACCATCCACCGACGCTGTCTCATGTTCAACTCTTTCTGATCATACAGATATTTGAGACTTTTGTGGTCGCAGTACAATTCCACAGTCACACCATACAGGTAATGACGCCAAATTTTCAATGCAAACACAATTGCCGCAAGCTCCAGATCATGAGTGGGGTAATTCATCTCATGCGGTTTCAGCTGTCGAGAGGCATAGGCCACCACACGTCCCTGCTGCATCAGGACACACCCTAACCCCTGCTTACTCGCATCACTGTACACGACGTAAGCTTCACTGGGATCAGGTATAATCAACACTGGTGCCGTAGTCAATCTCTCCTTCAGCTCAGTGAAACTCCGCTCACAACGTTCATCCCACAAAAATGGTTGATCCTTCCTCGTGAGCTTGGTCATTTGCAATGCAATACGCGAGAAGTTTTGAATGAACCTCCGGTAATAACCAGCAAGACCCAGAAAGCTGCGAATCTCAGAAACAGTTTCTGGTCCTTTCCAATCAAGTACTGCTTCCACCTTACTGGGATCCACCGATACCCCGTCTCGTGAGATCACATGGCCAAGGAACTTCACTTCCGTAAGCCAAAACTCACATTTGCTCAGTTTGGCATAGAGTTGCTTTTCCCGCAGAATTCTCAACACGATTCTCAGATGTTGCTCATGATCCTCCCTACTCTTGGAGTAGATCAAGATGTCGTCGATAAACACAACCACGAACTGGTCAAGATACTATCGGAGGATGCGATTCATATAATCCATGAATACCGCCGGTGCATTCGTCAAACCGAAAGGCATCACAAGGAACTCATAGTGCCCATATCTCGTTCTGAAAGCAGTCTTCGGAATGTCCGCCGCCTTCACACGCAACTGATGATATCCCGACCTTAGATCAATTTTGGAGAATATGCACGAGCCAGACAATTGATCTAATAGGTCATCAATCCTTGGGAGAGGGTACTTGTTCTTAACAGTCACCTTGTTAAGTTCTCGATAATCGATACAAAGCCTCAAGCTTCCATCTTTCTTTTTCACAAATAACACTGGAGCTCCCCACGGCGATACACTGGGTCGGATGAATCCTTTCTCAAGCAATTCTTCAATTTGCTTCTTCAACTCCGCCATTTCATTCGGGGCCATACGATATGGGGCTTTCGATATCGAACCAGCTCTAGGCACAATCTCAATTGGGAATTCCACTTCCCTTTCCGGAGGCAATCCGCTAAGATCGTCTGGAAAAACCTCAGGGAATTCATTTACCACCGGTATACTCTCTATAGCTTCACTTGACTCTCCCTGAACGGAGAAAAACACCATATACCCTTGACATCCTTTCTCAAGATATCTCTCAGCTTTAGCCGTTGAAAGTAAATTCAAACTAGCATTTACATTGCTATCCCGCTGTGCACTACGGAAAGTAATCCTCTTATTACCACAATCAAGCAATACATCATTTGCTGTCAACCAGTCAAAGCCCAAAATAACTTCCAATTGTTGGAGTGGCAGACAGATTAAATCTACTGTAGACTCACAACCCTCAACAACTATCACACAATTTAAACAAGCTTCGGCCGCCACGGCCTTGACACCCATCGGCGTCGACACAACCAAATCAAATGGTAGTCTATGCACATGCAATCCTAGGCGCTTTACACAGTCATAAGCTATGAACGAATGACTTGTACCCGAGTCGAACAAAGTATCTAATTCATTGTCACCAAGAAGAATTTTACCTTGGATCAATTCAGGCGACTTCCGGGCTTCCTCATGTGTCATCACGAACACTCGACCCTGATTCCTGGGCCTTTGTTCTGCCGGCTGTCGTGGGCACTTGGAAGAAATGTGACCCACTTGCTTGCAATTGAAACAGATCACCTCTCCAGCACAGGTTCTGCCCGGATGGTACTTTCTGCACTGATTACACATTGGTCCCGCTGGAGGTCTCTGATCACTACGACCCCCAGGTTGATAGGGCTTCTTGCTACCACCCCCATATGAGGATCCTTGCCCCTTCCACTTCTGGGAAGTATTAGCCTTACTAGGCTCACTGCGGCTACCACTACCCTTGGATGGGTACAGCTCTCTCAGATTATACTCAACAATTCTACACTCTTCCACAGCCTTGTTGAAGTTAGTAAACTGATGAGCAGCTAACCTCTTCTTCAATTCGCGCCTCAAACCCCGGATTAGCATAGCGGAGCTCCACTCCTCATTATCCTTCTCCCGAAGATAGGCAGAATACCGTGACAATCGAGTGAAACGGGAAAGATACTCGTCAAAGCTCTCCGTATCTCCCTGCTTGATAGCTAGGAACTCAGACTCTTTCTCAAGCCTCACCGACTTGGGGAAATACTTCTCGTTGAATTTTTCTTCAAATACCTCCCAAGTCAATGGTATATTCCGGTTCTTCAATGACGTGGCGATGTTCCTCCACCACCGGTCGGCGTCCCCTTCTAGCTTATACACAGCTAGCTTTGCCTTCACCTCTGTAGGACACTCGAGGACTTCAAAAATCTTTTCTAACCGGTTCAACCAGTCCTCAGCAGCTTGGGGATCAAACCTCCCTCTGAACACCGGAGGCATATGCTTGCAAAACTTGGAGACCCAAGAATTTAAGTCCCTTCCCTCACGAACCGGCACCCCTAGAGACTCTTGATTAGGCACCGTGTGAGGTGGGGATTCATGAGATCCATTGGACCCTTCAGCTGTCCCCTCATGATGAGTCTCTGGTTGAGTCTCCTCATGAGTTGACTGGGCTCTTTCCTCATTTCGCTTGGCCCTTTCCTCTCTGAGCTCTTCCCTCAGCTCAGCTATCATATCCCTTTGTTCTCGTACGAGATCCATCATCTCTCGCATTGGGTCAGGAGGATTGTCATTAAGTTCCTCCACCTCTGGGTCCTGTTGCCTGACTCTAGTAAGAGGGCGAACCATTTCGTCTTTATCACTACAAATGATTCACCACGTCAGTACCTTAGCCAATGTATACACATAATCCATAACATTTATCTCAATCCACAATTAGTAGAAATACTCATGTGTATACGCAATAAGCACTTATCAATCAATAAGCTACCCTAAACTCAAGGATTAAGGTCAACTAAGGAGCTATCCTAGCAAATCCTCACCTTGCCAGGAACTACAGCTCTGATACCACAAATGTAACCCCCTTCAAGATTAAGGCCGAGATTAGTTCGTAAAAACGTAATTAATGTGGAATTAGAGACCGTAATAGATTTTGGGACTTAAACGAAGTCAAACTTCCCAAAATCAGGGCTTACAAAAACTTTTACAAAACATGTTCATGACGGTCTCATATTCACATTTCAATACTAAATGGCTTGTACAAGTTGATTTCATTCACAAATATCAGAGTATAAACAAATTCCCGACACTCTCGGGTTCCATTCATTAAATAAGGGATTTACAAAGGCACAAAGCCCACAATTCGATACCCTTAACTTGGGGATTACACAAAACTATACTACAATCCCAATATACACAATTGTTTCCCAAAAATATCCAAAAGATATACATATATGATAACCAATAAAACCAAATATACTTCTAAACCGGAGCACTATCCGCTCTTCGTCGCCCGCTTCCCCTTTGATCCTTCTGCCCTGTCTAAAACATGGTTTTTTGGGAGAGTGAGATTCTAAGGAATCCCCGTAGTAACAAATCAATCATATAATGTACAATAATAGTGCATGTAAGCAAATCATTAACCACAACAAGCAACTACAACGGCAATTACAACGGCAATGGTTAGTATGACACCTGTCATCCCTTACGATTGCTCACGTTGCATTGCATCACAGCAATCCACACAATACATTTCACCACAGCTGGGATTCATATAATACATTTCATACACAAGCCATACAGGCAAGACACACACAGCCCACGGCTGGATTCACAAACGCCGCCCCACGGGTCGGATTCACAATATCCATGTCGATTACGATGGCAGTTCAACGGCAGACCTAGATATGACCACCGTCAATCCCTACACGGCTCACGCTGACCTGCTCACGCCGTAATGGACCATGGCACACATTTCACAAATTCAACGATAAGTTATGCATGCCAAAACATCATACAAGATATGAGAGAAAAGTCACTACCTTGATCCTTCCGTGCGTGTCCTAGCGCCGGTCTCTCCCGAGGAAGGCAAATGTCAAATCCTATATTCATAATTAGGGACGAAGGGTTATATTCTATTCCAAGACTTAATTAACTTGAAACACTTAGTTTTGGTTATCATAATTGACTCTTAAGAGGCCCCAAATGCCTCTAATAAAAGCCCTAAAAGGTTGGGAAACAATAGGTTAAAGATCTCCTTTCGATAACTCAAAGTGCCAAAACACAGGGTTGGGCCGCGGCCCACCATTCCTTGGGCTGCGGCCCAAACATGGTCAGAAGGCCTTGGGCTGCGGCCCACCACTCGTGGGCCGCGGCCCAAAACAGGCCAGAAAGGTTTGGGCCGCGGCCCAGAAATTTCCTGACTCTGGGCTGCACTTCAAAAAACCATAACTAATTCTAGAAAAATTGAAACGAGGTGATTCCAAAGCCAAGTGAAAGGTATATGAGTCCTCTTTCAAGGAAAAATATAGCCCTTCACTGGAAATCACTACAAAATTACAGAATCACCAAAAACTAACCACTACTCCAAAACAGAGTTCTGTTTCAATCCCAAACTTTGGACAACCATATCTCACAAAATACTAAACGAAATGACACAAAATATATGTCCATTTTGAAGCTTGGGATGTGAAATTTATGACTGTAAAGTTTCACAATTTTCCAATACCATTTGGTCACTCAAAACGCTCGAGTAAGCTGACAGCGAAAAACAGAGCTCAAACAAGACAACCTTCCAACTTTTCCCAAGTGATTTTAATGAACCCAAAATCAATAACCAAGCTCATTCCCACACAAAGTCACTCAAGGAATCCAATGGGAATGTCAAAATCACCAAAATCCTATTCCATTATCATACTTTGGTTTTGGGTAACATTAAACACTAAACTTTCAAAATCTCCAAACTTAACAATTTCCAACCCAAACAATTCTATCTATCCAAAATGCATTCCAAACATACAAATTTCATACCAAACACATACCAAACTCCTAATGGCCCTCATTTTCGAAAATGGCCCCAAAATTCCAAAAATTCAAAGTATTTCAAATGGTATGAAACTTAGATAGAAAGATAGGTCTCACTCACCTTATCAACTTCTCCAAAGAGAGTTCTTGATTCACTTCCTCCCAAAATTTCGTGTGGCCACAAACCTCAACCAATGAACAAGCTACAACCATAGAAATGTAACTCTTAACACAAGGATTAACTTTGATGAAGGGAGTTTGAGCAATAGAGGTCATTAAGAGGGTCAAATGACTCACCTTTTGCACAAGCTTCTTCTTCTTCTTCTGCAGAAATGGCTGACGAGAGAGAGAGCAAGAATGAGAGAGAGATGGTGAGATGGAGAGAGAGGACGTGAGAGATGAGAGGGAGGAGGAGTGAAAAATAAAATAATGATACTCCCTCTATGATTTCCACCGCAGAAAAGAGAGGAGAGGAAGAGAGAGAAAATGATATTTTTTTTATCCCCCTTTTGACTTTTCTCCAATACACTCACCATACACACTTTTTTCCACATGTCAACTTGCTATTGGCTTACACCAATTAAGTCACCAATTAACTTATCTAATCTCTCCATTAGCCATTTTAATCACACATCCTATTTTCTCTTAGTTAGTAATTAATTTCTCCGTTAATTACCACTTATGGCCAATAATTCCATTCTTCCAATTTTTCAATAATTATGACATATTAATTAATATTGCCATAAAACACATAATAATTCCAATTAAATTCATAATTATCCATAATAATCATGATTAACCCAAAATCAAAAATTGGGATATTACACGGTCGCCCTCCCTCCGCGCTGCCTCGTCCCACTACCCCTTGCTCTATTGCTGCCACCCCGCAAAATCAATCTGGGGACCTCGGGCTCCTTCCCCCTATCCTGTCTTGAAGCCATATCAACTACAAAAATTCAAAAAAAAAACATTTTAGTCACATTTATATGCAAAAATATAATAAAAATAAAAATAAAATACGTATTGTCCGTACCTCAAGTACAAATAACAAGAAATGCTGCAGCGAAAACTCTTCGACAGACGTCTTATCGCTCAAATCTAAAAGAAAATACTCAGAGAAACTTCAGGAAACAAAATGGCCAAATGGGAAAATGAAGGGGGCAGCCGCTTTATGTACTGGTTGACTTTGTAGCGATTATTGAAATAACCACTACACAAACCGCTACAAAGAAGCTAGGGCGGCTAAACTTTGTAGCGGTTCTATAATAACCGCTACAAATTTCAAAGACCTTTGAAGTTCTGTAGCGATTAATGTAACCCCCTTCCAACTATAGGCCGAGATTAAGTTTGTAATCATGTAATTAAGTGAAATTAGAGACCTTAGTTTATTTGGAACTTAAACAAAATCGAACTTCCCAAAATCAGAGTCTATAAAAACTTTTCTAAAACCTGTTCACAAAGGTCTCATATTCACATTACCAATACACAATTGGCCTGTACAGGTTGATTCCATTTACAAATATCATAGTACAGCACAAATTCCTGACACACTCTGGTTCCATTAATTGATAAAAGGGTTTACACAAGGCATAAATGCCATAGTCTCTTTCCCTTTTTCTTGGGGATTACAACAACTATACCATAACTATATATACATTCATATCCCAAGAATATATTCAAAAATTACAACTATGATAACCAAATATTCCCAAAATGAAACTCCTATCCGGAGCTCTACCCGCTCTTCGTCACCCGCTTTCCTTTTGATCCTTCGGCCCTGTCTAAAAGTTGTTTTGGGAGAGTGAGATTCTAAAGAATCCCCGTAGTAACAAATCACTCATAATATGCATAATAATAAGGCATGAAAGCAATCATCACCCATACATAGCAATTACAACGGTAGTTACAGCGGCAAAGGCAGGTATGACTCGTGTCACCCTTACGTTTGCTCAAGCTGAAGTGCTCACGCTGTATTGCACCACGACACAGTTCATAACAATATATTTCACCACAGTTGGGATTCATATAAAGCATTTTACAATACGCAGCCACACAAGCCGAATTCACAAAGCAATTTCTTAAAGATCTATGTCTATTACAATGGCAATTCAATGGCCGGGGTAGGTGTGATAAACATCAACCCCCTACAATGGCTCCCGCTGAAGTGCTCACGCTACAATGAACCATGGCACATTTTCATTCACATTTCACAAACACAAGATCAATCATGCATACCAGACATCATACACAACATGAGAGAAAAGTCACTACATGCTCTTTCCTTCCGTGCACACTCTGGCACTAGTCCCTCCCAAGTAGGGCAAATGTCGTATCCTATAATTCATAATGAGTGACGAAGTATTATTCTCTATCAAATACTCCATTACTTCTTAACACTTAATTTGGTTATCACTATTGCTCTTTTAGAGTCATTAAATACCCCTAACAAAACTCCTAAAAGGTTGGAAGAACTATCCCAAAGATCCCCTTTTAGAAGCACAAAAACTAATTTTTCACTGCTGCACTCGAGTGAAGATGGCCTCACTCGAGTGTTGGTACAGACACTCTAGTAAAGAAGGCCTCACTCGAGTGATGGTACGGTCTGCACTCAAGCGCTGGAAAGTAAGGACAGAAAGCGTTTGCCTGAAAGCACAAGAAACTTTTAGAGAAAAGGAGCACTCGAGTGAGAGCTTAACACTCGCAAGTGTTAAAGTGCACTCTTGAATTTTGGGCGTGAGTGACAACCCGAGATAAGAGTTCATGGTGTCAAATACACCTGCACTTGAGTGAGAACCCACAACACTTACCAGTAAGGCAACACCCTTGCCTCTACACACGGAAGTGCAACACAGAAACTGAAGCAGAAAAGGAAATTACACTAACGCACTTGAGTGAACTCATCCTCACTCGAGTGATGTTCATCCCACACTCGAGTGAGCCCCATATCACTTGAGTGATACGCATCAGAAACAAGAAAATGCAAAAAACTTAACAGCACTTTCCAAAAGCTTCCCAAGAGTTTCCAATAGACCTAAAACCTCAACCAAAGCTACTTCCACACAAAAACACCCAAGGAATTCAATGGAATCATCAGAATTACCAAAATCCTACTCCATTATCATGCTTTGGTTTTGAGCAACACAAACATCAAAATTTCAAAATCATCCAAACTTCACAATTTAACTACCAATCAATTCTATCTATCCAAAATACCTCTCAAGATACCAATTTCATGCCAAAAGCATACCAAATACCCAATGACACTCATTTTCAAATTCAAGGCCATAAATACCAAAAATTCCAAACTTCACCAAATGACATGAAACATAAATGGAAATGCTTGTTTCACTCACCTCTTCAACTTTTTCAAAAACACTTCTTGATTCTCCAATTACCAGATTTTCGTGATTCCTCAAATCACCACCAATGGAGAAACTACAATCATTAAATTTAAGCTCTCACTCCAAGGATCAACATTAATGAAGTGAGTTTGAGCAATAGAGTTCATTTGCCTACCCAAATCACAAGCTTCTCTTCTTCCTTCTTTGGTCTCCAATGGCACAAGAGAGAGAAAGAATGAGAGATGGAGTGTGAGAGATGAAAAAAATGATGATGATACTACTCCCTCCATGTCCAACGAAAATGAGGGAAGAGAGGAGAGAGAAATATTAAAATACTCCCCCCATTTGACTTTCTCATCTTTTCTCTCCTCACACACAATCTTGCCATATGTCACCATTTCATTGGTTCACCCAAAATAAGTCACCAATTAGCGATTCTAATCCTTCCTTTAGCCATTTAATCATAATTCTCATTTTCCTCTTAGCTAGTAATTAATTTCTCTATTAATCACCAACTAATTGCCCAACAATTTCCTTCTTTCAATTTCCACTAATCATGGCATAATAATAAATATTACTGCCAAAACCCATAATTATTCCACCTTAATTCAATAATTATCCACAATAATTATCATTAGCCCTTAATTGAAATTTAGGACATTACAATTAATATACAAAACCGCTACAAATTTCAAGACCTCTGAAATTCTGTAGCGGTTATTGCTTTATAACCATTACAAATAGGCGACATTTGGAATTTTGTAGCGGTTCAGTTTGTGAAACTGCTACACTATTCACGCGTCTTGGTTGCGCCATGTGGCTGGAACTTTGTAACAGTTATTATTATGTAACCGCTACAATTTTTGGCAGGAAATGCGAGCCATATTTGTAGCGGTTTTTCTGGTTAACCTCTTCAAAAAATGTTGCCAATCTGTCCCGCTAGTTAGCGCTAGCTTGCTGCTACAAGTTTGTAGCGGTTTAGGTTATAACCGCTACAAATTTTAATATTTGTAGTGGTTAATTATAACCGCTACAATTTCACCGCAACAAAATACCATTTTTTTTGTAGTGTATGATGCCCTAAAGGGGCTGCCCTTTCTATTGCGCCCCCATTTTGGAGGTCTTCCCAAATGTATTTTTTATGACTCTTTAGATCATTAGATTCTACAGAAAATGAGTGAAATTTTGACATATTATGGGCAAAAAATGAATCTGTTTTCAATTTTTTATAATTTTTCAAAGATTTTTCAGAAAAAAGTGCTTAAACTGAAAAAAAAAAATACACCATTTTTTTGAAAAATCTTTGAAAAATCATAAAAAATTGAAAACAGACTCATTTTTTGCCCAAAATATGTCAAAATTTCACTCATTTTGTGTAGAATCTAATAATCTAAAGAGTTATAAAAAAATACATTTGGGAATGCCCCCAAAATGGGGGTACAACAGAGAGGGCAGCCCTTTTGGGCATTAGAGGCCCCAAATCCGGATAACTTGGTGTAAACCGTTGCAACTCAAGGTAACTCGATGTAAACTGGCGCGACCCAAGAGTATCTCGGTGTAAACTTGGGTCACTTTTTTTTCACCTGAAAGCCACAAGAACTTCAGGAGGAGGAAGAAAATTACAAGAAAAAGGAGAAGAACGGAGATGAAAAAGAGAAGGAAAATAGCAAGGAAGTAAATACCATAAAAAAGCTTACAATAAAAAAAGGGAGAATTGCCCAAAAATACCTTGGAGGCAAATTAATTACTGCTTGCTACCATGGAAGATCTGTTGCACATTACAGAAGATATTTTGCATATAACGGAAGATTGTTTGCACATTTATATGGAAGATTTTTGCATACACGGAAGATCGCTTGCACACATGGAAGATCGCTTGCACGCTTGGTAGCAATCAGCAATTAATTTGCCTCCAAGGTATTTTTGGGCAATTTTCCCATAAAAAAAATCATGACGAAAATGAAGAAGCTTTTTAGAATAGAAAGCATGGAAGAAACAAAAGAGTGAAGGCTTGATGTTTGTTGTTCAATGCTTCAAGCTATGCCACTAGAAATAAAGAAGAAAGAAATAACGGCTACCAACATTGAAGAAGAAAGAAAAACAAAGTAAAACGTTGAGGAGAAGGGGAGGAAAGAGAAACAAATATTAAAACTAAAGGCTTCTCCTTTTTTTCACCATGCGTGTGGTAAGCTTTCTCTGTTAGAAAATATGAACTGGAGCATGCGAAGGTTGAAGAGGGCAGATATTTTCGCTGCTTTACAAACTTTCCTTTTCGATTATAATTTATATTCATTGTAAATAAGTTATTGCCAGATACAATACTACTAACTCGTTTGGGATAGCTTATTTTTTAGCAATAATTGCTTATAAATCGTGATTTACGGTATACAAGGTAAGTATGTGAGAGGAGTTTTATCTCGACTTACGTAATAAGTACTTATTGACCCCCAATAAGTAATAACAAACACACACTAATATACTTTGGATTGCAAATGCTTTAATATTATCTCATTTTTATATTACATGCGTCATTGTTTTTTAATCTAAAAAAGGTTAAGATTTTTAATAATTTAAACTTAGGTTAAGGGGCAAAAATGTCCATGAACTTTTGCCAAATGTGCATCAGGCACTATATTATTTACTTGGGTGCAAAAATACCTATAAACTTCTTAAGTGGTGCAAAAATACCAATTTCATTAACAAAGCTAAAATGTCGTCACTTTCTGGCTATGTCAGGCCAGACTTTAGGCATCCCCAGTCAGTCCCTTTAGACGTCCCCAGTCTGACTGGGGATGCCTAAAGTCCTACTCCAACGTCCTATCAATTAGCTTCACCCCCTACTCTAACCTTTTTTTTGCCAAGACCCCCTGCTCTTTCTTCATTTCGTTTTTCTCTTCTGTATCTGTGTTTCCCTCTCTCCTCTTTCTCTGTGTTTCCCTCTATTCCAAAGATGCGTCTTCGTGTTTGTTCAGTGGAGCTATAGGTGACCAAGGAAGGGACAAGTGCATTGTCATTTCTCTCTCCCTCTCTCAACCGTTGTCCAGTTGGTGCCACCGTAGGTCGTCTCCATCTCCGTCGTCCACAAGTTTGTCTCTCATTCACACAACTTTGCTTTCTTTAACACAAAAATGCTTGGAATCACTAAAGTTATGCTTTTGTTACAAATATGCTTGGAATCACTGTTTCCCTGTACACTGTGAAAGCTAGTTTCCTAGACACTGTCAGCCACCGTCCTTGTTGTTTTTGTTATTAAGAATTTAAAAATAAAAAATGGCCTTTAGTTATGAAAAAAACAAAATTGAAGATACAACCACATTGTTTGCACACTACATAGAGGTCTTGACATGGGAAATTTATGGGAGGTGTTTGTAACAATCCAATGGAGATAACCATAGTGAATTTATAATTGTTTTAATTTAATGGTAACTATGAATTATTGGAGACCTCTAATAAATAAGATTTAATTGGAGTATTATGAAACACCAACAAAATCATTATTATGAATTCCCCCTGAACTTGCTTTTTAAACATATATAAGGATACTTATAAAAAAGCGTAGGGAAGGATTTGCTTTTTAAACGTATAGAAGGATACTTATAAAAAAACGTAGCTAAGGGGCATGGATGTTATCTGGCCCAATTTTTAAATCCTTAATTGTGTCATATAACTTAATTTATAATTTGTTAAGTTAAGCGACTCTAATTATAATGTGATTGATTCAATTGTATTTTAATAGGATTTTCCTTTATTTTTTTCAATCAAAAACACAAATTTCGAAATCGCTAAAGTTGTGCTTTGTTTTTTCTAGAGGATTTGAATTTTGAAAAGAGAAGCGGAATAAATTATCCTTCTCGACCTCTCAAAGCACTTAACTGAGAAGATGCTTGATTATAATTTTCTCATTACATCCATATATAATATGCAATATAGTTGTTTTTATTTTTTTTTAGATTATATTAATTGGTATGATTATTAGTGTAATTTCCTCAACATATAAAAAAAGTAGTATGTTTATTAGTGTAGTTTCCCGACTCTTACAAATAAACAAATTATAAGGACCAATGTATAGTATATATAATTGTTGAAAGTATAAGGAGCCAATAAAAACCCAAAAAAAATTGTTTTGTTAGCTGATTTTAAATATTAGCTTGCTTTTTTACCCACAAGAAGATGAGGAAATTGCTTACATCATAACCTCATGATTTTTGTGCTTACAGGAATGTGGATAATTCTAGTGACTCGCAAAGTGATAGGGACAATGAAATGGATAGACGTGAACCTGCAGCGAGAAGGGTTAGAGGCAGCACAAAAATGGGAGCATTGCTTGCACGTCATCAACATCAACAAGAGAGGCTGCATGTGAACTTTGATGTCAATATGAATCTAGTTGGTCTTGAGGAAGACCATTTCATTAGCTATTTAGGCTATTTGGGCCGAAGCAAAGTTCGAATTATCTATGATAATTGGAAGTTGGTTCCCCTAAAAATGAAAGACATGATTTGGCAATAACTTTTGGTATATAAGTTTTGATACATATGTATTTATAGCTTTATTCCTATTACTTCAAATTTAATTATCTTATGCTTTACCTTATAGCAAACATACGATGTCCCTGACGCCATGATGATGTACAAGCAATGAATGAAAGAGGTTCATCTACGTTGGAAAGATTTCAAGAACAAGCTTACAACAAAGTACATTCAAGGGGAACTAAGGGGTCAGGATCCATGTCAATATTATTCATATTTGTCTCCAGAGGACTGGAGGTTGTTTATGGCATCACAGGAAGATCCTCACTTTTTGGTAAAATTTTTTTCATCATAGTATAAACCTTTTATTTGAATATACTAAACATAATTGATTTGTTTTCATTGTTTTCCTTTCACAAGAAGTAAGTGCAGCAAATGCACAGAGGCAAGCAGCAAATAAGTATTAGCATTGCATGTCTGGTGGTGGTTATCGGAAGCTTGAGCGGAGGATGATGAAAGAAGAGTTGAAGAAAATCAAGGAAGCAGCCAAATCAGATCCTATCATTGTTGTCCAATCCTCGGCTCCTCCTCCACGTCACAAAAAAAGGAAAGCAGGGAAGGTTAAGGGTAGGAAGTACATAAATCCCGCAGTTGCTGAGGTTTCCGCGAGGATTGTAAGTGGTTACAGCATAAGTACATAATTTTTTTTATATTGGGAGTGCTTAATTTTCATTTACGATAAATTTTATACTGCAGGATGAAGTAGAAGATCATAGCAGCCAAGGTTCTTTCACTCCAAGTGGACGAATGGACATCTTGTCAATGGCTATTGGGAAGGCAAATCACCCCGGTCGTGTTCGAGGGGAGCCAAGAGAAGTTAGTGTCGTAAAGTATTTTGGACGAGCCTCACATCATTATTCGTCAGAAGCTGAACTCAATAGGGAGCTTGTGGCCAAAGTTCGCCAAGAAATCGAATAAGAGCTCGAGGTAAAACTTCACAACAAGCTTCGACAAGAGTTGTTGTCGGAGCTACGTCTTAAAATAACAAAGATGTTTGAATTGCAGATGGCAAGTGCCAAGCGTAGAACTCAAAAATTCCCGGCCTTCCACAACACCAAAGGAAGTTACAACCTGCTGAAGGAACCACTTGGCGACCCTTCTCCCACTCTAACGCTGGGAGAACCTTCCATCCTCTATTTGGATGCCCCACTACTGGGTGTTATTGCAGATGCTCTCATTCACATACAAGCTACCACCCACCATTATCAGCAAATTCCACAGCATTTACGTAGGGCGACTGTGACATGTGTTCGAGAGGGGGAAGAAGGTACAACCATCCCTATTCCTGATGAAGAAGTTGTCACGATAAGTCAGGTGATAGGATCTTTCATCCTTTGGCCTCAAAATCTTATTGGCTCAGCGACAACACCTTAATGGTAGGAACTACCTTACTTTTATTGAGATCTTTTGGCATCCTACTAACAATATCCTTTTTTATGTTATAAAAGGATGAACAAGATGCAGGAAAATGGCCCTTCTTAGCACGACTGTAGTAGCTCTCTCTATAAAGGCATTCTCCAAATTGACTTGCGCATACCTCCAGGAATTGTGGGCCTGACATTGGAGTATCCCTTTACGATTGATAGGAAAGACCTCAAAAAATTCACTAAGTTGGAGGAGACAGATATAGGATGGGTTAAATTTGCAATCCTGTAAGTTTTTCATTTCCCATTTTTTACTTCAATTAATGCAGTGGTTTTTTGGTTTTATACATTCATTAATTCATTCATCATTTTAATTCTATTATAGCTCCTTTCGTTGTATATGTATTTACATGCAAAGGTATGATTTATATGGATTCTTGTGTCCTGTAAATACGATAAGGGATACTAATACTTTAGAAGCAAGGACTCACTATACGGGCTACACAATGGGACAGATCAAATTTCGTTGATGTCTAGCATCAATTATTCAAGGGTACGTATTTTAATTTTTTCTATTTAAGATGCTTAATAAATAATTGCCTTGTCATCTAACTCATTTTAGTATGTATATGTTGTTATAGTTACCATTGGAGTTTGTGTGTTCTCTGTCCTCGGCTCAACATACTTTACTGGTTTGATTCCTTGCGTAAAAGGTCAAACAAAGAAAAAAAATCCATCTTCAACACGTAAGTTATTTTGTTTGTATTTCATTGATTCTTGACTTAAATGAATTGTTCTCATTTCTGTTGATTTTCATTTTAATGGTAGTGCAACCCAGACATATAGACTCCTTGGCGCGTCACGCTAGGGTAAATTTGTTAGAGACCTGAAATGGTTTTATCCAAAGATAAGTAGTTTCAAATCAAGTTCTTTTATTGACGGTCATTTTAGATATGCCTTTATTGATTTTAACCATTTGCTTTTGATTTATAGTGCCCTCGAAAACCTGGCGATATTGAATGTGGATACTATGTCTTACTTTATATGTATAATGTCACGCCCTTATTTTAATTTCACCTTTACCAGAGTATTCACGAAAAATGATATACACTTCGGTGGGCAACACAGAAATAGCATAAAAATACTAATAAAAAGTGCTCAATTACAGAAATTCCTCATAGGGGTTTATACATAATAATTACCATCAATGTAGCCTTACAAGGCTACTAGGGTATCTAAACCCATCCCAGTGAAATGGAGACATCTTCCCTTCTTCATTCCACCACTGTAATCTCCTCATACAGTTCTCTTCTTTACTTTCAGTACACCTCTTATTTTCACCTGTCTAATTTGTTGGTAGGGGAGGGTGAGATTCGAGAGAATCTCAGTAGGAAACAGATACCATAATGCATGCATGATAGATGCTATATGTATGACATGTTAACTTTAACTAGATGTATGCCCCGTAATAATATTTCTGCATGCTCAATGTTTCACACAACAAAACTATAGCCACATCAAAAAAGAAACAGAGCTTCATTTGTTCATATATGCTCTACACAATCAAGTAAAGCAATCACATACATCACTACACAAGTAAAGATATCAAATACATGCAAGTAAAGTAAGTCCCCTACCTTAACCCTTTTACTCCTCGAAACGTGTGCCTCGTAAAGCATGCCAACAACTAGAGCTCCATATTCGATCCTACAATTCCAAATGTACCATTTAGACACTTCCATATACAACTGGGAAAACGGGCTGGCCCGTTTAGGCCCGAATACCAAAAAAGTAACCAAAAGTGAGGCCCTGCCCGTTTATGTAAAGCTCGCGGGCTTTAGGCCCATTTAACATTTTTCTTTTTTCTTTTTTTTCCATGACTTGTTTTTTTCCTTATTCTTCTAAAGACTAAAATAACTAATTTAAAACATAAATATCATCAAAAGTAATTTAAAACATAAATATCATCCAAGTTTAATAAAACACAAACACTAAGACTTAAATCCAAACCATAATTAATGTCTAAAACTAATCAAACAAGTCCACAGTCAGAATTAAGCAAGTCTAAAAGCTTCAAATGTTAGTAATAATAGAATACCTGATTTGGATTTTGACGTACACATACAAAAAAAGAAAAAAGAAAATCAAAGAAGAGAAGCTTCAAATGAGGTATGAGTAAGTGTGAGAGCGTTTCTGATCTGACGGTTAAGTTAGATTAACTCTGCCCCCTGACTACTACTTGTTACCCTGTGCCTAGTTTAAAAAAAAGTTAAACGGGCTTAAAAGGGTCGGCCTTACAGGGCTGCAGGGAGGGCTGGCCCTTTTAGGCCCGCCTTTTTTTTCGCCCTAAATTACAAGCCCGGCCCTTGACGGGCTCGGGCCTAAACGTGCCAGCCTGACGGGCTCGGCCCGATTTCCCGGCTCTACTTCTATAGTATTTTTGGGAGTTATATAAATCTATCTTGTAAAATTACTAAAATACCCCCGGGACCCAGACCAGCCCCGCCGTACCGATCTGGCTACACTTTCCCCAAAATTCTAACCTAGGCATTTCTGCCCAAGGAATCCATTTCCAGACTCAGAATTATCAATTTCAATGCCAAATTACAAAATTACCCTTGGCAGCCCCACTTTAAGATTTTCAGGGGCGTTTTCGTAATTATGCCTTTTTTCGACCTTTTCCGAAAAAGTGACCAATTGTAACCCTACCTAATTTTCCCTCCTAAACTCAATGGAATCATCAAATCATTGAAAATCCAACTCTACGACCCATTTACAGCCCTGACCAAATTATATGGGTTTTCCGAGGAAAATCGGGGTTTTTTGGTTTTGGCTCCGTAAACATGTTTCTTTCTACTCCTAACCACTTTATTGACTATTCCATTAGGTTACAACTACCATTTAGTACCAATTTGGGCAGCAAACCCCTAAGGAAACCCATTTCCAAAATTTAAAACCAACGCAATCCGGCGAAATTTCACTGATTAAATTGTCCACAACGGCCAGAATAGTCAATATACAAGAGTTTGGAAATTACCTCAAGCTCCCACTAGCTTTTCCTCTTCTTGGTTGAAACCCTAGCTTCCCTAACACCAAATTTTGAGCTTCACAACCTTAAACACATAGGGGAGTAGCTTAGGAGCGGAGTTATAGGCGTTAGGAACCAATTTACCGAAGAAATCACTTATCTTTATAAGCTTTTTCCTCCTTTCTCTCTCTAAGAAAATCTCACACTTCCTCTCTCTAAATGCTGAAAGTGGCATCCATTTCAGCTGAATAAAGGAGGAAGATGATGTTTTATTTTAATATCTTATATCATATTTCAATTTAATAATTTCCCAATTTTCAAATTTTTACAAAATTCTAGCAGATTTTTGCCCAAACTTTTGAAACATCATAACTAATTCTAGAAAAATCGAATTAAAGTGATTTCAAAGCCTATATAACCCTTATTGAGTCTAGTTTCAAGGAAAAAAATAGCTTTTTGCTAGCTGGAAGCACACGATCCCCGGAATTTCAATCTTTGCATGCTGTTCCAGAAACTTCACAGTTTTTCTATGCTAATTTTAAAAATTCATATCTTTTTGTATATAGCTCTAATTGAGTCATATGACCTATCAAATAAAGCTTAGGATGTTTAATTTCATCCTGTAAAATTTCATAATTTTTTCTCATCATTCGTTCATACAAAATCATATGACAAACTCACTGCCTCATATGCGATTTCACCGAAAACATTGTTTATCTTTTCAAAATTCACCATTTTATTCCCTTTAATATCTCAAAGATATAAGAAATATTAGGGAATAGGTTTGACACACCTGCTAAACTGGGGTTTAGCAGTCCACTTAATTTAGGCTTATTCTCTAGCCTCAAATCTCAAAATTGGGGATATTACATATAACATCATTCAGAGTGGAATTACAAATGATTTTGAACAAGTAATCGCTTTTTCATTTTCAAATGATAATATTTTTTCTGTTATAATTGAATTGTAAATTAATTCATTTACTTGATTCATTTTATCTAAGCTTATTTTCTAATTTTTAGATTTTTGACAATGAAGAAGCCTACTTATATGAAGACATTAATTTGATCAGCGACCTTTTCGCTAGACATCTTCTTCAACGTATAGATTAGTAAAGTTTTTATTTATATTAGTTAATTAATAGTTGTGTTAGACACAGCTTTCTGTCACTTTGTGGTGGTTATATTGTACATAGAATTAGGTAGTAGGAGTTGTTGTTGTATATAGTATTAGATTGTTGGAGTTAACATCTTTATTAGATAGTGCTGATGTTTCCTTACCATATAAGGGACATTGTGGTTTATGAAATAATTCTTCGATCCTATTTCTATAGTTTTAATTTGCTGGGCAGTGAAGAATATATATGGTCATTTAAAAAAAATTTTAACGTCCGTAAATAAAAAGGGATGCCTAAAGTAGATACACTGACACTTTAGACGTCCTCATTTTAAATTGGGGACGTCTAAAGTGTGACACCCACTCTTTAAACATCCCTTTTTAAAATGGGGACGTCTAAAGTGCAGACTTTATATGTCCTTTATTTTATGGAAGTTATTGCCATTTTTTACTATGTCCCTCACATAGACGTCCCCCTATTTTCAGACGTTAAAATGCTTGAAAGAGGGACATTAAAAATGTTTTTTGTAGTAATGTCTTATAGTAGTATATGGAGTTCACTTCACTTGAACAATTTAAGAATGTAGTTAGAGAGTATGTCCTACTCAATGGATAAAAAGTTTAGTTTGTAAAAAATGATAAGGTGAGGTGCTGAGTGAAGTGTGTACAAAAGGAATGTGAATGGTTGATGTTTATGAGTCAAGTAGGGGTGAACTAATATATCGATTAAAGAAACTTTACTCTAACTACACATGTGGGGCATCCATAAAGGGAAAGGATGCCACTTCTAAATGGATATCAAAGAAGATTTTTAACATTATGAAGACAAATAAGAACATGAAGTTGGCAGATATAATTGTGTCACTTAGGGACCATTATATGGTTGTTGTGTCTGTGTGGAAAGCATGTAATGCAAGGAGAAAGGCAAAAGCAATGATTGAAGGTGATTGCAATGAGCAATACCATAAGATAAGAGATTATAGCAATGAAGTGAGAAAGTTTAACCCGAAGATAACTTGTGCTTTAGTTAGTGATTGGCCATACGTAAACCGTCTTCTTATATTCAAGAGAAATACTAGTGCATTGGTGCTATGAAACAAGAGTTTTTAGTGGGATGAAGACCTATAATTGGATCGGATGGGTGTTACTCGAAGGGGCCATATAGAGGAATACTACTTGTGGCAGTGGGGTGTGATCTTAATGACCAATACTTGTCATTAGCTTAGCCCATGGTTGAAGGAGAAATAGAGACTCATGGACTTGGATTTTAAATAATATGTTTGATGACAATGGCAGTATGTGAGAAAGAATATGGATATTCATCTCTGATCAACAAAAGGTACTTTTATCAAATGTTGAAATGTTTAAATGATATTGATTTTGTATTAAATAATTATCACCGAGTGTTTGAATGACTTGCAAGGTCTTGTTCTGACATCTGAAGAATTACTCGAAGGTGCTGAACATCGATTATGTGTTCGACATTTGTACGCGACATAATCCTTCGTGCTGCAAATGCCACTGTAAAGGCTTATTGGATAGAAACGATGAATGAGTTGAAGGTTGTCTCAAGTAGAGCACATGATTATTTGATGGGAATCCCTCCTACTTGTTGGGCCACGTCACACTTTTCTAAGACTTACAAATGTGATATGATAACCAACAATATTACAGAATCGTTCAATGGTAGATTGTTAGAGGCCAGAGAACTTCCAATTGTGAGTATGCTTGATTAGACCTGAACCTATCTTATGATTAGATTTGCTGAAAATCAGGTGAAGGCTGAAAAGTATTGTGACAAGGGAATAGTGCGTCCGTGACCTCGGAAAAGGTTGGACAAAGAAGTGCAAGAATGTCGGAAGTGTGAAGTTAGATATGCAGGCAATAATTGATATAAAGTCTCACTCAATAGACATAAATACCAAGTTGATCTTCCTGCCAAAAAAATAATCTTATTATTGGTGGCATTTGAACGGAATTCCTTGCAGGTATAATTTTATATATTTTTATAATCTTTATAACCAAATTACTGTATTTAAAGCTTTCTTGCCTTGTATATAATCCTTATATGTGTGTGCACGTGAACGAAGAAAGGTGAAAGAATTCCAATGCTTCTTGATGATTTTGATTAAAACTGCAAATATCATATGGCCTCATTAAGCCACGGTCTAATATTTATTTGTGGCATATGACAGTACACTTTTTCTTGATAATCTTTTCATTTTTTGTCTATGGTTGTCAGCATATAATAAGAACAATAGAATAGTGAATAGTTTATTAGATACGTTTTTTTTCCATGCTAAATAAAATATGGGAAATTAAATGCTATTAAAAGCCTTTGAAAATACCTAAATCTTAAATCAAACATCTAAATTTAACTAATTCTAAATGAAGAAAACTGGCTCAATTTAGGATTTCGAAATTGGGTGATTTTACCTATATGCCCTCGTACTTCTTATATCTTCTTCTCGTTCTAATGGATTTTCTTCCTTGGTTGGTACTCTTCCCATTCCAAATTTCTGCTTTCTTCTACAAAGACCTCGTTAATTCCCTCCTTCGCCTCTCTCTCCTCGCTCTCTCTCGTCTCATTCATCCGCCGCCCAGCCTCACGTTCAGGTATAGGCCAATTGTTTTTCTGCTTGCAGACTGAACAATAAATATTCTAGTTTTTTTTCTCCTCTTCCATTTTCATTTTAGAAAGGACTTTTTAACAAGTAAGAAATTGTAAGGTTGCTACAAGTCCAAGGAAGAAACTTGTTAGGGTGGATCAATGGGCAAAATAAGAATCAAGAATGATCCTATGGAATTTAGTGTGGGAAAACTGCAATGGATCGGAATCAAGTATTTGCAAAAATGAGCAATATAACAATAAAAGTAGTAAAAAAATTTAGCCACGGATGAATGAGATGAGGGAGATGGAGAGAGGAGAGAGAGATGGAAGAGGGAATGAGGTCTTGCAGAAAACAAAGAATTAGAATTAGAAGAGTACCAGTGTCAACACCCATTTCCATTTTGATATGCTCAGGGCAATAATGAACAAGTTCCATAGGCAAACAGAAAAGTACAGTTATACTGATAATAAGTATTTGTTTACAGACAGTCATTAACAGAGCAGAAATCGATAATAATGACAAATATGTACAAAATGTCCCAAAACTATTTTACATACAGACTATATATAACCACTGTATTCATCTTAGGAAACATGCACGTCAATTTCCCTTCTCTGCATCCTTGGCTTTCGAGCCATTGGCACCCGCTGAGACATTTGGATTAGAAAAAGGGGTGAGATTCCAATGAATCTCAGTAGAAACATACGATCAACATATAAAATGCAACAATTAAATATGCAATGCACTGTATCAAGTAAAATGAAAACTCATATCATCCATGTGTGTGCACAAAATTCAGGGCCAACTAACCCGTTGAAACCCCTACATATACCTCAGCTGAGTCCTTGACTACAGCTAGGTAAGACTAGTGTACCTCAGCTAGGTCCTAGACCACAGCTAGGTAATGTGCCTCCAGCACGTGTTCAGATCACAAAATACAGTAACACGCATCATACAAATAGTCACATAGTATATGAGAGATAGTAGTCCCTACCTTAAACTCTTTCCTATCTCAAAGGGTCCACCTCGTAAAACGTGTCAACTATAGGCGTCCAACTCGGTCCTAAAACATCAAATGTACAAGAAATAGGTTATAACCTATCCAAGTATCATTTTAGACACTTCCATAGTATTTCTTGTGGTTATATTAACCTATGGTGAAAATTTACCAAAATGCCCCTGGACCTTGGCCCGGCCCCGCCATACCCAGCCTGATGGCACGTTTTCCCAAATTTTTGACTAGGGCTATCCTGATGTATTTTTGTCCAAGGAATCCATTTCCAGACTCAAAATTACCAAATTCAATGTCAAATTACGAAATTGCCCTTGGCAGCCCTACTTTTAGGGTTTTAGGGGCGTTTCCGTAATTATACTTTCTCGGCCTTTTTTGAAAAAATGCCCAACTGTAACCCCACCTAATTTTCCCTCCTGAACCCAATGGAACAATCAAATCATTGAAAATCCAACTCTAAGGCCCTCAAACATCCTTGGCCGAAATTATGGTGTTCTCCGAGAAAAATCGAGGTTTACGATTTCGGCTCCGTAAACGTATTCCTTTCTACTCCTAACCACTTTATTAACCATCTAATTGAGTTATAACAACCATTTGAACTAAAATTGGGCATCATAACCCTTAGGCACACACTTTTCCAAAATTTAAAACCAATGGCAATCCGGCGAAATTTCACCGATTAAATTGCCCACAGCAGCCAGAATAGTTAATATACGAAGGTTTGGAAGTTACCTCGAGCTCCCACAAGCTTTTCCCCAAAGATGGCTGAAACCCTAACCCTTGGACAACAAATTTTTGAGCCTCCAAACCTTAAAGAATAAAGAGGAGTAGCTTAGGGTCGGAGTTATATGCGTTATGAGCTAAATCATCGGAGAAATCGGCTTACCTTGCGAGATTTCTTCCCTTTCTCTCTCTAAACTCTCTCAACTTTCTCTCACTTATTTCAGGTATGTTGCAGCACAAAAATGGGCTGAAGAGGATGATGATATATTTATTTATCATATAGTTTGCAATATTTTATTTATTTGTTGTATTTTCCTAAAATTTCAAAAATGAACTTATGTACATAAATCCTTATGTACATATAACCATGCTCATTAAGCCCAATCAATATTTCTTTATTTATGCCACATGTAGGAGACACCTAGGGGTCCCTCCCTATGGTCTCAATTGGCTTCAAAACTTGTCCAGGTTACGTATACACGTAAAGTCTCAATTTTGGTCAAAATTGCATTTTTGCTCAAATTTTCCATAAATTCATATTAAATTGACCAAAATATTTCAAATATATGTTTTTCCTTTATTTTCCTTAATTAATTGAAATTAACTTCAATTAATCGGAAAATAATTAATTTTGCGATAATTTGGCAAAATTACGATTTTGCCATTACCTTTCTAATCCAATTTCTTGTCTTATTTTTCTTTGGCCAATTTCCATCTATTTTTGGACCAAATATTTTCTCTAACATTTATTCATTTTTGGACCTTAATATTGGGCTTTTTAAATTCCCCAAATTAATTCCTTAATTATTTTTTCCCAATTTCTCATGAAATTAAACATTTATAAATTCATAAATTTCAAATTCATGAATATTCACCATTTTATTAAATTTCTCAAATATTTACAATACTTTTGGTGAATATAAATTTTGGGGTGTTACAACCAGCCCGGAAAAGGATCGGAGAGAGAAGATAGGGATAGAAGGAGCATGAAGGTATACAAGTAAAATCACTCAATTATGAAATCCTGAATTGAGCCTATTATCATCACTTAGAATTTGTTAAATTTAGAAGCCTTATTCAAGATTTAGGTATTTCAAAAGATTTTTAATGGGATTTTCCCTTAAAATATTTTGTTTGGCAATGTTACAGACTTTACAAAATCAGTATAACAGATCTGGAAGTGTTATTTTTTGGACAATATTACAAGCATGTTGTTGCGTGCATATATGCCGAGAGGGAGGATCCCCATGATTATGTGGACAAGTACTAAGGTGTTTTAGAAAATATATGTAATATTAATTAATTTAATTAACTTCTTTCATCTAATTAAATTAGATAAATATGTTTTATATTAGGCATCAGAAAGAGTACTCGTTACTCTTATAGTCCTTAATATAATAGTTAATATAATAGTTTGCCTTGATCTACAAAATAAAACCCTAATTCACTTTATTTCTCAAATTTATAATTATTTTCTCAAACTCTCCTTATTAATTACATTTATTAAGAAGATTTTTGTCAAGGGATAGTTCCCAATGCAAATAACCATATTTTTATAAATAATTAATTTAAATAATTTTTTAATCTTCATAAATTAATTATCTACCTCTTATATTTAAAGTCAGAAAGAGTACCCCGTTTCAATATTTGTCCCTATTTAATAGGATAGAGGTTGTGTCCAGGTGGTTCTCTGAAATTCCCTCCAGGTGTGTAAAAATTAAAAAAGCACCAGCGCCAACTTTTTTTTCACTGGGTTTTTTTATAATGTAAAATATTATATTCATCATTTTGCATTTTTGCCGCACTTTTTTATACACTATGATGCGCCTGGGGACAAGTTACTAAGACAGAATTTTATCCCTATTTAATGTTGTTTTGTTTTGCTAAAGTTACGCCATATGGGTTTGAATTGAAATTTTTTTGATGTTCAACAAGAACGAATGAAGTTTAAGTCTCTCATTGATTCTAAATTCTAACGATAATAATGACCAAACTTATTTATAAAAAGGACCGAAATAAGTATTAGTCATAACCAATAGTAAGTGAATCTAACACAAAGTTCCCTTGGCCTACTACTCCGCATATTCAACTAGTTCATATAAGCCTTCAACGGTGTGTTAGCAAGGATAGCAAATAACATAATAGTAGCCATTGCTTTTTCTTTTGAATTAGTTTCATGGACTGAGGTGTAAATTTAGTATCAAACTATTTTCCTATAAACTAAAGTCGGAAAATCGGGTTAAGCCCCTGTTCAAGCCGGTTAAGAATTGGGTTTATGATTTAGAGCTTCCAGTAGGAGTTGAGCCTAAAAAGGCCAACTCCACCCATTTAAGCCTGCCAATTCTTTTAATTTTATTAAATAACTACAAGTTGAGTTTTACTTTTAAAAAAATGACTTTTTAAAATTGGAAATGTTTTTCAAATCATATAGTGTTGCTATTTGAACATTTTAAAGGAAAAAAGTGATTATAATCTTACTAAAAAGCTAAGAGAAGCTTGTTAATGACATTATAGTTAATTAGAAGTCTTCTAATTGATTTTTTTTTTTAAAAATTATTACTCAATTTTTAAGAATGTTTCATCTGGTTCTTAATATTTCCCCAAAGAATTTTTTCCTTGTGAAATATTGAAAGAATCATTTTTTTTTATTGATGTAAGGTAAACAAATAGAACAATTTTTTAATTGTATTTAAAGAAGTTCAAATATCATGCAAACTATATCAAAAAGAGAAACTAATAACACACATTGTAAAAATGAGAAAGTAGAGTCTCTCTCTCATAAAGAATTTTATTTTGAGGCAAATGGTCACTTATTTTGTTTATCAAAAAAAGACAAAACATTTGATACTTTAAAAATATTTGTCTTAAATTAAAAAGTTTAGTGTTTTGATTTAATTTCTTTAAGAAAATGGGAAAAAAAAATTGTTAAACTAGCATGAAGTTCGCGGGCCGAGCATGAACCCATGAGTAAATGGGCCAGGCTTCAAAATAGGAACATTTTATGGGAGTCTAGCCTGCCCATGAAGGGTAAGCCCATTTTCCATCTCTACTATGAACACCCAACAAAATTAACTATTTTAGGGTGTAAAAGTAGACATAATCAGTTTTTTTGGTAGCATGTATAGCAATGCCGTTAACTTTTGTTACTTTTTGTTATATGGGTCCTACCAATTTTCTCACTCTCTATTATTTTAATTTATTTTTAAAAATATGTGCCTCTTTTAATGAGAAAATATTACTTAAACCTCATATAAACAATTTTATTTCAGTCAACTCTCAAAAGATTTTGAAATTTTACTGCACTCTTTGGATCAAAATGAAATTAAGTTTTGTCAGTGTAAAGGCAATAATACCCTTACTTTATTTTTTCATAATAGTATTTGCAAGACAAATAAGAGTATTACAAGATAAATAAATGGATTTAAAAGAATGTAGAAAGTTAAAAAAAACATTTACAGATAAATATGTGAATGACAAAAAATTTTTAACTCCCTGGATTCTTTTAAATCCCTTTAGAAGACAAATGTGGTCATTAACTTTTCACTAGTAATTTGGTTATATCATTTGACCCATTTCACTTCGTACTTTCAACTATTGGAAATATTGGACAAAAATTCTCCTCTTACTACAGGACACTTACCTAGCCAAGATTTAGATCCGGCTCTACCCAAACTTTTCTGGTTTACCCCCAACATTCCCCACTTGTCCCGTCCGAGTCGAAATATGGCTTTCAAATTAAGTTCCGAATTAGTGAATGCTGCCAAAGGGAGTGGCGATGCCATACAACTAAGGGAATTTATAAGATAAATATGTTTAGTTTTGGACTCACCAAAAGATAATTGTGTTGAGTGCTCATAACGAAATAGTTTATTGCTAAACTTGCACATTTGTCCTTCTAAAAATATATTAAAATAATATAAAGTGAGAAAACTGGTAAGACCCACAGTACAAAAAGTAACAGAAATTAACCAAAATTAACGGTGTTGTTATATATGTTGTTAAAAAAATTGATTATGTCTACCTTTAAACCTAAAATAATTAATTCTGTTAGGTGCCTATAAAGAAGTAGTCTATTACAAACTTTGCACGTGAACCCTGATTTCATTTTTGTCCAATCGTCAATCTAAACACACACATAGTTTCCACAACATGGTCAGTGGAGAAGTATTCCTCCACTATGCTGTAGCTTTCTTATTCGTACTTAGTATCAATCATCAAACACAATTAAAAATAGATTTTGGGTTTTCTCATAATTTAAAGTTCTTCTTGATGCAAATATAACATGTATATTTATGCTACTACTGAAAAAGCCAAAAATAAAAAATAATAATAAAAGTTGGCTTTCATTCCTCATTCGAAGATTTTGAAAAATGTGGTAATGGAAAGACTCTGTTGATTGGTCAACTCTGTTGGTGACACGTTAAAACACAACAAAAATATAGCTTGAGTTATTTTAAGGACACTATCTTTAAAAGATATTCTCTAACCCCTGATAAGTTAGGAAGTGGCAGTCCTCAAGATTAAACAAACCATAAACAGGGTGATAAAAATAAAAAAGATAACTATGTAATTTAAGAGAGATGATGGGTACTTTATGAAGCTGCGGGAAAGTGTATGCTGATGAAATGAAACCACTTCCACAAGATCCTCTGATAATGACTTCCAAAAGGAACTATGGGCATGTTTGGTATGATGGAATTGGGAGGTGTGGAATTGGAATTGGAATTGGGTTTCAATTCCATGCCTAAGTTTATTTGGTATGATGGAATTAGAATTTTTTTCAATTTCCATTTGGAAGTCAAATCGATCTCCCCGATTCCATCATATTGGCTTCCACACAAAAGGTAAAGATTTCCAATTCTATAAAGGCAAATTCTTTTTTACCCTTCATCGAGCTTCATCACCTTCTTTATCGAGCTTCTCAACACTGACACCTGCAACCCACGATGGAGCTTCGCTTTCTTCATCAAGCTTCGTTGACACCTGCAACCCACGATCAAGCGTCACCTTCTTCATCTCGTTGCCTTCTTCATCGAGCTTCGCTGACATTTGAAAGTCCCGTCACTTTCTTCATGGACCTAAGCAACCCACGATCTCATTTTTGGAAATCATGTCTGGAAAGATTTTTTTTCCAAAGTTATTTTTGGGAAAAAAAATTTGTTTGTGAAGGGCATTTTAGTCTTTTCACCTAAAAATCATGTTTCATTTCCTTGACATACCAAACATACTTTTAAATATCATATCCATATCTATATCCATTTCCATCACCATCAAAATCAATTCTAATGTACCAAACCGACTCTACGAGATCTCAAATTTGGCGTCAGCCAAACACCGGAAAGAAGCTTAATGAAGAGATCAAAGGTATGAGGAAATCTGTTGGATGATTTTAAAGAGAAGCTCACTGCTCAACCTCAGAAAATTGCTGCTTGCTTCAACCTCTACTATGACCTTTGTGGGCGTACTTGTTTCATGGATCATTTCTTTGTTTTTGGATGCTCACTAGTTTCAATACTTTAATAGTTATATATGCATTACTTCCATACTTATTTCATCGCTAATATCCCTCTTATGCAGAATCTTCTTCTTCTTCTTTTTAATGATAACAAAAAGGGGACGAACTAGTAGCATTGACTTGCGGGACTTGATCAATTTGAGATTTGATCATTCGTATTTCGTCCTATGATCATCAGTTTTAATTTGACATAATTTTGTGATTTTTTTGTCGTCATAAAAAGGGATAAGAAGGTTGGGATCGAACTTTTGACCTTAGTTGACAATTTAATGATTAAAAATAATCTTAAATTAATTATAATCAGATTTGGTAACTTATTATGTGAATGTTTGGAATAGCTTATTTCTGGGGAATAAGCTTTTATTACATAAATCGAGACAAAATTTCTCTCACATACTTATCTCGTATACCGTAAATTACGAATTATAAGCACTTATTGTCCAAAAATAAACTATCACAAACGAACATTATAAGTTTATGACTAATCAGAATATATTTAATTGAATGTCAATACTCGAAAATAGGCAAATTTTAGAGAGAGAGAGAGAGCGAGAAGTTTCGTATCATCGGAGGGTCGTCACCATCGGCGGTGGCGGCAATGGCAGATGGGAAGGATGTGATGGACAGAAGTCGGAGGAAGGTGCGGAAGGGGGCAGGGCAGTTTTCTGGAGAGGTTTCGTTTAATCCTCGTGTTGAAGATTGGATGGAGGAAGAGTCTGGGAAGGAAGGCCAATCGCAGTATAGAGATTCACTGCTGAAAAACATGCTACCGTCGTGGTGCGATTTGGATGAGGAATCTGATAGGATCGAAGGGGAGATCAAAACGGGATTTGAGGATGTGAAGGAGCCTACGAAGGGGATTGAGGTGGATCTGAGTAATCCGTTGTGCCCTAATTTCGTGCTTGATAACGCTGAGAAGGAGAGATTACAGAAGCCATTTCAGAGAACGCTTATAGTGAAGCTGCTAGGGGTTACAACAAACTATGAGTTTCTGAAGAAAAGGTTTGCCCAAATCTGGGCTAGAGCTGGGCCGATCCGGGTGTTCGATCTGCCAAATGAGTTCTATTTGGTTAAGTTCAAAAGTGAAGAGGATTATGAAGCTGCACTGACTGGTGGACCGTGGGTGGTTGCGGGAAGCTACCTCAGAGTTATGAGATGGAGAGCTGACTTCAATCCAAGGGAAGAAGTAATTGACCGAGTAGTGGCTTGGGTAAGACTACCGGATCTTCCAGCTACGCATTATGATCGTAAGTTTCTGTTTAACTTGGGTAATGCTATTGGGAAAGCTATCAAGGTTGACATACCTACTGCTCAAAGAGGTAGGGGCAAATTTGCTCGGCTTTGTGTTGAATTAAATTTGTCCAAACCGCTAGTGCCGGAGTACAGTATTGAAGGGAAAGTTTACTCGATTGAATATGAGTGTATGAGTTTACTTTGCTTGCATTGTGGTCGCTTTGGGCATGTAAAGGAGGCTTGTGCAGAATGGCAGAAGATAAAGCTGGAGAAGGAGAAGAGCAAAGAGGTAGAAGAGAAGAGGGGTAAGGAAGATGTGGTGACAGAATCTATGGAGGAACAGCAAGAAAGTCCCTGGAAGGTGGTTCAGAGGCCTTGGAGGCAGAGGAAAGTCATGTCACCTGATGCCAGCAAGGGTACCACAAACAGATTTTCAGTTCTAAACAGTAAGGGAAATAATAATAAGGGTGATAGGCCTTTGATAGATGTCACAAATCAAGTAAGGGGTAAAGGGGAGACAGCGTATAAGGATGGTGTTGGAAAGGTGCATGTGCAGCGAAACCATCATCCTGTGGATGCTGATGGGGTGGGAAAGGTTAAAGGGAGGGCTGAAGGAAAAATGAGGAAACAAGGTGGTACTAAGAAGGAGCCAAATGGTGGTTTGTCTAGTATAAAAGAGAGAGAGGTCAGTATGACTGATGAGGGCAATTGGTCTGATGATGATGGGATTGTGGAAGAAATGGTCAGTGAAGAGGGTATGTCCTGGGCGGATCGCTGCCAATAAAACTTGTTTATTATGAAGATAATAGTATGGAATTGTCGTGGAGCTGCTAGTAAGGGTTTCCTAGTCTCCATGAAAAATTTAAATCGGAATTTTAAGCCAGATGTTGTAGTGCTTCTGGAGCCTAGAATTAGTGGTGCAAAGGCGCAGAAAGTCATACGTAATTTAGGATTTAGTTGCTGGGAAATTGAGGAGGCTAGGGGTTTTGCAGGAGGAATATGGATTATGTGGAAAGATCAAGGTTTGAATTTACGAATAATTGAAAAGCATGAACAATATGTGCACTGTGTTGTTGATGAGGGATCAGAAAGGGATTGGTATTTTACAGCTATTTATGCATGCCCGAGGGAGAATGGTCGAGAGGTACTATGGGAAAGGATCAAGCTCTTAGCAGATCAGATGGTTGGTAGGTGGTTGTTAGCTGGCGACTTTAATGAAATTGCTGCTCCATGTGAACAAAAAGGAGGAATAAGGGTGAATGTACATAAGTGTAATGTTTTCCGAAGCAGGTTGGAGGAGTGGAGGGTAATAGAGCTAGAAGCACATGGGCCTTTCTTTACATGGAGAGGGCCTAGGTGGAGTGGGCATGAACGTTTATACAAGCGTTTGGATAGGTGTATGTGTAACTTGGAATGGCAAGACAGCTTTCTGGATGCTAGGGTATGTGTTGGGACTAGGATCTCTTCGGATCATCATCCAATCATGATTGATAGTGAACCAAGGCAAGATTTTAGTAGAAGGAGGATGTTTCGATTTGAAGCTGCATGGTTAACACATGAAAATTTTAAAGAATTTCTGACAAGCTGTTGGGTAGACTCCTCAGAAGTCCCGAAGGAGCTGTGGAGGTTACAAGGCAAGCTTCGTAGCTGGAATAGAGATGTTCTTAGAAGAATTGAGGTGCGGAAAAAGGAAATAGACAGACAGATAAATGAAGTTCAGCAAATGTTGATGTGTGGAGGGGATGAGGAGCTTGAAGGAAAAGAGAGAGTGTTACAGGAGGAAATGGCAGAAGTATTGAGGCAAGAGGAGTTGGTATGGTACCAAAAATCAAGAGGAAAGTGGCTGGATCATGGGGATCGGAACACACGGTATTACCACATGAAAACGTTGGTAAGGAGGAGAAGGAATAAGGTATTAATGCTGAAGGATGAGGAAGGGAAGTGGGTGGATGAAGTGAGTGAAATTAAAATTCTGATACAGAAATTCTATATGCAGTTATTTGAGGAAGAGGATCAACGTAGACAGCAGCATTTAACTGTACAGAAGTGGGGGAGGGTGTCAGCGGAAGACTTGCAAAAAGTAGGTAGACCACTCTGCAGGGAGGAGATTCGTAGAGCTATATTTACTATGGGAGCTTTCAAGGCACCTGGTGAAGATGGCTTTCAGGCTGTATTTTACCAACAAAATTGGGATGTGGTGGGGAAAAGTGTTTGTGAGTATATTATGAAGGTGTGGGAGAATCCTGAGATGATTAGAGAAATTAATGGCACAATGCTTGTGATGGTGCCAAAGGTTGATCATCCAGAATCTGTTGCGCAGTTCAGGCCAATTGCATTGTGTAATGTGCTATATAAGAGCATTACTAAAATAATTGTGCAGCGTATGAGAGGACTAATGGATAGGTTGGTCTCACCATATCAGGTTAGTTTTGTCCCAGGACGTAGCATACATGATAATATTGTTATAGCAAAGGAGGTAGCTCACATGATGAATAGAATGCAGGGTAGTAAAGGGTATTTAGCTATAAAAATTGATTTAGAGAAAGCCTATGATCGTATGAGCTGGGCATTCATTATTGATGTACTTGAAGAGATTGGATTTCCTAGTCATATTGTGCACTTAATTAGGTGCTGTATGTGTACTGCGAGTATGGCTGTGATGTGGAATGGGGAGAAAGGGGATGTTTTCTATCCCTCAAGAGGAGTAAGGCAGGGAGACCCGTTATCTCCTTATCTCTTTGTTTTAGGTATGGAAAAGCTCTCTCACATGATTGCTGATGCGATTAGCAGCAAGCAGTGGCAGACCTTAAAAGTAGGAAGAAGAGGGGTTCCAATATCGCATTTAATGTTTGCTGATGATCTGATAATTTTTTGTGAGGCAGAGGTTGGTCAGTTGTGTAACCTTTTGGATTGTCTAGATTTGTTTGGGGAAGTATCAGGTCAGCGGGTAAACAAACAAAAAACGAGCATATATTTTTCACATAATGTCTCTAGAAGAAAGCAGGATGAATTATGCAAGGTTTGTGGATTTCAGAGAAAGGAAGAGCTTGGGAGATATCTGGGAGCTTTCATTACAAATGGTAGGGTGACAAGAAATAAGTTTCAGTACATCATCAATAAGGTGCAGTCGAAGCTGGCTGGGTGGAAGAAACAGTGGCTATCGCTTGCTGGTAGGCTGACATTGGTCCAATCTGTAACCTCCCAAATGGCAAATTTTGCTATGCAACATGTTCAGTTGCCGATTGGAGTATGTAAGGAAGTGGAAAAGCTGCAAAGGGACTTCATATGGGGTTCTACAGAGGATAAAAGGAAGATACATGCGTTGAGTTGGGACACGCTGTGCTTACCTAAAGATCAGGGGGGGTTTGGAATAAGGGAGATGGAAAGCATGAATAAGGCACTTTTGGGAAGAATAGGATGGGGGATGTTGGTTCAGCCTCACAGTCTATGTGCTGCAGTGCTAACAGGAAAATATGGGCGTGGAGCTGACTTACTGAAGGACTGTGTGGTGGTCAAGAGTTCTGACTCCAGTTTATGGAAGAGCCTTGCGGGGATTTGGAAGGAATTAACTGAGCAGGTTGCATGGAATTGTAGGAATGGGAGGGGTGTTAGATTTTGGCAAGATATCTGGTTGGATAATGCGAATTGTTTATTTGACAGAGCTGTATGGAAACCTGAGGGAAGGTTGTTAGATTGCAAGGTAGGAGATTTGGTGAATGAGAGGGGGGAGTGGGAAATAATATTTTTGAAGGATTATTTGGCTGAACAGGATTTGCTTAAGTTGCGTGCAACCCCTGCCCCATATGCTGATAGGGGTAATGATGAGATCAGGTGGAGGGGATCAGTAGGCCCGAAATATTGTGTAAAAGATATGTATAGGAAGATTTCAAGGGTAAGGAAGGAGGAGGGGAATAATGTGTGGAGGAGAATCTGGAAATGGAAGGGACCATGTAGAATTCAGACCCAATTATGGATGGGTATGCATAATCGCCTATTCACTGCCAGTAGGAGAGCGAGGTTATTTGGGACGGCGCCATTATGCAGCAGGTGTAAAGAAGGGAATGAGGATCTGATGCATGCGATTAGGGATTGTAAATTTGCTAAAGAGGTCTGGAAAGCTGTGGGAGGAGGGTGTGTGGATGGGAGGTTCTTTGCTGTCCAATATGAGGAGTGGCTGATGGATAATCTGGGGAAAGGGGAACACTGGGCAAGGGTTTTTGCTGTGACAATCTGGTGGCAATGGAATTGGAGAAACAAAATGTTATTTGAGGAAGGGTTTGAATTTCCGATTCGGGCAGATCTGATTATTGGGAAGTATGTTTGGGAGTTAGAGAATCTAGTGAGCACAAATGGGCCATTGAAGGTGGAAAGGAAGGTAGTAAATGTCAAGTGGAATGCACCAACAATTGAGTGGGTGAAACTGAATTTTGATGGGTCTGTAAAAGAAAGTTTGGGGTTGGCAGGATGTGGCGGTTTGCTAAGGGATAGTGCTGGGAATTGGCTGAGGGGTTTTATGCAGAAACTTGGTTACTGTGATGCGTATACTGCTGAGCTTTGGGGAGTATTGGGGGGTTTAAGGATGGCAAAGGAGATGGGCATCAGTAATTTGATTGTTGAAGGGGATTCACATGCAGTTATTGCAGGTTTAAAGGGCATTAAAGAAGGAGGGCCTACGCATGGTGCCTTATTAGAGGACATACGCAAGATTTTATGTTCTGAATGGTCTGTTCAACTGTGCCACACTTACAGGGAAGGTAATCAAGTAGCTGATAGATTGGCAAATATGTGTTTTGATAGTGATTTTAATATTGTGTATTTGGCTAGGCCTGATAGTATTTTGCAAGAACTCCTCTGTAATGATTCCGTGGGGAAATCATACCCAAGGAAAGTTGTGATTGAATAAAATTTTGATGGGGGCTGTCCCCAGGATTTACCAAAAAAAAAAAAAAAGAATATATTTAATTGATTGTAGCATAAAAGAATGAAGAAAGTGATGGTTTCATAATTGAAAAGAAAACTTGATTAGCGCGCTTCAACGGAACGCTATGCAAATGGAAAAAGAAGACATTGGAAATAAGCATTAAAGAAGATCGCACTTCAGTGTTCGGATGTCAAAGGTGTTAGGTGTATAAGAAGCATGGACGCACAAAACTGGCGTTGCACAAAACCTCTATACTCTTCCCATCCTTTACCTTCTTTTCTCTTTTTTACTTTGCCATTGGATTAAAATTTTAATGGTCTAGATTTGATATTTTATTAAAAAAATAATTTTAATTTTAATTCAAAATCCGTAAATATATTTAAATTATTAAAGTTTGATATGAACGGTTGACAACAGTAAGGGAAAAAATGAGGAAAAAATCTACTTTATAATAATAGTTTACCGTTGTGAACATTTTAGATTAAATATTAATATTTTAAATTTATATATATATTTTTTATAAAAAAGTTATAATAATATTTATGTAAATATTAAATTTGAATTATTCAACTTTTAATCCCACAGTGATAAGAGGTAGAGAAGGAGAATGGTAGACATGAGAAGCTGCTCGTACTTCACATTGAGCATGCTCTAGTACTTGTTCTAGCCACCTGTTTTTTATTTTTTGTCTCGTTCATATATAATTTACTACTATAATATAAAGGGAGAATTATATTCAGTTTCATAAAAGAAAAAAATTGAAAAAATTATATTCAAATTTGTCAATGGTATATCTGAATTGGTCAATGGGATCATTTCTTCATTTTTTTTATGCGGGACCTGAATGTAATTCTTCCTAATATAAAAGCCTCATAAAGCTATATACTCCATTGTCTTTAATATAAGATATATTTAAAAAACTAATTTTAGTTTTAAATATAATATATAGTTTTCATATTGATCAACATTTTCCTAATTTACCCTTATTGATACTCTTTCAACAATAATCAAATAAGAGAGAGAATGAGAGAATTAAAGAAAATAACTAGAGTGTTTTAAGAAAATACATATCATGTTAACTAACTCAACTAACTTACTTAATCTAATCACATTAGATAAATACGTTTTATATTAATGAGTTTTATTTCTAATGATACGAGGAGGTATTATTCAAGGATGATGAATAATTTAGCTTTTTTCTGGTAAAAAAAATAATAATCTCGTTTTTTTTTTTCACTTTCCAACTTTATCCATGTGTTTATTTATAAATATATCGTATATTAAAAAATTCTTTTTTCGAGTCTTATTTTAAGAACATGAGGAAGAATTATTTGTAGTTTAAAAACATTTGCGGGTTCAGCTTGAAAAAGTTAGAATTAACACGTGCAGTTCACAAGCTCACTCGTTTTCTGAAATGGACCTGTCCGGGAATTTATTACGCAGGCCGGGAATTTCGGAGCAGCCCATTGACCCATTATGTTTCTTTGACTCCATTTTGCCCCAACAAACCTGACTTCGTAGGTTCTTTGACTAACAAACACCTTGAAATACGAATGTCCCGTTTGGGTTTTAGATAATTGAAAATGAAAATAGAAGTAGAATTGGGAGTGGAAGTAAAGATGAAAGTGGAGTTTAAAAGTGTGTTTAGTATAACGGTGGAAGTGGAATATAATTTGTAATCAAAATATGTATTTGTAATATGAAAATACCAAAATACCCTCCAACGAAAAAAAAAAAAAAACTCTTCCACCCAGAGACCATAGTCATCATCGACGACCCACGTTTCACCGGAAATTGACCATTGCTGGCAATAAATCATCAACTAGAAAAGAATTCATCCATGCTCAATCATCAATCTAAATAATATACAAATCAAATCCAAACTCAAATATCATCCATCAACACATTCAAAAACCAAAGAAAAATCACAATCAAAGGAAAAAAAATTAAATTCGAAGCCACCGTGAGGGAAAGGGAGGGAGAGGAAGATGAAGGTGTTGATGCTTGTCAGATTTGCAACCGGCGTCTCTTGCACTTTGATGAACAAGAACCAAAGAGAAATCAAAATCAAAGAAAAAATAATTGGAAGGAAGATGGAACTTCTCATTGTTGCATGGTGGTCATATTAGATCTGGGAAGATCAAGGTTCATACTTGATCCGGTCACCGTCAACAGTTGAGGGCTGTTGCCGATAGAGGAGTGGCAGATCAATGGGAGAAGAAGTTTAAGAGGGAACAAAGTTGCACATCAAAGAGAGAGAGAAGTCACCGTCGTGATTTTGTTGAAGAAGTTGTAGATCATCATTGCCTCCGAATGCAATCACTATCGCCGTTGCTGTCGTCTTGGCTGTTAATGCGCCATCATCATTGTTGTTGCTATGCCATCATCCTCACCCCCTCTGCCATCCTTGCCACCACCAGTTGCCAGGAGACAAATGTGGACAATGAAGAGGGAGGGAGCGGTGGAGGTTGAAGAAGACAATATGGGGGAGACAGAGGGGGGCGGCGACGGTGGCATTGATGACAATGCAGGCTGTAGAAAATAGGAGGGCAAGTGGGGAAATTGTGTGATAGAAGTGGTAGTGGAAGTCACTTCTCACAGGTGAGTGATGGAAGTGAATTCCATCGATTTTGATGGAAGTGACTTCTCCACTTCCGTTGCACCAAACGTCTAATAAGTTGGTTTCCACTTCCACTTCCTTCTCTTTAATTCCATGCTACCAAACGGGGCCTAATTCTCACCCTTCAATTCCATGCTACCAAACAAGGCTTATGAGTCTAATTTGATTCCTTAATTTCTTTACATCTCATGGGGGCAATATGAGATGTAATAGTTTGCAAATTGTCCCTGTCTCCTCACTAGTACATAACTACTCCCTTCCGTCTTTAATATAAGATATATTTATCTAATTTGATTAGATTAAAGAAGTTAATTGAGCTAGTTGATATAATATATATTTTCTAAAACACATTTTCATCTTCTCTAATTCCCTCATTCCCCCCTCCTTTTTTTTATTATTGTTGACGGAGCATTAATAGGGATCAATTAATAAATATGAAAACTATGCCTTATATTTAAGACCAAGATCAACTCCCAAAGTATGTCATAGATTAAGGACCAGAGTAGTATATACTAGGTGTCTAGATTTGATTCTTAATATAATATACTTAATTGACTAATTTTAAGAAATTAAAGAAACTAAATAAATTACTTAATTATAACATATGTTACATGATCTTTTTGAAATACTTGGGAATACACAAATACCATTAATTAGAAGATGTGGCTAACCTGTGAATAACTGTTTGATTTATAGAGATAAAACAAAGGGCGAAGGTGCGAAAATACTCATAGACTTTTACTAAAAATGCGTCCAACACCATATACATTTCAGAGGTACAAAAATACCCATGAATATTTAAAATGTGAGCAAAAATGTCAACACCATTAAATTTGACATAACATCGTTACTTTTTGTAGTGGGACCAACACTTTTTTTGCACATGCATATATAATAGTGTTAAGTCAAATTTAACGGTGTTGGTATTTTTGCTTCTATTTTGAATCATGTTCATGGGTATTTTTACACCTCTGAAATGTATATGGTGTTGGAAGCACTTTTAGTAACAGTTTATAGGCATTTTTCTCATTAATCCAAAAACAAAATTCAAATTTCGCAATTTGTTTGACAAATAATAGGGAAACTTTAAAAATATCCTATTGACAATATTAAATTGTTAGCCAGATTCTACCATGAGTATTAGAGAAAATAATGATATATGTTTTATTTTATAATCTTTATGTCCTCTTCAGTCATTTTTATCTAAATTTGCTTTTCAAATAATTATCTAAATAAGTTTCAGTTTGAAAAAAAAAAAAGCCACTTTTACCCGTTAATCTAAACGCAAATCTCATTATACTGGGCTTGTTTGAATTGGCGATGGCAGAAGTAGTTTTTGTTTTTTTAATCTGACTTTTGGAAATTTAACTTAAGGTAGAAGTTAAACGGTGTAATGTGATTTATATTTGGATTAACGGTAATAGAAGTTACTTTTTTCAAGACTAAAACTCGTTTAAATGATAATTTGAAAAATAAGTTTAGATATAAAATAACTGAAAATGATATGAATTTTATTAAACAATTCATATACATTATATACATGTATTGTAATAATTTAAGAGAAAAATTAAAACTATATAAAATAAAATAATTTATTTATTATTTAAAAAACTTGAAAACACTAAAATACTTAATTAAATATGTTTAAGACATAAACTTATATTTTATATATACATTTTAAATAAACTATTATATTATTTTTAGGTTCATTAATTATGTTATTTTTCTACTAAAATATTTATATTTCTTTTTTATTGGATCAAAACATCACTTTTACTATTGGCCAAAGGAAAAAAAAGTGACCTTTACTATTTCATTTCTCTCTCTATCTCTGCAGGATGTTTTTTTTTTGGATTAGGCATCCATTGAATGCTGACTGGGATTGAACCCAGATAGTGAGGCACTTAGGCCCCAAACCCTACCATTTGCACCATAGTGCGCTGGCTCTGCAGGATGTTTTTAGTGAAGCAAGGTGGACCACACAATCACCCCCTCTTTGCAATGACAATGAGATTCCCCCCTAAAACAGCGGTGTTTAAGCCATTCCAATGTTGCTTTTTTCAGTGCTAAGCATGGGAGAGGCGTTTTATACCTGTTTGACATGACGTTTATGGAAATGTGCTTCTAGTCCCATCATGTGTAAGAGTGAAGCAGCCCAGAAGCACATTTCCATAAACGTCATGTCAAACAGGTACAAAACACCTCCACCGTGCTTAGCACTAAAAATGCAATGTTGGGATGGCTAAAATCCCATCCTAAACATACACACTATCTAACTTCTATCTTAATTTAAGTTTTCAAAAGTCAGATATAAAAAAAGCCATGTCTGCAATCACTAATACAAACGGGAATCTGTGCAAGAGCAAGTTTATTTCAATCAACCTATAGAAAATTATGAAAATTTATTGCACCTTATAGACCAAAATGAAATTCATTTTTGTGGGTAAAACGATAATGATGCCTTTACTTTATTTTATTTTTAGAAAAAGTTCAATTATTGCCAGCATTTGCTCAGTCGAAGCAGCCTCTAGCGGTCGGTCTGAGTTCCAGCCACAAAAAATGAATTTGTATTGCTCATATGTTATTTCACTTTTTTATAAATAATTGCACACTTGCAAATGAGATTTGTTTAATTTGTGTTTTTCATACTTGTTCATAAAGAGTTGGATATTTGCAAATGGGACTTGTTCATGAAACTATATTTTCTTTTTTAACCAATTAATGTGTATTGTTTATATATCTATTTCACTTGTTCATGAAGAGTTTGATACTTGCAAATGAAACTACAACCCATTTGTAAGTGTCAAATTTCTCATGAACAAGTGAAATAGATATATCAACAAAACAAAGTAAACAAGTCCCACTTTTGCAACTGTGTAATTCTTTATGAACAAGTAGAATACACATATGAGCAATACATATAAATTTTTGGGGTCGGAGATCCGGCTAGTGGCTGTTGGTAACCGGCCGCCAAAGCTTCAACAACTATTGAACTTCTTTTTTTTAAAAATAAACCAAGGGCGTCATTACCTTTTTACCTACAAAACTTAATTTCATTTTGATTTATGGATGCAATGAAATTTTAGAATTTTTTGGGTAGACTAAAATAAAGTTGCTCTTGTGGGTGTTAACTGAATTTTTTCCTTTGTTGGTCATAACTTATTTTGATATTTTAAAATTGATTCTAGAAATAAGTTGAAATTAATCAAGTGATGATTGCAGGTTAATTTTTTAACCGGCATTTTCAAGAAATTAAAATAATGATCATAAGGAAAAATTACTTGTGACTTTATCTTGAAATCAAATTATCAAAACAAGTCACTAAATTAATAAAACGGAAAATTTGATTTAAATTTGTTAAAATTATAGTTGGGGAAAATACTGGATAAAGCGCCTGAAAATTATAAAAGGACAAAGAAATGCTACCAATATTTATAATGCCAGAGAAGGAACAAAATCCCATTTGCCAACAACCTCGCTGGAGACCCTACAAGCGATCGGCCGCTGGCGTCAGTACCCCTTGTGCCGAAAACATTGGTGGCTATTAGGCCACCAACGACTTTCAATAGCCAAAATGTAAAAGAAGAAGAAGAAGAAGAAGAAGAAGGTAACTCCTTAATTTTGATTATAACTCATCCACAATTTTGTTAAGGCATTCTCTATATTTCATTAAGTATTACCAATTTTTGTTTATCAAGTAATAATTTTATATTTTTAGGTCATTCACAAATTTTGTTAAGGCATTCCTCACATTTTATTAGGTATTATCAACTTTTATTATTAAATTTGTGCTAAATTTTTTGATTTATTATGTTTAGTGACTTCATATATTAACTTCATAGAAATTTCAAATTTATTTATTGAGTATAATAATATATAAATGTTAACACATTTAATTTTAATTATTTGAATTTAAAATATATTTAAACTAAATGTTGTCATCTTTTATATCTCAAATATTTAATCCTAACCTTTAATAAATATTTTTTGATAAAAAGGAACTCTTATAATTTTATGATTCAAGTTTATGATTATAGCTAGTTGATAATTCAGCTGTTACTAGTATTAATAATCAAAGTCTTTAATTGTCATTGTTAGAAGTCAGTAATATCGTCCGCCGCCGAACAAGAATGTGATGAAAATATACAGGATTAGGGATGGTTTCAGATTGTGTTAATTGTATATAAATATGTAGTTGTACATTTCATAAATGAGAATGAGGTTTGCTTATTAACATGGTACCAGAGCCTTGTTAAGATATTCCCATTTGATTTCATTTTGTTTTCCGGTGACCTCCATTTTTTCCGGTGATAAGCTTGTTTCAGCCCTTTAGATCTCCCTTCGTCGGTGTGTCTTCTTGAAACACGCGCCCCTCCACCCTATTCCCTGACCACAGATCGGCCCAACCCTGAAACGGCATCCCAAGACGACGACGCGTGTGGCCTCACACGCCTCCACAACCTCCGCTGCCTGAACCACGCGCCGACGCATGGGGTGCTTTTCGGCGAGCTTTTCCGGCACTTCCTAGGTGTTTTTTGATCGTCTTCTCGAACCCGTTCCATCCCCGATGGCTGTGTCATCTAATTTTCACTTTGGATCTTCGGATACATCTTGGTATTTATCTCTGTTGTGATACCTTTTGAGCTTTGTTTTTTTTGTTGCGTGTTTTCCCATTCCGTGGCGCTGTGACTTTTGGGGCCTTGACTTCCATTTTGTGATTGTGTGCCTGTTGGACTCCTGTGGCTAACCTCTGATTGAATATTACTATTATACTCTCTGATTCCTTTGACTTAATAATTTGTGCTCATTTGATTTCGGCACTTATTTTCTCAAACGAATTTGTGACTTTCACTTGCGTGTCACTATGGCTGACTCTAAGAACTCTGATATGTTGCCTATGTCTGCTAAGATTACTGCTTCACAGTTGAACTGGACAAATTATAGTGATTGGAACAAAACTATTAAAGTATATATTTTGGGCATAGAGATGAAAACTCGTTTAACTGAGGATCCTCCTTCTGGTAACGAAACAAAACTTTTGGCCTGGCAACGAGCAGATGCTCGACTTCTGTTTCAAATTCAAAATTCTATTGAACCACGAATTCTATCTTCTGTCAGTCATTGCAATACTGTCAAGGAAATCATGAGTTATCTTGAATTTATGTTTTCTGGTAAGGGCAATATTACTTGGGTTCATGAAATTTGTAAAGGTTTTTATCGTTCCCAACAGCAAGGCCGTTCATTGAAAGATTTCTTCTTGGATTTTAAGAGGATGTATGAAGAAATGAAGGTACTCATGTCTCCGCAAGCAGATCTCTCAACTCGTATCAAGAACTTGGAACTTCAGGCTATCATGAGTTTCCTTGAAGCTCTCGATCCATCTTATGATACTATTCGTTCTCAGATTCTGTCTAGTCAAGAGCTTCCTTCTCTCGAAGATGTTTTCTCCCGGGTTCTTCGTGCTGATAGCTTGATTCACTCTTCTGTTGATCCAACTGCAAGTGCTCTAGCTGGTCGTGGCCCCTTTGAGAACAGGAATTATGGGTACAAACAAAATAATAATCCTCCGACAATGACTTCTGGAAATATTATCTGCAATTATTGTAAGGAACCTGGACACATTAAGAAAAATTGTCGAAAATTGCAAAATAAACAGCAACGTGAACAACAGCGTGGCCTTGCTCATACTGCCCAGACACCTGGTCTATCTGATTCTGGTTCTCGATCTTCTTCTGCAGGGGCCCTAGCTATAGGTATTCCGTCCTCTGGCCTTACTACTGTTTCAACTAAGTGGATCATTGATTCTGGTGCCACCGACCACATGACAGGTAATCATCACTTATTCTCTTCATATACCCCCTATGCCAACCCATCATCCATATTTGTCGCCAATGGTTCTCCAGTCAGTGTTACTGGCTCAGGCACTGTTAACCCAACTGCATCCCTTGCATTATCCTCTGTTCTTAACGTTCCTGATCTCACCTTCAATCTTTTATCTCCAAGTAAACTCACTTGTCATCTAAACTGTTTTATCTCATTCTTCCCTAACTATTGTTTAATTCAGGATCTATCAACGAAGTAGATTATTGGTAAAGGCTATGAATCTGGTGGACATTACATCCTTGATGATCAGGTGCCACATTCTGTTACTTGTTCTGGTAGGTCGTCTCTCTTTGACATTCATTGTTGTCTAGGTCATATGTCGCTATCATCTCTCCGAAAATTGTATCCTCAGTTTTCTTCTATGTCTACTTTAGATTGTGAGTCATGTCAGTTTGCCAAACACCATCGTGTTCATTTGGCACCTCGCGTAAATAAACAGGTTGCGTCCCCCTTTGAGTTGATACATTCTGATGTTTGGGGTCCTTGTTCAGTTCTTTCCCAGACTGGTTATCGTTATTTTGTTACTTTTGTTGATGATTTTTCCCGAACAACTTGGCTTTACTTAATGAAACAACGTTCTGAATTGTTTACTCATTTTCATAATATCTGTGCTGAAATTCAAACCCAGTTTAACACTCCTATGAAAATCTTACGAAGTGATAATGCAAAAGAATATTTTTCCGCCCCCTTCACCGATTACATGCAAAGTCATGGTATTCTTCACCAATCCTCTTGTGTTGATACTCCTGCTCAAAATGGTGTTACTGAAAGAAAGAACCGACATCTTTTAGAAACTGCCCGAGCCCTCATGTTTCATTCCTCAGTCCCTAAAACTTTTTGGGCTGATGCTGTATCTACTGCATGTTTTCTCATCAATCGCATGCCTTCGGCTATTCTTGGTGGGGATATTCCGTATTCCATTCTGTTTCCTACCACTAAGTTGTTTCCTATTGATCCTAAAATCTTTGGTTGTGTCTGTTTTGTTTTGGATATCCGTCCTAGTGTTAGTAAACTTGATCCCAAGTCCCTCAAATGTATTTTCCTTGGCTATTCTAGAGTTCAAAAAGGTTATCGGTGTTACTCTCTTGATCTTCATTGTTACCTTGTGTCCACTGATGTGTACTTTCATGAGTCTTCTCCTTTCTTCACATCTTCAACCTCCTTTGAGTCTCCATCTGTCATTACTGAGTCTGATGATGTCCTAGTTTATCGTGTCCCTCTCTCACTAGTACAAGCTGCTGTTCCAGAACCTGCTATCATCAATGATATCAATGCAACCAATGTTTTCCCTTCTCCGATCGCTCTTCGCCGACGGATTTTGGTCATGATTCCTTGTTTTTTGTCCCAGATCATTCCATTGATGTTCCTGATCCAGTTGCCCATGATCCTGCTATTACTCCCTCTCCTGACCTACCTATTGCCCTCCGGAAAGGTACCCGTTCTCGTTATCCTCCCAGAAGATATGCTGAATGTACCTATCCTATATCCTCCTTTGTCTCTTACCAGAATTTGTCCTCTCCTTCTTCTTCTCTTGTGGCCACCATTGATTCCATCTCCATCCCTACTACCCTTCATCAAGCCTTGACTCATCCTGGTTGGCATACCGCAATGGCCGAAGAACTTATGGCCCTTGAAATAGCTGGTACCTGGACCCTTGTTGATCTCCCTCCTGGGAAGAAAGCCATTGGATGTAAATGGGTGTTTGTTGTTAAAACCAAGGTAGATGGTTCTTTGGAACGGTTAAAAGCTCGACTTGTTGCCAAAGGTTATGCACAAACTTATGGTATTGATTACTCAGAAACTTTCTCTCCTGTGGCTAAGCTAACCTCCGTTCGTCTTCTGATCTCTTTGGCCACCACAAATCATTGGTCTTTGCATCAATTGGATGGTAAGAATGCATTTTTGAATGATGATCTCCTTGAAGATGTTTATATGGAGCAACCACCTAGGTTCGTTGCTCAGGGGGAGAATAGGAAAGTATGCTACCTCAAGAAGTCACTGTATGGTCTAAAGCAAAGCCCTCGTGCTTGGTTTGAGCGATTCTGTGATGTAGTCAAGAAGTTTGGATTAAGTCAAAGCAAGTGTGATCACTCTGTGTTCTATCAGCAATTTGAAGCAGGAATGATTCTTCTAGTAGTGTACGTCGATGATATTGTGATTACAGGGAGTAACATTTCTGGAATTTCAGAACTTAAAATCTTCCTGAATTCTCACTTCCAGACAAAAGATTTGGGGTCATTAAAGTACTTTCTTGGTATTGAAGTTTTGAGAAGCAAGAAAGGTATTCTTTTGAATCAAAGGAATAATGTTCTCGATCTCTTAAAGGAGACTGGAAAGCTTGGAGCATCACCAAGCAACATTCCTATGATTTTGAATCCCTTCTTAGATCTTGATGCTAGTATGTTTGATGAGCTTCCTGATGATTTAAAGAAGAAGATTGATCCAGAGAAATTGAAGCCGTTTCCATTTCCTGAGAGATATAGAAGACTCATTGGTAAGCTGAATTATCTAACAGTAACTCATCCTGATATAACCTTTTCAGTCAGTAGGCTCAGCCAATTCATGACATCACCAACAGTGGCACAATGGGAAGCTTTAGAACATATCTTGTATTATTTGAAAGGTTCTCCGGGTCTTAGTATTCTTTATACAGATTATGGGCACTTTAAAGTTGAGTGTTTTTGTGATGCGGATCATGCAGGATCTAAGGCCACAAGACGATCTACTACGGGTTACTGTGTGTTTGTTGGTGGAAATTTGATATCTTGGAGAAGCAAGAAGCAAGGAGTCGTGTCAAAATCAAGTGCATAAGCGGAATACAGAGCCATGTCACAATCAGTACAAGAAATTGTATGGGTATTTCAACTCTTGAAAGAAATTGGCATCACTACTACATTGCCTGCAAAACTATAGTGTGACAATAAAGCATCACTTCATATAGCATCGAACTCTGTGTTTCATGAAAGAACAAAACATATTGAGATTAATTGTCATTTTATTCATGATAAGATTAAAGACAATATTGTATCTACAGGGCACATACGGTCTGACGACCAACTGGCAGATCTTCTGATAAAAGCCTTAAATGAAACACGGGTTCAATATCTTTGTAACAAGTTAGGCATGATCAATATATATGCTCCAACTTGAGGGGGAGTGTTAGAAGTCAGTAATATCATCCGCCGCCGAACAAGAATGTGATGAAAATATATAGGATTAGGGATGGTTTCAGATTGTGTTAATTGTATATAAATATGTAGTTGTACATTTCATAAATGAGAATGAAGTTTGCTTATTAACAGTTATATCATTAAGCTCCAAGGAACTTCTAATTAAAATCTGCAAGTCAAACTTTTCAAAAGTAGTTATCAGATATGAGGCTATAATTGTAAATGTCATTAATTGCTTATAATGATAATTATTATTTATTGTACTGAGCTTATCATTGAACTCTTAACACGTAAAACTAAAGCTGTTATTTTTGAAAATTAGCTATCATGGTGCTTTGTAGTCGTCACTAATCATAATAATGAAAGTTGTTAATCAGAATTTGTCATTAAGCTCTAATGTAATTTTGAATTATGGGCAATATGGTGATTTGATAAATAAAATTAATGTAAAAAAAGTTCCTCAAAACTCTAGCATAATGAACTCATTTCGCATGACAAATATGTTAATATACTATTTCAGTAGTCCTTATAAGTCTTTTGTTTTTTTTAATTTCTGGAGGCAATAGCTAAACTTATGAAAAAAAAAACACCTGTTATTCACCCTAATTAAAGTACTTAAGCTGTATGATTTTCCCCATATAGGAGTGAAGGTTGCTCAATAATCCTCCAGAGTTCCTCAGGCCACCTAAAATATTTGAAAATATCACTAGAATTACTTAATTAGCAAACATATATGCTCAATCATCAATTCAATATAAAATATAAAGTTTTATAATAAATAAAATACATTATTCATAAATTATGACCATCCACAAACCCAATGCACCATATTGAAAAAAAAACATAATTATAATTAAAAACTCAAATAAAAAGTTTTTAATGTTAAAAACTAAAACTCTCAAGATAAAATTCATAGATCTGATTTTACCCAAAAAAATAAAACACATGGATCTGAATAACCCACACATTATTAAGGAGTGTTATAATTCATCATGGATTTGGAAAGAAATTGAGGGAAATTCTACCTTAATTATTCAAAAATTAAAATGAAGAGTGGGCAATGGTACTTCTATTTTTCTTAATCACCACCTAATCTATTATTACATGCCTCTCGTCTTGGGAATCCAGTCTCATGAATATGCAGCTCCTTCAATCTATTTATATTCAGCACAAGATATAGTACATACCGTTGCTAAATTTCCTGTTTCTATTTTTAACAATTCAGATAGGCTAATTTGGTGCGGCAATTCTTTGGGCACATACAAAGTTAAATATGGGGTTACTCTTTTCTTCTATATGCTCAAAACAATTGAGCCAATTATCATTTCTGAATATTTTTATTAAAAATTCAACTTCCAGCTAAACTACTCCTTTTTACGTGAACATTGTTGAATAATGCAATACCATGCATCTAATGATATCCTCAATATGTATCATTTGAATTCTTATGGTCTCTATGTATTTGGATGTGAATATGAAGAAACTCTTTCTGATCTGTTTCTTACTTGTCCTCTAACAAGATCACTATGGTTTGGTTGCATATCAATTAGTTGAATCACATGATTTTTCTGAATTTAAGACTTGGACAAAGGAAATTTTGATTCAGTTGCATAGGGATGAATACTAGGAAATAATATGTAAAATCATTTGTTTGCTTAATCCCATTTGGAGAAAACAAAATCTGGCTCTCTATTAAGGAGATACAGTTACTCCAATTACCAAAATACAAGAAGTTAGACACATTATTGCTATTTCTACGTACTTTTGACTTTTTCTAATGATAGTGGAAAGGAGATAATGTCCTCTGTTCAAGTGAAGGATGTTTTCGCCCCTACTACTGAAGGCTGAGATATGAATTTCTATAAATATAAGAAGCATCATATTCATTTGTGTCATGGGATCATTTGTTATAAAGGATCAATTTTAAAAGAATTCCTATGGAGGAATATGTGTTGGAGTATTTTAAAATGAAAAGATGTGTTTCTCGGAAAGTCATGTTCATATAAATTAAGTAATTTATGTGAAGAGTTGTGTGAGGAGTTACAACACTAAAGATTACTAAGGTCATGTCATTTTAGTTTCTAAAGGCACATATGGAAAGATGTGGTAACTACTATTTAGTGGAATGTTGTTACATTTTATAAAAGGTGTAACCCTTTAAGGAAGAGTTATTTTAAATGACCATTGGTTATTGAATTTATATTAGTTCATGAGGGTTTATGAATCTAACATGTGGTTATAACTTTTAATTAAAGAGATGTTGCTTCAAGAGGCATCACTTCATCAATTTTGAGAAAAACGATAAATATAAATATTTTAAAATATTTAATTAGTTTTATTAGTATCTCTAAAAAAGTGAACTTGATTTTATATTCCTGGACAAGAAGTAATACTATTTTTTTGTTTCATTTTAATAGAAAAGTACTTTATTAATGCAACGAGCAATTCTTTCTGGCATAAAATTGCCCCAGTACACCTGAACTTGTATTAATTGTGGTGGCCAGGAGGAAAAACCAAAATTGTATGAATTGTGAATTTAATCAATTTAAAATTTAAAGGTTATATATAATATTAGATATAACAAATCAGCAATATGACCAATCAAAGAGATGAGGAATAAAGCGACCAATTTTCCTTTGCAAAAACATGCAACCTCAAGGTGGACCTCAGGTGTGGTCATGTGGAAAGCTATATACAATTGAAACTTTGAGACAAGACAAAATAAATTAGGTAGTGAGTAACATGTAAGGTACTGAAAATTGGATTAGTCGACATCAATCGAAGTGGCTCATGCTTTCACTGGTAAGTAGCCTCATCATGGTTCAACTTGAATAAAACTTAGGGGAAAAGATAAGAAAATATAATTTGAACTTTAAAATATTAAATAAGTGATTTTCTATTAAAATGAGTTATCAATTGCTATACTCTTATAATTAATATCAATCTTTTTATATGCAACAAGAATTATTTAAGATTTTAACGTTTAAAAAGTATTTTTTTTGTTTTTTTCCCTAAAAATTAATCTAATCATGATAAAAATAATAAAATTGAAATATACAAAAATATTTATCCATATTGCTGAAAATAGTAATATTCCAACAAAATAGGGTTATTGTAGACCAAAAAAGAGTTACTAAAATATAAAGGGTTAGGGAGCAAAAATACATATGAGATTTTCTCTAAAGAGTCTCTCACACCAAATATTTTTTAAAGAAATAAAAGTAACTATGAATTTTGAAAATGGAGAAAAAATGGCATGATTGTTAGATCTAACCTAAAGATGTAATTTTTTATGGTGGGACCCACATTATTATTATTATAAAAATACCAAAATGCCCCCATTAAAAAACACCCCTCCCAGCCTCTTATCCTTCAATCTAGACATGGTGAAATGGTGAATATGGCTCACCGACCTTCAATTTGTCAAAAGAAGACACCTCAGGAAGATTAGGAGGAAACCATCACTGTAGATATCCAATAGATAAATGATCTGTAATCAAAAAAAAAAAAAATAGATAAATGATCTATGAACTTTTAGAAAATCACAAAATTGTCACTTGTCCAGCTTCAGCCAAACTAGTGAAGAGGAAGAAAATACAGATCTGACCAACCGAAATCAATACTAAAACATGAAAAACAGACTAGAACATGGATTTAAGATGAAAAATAACTCAATTCAAATAAAAGTTCAAATATTTGATGAGACCAAAAACCGGAAAGCAGGCAATATTCTGGAAATCCATACCCACACAAGACTAGAGATATGGGTCAGCCCGAGCTTCATCCCAAAAACTAAAAATCCACAAAGTGAAAACACAAGAGAAAGACATGAACTTGAAGGTTATTCCCAAATCTTATCCTTGCCTCAACATAGTCTTGAAGGTCGATCGAGTGTGCAGGAGAGGGAGAGAGGAAAGGATGAGGGAGATTGTGTTTGATGATTAAGCATCACTCATCAGGAAGGTAGAGGTTGAAGAGTTCATCGCTCGTTGTCTCAGATCTCGCCGCCACTATTGAATCAATCGCAACCTCCACCCTTACTATTTTTTTTTTTTTTTTGAGCAAAAGAGACTATTTTATTAATCATCAAAATCAAAGATACACGCACTAATTCCCTGTAAAGCAAAAACAAAAGCATCCTATCATACAACCTACTCAAATCAATAAAGCAAGTAAACCTAGATACAACCTATCACAGAAAAAAAAACAGAGAACATAAACCTATCTTTCTATCAGTAAACTAATTGCTGATATTAACCAATGCCTTCTTTCTTCACAGTACAAGAGTTAAGGCTGAAAGAATCCTGTATCAAAATGTCAGTCAGAGAGGATGGTGGCTTCACAAGCCAGCCTTTCGGTACCATACCCCTCATTACCTGAGCTGCTATAAAATCCGCAGCTTTATTGCCTCCACGAGCCACTAGAGACAGAGACCAATCCTTTGTTCTATCACCCAATTCTATACACTCCTTCAACACCTCTACACTCTCCCATTCGCACCCTTGAACATGCCTCTCTTTAATTCTTCTAAAGGCTTCTAGACAATCAGTTTCTATTATTACTTCCCCCTCACTGAAAATATTCTTAACCCACAAAGCCTCCTTAATAGCAAAACATTCAGCCATGAATGCCGAATCAGCCTCAACCAATTGCCCTATCCCACCCATAAATCTGCCAGCATCATCTCTCCCTATCAAACCAATACTTGCCTTCTTGCTACTAATGCAAAATGCCCCATCCACATTAATTTTCATAGTTCCAGCTTTAGGCCTACCCCAAACCACCATTCTTTCAACATCCACCTTCTGCTCCTCCCTTCTCTTCCTCTTACCTGCACAAGACCAAAATTCATTAACCAAGCGAATTGCATTAGATAAAGAAGCCACAGCATCCACTTCTATATTCTCAAACAGAAATCTGCAACGAGATTTCCAGATTTCCCAACAAATGCTTGCAAATAGAGCCACTTCATATCCCTCAACCTTCACAGCTGAACCCAACCAATTCTCCAACCATACATCTAGTCTGCTCACATTCATCTCACTGAATTTCAATGCCAGTGGGGAGCCAAACCAGCAGGCTTGAACCCATGGACATAAAAACAGCATGTGCTCAATTGTTTCTTCCCTTGTTTTACATAATCCACACAAAGGGTCACTAGCACATTTCCTTTTAAACAGAGCTGTTCTAGTTGCCAGTGCCTCATTCACCGCCCTCCATATAAACTGATTAATTTTAGGAGGAACCTTGATTCGCCATATCCCATTCCATAATTTCTCTGACACCCTATGTGAGCAACCCGGTTTCATCTCCTCTATACCATCCTCACTTCTCGCCACCTTGTACCCCATTTTGACAGAATATAGTCCATCCCTACTCCCCGACCATACTAATACATCCTTTCCAGCATTAGAAGGAATCTGCACCCTTCTAATACACTCCTTCTCCTCTTCACTCAGCAGACCCTCCACTCTATCAAAATTCCATTCCCGCTCAACAAGTATATCAGCTACTTTCAGATTCTTCATCTCATCTGACAAGGTTCTTTCCTTCAAGCACCTACCCTCAGCATGCCATAACCACTTCCCTTCAAACAGGTTCACACTTTCACCATCATTGATCTTCCAAAACAGATCTTTCTTTAGTAAGTCTCTTCCTTCCAGGATACTGGACCATCCCCAAGAAGCTTTACTCCCTTTCTTTGCTTTCATAAAATCTGAATTTGGGAAATACTTCCCTTTCAGAATTTTACACCACATATCATCAGGATTTACACATATTCTCCAGGCTGTTTTTGCAAGTAAAGCTTTATTCATTTGCATAAAATCTCTAAAGCCCATACCTCCCTCACCCTTGTCTTTGCACAACAATCTCCAAGCCTTCCAATGTATACGCCCCTCCTCCTCCTTCTGTCCCCACCAAAATCCAGCTATCATACGATCAAACTCCATGCAAACCTTCTTAGGGAACTTAAAACATGACATGGGGTAAATGGGAATAGCATTAGCCACTGCTTTTACCATAACCTCCCTACCAGCAAAAGTAAGAAGCCTTTGCTTCCATCCTTGTAACTTCTTACTCATTTTCCCTTTAACAAAGGCCAATGCCTCAGATTTAGATTTTCCCCATAGAACTTGCAAACCAAGATACTTTCCAGGATCATTAGTACTTTTAATACCCACCGAGCCTTCTCTGTGCTTGATTCCGCCGTAGTCACTGCCCTCTGTTCCTTCTTTGCTCATATCAAATGAGGAATGAGAGGGGAGGGTTTTTCTTAGTTGGGGCAAGTTTGGTATTTTCCTAATAATAGTGTGGGCCCCATCACAAGAATTAACAACGTTAAGTTAGATTGTATGGTTATATGTACTTTTACCGGTGTTTTGAAACCATCGGCCGGGGAACCGAATTATAAATCGGTTCGGTTTGGTGATCAAATCGGTTCATCATTTTTTTTTAATTTATTTTTAAATTGATTTTTTAATATTTTTTTTTATAATTTCATATTAATAAACTTAAAATATTCAATTTTTCACCGATTTAGTTTTGATTTGACTCTAATCTAATCCACTAATTCTTAACCCAGTACCTTGATCGGGGTCCAGTGATTAGTCCGGGATTCAGAACCTTATCTTTTACTTAATTTTTCAAAATTCATAATTACTTTTATCTTTAAAAAAATATTTGATATTGGACGTATTAAAAAAAAAATCTCATGTGCAATGCACCTTAACCCAAGTATAAATATGATGTCAATCAATGATGGCAAAAAAAAATATGATGTCAATCAAACCTTATATGAATCTTGACAAGACATCTGAGGGGATTAGTTTGACCGACCCCGTTGACCAGGTTATACAAAAATATATTATATAAATTGTAAAACTTTAAATTTAACTTGTGAATACTGAGTACAGATTAATTTGTAAAACTGGTTCTCCAATTATGGGGTTTACAAGTTTTCTAGAAAGCTGATCTGCAACAAGTTTTTTTTTTTTTTTGGGACAGGATCTGCAATAAGTTAAACTTAAAGGATTTATTAATAATTGATTTCAAAGATCTGGTTCTTATTCTATGGGCACTGGGCAGTCAAAACTTAGTAGACAATTAATAAAATAAAACGCTGGGGACTGAAAGTGGACCACATTACAAAGGCATCTCATGGGGGCGCTATGAGCCGTACTGGTCTGCGATTTGTCCCTCTCTGCCCACCACCGAAAAAAGATGGCTCTGCAATTCCAAGCTTGAGACTTGACCTCTCAGATACACAACACTTCCTTGAAGAGAAAGAGAGAAAGAGAGAAAGATTAGACTGCATTGCATTTTCAAAAGGCTACGGTTTGCTTCAACCGGAAGTGTAGGTTTCAAAAATGGATTATGAAAGGATCCAAAAGCCTCAGGTGCTTTATCTCTTTCGCTTGCTTCCCCCCTTTTGGTTCTTTTGCTTGTTTTATCCATTTTAGCTTTCCCTCTTCTAAATGCTTTATACTACAAACATCATTTTTGAATTTTTTTTGTTCTCTTGTGTTTTCGGCATGGTTACTGGGAAGTTCCTTTTGATCTGTCAGTTTAGACTGGCATGTTGACATTTCGAGCAAATCTGTTGATGAGTTTATCTTTTAAAGCGATGGTTTTATGGGAGCTTGGTTTTGCAGAGTGGTGGGGGATTTTCACCTGGAAAATTGAGGAATATGCTAATGGGAGTGGAGAAGAAGAGGAAAGACGAGGATGAGCTTGACTCTACTTTCACTTCGAGATCTCACGTTTCTGACATTGATGAATCAGGTGTGGTTGCTTTCTTGGGCTTCATTTTCCCTGTAGAATGAAAATTAGTAACATGAATCTGAGATGTGGCTGTCTCAAAATGTAAGATTTGGCATGGTGTGGTATCTTCACCATTGGTATATCGTCTTGAGCGATTCATGCATTTCACTTCTTAAAAATTCTCGTCACTGTTGAAATTGAGTTCTACACTCTGAGCCATGTTAAATGAGAGGGAGGAAAAAGAAATAGAAAATGATGAAAAGGAAACAAATAAGGAAACCAATGGATGAACATTAAATAATGCCTCTCTCTTGGGAAGAGATTTTTTCTTTCTTTGTTTTTTTCACCCTAGATTTATTGGTTGAATATGTGCTATTGCATTAAATGAAGTGTATGTAAGCAACCTTTCATTGCATATCTATCACAGGCGGTAGCAGTTCTGATCACTGTAAAGATGTGGATGTTGTGAGTGTCCTCCCTGAATGCTCAACTTTAGCTACAGCCCGTTCTTTCGGCTCAGACAAAGTAGCAGACCGTGGTAATGCAGCATTCGCTTCAAGAAATAGAATTTTAGAAGAACCTTCTTCGGATTATGATAGTGGCCATGAGAGTATGAGCATGTCCTCATCCATGTTTGAATTTCAAAAGGCTGAGCGTGCTCCCCAAAGAGTGCCCTTGGGACCATTTTCAAAACCAGCACCATCTAAGTGGGATGATGCCCAGAAGTGGATAGCAAGTCCAACTTCAAACAGGCCAAAGACAGGACAGACCCAGGTCCAGAGTGAAAAAGTAGGGTCACGTAAGGTTGGTAATCTTGGTTTTGGTCGGCAATCTTCATTGAAGGTTGTTGTTGAAGTTCCAGATCAAAGAGCGGTTGCTTTAGAGGAGCCAGATACTAAGCGGATTGATACAAACCAAACAAAGATGGAAAGTGGGGGGCAAAATTTTGTGAGTTGGGAGCCTGAGCCTTATGCAATTGCAGATTCTTATGGTAAGCTTGAAATTTTGTTTGAGAATTCTTTAGTGGAGCTTCAAGTAAAACATACTTTAGTATATAATTGAGATCATATCACATAGTCCTTTTACAATGCAACCGCAACACAATTATCCAATGTATGATATAGATATGAACAGATTGGGAAATTGGGAAAAGATGAACTTTAATTTTCTCTGTAGACTACCCTTTTATTGGGAGTGACGTAAGCTGACTGGTGGTTAGAACAGTGGGATCTGAAAGCCATTGGAGTGAGGGGTATGGGTCATTTGCAGGATGTCTTAGTTGAACTCTTCATGCTGATTGACTGATTGTGTCAGAATCAGTCCAGGGTGAAGCTGTAGGATGCATAGTCGTGCTTCTCAAGAAACTGGTTTGTCCCCCCTTTTTTGGTTTATTTTCATGTGGGGATTCAGCAAGGGATATTTTAAGGTATAATGTGGGCCTTTTTTTGTCTTGAACAAGATTTTCAGTATCTTCACAAATGGATATTAACAAACGTTTTATCTGGTTGTTAGCAATGGTGGGGATCATACTATTCTGTTTGAAAGGTTAATCATCTATGAAATTTAAAATCCTTTTCGTATGATGTAAACTTAAACAAGCAAATTACTTCAATTTACCGATAACTTTATTGCTTTCACAACAGTTTTTGTATTTAATGAAAATTTGATACATACTGATATATTATACTGAGCAATGAAAGAACCGTCCATCTATGTATGTGGGGAAAAAAGGGCGGCCCAGTGCACAAGGCTCCCCCAAGTGGAAAGTAAAGCAAAAAAGTCAGGTGGTATCACACAAACTTCTGCATCTTGAAATAACAACGTATAACTAAAGCATGTCAATGTTTTGGACATATTTTCCTTTCAAGGTTTCATTCGTGACTTCAATCAGTAAATTTAGCTAAGGAATCATGGAAACTGAACTGAAACTTACTACTTTTTGTTTGTCCCTTTTCTTCAATGTCATTTGATATTGGCAGTCAATCTCAGCCAGCATAATTCATCTATGGTCTTCCAGAGTGCAACAGCATTCATTCCTCCCCCTTCAACAGCTCGGTCTGTATCAATGAGAGATATGGGTACAGAAATGACCCCCATTGCTAGTCAGGAACCATCAAGGACTGGTACACCTGTAAGGGCAACAACACCAATGCGCAGCCCAAATTCTTCTCAGCCTTCTACCCCAGGCAGAGCTGCCCCTGCATCAACACCAACTGATCTACCTAGTGGACATCTGGATCTCAACAAGAATGAACTTTCTGAAAAGGAGCTACAAATGAAAACCAGGCGAGAAATAATGGCCCTTGGGACACAATTAGGTAAAATGAACATTGCTGCTTGGGCTAGCAAAGAGGAGGAAGATAAAGATGCTTCCACTTCACTTAAAACTAAAGCAGCTGAACAACCTAAAAGTGTCATTGAAACACGTGCAGCAGCATGGGAGGATGCTGAGAAGGCCAAGTATTTGGCGAGGTCAAGTTCTCTTGTCTTTGAATTTATTGTTTACCACAGCTACTTGTTTTTCTGCTTAGTTTGTCAAATACATCCATGCATCTTTGCTAATGAAATTTGAATCTGCCACTCTCTTTTGGTGGTCAACTCTACACAAAGCTGTATTCTCCACTTTTCTTTTGATGATCTATGCTAAAAATTTGATGCCCTTGGCTTCCTCCTAATGTCTTATTGATTGGATATTAGAATATTGTTTTTGTAATAAAGCCATCTTAGATATCTGCTAATTTTGAATGTGGGTGGAGGAAGAGAAACCAATGAAAACGTGATTAAAATTTTATTAACTTTATTAATTTTTTTTATCATTTATAGTAATTTAAGATACAAAGGGTCATATAATTGGGACTATGCTGTGCACATAAAGGATTGTCACTATTAAATCTTACCTTTCCTTTTCTAAATATAATCCAACTTTTTATTTGTTTAGATTCTAAAAGAAGGTAACATCCTCACTTACCAGAATAGAAATCAAAAGAAGAAAAACAGTGTTAAGGGAAAATTGATAAAGCAACAAATACTCCAGGGCCTGAATGTTTGGAGCTCTTGAATATGCATGACTTTCATATCTCTGTTATGCTTTACCCCCGACAGTCATCTGTGATGGTTGATAATACGTGACTTATTATTGTCCTGCCTGATATAGATTCTTAGGTGTGCCTTTCCCCCCTTTCCTTTGCTTTGTGTGTGTGTGTGATCTGAGGCAAATTAAAGAAGAATTAATAAAATTCCTGTATTGCCTGGATAGTGCAACTTGAGACCTATTTATGATGCGCTTCACACCTTTTTAGGATTAATTTGCATTGCTACACTAAATATTCTCTGAAGCGAGAAGGTGTGTCATTAATTATGCAGATTTAAGCGTGAGGAGATGAAAATACAGGCATGGGAAAATCACCAGAAAGCAAAAACAGAAGCTGAGATGAGGAAGACTGAGGTATATGCTGTTCTTTATCATTACTGGTTTCATTCTCTCTGCCATTTCATTTTCAATTTTTTTCTTTCTTTTCTGTTCAACACTCTGGATAGTGTTCTCTAGTCCATTTTCTGGGAAGTAATTGGCTTTTGGATAGTCTGGACTCAAATAAATTCAAAAAGTACACTGATCAAACAACCGTGTAACTTACCATGACCAAGCAACAGTTTGCTTTTCTTTTGAGTAAACTGAGGTCATATTGTATCAGTTTTGTTTGTCTTTTTACATCATCATATAAACAGGTACAGATATCAAGATGGGGTGTACAAGAACACACACACAAACACACAAATTTATTTTAACTTGCATGTAACAACAGTTTTGCAATTAGGGTTTGTAATTATCATGTGGTTTTGCTTGTTGAACATTAAGTTTAGGCCACTAGACTGAATTCCTTCTCCCTTGTGTTCCTCTCCAACCTTGTATCAAGTAGTATTGTGTGAAGGGCATTTATGGGGAATAGTAGCTTCATATCAAACTTCAGATTCTATCAAAATTTTCATTTCCAAGGACTTTCATGTAATTCAAAGCCACAATGATTTCAGGTAGAGGTTGAAAGAATGCGAAGCGGAGCACACGATAAGCTCATGAGTAAACTCGCGGCTGTGAGACACAAGGCTGAAGAAAAAAGAGCAATTGCTGAAGCCAAAAGAAATTGCCAAGCTGCAAAAATTGAAGAGCAAGCAGAGTACATACGCAGAACCGGCCGTGTCCCATCATCGTATCTCTCATTTTCTTGCTGCAATTGGTGCTCATAGAGAAATGCAGACTGAGGCTTTGTTTCCTTCCCACTTCCCAGGAATTCATCATTTGGTATTTGTCTCAAGTGTCTATTTTGTTTTCTCCTCCTCAGGTCAATACCAAATTGATGATGAGCAATCACTTGATGTGATGTGGTTGTTACATGTTAATTTTGAAAAAATCGTTCAAGGGAAAGTTGGGAAGTCTGTATTATCTCTCAGAATTTTAAGGCTTAACTTTGTAATTAGTGTATAAACTTTCAAATGTAAGGACATAGTTCTTAATTTTAAACTTAAAGAAATGTTTAGTTTTGGCCAATATTTGATTATGAGTTGTTTCCCTGTTTCTGCAATTATTCTGGATCAATATAGGTGGATAAAAATGCAAACATGAAACGTCACTTGCTAGTCACTACAATTCAAGTACTACCTCCCTCCGGTCCTAATTATAAGATAAAGTTGACTTTTTTTTGGAGAGATTAAGGAAGTTAAATAACTTACTTAATCATTTCATATATTGTGTATCCTTAGATTCTATATTAGTTTATTAGTTAAGCTAATTAGTTTGGAGAAAAAAATATAAATATAAATACTTCAAATTAATTTAATTAGCTTCCTTAATTTCTCTAAAAATGTCAAATTTGTCTTATATTTAGGATCGGAGGAAGTATTAACTAACCAGATCATATTATTGGGTATTAAATGAAGAAACTCTCTGATTTTTTGATTACCATAAAATTTGCTATTCACATTACCATGCTAACAGGGGTAAAAAAAAACAATCCCAGCTAAACACAGTATTCACTACAATGAGGCTGAATTACCATTACCATTCTCCCATGAAACCAACCAAACGGGCCCTATCTCATAATAATGGGGTGTTAGCCTGTTAGGCAACATCTCACAAAAATCACGTTTACATTTTACGAAAGAAAATTGGGGTAATTTTTATGAGGGCCTATGGAAAGAATTTAATTATTAAGAAATTTCAATAATAAATGAGATGTTATCATTTTTTACATTAAAACTTATCATTACATATTTCTTAATTGTTATCAGAACTTTTTAATAATTAAATCTCTGTCTTGGAACCTCATTATAATTCCCCCAATAAAAATCTTCTCATATATTTACTTTTTAATTTCCATGTACAATGTAAAATCATGTGAAAAGAAAAAAAAAACTAATTCAAGCACCCACTAGACACCCACTCAAATGAGCACATTTTTCCAAAAGGCTTTTTAAGGAAAAATCAAATCTATAGTTACAACTAAAACTATGTTGGACAAAATGAAATAACTTTCTCGAGATTAATGTTTTCCCCCAAATTCAAGCAGTCCTCCCCATGAGACAAATCGAAACATTGTAATGCATTTATCTATCTATACTTAAAACCAAAAAGAAAGGAGGGAAAATTTTACTCAGCTCCAAGGATCAGAAAAAATATCAAAAAAGTTACAGCATAGATTATTCTATAAAAAAAAAAAAGTCAAAGTGTAAAATCTTCTATCAAAAAAGTCCCTAAAGATCTCAGTGAGATAAATTCCAAATGTGAACTTACCTTATTGACAAGTGTATGTAACTGTATTGACAAGTCATAGGTGACCATTGACAATTTCATATATGTTAATTAAAGCAGCTCTCGTTGATAAATGTATATGACTATATTAACAAGTCATAGAGTGATCATTGATAAGTCCATCTATATTAACTAAACCAGCTTCTGATGACAAGTTTATGTCACCATATTAACAAGTCATAGAGTAGTCATTAACAAGCCCATTTATGTAAACTAAACAACTTCCATTAATAAATGTATGTGACTATATTAACAAGTCATAGAGTAACAATTGACAAACTCATCCATATCACTAAAGTCCATAGGGACTTTTTTAATAGAAGATTCTATACTGAGACTTTTTTGATAAAAAAATCTGCATTGAAACTTTTTTAATATTTTTTCTAATTCTTGAGACTAACTTGAGTGTGATTTTCCCAAGAAAATATATAACAAAACACAAACTCAACGTTTTGAGATTTTGGATAAAAAAAAATGTCATCAGACTCGTGCATATATTTTTTTGGGGTATCCCCACTTTTAGATCCTGAATCTAATGGTTAAGGTTAGGCGCATGAGATGTCAATGTCAGAGTACTGTTTTGAGGCCCCCGGTCACCGTTTACAATGATAGAATGAGAAAATCGCTTGCTGTATTAACGCATCCGCGTCCACCATTACTCTCTTAGAAACCCAAGCTCCGGGGTCACGTGTCCCTTCTTACCCTACTCTTTCTCTATACTTCAAAATGAGCATGTTGATTATCTTTTTTTTTTTTAAACCAAGCACAAGTATTTTTTTTATTTAAAGTAATCTTGTACAGGATACTATCGGTACTAAATTTTGACTCAGTTTTCGATCAGGTTTTGAACATTAATTTATCATATTATAAGGGGTTAGCACCTTTCATGAGACCCAACCTCATTAGTGATTGTAAGTGTTGAATTAAAAGGCACTTGAAGGGTGATTAATAGCCATAAAAACTTGGAGGGGGTAAAAAGCCAATGAGTTCATTAATATTACCCTTTTTAATTATCTATGAGTTCCCCCTAGAAATCTTGACATCAAATAAAAGACAGATTGTTAATAACAACTGGATAAAATAAAAAAAAAATTTACTCAATACTTTTTTAAAAAAACAAGGTCTGACATTTAAGCTTTATTAATTATAAAAAAATATGCTAAGAAAATTATTCTCTATTGCATACATTATACTATTCAATATCATCCTCCATTCCCTTCTTGCAATCAACAATTATAATTTTTTTTAAGAGTTTATAATGTAAAAATACTCATGAATTTATATTTAATGTACGTCCAACATCATAAACTCTTCTCTAGTGCAAAAGTATCCATAAAACTTACTGCTATCGAGCTTCAATCTGAGAGGGTAGTAGCTGAGGAAATGCTTGACCCAGCAATCAACTTGTATGATTTTCAGAATCAGTATTTCCTAAGAATTCTTCCCAGATTCCTGAAACATCAGGTGTGGGTTCGATTGGGGATCCCCCATGTTTAGAATTAAATTTATTTTTTTTAAAAATGAAGCTTGTGCTCATTTATGAGTTTGAAGTTTCTGATAAAATTAAATTTCTGTTGCAAGTTTTGTCGATGAATTGTGGTTTAGTTGTCAACTAACTTTTACCTATAGATGACACTGATCATTTTTTCAATGACTGATGAGGATGAAATAAATTGCGGTGTTTTTAATTCCCGTTTTGTTTCTTCAAAGATGAGCTTCAAAGATTGTGTTGATGATGAGTTCAGTGTTGTTGAAGCTTGAGCAGAGGGCAGAGGATGAGATTGAGAGGATGGGAGGGAGAAGGTGGATTTTCGCAGGTTGAGGATATTTTGGTACTTTCATGCGGCAATAGAAGTGAGTTACGCTATTTTAACTTTTAAGGGATATGTCATTTTTGTTCTCTTTTAAAAAGTTTACGGCAATTCTGCAACTGAAAAGATTCATGGTGTTGGATTGAGTATAAATTTATAAGTATTTTTATATCTTAACCCCTTTTTTTAAACGGCACCTACATTACACCTCAAACTCATAATGACGTTACCTACTAAACCTATTAAGAGGGTTTGAATTAGCTTATTTTAAATAATTTTGTGCTGTACAAAAAAAGTATCCCTCATGTCTTTAATATAATACATATTTACGGAATTGATCTTGGTCTTAAATATAAAATATAAATTTTATATTTACTACTCTTTTCCTAATTTAACCTTATTGATGCTTTCTTTCTCAATAATAATAGAGGACTGGAGGAAATGAGGAAATTGCTGAAGATGACTATGTGTTTTAGAAAATACGTGGTATATTAACTAACTCAACCAACTAATTTAATCTAATCAAATTATATAAGTATATTTTACATTAATGATCGGAGAGAGCATGTGAGAAGAGTTTTAATTTAAATTACATCAAAATACTTTTTTAAATGACAAAACTTACAACCTCTTTCTTTTAATGGAGGTGTATGACAGACACCTCTCCCATTACCATCATTTCTCTTTTGGAATCAAAAGTGACCATGATCTTCCTTGTTTGATTTCTCTAAACCCACGCTAGAGATAAAGCAAATATACCTTCCAAGTTCAAACTCATGTTTGAATCTTGTTACGACTTGTTTTAGTTAACGTTCAAGAAGTATGTTCACGCAGGTCGAAATAAAATTTCTCTAACAAACTTACCCCATTTACCGTAAATCACTTTGGAAAAGTAGCTTCTACCGCTAATTCAAATATGTACTTAGATTTTACATTTACTCATATAATTCTCTTGTCCTTAATTTTTTTTATTAGTTCACTAATTAGAAAAATATAATAATATTATGGAGAATTTATATTACATATGACTTAAAATTTAAGAAATTAACTTCACATAACTCAAATTTTAAGAGATTATTTACACACACGATTGTAGTTTAAGGAGGTATTTGGTTATAATATACTAGTATTACGTAATGAGAAAATAATTGATTGATAGGGGTTATCAGCCCAAAATGAAATTTTAGGGGAATTCATTGTTAAGTTTTAAAGGTTAAGGATTTACACGAGTCAAAAATTCAAGAAAAAATTGCATGATTTAGACATTGTTTTATATAATATATATACACATAATTTAATCATAATATATATTATTTGATTTTTTCATAATCAAATTAGCAAGACATAAAAAAGATTTTTTATTATGATTGAATGGCACTTTTAATTTTGAAGACATTGACTTTGATAATCTTTCTTGAAACATATTACTTGAGACCATTATTTCCTAAGTCACTTTATATCATTACAAGACTGCCGTTGCCTTTTAATTATGACGTCCCAGCTCACTGTTCAAAGTTCAATTTGAAGCATACAAATAATTTTTTCCAAAAAAGGGCCATAAAAAAGGGGAAGACTAGAAAAACATCGAGGCTTGAATTGCAAAAATTTGAATTCCAATCCCATCCCATCGAAAACCTCAATTGAGTTTTTAACTGAGTGAAAAAATAGGATGTTGGTGATGGGAATTTGTTTTGGGCAATCTAAATTTTAAAATTTGTTTGTACTATTTTGACAATTGTATTTATTTTGAAGGAAGTAAATCATAAAATTAAAATAACTTTTTCCCTATGAATAATTAAATATGACCAATATAGATTGACTAAATGGAAAATTCTTATTAAATAAATCTAAAATACCAAAAGCTAAATTCAGACTTATATTTTTAACAAATTCTTGATAAGACTAAGAGACTAATTAGGAATTTTTTACTGTCGTGAAAAAGACCAAAATACCTCTTTGAGATTAAAAGAAAAACGGAAGATATGTGCAAGCCCAAATATTTCAACTACCTGTTTGAGTCCACGCCATGTTGTCTAAGATATTGTTAATTAGGAAAATCTCAATTAAATTTTAATGAAATAATCAAAACCAACATTTGACCTCTACTTACCTTTAATTTTTCTTTTTAGTCATAGGTGCACATTTTGGTCTTTTCACAACACTAACAAAATCCTAATTATGCCTCTAGGCCGGATTAGGAATTTTTTAAATTTATAGGTTTAATTTTGAATATCAGTATTTCAACTGAATTTAATTAGTATTTTTTCAAAATTGACTAAAATTTTAAAAGTTATTAATTTATTCAAATTAAATTTAAATAACCTAAATTATGTTTTACTTTAATTGAAATTTAACAAAGAATCTAATAATCCACAATCTTATTTTAGTACAAATCTAGTAGGAAGAAAGGCATCCAATGGGACCAAATATGATGTCAATGACATGATTGGGAGACTAGCAAAAGCCCACCGAAATGGTTGATGCACACAAACTAAATTATATTTTCTCCCATGTGAAATTATTTAAGTTATTTTGTAAAAAACTGTGTTGTTTTTTTTTTTTCAAACCCCCTCTAATCATTTGCATTAGGAATTATCCTTGTTGATAAAAACTCCTTTTATATGTATAATTAATAAGGATAGTTTTAAAAAAAAATTATAAATTTAGGAGATAGTGTGAATTGTACATTTATGATTAAAGAAAACCTCTAATAAATTATAACTTTAGTATTTTCGGCAATAAGAGATCTCTTTAGAAAAGAAACACATGCTAAATGAAACTTTTGATTAAAAAAAACGCTTGGAGATTCAAATACATTTCCACTAGTGGGTTGAGAAAATATAGAATGAGATAAAAGCAAAGCTGCCAAATCTAAACCTAACCTATCCATTATGTGACAAAAAAGTGGAACATCTCAAAACTTTGCTTCTTCTTTTTTGTATTTATTTGGATGGTGTATATGACTTTGTTTTCGCGACAATGATGCATGCACTCCCATACAAGCGATTCACAGCTATACGGATCCACTTGTTTCATCATTCGTTTGGACGTGGGCCCCACACTCACCAGCCTCATTTCATTGGCTTTGCTTCTTACTCCCTTCTTGTTTTCTTCTTTTGGCTTGAAATGCAAAGATATGTGATTTTCTTCGAGGTGCGTTCAATATTAAATGATTTTCTGAGGGATAACGGTGGTTATATGATTTTAAAATAGGTGCAAAAGTATCTATTGACTGTTAATTTGACTTTTTTTTTAATACTGAAAGTGAAGACGTGGATGATGATGTGGATGTTGGAGCAACATCGCACCCAATTTTTATATTAGCTATCAGCTTATGTGTTATTTACTTAATTTATATTCTCTCCGGTCCAAAATATAAGACATAGTTGACTTTTTCTGGAGAAATTAAAGAAGTAAATAAGTTATTTAATCATATCATATGTTGTATATTCTTAAATTATATATCAGTTTATAAGTTAAGCAAAATGGTTTAAAGAAAAAAATGATAAATATAAATATTTTAAAATAATTTAATTAGTTTCCTTAATCTTTCTAAAGAAATCAATTTTATTTTATATTTAATATCGGAGGAAGTAATATTTTACCTTTAAAAAATAATTTTCTAAATTAAAAACCAAATTACATAAATTAGTTTAATTAATTTATTCATCAAATCTCTCTCTTACTGGAGAGAACCCGTATTCTTCTTCTCCTCGATGAAGCTCCGCCACAAGGGAGCCTCTCCCCAGCTTCTCTCTCCCTTTCTTGAAATAGGATGGCAAGAATCACAATAAATAATAATCACAATTAGGGGTGGAAACAGGCCAGGCCAGGCCAGGCTTGTGCCTTAACAGGCCTGGCCTGTTAAGGCACAACACGGCCTGAGCCTGGCCTGTGGCCTGTTACAGGCTTTTTATTAGGCCTAAGCCTGGCCTATAAACAGGCCTGGCCTGGCCTGTAAACAGGCCTGACCTGGCCTGTGGCCTGTTAAGAAGGCCTGAAATTTGTAAAAGATCCTAACAGATGTTGACAACGCATGAAACCTGGAATTCTGCTTTCTCTGGAATTTGTAAAGTTTTCTTGCATTGACAACGCATATCACAAACAAATAAGGAGAGAGTGTATATAAGGATATGATATACATCAATAGACTAGTTTAATCTATTAAGCTCGTTTCACCAATCCAAGCAAACACATATTTATTTTTTAGGCCGAAAAGCAATCAAATATTATTGTCCGTTGCCTCTTCACAATCCTCAAATCATTTTCCTCTTCGACATACCAGAAGTCCAGAACCATTCTCATTGATCAATTAAAAGCAGATACAGTGATCAATTCAAAGCAGAAAAATAAAACTCTTTATTTTGCACAATAATGTATCAGCCCATAGCATATTCCAGAATCCAGACGCAGCAGAACAGAGAAAATGAAACATGTACCGACATAAACTTGTGGAGTTGTGGAGTTGGTGACTCAGGGTGGAGCTCCGTCTCGGGTAGCCGACTTGTGGAGTTGTGGTTCGCTGGTGACTCACGGTGGAGCTCCGTCTCGGGGGGGTCGGGACTCGGGAGGCAGACGGAGTCTCACGGTGGAGCTCCGTCGAGGGTGGTCGGGGGGAGTCGCCGAGTCGTGCGAGGCAGAGCGCAGAGGGCTCGGGAGGCAGACGGACGTCGAGTGGGGTGGCAAGTCGAGGGCTCGGGTGTCTCACGGTGGAGCTCCGTCGAGGGTGGTCGAGTCGTGCGAGGGCAGCGGCCAGTGAGGCAGAGCGCACAGCAAAGCGAGGCAGAGGGCAGTCGATTAGGAATTAGGAATTAGGTTTAGGTTTAGACATTACAGTACAGATGAGGGGAGTGGGCGTCTGGGCGAGTGGCAGCGAAGCGAGGCAGAGCGCACAATAGGTAAGGTTATTTAAATTTTTTTTTTTTTTTTATAAACCTTACAGGCTCAGGCCGGCCTGACAGGCCTGTCAATAGGCCTTGGCCTGGCCTGTTAAGGATAATAGGCTCTTAAAGAGGCCTTGGCCTGGCCTTTTAGCCTGTCAGGCCAGGCCTGAACAGGCCTTTAACAGGCCAGGCCGGAGGCCCCTGTCAGCCGGCCTGGCCTGTTTCCACCCCTAATCACAATGAAGACGGGAAGAAGAAAAAGGGCGGCCCGATAAAACTGTGTTAGCCGCGGAGCTTCAAGCTGAATAAAAGGTGAAAAACAAGGGTTTTGCGGAACAGGGAGATTTGATGAATAAATTAATTAAAATAATTTAAAGTAAATAACACATAAGCTAATAGTTAGGATAAAAATTGGGTAAGATGTTACTCCAACACCCACGTCATCATCCACATCATCACTTTTAATATAAAAAATGTTAAACTAATGGTCAATGAGTATTTTTATATCTATTTTGAAACCACATAATCATTTTTGCACCTCAAAAAAACATTTAATGTAAGACACACCTTAAAGAAATCATATATGCACCAAAATCATTTTCTTTTCTGTCTGTTTTTAGTCTTGTGTTGGGGAAAACAGTTTCACTGCAATTACACATGGAAGAAGAGCAGACAACGAGAACATTTTTAATTTTATTATTTTGTATCATTTGGGCAATTATTCTTTTTTAATATAATTCTAGAAATTGTTATTATATTAAAATTGCAGGTAATAATGAATGCAATGCCAGAAAATTGGGAGGAAGGGAGAATAATTTTTTTTTTTATTTAAATGATTGGAAGACATTTTCACATATCTAAGCATGTTTTGATTTTTTTACGGAACAAAATAAATAATTTTCAGGCTAATTTAGAAATTTGAGGTCCCTCTTTACAATTAATTTTTTACATTGTTTTTCTTATTTGGTCAAGAGACATTGGTTTTTTAACATGACTAGATTTGGTCATGTGCATGACACGAGTGATGTGCTCCCTTTATAATTTTTTATTAGAAATAAATAACTAAAATACACGAATTATTTTCCCTTAATGAAATATATTTAAGATTAATAATAAATAAATATGCCCGAGATTGTTTTTTTTCCCTAAAAATACCTACAGTGATTGTTTGATACGGTGCTTGTGTAATTAATAATGGTAAGTTAATTATAAGGATGGCAAAAGGAGATGGTTTTTCTTTTCAATAAATATATGCAAAGAAATGGGTAATTATTTCTTATATCTATGCAAAATAAAACCTCTTCATTGCTTTTTACAAAGAAGTCAAAAGGAAGTTCTTCCTCCATTACGTTTTACAAGAGACCTATGGGAGTGTTTTTTCCTAAATATAAAAAACATTGGACTATTATATGATAAATTTGTTACATTATTATTCTCAATATGTCCCTATTAATTGTCATTCATAAATCATCATGTCAAACATTTCATGACATTGTCTTACAAAATTAAAATTTGTAACATATTCAACTTTTTGACCAAAAAAGGAGCTTCAATTTCTAAAATCCCTCCTTTAATATAACTCTCCCATAAATTTTTATGTTCCATTTGATAGGCAGGAAGTCAAACGGAAAACATTTCTAATTTTAGTAACTTGAATCTTTTCCCCCCGAAAAGTAACTTGTATAATTTGAGAAATTATTCTTTCGGAAATTATCCTGTCAAAGTCAATTGGTGAATAGTGGTGACTGGTGACATTTGGCCCCATATGTCTATTAATTGTTGCCTCTATCATTCTTTTCTTTTCTTTTTGATTAATGTGTAAAAGTATCCATAAATTTTTGTAAAAAATGTATTCAATATCATAAATTTTTTTAGGTGTAAAAATATTTATGAACTTCTTAAAATGGGGCAAAAATATCAAACCGTTAATTAGTATAAATGTCTGTTTTGTGGGACTCACAATATTATTTTTTGAAGTGTAAAAATACACATGAACTTTTCTCAAAAGTGCATCCAACACCATAAAATTTTTTCTGGGTGCAAAACTGCCCATGAACTTTTCAAAAGTTTATGGTGTTGGGTGCTCTTTTGAGAAAAGTTCATGGGTATTTTGCACCTCAAAAAATAATATTGTGGGTCCCATAAAACGGATGTTTGTACCAATTAACGGTTTGACATTTTTGCCCCATTTTGAGAAGTTCATGGGTATTTTTACATCTAAAAAAAATTTATAGTGTTGGGTGCACTTTTGACAAAAGTTCATAGATATTTTTACACCTTAACCCTTTCTTTTTCTTCTTGTTTTTGTTGCTAGGCATAAGGAATAGGGAAGAAACTTCGGATAAAACTACATATGGCTTGAAATTTTCACCATTTTCTTTTCCTTTGCCAGAAACTTGTTACTTTAAAATTTATGATAAGGATTAAGGACTTTCTAAATGTTTTATAATACTTCTCAGCTCCTAATTATGAGTTAGTTAGAAGATTGATCTTGATATAAATATAAGATTTCAATTCATTTTATCTTTAATATTTATTATTTTCCCTAAATCAATCAATCATCATCATCAATCAAATTTATACTAGAAATTTTATAATATCCGCTTAGTAATCCGTTTAACTCATAAACATGTTGGATAATCAGACAGTCAAAATTGCCCATCCATTATTATTGGATTTGACTATAATGAAGGAAGCAAATTAAATTTGAAATTATACGTTAAATAATTAATTATAATTATATTAATAAATATATAATTGTGATGTAAGCATGCTAAGGAACTTCACCTTCCATGATTGTAGGGATCTCCATAAGTTATATTAATAATTAGACAATTATTGCAATAATTTTTAAAAAATATTTTATAATGATAATGATTTGATTTTAAAATAGTGATCCCCATTTCTTATTATTGGCAAACATAAACTATGTCTTCATCAATGGTATTAATACTGCAAAGGTGGAAAATAAAGTTTTTGAATATTGATTAATAATTGGGATATTAATACCACAATAATTATATGCATAAATCAAACAAATAATGTTCTCGCATGTCTCACTTCGAGCAACAACAACACTCATTGTGCAACACACAGGGAGATATAACTTGTTCATCTAATTTATAAATTGATATATAATATAATATTATACATGTTATTTAAGGAAAATCAAGTAAAATTTCTTATAATTAAATAATTTATTTAAAATTTTTATTCTACTCAAATTAGTTAAGTAATTATTATATTAAAAATTGAGAGGGTATAGCTTGATTTGTTTAAAGTATCATTTTTTACCAAAAAGCTGTTGGTTTGTATGATATTTTGGTAGGCAAAATTATTCGTCCAAGGAGGATAACACAATATCAACATTAAACATCCTTCATCAAATAAAAAGAGTATCAATTTTTTACCTAATATCCATTACTAACCATAAACTTTCAAATTAATTAATCAAACACTTCTAACTAATAATTCTTATTGGAGATAAGTTCAATATTTTATAAGAAATAATTAATAAATTTTATCTAATTATTAATTCATATAAAGTTATTACTTATTATTAGAATAATTTGGTCACATCAAACCAGAAAACTTCCGTTATTCATAGCGCCAAGAACAAATCAAGCCGGAGACTCACATTTCACTGCCCCAAAAAAAAAAAATTCCAGAGAGGAAGAGGAACGATAACGGGAGATATTAGTTGGATTTCGTTCCCGCGAGGGAAGCTCCGATCAAATAACGCGCCTCTTTCTCTTTTCTCAACTCAATTCTCCCTCTCTCTCTCCTTCACACACGGCGAAGGGCCTAATACGAAAGCTATAATGGAGGCGGCGATGGGACTGATGCGGAGAATCCCCCCAAAGCACACCGATACTGCTCTCTCTGCGCTTCTCAGCCTTCTCCCACATCACTCCTCTGATCTCCTTTCTCAAGTTGATCAGCCACTCCAGGTTTCTCTCCCTTCATCCTCATAACTAGATGCATTGCCCTCTCATTCTTTGGTTCGCTTAAATGGGAATCATTTCTGGGTGTTTTCAGTGTTTTGTTTCGTGTCTTTTTTGCGTTCTTTAGGTTTAAGGGTTTAGCGGTTTAGCGAATTCTGATCCTTTTGCTTTTGAAAATGGGGGTGATTAACATTCCTGAGTGCTTAGTACAAAATGCGGTTATCAAGGGTTTGATCATAATAATATGACTGGTGCAATTACACTTGCCTAATTTTTTTTTTAAAAAAAAAACAGAGAAAGAAGGAAAGAAAAAGAAATTGGAGAACTGTTTTGAACTTAATGGAATTTTGGATGACTACAGGTTATGTGTGACGAGGACTGTGGTAAAGATTTCATTTTGTGTGAATATAACCGAGATGCTGATTCTTACAGGTAAATTATCTTTCTTTCTTTTTTTTGTAATTTTTACATTACTCATTTTTATTGAGGTAATAATACTGGAATACGGTCCATTGTTCGATATCATAGTTTCTAACTTCTTTTGGATCTTTTCATTTTAGTTGACATACAAATTTCAAGTGTTTATCAATGTCAATTTAAGTCAATTGCAGGTCTTGTTTCCTAGAAGTAAAATAACGCATAATCTTTAGTACGCCTGATCCATCGATTTTGTGAAGGAAATTACCGATGACTAGCACTTACATCATTGTACCTAAGTTAATGCTGTTTAGATTTTTGAAGTAAATATATGATTAAACAAGAAATCATGCCTGCTCTAGCGTTAAAATTGCATATAACATAATTTAAACTGGAAAAAAAAAATTGAGTCATGTCTATTTATATATGAGCCAGAGATACTGACTTGTATGAACTAACTTCAGTGGATTCTGAATTTGCACTTGTCGCTGCTTTGGTTTGTTTTCCTTCCATCCAAGCCCTGATGCTAATCTGCTGATCTTTGCCATGAACTTTTCTGTAAACTTTTTCACTTATGCTACCAATAACAGTCATCACTCTTTCAAAATATAGTTTCGTAATTTATTTTTGGCTTATGCCATTTCTTTTCTCTTTCTAAAATCTGTCTGTGGGGAATACTATCTTTCAGTCACCCATTTAAAAGGTTGACATCTGCTTTCTAAGTGGACAGATATTTATATTGCATCTCTTGGCATCTTTGTAGACTTTGCTTCTCTTTGCTTTTAATGAATATTGTTTTCATGTTCCATGTTATGATCATAAAAGAAGCAATTTTTTAGTAGATTGAAAACTTGTTTGGATTGACTTAAGCACAAGTGACTTTTGGTGATAATAGTAAGAGAGAATGGGTGGAAAAATATTTTGAAGGGTTAAAAACACCAAAAAATATTTTAAAATAATTTTTGAAACTGAAAAAGTACATTAAGGATAAAATTGCAATCAGTCTGATAACACACTGGGTACAGTTGAAAAAATATTTTAAGGGTTATAAGCACCAAAAAATAGTTGAAATTAATTTTGGTAGCCGAAAAAGTACATTAAGGGTAAAATTGCAATCAGTCTGATATCACATTGGACACAACTGAAAAAATATTTTAATCCTTCTCACTCTTCCCAAAAGCTAAATCACCAAAAGCTCCAAAGTTGAGCTTATGCCAAAAGCTATTATTCCAATCTTAAGCTCAATTGCTCATTGTGCTTGCCAAACATTCATTTTTTTTTAAAGTTGCCCATTGGGCTTTTGCTGGCCAAACCAGCGTTTGGGGGGCTCAAACGCCCCCCCCCCCAAACACACGCTGAAAGAATTACCATTTAATTTTCATAGACTAGTAAATCAACACAAAAGTATCATAAAATTATTCTGTAAGCTTTTCTGCAACTAAAACTCCTCATTATGTAAATAATGAGTGATATGGTTTGAACTTTTGAGATTTCAATAAGGTTGTGCCAATGCCTTTCTGTATTTGGGCAAGATGGTGATGAACCATATACTTGAATAATTCCAATTCCTAACAAGCTATTAAGCCCAAAATTCATCGCAGAATCCAGACTTCGGTTTGGTTCTTACTTCATGAACATCAGATTAACATGAATTTATCAGATATTTTAAATGCATAGTTAACTGTAACTATTTTCCTTGAAAAGGGATAATTTTAACCATTAGAAAAATGTTAGCATTTTTCTTCATATCAAATTTATTATGGTAATGGATAAGCCGATGAAAATGACATGCTACAATAAGTTATGCAATGATGATGGACTGCAAGTTTTAAATGGTGACATTTGTTTCCAACCAACAAAAACAAGCCTTATCCCACTAGGTAGAGTTGGTTACATAGATTGCATGATGCCATTGTGCTCTATCAACTAACTAAATCCTTAGATAGGTTGTTAACCAAAAAGGTTCCACCATTCAATGACTTTATTGAGGCCTCTGCCATGTTTAACTGGATTCCAGACCCTCTAATCTACCCTCTTCTTCCTACTAATGTGTCCCTTGACTGAAAGAGAAGAATGGTTGTAGATTCTATTGATTTAGAAAACTTGAAGAGTTGATCAAAGCATGTTCTTCCCCCAAACTTTGAACCTAGTTGTGATTTTCCCCCTAAGGTTTCCATTTATTTTCTCCTTTCCTTTTGGTTTCAACTATATCTTCAAACTTTTGATTGTGTCAACTTTGTCCTTTAGTGATCAATAAAATAAATGACATTCGATATAGATCAAAATTGTATAATTGTATAATGCGTGTTTAAGTCAATATCCATTTTTTAAAAAAAAATTCTACCCTAATAATCATACTCATTCTAATTTTTTTATGCCATCTTGTGTCATTTTGGCAGGAATCACTATTTCATGGTTTCTACTTGAAGTCAAAAGATTTCAATATTTGCATAACTAGTATTCTAACAGTGTACAGTAATGTCGGTACTCTATACATTTAAGAAAGGAACTGAGATGAAAAATATTTTAGGCATGAAACTGAGACCTGCTTCTAAGTTTAGAGATGGAAGTATACCACATTCATGAATGTTCTGATTGAGGAGTTGGTTACATAGATCGTATGATGCCATTGTGCTCTATCAACTAACTAAATCCTTAGATAGGTTGTTAACCAAAAAGGTTCCACCATTCAATGACTTTATCGAGGCCTCTGCCATGTTTAACTGGATTCCAGACCCTCTAATCTACCCTCTTCTTCCTACTAATGTGTCCCTTGACTGAAAGAGAAGAATGGTTGTAGATTCTATTGATTTAGAAAACTTGAAGAGTTGATCAAAGCATGTTCTTCCCCCGAACTTTGAACCTAGTTGTGATTTTCCCCCTAAGGTTTCCATTTATTTTCTCCTTTCCTTTTGGTTTCAACTATATCTTCAAACTTTTGATTGTGTCAACTTTGTCCTTTAGTGATCAATAAAATAAATGACATTCGATATAGATCAAAATTGTATGATTGTATAATGCGTGTTTAAGTCAATATCCATTTTTTTAAAAAAATTTCTACCCTAATAATCATACTCATTCTAATTTTTTTATGCCATCTTGTGTCATTTTGGCAGTAATCACTATTTCATGGTTTCTACTTGAAGTCAAAAGATTTCAATATTTGCATAACTAGTATTCTAACAGTGTACAGTAATGTCGGTACTCTATACATTTAAGAAAGGAACTGAGATGAAAAATATTTTAGGCATGAAACTGAGACCTGCTCCTAAGTTTAGAGATGGAAGTATATCACATTCATGAATGTTCTGATTGAGTGTTAAGTGTGACCAAGAGATATAAGAGCAGTAAATGCATCTTTTGATATATTTGACTTTTGTTTATATCTTACTTTGGGAGCAGTGATTTCCTGCATGGAGTACTATATAGTGAATGAGATGTTACGATTTTATCTTGACTCTGATCTAGGAGTATCCTAAATCTTGTACTTTAGCTGCCGCTGGAATGGAAAGCTGATTTTGATATTAAAAGTTTTAAACCTAGAGTTTCTGTCTTTAGCCCTATTGCATTTGCCTAGTTGTCATTCTAAGTTTGAGCTATATAGGCCATTATCTCTTTCAACCCACAAGCGAATACTCAGTCTCTGTCCCCTTATAAACTCAAATTTACAGACCTTTTACTTTACTATGTATGCCAAATATTCCATGTAAATAATTTTAGTCCATCACTTGTTGGGTGCTGTTTTTCTAAAGTTTCTAATATCTTGTACAAGATTTTTTTTTTCTTTTACTGAAATGTACTTGAAATTGTTGACTAAGTTTGTTGCTTGAACTTTCAAATGCTGTAAGCTTGTAACAAAATATTTCTTTCAAGTCTGTCAACTCCAAAAGTTTACCAGTGAAATCTTTATCCTCAAGCTTTGGTGTTACAAATATTTTCATTTTCAGTTCTCTGTTTTGATCTGACAATTCATACTAGGTTTTCCCTCAACCACTAATTACTGTCATTTTCTTGGAGAATTTGGAGACATTATTTGCAAAAATACTTGATCTTGAAATGGATACTGGGCCTTAGCTTCTCAGCTCGAAATTCTAATGCTACATGGTTCTCGTAGAACAGAGTTATAATTCACTCCTTGATGAATGCGTCGTATTTTCTTATTTCCTTTATTTAGGAAGATGATGTTAACTTTTACTGTTTTGCTGTCTCTCTGTGCAGATCGCCTTGGTCGAATAAATACTGTCCACCATTGGAAGATGGGTCCCTCCCTTCTGTAGAATTGAGGAAGCTTGAAATTGAAGCAAATGAGATATTTGCTATATATTGTGACCAGTGAGGTCCTTTACTTACCACATCTGAGTTCCTGTGCTTTGTTAGATGCATGTATTGTGTTATATATGATTTTATTGCATAATTCCTGTTTTATGTTGAATGCCACTTGACAATAGATTTGCTTTGATCATATTGTGTTTCCTTGGGGTATGTATATGAATATAATCATTTATGTATTATTTTGTTTAAAAAGAATATGCGCCATTAATGGATAATGTCATAGATATTATGAAGGTGGCACTTCATCAGTTTACATGTGGGAAGATGACAATGAAGGCTTTGCAGCCTGCTTTTTAATTAAGAAAGGTGAGACTTTTCTATTTGAGTTAATTAATTGGATGCTTCTCATTGTTATATGATATTTCATTATTATCGTGATTGAAGATGGCTCAAAGACCGGGCAGGGTCGACGGGGCTATTTAGAGGAAGGAGCATGGGATGCTATACATGTTATAGAGGTGAAATCTCTTTGGATGGGTGACTAAGCTTGATGTTATTGCACATTGTGAACACTTTCAACTGATGGGAGTACATCTCTGGTTTTTTTTTTTTTTTAATTTTCTTAACTTATTTAGCGAGAAATTTTTAATCTGATGGGTAATTGCCCAAGCCCTTCAACACTAAACTACATCTGATGGCTTTAACAAGATGCTTTATGGTCTTTAGATATCACAAAACTCATCTTTTTTTTCCCCTTTATTTAATGTTTATATAGGTCGGACCTGAGGAAGAAGGAACAACCAACTATCGTTTAACCAGTACAGTGATGCTGACTCTGACTACAAATAATGAGACATCTGGATCTTTTAGTTTGTCTGGATCAATCAGAAGACAGGTACTCGTTAGTAGGATCTACTCATGTTGTCAATCTAGATGTTTTGGTTAACAATTACATCCTCAGTTTCATTTTTCTCTCTTTCTTGCAAAGCCACATCTATGACAAAATCACTCTTTATTATTGAATAATGTAATAGGCAGTCATTGCCGAATGTAAATTGCATGCATTAGATGTGGTATAGAATAGATGTTATCATGGTCGTCCATGGATCAAGTGCTCAACTACTGCTTTAGCTGTAAAAGATATAGTTGGCTTTTAGGAAGTATCAACTCCCAATCTTGCTTAGTTTAGGAAAGGTTTAATAAATCTGGACAATTTTTCTTTTCTTGGTTTGACTTTACGGCTTCTTTTGACACCTAAATTCACTGTGTTTTAAATACAATCAAGTCTTGGGCACTCAAGATTTCATTAGTCCTCCAGTCAACTTTGTGTACCTTGCTAGTGGTTTCCTAATATTTTAGTTTCTCCAGCCAATTATTAGTATTCGTGTATTATCTAACAATTCACTAAATAGTCTTTCTGAAGAAGGATCTTTTATTAGCTTCATTCGGAGTGCTTTAGTGATTCCATAAGTCAGCATACAATAAGAGTGGTAAGCTTATTACGTTTAAAACTTACTCATTGGGGGAATGAATGTAAAACTGCTAAATGATAAATCTATAGAAAATGATATTGTCAAAAAATGCTAAATGATAATTTTAAAGAGATGGCAATATCTTTATAGAAATTGGTGGCAATTCCAACAACTGCAGATGATTTGGATGAATGTGTCCTGTGTCTTTGGCAGAAACTAATTCCACTCATGGGTGCTTCCCCCATATCAACTTAAATAGATTTAAAATTTTACTCTCATGGTCCATAACTTAACCTAAATACTATCTCTTGACGGCAGATCCAACCCATTTTTGTTTGATCAATTTTCTTCATTAAAGATTATCAGTGATGCAGTACAGGAAATGGAATAAAATAAAGGAACAAAATTATCTAAATTCAAATGCCAATCTTGGTTGCAGAAATTAGATCAGGTCCGACCGAGCTGCCCAAAAAAAGGCCCCTTTGAAAACTGATCAACGCCAAATAGAAAAAGTGATCTTTTTTATAGAGGAATCGAGATATATTAAAAATTTAAAATAATTATAACTACTTGTACTACGATTGGACCAATAAACTTTCAAGTGGTGTCTTTACTGGTTTAGCAATTAGTCCAATTTTAAGAACATTGATATTAATAATTTTTTGTAACAACTATGACTAACTACTAGACACACATTTAAGGAAAAGAACCTTACATTCATTTCTTTAAATGACAAAACTGTAATTCTCAAATAATTACATTGTCACATTGATAAATGAATAATAATTGTCTTCTCACCAACACTATTTTTACTGATTGGAAAAAAAATGCCTCAAGTTTTTGAACGAACAATTCGGAGAAAAACTCTGCATGACATTATTTTTCAGAATTGTTGATTTTTGTGCCATCCTCTGTAGCAACTTTAGCTTGTATTGCCTCCTTGAAGTCTTGACATAATCTGCATAACCATCCATGTCTGAAGAATACCCATCAATTGATTCAACAATTTCATCTTCGAGAACGGGACTTGGAGAAGACTGACTAGATTTTCTTCTTTAACAAATATATTTGGGCCCAACAAAAAGAAAAAATGCTTTATAAAATTCAAATGTCCATGCATTAATGATGTGTAAATGTAGAAAAAGGGTTAGTTGAAAAGGGTTGGTTAGTTGTTACTAACCGTTGGGAGTTAGTTAGGATTAATGGGTCTTGAGGTGTTGCTATATAAGGCATATAACTCTTCATTGCATCTTTATGTTTTGTGATGAATGAATAAATCACAGAAGTTGCAGTCTCTCTCTCTTCTTTCCTCTTTCCCTCTCTCTATTCTTCTCTATTCCTATGACTTTCTCCTTCTTTCTCTACACTTAACAATTAATCTCTGTCATACTTTGTCACGTCATTCTAGTAGTTCAGTCAATTTATGAATATTTTCTTGAACTCCATCTATTGTAGAATAGAAGGTCATATTCATACATATGTAGATCCATTAGTGTAATTTTGGTTGAACATTCTCTAAATGATAAAAATATTCCAATGATCAAGCTCATACAGATCTGGGCTTAACTCTGCTCAGAAGACTATACAGATCAGTAATTACATTTTAAGTTATCCATATTGCTCACGTCACAGATCATCCATTTGAAACAATTATATTAACATTTTTACATAATAGATAATAGATAAATCTTCCCACGCCCCATTAGTCAAATATTGAATTGCTACGGCTTGTTAAAAACAAATTTGAGTGGTTGACCTGTCCTTAAGTAACGTGAAATTAGTCTAAGATGGAATATGCATTCATCAATAGGACCATCTGCGTCCTAAAGCCATACATATTATGTATATATGTGATACTCTTTTTCTTTATTATTATGCAAGTGTTTTCCTAAAATAAGAGTTCTCTTACATTATAGATGAGCATGAGACTGTCAGTTGCTGAGGGACATATTTGTAACATGGGAAGAATGATTGAAGAAATGGAGAGTAAACTGAGGAACTCACTAGACCAGGTATTTTTCTTTTCATATGATCTCATCTGCATATAAAGTGTATTACCTTTCAATATTTATCTACTTCTTTGTTTCCTTTGGTTTGAGGATGGAATTGCATATTGGTTTGTCTAAGTACTACTTTTGGTTTTTAATATAAGATCTGCTTTTCTATTTTGGGTAAATTAAAGAAATTACTTAAATCAGTTTTTTTGTTAAAAATGTGCTGGTTTTCCTAAAATACCCTCTTAAATCATTTATACATTAAAATTACCTCTTGATGCAAACTCTCTTAAGATGCACAATTTATAGAGAGAGTTTATTAAAAAAACTGACAAATACAGAAGACAAAGTGGATTGAAGTTTTATATTTATGACAAAATACAACCCCATTTTTAGCTCTTATATTAAGGACCAAAGTAGTAACACTTTTGCTGTTCTAATTAGAAAACTTTACTTCATGTCATTATGATCAGTTCACTTATTAATGCATGCTACAGGTATACTTCGGCAAGACAAGAGAAATGGTCTGCACACTGCGACCTCCATCTGAAGTGGCGCAAATGAGAATGCCTGAGAACTGATTGGACTTTACGTGGGGTTGCAGATATATATAACTACAAATTTTTCAGTTCTTCTGTATGCTTATTAACCTGCTTGCTGATTATGTGTTCTGCATTTGGCATTGATAATCTCATATATGGATAGGAAGAGGGGATTATTGGAGTGGCATTGTTTGTAAAGTACTACAGTTTACTAGCGAAAGGTATATTGTTTCTTGTATTGTAACACTCAAGTTGAAATACTTGTATTGTCTCTTACCCTGTGAACTGATTGCAACTCATTTAAAGGCTAAAATGTTTTAAAGAAATTATTTTTGCCTATGTATGTATTATCGTGCTCATTTATTTCAGATGCAATCCAGGACAATTCAAGTCACCATTTACAAGTCATAATTAGTGTGGTTAATTTCACAAACAGTGTGGTTAGTATATTTTTTTTTTTGACACCTGAAGTGTGGTTAATAATTTGTACTTAGAGAAGTGTATGAAAAAATGGGAACGAGCTTGGTTTGGGTGCTGTCACCTAGTCTGGGTCTAGATTTAATTTTTTACGAGTTTGGTTCGATTAAATTAAAAAAGTTAAGTTAATATGTATGGAATCTAAAATAAAGAAAATTTCTTTACTGTCAGTTTTTCAAAATTTCAAATCAGAACTATTGACACTATATGTGGGTGGTGGAGAACTTACCACGGTGATGATCACTTAAATAGGTTAGAAAATTATCTAATCAGGTATAGAATATCTAAAATGTAATTTTTTTTTCCTATTTAACTATTTCTAGACTTTTCATTTTCACAAAAAAAAAAAAAAAACCTAAAATCTAAATGCAAATCATGCGAACCAAATTCATTGGGCTAATATTATGGGTTTTAAATTTTAATTTGCTCACAAATTGGGGAAATATTTAAGTACATATGTTGTTTTCTCTTTATAAAAGGACAGAATGATAGTAACTTGTTAAAGTTTTAGAAAGAACCAAAGCATAAAGAAGAGAAACAATTAAAAAATAACCTACGAAAGTATTATAAAATAATAACTTTTACAAAAGAAGAAGAAGAAGAAAATTCAAGTAGTAAAAATAAAAAGAATATTCAGCAATTGTCATATTTTACTCTATATTTTCTGTAGCTCTATCAGTTTCATATCCATATAAGAGAAGCTTAAAGGTCCTAATGAAGAATGATTTTTCCATAAAAATTCAATCAAAAGAGTTTCTTGGTAGCAAATGTATCCTTGACAAAAGTCATGGCCCACTTTTTTGAATTTGTGAAGAAAAGAAAAACACCACATCCAACATTATTAAAAGAATTAGGAACGTCAGTAGAAGATGGTTGTCAAGGCTAAAAAAGAAGGCAGGTTGTAGATTTCCTTCACTTTAGTTTTAGGATTTTTACGCACTTTTTAAGTTTGAAGGACTAAAATGAAACCTTGTTTGAATTTAGAGAACCCAAAGTATACTTTAACCTTAATAAAATTAAAAATTGTAAAAATTAATATAAAAATAAATAATATATAATTTATCAAGATAAAGGAAAATAAATATTGTAGAAAATTTTTCATGTTGAAATGTAACAACTCAATACTTTCTCCTGATTATTTCCTTAAACAGTGGATAAATTAGATGTGACAGTGACAGGGAGGAAGAGGGTTTAAACTTTGAAGTTTGATGATAGATAATTTGATATTTTTAAATTTATACTTTAACAAGCATTTACATCCTGCGCATTGCGCGAGATGAATATAATTCAATGTAAAATTGAAAGAAGCTTTTTTAAACCCCATGTAAAGAGAGAATCATAAAAAGAAAATAACAAGTCAAATATAGAAATAAACTACATTACTCAAAATTGAGGGATTGAAAGTGAGGTTTCTCCATATGTATATGCATAAAATATGGACCTAAGTAATATTACACTAAGGGACTGAAGTTAGTGACATTGAAGAAAATGATTATAGGTCCCTACAATGATGGAAAATGGAGTTCTTGGCTATTTTTAATTTGGAAAATGTCTACAAAGTGATTATGATTTATGATTCATAATTTTTGTATAGTTTTTAATATCCAGATTAGTAATATCATAACTTTAATTGTTTGGGTATTGATATCTCTATAATTACAATTTCATCCGAATTGATGTGCGTTTTTCTTTCCTTTTCTTTTTTCAATTAACATGCGCCCGGTCCATGTGAAGCGCTTCGGAGTGTACGTGTAAAATTATATCCCATGTTTTTTTTTTGAAGATTAAATTAATAATAAGAAATTAACCAATAATCAAATATGAATTTCAATGTTAAGCCCAAATTTGCTCACATCAATATAATTATTAATATTGATTGCATGCTAGGATTTGGGTTCAGTGAAACTGTTAATGATTATAAGATAGTGAAAGCATACGCTGGGCGTGGTACTATGATTATTGGAGTTAAAATGTATTCATTAAGCACAGATTCATGGAAGAACATAGAATTTAGAAGCTTAGAGGGCTTAGACCTTTTAAATTATTCTGTCACTGTCAATGGAGTCATCTTTTGGTCTGCTCTTGTGCCAGGTGATGTGGATTCTGGAGGTAATTGGATAGTTTCATTTGACATAGCCACAGAAGTGTTTACATTGATACACATGTTTCAACTGAACCTTATTGTTTACCAGACATTACTGTGTATGAAGACAAGTTTGCTATACTTCATCTGTGTCGAATTGTTGGCGTTTCAAACGATCGTCTATATTATTCTCAAGGTATTAAAACCCGGACCGGGTATTAAACCGGTCGGGGTACTGGGTTAAAGGTCAGTGGGTCAGACCAGGGTCAGACCGGAGCTAAACCAATGAGAAATTGAAGATTTTAAGCTTATTGGTATGAAATTCTAAAAAAATATAAAAAAAAAAAAATTTTAAAAATTGGAAACCGGACTGGTCTACCGGCTGGTTCGCCGGTTTCCAGGCTTGACCGGCTAGTAGACCGGTCCGGTTTCCATTACCCTGATTATTCTCAATAACATTACCAATGAATGTAAGATGTTTGCTATCCCTGAATATTGTCGCTATACTCATGTTTTGAATTATGTGGAAAGCCTGGTACGAGTTGGTAACATCCACTCTCAACAACCTTGATGCTAAAGGTTAGTTATTAGAAGGCAAATTTACTTTTTGTTTAGTATTTTGGTGGGAATGAATACTTGTTAGTATAGATCATTATGTAATAAAGATTTTGGTGCCCTTTAGATATATGTCATGTAAAATGATATATGCAAATATTTAATAATAGATGTTTCGTTTTCTTGCTATATTTGATCTTTCTATAGTATCAAGTTGCTCATCTTTACCACTCTCGCTCTGCACATTGAAACTGTATTTTTGTTCCCATGTTTTTGCACGTTCTAACGAGTATTAATTGCTTGACTTCCATAAGTCACACAGTCATATTATAAATGACAACATTCACAGTAATTAACCTTTTATTATATATAATACACACACTCTCTGAAGGGATAGTATTCCATGTGATTATTAATAAAACAGGTTGCACATTATATTAAAAGCAAATTTTCATAAGCAACATATTGCAAATTTTCATATCACATGTCCAAATTTATGTACATTGTCTTTTATTAAAATAGAGGGGCGTTTTTCAGGATCATGCCATTAAGACTTCTATAAAAAAATATATATATATATAAAAGGAGTAAATTATGAAAACAAAAACATCAACCAACGTTTGGCGGAATGTAGCAAGTCTTGAACAATATGAACATTGAGAAAGATGTCTGTATTTAGTACTCCTTTCGGTCTTAATTATAAGACAGAGTTGACTTTTTTAGAGAAATTAAGGAAGCCAATTAAATCACTTTAGAGTATTGATATTTTTAGTATTTTTAGATTATATATCAATTTATTAGTCTAATTAATTAGTTTGAAGAAAAAAAATATAAATATAAATATAAATATTCTAAAATGATTTAATTGGCTTCCTTAATTTCTCTAAAAAAATCAATTTTATCTTATAATTAGGACCAGAAGGAGTATTTACTATCCCGCCCATATATGAAATAGATAACTTTTAATTAAAAGAGATAAAGATGCGCAAATGCTTATATCCATTGCATTGCGCATATATTTCTATAAAGTTTCAATTCCAAATTTGTAATCAAAGGCAAGACATGATCGTTTTGCTATATGCTAAGATCGCATCCTCAATCTTCTAAAAGCATGGTTTGAAGATGAACGTTGTGAATCTGAAAGCCTTGTAAAAATGTTTGCTAACGAGGTAACAAAGGCATAAAAAACAGTAATTTACCTTGAAATTTTGTTACAAGATTGGTTCATTTTCGGGAAAACAAAAAATCCCCTAAATCTGCTTACAATAATGATCTATGCACATAGTAGCATTCTTTTTTTAGTGCTGTCAGGTGACTTAATGACAAGGTATTCCAAACACTCACCTGTAAATCAGACAAATTTATAACATCCTCTAATAAATATCATATAGGCAACTCGTTTCCATCAAACTACTATTGTTCAACATAAGGTAAAGATCCAGAATACGTAATTAAAATGCCAGCTCCCTCAGAAACCTAAATGAACCTCAAGGTAGTAAAGTAGGTTCTCACTGCTTGAATTCAAGCCATGTTTTCAAGTTTTAGCTTCAGGTTCGCCACCTTGTTCGTTGCTCGCAGCGGCTCCTGTGAGATGTTCGTTGCCAGAAGATTCTTTCCCAGTAGTGCCCTCTTCAGCGTCACTCTCCTCATCTACAAAAAGGCCAATAGACTATAAATAAATGTTGCTTACACAGAAAACTACAGGTTCATAATGAGTTTGTATTAGGCAAAAGTACATATTTGTTCTTGTTAACTTTATACAAAATTTTAGTTTGGTCCCTTAATTTTAAAAAGCATGTTTGAGTCATTTGACCCTAATATCATCAAATGATGATTTTTTGTAACATTCATTGTTATTTTGAAAATTAAACTTAACATGTCAGCGTATGAAAAGGTTCTTTCCACATTTACAATTTCCATATTAGCATTTTTTGTTAACGGTGTTAGGATTAAAGGACAAAGACACTTTACTAGGTTAAGAAACCAAAGTGATACCTTGCGTGAAGTTAAAGGACTAAATGTATATACTTTTTTTCCGTATATACTATGTAAAGAAGCATGAAGTATGCAGTCTCCCTTAAAAAAATAGGTAAAAGTATAAATTTTAGTGGACACGATTACCTTCGTCGTCGCCTGCACCAAAATCACCCAGTCCCTCACCACCTCCCATGCCCAACTTCTGATAAAAGAAAAAAAAAACAATGAACATGTGTAAGGAGACTATCCGTAGAAAAGACATACAAATTGTACTGAGGAGTTGCGGGGGTACTTACAGAAAAATCTAAGCCACTGAAGTCCATGTTATTATCAGCACCAACTGAAAAACAATGCGTAAGTGAGATAAACCAACGAGAATAATGGGCTTGAATTCAGATAAGCTTGAGTACAGTTACTCAACTAGTATCTTGCTCCTCATCTTCATCAACCCATTTGTCCCAATCAACTTTCAGAAAAACAGGAGGTTTCCCTCCCTGCTTCAATAATCTATCCCACCACTTGTCCTCAGCCTTCTTTACTAAGTAGCAGATATTTCTGGAACCAACACTAGCCTTACTTTCCTAAAAGGAGAATTAACGAAGCAACAATCATGAAATTGTTCAAAACAGGTATGATTAGCAAAATCACTATTGAAATAGTAACCTTACCTCAACATTAACCTTATCAAATAGATCAAGGTCAATTTCATAAGGAGCTTTTGCTGCACCAGCTGTTGCAGAGAAGTAAAACTTTCCTTCTGGCTCTAGTTTAAGTTTCACATCCTGGGCATCAGGCAACTCAATAGTTATGTAGACCCTATCAGACCTCTGGGCCCATTTGACATCGGGGTGGCGGCTGCATATTACAGATGAAAGGAATTTAGTGATGTTGAAAGCTGAAAATCTTCCTTATCACATATTACACCGAGTCATTCAGGTTAAAATGTTTTGCTTCCCTTTTGAATGTTAACAAGTATTCCATTTGTCCATCTTAAACCTGAATAATCACTTGGGCTTGTTTGGAAAATTTTGGATGGAAAGAAATACAATTACATCATGACACAGAAATATAATTTCACTGTCACAAATTTAAATATTCTTTCATCCTCACCACATACATGCTAGGTCAAAGAAAACTTCATTCCAATAGATATTGATGGTACTCGTGAGCGTGTTTATGGATCTCTACTTTATGGAAACAATATTATTTCTGGTGCCATTATTCCTACTTCCTCGGCTATAGGTTTGCACTTTTACCCGATATGGGAAGTGGCATCCGTTGATGAATGGTAACAACATTAAAAGTTGAAACATATATCAGGGGACACAAGGCAACACATATAAAGATACAGTAGCAATATACGACATGATACTTGATTGAAGTCATATCAAGTGTAGTTGCTTACAATATCACAGCTATTTGAAAGTGCAGACTCCAGCAATAAAAAGTAATATAAAATTACTACTACTACTGCAGCAGCAGCAGCAAAAAAACCTTATCCCATTAGAAAACGATGCCGTTGAGCGTGTTGGATAAAAATATTCAACAAAAATAAATTATTAGTGCACAGCCACTTTAATAACTAAAATATTCAACAAAAATGAGTTGTTAGTACGCAGCCACTTTATCAACTAAAACGAATATTGTTTTGAGCTGCATAGATTAGTGGGGAAAACTGAATTAAATCAAAATATCTAATAAAAGTATGAGCGTGTTTACCTCCTCTATTTCTCAACAGGATAACATAAATAAGATAAGCAGCAAACACCTAATGTTAATGATCCTAGATGCACTCTCAAAGATAAAGTTATACCATAAAGATGCATTTCTAAGCAAATTAAAAAGAAATCTCTAATCCCGAATAGCTTCAGCTACAGAATCGAGACAAAATAATAGAAAACCAACGCAAAATAAAGGCTATAGCTATAATCAATATACGTTCAGTCCAATTTCTTCACAGGAAAAAAATGTTTGAAGTCGAGAGGTGAAATGTTAAAATCGATTATCAACACTTGCAAGGCCTCTCGTAACACAAGAAAAATCCCATAAAAAATCCTAAACCCTAAACCCTGGAATAATATAACACAAAAATCTAATCAAACAAGGAAAAAGAAACAACAACACAAAGAATTAAAGATAAAGCAAATTATATTCAATCCACTCAGCGTCAAAGAGCGAAAGCTAAAAGAAATGAAACCTAGTTATACATGTACTCTCGAATTTTCTGCTGTAAATTTTTTCATAAGGTAAACTGCACCCAAAAAAAATGCATATGTAAGAAGAAAAGTAAGCGAACCTCATCTTCGAATATTATCTGATCAATCCGAAGCAGCTTACAGTCTCTAGACTCTCTCCGAGAAGGTTACGAGGTATGATGAGAATGGGCGAGGGATGTGTTCATTCGGTATTTATATTTTCTGTTTTTATTATCCAAAAAAAGTCGCATGCGGTTACACCTTCGGGCGATTTTTTTTTTTTTTTAAAGAGAAAGTTAGAGTAAAGCACGTAGCGAAAATGATATCTGGTAGTGAAAATTTCAAAAAAATACTTTAGAAAATCAGAAAAGACGATTCAGTGCGCTAAAATTGGGAAAAGATAAGTCAGTTCGTTATCAGACAGGAGGAGGAATCTGAAATTTTGAAATATCAGTGAAAAGATGAAAATACCCTTCAGCCCTCCCTCTCTCTACTTCGGAATAGCAACACTGACCTCTTAATTAACAATACCGTATTCTCAATTAACAACACCAAAATCCCACAAAGAGTCCATACTTCCATACGCTTCACCTTCGTTCTTTATTAACAACTATATTTTCTTTTTTCATAATTAACAAGTTTCAAGGCCAATAACAATACCTCTTTTTTTATTAACGACATTATATTCTACATCAATAACTCAACTTTCTTCTTTCACAGTTAATAAATTTAGGGCCAATAATAACACATCTCTCTTTATTAACAACATAGTATTCTACATTAATAACTCCACTTTCTTCTTTCGCAATTAACAAGTTTCAGGGCCAATAACAACACCTCTCTCCTTATTAACCACATCGTATTCTATATTAACAACTCTACTTTTTTCTTTCATAGTTAACGAGTTTCAGGGCCAATAACAACTCTTTTCTCTTTATTAATAATACCGTATTGACCCTAAACTTGTTAAATGTAAAAGAAGAATGTTTTTTTAATGTAGAATACGGTGTTGTTAATAAAGAGAAATGAGTTGTTATTGGCCCTAAAACTTGTTAACTATGAAAGAAGAAAGTAGAGTTGTTAATGTAGAATACGGTGTTTTTAATAAAGAGAGATGTGTTGTTATTGGCCTTGAAACTTGTTAATTGTGAAAGAAGAAAATAGAGTTGTTAATGTAAAACGAAATTGTTGTTATCAGAACGAAGGTGAAGCGTATGGAAGTACGAACTCTTTGTGGGATTTTGGTGTTGTTAATGTAGAATACGATATTGTTAATTAAGAGGCCAGTTTTATTATTCTGAAGTGGAGAGAGGGAGGGCTGAAGGACATTTTCGTCTTTTCGACGAGATTTCAAAATCCTAGATTCTTTCTCCTGTCTGACAGCTAACTGACTTGTCCTTTCCCATTTTTCAAAGTATTTTTTTGGCATTTTCCCTACTTATTAAACAAAATCTTATGCATAAAAAAATTAAACAGAATCTTAAAAATTAAAATTATTTAAAAGGAAAAAAATTTAAAATATTAAATTAGCTAACCCTATATTCTCTCTCACCATTTTCTCTAATTTTTTCATTATTTAATGAAATAATCAAGCTCCTTACTTATATTCAAAAGAAATATTTAAAGGATGATACTTACATAAAATTCTTTATATTTATTAGGTCAAGTCCTACCGACATACATGATCATGTATCTTATTTTTGTTAGATGAGTTTATAGTTAAATAATACTAATATTTTAAAAATTGGATATATGGTTACATATGACTAGAAAATTTGATATGATAGATATAAATAACTCAATCTAACTATTTTTCTTAATATTTTTTTATGCTGCTACATAATCCATATTAGTTTTTGTATTATGATAAGTTTCTTATGTTTGATTCCCTTAACACCCCCGCCCCCCAAAAAAAAAAAAACAACAAAATTAACATGTACTGAGGTTTTTAAAACGACTGTATAACTTTAAATTGAACCATATAATGTTGTCATCAAAGAAAAACTATAACCCAATTTACAAACTTCTTTACGTAATACGAGCAAGTCATGCATAACCTTTTTATGATTATATATCCATTAAGGATACAACAACAGAGAGATTAAGTTTAAAATCCAAACTCTCCAGATTCTTTACCAGGTTGACTTGATAACCCACAAATGCTGTTCAGCAAAATACAAATCAATCAGTGTTTTTTGAATTACAAAATTGGTAACGTGAAAACTAAGCTTACCCATTTAAGTACATCAAAATCAACTGTCCCCACCATGAAGGTTTCCATAACCATTAAATAATGAAGTATGATACAAAATGAAGAGAGCAAGAGAATCTGGTAAACTAGCAACAGCCACCATGACAAGATGAACTGAATTACAACTAGGAAGCTTCAATCAAATATCAAATACAAGCCTCCCCTGACACGTGTCAGAATCTTCCTCCATGAGCAACCCTAGCAGTAAGGGAAGATTGTTCCCATCAAAACTCAGAAGTGACAGCTTGAACAAGTAAATACATGATCAACTTTTACTGCATAAGAACTAGTCTTCTAGTCCTTCTTCAACGCCTTTGCTGTAAAACCCCCTTCAGCTCGCTTTACAAGATTGTACGGCATGTACGTCCCGAGAATTTTGTCCCATATTGAAAAGAATGGTTGAGAATAGTTGAACTTAAGCCCTTGTAGTTGATGGTGGATATCATGATAAGCTGTGTTGTTCTGGAAAAACATGTGGAAGATGTTTCCTGGCAAGCAGAGTCCGCAGTGATCATCTACTGTCTTGACGATGGCAAAGCAGAAGAACACGATGGCCGTTCTTGATGTCATTCCAGAAACCAGATATGAGATGGCGCCGCCAAAAGTGTCGAGAAGAAGACCCTCAAGAGGGTGGTTATATAGCGCACCTATCGCATATGGAACGACCAGTCTGTGATGTTGAGAGTGGACATGGCGGTATAAGAATTTGTTCTGATGCATGTAGCGGTGCACGAAGTATTGCCATGTGTCCATGACAAACATAGCAATGATGATCTGAAAAGCTTGCATGAGAATGGAAGGTTGTGCCGTAACCCCAGATGGATTTGCCTTTGAGGTCAACTGCAGAATTGTAGTAAGCATCATTTTAGTAGTTAGAAAACAGTCAATGAGTATATATAATGAACTGAAGATACCAGAATCCTAAAATGAAACATATTATAAGCCATAATTGGTAAACATGTATCCGTAGAATTTTCTGCAGCGTTTGATAAATCATCAAGTGCTACAGAACTAAGCCAACAAGCTGAAATACCATGTTTGTCAGAGCTAAATAAGGTTTAATTGAATGCATCAACATCAAAAGGTTCGTTATAATGGAGATTTGATTTTTGAGAAAATAAAATTCCATCCCCTCAAGCTAAAGGCTAAAAATTTTAGCACGTCAATTTTAAATTTTTAATAAGATACAATCATTTTCATTTTGGGGAAAAGCACAACACCCTCTCTCATTCGCATTTAATGTTGGGGGTATTCAATGCCTTCAGCCACCCTCCCAAAATAGAAGAACGAGACTATTTTGTCAATTATGAACAGCATTTCTAAATTTCTCTAATTTTCAATGAATTCCAAAGTATGTCCACCTGATAGTGATTAAAAAAGAAGACGCATGCAACGAGTAGGAAAATCTAGAATTTATGTTTAGTTATCATATTTCTTAATTTAGGATTTTTTTTAGTTTGGATTATGATTTATTCTATTATCCTATCCTATGTTTTATCTCATCCAGTTAACATTAAGTTATTATTATTTTAATAGTTATACTTACTCTATAAATAGCCTTAGGATTTCCTCCTTTGTTAGATCTTTTGATAAATTCAATATATTGAGATTATTGTCCGTGTCTATTTCTCCCTCAATTTCTCTCAATCTCCCCATCGTTCTCCCTCTCCCTAGCTTGTCATATATCAGGTAGATTCCAGATTTTTATACTGAGCAATGTTTTAGCATGTTTTATTTACCGTCATCCTGCGTAAGGCTAGCAATACTCAATAAATACAAGCAGTCAAGACGAAAAGGAAAGTTAGCACAACCACAGAAAGCAAAGGCATACACAAGAAATTACGCATTATCGATAGGCATACCCAAGAAATTACGCATTATCGATGAGATGTTAAGTACTAACTCATTCTAAAATAACAAGACTGACTAATTGAACTCCTTCCTTATACGTATATGCATGAATCTGTCATTAAAATTTTGTGTTATTTTACACAGAAAAGCCAAATGCAAACTTTACCAAAACCCAACCATATTCTGATATATGTCACAATTGGGAAAAGGTGCACATGAACTCAACCATTGACCCTTGACTCCCAAAGAACATGCTAAAAACAAAGCCAATGAATACAAATATCCAACAGTATAGAAGTTGATATGCAAAAAGTTAAAAAGGAAAGAAAAAAGTTTGGCATTCAGCACCAGCTTGAGGTGGTTGTTATTGCATTTGCTTAAACCCAAGAAGTGGACCGTATTTGTTGCTTAATTGAATTGAATAAATTCAAGTAACCTTTGGAAAACAAGAGAATATACCAAACCAGAAATTTACTCGCCAAGTATATAAACCCTTTAGGAAAAGATTTTGATCATTGTGAGAAGAAACATCACGCATAAAGCTTCTTTAAGCCCTCTTACCCCACCCACGTCCATACACCTATAAGTGCCCTCTCTTCACTTTCCATCCTAAGAATATTCCATTTAACCTTGAAAAACTTCAACATTCAGTGCATACAACATTGCTAAGCCCCATAACAAACACAAAAGGTAATGAAATCCACTAATTACATGCCTGTTTGATAAAACAGAAAATTAATTGATCAAGACAATTCTAATTAAGAAACTACAATAGTACGGGAGAACAGTAACAGCAGCCAATAAAAGTCTGCCAAGGTCATTTGGTGAAGATATAGAAATGATAATGAATCTGTTGTATAATCATAATAAAGATCACAAGTCAGTTAAGGGTTACTTAAAATATAGCCATTAGAGGTTCAGCTGTTAGTTTACACCCTTAAGCCTATAAATAGATTTCCTCAATTGTAATTCCCAGATTTGTTAGACTTGATCAAAATAAAATTGCATATTACTCAGAATATCTCTCTTCTCTGATTCTCTCTCACTCTCTCTTCTATGTTTCTCTAACTCTGTCTCAATTACAATCCTACGACAGAATCAACGAAAGACACCAATTACTAGGGAATGGAAGGTTTCATGAAACGGTCATTTGGTTATAAATCAAGAGCACAGGTTTTCCCCCCATAAAAAAACTTAATACTTGGGGTAGCTACCATGACCAACACATGTATGAGGCACTTGTGAGTGTTACAAAATGCATTCTTACTTGATACTTCCAAGCAATTATGGAGGGAAAAACTCCAATAGACAAGAAATGTATATTTTCAGGGAATAACCAGCATTGGTAAGTGAAATAATGAAAATCTATCTTTGCATTCAAAATTATTATTCATCTGAAGACATCAAGTAATTTTACAATTATTTATATAGAAGATATACAAGTAGAAGCTGCAAAGAACTAGAAAAATGCAGAAGTATAGCTAAAGCTTTTGTCAATGAATGCTCTCTTTTCCATCCCAAACAAATTCTAAACTGTAGGTCGAATGATGGCTTCACTAAGTCCTCTATTAGCACTAAAATGAGAAAAATTCATTCTCACATCACAGCATTGTTTCAGCAAGCTGTAATGAACAGAACAATAGAGTCCCCATCTCAATAGCCCAGCAAGTTAACTTCTCCTTCCATCAAACTATCCACTATCATACAATGCCTCAGCCCAAATGACAAATGGCAGCAACAAGACCAAAGCCTTTCCTCAAAAATCAAATTGTTTCACATAAAAAGAAAACCCATTATTTTTCTTGGAAGAAACATTATCTGATTTTGTCACAATGACCTTTGATTGCTCAAGTCCTTTCCTATCCGAAGCAACAACTAAAAAATGACCTAGAATGGAACTTTCAATCATCCTGGTACCACTATCCAACAAGTTGCACCAGCTGCGCAATTTCATCTATGCACTATTTAAAAAACTGCATATCCCACACAAACGCACAAAAAAGAAGAAGAGGAAGAAGAATAGAAAAGAGCTGCATGTCCCATACATTCTTACCACAACCACAGTTTAAGGCTGCTGAATGTTAGCAGTAAAACAAAAGGACAAAAAAATAAATACAGAAACAAAAGCATAATCAAGTGGATTAGAGAAACCCCCACTCCACCCCCAAAAAAAAAAGGATAGCTATAGAGGCTTGCACGCACAGAGTTTAAAAATCACCTTAGAAATCATACAGAACAAACAACAGCGCTAAACAGTCAAAAATTGAAATCTGGGTTAAACAATCAGTTAAAAGGTTTGGGGGAAAGAACTCTATGTTTATTGTGTAGTACTGCAGCATGGAAACATGGGTTGTAGTTTGATGGGCAGCAAAATAATCCTAATAATAATAAAAAAATATGTTAACTCCCCAATCATTCATCAATCAAGACAAGAGAACAGTAATTTCCTGGCAGCATCTGAAAACTTCCAAGAGGTTTGATTTAACACTGAAGATAGATTAATCGTTAATAATATATGTAGCACTTGCAAGTCTTTCCAATGCTCATGTCACAAGATTTTCAATTGTTTCCAGTTCCTTTCAATTATAAGGAAGAAGAGCAGCTTTCCTTGGAAGATGCAACATATTGCCTAAATATACACAACTCAGCTACATTATTCAGCTTTTAATACAACTTTCCTTGGAACATGTTACATATGAATAAATTATTCAACATTTGAGTCTCTCCGTCACGTTTAAACCCTTCTATTCAAGCTGTAGTATTTTCATTTCCTTTTCTGTCTACAATGAAAGAGAAAGTATTAATGGAATACAGAACAGCACAGCATGGACCAAAACTACAAAAGAAGAGACAATAGGTCCTCCACAAACAAAAGGAACCAACTGAGGCGCTAGCACAGAAGGGTCTTCCAATCCCTTTGAAGATCCGCAGGGAACAACCCCCAAAGAAACCAATCGCAAAAATGATTCGGTGGAAAGAATTGCTGATCAAATGCCTATCATTATATTCAAACTAAAAACGCCGCAAATCAAGAACCATTGCAAATTGCCTGATAAAATTATGCTTCTTTTGCATCCCAAAACCCATAAACTGGATATCTAGAAAACCCTATGATCATCTGGACAAACTCAACTCTCATTAAAAAAACAAGGACCTATTTTGCATAAATCAAGCCACTTCACAAAGCAAAAGAGATGATTCAGCTCATACTTTTAAGTCCTTATAATGATTTATATGAGCAAGTTGGTCAAGCAACTTGTCATTTAGCTCGTATTTGCTGTAGTTTGCCAAAGGTGCGAGTTTATTAGTTGTTTTCCATATACAAAAGTGCAAAAGGATGTGCCTCCAATTTTAATCAAAGGATGTTTATGACCTTGTTGGATTACTTAGCAACCATGTTTTGCCATTCCTTAACTGTCACGTAATAGAACGCAGATGGAAAGGTCTCAAAGAAAATGTATACAATATATGATACCAGAGAGGAATTTCACAAAATAATACTATGAAAAGTTGCTGATGCATAACCACAGCCTGAACTAAGATAAGTTGAGAAGTGAAAGAAGTATGGTGAGCCTACGGCCAAGGAAGAAAAGGTCGTGCATTTGAACACAATGTAAGAGCCAATAAGCTGATAGCTTACCCGTCTCCAACCTTAGCCTTCAAGCTTGAATTAAGCTATGATATTCTAGGATTAACTCCCTACACATTCCCCTTTCACTTTCCCAGGTCAAACACCTACATCACTCAAAATTTTGTTTAAAGAAGCAAGAGATTTCTTGCCTCATTGACTTGAGATGACCACAGAGTCATGATCAGTGAGCAACTACAGTTTTATCACCTCAACAAACTTCTTTATCATATATATATAAGCCAGAGATATTGAGCCGTCACCGTATATTCTAAATTGAAATGTTTATTCTCATAGTATAACATCCTTTGTGACTAACTGTTCCACTTCCATTCTTCAAAATAAAATTGAATTTCATCACAAGGTAGAGGACTAACCCTTTTTAATTCAATTTTATTATCCCTAGAATACACTCTCTCCGCCCCCACTAGAAAAAATATTCAAGTTTGTTTATCAGTTAGTTCAGTTATTTATGCTCATTTTCTAAAGAAAAAAATAATAACATGCCGATTTTATTTGATGGGTTTTAGCTATTCCATGCGAAGTCAGTCGTCAAATCACCTTGCAAGTCAAATGAAGGGGGAAGAATCTAAGATAAAAGGTGGGGAATATCAAATAAATCACTTATCCCAAAAGAGAAAATAGATGCAAAGAGAAACAGAAAGGGTTAGTGCTGGCGAAAGCAACAAGAAGATGCAGGGGTAGAGTTTAAAATGTAAAACAATGTTTCTTTAGGAATGCTACTAACTATAAATCTCAAACACAAATTAGTAGGAATGAGCTCAATCGTCAAATGACTGACCAATAATAGCGCCACTGTTGCCTGAACAAGCTGTTGAAGTAAAACACCCTTCACCACCGCCGAAAGTGACACCAAGTTCTTCTCATCCTCTTCTCTTCTAGAATGTAACCGATAATTGTCCAAAGGTGGCAACAACTGATAAAATCCAGCATATATCCAATAAAGCACAATAGGGGCAAACGTGCCCATCACTTCGTCGCTCACATAGCCTTCCCAGAAAACCATGATAGGTCCAAAGTGAAAGTGAAACAAATCAACTCAATGCGAGTAACTCAGGCCCCAGGAGATTAAAAAACACGCGAAAGTCAAAATTTCATCACAACAGGAGATCTAATAACCTCGAATGAATTCTTCCCTCTCAACCTGTAAAGGAAAATGAAAATGAAAACCACATTAACTACAAAACAGAACAGAAATTCAAAATTCAAAAGAAAATCTCGAAACCAACAGAATACAGGACATTTTCCCAAATGTAGAAATGGCTTACCAGTTTTACCAGCATAGCGAGTTGATGAGAACAATAGCGGTCTTAGAACCCTCCGCAAGGGAAAGCACATTGACATTCAGATCTAGGCGTTTGAAGAATGGATAAACAGTTGGAGACAGTTGTGAGATTCCAAAATATCGAAACTTTTATATTATTTTGATCGGCTTTCTTTTCCCCTCCACTCCACCACCTTCTTCTCGGGGAGAGAAGAATCGTGTTTGGAGACAAGAAAATGATTGAGGCCTTTTCTTTTCTGGCATCAACTTTTTTTCTCACTTGTTTTTTTGTAGATGGTGATGAGAGAGAGAGGAAGTAAGGGCTCCGATAAAGTCCGATATTTCCAGCTCGGAAAAAAGCTTCGATAATGGACGCTTACACGTGCTGCGTACATCATCACAGACGCCGTGTCTCCTTCCTTCAATCACGTGCGTTCAAATGTTTGGGACCATGCGATCCGACGCACGTACATCCGTATACCATTTTTTTTGGTTTCAAACCTCAGGCACACCATAAAACAAGTACTCTATTAAATGAAGCTCAATTTCTTTCGTGTGACGATTAAGAAGTTCATCATTGCTGGGCCCAAAAAAAAAAAAAGACATTTAAGAAATTCATGGGCAACAAACAAAACAATTAAGAAGTTCAATTTTACCGACACGGAAATAACCCAACGGTGTAAGATCCCCAAAATTCTTTTGAATCTTAAATTTAAGTTTCAGAGAAGATATTTATGTTAAGAGGGATAGTCATAAACTTCAAACTAAATACGGATAATAATATAAAAAAATAAAGAAGTTCAATTTTTGAGAAAATTAATGGTGTAATTTTCAAGTTTATTATTAGTACAATTCACTGGCATTATTATGGAAAAATCATTCAAAAATACCATTTAAATTTTAAAATTTTAAAAAAAGCTATCCCAATTTTCAAAATCTCATATCAACACTCAATCATTTGGAATGTTAAAATGTTGGTGTTTTATAGTTTCATCCCTTAATTATTTTAAAAAAGCCTCAACTACCATCACTAAAGACGCCGCTAGCCGACCGAGTAATGTTAGCTTTAAAACTCACACAACACATATTGCTACAATAACACTATCTCTCCAAGACTATACCAAAATAATTAACTTAATTAATCTTTTTAATCTATATAGATTATAGTTGTTTAACTCCTACATTAAAAATAGAAGGAAGTATCATATTACTAATAGCTTGTGACCTAGCAACGTACCTGTACGTTTCGTCTTTGCTATTGTCTGTTCACAAATGCCCAGAATTATCTTGAAGTATTTTTTTAAATGCATTATTTATTCTAAAGTATTTTATAGTTCATCAAATACCTGAAGTATTTTTTTCATATGTTTCCAACACTAAAGCCTTTTGTGATACAATTTTGCCCATAGAAATTAAAAGGTGTTTTTTAAGGCTCCAATCATTATTCCAAACAAACACTACGTCTCCTTGATAGGTAGAATTTATGAATTTGATCTTCTTAATTTTGTCAAAATTTAGAAAATAAAATTATGAAAAATGTTGGATAGATATCAATTAATTTTAATATTCCAACATTCGAATTGTAAGGGCCATAGTTTTGATTTTATTTTTAAATATTTATAAATATAATCCTTTTTTGTTTGAAAGATTTTAAAACAAGATGAATATAATTTTTGTAATATTAAGGCTTTTTTACTAATATGCTGCTAACAGTGAAAATCGTTCTTCAGGTGATGAATTTTAGAAATCGTTCACCTGAAGAACGATTTCTTCATTAACACAGCTTTGGCGCACAATTCTATGCAAATGAAAATCGTTCTTCAGGTAAACGATTTCTAAAATTCATTACCTAAAGAACGATTTAAGTGCATTTTCTCTCTCCTGCCCCCTCTCTCCTCATCATTGTCTAATGATTAATTTACATTAAAAAACAATGATTGCTGAGTGATTGATGATGATGATGATGATAGTAATAATACTAATAGTGATTACATAATAAAAGAAATAATTATTGCAAAAATAGGATAAGGAGTATATTGACCAAATAAAGTATTAAAAAATTAACACTAAATAATAATTAAGTGTATATGATTGAAAACTAAAAATGAATTAACCTTATAAATAGTGACTTCCTGTACCACATCTAGGTCTCCTCCACATATTGTGGTCGTTGTTGTTGTTGCGGTCGTTGTTGTTGTACGTCAAGTTCTTGAGATTCAAGCATTTCATTGATTTGTGTCGTTGACGTATTTAAATCAAACCACGGCAATTCATTTAAAGAAATGGATTGTCTAGGAGTGATAAATGATTCATTTGATGGCCCACCATGCTCAAAAGTAGAAGTATTGTATTCAGTCAAAAATAATGCATGATCATCTAATAAAGATGTGAATGACTAAGATTGAACAACATTGGGTGAGTTCGAAGGGGAAGATAATAATGGTGACATGTAATGAGGTTCTTGTTGTGTAGGGTTAGAAGAAGTGAAATGGGATGATGTTGATGTTGACATGTAATGAGGCTAACTAAAATTTGGAGGGTCTTGTTCTAAAACATTTTCATTTTCAACTGGTGGATGAGTTGACAAGTAACCACCACGTCGCTTGCTCAATCTATCATAAGGAATTTATGGGCGAGGCAACTCAATTGTTGGGGGAGCAGGTTGACGACTCATTGAATTGTTGTTCTCTAAGTGCAAGTAAAATGTTTCATTGGTCTCGAGCAACTCTGTCTCGATAATCAATACAATTTGAGCATGTAGAACGAGTATTAATTGTTAGCCTATATAACTCCTCTGCTATGTCAGACTGAAATAAATAAAAAGAGATTGTGTTATAACACTTATTATATGAAGGAAAAAATGGTATTGATGGAAAATAGAAGAAAAACTTACCGCACAACCAGTATCACCATTGATATGTTGAATCCATCGTCTTGTATGTCTCCAGTACCATTGCATGTATTGAGACGTTCTATCAAGTTCATCATGTGCCATTGGAGCATTAACAATAGCATCTGACCAAGTATCCCATGCCTGAATAAAGGTTGAGTATTGGTTAATCCAATTTGTAGTTGTTCTACCTCGTATTTATATTGTGTGGTAATTTCCCAAATAAACAAGTTGGGCAGCAATTGGTTGCTGACGACCAAACTGCCTCATCACACGATCAGGGTGGTGCCATTCTATGATATTAAAGCATATCAAAGGAACAAAAGCGAGCCAAATTTCAGGTGTTTGTAAGCAAAACTCTGGAATTAATTGGCGTACTTCATAAGATTCATATGGCTGCCAAATTATCTCGTCAGCAACCATTTTATCCAGGAAACTCCTATATCGGAGCAAAGTTGTGGCACTTGGACGAGGGTTTTTTCTAACATTTTTCCTTCTATTATTACAAAAAATAGTATCATAATTTGTATGAGTTTAATAATATAAATGGATGTGAAACATTTTATAGGTGAATTTAATATACTTGAAACCCAAAGGAGGTAAGAGATGATAGACATCTAAATTTGGATCTGGATACACAGGTAAGGGTGGTGCGATCATAAGGAACCTATACCATGCCTATAAATGTTGCAATGACAAGCATTCTCCAATCCTATCCTCAGTTGGGTTAGTAGCATTACATAGTTCTCTATACAGATGAGCTAAAACTGTCGATCCCCAACTAATTTTTCCAACTTCTTCAAGATTGTAAAGTAGTGGAAGGTACATTAAGTAAACCCGACTACCCGATCTATCTGGCATGAGGTATCCACCTATTAACCTGAGAATATATGCACAAGTAAATTGTTGAACTTGTACATTATCGGCATCTTCAGGTAGGTTATTGAAGTTCTCTTCCAACCAACTTATAAGCAATTGTTGCCCGTATAATCTATCTACAGGTGGTCTAATACCTAGAAGCCACTCACAAACATCTAGCCAATTCAAGTCAGTTTGCCCAATGACAACCATTCCTATACATGAAAGACCCAATTGTATAGCTAAATGCTATAACGTTATCGTACACTCTCCACGTGTAGTGTGAAAGGTATGAGTTTCAGGACGCCACCTTTCAATAAAGGCAGAGACCAAACATCAATTATAATCAAATTACCCTACTCGAGCAACACCATAAAATCCAATTAATATAAGATATCCAATTATTTGATTAGGTGGATCAATCATCCAAATAGTATGCATTACTCTTCTAGTGTGCAAAATCCTATTAACCTATAACAGAAAAAAAATGTTAGCAATAAAACATACAAATTATAATATATTGTCAATAGCTTGTACTTACATTGTTATTCCACACGTTTTCTGAAATATGCTGGTGTTGCAAGTACAAGAAGGAGTTATCCTATGGGCCAGGATTGATGACATCTTGATGTTGTGCCATTGTAATATGTGTCTGCATAGGTTAATTGAAAAAAAATAGTGAAATAATATAAAAGGCAATAAAATAATATTTGTAAGAATATAAAAGATGGTAAAAACAATTGTTCAAATAATTTAAAAGATAATTTCATCTTCATTAACCATAATAATTTGTGAAGGGATACACATAATTTATTGTTTAGATGCTAAACTTTATGGACAAGTAGAGCGATTGTGGCCAACTTGTCGACATAATCTGCACTTATTTAGTTGATTGGATGTGGTCCAATCCATCTCATTATGTATGCGACTTGAGCGAGGACGACCTTTTTCTCGAATCATTGATGGGTCAGGTATTAATGTAGGAGTATTAATTTGTGGCCAATAAGTCGCATCTCTGATTGGTTGGAACTCATTACTATATGCAATTTTCATGGTTTCCAACCTAAATACAAGATCAACATATTGCAAATGGTCAAGGCCAACTCATGCACAAGTAGCGACGGCATGCATACATGGATACTTTTCTGCTTGAAACTCTCCACAATCACATTTTTTTCATCGTTGCCTTGACTAAACTAGTTATTGGCAGACTTCGAACATCTTTAAATACACTATTCATGCACTCTGCAAGGTTGGTAGTCATATGTCCAAATCGTCGACCTTCAAAGTCATAAGCACGTGACCATTTCTCTTTTGGGATGGCTCCAATCTATTGAGCTACAGGTGCGTGATGCAATGCTATCTCTGTTAATTGTTGATCAACAACATGACGTTCATAGGTGTACCCTACAAATAATAACTATCTTGTTCCAATGTTCATAAAATCATATAGTTATAAGATCACAAAAAATATGAGAAATCTCACCAATATTTATAAACTTCTCTTTCAACCAATTTGTTCCATGAGCTTTGTGAAGATTTGATGCCACATGCCGCAAACAAAAAATATGATATGCTTGTGGTGGTTGCCATCCAACTTGGGGCTGAGCAACTGCTACCAAAATTGAACTATGTCTATCTGAAATTAAACAAATTTCTATTCTATCTTTTGTGACAAAGTAGCGTACGAGGTATAAGAACCATGCCCAAGCAGATCTTGTCTCCCCTTCAACTATGGCAAATGCAAGTGGTACAACATTTCGATCGCCATCTTGTGATATGGCCATAAGCAATGTGCCCTTATATTTTCCATATAGGAATGTTCCATCAACTTGTACAATGGGCTTTAGGTATGGAAATGCGTCTATGCATGGTTTGAATGCCCATAACACACTATGAAACATTTCAACTGGTTGACCATTTGAATCGACTTCAGAGCATTGTTTATGTGAAAATTGTATGCATAACCCAGGCATAAAGTGTTGAACTGTAGCTAACCACCTTGGGAGTAAGGAATAAGACATCTCCCAATTCCCAAAAACAGTGGCAACAGCTAATTGTTTTGTCTTCCATGCTTTCCTGTATGTCAAAGTACAACCAAACATTGATTGCATTCTCTCGATAATTTGTGAGATCTTCACATTTGGCTTATCAGTTACCATTTCCACTCAGATAAGAGGCTGAAGCAATGTATAAAGCAATATACCAATTGGCCAAAAAAAAAATATCCCACTATGCATGTTCATGAGCTTACCTTGGGGAATGAGTGATATGACTAAGGAATAGGCATTGGGAAGGAGGAACGCAAGGAACACACTCAGTACGAAGAATATATTCCTGACACCAATTTTAATTATTTTAAAAATAGTCACATCATATAGAAATCGTTTATGCCAAGAACGATTTCTAAAATCGTTCTTGCGAAGCACGATTTTTGGATTTGTCAGAACTAAAAGTCGTTCTTTGCAAGAACGATTTCTTCACAAATTTAAAATCGTTCTTCACAAGAACGATTCTAAGTGCAGTATTATGATAAATAGTTTCAACTTTGTAGCATTTTGGTATTATAATTTACTGTTTACAGTATTATGATAAAAAAGCCGTAATATTAACATTAAATAGACTAGCTATAGGATTGAAATTTATAAATTATCTCCACAGTGCATTTTATTTTATCTAAATATATACTAAATAACTAACAAGTTGTTAGTTGAGGTGGTAAGAGCCATTACTCCCGTAAAGTGAAGAATATAAGTTTGAATACTAAGAAACGTATGTATTGAGAGAGGTGAAAACCTTTTGCCTTCTAAACCTCGAGGGGAAAACCCTTAATCAAATAAAAAAATACTAAAAAAATACTTAAATATAAACTTATGGATATTTAATTACCTAAAGGGTTTTTCTACCAAGCAAAGCATGGTGGAACTGGAAACCTGTTTTTTTATGACAAAGAACATCACAAAGCACAAAAAAGAGATGTAAATTAAAAGTGAGTACAAATCGGGAGAGTACAAGGGTTTGCTCATCGTCTCTTCCTTCCAAATGTTATATATTTATAGTAATGCTGATAGCTTTATTAAACAAACATTATATACAGTTGATATAATAATAGTTGTTAGGTAATTAACAATTGTAATGTAATGTATCAAAGCTAAATTGTTTTAAACAAAATGGGGGGGGGGGTTCTACTTTCAATATCTCTTTTGCATATACATTTGTACATAATTAATCAAAATATATATTTACAATTATTCATATACAGAATAATATAACAAATCAAAATATATTTATAGTCATTCATATATATGTATACACTATTAAAATCAAAAGTTTAAAACTAACAAATCAGTATCTATAAATTTACAAGCATTCAAGGAAGGTTTTCCTCTCCTATTGATGTTGCAGAGATGTCACCAACACTTCAGCCACTTCTTCCATTTGTGACTAGATAAATCTCGTGCAAAAGGCATTAAAATACTGTGCGCAAAAGGAAATAATATATAAAGTTAGATATTGTAATATATAATTGACCAAATATATATATGGACGAATTGAGTATATAATATACCTTATTTGGATCAATATTTTAAGGAACGTGTGTGATTATGTCTTTTATGAATTGCATCACATAGTGCCAACAATTGTTGCTCTTGTCCGGTTGCTTTGGGCACTATAAATAAATTAGAAGAAAAATTTGTCAGTAAGTCATATACAAACTATATGTGTGCTTCAATTTAATATTGTAGTCATTGGTGAATAATATATATATATACTTTTGGACTCAGCCATTAGAAGGCGTATCTGAAGCGGCCATCAGTAAATTTGTATTTGGTGCAATCGGGAACTTTTTGCGTGCGGTAATTATACACTGCTCTGAGAAGATACAGTAATAAATTATATATATAAAAACACAAAAGTTGAACTGAATTATAAGAGATGATGAATGGATAACTTACTGGTTGAATGTCTTCTAAATGTATGGTATGTGGTCGGGAACTCTGCTAAGAGAGTCATAGTACCAAATCTTTTTGTACAGTGGATTTAGCACCATCAACATCTAGTGTCCCCTAAGTACAATAATAGATCACATTATCATGACAATTACAAAATAAATAAAAACTAATTTAAGTAGAGTTAATGATGTACCTGCCCTTGAATGCAAGGCATCGAGAAGTAAGTGTCCTTTTTGTCTAACACCCTCCTAATGAATTCATCTCCCAACCTCACTCGAGATTGCTTCACATCTTCCTTCATCCCCTCAGCCTAGTGCCTAACATTGTCAGGACGGATGAACTTGATCTTGTCCTAGAGGCTGTAAGAGAGAATATAATTATGGTATAGAGGCCTAAAATGCCGAAACTAACATATCAAAATATAATCAAAGTTCTAAATAGCTAACTATTTAATCACAAATAAATAAATGCCTAAGTTGACAGAGCTTGTACTTGCCATCTCCTTGTTCAAGACCTCAACACAAGCTCTAAGCTAGAATCCTCTTGCTTTGGTAGGTCGAAGACCTCTATCTCAAATTTGATCATTAAAAATCAGTTCAAAATTGAAGTAAAGAACTTGTCAGCAAACTCCTTAAGGGACTTCTGAGCAAATTGACCAGTGGGCTTATTCTGTGAGAATGACTTCTTCCCGGATTGATCATTGGGGGTGGGATGCTTCTTTTTCTTGGACTTAATAGGGGTCTTGGATTGATTGATGGTCTTGGACTTAGTGGGGAGTTTTGACTAATGAGGGGCGAGCTTGGACTAATTGGCAGTCTTGGACTTAGTGGGCAACTTCTTTTGAGAAGTGAACTTCTTGGTTAGCTTGCATACTTGAAGTAGATGGCGAGGCCACACAATGTAGCTACCCATAGCCCCTCCCACTATATCTACATCTTTGGTAGCCATAGGGAGTAGATAGCTAGGGTCGATATTGGTATTGATTTGTACTTTCACATGCTCAAGAGACATAGGCTTGTTATGAATCATGTTATCCTCCGAGCAGTTGAACATGCGGCTCGTTACAACTGTGTGGCATCTAGGAGTTATTAGCAAAACATTCAACTTTCGTCAATCCCTTTGGCAGATCATGGCTTGGAAATGTGCAACTATCTCTAGTACTTGGGTTGCCATTCCCTATTATTGCTTCGTACAATGCTCCTTCATTAGCTCCTATGTAAGAAACAATATTTATTTCTGCATTTCATCCCATTGTTTCTAAAGCTTTTTATAATTTTTGTCCTTCTTATTTCTTTGGGCTTGGAAGTAACCATAATATTTTGTCTTGTCAATCCAAAGATGGCGCCCCTAAGAAGACTGGGATGGTCAGGCCCCAATGTCTTGGCCAATACATCCCCATCCACAAAAAAGCAGCCTTGTGTAGTAACTTCTTGGGACATAGCTTGCGTTACATTTAACAATAATCTTATTATTGATAGTTAATTGAAGACATTACTTCCATAAATTAGAGACTTATTTGTCAACACCCGTTTCCATTTCGATATTCACAGAGTAATAGAGACCAAGTTCCACAGGCATACAGAAAAGTACATATATACTGATAAAAGTATTTGTTTACAGTCCAAAGTTAAGATACAAAAGGTGACAATATTTACAACATAAGCTATCTATAACCACGGATTTTAACTTCGCCTCAAGACACATGCCAGTCACTTTCCTTTATCCACGTCCTTGCCTTTTGATCCGCTAGCACCAGCTAAGATGTTTGGTTTAGAAAAAAGGGGTGAGATTCCAAGGAATCTCAGTAGAAACACACGATCAACACATAAAATGCGAAAATTAAATATGTAATGCACCGTATTTAGTAAAATGAAAACTCATATCATCCGTGTGTGTACACAAAATTCAGGGCCAACTAACCTGTTGAAACCCCTACATGTACCTCAGCTGAGTCCTTGACTACAACTAGGTAAGACTAGTGTACCTCAGCTAGGTCCTAGATCACAGCTAGGTAATGTGCCTCCAGCACGTGTTTAGCTCACAAAATACAGTAACACGCATCATACAAATAGTCACATAGTAAATGAGAGATAGTAGTCCCTACCTCAAAGTTCTATTGACCCCTTTTTGTGTGCCTCGTGAAACGTGTCAATTTTCGACTCCCGATTCGATCCTAAAATATTAAATATACAAGAAATAGGTCATAATATATCCAAGTATCATTTTAGACACTTCCATAGTGTTTCTTGTGGTTATATTAGCCTATGGTGAAAATTTACCAAAATACCCCCGGGACCCCCGCCCCGCCCCGCCCCGCCGTACCCGGCCCGATGGCACGTTTTCCCAAATTTTTAACTAGGGCTATCCTAAAGTATTTTCATCCAAGGAATCCATTTCCGGATTCAAAATTATCAAATTCAATGTCAAATTACAAAATTGCCCTTGGCAGCCCTATTTTAGGGTTTTAGGGGCGTTTCCGTAATTATGCTTTCTCGGCCTTTTCTGAAAAAGTGCCCAACTGTAACCCCACCTATTTTTTCCCACTGTATCCAATTAAACATCAAATCATTGAAAATCCAACTCTAAGGCCCTCAAACATCCCTGGCCGAAATAATGGAGTTCTCTGAGAAAAATAGGGGTTTTACGATTTCAGCTCCGTAAACGCGTTCCTTTCTACTCCTAACCACTTTATTAACCATCTAATTGAGTTACAACAACCATTTGAACTAAAATTGGGCAGCATAACCCTTAGGTACACACTTTTCCAAAATTTAAAATCAATGGCAATCCGGTGAAATTTCATCAATTAAATTGCCCATAGCAGCCATAATAGTTAATATACAAAGGTTTGGAAGTTACCTCAAGCTCCCACTAGCTTTTCTTTCTCTTGGCTAAAAACCCTAACTTTTAGAACACCAAATTTGAGCTTTCCAAACCTTAAAGAAGAAAGAGGAGTGGCTTAGAGTCGGAGTTATACGCGTTAGGAGCTAAATCGTCGGAGAAATCGGCTTATCTTGCGATTTTTCTTCTCCTTCCTCTCTCTACAATTCCAAACGATCTCACACTATGTTTCAGGTCTTTTTCTCATGGAAATAGCAGCTGAATGAGAAAGATGAAGCTTATATTATCATATCTCATAATATTATAATAATTTGTTTAATTTTCCAAAATTGCTAAAATCCAATTTTATGTACATAACTTCCTACATTCACGTAACCATGCCATCATGTCCAACCAATATTTCCTTCTTTATACCACATGTAGGAGACACCTAGAGGTCCCTCCCTATGGTCTCAATTGGCTTCACAATTTGTCCAGGTTACGTATACACGTAAAGTCTCAATTTTGGTCAAAATTGCACTTTTTGCTCAAATTTGTCATAAATTCATATTAAATTGACCAAAATATTCTAAATATATTTTTAACATTTATTTTCCTTAATTAATTGAAATTAACTTCAATTAATTGGAAAATAATTTATTTTGTGCTATTTTGGCAAAATTACGATTTTGCCATTACCTTTCTAATCTAATTTCTTTTCTCATTTTTATTTGGCCAATTTTCATCTATTTTTGGATCAAATATTTTCTCTAATATTCCTTCATTTTTGGACCTTAATATTGGGATTTTTAGATTACCCAAATTAATTCCATAATTATTTTTGCCCAATTTCCCATGAAATTGAACATTTATGAAATTCATAAATTCCAAATTCATGAATATTCACCATTTTACTGAATTTCCTAAATAATTACAATATATTTGGTGAATATAAAATTTGGGGTGTTACATTATTAATACTTTCCATTTTATAGACAACCTACTTCAAATTAGGATCATCATAAGAGCTATCTTTTTTTTTTGTCTTGCTACTAACCAAAGTTCATAACAGAAAGGTCTATTATTGTTCCCCTCTTAGGGGCAACTCTTGAGCAATGCAAGTGTAACCCTTTCGCCATGCCCTATAGGGATATTTATTATTCTTCACCCTCTCTTTGTTCACCTGGCTTATTATTTACGAAAATGCACAACACTTTAGTTAATATTAAACAGATACAAGTAAGTGTTATGAATTGCGAATAACTATTACCTTGAATGATGACTAGCAACATGAGATGACAAATTCTCTCCACTCATGCAGTTTGATGTTGTATCAAAGATCCTCAGGAACTATTGTTTTATCGGCCTCTTCAGGATTATGCAAATACGCCTTCGCCAATACATGACGGAATGTGCATAGTACTTGCCCAACCTTTTTTAGGGCAAATTTCTTGTCAGGTCCTCTATATCATATACAAATTGCAAAACACACAATTCAAGTTAACATTTTTACAAGTACATAGTAAGTAATTAGTAGGCATATATATCTTAACTTGATATTGTCTCAAATAACGTCTACGTACTCTTTCTGTTCCTTATACCTATTACCCAACGTGATAGGAACATTGATACTTGTCGTTACGTCAATGTAGTTGATAAAGTGTGGCCACTCAAGAACTTGACCTTGATCATTCCATTCCACATGATATTTTCTCCCCTCAGACTTCGTTTCGTTCACAAAAGTCAAGATGCAGCGGCCTCTCCTTACAATATCCTGCACAATCCTTTCAACACATGTTCCTTAGTCAAGTTTTTGGTTTGACCAGGGGCATTATTAATGCCAGAGGAACTAGAACTAACCATGTTAACTGAAAAACAAAACTCATTCAATTGGTCATATAGAACATAGTAATGAGTTTTCCAAAAAAACATGATGCACGACTAAGATCAAAACCTATCTAGGCAAGACAAAGTGAAAAATAAGGAGAATGTGGAATGCAAAATAGGGATGCGAAATGTAAAAGAGAAATCATACCTAAAAATAAGAAGAATAGAGCACGCGAAGGAATGCGAACTAGCTAGGGTTTAGAGAAAAAGTGAGTTAGGGCAATTGAAACAACTCGCACTTCTTTCAGACTGAAGTCCAAAAAAAGTAGTAGAGGATATGGTTCACCTGAAAGTGACAATCGACGGCCGGAAAAGTCAACCAAAGTTGTGGGGTTCTGAGGATGTTAGATAATGTTCGACCAAAAACAAGAATGTTAAGTATAATAACTTGGGAATGTAGGCACGAGATAACGGGTGTTTTAAAAGACTTGACGAAACTTGCTCACGATTATAAGTTTAGAACTGTTATGAAAGGTAGTATTTTCTTACTATTTTTAGTTTATAAAGGTAATGAATCTTTGAACGAAAGTCCACAATTTTATATTACAATCGTTAGGTTTTGTAAACGGTGACGATTTTTTCTTAATAATCGTTAGGTGTTTAACATGATATTATAAAAAGTAATAGATTTTACTTAATAACTGTTATGTATTTGAATTTTTTAAAATAATTTTTGAAGTTGATTATTTAAAATTAAAAATAAAAAGAAAACGAGAATGTGAATAAACATACAAAAAATAAAAAGTTATAGAGATGAAGGATCTGTTGCATCACCAAATTCATCATGCTCTAGTAATTTGTCCACCTTCTCATTTAGAGAGCGAATAAGAGAAGTCGGTTCCTTTAAGCACTTGTCCATGCGTCATTGATCCTTCATGTAAAGATCGACAGTACGTTGGAGGTTTTAGTTCATATGGATAAGCCCTTCAATGCTTGTCCGTGGATGGCAATCATCTTTTAGTTTTACCTTAGGGAGATCAAAAGATGATGAATCAGAAGATCTATTGCATTTGTACATGATATCAATGAAGAACAAAAGTCATAAGTTGGATATGATAAGTTGAAATAGAAGTGGAGTTTATTTTTCAGATGTTTAAATAGAAAGGTGCCAAGCACGTCCTTTAGTATTAAAGATAATTTCTTGTTAATTAAATAGAAGTATAATGGAAAGAGTTTCACGGGTTATTCAGCAGAACACGTTCTTTACAATGGAAAGGGTTATAGATTCGAATGTGTCCTTATAAATTGCTATGGTTGCCAACATAAGTAACAGTTATTTACTAATAACTATGAATTTTCCTTGTAAAATGCCAAATATTAGTAACATTGTTTACTACTAACCGTGAAATATCAATTAATTTTTTAATAATATTTTTGGGTTGCTTTACCCTAACGATAAATTTTTTAATACTCAAAAAATAAAAAAAATAGTAGTGGTTTTTAGCCATTACCGCTATTGCTGTCTTTCTCCTCCTACCTCTCCCCCTTGCTTGGCACATCATCTACGTTAGAGGAAGGAGATGAAGGGTCTGACGGGAAGCGATTATATACAGTCTCATTGTGATGAAGGATGAAGTTCAACTTCTTGTTCAAACTATAGGTGTATATAGCGAGATGCCTTGTGGAGCGGTTAAGGTTGGTCAACATTTGTAGCAGAGCCTTCATTTGAGGAGGAAGTGGTGGAGGAGGAGGAGGAGAGGGAGAAGCTTGTGGAAATGGTGGTGGAGGAGGAGGAGGAGGAGGTGATGATGACAAATGGAAAAAGCTCTCTAGCTGACCATGATGAATGATAGAAGAATGAGGCCGATTGATGAAGAAAAGTACTAAGAAAAAAAAAGGAATATGTCAGTTTAAATAGAATTACAATGTACTTGGTGTTGGATTAAATGAGGTTATGAAAAGGTGTTTTTTAGAGTTGATCTTTACATGACGATTGTTTATTATGAAAGGCTGTTGTTGTCATTTATATTCTATAGTCAATTAATATAACCGTTATGTTTTTATCTTCGTTAATATAAAGTTGGAAGACAAATCATTTGTAAGTGTTATATGACGTTTGTTTCATAAGAACCACCATTTTTGTCACTCAAAAAATGACGATTATTAACTACAACCGTTATATTTGTGTTTTTATGAATTCCCGCCTCTCAATATATGATGGTATATATAATTAATTGTTATGTTTTAGTATTATATATTCTTATACGACCTCCGTCTTAATATACATGACGTTTATTCACTGTAACCATTATTTATTAAGCATTATATATATATATATATATATATATGCGAATTTGTAATAATGGACATATAACTCCTCTCTAATCTTTTAACGCCTTACTATACTCCATCTATCATTAAAAATTGTCCACCTCTTCTTCCTCGCGTCTTCTCCACTTGCACACACTCCCCACTAATTCTAGGTTCATGTTTTTCCCTATCTCTTGTTCAATCCCTTTGTGTGAATGATGAGATTTAAGAATCACAACTCCCAACTTTTTTACCTCACTTGGCTTATCTATTGCAATTATCGAATATGTTAAATACATAGATATTTTGCTTTGCTCTCTCTCTCTCTCTCTCAAGTTTCTATTTTGATGTGATTTCTCATGCCTAATAGGATTATCCATCTGTTTCGCACCAATACCTTTAAAATTCAATAACTAAGCTTTATCTTTTATGCGCGTACACACACACACATATATAACATTGATTTACATGTAGATAGACTCCTCAGGTGATTTTCAAATACATAATGAAAGAATTATCTGCGTGATTATAAAAACTTGGCGAAGTTTATTGTAAAATTTTTAAAATAAGAGAAATTATAAAGTTAAGGGGATTTGTATGAAGCAAGGTGAAAAAAGAGGGAAGGATTTTGTATAATTTAACCTTTTTTATATATCTTCAATCTAAAACTTAACAACTAAGTATGCAACCATGAAAAAAATTGACACTTAAGACATTAAATGATGATTTGGCTAATTCAGCTTGTAATCCCACGTTCAAAACTTCGTTCTTTTTTTTTTTTTTTTGATTACAAACTGGAAATCAGAATTACTTTACAAAACAACTCACAACTCAGAAAAACCTGTTACAGACAAACTACATTCTTTCATCATTATCCACCCGTTGGGTCATAGGTGGAGGATGATCAAAGATACAGAAATTCCCTGCAATCCCATGAGCATATTTGGCTAATGTATCTGCAAGGGACAACTCCTCCCGTGGAACATTAACAAAACAAACCTGCCAATCTCTAGACATCAGATTCTTGATCTCATCAACTACATCTCTGAAGGGATAATCATATTCACATCCCCTAATTGCCAGGTTAATAGCTTCAATGCAATCATAGAAAAGGCAAACCTTTCGGATTCCCCTTGACCAACATAAATATAGGCCATGAATCATACCTATTAGTTCAGCAATAGCCGGTGGAACAGTAATTAGTTTACAAGAGAAGCCACACACCCATTACTTCTTAGGATCCTTTACCACTCCACCACATCCACTCCTACCATCCCTCAACATAGATCCATCTGTCTCCAAAGAGAAGAAATCCTGATTGTCATTCCACCCAGTTTGTTGAGGAGGCTGTCCCAAATTAAAAAAACCTCCCTTGGAAACCAGGTCTTGGTCGGCACATGCTCTGAAGAAAGAAGAGGCTACATTAATCTCCTCACCTTGAGCTGAGCTTCCAAAGAGCTTGTGACATCTTGTTACCCAAATATCCCAGCACACATATCCAAAAAGTGTCGGCCAATTAACCTTCTTTGTAAAGCCCTTGCCCACCTCTTGAGTCAGGTTCCATTTGATCCATTCTATGCCCTCTAATTGAACAAAAGTACTCCAATGATCCTGTGCCACCACCGCACAGGATCATTATCATTAAAACTTCGTTCTTTCATTATCATTAAAACACATGCTTCAATTAAGGTCAGCAAAATCTTATTTGTTGTTTTTATTTTATTTGTTCCCAATGACGTAACAGGAAGACCAAATTGGATAGCTAAAAGGGTAACATTTGAACTGCTTTAAGAATTGACAAAACTAAATTAAAATAAAATTTATACATAGAAAACAAATTAAAAGGACACATTTTCTACTATCTGAGCTTAAATTAATTTGGAAGAAGCAAAGCCAAACCCTCCTAAATAATTCCCTCCCAATGATGTGTTCACACCTAAGGGTACAATCGCAGGCACCTAGGTGCACCATAAGATCATGTTCCTCAAGAACATCGTCCGATCGCCCCCTAATCAGCCCTTTTTTTTTGGTTAATCGGCCTTTATTGGATCCAATTTGAATCCAGCAATCCCGGCCAGCAATTTGTCTTGATTTTTTTTTTCCCGGTCAATGTCTTGATTTTTTATTTATATACTTGCCTGTTTAGGTCATTAATTCTAGAACATAATTTTTGCTCAAATAATTTATTTTTGAGGTTTTTAATTTTTTTAGATAACATCCCCCCTAAGTCTCAAATATGCCTTGTAAGTTTCTTCTCAAATTTTTAGGATGATACCGTGTTTAAATACTCCTATAATCACTTTTTTTTAATTATTTTTACTATTTATTATATAAAATTCCTCTTATATATTTATTTTGTATAGCATAAAATCAATTTTTCATAGTTAATCCAAAGCGGAGGGCTTTAGATGGATTTCAAAGAATTGAGACCAATGGAGGGGATCGTAAAATGAAAAAAAAAAAAAAATACAAGTTTGATTCAAATGAAACTTGAATTCATGCTTAATTTTGATAAAAAAAAAATTACACCATTTTTAGGTTAAAATATTATCAACATTTTAAATTTTAAATTATGTTTATTTTGTATAATTATTCTTACTGAAATAATAAATTTTAAACTATGAAACATAAATAAAATAAGATTCAAAACCTTACCATTTTACTAGTATTAAAAATTAATTTTTTCATCAACTAATTTGATTCCCTAATATGAGTTTTTCTTTCTGACCTTCATGATTTGTTATATTCATAAGATATTTTATAAACCTAACATCTAAAATTAAAAAACTCAGAGATGCATTGTATATCTCCCCTCAAAGTTCATATAGATGATTTATTTATAATCTCCTTATCGTTATAATATTTTCAATGCTACTCTTTTTATTTTATTTTCATAAAAAACTTAACAATTAAGTATGTAACCAACAAAAAACACTTAAACCATTAGGAGATGATGTAATGGTGATGATTTGGATTAATTACGTTTGTAATCTAAAGGTCAAACTTTGTTCCTTCATTTTCATGAAAACACATGCCCCAATTATAAGGTCAACGATATGTTAAATTTGATATTTATTGTTTTTATTTTTTTCCCAATGATGAAAAGAGAGACCCAATTGAACAGCTAAAGGGCACCATTTGAACTATTTTATTAATTGACAAAAATAAAATAAAACAAAATTTATATATATAAAGAATAAATTAATGCTGCTCCTTTTCTACTACCTGAGTATAAATAAATTTGGAAGGAACAAAGCCAAACACTTCTCTTAATTAGCTCACAAAACCATGTTCAAACTAGAGGATACAATCACATGCACCTGAATGTACCTTACGACCATGTTCCTTTAAAACTTCACAGTCTAATTAAGCTTCATTGAATTTAATTTGAATCCTCCAATCCCTCATTTTGTCTTGATTTTAGTTTGTGGATATTTGATTAATCTAAATTACTATTGTTCTTTTATTTCAATATTTATTTTTAAATTTTAAGATGTAATAAGCATTTTTTCCATTTTATTTATACTATAAATATTTAAAAAAATTGATCAACTTAATTAAGCATTTAGATGAATATAATTATAAAAACAAACACAAAAAACATCATTGTTCGAGTGTTACATTGGTACTAGGGACATTATTAATGCTGAAGGAACCAGAACTGACCATTTTAACTGGAAAACAAAACTCATTCAATCATTCATATGGAACATAGTAATGGGTTTTCCAAAAAAATATGATGCACAACTAAGATCAAAATCTAGCTAGGCAAGACAAAGTGAAAAATAAGAAGAATGTGGAAAGCAAAATGTAAAAGAGAAATCATATCTAAAAATAAGAAGAATAGAGCTCGTAAAGGAATGTGAACTAGCTAGGGCTCCGAAATAAAAAAGTGAGTTAGGGCAATCAAAGCAACTCGCACAGCTTTCAGACCGAAGTTGTTAAGTACAATAGCTTGGGATATAAGGAGGCACGAGATAGCGGGTGTTTTAAAAAACTTGACAAAACTTACTTATAGTATAAGTTGAGAACTGTTATGAAAGGTGACATTTTCTTGCGGTTCTTAATTTACAACAGTAATAAATCTTTGAACGAAAGTTCACGATTTTACATTACAATTGTTAGGTTTTGTACATGGTGACAATTTATTTTAATCATCATTAGGTGTTTAACATGATATTATAAAAAGTGATAGGTTTTACTTAATAACCGTTGTGTATTTGACTTTTTTAAAATAATTTTTGAAGTTGATTATTTAACACCATATTACAAACAAAAAAAATTAAAAAAAAATGAGAATGTGAATAAACAAGCAAAAAATAAAAAGTTATGGAGATGAAGGATCTGTTGCATTATCAGATTCATCATTCTTTAGTAATTTATCCACCTTCTCGTTTAAAGAGCGAACAAGAGAAGTCAGTTCCTTCTGTTGGCATCACCACCTCACACCGTACAGATTGTTATCCACAGCATTTGATGAAATACAATAAACAAATAGTTTGAGTCACGTCCAAGGACGCTGTCCTTAGGAGATATTCTGCAACCCCCTAGTAGATCAGGAAGCGGCACTCCCCAGGATAAAATGAACCCTTCCTGCATAAAGCAGGGTGACAAAACTGCAGAAAGATATCAGTGTAACTCAGAAGAAATGAGAGAGGAGAGGAGCTCGGGAACCTCCATATCACTAGACCTCGGTGCTCTCACCTCGGTACCCTTGAACTTACTCCGTACATTGCCTTTTATAGGCAGAAATCATATGACCGTTAAGGAGTTATAATGACAATTAACAACGGTTTAATGACAATTAAAACGACAGTTACAAAATAGGTGTTAATGACAATTTAATGTAATAAAACATTTTAAATGTCATTAAAACCGGTCAATTAAAATTCCAACGGTAATCTCTAACGGTTAGTTCAAAGTCTCCTCTTATCAGTCTTTTTAATAACTCAAGCTCATATTTAATTGTATACTAGGGTGTTCCCAATCTTGAGTTATATGAGACTTCTTCCTTTGACACACTCACACACAATATTTACAACACTCCCCCACATGTGTCTAAGGAAGCTCGTAGTCCCATTAGCTGAGTTACACACATGGATATAACCATTGTATCTGGTGGTCCTTTGAACTTAAAACCAGACCTAGACTGATAACACTTAGTACATAGAGATGTCGGTGGTCCTATGAACTTAAAACCGCTCATCTCTTAGGTGTATACTAGAGGCATTAAAAGTCAGATTATACCCCCACATTTTCCGCTGTTAATGCGTTTTTGCACATTAAAACGGCCATGCGCATGTCCTGGTATTTAACGAATGCTCTAGAGATTTCGCCACAATCTCATAGGAGCGGCCCCACTCCTCATTCATATAGGTGATTCCATGAAATGTACCTGCAATGAGCACATCATCCCGTAGGATTATGAAATCATTAAGAGCTTTTGCTCAGCCTCACCAAAATGCATTCTAGCACTTTCTCTTGCCATAGGAAGGGACTGGTCATTTATTTTAGTGCTAACAGAACTAACAAACGACTTGTTCTTACCCATTGAACCTCCTTCATGGGATCACCAATCACAGAGGTTGGGTTGCCATCACTGTTAATTTCGTATTGGCTTTAGTCACATTCCCCTCAGCTAATTTAATTCTTCCCGGGGTTTGTTAACGAATCCATAGGCCAACTCTTTGACCTCACAAAATCGATTGAAATAATTCCACAATTTTTAAGCTAGCTTATTCACATAATATCTCAATTGATCTTCACTTACATCATTGTTCTTTCACAATGGCTATCACTATTTAGCAAACATTACTCGTCGACATTAAATGTCGGTTTTACATCCAAAATTTTGCTAAGAGGTTTTCAACAACTTAGCCTTCAATTGCAACTAACTTTAGAGTAATGAACTCTAACTCAAACAATATTTTAATTGTTGCTACTAGTGGACTTTCTCAGGTAAAATTGAAATTCAGTTAACATCCGTGTATCTCATACAACGGGAATCCACCATATATGATACCAACATCTATGGTACCTCTCAAATATTTCATTTCCACATATCTATATATATGTCCAATATCTATATAGCATAAGCTATATCACAAGGATTGATGTCTATCAATTAATGCAACAAATTCTCAAAAAATTTGTGCATATCTAGATTGAGCTGCAAAACCACTTCTAACCGTGTTAGAATCATAATTCACCCACATTCTTAAACCAAGATAATTATATAGCCTCAAATTATGAAAATTACATTTATCTATCATAGATAAATGATCAAAATTTTCATGCCACATAATACTTGTTTCAAGCAAAATATTTGATAATCCACAAAATTTGCTCACATTAGCAAATATAGCAAAGCCTCCACTAAATCAATTATTGCAACATACATCTTGTATTTATAAAATGAGGCAGTAATATATAGTTTTGTAAGACATATTATAACACATGCCATCTACATTAAAAAATTTAATATTCACAGTAGTCATGTATATTTATACACTTGCAAATCATGAAATTTAAACACATTTATCTCTACACTAGATAAATATTTAAATTTCCATGCCACATGAATAATTCACAAATTTGCTGCCTAGCAAATAACAAAACCTCCACATAATTAATTTTAAACCACAACTTGGATTTATCAAATGAGGCTAGAAACAATTTACAACTTTAAAAATTATAAAGTACCCACATAGTAGGCAACCCCACACTTTCAAATATCTCAAAAATATTTTCACACCTTATAAATAATAACTCTAATTTAACTAGAATCTCGCTATACATCCCCTTTCATTCTAATTAAATTAGAATATCCTCCAATATTATCATTCTAATTTCACAAAAATATCACACTGACCATTTGCATGTCAATATGCAAACCATACCACCACCATGATTATAAATCCATGCATACACCGAATACATGTAACCCCAACGGTGGATTCATTATGACATATGAAGCAATATTGATCCACCGAACTCATATCTCTCATATATATTCCTTCCACAAACAACTTAAATTAAAAACCATTGGCCTGTACATGTATATAAACTAACATATGATAACAACATTTATGATATAATATCCATAATATTATATTATTGCAAAACTAAATTTAAAGCCTGGACAGAGCCAAAGTTAATTGTCATGCACGCTGATAGCATGGTAAGGACAAATTAAAATTTTTAACACAACAACTCCTTGCACGGCCTTTTATGAGTTTTGATGTGAGGGTTAAATATATTACTCTTCCTTTGATCAACTTAATGGGCTCAGGTCAGAAAATATTGAATGAACAATGTCATCAGTTTTTCTCAATTTGGCCGTTAACACATTCATCATTGTCATTTATTTTTCAATGTGCATTGGGTAACAATAAAATTGCAATGAATTATAACAAGCTCCATAATTCTTAATGTGCCGTTGGCCAAATGAAATATAAAGTATATTTAAAACTCATAAAACCCAATTTTATAACACCCATGAACCAAATGTGCACATTGAAAATTTGACGAATAATGGGAGATAACATTGATAGAATAACAATGAGGTTACCATCTATTATATCCAGTTTAACATATATTAAACAAAACAATAAAACCTTCACAGAAGGAATTAAATATTCCACCAACAGCTATAAAATCAATCATTGCAGCATAAAAATATCTTTTAAAACTTATGCACACAATCAAATTACCACAACAAATAACATATTTTATGTTAAGCGACTTCATGCAAAATTTTCTTTCCGAAAGTAGGAAAGTTCGTTAAAAATAATAAGCAAGTAACTTGCATATACCTACTCTGGCACATATAACCACAGTTGAGAGAGAGAATAATACCTTCTTGGTTTAGAACTCTCATATGCGTCTTTACACCTTAGTCTCTAGTGTGCCTGGTTAAAGCCAATACGAACATTTAAGGTAATGAAATATAGACAAAAGCACGTTGAAAAACTTGGCCATATAGTGATATGAGAACCAATATGCCACTGGGTGCCTTCTTCTTCTTCTATTCTCTCTAAAATTAATCTAAAACCAAATCAATGTTATTAACTTTAAAGTGCAACAGAAAGCGTTTTCAGGACCTGCATTCATCCACGATGAGGATGGTGACCGGGTCATTGAAGAACACAAATATAGACAAAAAGAAAAACAGAAGCCACCACAAATGGATATAGAATCAAAATAATAATCATTATTTTATAATACCCATATGCATATCAAAGTATGAATCAAGTTTCTGGCAGGAGTTATAACCTTTGAAATCAAATTTACTAACCAAGAATCTCCAGTATAAATAAAAATTCACCAACCAGTATGAACCAAGAAATAAACTGTAATTATATCTTTAACAACAATGACAAGCACAGAAATTGTGACTTACAATTTTTGACAGCCATTTGATGAAAACAAAGACTAGAACAAACTGAAAGATTTTCAATTTTGAAACCCAAGAATAGAACTAATGGGTCCCTTTTGATATTTTAAAAGCGTGGTTGACAGCAACATACACAGAGGGCGACACCATGTTTAAACTCGAGCCGCAATGCATAGACAAGATTTCAAAAAATATGGCAGAATTCGCAACCAGGGATTAGATTATGATCTAATGCACCAGAATTAAATAAATAAAGGAAAAACATGTTTAGACTTATCTGATTCCTTGATCAACCAAGTGAATTTCAGAGCACGTCGTGCCAATGCTATTCAACCAACTTATCAAGAACCACTCACAAAATCAGCATGAAATATCTCCTAAGATTGTTGGCATCACCACCTCACACCGTACAGATTGTTAGCCACAGCACCTGATGAAATACAATAAACAAATAGTTCGAGTCACGTCTAAGGACGCTGTCCTTAGGAGATATTCCGCAACCCCCTAGTAGATCAGGAAGCGGCACTCCCCAGGATAAAACGAACCCTTCCTGCATAAAGCAGGGTGACAAAACTGCAGAAAGATATCAGTGTAACTCAGAAGAAATGAGAGAGGAGAGGAGCTCGGGAACCTCCATATCACTAGACCTCGGTGCTCTCACCTCGGTACCCTTGAACTTACTCCGTACATTGCCTTTTATAGGCAGAAATCATATGACCGTTAAGGAGTTATAATGACAATTAACAACGGTTTAATGACAATTAAAACGACAGTTACAAAATAGGTGTTAATGACAATTTAATGTAATAAAACATTTTAAATGTCATTAAAACCGGTCAATTAAAATTCCAACGGTAATCTCTAACGGTTAGTTCAAAGACTCCTCTTATCAGTCTTTTTAATAACTCAAGCTCATATTTAATTGTATACTAGGGTGTTCCCAATCTTGAGTTATATGAGACTTCTTCCTTTGACACACTCACACACAATATTTACAACACCTTCAAGCATTGATCCTTCATGTAAACATCGACCGTACGTTGGAGGTCATAGTTCGCATGGATAAGCCCTTCAATGCTTGTCGGTGGATGGCAATCATCTTTTAGTTTTACCTTAGGGAGATCAAAAGATGATGAACCGGAAGATCTATTGCATTTGTACATGATATTGATGAAGAACAAAAGTCATAAGTTGGATATGATAAGTTGAAATAGAAGTGGAGAAGTGGAATTCATTTTTCAAACGATTTAATAAAAAGGGTTTCATGGATTATCTTATTGCCGAGCACATCCTTTAGTATTAAAGATAATTTCTTGTTAATTAAATTGAAGTAGAATGGAAAGGATTTTGTGGGTTATTCAGCAAAACGTGTTCTTTAGAATGGAGAGGGTTATAGATTCAAACGTGTCCTTATAAATTGTTATGGTTACCAACATAAGCAACAACTATTTACTAATAACCATGAATTTTTCTTGTAAAATGCCGAATTTTAGTAACGGTATTTACTAATTACCGTGAAATATCAATTACTTTTTAAAAAAATATTTTTGGGCTGCTTTATACTAATGATTAATTTTTTAATACTCAAAAAATAAAAACTAAAAAGTAATAGTGGTTTTCAGTTATTACCACCACTATTGTCTTTCTCCTCCTGCTCGTCCCCCTCGCTTGGCACATCATCGAATGTCAGAGGAAGGAGATAAAGGGTTTGACAAGAAGCGATCATATACAACCTCATTATGATGAAGGATGAAGTTCAACTTCTTCTTCAGATTATGGGAGTATGTAACAAGACACTTTGTGGAGCGGTCAAGGCTGGCCAACGTTTGCAATAGAGCCTCCATTTGAGGAGGAGGCAGAAGAGGAGGAGGAGGAGGTGGTGGTGGTGGTGGTGGAGGACGAGGAGGGTGAGGATGATAAATCGAAAGAGCTCTCTAGCATCTGACCATAATAAATGATAGAAGGATGAGGTTGATCAACGAAGAAAAGTACTAAAAACAAAAGAAATAGATCAATTTAAATAGAGTTAAAGTGTACTTGGTGTTGGATAGAACGGGGTTATGAAAAAGGTGCTTTTTAGAGTTGTTTTTTACATTACTGTTGCTTATTATGAAAGGCTGATGTTGTCATTCATACTCTATCGTTAATTGATATAACGGTTATGTTTTTATCTTTGCTGATATAAGGTTAGAATATGAATCATTTGTAAGTGTTACATGACATTTGTTTCATAAGAATCACCCTTTTTGTCACTCAAGAAAAGACGATTATTAATTACAACCGTTATATTTATGTTTTTGTGAATTCTTGACTCACAATATATGACAGTGCATATAATTAATTGTTGCATTTTAGCATTATATATTCTTGTGTGGTCTCCGCCTCGATATACATGATGTTTTTTCACTGTAACAATTATTTATTAAGTATTATATATATGCAAATTTGTAATAGTGAACATATATCTCCTCTCTTATCTTTTAACGTCATACTATACTCCATCTATCATTAAAAATTGTCTGCCTCTTCTTCCTCGCGTCTTCTCCACTTGCACACACTCCCCACTAATTCTAGGTTCATGTTTTTCCCTATCTCTTGTTCAATCCCTTTGTGTGAATGATGAGATTTAAGAATCACAACTCCCAACTTTTTTACCTCTGTTGTCTTATCTATTACAATTATCGAATATGTTAAATACATAGATATTTTGCTTTGCTCTCTCTCTCTCTCTCGTTTCTATTTTGATGTGATTTCTCATGCCTAATAGGATTATCCATCTGTTTCCCACCAATACCTTTTAAATTCAATAACTAAGCTTTATCTTTTATATATATAACATTGATTTACATGTAGATGCACTCCTCAGGTGATTTTCAAATACATAATGAAAGAATTATCTGCGTAATCATAAAAACTTGGCGAAGTTTATTGTAAAATTTTTAAAATAAGAGAAATTATAAAGTTAAGGGGATTTGTATGAAGCAAGGTGAAAAAAGAGGGAAGGGTTTTGTATAATTTAACCTTTTATATATCTTCAATCTAAAACTTAACAACTAGGTATGTAACCATGAAAAAAATTGACACTTAAGCCATTAAGTGATGATTTGGCTAATTCAGCTTGTAATCCCAAGTTCAAAACTTCGTTCCTTCATTATCATTAAAACACATGCTTCAATTAAGGTCAGCAAAATCTTATTTGTTGTTTTTATTTTATTTGTTCCCAATGACGTAACAGGAAGACCAAATTGGATAGCTAAAAGGGTAACATTTGAACTGCTTTAAGAATTGACAAAACTAAATTAAAATAAAATTTATACATAGAAAACAAATTAAAAGGACACATTTTCTGCTATCTGAGCTTAAATTAATTTGGAAGAAACAAAGCCAAACCCTCCTAAATAATTCCCTTCCAATGCTGTGTTCACACCTAAGGGTACAATCGCATGCACCTAGTTGCACCATAAGATCATGTTCCTCAAGAACATCGCCCGATCGTCCCCTATCAGCCCTCTTTTTTTTGGTTAATCGGCCTTTATTGGATCCAATTTGAATCCAGCAATCCCGGCCAGCAATTTGTCTTGATTTTTTTTTCCCGGTCAATGTCTTGATTTTTTATTTATATACTTGGCTGTTTAGGTCATTAATTCTAGAAAATAATTTTTGCTCAAATAATTTATTTTTGAGGTTTTTAATTTTTTTAGATAACATCCCCCTAAGTCTCAAATATGCCTTGTAAGTTTCTTCTCAAATTTTTAGGATGATACCATGTTTAAATACTCCTATAATCACTTTTTTTTAATTATTTTTACTATTTATTATATAAAATTTCTCTTACATATTTATTATGTATAACATAAAATCAATTTTCTATAATTAATCCAAAGCGGAGGGCTTTAGATGGATTTCAAAGAATTGAGACCAATGGAGGGGATTGTAAAATGAAAAAAATAATACAAGTTTGATTCAAATGAAACTTCAATTCATGCTTAATTTTGATAAAAAAAAATTACACCATTTTTAGGTTAAAATATTATCAGCATTTTAAATTTTAAATTTTAAATTTTAAATTATGTTTATTTTGTATAATTATTCTTACTGAAATAATAAATTTTAAACTATGAAACATAAATAAAATAAGATTCAAAACCTTACCATTTTACTAGTATTTAAAATTAATTTTTTCATCAACTAATTTGATTCCCTAATATGAGTTTTTCTGTTTGACCTTCATGATTTGTTCTATTCATAAGATATTTATAAACCTAACATCTAAAAATAAAAACCTAAGAGATACATTGTATATCTCCCCTCAAAGTCCATGTAGATGATTTATTTATAGTCTCCTTATCATTATAATATTTTCAATGCTACTCTTTTATTTTATTTTCATAAAAAACTAAACAATTAAGTATGTAACCAACAAAAAACACTCAAACCATTAGGAGATGATGTAATGGTGATGATTTGGATTAATTTCGTTTGTACTCTAAAGGTCAAACTTTGTTCCTTCATTTTCATGAAAACACATGCTCCAATTATAAGGTCAGCAATATGTTAACTTTGATATTTATTGTTTTTATTTTTTTCCCAATGATGAAAAAAGAGAGACCCAATTGAACAGCTAAAGGGCAACATTTGAACTATTTTATTAATTGAAAAAAATAAAATAAAATAAAATAAAATTTATATATAAAAAAATAAATTAATGCTGCTCCTTTTCTACTACCTGAGTATAAATAAATTTGGAAGAAACAAAGGCAAACACTCCTCTTAATTAGCTCCCAAAACCATGTTCACACTAGAGGATACAATCACATGCACCTGAGTCTACCTTACGACCATGATCCTTTAAAACCTCACTGTCTAATTAAGCTTCATTGAATTTAATTTGAATCCTCCAATCCCTCATTTTGTCTTGATTTTAGTTTGTGGATATTTGATTAATCTAAATTATTAATGTTCTTTTATTTCAATATTTATTTTTTAATTTTAAGACAATAAGCATTTTTTTTTCATTTTATTTATACCATAAATATATAAAAAAATTGATAAACTTAATTAAGCTTTTAGATGAATATAATTACAAAAATAAACACAAAAAACCATCATCATTCAAGTGTTACATGGGTTTTGAGGAAGAATGTCCTCTTATATTTCACGTGTTCGAATCCGATAAACACAAAAAACAAAAATTCAATGTGAATGAAAACTTGAATTTGATTACACCACTTTCAAGTTTTTATTATCAATTTTTTAAATTGAAATCTATAAAAATTATGATTTTCAGGTTTTAACCCTAATTGAAAATTTTAAAAAAATAAATAAAGACTCAAAGCCCTCAGATTTTAATTGGACGGTTGACATTATTTGATTTGGATCCCAGACACTCTCATCTGGCGGCTCTAACACTCAGTGACATCACAGGGCCGTTCACTTCGTAAACCACTGAATCCTCACTCGCTGGCGCTTCCGGGAAATTTCACTGCCACCCATGGTCGTAGACCAGGCAATTCCCAGTTGCTTCTTTGACCACAACACTACCCCAAGTCTAATATCCTTTATCGCCCTAAATTCGATAGCGTCGCGAAAGTTCATTTCGACTTTGTTCACTCTCTCTCTGGTTCTCTCACCTCTACGATTTTTCTATTGGGTCATGTAGTTTTCGATTCGCTGCTTCTTGATTCGAATTTTGGATCATAGGAGTGGTTTTTGTTCTTGGGGAATTTCGTTTTTTGTATTCCTGGTATCGAATCGAAATGACGGTGGCGGCGGATTCTTCTCCAGAGTCTTTCAGCCAGATGATGGCTTCCATGCCGGGGTTCCGATTCCATCCTACCGATGAGGAACTAGTCATGTACTATCTGAAGAGGAAGATGTGTAGGAGGAGGCTGAAGCTCGATGTAATTCGTGAAACTGATGTCTACAAGTGGGATCCTGAGGAATTGCCTGGTATTTGCTCTACTCGTGGAATCATCTTTGTTTACCTGGGCGTTGACTTTCTCGGTGGGGGTTCGCGGGTCGTTAGGATTAGGGTTTTATATTTTGTGTTGATCGGGTTGATATTGAATAGTTTATGAACTTAGATATTCTTGTCCATGAATTTAATTGTGAAATATGCTCTCATGGTTTAAATTGTTTAGAATAGGAAGCAATTCAGGCTAAGGTTAGGGTTTATTTGACGTGTGATTCTGTGGATGCGTTTTGATCGGTAGGCGTTTGGGTGAGTTTCTATTTCTTTGATACCAGATTGATACATTTCTTGCTGAATTTAACGAGCAAGGCATTATCTGGTTGTGTTCAGGCCTCTTGGCCAATATGTGTTCAAATCATATACCAAGAAACCTTTTAATTTCCCCCAAATCTCTCGTGATAGATACCTGATTGGATGTAAGGCTATTATTAATGAATTTCTGATTTGTGTTTTGAGATTAGCAATAATTGTTTTCTTTAGGATTGATATTGTATGCAAGATAACCATTCATAGAAATGTTGGTTTGCTAAAGAAGTTGAGGATATCTTAGATAGATGACTATCTTACTAGCCATTCTGTCTTTATTTATGTCCAACAGTAGCTTTTCTTCTTTTTGTATCACAAGGTTGAATGTCAACTTTTAACTTCAAAGGTTTTCTTTACCCTTTTCTATGTTTAGTTAGCTTATGTTGTTTGTCAACGTTCTTGATTGCTTATCTGCTTATAATTTAAACGTTTTGCAGGGCAGTCAGTGCTAAAAACCGGTGATAGGCAATGGTTCTTTTTCAGTCCTAGAGACAGAAAATATCCTAATAGTGGTAGAACCAATCGAGCAACAAGACATGGGTACTGGAAAGCAACAGGGAAGGATCGTAACATTACCTGCAATTCTCGGGCAGTTGGGGTGAAAAAGACGCTGGTTTTCTACAGAGGTAGAGCACCACATGGTGAGCGAACTGATTGGGTTATGCATGAGTACACATTGGAAGAAGAAGAGCTTGCTAGATGCCAGGATTGTAAGGTATCATCTTCAAGTGTCTTATTTGCTTTACCTTTCTTTTTATTTCAATATGAACTCATGCTGATGGTGAAAAGGTTTTGTTTACTAAACCTTTTGTTTTGATATGTAAATTATCAGGAATATTATGCACTTTACAAGGTTTTCAAGAAAAGCGGACCTGGTCCTAAAAATGGTGAACAATATGGCGCGCTATTTAAAGAAGAAGAATGGGTAGATGATGACTTTGTAGATTTTAATATTAATTCAGCTGGCAAGGAGGCTTCAATTTCACAAGTTGATGAGGGTACTCCTGTTGATACTGTGACTTTTAATGGTCGAGAACAGCCTTTGTTTGATGATGAACTTGATGAGATCTTGAAAAAAATGATGGATGAGCAGATTCCTGACCTGCCCCCCTTGTGTCCTGCTGCACCTCAGGTTTGTTTTCTGATTGAACCTTTAGAACTCTGGTTTTGTTTATGTATATGTTGCCTGCCTATCCTTCTCTGTTGACAGAAATGGGGAGGAATAGGTGGCTGAACAAATATTGTAGCTGTAGCTCTGTGTAGGAGAAAAATGAAGAACGATGGTGACTTCTGGCTTTCAAAAGGCCAGGTGGTCTCCAAACTTAAAAAAAATCTTCCTTTTTCCTCTTCCCATGCACCATCATGCCTAAAACCCATGCAGAAACCACACTGTGTGAGACACTTGCCTAAAACATTCTCTCCTTTCCATTCACACATTGTGCGAGACATTTGACTGAACCTAGGTATTTCTAGTTTTCTCTCTTCTACCCCCAGACCCTTTTTTGGATCTTATTTCATCCTGTACTAGCATAAACACTATAAAGTGAATGGTGAATGTCACTGAGTCCATCATTTATTCTCTGTACTGTTTTTCTTCAGTTCTGGCTTTCTCTTTTTCTTTGGGTGGGGTTTGTAGATAAGAGGGAAGTAAGATATGGTCTTCATGAGTTCTGGCATTATAGATGTGATCAGTATGGAATTTTATTCATCAATTTTATTTTCCTCGCTGTGATCTTGGCATGTTTAGTAACTTTTAGTTCTTATAATTCGATCATTGCAGGGTGCTACATGATATTTTTTGGTATGATTTTTCATTAACTCTGTTCTTTATAATCATCCATTCTAGGTTGCTGCCGAAGAAACAGAGAGTGTGGTGGTGGATCAAATTTCTAATGAGGCGGCATTTGCTGAGCCAATCAAAATGTTTCATTCAAGCGATTACTACTGTGACCCTACCCAATCAGTTATCTCTCACGTGCATGTAACTGAAGCACCTGAAGTCACCTCTGGTCCCAGTGTTCAAGTAGAGGAGCCTCTTCTTCACGAGGATGGCTTCTTGGAAATGAATGATCTCATTGATCCTGAACCAGCACTGCCCAGAATAGAAAATCCTTTGGAGAACTTAGAGTTTGAAGATGGTTTAAGTGCACTTGACTTGTACCATGATGCAGAGATGTTTCTTCGTGACATGGGGCATATTGACCAGGGAACTGTTTCACATCTTCATATGAATACTTTTGACACTAATGTTCTGAATCAGCATTATCAGTCTCTGCCTCCTGGAGACAATGGAGATCCAAGTGAACTCTGGATGTGTCATGAAAGGCAGATCATGAGTTCAGCGGAACATGCTAATGTTTCTTACTCTTCATCAACTTCAGGTACACTCGTCGGCACCACAAACAGTGTTGTTGGTTTAGCTCAACCTCCAAATAATGATTTTACTATCTTTGTTTTGAATGGAGATGCAAGCTTCACATCTCATTTGTGCTGAACTCTTTGAAGTTGACTTCCATTGGTCGATAGCCGACTAATGCATGGATAAACCTTCCCTGACTATTAGTGTTGTGGCATCTTTGAGAGCTTTCTGTACTAATATTAATGTGACTTGAGCTTGTTTGATGTGGCTTTTGTGCAAAAAACAGACAAAACAAAAGAAACAACACAGACAATTTCTAATATATGTTAGTTTCTGGTCATATGTTTAGGTGGGGGTTATGAATCTGCCAGCTTGCCTACTGAAGGTAATCATAATCAAAGTAGCAGTGTGAGAGAAGTTCCTACAAGTAGATTGTCTTCTGCTCTCTGGGCCTTCCTTGAGTCAATACCTACCACCCCTGCATCTGCTGCCGAAAATGCAAATCGGGCTCTTGAGCGGGTGTCTAGCTTTAGTAGGGTGAGAGATAATGTGAAGCAGGCAAGCATAGCCGCCGCTGCCGTTGCTAATGAAACTGCAATTGTGAAGAGAGCAGGTAAAGGAAGGGGAATCTTCTTCTTCTTGCCAGTTTTTGTTGCTTTATGTGCTTTTTTATGGGTTTCTGTGGGAACATTGAGACTACTTGGGAGATTCACTCCTTGACATCTGAATCCCTCCCTGGTTTTGCTGCTGTTTGTCATATGGGATTCCCCAGATTCATGAACAAACATATATTGTTCTAACACATTTTGTTAACGAAAGAAAAAGAATTACCTTTTTATGTGAATATTGAACTTGAGAAGAAGGTTATGAGTGTTAAGATGAAAGAAGGTCTTCTAGCTAGCTAAATATTCAAGGTAGATGAATACTGGGTGACTGCAGCATCACACAAATCTCACTTATCTGTCTCAATTGTTAAGCTTATTTAGGTTTTTAGCTTGAAGGACCTGAGTCCCTTTATTTGTTCATTTATTTGTTTGTTTATTAGTATAACACCCCTATGCTAATCCAATTCGGTTTGCGAGTGCTCATTTTGGAGAATGGATCCGATCATATAAATAATCACATTCTTGTAAAACCTGTGTGTGTGTGTGGTGTTTTTCTCTTTGATGTAATTTATAATTTTAGTAACGTGTTTTTACTTGTTAAGTTGTTGGTAGGATAGTGTCGTTGCTACTATTTCATTTTATGCAAATAAGTTGGAAGTAATCAATGGGTATTTGTTTGGGAAAGGAAAAAGTAGAGTTATCATATTTTAACCATCAGGGGCTTTATCAATAAATATATACTAGTAGTATTTATAAGTATGCATCGTGTAACCAAATAATTTTTTTGGTGAAATATCCCTTAAGGGTTTTTGATAGCCTTATTTATTTACAAAAGCTTTTGGGAGGCTCTGCATTTTATTTGTTAATGCATTCATTATTATAAAATGCCCATGCTTTTCCACTTTGGTTTGGGAGCACCCATTTTGAAGAAGTGATTATATAAATAATCACGTATTTGTGAAACCTCTAAAAATAAAATAAATTTGTCCAGAAGTACCAAGAGAACTAGAGAAGTATATGAAAACTTTTTTGTGGTTAGATTGGCTGGCCAAATAAAAAAAATCTCCAGTCTGATTTTTTGTCATGAAATATTGTAGTCATAGATTGATAGAATGAGAAAAGAGAACAACTGATGTCAAGGCAACGCAGGAAATGAAGGTAAATATGTAGCTGTGAAATTTGAATGAAAACATCATTATGTAATTAATAATGTTTTAATTATGCATGCACGCACTGATTAAGCATATGCCACTCTTATTTTATTAGGATAAGCAAACATCTGAATCAGAACCTGGAAAAAAGAAATACACAGACATTCACAGGCTATGATCTTGTGGAAAGAAGTTAAAATAAAATGGTCTTCTGAAACTTGCAAATAAAAGGCATGAGACCATTATTTAGTGGCTTTTGCATTCACGCTGGTTTGAAGTTGAGACCTATAGTTTAAAAAGGATGTTAATAGTGTTAAGTTTGATGATGTGGTATTAACGCCGTTAAAATTGTAAGCAAGATGATGGGGTTTTCTTCTCTAATTTGAGCAATCATTGTGCCCAGTCAGCCACCCGCATAAGTAATTTTAACGGCATTAATATCACATCATCAAAATTAGAAGCGTCAACTTCTTTTCCAAACTAAAAGGACTAACTATTTGAAATGGAGTAAACTTGAGGGACCAAAACTACCTGTTTGAAACTTTAGGGATCAAAATCAAAATGACTGTAAGCTGGAAAAAAATAGTATTAATCCGATAAATTATTTCAACAATATTTGTTTTAGACTTGTTAATTGGCCGTTACTTCTCAACTATGCACAATTAAACAAGGCAATATTTACTAGCCAGGTCATTTATTCAAGCTTTGATGAATTAATATATAGGCGTGAAGAATTTGAATTACCGTACATAACTTAATTTAATAATCATGAGTTTTTTACTTAATTTAATAATCATGAGTTTTTTAGTGACATTAAAATATAATCTTACTTAGAGACAAAATTTGAAGAATTGAAGATTTAGTACTTTTGTTCATAGTGAACTCATGAAGACATGCGCGATATATTATTGTCACACACATATTGAAACATTACGTGATGCTTACAACAAGAGAAATAATAAAGATACACACACAACTACAAAGATCAACCATGGACATGGTTTGTGAACAGCCTCTTCAGCTTTGCTATTTTTATTGAAGTGAACACATATATCTCATCTGCTACATCTTCCACTCGTCGGAAGCAAGCATATCTCCAACTCTTCTTCAACACCAACGTCCCAATAACTCCCCAAAAGCCAACCGCAAACCCGATTGCTGTGACAAAATAAAACCACACTTTTTCTGAATCATCCGCATCTTCCGGTTTTTTGGCTTTAGGAGCTTGATGAGGATTATCACCTTGGCACTTTTTCTGTAGTGGGATTCCGCAAAGAAAAGGGTTGCCGGCATAAATCGATGGATCATCCAAAGTCAAGAACTGATTTTCAGTCGGAATTGGCCCTGAAAGGTTATTGTGTGACATATTCAAATGGTTCAATGATGTTAGCTTAGACATACTCTTTGGAATTGTGCCTGAAATTTGGTTACAAGAGATGTCAAAGGATTCAAGGGATTTCATATCCCCAATAAGCTCTAGAATCTCTCCTTTGAAATGATTGTGTGAAAGGTTGAAGCTTATCAATCCAACAAGTGAGAATAACTCAAGAGGAATCCATCCTTCCAAACTGTTATTTGAAAAATCCAAATTTACTACAAGATACAGGATTCTAGTAATGTCATATTCTCTCCCTTTCATAACTTGTTTCACATCCTGATTATACCAAAGCCCTTCTTGGTATGTGTTGGATCCTATCTGTACAGGGACATATTCGGTTGAGTTTTGCATATGAGCACTATCTTTAGTCATTCCTGTAAGATTGCCAATGCAATGGGGTATTGAGCCACTCAAGTTGTTATTTGCGAGGTCCAATATTTGGAGTGATTTGAGTTGGCACAGAGTAGAAGGAATATTACCATCTAACATGTTATCCCGTAAACTCAAAATTTGCAAGTTAGGAAAAGTTTTATTGGTCCATGATGGTATACTTCCAAAAAACTTATTTTCGCCCAAATCTAAAATTCTCAATTGCTTTGAATTTTTCAAAGTCAATGGAAGCTTTCCTTCAAGATAATTATTGTTCAAATGCAACCAAAGTAATGAGGAAAGCTTGCCAATTGAGATAGGGAAAGCACCGGACAATTTATTGAATGAAAGATTTATTTCCGTCAATCCAAGTGGTGGATTATCTCTCCAACAATTTGGAATTTCACCAGAGAAATTGTTATAAGAAAGATCAAGGCCCTTTAGATTTACAAGGTGACAAATTCTTTGAGGGATATTGCCACTAAAAGAATTACTTGAGAGATTAAGGCTAGTTAAATTTACAAGCTGGCCAAGACTTTGAGGAATGAGGCCAGTTAAAGAATTACTTGAGAGATCAAGGGTTGTTAAATTTACAAGTTGACCAAGACTTTGAGGAATATTACCACAAAAATAATTGCTTGAAAGATCAAGTGTATTTAGTTTTTCAAGACGCCCTATCCTAGTTGGCAAATGGCCACTGAGTTTATTACCATCCAAGGATAATTCCTCAATGTCATATTTGATGCATCTCGAAAAATCAGAGTCCCCAAATGCTTTTCCTTGAAGATTGCTGTATCGAAAATATAATATTTTTAAATGGCACATGTTGTTTAAAATTTGTGACACAGAAATTTCCATAGTGGCTATGTTTTGATTCATGGAGATGTCTAGATAGCGAAGGCTCCTTAACTCTCCCAACCAAGATGGCACTGAACTGAAATTGTTTTCAGAAAGAATAAGGTCTTGAAGGGTAGTCGAGTTCCGCAAAGCAATAGGAATGGGCCCACAAAGTGTATTCCTAGAAAGATCAATAGAAACCAGATTCTTCAAATCTCCGAACCACAATGGCACTGAATTGAAATTGTTTCTAGAAAGAGTAAGGTCTTGAAGGGTAGTCAAGTTCCGCAAAACAATAGGAATGGGCCCACAAAGTGTATTCCCAGAAAGATGAAGAGAAATCAGATTCTTAAACTCTCCGAACCATAGTGGCACTGAACTGAAATTGTTTCCAGAAAGAGTAAGGTCTTGAAGGGTAGTCAAGTTCCGCAAAGCAATAGGAATGGGTCCACAAAGTGTATTAAGTGAAAGATCAAGAGAAACCAGATTCTTAAACTCTCCGAACCACAATGGCAATGAGCCAAAATTGTTGGAACTAAGGTCAAGGAATTCAACAGAAGTCCAATTTTGGAAAGCATGAAGGATTCGGCCATCAATTTCATTATAAGCCAAACTCAGGAGGTGAACTGTAGCATTATTTGTGAAATTAATGGGGGGAAGAGGAGTGGACAAGTCGCCAAGTCCACATCCTTCTAATTGGAGTTGTAACAAAGAAGGAAGCATGTGAAGTACCTGGAACAAGTTGTGAGCTTCTCCAAGGTACACATCACTCAGTATGAGATATTGCAGAGACTCAAGTTGAGACGCCCAACTCATGTCATTGGTGTGCAAATCATTCCCACTGAGATCAAGAAACTGCAAGTCTGTGAGGTTTCCACCAAGATTGGTAGGAATCTTTCCTTTGAAATTAGCAACTGAGATTGAAAGATATCTCAACCGCTCCATAGAACCAAAAAAGGCAGGAATTGAGGTTGCATTGAAGTTGTTTAGGCTCAAATCCAAATAAATCAAATGTTGCAACTCCAACAAAGATAGATCAACACCAGTAGCTTGTAGCCAATAGCCATTGAGATCAAGTTTAAGAACATGACCAGTAACATTGTGACAAGATATGCCATCCCACTGGCAACAATTGGTTTTGGGATTCCATGAGGAAAGGTTCCTATATGGATTCTGATGATGAATAGATGCTTTGAACTTGAGAAGAGCTTGCTTCTCTGATTCAATGCATCTTCCACACAAAACAAATTGGGCAATTTCAGACAATAGGAAAAGCAATGCAAATCCTACTATGAGGCGCCTTCCCATATTCAGAGAAGCTAAAACAGGCCAAGTGACTTTTCTATATGATGAAACTAATTGGGTACTGTGGCTTTTGTTGAACATGCACAACTCCTATTTGTAGGATTTTGTGGCTAAGAAACTTGTGGTCTATGATTTTCTTTCTCTTTTTTTAAAAAAACTAATGATATACGGTAACAAAATTATATATTAACAAAATTTAAAATATGAAAAATAGGAGTGAATAACAGAACACTTGATGATAAGTAAATAACATAAATAAAATCTGAAATATTTGCGATATTTTTTTATTGATTATAAATTTGATTACATTTGAATTGGAGATAGTCATTAATAAAATATGAGTAAAGTATTAAACTCTTTTTTTTTTTTTTTTGTTCAAATTGAAAAACTCCAATCCTCTAACCCAAACTTATTTCTCATGCGCGCGCACTCAAATATTCATATTGAATTTAAAATTCTTTAATATAGGCTAAAAAAATAAAAGTTCAAATAAATCATTTTTCGGCCGTAGTCTCGTCAATATCAACGTATCAAGCAGCACGATCATGTATATAAACTGTCAAAATTATAAATTTAAGACTTTGACATAAAATATTCAAAATTATGGGTCTCGGCAATTTTAATCTCGAACAAACAGAAGATATAATAATTAATGATTACAATTATTACATATTTAAATGTTAATTAAATTTCAAGTCAAATAACTAGACGTCTAGAACTGGATAGTTAAAATGCAAAACCCGAAAATAATTTGTGATAAATATTATAAAATGTAGAATGCTTCATTTTCAAAGTTATTAATTACACATATGACAATGTTATAGTTATATAACGTGTCAATTTCACAAACATAAAGCGTGAAAATGTACTTTATGTTTACTCAAACGTTTAATTTTAGGTTAAAATATATATTTAATCCTTTATATTTACTCAAATGTTCAATATAGTCCCTTAATTTTATAAAATATACTTTTAGTCTCTTAATCCTAACAACGTTAACTTCATCTGAAGGAAAATGTGAACTATGTAGTTAAAAAAAGAATGCTTAAATTTTAAAAACATAAAAAGAAAGTCTTATATATTCCAAATGCCTAATCAAAAAATAATAATTTAATACTCCCTCCGGTCCTAATTATAAGACAAAGTTAATTTTTTTGGAGAAATTAAGGAAGACGATTAAATTACTTTAGAGTGTTTATATTTTTAGTATCCTTAGATTATATATTAGTTTATTAGTCAAATTAATTAGTTTAGAGAAAAAAATAAAAATAAAAATACTCTAAAGTAATTTAATCGGCTTCCTTAATTTCTCCAAAAAAGTCAACTTTGTCTTATAATTAGGACCGAAGGGAGTAATAGGAATTATTGCCCACATCTTCTTCCCACTAGTACACACTCTTCACTCTCTTTCATTACTGGCTTCTCTGCTCCAATGTTCCTTCCATTTTCTTATTCCTTAAGTAATAGGCACTCCTTCCACCTCTAATCCTCTCTTCTCAGCACTCCTTCCATTTTCTTTCTCCTTCTTTAATTTAATCAACCCCAATACATCAACGTTGACCAGAACGGAAGGGGGAAAAAGTTACAAAAGTAATGGCTTATAAATCAATGATTTCAAGAAATTACAAAAAAAAAAAAAAAAGGAGAGAGAGAGGATTATTAGAGGTAGAAGGAGTGCCAACTGGAGAGAGAGAGAGTAATTATGTTAACTTAAAGTACTAAAAACGTATTTTTTAAAATTAAAGGATTAAAATGGAACTTTATTTAAATTTAAAGGACCAAAAATATATTTTAGTGAATGAAATATTTAATAATATATTCAATTATATATGTGTGTTTGTTTGTATGATATAAAAATAATATATTTATATTTATTTTTGTGAATAAAACTTTCCCTCCATTCCTCTCCATTTTTCTCATGCCAAGCAGACCGTAAAATATCATGGGACTTGTATAGTTTGCTCGAGTTAAATTTGGGGAAATGGAAGGATTTAGTTTACTTTTACTTTCAAAAATATTTAACCTCATTACAATCACATACTTTAAGGGGCTATGTGGTATGAGGGATTTGGAGGTTAAGGGAGAGATTGAGAAATTTTTATGATTTGGATTTAAAAAAATTGGAGAAGTGGGGTTGGAAGTTTTTTTATTAATTGTTATTATTCTTTTATTTTGCATCTTATATTTATTAAAATTTACTACCCCACTTCCCTTATGCCAAACAGACCCTAAGGCTCCTACTAAATTAATTTCAAAGTAATTAATAAATCCATGTTTACTTTATCAAAATAAATCTATATTTAAAAAAGTAAATATTCTAAACTGAAATTATATAATATTCACATTAGATAGATACTCTTCAGATATATCTATTTTTTAAATATCCAAATAAATCTATTTTTTAAAGTAACTATTCAAAACTGAAATATTTAACCTCGTTAAAATAATCTTCTTTTTCAACGTCGTTCAATATTCACCTTTTCTGATGTTTCTACTTTTTCATTTGGATGCTTCACATATAAGTTTTAACATCATTAATCCCTGTTTAACAGGTTTAATGTAAAAAAAAAATATCAAAAGTCTTTTTTAGGCAATTTACAGTGTCAGTGTTGGATTAAGGAGCCCCAAACTACATGTTCTTGTTCAGACAATATTAAATATAGCGTGTTGAAAGTGGTGGCAACACGTCAAAGACAGAAAAGTAAATGTTGACTGGGTCCAGATGATATTTAGAGCCCGCAAAATGGGTGGAGTCCGTGGAGCCGATCATTTTATGCCTTTAACTTATAAAGGTCATGTTTAAGATTTTTACCTCAAAACTGAAAAAGATAATAAAAATTGTTAAAATAACTTTGATATTGTAGAACTACCCTTGACACTTGTGCTCCCGGGCCGGCCCTAAAAATATATTATTAATATTTTTATAATATATTAAATCTGGACTGTTAAGATCTTAATCCAATAGTCCAAATTAAGAAAAAAACCATCTTTTTCTTGAGAGAAAAGGATGGAAGCTGGTTCCATTTTTTTTAATAGGGTTTAAAAGGGCCGGCTGTTTTAAATCTTGACCAATAAAAGACCAGCCCTATAAGACTGGGAGGCCTTTTTTACCAACTCTAATGATAGCCTGGGTCTCCTGATTTTTTATTCTTTTTCTTTTATGTTGTTTTTCTTTTCCTTTCCAACATATAAAAAATAAATAAATGTTGACTGGGTCTAACCGACAGTGGGGACTATTTTTTTTCCTTTTCTGTTGTTTTTCTTTTCCTTTCCAGCTTATCAGGGGAAAAAAAAAGAAGGAAAATGTTGACTGCTTTTAGAATTTGACATATTGTATATTATATAGGGAAATTTTAATTATATCCCGTTAAAATATTAAAATTTAAATTTAGGCCTACAGTTTTATTAAATTTTTAATTAGACAAAGAAACCTAATTTAAAATTTTGAATGTGTGTCTATCTATCTGTCTACATATGCGTGGGACTGCCTTCATTTCATGTCAACTACTTTATACTGTCCATACCATAAGTCATATCTAATTACTTTGAATAGGTAGTTGGCACCTTAAGTTTGTTTGAAAATGAATTTTTTTCTCAATTTTGTTCATATTTTTTTTTTTGCCATTAATTTTGTTCATATTTAAAAATATAAAGAAACATTACATTAGACCAACATGCAAATAGATCGATCAACTAGGTCGTTTCAATCTAACTAATGGTTTCAAGTTCGAATTATGAGTATGCAACTATAATAATTATTCTGAGGTATCGTGGGTGGGTGGTTGCTGTAGCGGTAGATATGGGTGGAGAAATCTATAAAGAGGAAATATTACATTAAATTAGGCTTTGATTATTTTCCTAATAAATTGTGATGAAGGTAATAATTAAAAGATGTTCATTAATGACTCACCAAATATTTATATTATGAATGATTTTCTTAAGAAAATTTGCATTTGAGATTTGAGGGAGTAGTGGTTAAACAATAATTATCTAAAACCCTTTTTAAGCAATTTACGTACAGCGTTGACTGTTCTCTTAAGAGTTGAGAAGCATTAAACAAATACCAGAGCGCATTGACCGACTTGGGTAGTTTTTTTCTAAGCCATGCATGTAATGTGACAATACTATGCCCCACTCTGCATGTTATATTTCTGACAATATTAAATATAGCGTGTTGAAAGTATTGGCAACGCACCAAAGATGAAGAAAAGTAAATGTTGAGTGGTCTATCCGACTATTTTTTGTCGTTTTTTCTTTTCCTTTCCAGCTTATCACAAAAGAAGAAGAAGAAGAAGAAGAAGAAGTAAATGTTGACTGCTTTTAGAAATTGACATATTGTGTATTATACAGAGAAAATTTTAAGTTTACCCTGCTAAAATATCAAAATTTAAATTCAAGCCTACATTTTTATTAAGTTTTTAATTAGATCAAGAGGCCTAATTTAGAATTTTAAATGTTGTTAAAAAATCATAATGCCAACTTAAAGTTAAAAAAAAGGGAAAATCACTCACAGGTCTCAAGGAACAAATATAATTACAGTAAAGTCCCAAAAAACAGAAATAACAACTCATTAAACGTGTTTTCACAACATATTGAGTTATTTTTTTTCATTTTGGGACTTCACTGTAATTATGTTTGTTCTTTGGGACCTGAAAGTAATTTTCCCAAAAGCAAAACTGAAGGTAAATCAATTTCTTAGCACAAAAAATCTTGATTGATTAATTTACCAAAGATTCATAAATCCAGAATAAAGTTTTTTAAGCTCTAGTTGCTATTGTCATCAAGGTTATTAAACCCAAACCGGTCACTGAATCGGCTGGGGTACTGGATCAAGGGTCAGTGGGTTATATCGGAGTCAAATTGGAGCTAACCCGAGACTAAACCGGTGAAAAAGTGAAGATTCCAGGTTTATTGATATGAAATTATAAATAAATTTTAAAAAAAAATTATTTTTTTTTAAAAGGTGAACAGGTCCAGTTCGTTCCATGCCCGGTTAGTCGGTTCCTGGGTCGAACCGGACCGGCTGGTCCAATGTGGGTTTAAAAACAATGATTATCATCCTTTTCTGCTTTCGTAGAAACATGAAGAATTTTGGATGCGAACCAGTTGTCATGGTAGCGATCCTTCCATTTTTTGGGACATAAACACACTAATTCACTAAAAAAAAAATGACATTTTCATAGCGATGCTTTTGTAGCAGTTAATACAAATATCATTATTTGTAGCACGAGTTACACGCTAAGTGGTATGCTAATAAGACAACATTATTTGTAGCGGTTAAATAAACAAAACCGCTACAAATTTGGCACCAATTTCTGCCATAAGTTGTAGCAAATAGTTTGTAGTGGTTATATCATGGCAACCAATACAAATATGGCGTCAGCTTAGAGTCGACAAGAACGATAATTATTGCGGTTATTTTGTAGCGGCTACGTGGACATCAACCAATACGGAATTCAAAGAGTCACCTGCTTGTAGCTGTTTGATATAATCGATACAAATGTGTAACGACATTTGTAGCGGTTTTTTTTAAAAACCACTACAGAACTTTAACGGTCTTGATGTTTGTAGCCGTTAGTGATAACCGCTACAAATTATTGCGTTGCCCAAGGCTAGTTTGTAGCGGTTTTGTAAATAACCACTGCAAAGTTAGCGCTATATGTACCCAGTGACCATTCATTTGTCTCGTTTGGCTTTTTTTGTTTCTAACAGTTCTTTGAGAGTTTTCCTTTGATCTAAGCTTTTTGGCGTCTCTTTGAGAGTTTTGCTGTAACATTTGACATTTTTCACACTTGAGGTGCGAAAGATACTTATTTTCTTTCCATTTATTATTATTATTATTATTATTATTATTATTATTATTATTATTATTATATTTTATATAAAAATGAGACTAATTTTTTTATATTTTTTTATATTTTGCAGTTGATATGGCTTCAGGGAGGGACAAGGGGAAGGGGAAGGAGGCCGAACTTTCCCCTAGACCACTTCTGTAGGGTGGTAGCAGTAGGGGGCAGTAGGAGGGGGTAGTGCAGAGGGAAGGCGTCCACGCCACAGTAGATTGCCCCACAGTAACCACAGTAGATGGCCTTATAGGAGGCGACCTCACCATAGGTGCCTAAGGCTGTTCTGGGAGAGGGAGGGGATTTGAGTCTCAGCAACTTCGATGAGAACGAGGAGTTCGAGATCCCGATTCCGCTGAGTGACATGGAGCGCTTCCTGGATGAGGAGGAGGCGTGGGACCAGAACAACCCACGACGGTTATCTTCCCTATCGACTAGGTTTGAGGTGCATGTCCAAGGTAAATATAGTTTTTTTTAAATAAATTAAATATTTAGGTTCAACATGTTAAATGTGAATTTATATCTAATGTATGTGGTAAATTGTGTAAATGAGCAGGGGAACATTTCCATGAGGAGGCTAGACTTGGCCAGTCTAAACAACCTAGACCGGACACTACGAGTTGTAGTTCCGTGGAATGAGGCCACAGACCAACCCATCGACAATAGGGGTCACCTATTCAACCGCTTCTTGAACGAGTTGGGCTCGAATTGGATGCGGTTCCCCCTTCACTTCAGGATGTGGAAGAAGGTTCTGAAGGGACCAAAGGATCTGGCGTGGGATAAGGCGATGAAGATAATTAATAGTATTTAATTATATTATATATTTTGTAATTAATTGTATTTAATTAATATTTATTAATTTTATCATATGTAATTAGTTGTATTTAATTATTTTGTATTCAATTGAGTTACAACTTAGGTTTACCGTCCAGGACAACTGGAAGAGGTACACGCTGATAAAGATGTGTGATGGCTGGAGGAATAGGAGGAATCGTCTCTTCCACAATATGAATAAGGATGGGACGATTCCTCTGCAGCAACTGATTGAGAATATCCCGGACGGCGTCCCACCGAATAACTGGGCGAGTTTTGTCTAGTTCAGGAGGAGTGCAGAGGGGTAGGTAATTTATTTATAATTATAATTTTAATATAAATTTCATATATTTTATTTTTTTAATAATTATAATTGTTTTATATTGTTTTAATACTTTTAATACTGTTTTTTTGCAAGCGCTTTCTCAGAAGAATACGAGGTGCTGAGGGCAGCAGAGGATCCACCACACGGTAGGATCGAAGACCTTTGCTATCATTTACAGTGAGCTGTAATTTTTGACAATGTCAATTACTTTTAACTGGTTATTTCATATTATTAATCTAGTGTTTATTGTTCATAATACTAATTTAATTTTTTAATTGTTTTAGAAGAGGAAGGCATAGCAAGAGAACCGACAGACAGACTACAAGGAGTTATTCACTATCACCCATAGACATGAACACACTAATTGGAGAACTATGTCTAGAAACAATTATAAAAGTTAGATACAATTATATAGATAGATATCGCATCTTTATAAACCATTTGAATCCTCTTATCATATGAAATAATATATAAGAGAGTTAAGATTGGAATACATAGGGGCATTTTGGTCTTTTAACAACATTAAGAAATCCCTAATCAAGCCTCTTAACTTGGTTAGTAATTTGTTTAAAGTGTATGCCTGAATTTGAATTTTGGTATTTTAGCTTGATTTAATTGGAATTTTCCTTTATATGTATATTTTTTGTATATAAACTTATGTGAAATTATTATGTTTGCAGAAAAATATAAATTTTTCTGTTTCTAAGACTACTAGAGAAATTATAATTTACTAGGAAAAGGCTCTTACACAAGTCTAATTATATCTACACTATTGCAGAAACCAATGTAAAAAGTTTATATATATATATATATATATATATATATATATATATATATATATATATATATATATATATATATATATATATATATATATATATATATATATATAAATAAGCATAGGTGTCCTCCGATTAGAATCAAGTTTATTCGATGCATTGTTGGACATTAAAGATTAGATTAGAATCAAGTTTATTCGATGCATTGTTGGACATTAAAGATTAGCAATCCTCTTAGTGGAGATTTGAACCACGCTGTGAGGGACTATTCAGTTCCATTCCATTAGATCAATTCCCGTTCATGTTAAAAGGTGATTTTAGGTGGTGTAAAAAGTCATTTATGCAATATTATGAAAATAGAGTTTGATTAGAAAAATCAAAACAAGAAAGATTGGAATATCTTCGTATGGACAAAATTCTAGAGTTGTGAAATTTTTCATTGAATAGCAATTTATATATACTTCTATTTTAATTTATTTTCTAAAATATGCCAATATTTCTTATCATCTATAGCATCACAAAACATTTTTAATTTGAACACATTGTTTTCTTTCATGAGCAGAATGGGACTAGTATTCTAAATTATCTAGTGAAATGAAAGCAAACATTCTACAATGAAAACGAAAAATACTTTATTTCTCTATATGTAGTTACTCAATTTCCTTATTTATAATTTTAAGGCTTAATTATACAAAACCTCACAGAATTTTAGGTTAGCTGCAGTTAACCCCCAACATTTCACAAAGTTTAAATTTAACATCAATAACCTTTTATATATTTTTTATTATAAACCTCTTGCCGTTAACTTACATTTATCTTTTTAATAGAAATTGTCATGTGAGAATAATAAAAGACATGTGGTATTCTACACATCCTATACAAGTTACTAATTTTATAAAACCCCCTGAACTTTGACCAATTGCAAATAACCTTTTTAACAAATCAAAATTTAAGATGATAAAAAGAATGACATGGGGTTTAATAAAAAAATTAAAACTTTATGGGGGTTAAATTTAAATTTTAATATGTCAAGGAGATTACTTACAATGGGATCAAAGTTTAGAGGTTTTATAAAAATTAGTAACTTACGTAGAATGCTATGCATGTAGGATACCACATGTTTTTTTTTTTTTTTATTAATCTAGCGTATCAATTTCTATTAAAAAGATAATGTTAAGTTAATAGCATGAGGTCTATGATAAAAATAAATAAAATGTTAAGGAGGTTAAATTTAAAATTTTCAAATGTTCAGGATTATCTACAATTGACCAAGTTTCGGTGGTTTTTATATAATTTAGCCTAATTTTAATATGATGGAGATGTGTTATAATTGATTGTGCGGATGCTATCATTATATGTGAAGTTTCAATTATATGTCTGTCTAACCCAAAATCATGCATGCCCCACTTTTCACAATTTTACATATAACGAGTGGAATATGATGAAATATGTTTATATAAGTCAATTAAATCCATGAATTCTGTATATAAGTTATTTTTTTTTGGAAGAAATATGTTTATGTTTATATAAGTATTTTAAAAATTTTATTTTTTTCCCAGAATCTGAACAATTTTATGACACTAGTATTTTAAACAAATACCAAAGCGCATTGACCGACTTGGGTAATGTTTTCTAAGTCATGCATGGAATCTAATAATATCATGCCCCACCCTGCAGGTTCTATTTTTAACAATGTTACATACAACGTGTCATCAAAGCTAAAGAAAAGTAAACGTCCACTGACTTAATAATTTGACATAGCGTATACGTCAAGAAAGGATAATGATCATGATGTTGAGATTGATATTTCATTGTACATGAATAAGGTTTGTAATGAATATATTCATATATGAGTTAGTGTAACATCTATTAAAGAGAAAATAGTAAAAAATTATTTGAAATCATTCGGATACATTTAAAAAAGTCAATTGAATATGTTGGTAAAAAGTTTTGATCAAGCAGTATATGGAGTTCTATTAAAAAAATAAAAGAAGACCAACGAAAAACACTTAATAAAGTTTTTTTTTTTAAGAGCGTTAACATTTTGATAATTTCATGAATAACATGTAAATCAAGGAAACCATCACTCTCTAAAGATGCACTAGACAAAGATCAAAGGATTGCAACTGACTTGGGAGTCTTCCAAGTCAGCTAATGATAACATATGCCCCACACTGCATGTCCTACTTTTGACAATATTTAATATAACGTGTTGAATGGTGATTGACTTAGTACATGTTTGCAGAGCAGTATCACTGATGGATGCACGATAACATGGGGAAAAAGCACTTCAATGAATTTTAGGCGTTTGGGATTACAGTAGGCACAACTGTGTTTTTATGAAAAAGCCACCATAATTTATAAGTTTAAATTTAGTGTTTTTATGATAACTGTGGAGAGAGAAAGCAGTGATTATGGAAGAAAAGAGGCTTTTTGACAAATGAGAGCTGGGAGAGTAGGACTGCTCTTGATATATGGTACCACTCTGATTTTATTTATAAATCCATTTTGATAAAAAAAAAATTGGTCCTTATTATAAGTCTAATTTTATGGTAATAAATGCATTTTTTACTTTTTTTTTCCCTATTGATTGCAATAAAAAAATTATTTTATTTTATTTCAAAAATAGCTTTTTGAGAGGAAGCTCAAAAGTCTACCTGTCCAAAAAAAGTCACTTCTGCCACCGTCAATTCAAACACAAATCACATTTACAATATGATTTTTATCCTATCTGACTTTTATAAAAGTCAGATTAAAAAAAAGTAACTTCTGCCACCGCTAATCCAAATAGGCCCTTATAGCATGTTTGGATTAGCTTATTTTTTAAGAACAAGCACTTATTACGTAAGTCGAGATAAAACTCATCTCACATACTTACCTCGTATACTGTAAATTACGATTTATAAGCACTTATTGCTCAAAAATAACCTATCCCGAACAAGCATTTAGAATTTGACAAATTGTTTAAATCAATAATTTTTTTTATATATTGATTTACTTAATTAAGAGTTCGACGAATTTGAGGTCAAGGTAAAAACAATGAATTTTAGGTAAATAAATCAAATATGCAGTTATTAAAATCAATATTAATATAAAATACAAACTTTAAGTAAGTTGCATTATTTACAGATTAAAAAATGGGTCAAATTGTTAATGAATGTTAATTAGTGGACATATATCTATTTTTTTTAAATTTCTCTTCACCTTGCAATTTCTTGTGGCAGTCTTATATACCTTTTTGTTTTTCATTATTTAAAGTAGGGTTAAGGTGTAAACAAGAGAGTCTGATCATCAAAGAGATGAATGAAGGGAAGTAAAAGAAAGTTAAGAACTGAGGCATTTTTATTTTTTCAGATAGTGTGGGGGCCAGAATAAAAAGTAATAGACGTTGTGCTACTTTAACGGTTGTAGCATTTTCACTCTTATTTTAAATATTTATAGGTATTTTTGTACTTAAAAAAAGTTTGTGGTGCTAGGTACATTTGTAACATCCCAAATTTTATATTCACCAAAAATATATTCTAATAATTTGAATAATTCAATAAAATGGTGAATATTTATGAACTTTGGATCTTATGAATTTTGAAATATTCATATTCATAAGAAAATGGGTAAATGAATTCAAGAATTGAATTAGATTACAAAGGTGATAGCAAAATTATAACTTTGCCAATTTAGGCCAAGGTTAATTATTTTCCAATTAATTGGAGTTAATTTCAATTAATCAAGGAAAATAAAGGAAAATGTATAAATTGAATATTCTTAGTGGAATAAATTGAGATTTGTGGAATAAAGTAAAAGCTCTTTTATTGGTGGATATTTAGGAGAAGGGAAATATTTACTTGGAAGATAAATATGCCAAGTGACATCATCTAAAGCCAAGAGATTAAATTATAATGGCTAAAGTTGGAGCACATGTTTAAATTGCAATAAAATATATTATGTTGACCAAAGGAATGAGATAATTGTAGAAAACCCAATTGTTAATTGAAGGGAATTGGTTCAATTACAATGGGACTTATGACACAAGTTTGAAGTAGATAAGCAAGAGTTGGAAGTGGATAAGATGAAGTGTCATTAATCTAAGCTAAGAGGAATAAACAATGATTTTTAAATATGAGCACATGGGTTAATACCTTAAGATAATGTATCTTGGACCAAGAATCTTAAGATAATTGAATGAAGGTCCACTTGGTTTCTTAAGGACCTAGAGGATGTTTGGGCTAGAGGGAAAAGAGAGGAAGATTAGTCCAAACCTAAATGGACTTTATGACACTCATTAGAAGTAGATAAGGGTGAGTACAAGATGAGGTCATAAAGAAATTTCCTATCCATTTGTTAATTAAGAGAAATTAGGTGAGATATTTATGAAGCAAGGCTTCATCTTTCTCTTACCTTCATTTTCATCACTTGCAACAAGAAAAGGAGAGAGAGGGAGAGCTTGGGAAATCTAGAGAGAAGGAGGAGAAATCTTAAGGTAAGACCTTGTGGATCCAACTTTTAAGGCTTCTAATTTGTATAATCTCCTCTCTAATCTCTTTTTCTCCATGAAACACTATGTTTAGCAAGCAAATCTTGAGCTCAAAGTGAAAGAGAGAGGAGGATCTCTAGAGAAAGGAAAAGAACTCAAGAAGGTAACTTCACAAATCCTAAAATTATGCTAGTATGTGGTTATTGTTGATGATTATGGTTGGATTTGGTTATTTTGTTGAGTTTGTAAATTTGGAAAGTGCTAATCCTAAGGGGTTATGCTGCCCAAAATCCTTTAAATCATGATTATGAAGTGTTTAAATGAGTTAATCAAGGATTAGAAGTGGAAAAGTACAAGTTTTGGAAGCTAAAACACAAAGCTCCATTTTTCTATTTTTTCCTTCAAATATTTCGGCCAGGACCAGAACTGGTACAAGGAGTTGGATTTTCATGAAATAAATGGTTCCATTGGACTCAGTGGGAAAAAATAGGTGGGGTTACAGTTGGGCACTTTTTCGGTAGAGGCCGAAAAAGCATAATTACGAAAACGCCACTGAAATCCCTAAATAGGGGCTGTCAAGGGTATTTTCGTAATTTGACAATGAATTTGGTAATTTCGAGCCCGGAAATGGATTCCTTGGGCGAAAATAAGTCAGAATAGCCTTAGTCAAAATTTTGGGAAAACGTGCCATCGGGCCGGGTACGGCGGGGCCGGGCCGGGTTCCCGGGGGCATTTTTGTAAATTTTCACCATAGACTAATATAACCACAATAAACACCATGGAAGAGTCTAAAATGATACTTGGATAGGTTATGACCTATTTCTGGTACATTTAATATTTTAGGACCGATTTGGAGGCCGGATACGACACGCTCATCGAGGCACATTTAAAAGAGGATTATAAAGCTTTGAGGTAGGGACATTATCCTTCATACACTATGCCATAAGTTATGTGATTGTGTGGATGCCATTGTTTTGTAAATGCACTTTATTAATAACATGATTTGCCTAGAAAGAGGCTGTTAGTGCCAGAGGTGCACTTACACTGGGAGTTGGCAGAAGTCCAACCGGTGTAGATTGTGGGGCTGGGTCCTACTCATGTATACATGACGATGATGTGTTTATGTTGTTCATTAATTTGTGCATACCTTGGCGCATGACATATTTACTTTTCGCATTTTCTATGAACGATATTATGTCTCTACGGAGATTCTTCGGAATCTCACCCTATTTTTAAATAAACACCTCAGCAAGTACCAGTGGGCCAAAGGGCAAAGATGTTGACGTCGAAAAGTGAGCGGCACGTGTCTCGAGGCGAGGATTTGAACGTGGTTATGCTTTAGTCTATGCCTTAATATTTTGGATAATTTGTAAATATTAAGACTTCCACTGTATTTTCTGTTTCCGTCGACGAACAATATCAGAATTGTAAACGAATATTTCTATCAGTATAATTGTACTTTTCTGTATGCCCATTGAACTCCGTCGTTATTACTCTTTGATTATCGAAATGGAAACGGGTGTTGACAACATTTTTGAAAAAAGTTCATAAGTATTTTTACACTTTAACCCAATAATATATATTATGACTATGTGATTGTTATTTAATAACAATAATTTATTATTTTTATTCTAACGTGCTTTGATTTCCCAAAATAAAAAAGTCTTCATTCGCCTTTGCAATTCATCCCTCCATTAATAGTTTGAGTAAACAATACTTCACTGACTTTCTCTTTCAGAGATGAAGCATAGAAAGGTTGTGCCGTTGTGGTATATTAAGCTATAATACTTTTATATCCATTATTTAGTATTTGGTAATTTTTTATCATTACTTTAAAGTGTTGAAACAAAGAATATTTTTCTTTTTAAAAATTAATTTTATTTTACTTTTCATCATTCTATATTCTAAAGCAATATCTCTAACAAGTAGAAATGACCAATTCGAGGCAATAAAAAAAGTTCAATTCTAGGTGCTTGTTTAATATAAATATTAATGGATTCAATGAAAATTAATTAAATCCACAAGCTTAGTTTTTCTTTGAAATGGTTTCTTACGTGATTGTGATTGTGATTTTAGTGAACACAAATTTATCATCAGATTGGTTCTTTTAGTGTCCTTAGACTATCTTTGAGAAATGTTTTGAAGCTCCTCACTTGATAAAGGTTTTTGGGGATTTTGAAAGTGGCCTTGAAATTGGTCTCTGCCATTGAGCGTTGTTGTATTTTTCATATTAAGTTGCACGTTGATGGGTGGGCTGACAATATTTTTCCCTCAAATATTGAATTTTAAAAAATAAATGAACCTTAAATAAATGGATTAAAATTTAGGAAGCTTCATTAGTTTGGCATGTTTGGACTTTAATTAATTTGGACAAAGCTAATCAAATTAGATTTGTCTTACATTTAAATTAAACTTCTTTGTGGAAATTTAGATTTTAAAATAATGACATGGGGTTTAGTTAAAAAAAAACTTTAAGGGGGTTAAATTTAAATTTTAATATGCAAGGAGATTATTTGCAATGGGATCAAAGTTTAGGGGTTTATAAAAATTATTAACTTAGGTAGGATGCTATCCATGTAGGATGCCACATGTCTTTTATTAATTTGAAATATCAATTTCTGTTAAGAAGACAATGTTAAGTTAATAGCATGATGTTTAGGATAAAAAATAAAATAAAAGGCTAAGGCGGTTAAATTTAAAATTTTAAAATGTGGGGGGTTATCTACAACTGACCCAAAATTTTTGTTGCTTTGTATAATTTAACCTAATTTTAATATGATGGAGATGTGTTATAATTGATTGTGTGGATGCTATCATTATATGTGAAGTTTCAATTATGTCTGTCCAACCCAAAATTATGCATGCCCTACTTTTTACAATTTTACATATAACGAGTGGAATATGATGAAATATGTTTACATAAGCTAATTAAATCCACGCATTCTGTATATAAATTATATTTTTGGAAGAAATATGTTTATGTTTATATAGGCATTTAAAAAAGAAATTCGCAAGACTCTTAAAAATTTTATGACACTATTATTTTAAAATTGTAATTATACTCCTATTTATTGTAATTTTAGAAGTATCAGATAATATTGATTGCTAAAATAAATTTAGTTTACATCAAGTAATTAAAAAATTTAACAAAACACTTATATTTCTTAATATATACTTTAACACTTTAAAACTTATATAAAGAAATTAAATGAAAGCAGAAATTAAAAAATAGTAAAAAAAATTCAATCAACTATATTATTTTTTATTCATGCATGAGAAACTAGCCTTTCTCTTTATAGAAGGAATCGCATCATCAAATATGTTTACAATAACTCAAACTTAAAGTTAAAGATTAATATGAATATCATATAAAATATAAGTTAAAATGTAAGCAAGTCCTACTATTCATAAATAATAATTACCTAAAACCCCTTTTAAGCAATTTACGTACAGTGTCGCCTGTTCTCTTGAGATTCATTAAACAAATATCAAAGCGCATTGACCGACTTGGGTAGTGTTTTCTAAGTCATGCATGTAATGTAATAATATTATGCCCCACTCTGCACGTTCTATTTTTGACAATATTACATATATCATGTTTGAAGTGTCGGCAATAGATCAAAGCTAAAGAAAAGTAAATGTTGACTGACTGAATAATTTGACATATTGTATACATCAAGAAAGGATAATGAATTAATGATCATGATGTTGAGATTGAAGTTTCATCATGCATGAATAAGATCTGAAATGAGTATATTCACAGAAGAGTTGGGTAGTATCTATTAAAAAGAAAATGGTAGAAAATTATTTAAGATTATTCAGACACATTCAAAAAAGCCCATTGAATGTGTCGGTAAAAAACATTGATCAAGCAGTATGGATCGAAGAGAACATTCAATAAATTTTCTATAAGTGTTAACATTTTGATATTTTCATGAATAACATGTCGATCGAGGAAAACAGCCCTCTCTAAAGATGCACTAGAGAAAGACCAAAGGATTGCAACTGACTTAGGAGTCTTCCAAGTCACATAATTATAAAATATGTCCCACGCTGCATGTTCTACTTTTGACAATATTTAATATAACGTGTTGAGTGGTGACTAACTTTAGAATTTGACAGATTGTTTAAATCACTACTTTTTTTTATATTGATTAACTTAATTAAGAGTTCGACGAATTTGAGGTCAAGGTAAAAAAAAATGAATTTTAGGTAAATAAATCAAATATGCCGTTATTAAAATCAATATTAATATAAAATACAAACTTTAAGTAAGTTGTATTATTTACAGATTAAAAAATGGGTCAAATTGTTAATGAATGTTAATTAGTGGACAGATATCTATTTTTTTAAAATAATTTCTCTTCACCTTGCAATTTCTTGGGGCAGTCTTATATACCTTTTTGTTGTTCGCTATTTAAAGTAGGGTTAAGGTGTAAAAATACTCAGAAATTTTTTTAAAAAATGCATTCAATATCATGAATTTTTTTTAGGTGCAAAAATACCCATAAACATTTAAAAATGGAGCAAGAAGGGCACCACCGTTAAAACATCAAAACGTCTGTCTCATCCAATATGAAAATACAAGAATACCCTCGACTAAAAAAATTAATCATCCAGAAAAAAATCACTCTTTCCCTTCCCACCTCTCGATTCATTGGCACCCGCAGCCTCTTCGTCCTTCTCTCCGACCTTGTTCCCGGCCAACCACCGTGACGACGTTGCATCCTTCGTTCGCACTCTCATCTCCACCCTCTCCATTATCATTCTCCCGCTCAGCAAACAGACTCACGACACCCTTCTCACGACCATCTCCCCCTTACCCATTACAGTTCCAGATCTAGCCAAATCTTGAAGATTACTCTAAGCATTGAAGTTTTATTTTCAAAATTTGCTTCAGATTTGAGTTTGATTGAACAACTAATATGCGTTTCGAAGCTTTAATTCATTGTTCTGAAAGAAGCGACCACATCTTCGACTCATTAAGATGAATCTTGCATATCACTATGCCGGCGTTGGAGCTTCAATTTCCACTCCCAAAATGATTCTTCAATGGATGTCTTGTCTCTTTTTTTTGGCCAAAATGCATGTCTTGTCTGACAGGTTTTTCATTAGTATCTATTGGTTGTTTAATTTCCGATGAAGTCTGGAAAATGAGAACAAACTAAAATTTTAAATCTCGTTAATACATTTTAGTATTTTGTTTGGATGCTTAAAAGTATCTTCCTTTTTCATTTTATTATTTGCTTTCATCGAATTTTTTAATCTAGGCTTTAATCTGATTAATTTTTAAAAAGTAATATGATTTTATGTCTTTCCGAAGCTCTTGAGCAAAAACAAAAAAACAAAAAGGCTCTTGGAGCTCACCGTTGCCGATAGTCCGACACTAGCAAGAAAATAGGAAGATGAATGAGAAAGGAAGAGAGTCTGATGGGCCGTGAAGGAAAGTTAGGAACTGAGGCATTTTTTATTTTTCTAAGAGTGTGGGGGCCACAATAAAATGTAATAGACGTTGTGCTCCGCTATGGCATTTTCGCTCCCATTTAAATATTTATAAGTATTTTTATATCTAAAAAATTTTATGGTATTGGGTGTATTTTTAAGAAAAATTTATACATATTTTTACACCTTAATCCAATGATATATATTATGACTATGTGATTATTATTTAATAACAATAATTTATTATTTTTATTCTAACATGCTTTATTTCTTCCCAAAATAAAAAAGTCTTTGTTAGCCTTTGCAATTCATCCTTCCATTAATAGTTTGAGTAAACAATACTTCAATGACTTTCTCTTTCAGAGATGAAGCATAGAAAGGTTGTGCCGTTGTGGTATATTAAGCTATTATACTTTTATATCCATTATCTGGTATTTGGTAATTTTTTATCATTACCTTAAAGTGTTGAAACAAAGAATATTTTTCTTTTTAAAAATTAATTTTATTTTACTTTGCATCATTCTATATACTAAATCAATATTTCTAACAAGTATAAGTGACCAATGTGAGGCAATAAAAAAAATGTCCAATTTGAGGTACTTGTTTAATATAAATATTAATGAATTCAATGAAAAGTAATTAAATCCAGAAGCTTAGTTTTTCTTTGAAATGGTTTCTTACGTGATTGTGATTATGATTTTAGTGAACACAAATTTATCAACAGATTGATTCTTTTAGTGTCCTTAGACTATCTTTGAGAAATGTTTGAAGCTCCTTACTTGATAAAGGTTTTTGGGGATTTTGAAAGTGGCCTTGAAATTGGTCTCTGTCATTGAGCATTGTTGTATTTTTCATATTAGGTTGCATGTTGATGGATGGGCTGACAATTTTTTTCCTCAAATATTGAATTTTAAAAAAATAAATGAACCTTAAATGAACGGATTAAAGTTTAGAAAGCTTCATTAGTTTGTCATATTTGGACTTTAATTAATTGGGACTAATCTAATCAAATTAGATTTGTCTTACATTTAAATTAAACTTCTTTACGGAAATTTAGATTTTAAAATAAATAAACTATTTATGAATAGAGTATTTTTCAATTTGATTCTTTATAGACGTTATATTTTATATTTTATTATTGGTTCTCATTGGGCCTATACCGATAATCCATTTTTAAGGCACAAAAGGTCCCACAAGTGTAGATTCAATAATAACTAGAAAATTATTCGTAAATCTTAACAGATTTTCTGCAATCCGGAAATATGGAATTCACGATATGATTCATTTTGATAATTGAAGCAACAAAACAAAAATCTTCACTTTTACAATTTAATTTAATTTTAGACCATTTATGTTATTAGTGCAGCCTAAAAACATTATGGGTATTGCTGGAAATCACAATCCCCAAAGCAGAATACGCACATTAAATTTTTAAGGATATAGCTATTTTCCATGATGGGGGAGCTCAAAACCAGAAAGACCTACTCAACCAAGAAATTTTTAAGGATATGTCACATTTTTACTTTGTTTTATTGGTTGGAATAGGAAGCGATTCAAACTGAGATTAGTGTTTGTTTGACATGTGATTCAGTGGATACGTTTTGATCAGTTAGCGTTTGGATGAGTTTCTATTCCTTTGACACCAAATTTTGAATGGATCTGTCCCAACTCCCAAATTATAAATTTTATTTTAGATTTGTCTAAGTATTTATCATGTTTTTTTTTTCAATTTACCTCTTGTTGACTATATTTATTGCATGTATTCTCTCTCACTTTACTCTCTATACACATGAGGGTATAATTAAAAAAATAATATATATTTATTGCTTTTAATTAATTTTAACTATTGAAGGTATAATTAGAAAAATAATATATATTTATTGTTTTTAACTAATTTAAATATTTTTATGATTAACGCAAATCGATTATTTAAAGTTTAATAAAAAACCAAGGGAGTAACATGTTGATTTAAGGAAACCATCACTCTCTTGAGATGCATGAAACAAAGACCAAAGCATTGATTGATTTGGTTTGAGTTTTCCTAATATGCCCCACACTATAGATTCTACTTTAACACTATTACATATACCGTGTTGAAAGTATACCTAGCAAACCAAAAATAAGGAAAAGTAAATGTTGACTGACTTTAGAATTTGGCATATTTTATACATCAATAATTCAATACTACAACAACCACAAAACTCTATTTCATTAGATAGGATTAGTTATATAGATCAAACGACGTCATTATGTCTTATCGAAAATTAGATCTTTAGAGATATTATTAACCAAAAGATCTCGCTCTATAATTTTATTGAGTGTTTACTTCGATATCCCTCGACTTCTTGTTATAGGACTCTAAACTACTTTATCAACCCTCCTCACTGATGCACTCAATAGCATTCTTTGAATATATCAAAACTACCTCAAATGATTTTCTATCAATTTTCTCTTCAATAGATGTCATTTTAACTCGTTTTCGTATGTGATCATTATGAAGATTTTCTTTTCTTGTATAACCACGTATTTACCTCAATATCCTCATCTCAGCTATCTCCATTGTATATTCATGTTGTTCCTTTAAAACCTAACATTCACTACCTAGCATTGTTAGTCATATAATAATGCGACAAAACTTCTCTTTTACCTTATTAGGTATTTTTAGATCACAAATAACTCTAATAGTTTTTTGCCATTATATATATATAGATGCATAAGATTCGACAAATTTACCGTAAATACATTAATTGTACAATAGTTAAAATCAATATTAATATAAAATTTAAGTAAGTGGTATTATTTATAAATCATGGGTAATGCATACTTTATATAATACACGAAAATATGTGACAAATTGTTAATGAATGTTAATTAGTGAAAATATATCTAATTTTTATTTTTCAAAATTTCTCTTTTCCACACATTTGACTTTGGTATATTCTTATATATATACATAGACACTTTTTTTCAATAGGTAAATATATAATATCTATCAAAATCATGTAATCATTATTTAATAAAAATAATTTGTTATTTGTTTTGTTCTACTTGTAGTATTATTTTATTTAAAGCATACTTGATTCCAAGAAAAGTCTTCATTCGCCTTTGCTTTTATAAATCTATTTTTGAAATCAAGTTTTGGAAAAAAAAAAAAAACTTGCTTGGATAAATGTTTTTGAAAGCAAGTTTTGGAAACAAAAAAACAAAAAAACTTGTTTGGATAATTGTTTTTTTTTTGGACAAATTTTGGATAATTATTTTTGAAAACAAGTTTTCTTTTTGTTTTTTTTATATAATTGATATTTTTTTATAATTACTTAATATGTTATTATATTAATAAACTAGTTTAATCAAGAATGTTTTGACCATTTACAAGACAAAAAAGGCATTTACAATAACACGTGATATTTACAAGACACGTGAGGGAATTTACAATAACACTAAGGTCATTTACAAGACAAAAAAGCGCCTTCACAATAATACGTGTCACACCCTTATCTTATATTAACTTGCAGCAGACTATTAATGCATGATTCGGTGGGCAACATAGGAATAACATAATTATACTGATAAAAAGTGCTCGATTACAGAAATTCCCCATAGGGGTTCGTACATAATAATTACCATCAATGTAGCCACACAGGGCTACCAGGGTGTCTAAATCCGTCCGAGTGAAACAGAGACATCTTCCCATCTTCGTTCCACCACCGCAATCCCCTCGTACGGTTCTTTTCTTTGTTCTAGCGTATCTTCTATCTCTTCCTGTCTAAATTATTGGTAGGGGAAGGTGAGATTCGACAAAATCTCAGTAGGAAACATATAACATAATGCATGCATGATAGATGTTATGTATATGACATGTTAGCTTTAACTAGATGTATGCCCCATAATGACATTTCTGCATGCTTAATGTTTCATGCAACAAGACTATGGCCACAACAAAAACAGAAACAGAGCTTCATTTATTCAAATATGCTCTACACAATCAAGTAAAGCAATCACATACATCATTACACAAGCAAAGATATCAAATACATGCAAGTAAGGTAAGTCCCCTACCTCCAGCCTTTTCTCCTCGATTTGAGTGCCAGCAACTCAGGCTCTCAACTCGGTCCTACAATTCCAAATATACCATTTAGTATCAATTTGGGCAGCATAAAACCTAGGCCAACCCATTTCCATAAATTAAAACCAACGACAATCCGGCGAAATTTCACCGATTAAATAGCCCACAGCAGCTAGAATAGTCAATATACGAAAGTTTGGAAGTTACCTCAAACTCCCACTAGCTTTTCCTCTTCTTGGCTGAACCCTAGCTTACCTAACACCAAATTTTGAGCTTCACAACCTTAAAGATCAAAGAAGAGTGGCCTATGATCGGAGTTATATGCGTTAGAAGCTAAATCGTCGGAGAAATCGGCTTACCTTGCGAGATTTCTCCTGTTTCTCTCTCTATATGCTCACAACGTCCTCTCTCTCTTTCAGCTGGAGTGTGCGTCAGTTTTTGCTGGAATAAGGAGGAAGATGATGATTTATTATATGATATTTACTTATTAATTTAATTTCCCAATTTTCGGATTTTTTACAAAATTCTGGCAGATTTCTGCCCAAACTTTGAAAAATCATAACTAATTCTAGAAAAATTGAATTGGAGTCATTCCAAAGCCTATAAAACCCTTATGGAGTCTAGTTTCAAGGAAAAATATAGAATTTTTCTAGATGGAATCAAAAAATTCCCAAAATTTCAATCTTTGCATGCTGCTCCAGAAACTTCACAATTTTTCTGTGCTGAATTCAAAAATTCATATCTTTTTGTATATAACTCTAATTGATTCATATCACCTATCAAATTAAAGCTTAGGATGTCTACTTTCATCCTATAAAATTTCATAATTTTTTTATCATCATTTGATCATTCAAAATCACATGACAAGCTCACTACCTCATAGGCGATTTCACCGAAAACATAATTATATTCTCCAAAGTTCACCATTTTACTTTCTTAATACTCCAAATATATAAGAAACATTAGAGAATAGATTTGGAACATCTACTAAACCAGGATTTAGCAGTCCACTTAATTTAGGCTTATTCCCAAGCCTCCAATCTCAAATTTCGGGGTATTACAATACGTGTGCTATTTACAAGACATAAGAGCATTTGTAAGATAAATAAGTGAAATAACAAAAACACTTAAGCCATTTATAAGACAAGGCGCTTTCACAATAGTACCTTTGCTTTTTACAAAACACATGATGACATTTACAAGATAGCCATAAGAATTACAAGAAGGTTTTCGGTCCCTTTTTTGTGCATCTTAACTCTGTATCAGGCTTTGAGAATCCATTAACACTCTGGACAGATACTGTACAAAAGGTAATTATGAAACATCCATTAACACTCTGGATATCATCACTATGGACAGAATTCACCAGCATATCACAACATGGGCCTAAAAAGACAATAAGCATAGCCTACATTTTGTTGGAGAGGTAGTACAAGGGTTTGTGTGTATGACAGAAAAGAGGTTGCTATAGAACTTCAACATTGCTGAAGGAGGACAAGGAGTAGTGGATGTGTATGTTGCAGTAGTGAGCTTCATCCTAATAAAGTATCAATTCTGATCTATGATAGGCCTCTTTGGTTTGCAAACCAAGAAATTAAACAAAACTCTGAGAATTGAAGTAGGTACTAAGCATAGAAAAGGAGACTAAGTAGAAAACACGCTTACTCTAAAAGTGAAAGCGGCATAATCTTTACTAACACATAATTTCAGTTTAAGTTTTGAATTCCTGTCAAAACAGTAGTAATTTTCATCAGTAAAAACACAAAAGGTAGATAATGAACACAAAACTCAAAATCAAAGACACAAGTATAGAGATCAATGGAATTAAGACCTATCACAGAAAGCTGCAAAAAGAGAAATCACAAGAAATGCAAGGGCATGAAGTTATACTACTAGAACATGTTGGCTCAATCCTTGATCAAGAGCAAATTTGGCTATAATGGACATGCCTGCATAGTCAAGTTGTAACAAAATTGAAACCAAATAAGGCCATGCCTGTTTGAGCATTTGAGCCAAAGCAGCCATAACATGTATATATATATATATCATTATTCTTTGTACCTCTTGTGTATAAGGACCGAAAAAAAGCCTAGAAATCCATATAAGTATAGTACAAATCCCAGCTGAAGGAAATCAGCAAACATGGAACAAAAATTTGTTCTAGACAATGAGATCACAAAGATCTGAAGCTGTCCAACAAATCTATAACTCACCTAGTATATAAGAGAAAGGCAGTAAGCCAAGCCTCAAGCAAAGCATATGTTAACCCAAATTATATAAACCCTAGCAACCTTAACTAATTAAGCCAACCTTCAATTCTTTTGTGGTGCACACTTCAACTTAATCATCTTGTCTAATCATTGCAATGTCTGTATATTTTGTGAGTGTAGATAATTAAAATAGTAAGGAAAGGCCAACAACAGTTGGTCAGATTAGTGATGTGTTAGCTCAAAACTCACAAGATCAATTATTCAAATTTCTCACTACCATTATGAAGGTTTTCTTAAAGGCCAATAAGGTTTATAATCACTCTTTGTAACTGGAGACATGTCCTAACTTTTACATTGCAGAAACAAAAAACACCAAATAAAAAGACAAAAAGTAGGAAGGAAAGGAAAGACCAATTTGGGTATAGAGTGCAGATAAAGGATAATGATTGTTGGTGTCATCATATTGTGCAGATAAAGGATGGATTTGCTAAGGGCAAGGACCTTGTGGTCAGTGTCATGTCTGCCATGGGAGAGGAGCAGACCTGTGCCCTAAAGGATATTGGGCCATTATTGGGGATTTGTTGTTTCCATTTCAGTAATAGTAGCTTTATTAAGCCTTTGTTATGGCCTTTTGTCGTTTTTAAGGCTGGCCTTATGTACTCTAGTGCTGCAAGTGTTAATGTATGGATTTGTTGGCAAAATATATCACATTTCTTACTCCTAAAATTTTCCCAAGAAATAGGGCCTCGTTTTAATTTCAGATGGAAATAATGATAGTAACAAACGACGGGATCGCTAAACTTGGTCATAGAATTCATTCTTCTGTCAACAACTAAAACGTGGTTGATATATTTTATAGTAGCACTGATTAATGTATGAATAGTTTTATGTGGGTAGAATGGTAGTCCATAGTGAGAAACTGAAAACACTACCAAAAGCATGTGGTAGTAGATTAGGAATTAGAAGAAGACAGACTGAGAGAGAGAGTGACAGACCTCAGATCTCCCATTGTTCTTCTAAAGACAACACCATATCTAACTCTTCCTGCTAATCAAACATTGGAGTAAAAATCATATGAATATCCTGTTAGATCTCACATGTTTTGATGATAACAAGGAATGGGTGTGAAAAAGATTTGATCAAAGTAATGACAGAGCAAATCATCACTTGAAGTAAGCACTGGAGTAATGAAGAAAGGCCAAGAGAGAAAGCTGAGAAACTTCATCACTGGCAGAATTTCTAAAAGGCTACTCGAGTAAGAACTCGAGTAATGAGACAGAAACTTGAAGTAACCAGAGCACAGAACCTCAAGTAACTCACGACCAGATACATCACTCTTGGAACGACTCGAGTAACATGAAGTGAAAAGAAGAGTTACTCGAGTCAACACTCGAGTAACCTGCCATAAGGAAATGAGTTGCTCTCGGCCATGTAATCCTCCTGCCAATGTTACTCGAGTAATCAGGGAAATCACTTCCAGTTGCTCTCGACCTACCAATGTTACTCGAGTCAGTACTCGAGTCCCCTGCTTCAAGAAATATGTTGCTCTCGACATTTCAATCCTGCCAATGTTACTCGAGGAGCCACTCAAGTAAATCACTGTGGTAAACAAGACTTGAAGGTAACACTCAATTAATCTGCAAAGGTCCAAAATCTGGAGTGAGTTGAGTTGGCACAATTGCATAGGAATGTTACCATTTAACATGTTACTCCGCAACCTCAGAATTTGTAGTTTAGGAAAAGTGTTACTAGTCCATGATGATGGTATATTTCCAAAAAAATTTATTCTCACCCAAATCTAAAATTTGCAAATACTTAAAATTTTTCAAAGTCAATGGAAGCTTCCCTTCAAGATAGTTATTTATCAAATGCAACCAAAGCAAAATGAGGAAAGCTCGTTGGTTGAGATAGGGAAAGCTCCAGATAGTTTGTTGAATGAGAAATTTATTTCAAGCAATCCAAATGGATGGCTATTATCTCTCCAACAATTTGAATTTCGCAAAGAAATTGCTATGAGAAAGATGAAGTCTTGATAGATTTACCAGGTGACAAAGTCTTTATGGGATATTTCCACTAATAGAATTATTTGAAGGATCAAGGTTTGTTAGATGTACAAGCTGACCAAGACTTCGAGAAACTAACCACTAAAAAAATTACTTCAGAGATCTGGCCTTGTTAAATTTACAAGTTGACCAAGACTTTGAGGAATATTGCCACAAAAATAATTACTTGAAAGATCAATGACACTTAGTTTTTCAAGATGCCCTACCCATGTTGGCAAATGGCCATTGGGTTTATTATTAGCTAAGGAAGGATAATTTTGTTAGATATTTTATTATTTATGATTATATTTTTATTATTTAATACATATTATATCTAAATATTATCTTATCATTGTTTTAGATAAAATATCTCTTAATTGTGGTCCTCACGTGACTTGATAGAAATTTGGTTTAGAGTTACTTGCATGGCTAGTAAGTTATGACAAACCTTGATGAAGGTTATAAATAGCATTAGCCGAGTCTTAGAGTAGTAATGTTGACATACACTTACTTGTTCCTTGAGGTTTGCCTAACAGGCGGATATTCTAAGACCGTCACTATACCTCATCTTCCCGTTAGAAAAAACTCTGACCTATTCTCTTATAATTCTAATTCTTTCTTATTCCCTATAGTTGTTATGTTATAAGATACTAATCGTAACAAAGTAATTCAGATAGTTTCGTAGAAATCAAAAAGGTTTCCAAGGCCCAGATGCATTAGAATAATTGGAAGGCAGAAAATAAACTAGAAGCACAGAAAAACTTGCCAAAAAAATCCAATAAACACTACTACAAAAAAGCAAAGCTGTGGCACTTATAATTGCATTAGCTGTGGCGCTAGAGAAATGTCACCTATTTGGACACTACTAAAAACAACTGTGGCGCTTGGAAGTGCCACAGCTTTTTTATTTTATTTTTTTAAAAAAAAACCTCCTGTGGCGCCTGGCTGGCTAGGCGCCCCAGGAGGGGGGGCCTCCTGTGGCGCCTCCTCACGCAAGCGCCACAGGAGGTGTTTTTTTTTAATTCTTTGTATTGGTTTTTTTTAGCATATTTTTTCCTCATATTTTTTGGGTTCTTCGTATTGGTTTTTTTTTTAGCATATTTTTTCCTCATATATATCTCCCATGCATATATAATTATAGTCTGCAAGGTTTAATAAGAACAATGATAGATAACTTTAAAATGATACCAACAATTGATTAATTAGCTAAAGTAGTACTGAAAATTGTTATACAATATATTGTAAACCTAACTGAATGAAATACAACAAATTCAACTTCAATTCAACAAACCTGCATGACACAACAATTGGCAATTAGAAACAACACAAAAAGGACCAGCTAGTGAATTTAATAGTATATATAGCTACCCAGAGATTTGCTTAAACACATATTCACACCATTCCTTGATCACTTCATTAACCTAATGGTCTGTCAAAGCATCACAATGTTGATCTTCATAATACTACAGATATATACAATCAGACACAAGTTAGAACGAATTAAAATCAATAAAACATAATTGTCAGGCACTAATTTGATTTCATTACAAAACAATATGAAGTGAAACTAAATGATTTACTTTTTGAGGAATGAATGGCTGATCATGCATAATAACATCCTTCATAAATTTCATGATATAGTACCCACAATCATTGTCATTAGGTTGGAAAGGGCACTACAAAAATATAATGCAATATTTAACTCTCTGTTCATGAATAAAAAGTGTTTACTAACAAAGTCTAAGTAAAGTCAAATATCAATACCTGTATCTTCTTCCAAGGATAGCTAAGGCGAGGGTCAGTAGCTTTAGAATAGTTTAACGAGACAGACGACCGATACGTAGTCAATGCGCTAACAAAACAAATAGAAACTGATTACTTTTGGTTATTCAATCTCGTACGCAAATATTTATACATAGACACGTATACTTACCTATTGATCAATAGTAACATATCAAAACGGTCTTGTGGAAGACCATTTTTCAGAGGATCCACATAGTAAATACGAGGGCTTGAAGGTTCCGCTGGATTGATAACGATCAATATCCAATGGCGCCTAAAATATATTTTAAAATTTTTTTTTGAACAATCATGTTATGATAGAAGTTAAACAATAAAAACAAAAATTGTACCAATAATAACTTACCCCGTATTATACGGCACTAAAAATAATGTATTTGGTGTCGCTCTCTTGCTAAAGTAATCTTTCAACTCCTTAGACTGCGCATTTACATCTACTTTACCCTCATGATGACCAACGAGAAAAGGGTTGACAAATGCGAATTGGACCCTGTGTGTATCCATTAAAACGTCATGGTCCAAATGCCTGGTATAAAACATACAGTGTCATGAGAAACAAAAGAAATGGAACGAGAAATATTAATAACAGTGATAAACGATGATAATGAAGTACCTTATCCAGATGTTGATAGCCGACGCACTAACCCAATCACGAGCACATATGTCCTGTACGACCTCGGCAGTAACATAATCAACTAGACCACTAACACTGTAGATATGTCTTGGAATACGTAATTGCACTCCTCCCTCACCGATCAATTGTGGTGCAATCGTTATTAATTGATCGAGAAATGAGGTCTGTCTTCTTCTGCTCTGTTGGCTAGCCGATGCTTTTGACTTGGGTTGTGTTGTTGAAGACTTTGAAATCTTACCCTGCGCAAATCAGAAAATTAAATCACAGTTTGAGATGAAAGTTCGAAGGAAAAGTGCAGGGAATTTTGAATGAATGACCTTTTCACATGGCTCGATAAGACCTATTAGCCAAGCAACATAGCCACCTACAACATCTGCCACCTTTATTTGCTCATCCCGAGACGGGATCAGTAAAAGGGCGTCTTCGTTCATACAGACGTCAACCCTCACCCGGAGTGTGTTATCGGGCAACGGTGAATTGTGTAGTATGTCCTCACCGGTGTTGTAGGCAGCACCTACTGCAACCGCGTGCTTGGATGTTTGCTCGACATATAGCTTGCATTGAAATTCGCCCTACGGAAAATAGAGTTAATATGTTAAAGTTCACTTAATTATAGAATTTAACATAAAGTTAAGTAGTAAATAAATTAATTACCGAAGGAAAAGGGACTTTAGGCATAGAAGTGCAGCTATCTCTGAAACTTGGGCTATCACAGAACGGAACATTTGGTGTTAGCCTACCCTGGACCAACTGTTGTATTTGCGCTGTTAACAACGCATTCTGTTCTTGCATCAAACGCATTTGTTCGGTGAATTGTTCTTCTCGTTGTTCCTTGTAGCGCATTTGTTGTTGAAGTTCTTGCATTTGATGCTTAAAGCTAGCCATCTCGTCACGCAGGTGGGAAACATCACTTCTATTCGGGCGCTTCTGACGTCCGAAGTATGCTGATGGGGTGACTGCAAAACCAGTACCCCGAACACGACCATCATACTCGGGTACTTGTAACGCTCTACTCAATAAATCGTCCCGACCAACATAGGTCGCCAAAGTCAGAGTACTCATGATCAATTTTTTTCCATTGAGGAGCGTCTGCAGGGTGCCTAAGCTTCGTGTCTTTAATCCTTTCATCTGCATGCCATGTCAACTGCTTAGCAATCTCTGCATTACTATACAGTCGCCTGAATCTTGGAACAATGGGAAAATACCATAGCACCTTCAAAGGACTTTTCCTTTCTTCTTCCTATATCGAGATGCGTTGCATTTAGGGCACTTCTCTAACGTTGCATACTGATTTCAAAATAATACGCAATCGTTAGGACATGCATGTATCTTCTCATATCCCATACCGGTTGTAGAGCAAAGAATTCGCTTTGCCTCGTATGTCTTCGTAGGAAGTACATTTTCTTCTGGAAGCATATCTTGCAACAGTTCAAGCAATGCGGTGAAACCCGAATCACTCAATCCGTAGCGAGCTTTAAAGTTGTACAACTTCAACACTGCTAGCAATCTTGTGTATTTAGTACTTCCGACATATAATGGTTTCTCTGCATCACCTTTCAACTTCTCATATTCGTTAGGGCTGTTATGAAGCACCCCTTCAACCATATTTACCATTTCTTCAAGACCATCATCTTCATCAAACATGCTTTGATCAAATTCATCCGAGGCACCACCCGTGGTATGCACCCGATCACTATATGCATTGTTGGTCTCACCATGCCTCGTCCATCGTATATATGTTTGATCAATACCATAACACACTAAATGATCTAGCAAATCAAGTTGACTAATCCACTTTCCAAAACAACAAGATAAGCAAGGACATAAGATTTTGCCAGGATCTTTTGTGTGCTCAATTGCAAATGTAATAAAATCCTTCACCCCATCTATATATTCCCTTGAACATCGATTAGATGACATCCATTTACGATCCATCTATGGGCTTCAATCTATTTTTTTAAAAAAGTACGTGGTTAGTTGTATGACTATTGCATTTACTAATTACTTTTATATTCTCTTACCAATTTTAATTTAAAATAACATACACCAAATGAATCTTCATAATTGAAGCTTTCTAAGTCTTAAACTGAATGTTTAAATTGCCAAATAATTCATTAATTATTCCCATGCATTATAATAATTTTTTACAACTCATAACAAAAGAAACCATATTTGCCACAATATATCATAGTTAAATTAGAAAACATTACAACTCAATAAATAAAATACAAGTGTTAAAATATATAAATAATTATTTTGCTTATGCAATTAATCAATAACAATCATTAGAACACCTACAAATTATAACTATTAAATTCAACTAAAATCACATTTGTAAGCTCAAAATTTAAAAAACATACCGTAAATAGAAGCTTCAATAGACTGATGAAGTGAAACTACAAACACAAATTAAACATAAAAAAATCATTAAAATATTTGAGGTTCTAAGTTATTTTTTTTAATAATAATATGTGTAATAAACATCAATATATAATAAAATCAAATATGATTAGCTTAAATCAAAAAATATGATTCAGAAAAAAAAATAAAGAAAATAAAATAAAATGAAAAAGAAAGCATATTCCCAACATTAATTATCTCCTTATTGTATGTTTTTCCCCTTACGGTTTTAGTTAATATATTTAAAGTTAAACAATATAGAAAAATTATATTTTATTTTATTAAATATTAACATTGATATATATTGATATATTAAAGTCATTTTATCCATATTTTAAAATCCTTAAATAAGTTAATGACTCAATTAACGAATTATTCAATTTATTATCCTGATTTCAATTCTTCCTATTTTCATTGGGTTTAGATGGGATTTTCTCTATCATAGTTTCATAAGATAATACAAAAAATTATTTTCTTACCTCTACAAAATAGCACTAACACAAATATATATTAAATACGTGAAATAATATTAAATAAATGATTTTAATTTTTGGAAAACAAATAATTTGAAGAAGTTTTAAAAGAAATAGCAGTATTATTAAAAGTTAATTTGATTATCTAATTTCAAGTCACTTGTATATTAATTATTGTCGTTCAAATTTATGGTTATATATAACATAAATTCAATTGTTTCATTGTTCTTGTAACTTGTTGCATTAATTTCTTAGAACTAGTGAGAGCTAAAACACAGTACACACACGCCTACAATCGGTATAAGTCTCTAGTAATGGGAATATATATATAGTATACATGCACAAACAACACACACATTTGTATATTATATATATATATAGGTGTTAAAGAGCAAAGAAACAAAACTAGAGATGGTCCACCCACAGAAAAAGAAAAATCTGACAGAGAGAGAGAGAGCGCATGGGGACAGAAAAATAAAACCAATTATTTATTTATTGTTGTAGATGTTTATGTTTGGTTCACTGTCAATTAACTATTTACTTCTAAAAATTATTGATGCTGAAGGTATTAATTTTAGTTGAAAATTAATTAAAATCATGTCTAATTTTTTAAGAAATTTCTAAAATCTACATAACTTTCTTCTAAAATTCACTCACACTGCATAAATACTACCATTGTTTATAAAAGTGCACAGACTTTTCTCATAAAGAACTCCCTTAAATATAGTTGAAATTACAAAGATATTTGTTTAATTTTATAATATTGATATACACAAACTTCATCCTAAGCTTGCCTTTGTTAGCGCATTTTCCCACGTCTGTCCACAGAGATAGAACCAAACTCCAATTCCAATAACAAGAGAGACCCTGAACAAACCGTGTTTAGATAAAATCTTCATGTATAAAGTTAACAACGTGCACCACACATACACTTTGTATATTTACTTGTCTTCTCCTCAATAATTTTATTTACATTCTTTATTTTGTTCCTGTGTTGATGAAATTACATACTATGTACATGCCTATTTCTAATTTGGTTTATGTACTAGTATAATAACACCATGCATGAAGAAGATGACTATATATGAAATATAAATATACAAGCATGCGTGTCATAACAGGGTAAAAAAAGCATCGCAAGCATGCCATAAAAAAAAAGCAGAACAACCTGAAAAAAAATTAATAAAAAGAAAACGCAAGTTGAACTTACAGGTTGATCAGTTCTGTGGAGTGGGGGACCACGTAATTGCCGTTGGTGACGCAATCTTCACTGAGGGAAGGAAGAAATTTGAGCTACCAAATGGAGTGGGGACCAAAAAGTTGAAGACAATACAAAGAAAAGGGAATAATAGAGAAAGGAGTGGGGTTGGCAGTTGGAAAAAAACAAAGTCGTGTGCGCGTGTGAGTGTAGTTTTAAGATGTGAAGATAAGAAAATGGAAGGAAGGGGAGAGCACGCACAGATAGATGAAAGTGAAAATGAGAGAGGGAATGATTAACGATAGAGAGAAAGCTAAAGAAAGAGATGGGGGTGTAGGCGGGAAAAGGAAAGTGAATGGGGGGGAGGCGGGAAAACAAGAAGATAAGGGGGTAGGGGCGGGATGGGTTCTAATTGGTGGGGAAGGGATAGGAAATCCTTTTTTTTTAAATAGGGTCAGGTGTGGCGCCTGACCAGGCAGGCGCCACACTTGACCCAATTTTTCTTTTTTATTTAAAAAGTGTCAGGTGTGGCGCCTGACCACGCAGGCGCCACACCTGACCCAATTTTTTTTATTTAAAAAGTGTCAGGTGTGGCGCCTGACCACGCAGGCGCCACACCTGACACAAATTTTTTTTTTATTTAAAAAGTGTCAGGTGTGGCGCCTGACCAGGCAGGAGCCACACCTGACCCAATTTTTTTAAAAAAAAAATTGGTTAGGTGTGGCGCTTGGCCAGGCAGGCGCCACACCTAACTATAAAAAAAAATTTAAAAAAAAAAAATGGGTAAGGTGTGGCGCCTGGCCAGACAGGCGCCACACTTGACCATAAGCTAGCCGCCAGGCGCCACAGCTGGTCTTGCGTGGCACCTGCCTTAGCAGGCGCCACACTTAGCCTCCCCAGCTGTGGCACCTACCCTCCCAGGCGCCACAGCTGGTTAAAAACAAAAACATAAAATATAAAAAAATAAATAAATAAGCAGCTGTGGCACTTCATTAAGGAAGGGCCACAATATGTGCGCCACCTTTCAACCTTTTTGTAGTAGTGAAACCTGAAGCAGAATTAAATAAGAGAGAATAAGAAAGGGCCCAAAAAATAAGGTCCAAACGGATGTCATTGTTAAAATATAAAAGCTAGGCCCCAGTTGCATAAGCAATCAAAAGCGGAAAAAAATATTGAACAAGCATAAAAACGGGTTTCATCCACAACACAATGAGATAAATAGTAAACTAAGTGTGTGCTTGGATTAGCTTTTGAGAATAGTTTTTATCATTTACGAGGTAAGTGTGTGAGAGAAATTTTGTCTCCGGTTGCGCAAACCTAGGTTTGAAACCTAAGTTTGGGAAATTCCCAAACACTGTATAATAATATTAAAGATCCAAAATGCCAGCCCCAATATGCATTTAGCCCATCTACAAATGAAAGTGTGTTTCGCTTGGGCGCCAATATGCGTCGTCTTGGGTCATCTTCATGGAGTCAGTTAACCAACTTGACTCGCGACCCATAAGGGCTACTTCCATGGAGCTGCCGTCGTCTGTGATTGTAGGCGAGTTTTCCCGTATCCCAGGGCTCCTTTTTCGACGATCTTGAGCAGCATTCCTGGTGATTTTGGCACCATTTTCTTAGCATTTTAAAAACGATACTCACAGGAAATTGTGCTAAACCGATTTACAACAAATATTTTATCAACGATCAAGCGAAAATTTAAGATGAAGTTGTTTATGTGAAATTGAAAACTCCAACGCAACTATGCCACACTGATTTGCGACAAATATTTTATCAACGATCAAGCGAAAAGTTAAGATGAAGTTGTTTATGTGAAACTGAAAGCTCCAATGCAACAATGGAATCGTTTTGCACTGGGTTCATTGACCTTTTTTAATGGCTATGTTCACGAAACAAGAAAGCAAAATGATTTGGATGTTTTAAATGAATGCCGAAAACTTAAATAAAAAACATACCCAGATGAGAATTATATGAAGCTCATTCTCGGTTTTATGGCCATGGATTCCGACTATCAAAAATAGTGGTGATCACCATAGAATGAAATAATCCTCCCACTCAGGCACGAACAACACCCTAGATGTTGATTGATCTCAATTCTCAAGCATATACAATTCATACCCATTCGGACCTCCAAGAAAAAAGGGAAAATTACATTTAGGTCCTGGATAAGATGAAAAAAAATAAAAAAAATAGTCCTTTGCAATCTCAAAACTACATTTAAGTCCTGTGGGACTTTTTTGTAATAAATTCCAATTCTGTTGACAAGTCCACAGGTGTCCGCTGATAAGTTCATGGACGACCATTGACAAGTCCATGATTGAAATTTATTGCAAAAAAATCCCACAAGACTTTTTTGCAATTTTGAGATTTCAAAGGATAATTTTTTTATCTTTTCTTTTGTCCAGGACCTGAATATAATTTTTCTAAAAAAAAAGCTAAGGATGAGAATGCTTCATTGAAGAAAATTAATTCTCCTCTCGTCCCAATAATCTGATAGCAACACACCAAAGTCCCAACTAAGAGAAATAATATTGGAAAAGTTTTAACAAGTGAAAGAGTAACCATTAACAAGTGGATGAATTACCATTGATAAGTTTGGGACATTTTTTATATTATTTTCCTTAATTGGGATCTTAGTGTCGTTTTCCAAAAAAAAAATTAAAAAAGTAATTGATCTTTTTTGTTTGGCCGAGAAAGATATTTCTATTACTAAAAAAGACTTACAAGGAATACCAAAACAGCAACACAAACAAAATAAAGACCCATAAGCCCAAAAAAAAAAAGACCACACAACTATATCCCAACCCTAACCTTCAGATCAAGGGAAATGGCAAAAGTTGCCACCACCTCCGAAAAGCTTGCCGCATCGATGCACCAGAGCCTACGTGGAAGAAAATCCTCCAATAATGGCTACAAGGGCATAATGGGTCGTGTTCAAATAACATTCCAAAAGGACCCAACCCTTTTGTCAGCAAGAAAACACCTAAAGATATTGCAAATAGAGCTGGGAATCAGGACCGACCCTTGACAGGCCAGGGCCTAAAAAGGCCAGCCCTTTTAGGCCCAAGGTCAGAAAAATGACAGTTTTTCAAGGCTCGGCCCGAGAGCATACAGGCCAGGGCCGGCCCGCAGGGCTGAGAAGTCCTTTTCACAATATTTAACTATTTTTCCTGCGTTTTTTTTTCCTAGAGAGATATAGTTAGTAAATAACAATGATTAAAGTTCTAATTTAACACATAAATGTTGTCAATATTAAGGTTTAAACAACACATCTCATGCAACAAATAAACACAGTTACAATGTATAATCAAAGGTAAAATCATGTCCATAAATAACTCACACAAAGGCCAAAGCATAAGGTAAGAAGCTAAACACTCTAATCTCTAAGCAACATGAGTATGACAACTATCATTTTCATCTTCTTTGCTACTATCATCAATTTCAAGGACATATTGTGTTTCACTTTAGGTAGTAGGCTCAAGTAGTCAAATAATCACAATCTCCATAAAAAATCATACTCCATCAGGCATAATAGTATACAATATGATTTTATTCTAAATAAGTAGAACAATATACTCAAAGATCACAATATGATTCAATTAGGTAAAACAGTATAGTAAAAAATCATACTCTATACAATATGAAGACTGAGTGACATATAGATTCAATAAGGCAACACAGTTTCCCTTTCCAAGCAAAAAAAAAAATAAACGGGCTTAATGGGCCAACCCGAGGCCTTGCAAGGCCAGCCCTTTTAAACCCTTAGCTCTACAAGGTTGACCCTTTTAGGCCCGACTTCCTTTAGAAGCTACAATTTGCAAGCCCGACCCTTGAAGGGCCAGGGCCCAAACGGGCCAACCCGTTAGGCTCGACCCGTTTTCTCGGCTCTAATTGCAAAGGAGCAAACATGGGATGTACCCATAGATGCAGAAAAACCCATGGACACCAGCAAAATAAACACGACAAGAGGAAGCAGAAAACAGAACATCAACCACGCTTTATGGACCAAAAGCATATGATCTCCAACATTCTAAATGCACCACCACTAGGTACAACAAATAGAAGCCAACACCACTGGACACCAGCGATAAGTAAAATATTTTCATATTTATTCTCCCTTATATGATGATTTTATGGATGACATTTGAGCTAAATTTAATAAATTTGGGTGTAATTAATAAATAAATAATGATTTTGGCATAAAATAGAATTTCTTGGAAAATACTAAATTAGACCCTCTTTTAGTTTTTAGGCAATATCTGGAGCTCTAGATGTCGGATCGGGACATTCTTTATATGGATAAAAAGCTAAGAAAGAGCTCTACAACTTTTATGTTGAAACAAAATTCCAGTTCTATCTCCAAGGGTGTCGAATTGTGCTTGAAAGTTAAAAGCGGGAATCATCTATCATTCCACCAACCATTTCATCTACCTCTTCATCTTTCTTTTCACCTACTACTTCATCTACCACATTTCATCTACCACTTCATCTTCCTTTTCACCAACTACTTCATCTACCACATTCTATCTACTAATTCACCTATCACATTTCATCTACCACTTCATCTACCTTACTCCATTTTTCCCTATATATAGCCACCCTCTCCTTCACATTTTGCTAACACCAATTCATATCCATTACTCTTATCTCTTCTCCACACATACCATTTCATTTCCATTACTCTCCTCTCTTATCTACTTACACACCATTTCATTACTCTCATCTCTTCTCCACTTACTACATCATCTTAGAATTAATTTAATGTATTGTATTATTTTCTTGCATGCCTCCATCTTGGAAGGCTTAGGATTGTATTACTCTTTGTATGCCACCTGCATGGAAGGTTTTACCTCTTAAAGGGACGGCTAGATTTTTACATTTTTTTTATGCATCTTTTGGTTGTATATTTATGTTTGAGAATTTAATATTCAAGTTTTATGCAGTACTTATAAGGATTTCATTCTAGCTTTATATAATGTCAATTTATTTTGGTTTTGTTTTTAATTTTATCATGAGCTAAATTTTCATTTTCCTAGGGTGATGACGTAGCTTACTAATAATGGATTGAATCTTAACTTATTAAATCTAGTTTTATTTTTCCTTTATGATTGAGTTTTAATTATTATTCTTAATGCTTTCATTTGATTGGCCATCTTTTGAGTGATTCCAATATATATGTTGAGACCGGAAGGAAATACATGTGTATAGACCCTATAATTAAAATCATAACTTCCATATGGAATAGGAATATATTCATATGAGTTGTGTAGTCTTATAGAGTTCCATAAATTTTAATGCATAATTAATTGCTTAAATTCATATAGGAATATATTGGATTAGCAATTAATTATAGAATTGCTTGACCTTGGAAGAGGCTAGTAATTAAATTAAGGAAACTCGACTATCAATCATGTGGAATAAATTGGGCTAGATTAGATAAGTGATTCAATCCGGAATTTGTTAAGTGAAATCTAATCCCTAGGACTTGTTCTCATTGTTGTTTCATATCATTTGCATTCATATTTGCTCATCTTTTATTTCGTACTCTTAATCACCAACGAATTGATCGACTAAATAGAATTAAAATTACCTATTTTGGTACTTAGTGATCAATCCTCGTGGGAACGATACTCTACTCACTTCTATATTACTTGATTACGACAATGTACACTTGCACTATTTAATAGGCCATTTACACACGTAACAACCAGCAAAAGCACCCCTTAGATTCGCTTATATTTGTACTGATGAAGTGAAATATCACCCTTTAGTCGCTTTGGGGTTATCAAGAATAAAATCAAATTAATGTAATATACTACATAACTTGGGTCACTTCACTTTGAGGAGCCGATTATGAAATTAATTCCTAGTAAACTAAGTAATTATAATGCAAAAATTGACAAGGATAAAACATGATTGATTTGTTTTCAGAATTATGAATTGAATGCAATTAAAAGAGATATTTTTGGGATTTTCAAATAAAGAGGAATGAAAATGGGTTAAGAATACAAATGATGAAGATGCTCTTGGAAATGGTTTTCAATAGCTATCCTTGATCAATTAAAATATTTGGAGAGTTCATACACTAAGTTTCTAATATTCCAAACGTCATTAACCAATAAGTCTAACATCACAAGAGAGGAACCCCTACCCTTAAAATGCTATTAAGCCCTCTTAGTGTAATGAGTTTCTCTAAATTTCCTAAAATCAATTATCATTGAGTCTAATGCTTTAACTCATGAATCCATTCATTTAAACATTATTAAAACCCCTTAGAGAGTGACTATGAAATAAGTAATGCATTAGGTTCAACTATAATTCTATTTCAATTAAATCATCCAACAATACAATGTTAAATTGATATAAATCACTAGAATCATAGAGAACATATATATTGATGAGTATAAATTCTCATTACAAATTTTAAATCACAACAACTCAATCTATAGAACTCATAACTAAAATCATAGTCTCATTACATAAATGAATTTCCAAACCTAAGAAATTACAAATATAATGAGTTATAGATAAAATAAACTCCCATTTGAATTGAAGCACATATGAACTCAAGACATCTCCAGATCATCCCCAAGAGCTAAAGGAATCAGCCACTCACGGCCTTGGATTCAAGAAATATAATCACTCTCGGATTCAAACATCCAGCCATATGAAACACTAATTAAAGAAATCAATTAGCATTAAATCAAGACAGCTTGGTGGCAGGGTTTGAACCAAAGGCGCAGAATAAGGAATATGAACGGCTGAAAGTAAACCCAGACACATCAGAATAAGCCACGGAATACGTGAGTTCAGAACAGAAGAAGAAGTTGCTAGGAGGTGACGACCGATGGTAGATATGAAGGAGCAGGTGAAGGTCCAATTATATGCCTGTGTCCTCGCGGCTTTGCTTCTAGTGTTATGAGAAGAATCCCGCCAGCGATAGGAGAGTGACAGTGATGGTGAGATGACGGTGGGAGCTCAAGGATGTCTCTCTGCTTTCAGCTCCCTCCTCTCCTCTCTCAGCTCCTCGCTCTCAGCTCTCGATCTCACTCACGGCCCCCCTGGTTCTGTTCTGTCTTTTCAACTCTGAGCTCGCTGGCGACGGAAAGGATTGTGAAAGAAGTGAAGGTCGCCGGCGAGGACAATAGTGGACGTCGTAAGAAGAAGAAAACGAAGGTGCTGGTTGGTTCCATTCTCAATTCGCCGCCCCTCAGCTTCTCCGTTTTCGTGTTGGGGCTGTGATCTCTTTTTTTTCTGTTGTGTTTTCAGCCTCCCAGAGCTCAGCTCCGCGCCTCCCATTTAACCCTTGGTCAAAACGCACATTTTGACCAAGGGACTAAAAGGAAATAATTAAAAATCTTTTAGGAGGGACTAAAATGAACACTAGAAACTTTTTATGGGTCCCTAAATGATTTTTAAAAAATTTGGGGTCCTTTTTTGTAGTTTTCTCTGAGTCTTTTCTTCCTTTTTCTTGTAATTTCCAGAAATCCTGGGTACTTTCCTGCAATTTCTCTCAAACTGATCTGAATTAAAATAAATTCAAAATATAATACCTTTATTCCAAAAATTAATCAATTAAGATAAATCATAAAATATATGACATTTTTACCCTTTTTCAACTTTAATTTTGTTTAAACACATTTAATCACAATTAATCACAAAAGAAACATTTTAAGCTCAATTATTATGACAAAATCCCCAAATAAAATATGAAAACATATAATAAAATAGGGATTTGTCATGAAGCATCGCTCTGTCAACAAAACCAAATGAAAAGCAAGGAAAAACAGAAAAATGAAAAGCATGACGCAAATTACACTAAAGCACAGACATCCTCTCAACCGGTAAAGGTTGGAAAGGGAGATGCTATGTGCACATAATTGCATGAGATGAGACTCAACCCCCACCACACTCTTGAGAGAAACTCGAGAGAGGGAGAGACTTGCAATAGAGTGAAAGAAAAATTAATGAAGTAATTGATAGTTAGGGCATTTTATCATATCTTAACAAAGCATAGTAATGATTTCAAAAGGGTCGCTCCAATTAGATCAAAATTGCAACAGTTGCATAAGCAAATCAATAATCAAGATTAATAAAACATACATGGACGGCCAAAATATTTTTCTCAAATGAAAAAATTAAAACATAATGTCAATCTTGACTTGAAATTTGCATGGGATATGGGGGTAAGACCAGCCATTCTTGAAATGGATGCAGTTGAAGTGGTTCGACTATTACTTGAAGAGTATGATGATACTCATCCACAAGCTAATGTAATAGCTGAAGCAAGGGAGATCCCTCAAGAGAGTCTGGGTCATTGAGGTGCAGAAGCTCCACGAAGTACCAATAGAGTAGTAGACTCTCTAGCTAAGCAGGCATTGAGTCACATGCTAGGATTCCAGCACGTTTTTAATTTCAGGGAAGAGACCCAAGCTATACTGAAGGCTGATTGTAATTTACCCAGAGATAATGGGTAATATGTAAGGTGCTACTTTCCATTTGTTATAAAAAAAAAACATAATGCATCATGTAAAAAATAGCATATGTAAAAAATACTAGGCATATAGAAGCGAAAACACCTACTTTGATGTCACATGTTGGAATAATCTAACAATATATATCTAAATGTATTGTTAGATTATTCCAACATGTGGCATCAATATATATTGTTAGATTATTCCAACATGTGGCATCAGAGCAAATTTTTTCAATTCCCCTATGCTAAGTAGTTTTTGTATGTTATGTTATTTTATTATATTTTTCAGTTTTGAAAAATAATATAAGAATAATATGAGCAAGGTTTCGGATTCTTCTCTATATGCTATTTGTATGATCATCTATTTATTTTTTCCTACCTTAAGAAATATTTTGGGAAAAATTGCCTAGTATATTTTCGGATCTAAATATACGGTGCTTTAGAGTTATTTTATTTTTCCTACTCTGAAAGTTTTTTGGAAAAATTTATAATTTATAATCAACATCTATGGCTCCAGATCTCTGTTTATTCTTATATTGAATATATATATATAAAAGCTTTCCATTTTGGAACGCCATAGAGATTTCCCCCCCCTTCATTTTAATGATCACTGTATTTGTTGGCAACTGAAGGTCCGAAATCACTATGAATCAAATTTTATTTGAATTTTGAGCAGGTTTTTGTTGAATTTTATTGCTCATCCTTCTTCTGATCACCATGAGTTTAAGAAAAGAGATCAACTATGACATTTCTATTTTGGTTTTAAAAATTAAAACATTTTTGGGATTTCGTTTCTTTTGTCACTTTTGGTGACTTGTTCCAATGATCGTTTCGTCGTGAAAAAACCACCGGAAAACGGAGGCTTACATCATTGGAATTTGTGCCCATAATTGCTTGGATCGGCCGTATAGTCTGGCCATTCAATGAAACTATGTATTTCATTTATTCTGGAAGAGTGGACTGACAAATTTGAGCCTTTGTGTATTGGGCTTTCTATTTTTAAATTTTTTATTTTTTTAGTTGTTCACCCGGTTCACCTGAGTTTTGCCTCGACTACATCTGGAACTGACCCGCGTCGTGCACCTGGCTATGGTTGGAGAGTCTCCCAATAGGAATTTTCTGCATACACAAGGCTCGAACCTGAGACTTTGCTTAAGCGGAACTAAGCCGCTTATCACTTGGACCAACTCCTATTGGTTAAAATTTTTTATTCATTGCTCTTTCTTGGCCTGTAGGTCTTGGGCTTATTGGATTTTCTAGTTTTCGTTTGGTTTTCTTGAAATATTTTCGTTGAGTTTTCAGATTTGGGCTTTCGGTTTTGTTCCCTTCAAACATATTTTAGACTCTTTATTTTCACGTTTTAAGCCATTTTTGTTTTACAATAAGCTAGATATTTGTTTTCTTTTAAATTCTAGAAATGGTTGGCTTACCCTTTTTCTGTTTTATTTTAGGGAGAATTACACTTAGGTTCTAAAGGAGAAGAGAAATAAAGAAATGGTCTATTGAATTTGCAAAATGAAAGAATGGTTATATGAAGTTGTTAATGCAAGCTCCTGAAATTGTCAATGACCTGCTTCTGAAGTTGTTAATAGGATCATTGTTTCATTTTGCAATTTTTAGGGACCATTTCTTCATTTATCTTTTTCCTTGGGACCTCAGTGTAATTCTCCCTTTGTTTTATTGTTTTACTATGGGCCAAGTCAATAAACTTGTTTTGGGCTTGTTCAATATTTCTGTTTTGATTGATGTATCTGGGCTGAAGGATGTTCATGGTCTTTTTGTTTATTTATCTTATTATTTGCTGCAGCAAATTTGGTTCAATAACATTGGACCTTATGTTTTATTCGTTATTGTTTATGCTGTCATGGACTGAAACTGGATTTTGTACAACGTTTTTTCTGGGCTTGTGAATTGCTGGCCTTTGGGTTTTATTTTATCATTTATGTTTCTTGTTGCTATTCTGGCCTACATTATTTGGGTTTTTATTTTATGATCTAATATTTTATTGTTATATGTCTGTGCCTTTTATTGTTTTTTTTCCTAGAAAATTGTCTTATGGGCGCACATTATTTGTGTTTTTATTTTAAGGAAAAAGATAGAAAATGAACTTTAAAATTGTAAAATATTAAATTAAATCTGTTATCAAAAGTTGATAAAAGAATAATCAAACTTAATAAATAATTAATAACTCATTTTTTAAAAATTATCTGATTTGAAATTTTGCAATTTCAAAATTCTTTGGGAGAATCCCTAAAAAAGAACTTGGAATTTGAGAAATAAAAAATGAGTCTTTTTATTAAGAGTTGATTAAAAAATATTAAAACGTGATAAGAAATTCTCAACTTTTTTCTTGAGAAATGACTGACTTGTCATTTATCAACTTTCAGGTTCTTTTTCAGAGATTCTCCAAAATTCTTTCCTGTTGTTTTCCCTTTATTTTATGAGCTAATATTTTATTGTTATATTTTTGGGCCTTTTATTGTTGGGTTTTTTTTGGAAAATTTCTTTGTGGGCTCTACTGCATTTTCAATCTTTTGGGCCATTAAGTTAAAAAAAAGGGAGGATATCTTCTCCCAATCACATTTTGAATAACATTTTGAGTCAGATATATGCTTATTTTAATTCTGGACAATCGTTGTTATTCAATATATTGAGTTATTGATATTGATGCCTTTAAGTTTGATTTCCAAATATTATTTTAGTTCAATTAAGTTTCCTTAACTCCATTTTGTGCTTAATTCTTTGGTAATTTCCATTCTTTTCAAGAAATTAAAAATTTGATTAATTGTTTAGGTTTAAGTTCTATTTCATCTCATAAATGGTTTATTTGATCAAAATATTTGAATGTTGATTTATTTTTTCATGCCATTTTAATTGTTTCAATATGGGAAAATTAATTTTGGCTATTTTGGTATTATGGTAATTTGCAAAAATTTTTTTGGTATATTATTTAATTACATTAATGGTTATGTAATTAATTTTGGACAATTTTTCTAATGTTTCAATTTTGCAAAATTATATTTGAGTTGAAATATGTTGAAATTGATCTCCTAAACATTTTTTGGATACATAAAATAGTGTGAGGGTTATTAATTTAATTTTTTGTCAATCAAATTAATTAATTAACCCCTCCATTAAGATGTGCATATATTAGATTTAACTAGCCTAGACCCGCGTGATGTGCGGGTGAGAGGCTGGGTATTTATATATTAATGTGCTGTTATATAAAAAATCACTTAGATTTAAAACAACATTTTATAGTATGAAACACACAATAACCCATATAAAGATATATATGGGTGGATAGGTGATGCTATAGTAATTATGAATTTCATTTCTTAATATGTATATAAAATACTCAAAGCTGCTATGTATAAAATGTCATAATTAATTTATTAGAATCCCTATATTTTATATTGAGTAGATACCTTAAATTTGACTGCTCTACTTTTATATAGTTAAGATTTGGATGCACAAAGTAGTAGAAGAATTTATCTATGATAACTATTTAGTCACATTTTGTTGATTAAATTAATTAATTAAATTCTCATTAAAGATTCGTGCATATTTAGAATTTAAATACAAATAGTTGATATTTACTATTAGCATGCATATTGGGGAGTAGCCACAATTTCCTCAATGTTGCATGTGTAAATAATCACGTCAATTAACATGAGATGGAATCCTATGCTTAGGGCTATGAATATCCACACATCATATTGTTTATGACAAAAAGCTTTTATATTCGACCCTTTTTTTCCCTTTCGCTAGAGCATGGGCCTCAGCACGGATGCGGTATCACAATGGAGTATAATTCAATGGCTTCTCTTTTGGTTCACCACTCACACTGGTTGGGACAAGATTTTTTTTTACTGACTTTTTGAATGTTGGAGTCTTTACGTTTTGTTCAGAATGAAATATGGAAACAGTTAAGAACTTTCATCCTAGACAATGATATCAAGGGCCATGGCAAGATCAGTTGCAGCTAGTAATACAGTGAAATTCTGTTTTCACTAAAACATATTCTATGAATGCATATAATTTTTCATTTCCTATTTCGTTTCTTGTTAATCACATTATTGAAAATTTCATGTAAATGTACAACTTTTCCCTTCATATATTAATGTGGAGGTTGTTATTTTCTTGAAAAGTATACATATTAAATAGATGTAAAGTTGAAAACCCATAAAACTTTAAGGCAAAGTTAATGAGGTTCAAACTGTTTTTTTTCCCGGTAAAATATGTTGAAATTTTCTGGATATTGTGAAAAATGTGATTTTGATAAAATGAGTGTTTGAATGGTTGTCATTGTAATAACTTTTTTCAGTTCAAAATACTAAACAGGACAAAAGTTAATGTGATAATTAATTAAATTAAGGTTAAATTTTAATTTGTATTTTTGTTTAAATAAATAAATAATATTTATATATGTGTGTAAGACCAATTTATTGTTTATGTAATGAAGTAATAATTAATGTGTGTGTGTAAATATAAGAATAATTTTTTTTTTTTTAGAAAAAATGAAAACTTCATATCAAAGTTTCATAATAATTCTTCATTGTCTGGAAGAAATATAGAGAAAATCACAAACCATGGTTTTAAATGACAAAAAACAGCCAACGACGCTTAATGGCGCAAGTGGCATAGTTGGTGGCCTTTGTGCCACTTTGTCTCATGTTAGATCTTGCCTGCCCGCACTAGTGTGCCTATTAAAAAAAATGACAAAAAACATTAAAAAAAAATTAGCTTTTGAAAAATGATGGTTTTTTTAATTGTAAACCATGATTTTCAACCATTAAGTGCTTTTTCCAATTTCTTCAGCTCTTGGCCATCTCTTTCACAAGAATATACTTTCAGAAGAGAATTCAGAAAATTAGGGCTTGTTTGGTTTGAGATGAGGGGAGGGAAAGTGGGCGGAGGGAAAATTTTTTTTAGTTGAATTTAAAAAAAAAATAGAAAAGTGGGGTTAAAAATTTTTAATTAATTTTTCTTACTCTTTTATCTTATATATTCTCTTTATTAAAATTTTATTACCCCACTTCTTCAATCTTTTCAAATTCAACTCATAAAAATTTTCCCTCTCCTCCCTTCCCCTCCAAATCCCTCACACCAAACAAACCCTTAATGGACTCACCATAATTAATATAGAATGGACAAGATGCGGTGATTGAAGTGTTATATTCCCTCCAATCCAAAATATAAGATGTTAACTAAGTAACAAGGAACTAAGAAATCTTAGTAACGTCATTTGGTGTCTTAAATTAATAAATTTACCTATTTTATCCTTATTAGAGAATGCGATTTTTAAATGTGTTTAATATCTGTCACATCTTTCTCTATCCTACAAGGGATAAAAGTGAAAAAACAATAATTAATTACTCTACCAAGCTCTTATATTTTGGACCAAAATTTTCTTTTGGAAGACCTTTTTTTTTTTTTGTTAATTATGGACCAAAAGGAGTAATTGATTGAAGAAGCCATCACTATCTATAAAGTTTCTTTTGCTCTATGTAACGCAAAAACATTGGCTCGATCACTTTGTGGTTGTGTGAAATTGGAGAATTTTGCAAGGCGGACCAAACATTGATATGACTATTTATGAAGTTTCTTTGGCTCTATAAGGCAAAAGTATTGACTCGATCACTTGGGAGTTCACACTAATGAACTGTGTGAAAATGGAGAATTCTGTGTGGCCGACCAAATACTAATATCACTATCTATGAACCTTCTTTGGCTCTATAACATAAAGCCATAAGATATATAAACTAAAAAAAAAAGCTATCCGAAAAGTAAAAAAATTAATATATATAAAATGTAAAATACCAAAAAACCAATAATCTTTAAAAAAAATTCAATATGTATTGCTTTTTAATATTTTGTCAGTAAATTATTCATAAAATTTATATTAGTATAAATTATTGAAAATGTTATCAAAAATAATATGTAAGTAAGTAAAAATTTATCTAATATGTGATAGTTCGGATTAGGTCCTGGTTGCATTCTCCTCCGGAACATATTCAACAGTTAGTGGGAAGGGACCTTATTGGCTGGTCTTCGTCGTGTTCCTTTAGTAGCTGGTTTGGTTTGATGCTGTATTCCTAATATATATATATATACATGTGCGCGCGCGCGCGCGCTCTAGTTCATGGTCATATGTATGTTCAGGTGTGGGTTAAGAATTTAAAAAGCTAGACTTTTTAGACCGAACATTACCATAACCGGTCTAAATTTTCTTTCTTTGTTTTCTTTTTTGAAATTAATTTGGTCTGTTATCCCCATTCATCACCTGAATTCACAAACTCCTTATGTAAAAGAGAACATGAATTCACAAACTCAAACTAGATAGCAATATCCTACACCTCCGGTGGATTCCTCAACATTCCTGATCTATCGTCCTTTCTTGAAAAATATTAATTTGAACGAGTGAGATTGACATTTCAGTACTTAGGTGCTATTATCCGTTATTGGTTCTTCCTTGCCTTTGTCATTATTCTTCAGCCACAATCCTTCTCATCCTTGCCTCTCATTTTGCTATTTCTGCAAATATTGTCTTTTCTTCCTAAATGCACTGCACATATAATCCAAAATAACGTAATATCATGTAATTTTTTTTTAATGAAAACTAGAAACAATAAAAACTAGAAGCAGTCTGATACAGTCATACATAAAGGAGAAGACTACTACATAAACACTCACGAAGGATAACAACTGAATATGTGGACATTACAATAAAATGCAAGATAAAGGTTAAAGGGTAATATCATGTAATGAAGAGAAGGAACACTTGGAGAATTTATAAAAGTTATTAATCAGTCCGCTTAGCAATTAATTCAACATATATTGATGTAAAATATTGCCGGGCCCTATAGCCCAATGGCACCAAGACACCAAGTGCCTCCAGTATAATGGATGTGTAAGTTATGACGACAAAATATTAATATAAAAGATAAAATTCATCTAAGTTGTGTTATTTATAAATTATGAGTAGTAAATACTATATATGGAAAAAACAGACTATTTCTAATACTCCTTCACACTATGATTTTGCAAACTATCATGGGGATTCAATAGTTATATATTTGTCCTGCTTGGTAAGAAACTAAAAATACGTTAAAGCCATGACATTGTCTACACTTTGGGTAAGATAAATATGTGGCTGTGAAATTTGAGTGAAAATATCCTTATATAATGAATAACTCTGATTTTTCATTAAAGAAAATTTTATAGTTTTAAAATGAAAAAATAGGTTTTATTAGCATTTAAAGAATCAAAGTTCATCGTATTAGATGAAACTATCTAGTGCTCCCTGTTATAGTTTCATATTCTAAATAGTGTTTTTCTTCAATATATAATAAAATAATTTAAATAATTTGATTATATTTAATATTAATATGATTTTATCATTGTGATAAATAATTTGATCTTGTACATGATATATTTTGACCTGGGGGTAGTGATGTATTTGTACCAATAGTTTTACCTCCGTGGTTTCAAAATATCAATGAAAATGATTTAATTTAGTTCTGTATTGGAAGCTAAGGATAATAAAGCAGTGAGAGGGAGAAGTTAGGTTGAAGCGCAGGGCTGAAAGGTGACTTGACCAAAATAGAAAAAGCCTTTCAACGTTGCAGTTTTGATGGAAAGCATTTGGTTTAGAAAGCCAAACACACTTACGTACTGAGGTTGCAGTTTGCATGAAAATGGCAACTGAGGTTTTTGCATTACCGTTGTGCCCTGGTAGAAATGCTGCGAGAATGACTTATGAGGGGACATTTGAAAATGAAAAGGCAAAAGCAACCATTCCTGTGAAGCTTTTCTTTTTTGTTGGTTTCTTTTGGCTCGCCACTTTTCTCAGGTAAATTTTGCCTCTTCCGTCCCGGTCTTCTTGTCTCTTTGATTTTTCTTCTCATATCAGTCTTTAAATCTTGCATTTTCTCTTGTTTTAATTTGCTTTTCTAGGATGTCTAAAGAAAACTCCATTTCTCTAGTTAGCCTGCAAAAATGGACTTGGCTTCTCTCCTCTTCTTTTCTCATCTACTCCCATCATTTACCTTAAAATTATATGGTTTTAAGGGTAAATCAAGGAAGGAGAGCACTTTTTTGTTTTTTTAAAAAAACATCAATCACCCCCTAAAACATTTTTCAGTAAATCCTAAATCAATTTCTAATACACTCAGTACCTTAAAATGTTTTTTTAGTGCCACCTAATATCTGACACCCAGCACTTTGAAGTACTTTCCAATTCCAATAGATATTGAGTGTCAATCAAAAATATCTTAGAGTACTGAGTGTGCTAAAAATTAACTTAGGGTATTGAAAGTCTAAATGTTACTAAACAAATATTTCACATTACCATATGCTTTTTCCCCCCTTAAAAAATAGTGCTCCTCTGGCTGTATTTACTCCAAAACTATGTAGTTTTTGGGCAAAGGATGGGAATGAACGGTAAATAAAAAGGAGAGAAGACAGATCCTGCAAAAATGCTCATGAACTTATGCTCAATATGTAAAAATACTCAAACTATTTTTGGTAAAAAAGTACCTATAAACACTAAAAATCCGAGCAAAAATGAAATGTCCACTAAAGTAGGCTAATGTATGTTACTTTTTTTGTGTAGGATACATGCTATTTTATGATAGTACAAAAATACCCTCAACTAAAAAATCATAAATGTGTAAAAATATTTATAAAGTTGTACCTAAAGTGCGCCAAATAACATATGTTATTTAAAGAAGTAAAAATATACCCATTGACATTCAAAATGGGTTGCAAGCTATAGCCCAACTTAAAAAAAGCCTATTTATCCAGATATTCAATTACATTAAAAAAATTGTATATTCATTATGAATAATTTAATTTAGGACAAAAAATATTCTCTCTGCCTTATTTATGACAACAAATCATTATCTTTGTTCTATAAATAGGACCATAGGATTCAAGTAAAAAAAAAGGACCCTATGAGCCTATAGATAATTTAATTTATTTTAAGTTTTATGTTTTATATATGAATTATTTCTGTCAAATATTAGGGATTTACAATTAATTTCGCAATCGGAAATGATAATGTAAATGATGCCGGCTGGAGTACATGAAAACTTGTCCAATTGAGGAAAACATCGCATTAATTGGAAAAGTTAACACACTTAATAAAGGACACATTGGTCAATTAAAATATTATAATGGCACTACTAAATCAACCATTGTCCTTTTATATAGACACCACTAAGTCACTAGCACCTTATCCTTTAATCTTACGCTTGTGTGCCCGTGCATCATTCGGGTCCTAATGACAATCTCAAAACACGCATGTAAAATTAATATGTTAAGATAATTAAATTAAGTATTTTCAAGATAAGAGTACAGGGAAAGAGGGATAGAGGGGGCTGTTACACAACAAAGAGGGATAATAGGGAGGTAGTTCCAAGATATTTTCAAATCTGAACTGGGAAAATAAAATAATATTGAGATATAAATTACAGTATTTTCAAAATAAATACTTATTTATGATTTTTATTTTTTTGCCTTCCTTCAAATTTTTAACAAGCCGAACACTTAATATTTCATAAATTTTAGTATAACTCCATTTCTCTTCATTTTTATTATAGCTTCTAGTGTATTTTCTAAATATCAAATAAAAATTCTAAATAATATATTTAGTTGTCAGAAGGCTGATAACCAACTGAATTTTTCTCTTAAAATTTATTTTTAAAAAAATAATCCCTTTATTTATTATTATTATTATTATTATTATTATTATTATTATTATTATTATTATTATTATGTATTCATATTAATTCCTTGGTTTTTCTCTTTATAAATTTTTTTGACAGCATTTTCTCTCTCCATATTTATTTAGAAAAATGACAGAAAAAATAACTTTAAAATTGAAAAATCTCAAATTAAATTTATTACCAAGAATTGATAAGGTGACATCATTGGCCTTGTTTCAATGCTATCATCCTAAGCTAGTGTTAGGACTTGTTTTTTCTCCTTTAATGTGTTCAGTTGACCAGTTGACTGAAACTTTGTTAATGTAAACTCACACATAAAGTAAAGTGCATGATTCTTCCGGGCCTAGAGAGAAGCTACATGTATAGCTAGAAATAAATATAATATTTTAAATCTTTTATATATTTCATGCAAAGTCCCATGAAAAATATTCAATTAATCTCTTCAATACCTGAGATTTTCTCAGACTAACATGATTGTATAAGACGACGTACTAATACTTGATTACTTTCACAAACGAATATATATATTATATATGTGATATGAATTGGTGCTTTAAACAAACTATTATCTCCGGTCCTAAATATAAGATAGAGTTGATTTTTTTGAAAATATTAAGAAAGATAATTAAATTACTTTAAAATATTTATATTTTTCATTTTTTCTCCAAACTATTTTGCCTAATTTATAAATTGATATATAATTTAAGGATTCACAATATATGATATGATTAACTAATATATTTAACTTAATTTTTCTGAAAAAGTTAACTCTATCTTTTATTTAAGACCAATATCTATTTTACTACGGTATGAAGGCAATGAATTATGCGAATTATAGCTTTAAACATGCTATAATTCAACGGTTTTTATTAAACAGGCAATGATCTTTGGGCCCTGTGAAATTAAAAAGCATGGTTTTTATTAACCAAAAATAGAAAAAGCCTTTCAACGGTGTAGTTTTAAAGAAAGCATTTGGTTTATAAAACCAATAGTAGAGTGACCTGAATGCCAGCTTTATTATGCACACTTTATGTACTGAGATTTTGCAGTTTACACTAAAATGGCAACTGCGTTTTCTGCATTACCAAAGTAGAAATGAAGCTAATGACTTGTGAGGCGACATTTGAAAATGAAAAGGCAAAAGAAAGCATTCCTGTGAAGCATTTTTTTTTCTTTTGTCTCCACTTTAATTTTCTCAGGCTGTCTAGTTTTAGTAGGGTGACAATATGTATTTATTTGTTTGTTTATTTACTTATTAGTGTCAACCTAGGAACAAAAAGCAAAATACGTAGCTGTGAAATTTGAATGAAAATATTCTTGTGCAATTAATAATTATAGTTTTGCTGTCTTTTGCTTTGCTAAATCAACCTTATTGATGCACATACACTCAATAAAATGATATGAAATATTATGAGATTAAATTTGGCTTTTGTTAAATAGAATGATATAATTAATTAGAGGTTTATTGTGTGACCATTTGAGACATTAATAACTAGAGGCATGGAGGTAATTTGACCCAATTTTTAAATCCAAATTTAGATAAGGTGACCTGATTAGTAATTTGTTAAGCGTAGTGACCCCAATTAGAATTTGGATATTTTAAATAGCTTTTAAAAGGATTTTCCCGAATAATAAATTTTACCGACCATTCAAAATAACAATTATTATGACAAATGATTTATAAAAAGTGATGGCTAGTGATTTATAATGGTGTTAAGGTGAAAAGATACTCATATCTCAACTATTGGACGGTTAGCTATGAAATTTGATGATATCTCCATGTATATCTAGATTTAAAAAAAAAAAACATCTATTTCCAACCCAATATTTTTATTATATTCTCTCCCATATACATTGGATTATCTTTAAAATTTTTCCAAATTAAAATAGCATCTAAAATCTAAAAATAATTAGAAACCTACATCTTTCTAGGTTTTGATTATTTTTTAAAAACATGAAAAAATCACAAAGAATTCTATTATTTCACCTTATCTGTGAATTGTGATTTATTTTTTTAACTTCTATATTATTGCTAAACCAAAATCTTGATTAATAAATTTCAAATACCATAATATCTAAAAGGTTCTAAAAATCTAAAACTAGTGACAAATGATATAAGGAGAGACGTAACTATCTGTCAAATAGTTGAGATAGAATTAGAGAATGTAGCGAATATGATTAGGATTAATTTTGTAACTGAAAATTTATATTTTGATTTTTAGTCCTTCAAAATAATTATAGTTTTTAAGATCCTTATTAATAAATATTTCTTTTTCTTTGTCATTTCTCCCTACTTTTCCCAAAAATATATATATAAGGTGATGTGAAAGTTTTAAGCCCTCCTAACAATAAATAAGAAATTGAAAATTTTAAATAACAGTGATATCTCTATGATGTTGCTATAAAAAGCAACTAGCATGAACTCCCTCATGCGTTGCGCCGGGAGCAAATACTCAAACCAAAATAATTAAATTCCACATGAGAGTATAAAAACATATCCATTCTAAAAAATAAATACTATCACGTACTCCATAATAGATGAAAAATTACATGCAGTTCTTCCCTACTAACATACCCACTTGTAAATAAACATGATATGAACACATGTTTCAATTTAAGACGCAAATATATTAACAAACCCTAATAGCTACTATTCAAAATCTATGATGCAAATACATTAATAAAGCACGTGTAACTCATTTGCTTATTTGGGTAGTCTTTTACAGTGATGCAAATGTATTCATCATTGTTAAACCCCCCCCCCACACACACACACCACAACCCACAAAAAATGCATAGATGTACGTTGACCAATTATTTTTTACAAAAATTTAAGAATGACTCTTATCATAAGCTAAGACAATGGAAGTCCTTGTGGTAGAATCCCCATGAGCCATGAAAAAGTAAGAAGATATATATCTGTTGAGGGATTGGTGTAGCCAAGTATCGCAATTAAACTTATTAGAAGTGAATGGAGATGATAAGATAATATTAAATGAAACTGTCTATAACCTTCTATTCTTTGAAAGTAACTAACGTGTAGAGAGTGCACAGGAAATGAAACAAATGGTGGCAATGACAGATGAGGAGGAACTTTTTCCCCCCCAGAGGAGGAAGAATTGAACCTAATAGAGAAATGTATTGTATTAGTTGGAGGAGAGCTAAGCCACTACGCCTAATGAATGCAATAGTATGAAGTTGTCACTTTCTATGAAAATAAGCATGGTTTGAACCTTGTGACAAGGTTTAAAAAGAAAAACCTTGTGCATTTGTCTATAACCATTGGATAACAAAGAGTTTTCATAGCTAAGCTATTAAGCAACCTTTTATCTTTTGGGCAATAAACTGTTCAGATCCTTAAATTGACATGGATGCATCAGCTTCAAATATAGTGTACTCATTTTTAACTAAGAAAATCAACAGGTGCAGCTTTTCTATTGTGTAACAAAAAAAAAAAAAAAGGAAAAATTGCATTTAGGTTCCAAGCAACAAAAAATACAAGAAACTAATCCTTTAAAATCTCAAAATTGTATTCAAGCTTCGTGAGACTTTTTTGCATAAATTTCAATTATCAATGGACACCCATGGACTTGTTAGTATAAGCGCCCATGAACTTGTCAATGGAATTAAAATTTATTACAAAAAATTTCCACAGGACTTAAATGCAATTTTGAGATTTCAAATGACTATTTTATCGTATTTTCTCTTGCTAGGGACCTAAATTCAATTTTCCCAAAAAAAAATTATTAAATATATTCTTTTATTGCTCTCTCTTCCTACTTCTTACAAAGATTGTTAACATGTAGAGTTCTACACTCTTCAAATGCATTCTGTACACATTTGATCTTTTTATCAATCATTCATAGTGTAATTCATCTTGGCATATAACATGACATCCAAAAAAATATAATATAGAAAATAGAAGCATAAAAAAAGTTAAATATAAGACTGAAAAATTCAAAGCAATTGCAGTGGAAAAAATCTCCATGTATTAAAAAATATACCCATTAATATAAAGAAAAAAATGAGAAGGAAGGGGTACTAAAGACACTATAGAAACAGGTGTCTACCTTTTTTATTCCTCATGGTATGAATAGCCTCCTGAGCAATGATGATATTATCCACACTTTGCCTCCCAGCTATGAAGCTGCATTGATTCTCTGCGACAAATAGCCCATAACACCTTTGAAACGATTGGCAATAACCTTGCTGACAATTTTATAGCTCACGTTGCAGAGAGAGATGGGTCTAAAGTCTTTAAAGGAGACCGGATGATCAACCTTAGGAATAAGGACAATGTTAGTGTGGTTTATAGCTTTCACCTCATCCGGGTTATCGAAAATCCTAATGACCAGGTCGCAAATCTTCTGACCAATAATATCCCACTGAGATTGGAAGAAGTGGGGATTCAAACCATCAGGCCCCGGAGCTTTGAAAGCCCCCATCTCAAAAGCCGCATTTTTGATCTCGACCGGGGTAACCCGCTTGTGAAGAAGATCAAGCTGAAGAGCATTCATGGGAGGGAAACGAGCCACCCAGGGGGAAAAAGGAGAGGAGACATTGACGGCCGAATATAGGTTACGGAAATGCTCAAGAGCCATATCTCTCAGACGGTTCTCCTCGGAAACCCAGTTCCCGTTATCGTCCTGAAGAGCCCCAATAGTGCCCCGCTTTCTCCTTGACACCGCATTGGCGTGAAAATATTTTGTATTTCTGTCCCCACCACTAAGCCATTTGCATCTAGATTTCTGAAACCAAATCAGTTCTTCTTGCATAGCCAATTTTTGGTACATGTCCCAAAGTTGCTTTTCAATCCTGTGGAGACCATTTCGGGATCCCTCGTAGATCCTGGCCCAGTCAATGCCTTCCAATCTACGAAGGATCTCTCTCTTCTTTTTAGCAACATTACCCACCACTTTATCGTTCCAACTCAGTGCATCAATGGCAAATTTGGACTTTCCGTGGAGCCAGTCCTTCCCCTGCCAAGCCTCTTTAACCACATTGCTGAAGCCATCTTCAATGCACCATGCAGCTTGGTAGAGGAACTTCCTTGCCCTATTACGACCGGTTCCAAGCTTAGGGTCCGCCACAACAACCACCCGATGGTTAGACTTAAACCTAAGCTGATGGAGAGATTTGGATTGGGGATTCCGGATATCCCACTCAAAATTGCAAAAAACCCAATCAAGTCTCTCTTTAACCCCCGTTTTCTCCCAAGTGAATCTGTCACCCTCAAAAGGCACCTCAATGAGGTTACAACGGTTAATACAGGTTTGAAAATCCGTCATAGAGCTATAATTTGGATTAGCCCCACCTTCTTTATCACTTGAAGAAAGATAAGCATTGAAATCGCCCAAGACCAGCCAGGGGAGAGACACCGTTTGAGAGATGGCATGCAAAGCCGACCACAGATCCCTTCTCTTAAGCACACTGGTATCCCCATAGACAAAAGTCACAAACATCGGACTCGAATTATTTTTGTCATGGATTTTGCAATGAATTAATTGAGTATTGGAAGCAATATAATCAAGTTGAACCTCCCAGTTATTCCAGAGCACCCATATACCCCCAGCGTAACCTGTAGCTTCGATATGCAACCAGTCATTAAACCCCAGCCTTCTAACCACATTATCCGCTCTATTCCCACTAACTCTAGGCTCCACAAGACACATAACATTGATGCCATATTTATTAACCACATCTTTCAACATTCTAGGAAAAGAGCTACCACCCGCCCCACGACAATTCCAAGAAGAAATAATCATAGACACAAGCAAAAAAAGGAAAAAGGCACAAAAGACTTACTTGTCTGGTGGCTTTTCTTCCATAAAAACAACAACCTCGAGCTGGGATACGGAGAGCAACTCAGACCCATGATCAAGCAATTCCTGATTAGGACTTGAAGGAATTAGGGGAGCTAAGGACATGTTTACATTTTCCAAAGAATTGTTGCTTTCACGCAACTCAGACTCACAGGGGATCACCACCGAAATAGGGGTGGGCTCTACTCTTTGATGGTCATATTTAATTAGGGCCGAGGAGTGATTTAAATCACTAACATCGCTGGTAGGCTCAACTCTTTGGTGGGCATAATTAATTTGGGCTGAGGAGTGATTTAGATCACCAACTGCGCTGGAGTGAGATGGGCGGTCCCCACCTTCAAGGCCTTCTCTTCTTTCAGCGTTAAGAATAGCATCATTCTTCGTGGGTCCATTCTTGATTTCGGCCTGCTTCTCCAGGCTCCCTCTAACCAAGTTATGTGTCCTTTGTTTGATTCCTTTCTAAGAAAGGCTTTATAGCAGTCAAAGTTGACATGGAAAAGGCTTTCGACAGGTTAGACTGGCGATTCTTGGAATTCACCCTTCAAAGCCTTGGTTTGCGTGGGGACTTTATCAAGTTAATTATGAGCTGCGTTTCCTCTACCTCCATGAGCACTATCTGGAATAGGATTCCGTCGATCCCCTTCACCCCTTCAAGAGGAGTGAGACAGGGTGATCCGCTGAGCCCATACCTTTTTGTTCTTTGTATGGAGGTTCTTGGCCAGCTCATTCATCATGAAGTGGATATTGGGAACTGGAAGCCTCTTCAATTGTGCTCCTCTGGGCCTCGTATCTCCCACCTCTTCTTCGCCGATAATCTCCTTCTTTTTGGTGAAGCCTCAACTGATCAAATGGTGGAGATTAGAAATGTTATGGGTCTATTTTGTAGAGTCTCCGGCCACAAGATTAATCTGAGTAAGTCAAAAATGTTCGTGTCCAGGAATGTCCACTTCAACAGAGCTTTTGAGATGAGTCAAATTGTGGGAGTTGGGCTTACGGCCGATCTTGGAAAGTATTTGGGTGTTCCCCTCCTCCATAAACGTATGATCAAAATGACCTTTGCCCCGCTTCTCCAAAAGGTGAGATCAAAGCTATCCAAATGGAAGGGTAATTTCCTGAGTATGGCAGGCCGGACGATCCTCATCAAGTCGGTCCTTTCCGCCATTCCTCAATATCAGATGCAATCAACCTTGGTTCCTAAAGGTGTCCTCTCAACTATCGAGAAATTAAGTAGAGATTTTTTCTGGAATCAACATGATGATTCCAGGAAAATGCATCTGGTAGCTTGGGACATCCTCAAAAGGAGCAAGCATGAGGGTGGTCTGGGGATTAAGGATTTGCGCTGCCAAAACAAAGCTTTTCTCATGAAGTTGTGCTGGAGTCTTGTCACCAACCAGGAAGCTTTGTGGGTCAAGTACCTTCGTGCTAAATACTCCTGTGGCTTATCCTCAATTCCTCATGTGCAAAAGTGGCGCAGCCAATCGGCCGTATGGAGTGGAATAGTTACGGTTTGGGAAGATTTCCAAAACGGCCTTGGTAAGAAACTGAGAAGTGGAAGAACCACACATGCTTGGCAGGATCGCTGGGCCCCTCTTGAAAAGCCGCTAATATTTTTTGTAAATCGGAATTTGCATCTCGTGGATATGGAAGCTCCGGTGTCCTTCTTCACTTCTTCTTCCGGTCACTGGGACAGGGCGAAATGGGAGGATTTCCTTCCTACCTGGGTTGTGGATAAAATCATGATGCTCCCCCCTCCCTCGGGTTCTGTAGATGACTTGTTTTGTTGGCGCAATGCTCCTGATGGTAAGTTCAGCGTGAAATCTGCCTACGAGTGTATCTACCATCAGCAGCCCCTCCCTCACCAACGTCACTGGCGGCAACTCTGGCACTGGGATGTTCCTGAGAAAATTAAACTCTTTATGTGGCAGGTTTTCCATGAGAAACTCCCGACAAATGAGATTAGAGCGAGATACAACCCGAGTGCACTAAACACTTGCCCTTTTCAGTGTGAGAGTGAAGAAACCATCCTTCATGTTCTGAGAGACTGTGAGCAGGCCCAGAGAGTTTGGTCTTCCTTAACTAACCATTTATATTATACTATGTTTGCTTCTGGTAATTTGCAGGATTGGCTCACACGGAACTCACAGCTTTCCCTTGGAAACAAGAGAATGGCTAGATGGACTTGGCAGAAAGTATTTAGTACAACATGCTGGCTCCTCTGGAAAAACCGGTGTTGTCAGGCATTCGAAGGTAAAGCAGATAAACCAATACAGCTTGTTCACAGATGCATTTTTCATCTCTTAGAATCGTTAGAGGCTGGCCGCTTTCATCACCAGCTCTTCCAAGTTTCGGAGAGAGGTCGCCTCAACTGGCTCCCCCCGGAAGAGGGTTATATTAGAATTGACGTTGATGGTTCGACCGCCAGCGATGGTCTATCAGCATGTGGAGGAGTCATCCGCGATCACCAGGGTAATTGGGTGTGTGGATTTCAACAGAAGTTAGGTCCCTCTTACCCAACTGCTGCCGAAATCCACGCGATCCATAGCGGGCTCCGCCTTTGCAAACAGTTGGGTTTCAAGAAAATCAGACTGTTCACAGATTCACTTCAAGCCGTCCACTTACTGTCAACTCATTGTGAGATAGATCACCCTTTGTATGACGCCATCCTGGATACCAAATCCCTAATCTATGCAGACTGGGACTTGAAGATTTTCCACACACATAGGGAGAATACTAGGTGTGCAGATTACCTTGCACGATCGGCTCGCTACAACGGCCAGAGCTATTCAGAACTTCGTTCACAGCCGGTGGAATGTATTAGTCTTTTTGTGTTAGAGCGTGGTATGCAGCCACATGAACATTCTTCGGGGTCTTACCCATGATCTTGTATCTCTTCAAGCTTTGCTTGCCTTTGTATCACAAAAAAAAAGAAACAGGTGTCTACGTAGCAAATTTTTTCCATTCAGCTTTCAAAAAGTGAGACCCAAATTCTTACCTCAAAGGCTCAAACATGAGGCCAGTGGGTTTAATAAAAAAACAATATAAAGATGTCAGTGCATTTCGCACGTATATATTCCACCAAAAGCTGAGATTGCCTTGCCTGTAATCATTGCAAGTGCCTATATATAAATGTATCAAAAGTGGAATATGCATTAACTAATACGGTTATTAATGACATGAAACCCCCCCCGGGCGGCCACATTTCCTGATTTAATTTCATTATAATAATTTTTTTAGCCAAAACAATTAAAATAAATTTAAATAAATTGACTGCAACGTTTAAAGTTAGCTATTCAATAAGTAAATGAGTGAGAAAATAACAAAAAAAACTAAAGGTCCGCATTTCTTTAAGGGCTGAAAAAACTAATTTATGTGGTTCTCCCTCCAAATATGAAACAAACTCTTTTGGTGGTTTTCAGTTCAACAATCTTACACGCCACCTTATTATTTACATTCTTCGTTGTAGAAAATTCAAGGTCCCAACTCCTTTTGGACTACACCACATGTAAGCATAGAAAATAAACTAAGACATCTGGATCATATCTACTTTCTTAGCTTTAAGTTGGACAACTACTTTAATGTTTAAACTGGGTTTGGATTAAGAAATCATAAAGGAAGGGTCACTTCCATACATGATCAAGCAGTGCTCAACTTGCAAAAGAATTTGTGGGAAACTAAAACCCCTTAAAGCTTGCCATATGAAATATATATTGCCTTTATTATAATTTTGTCACTAAGTATTTCAATTCTCGGGTAGCTGTTTGCCGAGTACCATATGCCTTTAATGAAAAGCAAAACATTCAAGGACTCTAACATAGATATATGACCACAGCATTTTTTTGTGTACTATAAAAAATGTTTCCTTAAACATGCAAAGCATAGAGGTAGTCATCATTTTATTTAATCTGGACATGTGCTTAAGCTATAGGATATGAAAAACAATTCTTTCACAGGTTATTGTTTGTCCATATATATATATATATATATATATGTCTTTCCTTCAATACAACAAAACTTGCTGACACTTGATACAACGGCAAAAATTATTTGGAGGATATGCAAAAAAAAAAAAAAGCAAGATTTATTTGGAGGGAATGGAGAGACTGTCGTGTATTGTTTGAATGCAACAGTGAACATAGAGAATGAGAATGAAAGCACAAATTATGCCATATGAGGGAATGGAAGCAAATCTACTTACAAGATATCCGCATATGGTTATAGCATATATCAGCATATGGTTCAAGCAAATGGTGTAATCAACAGGGTCAGCTTTCAAGAATGTATGATTATTGTAGGAGCTGTATTGTCACACGCAAATGTTAAAGTGCTGAAAGACGAAAGCAAAGCGACAATAAGGTATTGGTTCAAGTTGATTTCATTTGTATGACTTTTTTGACTTGCAACAGGTTATAAATAATTTCAGAAGCATGGGCTTTATATCTGCATAAGGATGGCTGCTTAGTTAACTTTACAACAGGGATGACCAGGCTATCCATAAATATGTAAGCAGAATTAACTTCAATGAGACAACATTTAGATAAAAGGAAGAAGCAGGACCTCCCTTTTCTGAGTACACAATCACAGCATCAAAAAAGGTGAAACACAACATTTGTGGAAACATAGCCATGGAAAACTGATAAAAGTAATCATAGGTCAAATGCTTGCATGCTCATAAATAGAGGAATAGATTAAATTGAAAAAAAAAATCGTAAACAGCATAATCGAGGGATTCATCAAGGAGGGAGGACAGTGAATGCATTCAGAAAGTGTAGCATAGGAACTGTCATGGTTTAGGAACTTCCTGCAGCTAACAAACGCATCGGGGTTTGATAGAAGAATGTAATAGAGTCAACCGCACCTTTATATTGGTAGGCATATATACTTTTTTTCACCAAATAATTGGTAGGCATATACAGGACATGCAATTGGTAGGCATATATATTCCCTTACTGGCAAAATTTATGTTGTGTAAGTTAGTAAAAGCCTCACATGTTAATATCATTTAATTCGTATCACAAGGGACTACTATGGCATTAATACATGTGAATTCCATTTTCATACATAGAGTGCTTAGTGTGCAGGAAAGTAAGGCAGAGATCAATAAACAGAAGAAAGGGAATATATAGATATATATATTCTAATCAGATTTTATGATTCTCAGAGGTTGTGCTTTTGTATTTGTGATTTTCTGATATGATCCTAGCAGCTTTAATTTATTCACCTCCATGCCATGTAGCTTTATACACAATAATTCAGCTTCATCCAAACCTTAGCAGTAGTATTTCCTTCTTTAACCATTTTGCCTTACAAATCAACTAAAATCCATGTAAATATATATATATATATATAATCGTGTATATATATATGATTTTCAACTTATTCTTGAGACCTTTGTATCTTCATATTTATGTATGATAAGATGAAAATGCATTTTGTATGACTTTGTTTTATGGGTTCACTGATAGAGGGTCAAGGGAGGATCAAAGGCATTCAAAAAATAACTATGGAGGAGAAAACACTGGTTAAGAGGAAGAAGCAAAGGTGAGGCTGGCTTTGAATTTGAACCATAATCTTCCTTCCATTAGTAAGAAAGCATCATACCTCGACTTCAAGAGCCATGCTTCAAGAACGGGTCCATCACTGAATCAAAGCTCTTTTTTCTTCTTTGAATAATGTTTTCTGCTATTAATATCTTATTTTTGCTCTTTCCTTCACTATCTCAGAAAAGTTTCCGTCTTTGATGAAAACATTTATTACTGCTCTTATGATCCTGCTGTCACCAAGGCACATCTTCACAAAAGAACATCACTATCTCAGAAGATCAAAAAGAAGACAGAGGTTTCCATATTCATGAAAAAGTTTGTAATAAATGGTTGACATGAATCATGAGGGAGAGAAAAATAATCGATAAAAGAAAGGGTGAGACTGAGAGAAGCCTAGGACAACACAATAAAACTAATCTAAAAATCTTTTCTGCATTCATCAAGAGCCAAATAGTCTAAATAGTCTAAATATAGTTGAACAGTGGTCATGCCAATTGTAATTAAAATAATATAATTTAATTTATACAAAAATATTCATCTACATATATAAGTAATATTTAAATAAATGGAAAGAGTAATATTTATGTGTAAACCATTGACTAAAAAAAGTGAAGTACATTTGAATTTTTTTATCGTTAGTAAAGCTATTGGATGGAAAGAAAAGGCACACATATGACGAAAAGTTATTTTTTAAACAACCAAAATTATTGGAGAGGGCATATATTTAAAAGAATATAATGCGACTCCTTATTTGGAATGCCTACTTTACTAACGGGTGCTCGGATATTGGGTTATTTGAGCAAAGATGAGATGAAAAATATCCTTCAGGATATGTAATATCTGATTACAAATTTTCATTGAGATAAATGTGGATTCTTTTACCGTTAGTAATGGACCTGAATTCAATAAAATATAGTTAGTAAAGCCCACATATGACGAAAAACTATTTTTTAATTCAAACTGACATCATTTTTTTGCTCTAACAAAATGATAAAAATGAATATACAAATCCAATCAGGTCCATCGCGGGCCAAACTCCTGATCAGATCAACGAGGGCACTAATTCACTTCATTCACACTTCCTTTTCAAGATCTGAGCCCACTATGTTATCTCCCACCTAGAAACCCTAGGTGTAACTAAGAAGTGCCCTGTTTGGTCTAAGAATCAGAGGTTCTGCGATTCAGCGAGAATCGTGCTGCAACTAAGAAGGCACGCCGTATGGATAGAAGAAACAAAAGCTCGACGCGCCGTTTGGACATAAGAAACAGAAGCTAGTCGCGCCATTTGGTTAGAAGAACCAGAGTCTATCTCCGCGAAATCCTCACTGCGCCATTTGATCAACGATTATCGTGAACACAGCTTTTATCCACTAAATCCTCATCATGCCGTTTGATCACAATTTCTCTCTCCAACACGTAAACGCGAGATTTGACCAAGATTCAGGGATAATCGTGTTTTTCTCTCTCCACGAAGCTCTAACGGCGAACGAATCTAGAGCATCAGAAATGACAGTACAATTAGAAGGGAATATTAATTATCCAATTTTCTATACTTTGGTGGCTGGTTTTCGTTCACATAAAAATTCTGAGAACAACTTGCATCTTTTCTGAGATAAGCAAAAAAAAAAAAAAAACCCCACTTTTTCCCGTTTGCATCACTTGTGACTTCATTTTATGCACTTTGTCCTTCCAAGAAAGTTCGCAATCTTGCAAGTCATTCAAGAAGACTCAGAAATCCTACAAAAGTAAGAAGAAAAGTAACGCCTAATTAGATGTAGATAGTCATATGTTTAAATGAAAAGTGAAATCGAGTGCAACACAGCATCATCAACAAACTATGGGTAGAGCCGAAAATCAGCAAGAAAAAAGAAAAAATAAGAGAAGGAATGAAATTACTACAGTAGGATGCAATACTCTAACGTCATTGGCAATGAAGCACTCTTATGTTCGCCAGATGTCGGCGCAGTCCAACCATTTCTTGGCAACCAGGATATAAATGCTTTTGAGACAAGAGCACCACAAGCTGACTTCATCGGTTACATCCTCACCAGTTCCTCCTTTCCACCGTTGCAACCTCACCTGAAAAAGCTCATCACTGCCTCTCCATATCGTCATCACCAGCATCATCGGTTCTTTTCTGTTGTTGCCTCCTTCGCAAGATCTTCCCACCGTCCATCACTTCTAGATGGCTAACATAGATACAGATGAAGAGGAAGAGAGGGTGAAAAGTGAAAGGGATTTGGAAATTCCAAAATGAGACAGAAAAGAAGACAAACAATGGTTTACACTATGAACTGAGATGGCATATATTTGAGGCTGCGGGGAGGCTAAGAAGGTTTGAATTTTGAATTTCCCTCTGAAACAATAGGTTGGATGCAGGCATCACGTAGACGGATGCTCAATTAATGAAGGGATTGAGTTTCCTTGCAAGGAAATCTGGACTGTCCAGATGGATTTGGACGGTCCAGATTTTTTTTTACTTTTTGTTTTTCTTAAAAAAATCATTTTAATGGATATAGAATTTAAAATAAAAATAATCTCTTAACTATCAGTTTTCCAAAAAATGATTTTTTTATTTAAAAATCAACCGTTTTAAAAAAATCAAATATGGATCGTCCAGATCTGGGCAGATCTGGACGAGCGCCTGGGATAGGCACCGAAACGGATTCCATTAATGAAGCCATTGGTTTAAACAAAGCCCTATGCATTTTTTATTTTGAAAGAGGAAGCCGTGAACCCCCTTTTATGAACAGTGTTTTAAGTCAGTATCTAAAGGGAAGCCGAATAAGAGCAATCAGCTTGGTGGATTACTATTATATGATATATAGATGCACTGCACATATAATCCATAAAATAACGTAATATCATGTAATTTTTTTTATGAAAATATCAATATCATTAAACCAAACAAAACTAGAAGCAGTCTGATCCAGTCATACATAAAGGAAATGACTAATACATAAACACTCACAAAGGATAACAACTGAATATGCGGATATTACAATAAAATGCAAGACAAAGGTCAAAGGGTAATATCATTTAATTAAGAGAAGGAACACTTAGAGAAATTATAAAAGTGATTAAATCAGTCCGCTCAGCAATTAATTCACAATATATTGATATAAAATATTACCGGGCCTTATAACCCAATGACTCCAAGTGCCTCTGGTATAATGAATGTATAAGCTAAGTTATGAAAAAAAGATATTAGTATAATCAATAACCTATTGGTTGAGATGGTAAGTAGTCTCACCTTCGTAAGAAGGACCCACGAAGTGCACCTATTGGTAGTGCTTTGACGTTAACACTCCTGGCCTGACAGAAATTAGGCTCAAGTCCAAAGTGACTGAGGATACTCAGGGTTCACAAAAAATGATACTGTCTCCGATCTTTCATATAAGATATATTTACCTAATTTGATTAGATTAGGAAGTTGGTTAAGTTAGTTAATATGAAATATATTTTCTAAAATACCCTAGTCATCTTTCTTAATTTCATCCTTCCCTCTTCTCCTTGATTATTGTTGAGGAATTATCAATAGGGGTAAATTAGGAAAAGATTGACAAATATGAAAATTATGTCTTATATTTAGGATCAAGATCGACTCTCCAAATATGTTTTATATTAAGGATAGGAGTGAGTATTGGTATAAAATATAAAATTCATGTAAGTTCTGTTATTTATAAATCATGAGTAGCAAATACTTTATATAAGAAAAACACAGACGATTTCTAATGCTCCTTCACACTAAGATTTTGCAAACTATCATGGGGATTCAATGGTTATATATTTGTCCTGCTTCGTAAAAAAAAACACTAAAATTATGTTAAAGCAATGGCATTGTCTATACTTTTGGTAGGAAGAAAAAAGAATTGTCCGGTCTAAAGTAATTTTTTTACATGCAGTTTACCAGGGAAAGTTCAAGGCATACCTTCGAATGTGGTCTTTGTTAACACTTTTTGGTGCCTTTGAAAGCATAGGAATAGTCGCATTTGGTGCCTTTGAATTATCCTTTTCAAGGTCTTCAGTTGATAATAGTTTTTGGGGTTTTGAAACTGTTCTTAAACTATTGTTGCCGTTGGGCAATATTGTATTTTTCATATCGGCAAGGGTGTCATTGACAGGTTTGCCCTTTTTTCTTTAAAAATTAAATTTTAAAATAAATAAACCCTATATAAGTAGGGATCAAAATTTAGGAAACTTCATTAGTTTGGCATGTTGGAGCTTATCTAGTCACCTTAATTTTATGTTATATTTAAACTTCTTTGTTAAAATTTTAATTTTTAAATAAATTTACATGAGTGCTGGCATCACTTATGTAGATTTTGCAAACTATCATGGGTTTTTAAAAGTTATATATTTGTCCTGCCTAGTAAAAATATGTTAAAGCCATGACACTGTATTGAGAGAATATGTGATTGTGGTTTTGATCTTCCGTCATACTTTGCCAAACCATTCTATTTCTTTGAACAATTTATGATTACTTGACTGCCGCATGTTAATTTTCAGCACGACTGTTTGGTACCTTGTAGTTCTTATATGTTGATCTTTGCAGGTTGCTACGTGATATTTTTCATTAATTCTGTTTTTTTATAATCATGGTTGAGCCAATCAAAGTGTTTCATTCAGGCTAAGGTTAGTGTTTATTTGACGAGTGATTCTGTGGATGCGTTTTGATCGGTAGGCGTTTGGGTGAGTTTTTATTCCTTTGATACCAGATTGATAATTTCTTGCTGAATTTGATGAGCAAGGCATTATCTGCGTGTGTTCAGACCTCTTGGCCAATATGTGTCCAAATCAAATACCAAGAAATCTTTTTAATTTCCCCCAAATCTCTCGTGATAGATACCTGATTGGATGTAAGGCGATTAATGAATTTCTGATTTCTATTTTGAGATTAGCAATAATTGTTTTCTCTAGGATTGATATTGTATGCAAGATAACCATTCATAGAAGTCTTGGTTTGCTAAAGAAGTTGAGGATATTCTGGTGCTTGAGAATTTTAGATAGATGACTATCTTACTAGTCATTCTGTCTCTATTTATGTCCAACAGTATCTTTTCTTCTTTTTGTATCACAAGGTTGAATGTCAACTTTTAACTTCGAATATTTTATTTACCCTTTTCTATGTTTTGTTAGCTTATGTTGCTTGTCAACCTTCTTGATTGCTTATCTGCTTATAATTTAAACGTTTTGCAGGGCAGTCAGTGCTAAAAACCGGTGATAGGCAATGATTCATTTTTAGTCCTAGAGACAGAAAGTGTCCTAATAGTGGTAGGACCAATCGAGCAACAACACATGGGTACTGGAAAGCAACAGGGAAGGATCATAACATTACCTACAATTCTCGAGCAGTTGGGGTGACAAAGACGCTAGTTTTCTATTGAGGTAGAGCACCACACGGTGAGCGAACTGATTGGGTTATACATGCGTACACGTTGGAAGAAGAAGAGCTTGCTAGATGCCAGGATTGTAAGGTATCATCTTCAAGTGTCTTATTTTCTTTACCTTTCTTTTTATTTCAATATGAACTCATGCTGATGGTGAAAAGGTTTTGTTTACTAAACCTTTTGTTTTGATATGTAAATTATCAGGAATATTATGCACTTTACAAGGTTTTCAAGAAAAGCGGACCTGGTCCTAAAAATGGTGAACAATATGGCACGCTATTTAAAGAAGAAGAATGGGTAGATGATGACTTTGTAGATTTTAATATTAATTCAGCTGGCAAGGAGGCTTCAATTTCACAAGTTGATGAGGGTACTCCTATTGATACTGTGACTTTTAATGGTCGAGAACAGCCTTTGTTTGATGATGAACTTGATGAGATATTGAAAAAAAATGATGGATGAGCAAATTCCTGACCTGCCCCCCTTGTGTCTTGCTACACCTCAGGTTTGTTTTCTGATGGAACCTTTAGAACTCTGGTTTTGTTTATGTATATGTTGCCTGCCTATCCTTCTCTGTTGACAGAAATGGGGAGGAATAGGTGGCTGAACAAATATTGTAGCTGTAGCTCTGTGTAGGAGAAAAATGAAGAACGGCGGTGACTTCTGGCTTTCAAAAGGCCAAGTGGTCTCCAAACTTAAAAAAAATCTTCCTTTTTCCTCTTCCCATTCACCATCATGCCTAAAACCCATGCAGAAACCACACTGTGTGAGACACTTGCCTAAAACATTCTCTCCTTTCCATTCACACATTGTGCGAGACATTTGACTGAACCTAGGTATTTCTAGTTTTCTCTCTTCTACCCCCAGACTCTTTTTTGGATCTTATTTCATCCTGTACTAGCATAAACACTATAAATTGAATGGTGAATGTCACTGAGTCCATCATTTGTTCTCTGTACTGTTTTTCGTCAGTTCTGGCTTTCTCTTTTTTCTTTGGGTGGGGTTTGTAGATAAGAGGGAAGTAAGATTTGGTCTTCATGAGTTCTGGCATTATAGATGTGATCAGTATGGAATTTTATTCATCAATTTCATTTTCCTCGCTGTGATCTTGGCATGTTTAGTAACTTGTAGTTCTTATAATTCGATCATTGCAGGGTGCTACATGATATTTTTTGGTATGATTTTTCATTAACTCTGTTCTTTATTATCATCCATTCTAGGTTGCTGCCGAAGAAACAGAGAGTGTGGTGGTGGATCAAATTTCTAATGAGGCGGCATTTGCTGAGCCAATCAAAATGTTTCATTCAAGCGATTACTACTGTGACCCTACCCAATCAGTTATCTCTCACGTGCATGTAACTGAAGCACCTGAAGTCACCTCTAGTCCCAGTGTTCAAGTAGAGGAGCCTCTTCTTCACGAGGATGACTTCTTGGAAATGAATGATCTCATTGATCCTGAACCAGCACTGCCCAGAATAGAAAATCCTTTGGAGAACTTAGAGTTTGAAGATGGTTTAAGTGCACTTGACTTGTACCATGATGCAGAGATGTTTCTTCGTGACATGGGGCATATTGACCAGGGAACTGTTTCACATCTTCATATGAATACTTTTGACACTAGTGTTCTGAATCAGCATTATCAGTCTCTGCCTCCTGGAGACAATGGAGATCCAAGTGAACTCTGGATGCGTCATGAAAGGCAGATCATGAGTTCAGCGGAACATGCTAATGTTTCTTACTCATCATCAACTTCAGGTACACTCGTCGGCACCACAAACAGTGTTGTTGGTTTAGCTCAACCTCCAAATAATGATTTTACTATCTTTGTTTTGAATGGAGATGCAAGCTTCACATCTCATTTGTGCTGAACTCTTCGAAGTTGACTTCCATTGGTTGATAGCCGACTAATGCATGGATAAACCTTCCCTGACTATTAGTGTTGTGGCATCTTTGAGAGCTTTCTGTACTAATATTAATGTGACTTGAGCTTGTTTCATGTGGCTTTTGTGCAAAAACAGACAAAACAAAAGAAACAACACAGACAATTTCTAATATATGTTAGTTTCTGGTCATATGTTTAGGTGGGGGTTATGAATCTACCAGCTTGCCTACTGAAGGTAATCATAATCAAAGTAGCAGTGTGAGAGAAGTTCCTACAAGTAGATTGTCTTCTGCTCTCTGGGCCTTCCTTGAGTCAATACCTACCACTCCTGCATCTGCTGCCGAAAATGCAAATCGGGCTCTTGAGCGGGTGTCTAGCTTTAGTAGGGTGAGAGATAATGTAAAGCAGGCAAGCATAGTCGCCGCTGCCGTTGCTAATGAAACTGCAATTGTAAAGAGAGCAGGTAAAGGAAGGGGAATCTTCTTCTTCTTGCCAGTTTTTGTTGCTTTATGTGCTTTTTTATGGGTTTCTGTGGGAACATTGAGACTACTTGGGAGATTCACTCCTTGACATCTGAATCCCTCCCTGGTTTTGCTGCTGTTTGTCATATGGGATTCCCCAGATTCATGAACAAACATATATTGTTCTAACACATTTTGTTAACGAAAGAAAAAGAATTACCTTTTTATGTGAATATTGAACTTGAGAAGTAAGGTTATGAGTGTTAAGATGAAAGAAGGTCTTCTAGCTAGCTAAGTATTCAAGGTAGATGAATACTGGGTGACTGCAGCATCACACAAATCTCACTTATCTGTCTCAATTGTTAAGCTTATTTAGGCTTTTAGCTTGAAGGACCTGAGTCCCTTTATTTGTTCATTTATTTGTTTGTTTATTAGTATAACACCCCTATGCTAATCCAATTCAGTTTGGGAGTGCTCATTTTGGATAATGGATCCGATCATATAAATAATCACATTCTTGTAAAACCTGTGTGTGTGTGGTGTTTTTCTCTTTGATGTAATTTATAATTTTAGTAACGTGTTTTTACTTTTTAAGTTGTTGGTAGGATAGTGTCGTTGCTACTATTTCATTTTATGCAAATAAGTTGGAAGTAATCAATGGGTATTTGTTTGGGAAAGGAAAAAGTAGAGTTATCATGTTTTAACCACCAGGGGCTTTATCAATAAATATATACTAGTAGTATTTATAAGTATGCATCGTGTAACCAAATAATTTTTTTGGTGAAATATCCCTTAAGGGTTTTTTATAGCCTTATTTATTTACAAAAGCTTTTGGGAGGCACTGCATTTTATTTGTTAATGTATTCATTATTATAAAATGCCCATGCTTTTCCACTTTGGTTTGGGAGCACCCATTTTGAAGAAGTGATTATATAAATAATCACGTATTTGTGAAACCTCTAAAAATAAAATAAATTTGTCCAGCAGTACCAAGAGAACTAGAGAAGTATATGAAAACTTTTTTGTGGTTAGATTGGCTGGCCAAATAAAAAAAATCTCCAGTCTGATTTTTTGTCATGAAATATTGTAGTCATAGATTGATAGAATGAGAAAAGAGAACAATTGATGTCAAGGCCACGCAGGAAAAGAAGGTAAATATGTAGCTGTGAAATTTGAATGAAAATATCATTATGTAATTAATAATGTTTTAATTATGCATGCATGCATACACTGATTAAGCATATGCCACTCTTATTTTATTAGGATAAGCAAACATCTGAATCAGAACCTGAAAAAAAGAAATACACATGCATTCACAGGCTATGATCTTGTGGAAAGAAGTTAAAATAAAATGGTCTTCTGAAACTTGCAAATAAAAGGCGTGAGACCATTATTTAGTGGCTTTTGCATTCACGTTGGTTTGAACTTGAGACCTATAGTTTAAAAAGGATGTTAATAGTGTTAAGTTTGATGATGTAACATTAACGACGTTAAAATTATAGGCAAGATGATTGGGTTTTCTTCTCTAATTTGAGCAATCATTGTGCCCAGTCAGCCACCCACATAACTAATTTTGATGGCATTAATATCATATCATCAAAATTAGAAGCGTCAACTTCCTTTCCAAACTACAAAGACTAACTATTTGAAATTGAGTAAACTTGAGGAACCAAAACTACCTGTTTGAAACTTTAGAGATCAAAATCAAAATGACTGTAAGCTGGAAAAAAATAGTATTAATCCTATAAATTATTTCAATAGTATTTGTTTTAGGCTTGTTAATTGGCCGTTACTTCTCAACTGTGCACAATTAAACAAGGCAATGTTTACTAGGCAGGTCATTTATTCAAGCTTTGATGAATTAATATATAGGCGTGAAGAATTTGAATTACCATACATAACTTAATTTAATAATCATCAGTTTTTTAGTGACGTTAAAATATAATCTTACTTAGAGACAAAAAATTTGAAGAATTGAAGATTTAGTACTTTTGTTCACAGTGAACTCATGAAGACATGCGCGATATATTATTGTCACACACATAATGAAACATTACTTCTGTGTTTGGAAACACGTTTTGGGGGTAAATAAGTCCTTATTACACAAGCAGAGATAAAACTCCTCTCACATCCTTTCCTCGTATACCGTGAATCACGATTTATAAGCACTTATTACCCAAAAATAAGTTATTCCAAACGAGCACTACATGATGCTTACAACAAGAGAAATAATAAAGATACACACACAACTACAAAGATCAACCATGGCCATGGTTTGTGAACAGCCTCTTCAGCTTTGTTATTTTTATTGAAGTGAACACATATATCTCATCTGCTATATCTTCCACTCGTCGGAAACAAGCATATCTCCAACTCTTCTTCAACACCAAAGTCCCAATAACTCCCCAAAAGCCAATCACAAACCCGATTGCTATAACAAAATAAAACCACACTTTTTCTGAATCATCCTCATCTTCCAATTTTTTGGCTTTAGGAGCTTGATGAGGATTATCACCTTGGCACTTTTTTTGTAGTGGGATTCCGCAAAGAAAAGGGTTGCCGGCATAAATAGATGGATCATCCAAAGTCAAGAACTGATTTTCAGTCGGAATTGGCCCTGAAAGGTTATTGTGTGACATATTCAAATGGTTCAATGATGTTAGCTTGGACATACTCTTTGGAATTGTGCCTGAAATTTGGTTACAAGAGATGTCAAAGGATTCAAGGGATTTCATATCCCCAATAAGCTCTGGAATCTCTCCTTTGAAATAATTGTGTGAAAGGTTGAAGCTTATCAATCCAACAAGTGAGAATAACTCAAGAGGAATCCATCCTTCCAAACTGTTATTTGAAAAATCCGAATTTACCACAAGATACAGGATTCCAGTAATGTCATATTCTCTCCCTTTCATAACTTGTTTCACATCCTGATTATCCCAAGTTACCATGTAATCCATGCCTTTTGTAATTGCTTCTGACATGACAAATTCGTTTGAGTCTTTCATATGAACACTATCTTTAGTCATTCCCGTAAGATTGCCAATGCAATGGGATATTTAGCCACTTAAGTTGTTATTTGCGAGGTCCAATATTTAGAGATGTTTGAGTTGGCACAGAGTAGAAGGAATGTTACCATCTAATATGTTATCCCGCAACCTCAAAATTTGCAAGTCACGAAAAGTTGTATTTGTCCATGATGGTATACTTCCAAAAAACTTATTTTCGCCCAAATCTAAAATTAACAATTGCTTTGAATTTTTCAAAGTCGATGGAAGCTTTCCTTCAAGATAGTTATTGTTCAAATGCAACCAAATTAGTGAGGAAAGCTTGCCAATTGAGATAGGGAAAGCACCAGACAGTTTATTGAATGAAAGATTTATTTCGAACAATTCATTATCTCTCCAACAATTTGGAATTGCACCAGAGAAATTGTTATAAGAAAGATCAAGGCTTCTTAGATTTACAAGTTGACAAATTATTTGAGGGATATTGCCATTAAAAAAATTATTTGATAGATTAAGGAAATATATATTTGAAATTTGACCAAGACTTTGAGGAATGAGGCCACTTAAAGAATTATTTGAAAGATCAAGGATTGTTAAATTTACAAGTTGACCAAGACTTTGAGGAATATTACCACAAAAATAAGTGCTCGAAAGATCAAGTGTATTTAGTTTTTCCAGACGCCCTATCCTAGTTGGCAAATGGTCATTGAGTTTATTACCAGAACAAGGATAATTCCTCAATGTCATATTTGATGCATCTCGAAAAATCAGAGTCCCCAAATGCTTTTCCTTGAAGATTGCTGTATTCAAAATATAATCCTTTTAAATGGCACATGTTGTTTAAAATTTGTGACACAGAAATTTCCATAGTGGCTATGTTTTGATTCCAGGAGATGTCTAGATGGCGAAGGCTCCTTAACTCTCCCAACCAAGATGGCACTGAACTGAAATTGTTTTCATGAAGATAAAGGTGTTGAAGGGTAGTCAAGTTCCGCAAAGCAATAGGAATGGGTCCACAAAGTGTATTATGTGAAAGATCAAGAGAAACCAGATTCTTAAAATCTCCCAACCACAATGGCAATGAGCTAAAATTGTTGGAACTGAGGTCAAGGAATTCAACAGAAGTCCAATTTTGGAAAGCATGAAGGATTCGGCCATCAATTTCATTTAAAGCCAGATTCAGGAGCTGAACTATAGCATTATTTGTGAAATTAATGGGGGGAAGAGGAGTGGACAAGTTGCCAAGTTCACATCTTTGTAATTGGAGTTGTAACAAAGAAGGAAGCATGTGAAGTACCTGGAACAAGTTGTGAGCTTCTCCAAGGTAGACACCACTCAGGTTGAGAAATTGCAGAGACTCAAGTTGAGACACCCAACTCATGTCATTGATGTGCAAATCATTCCAACTGAGATCAAGAAACTTCAAGTCTGTGAGGTTTCCACCAAGATTGGTAGGAATCTTTCCTGTGAAATTAGCTTCTGAGATTGAAAGATATCGCAACCGCTCCATAGAACCAAAAAAGGCAGGAATTGAGGTTGCATTGAAGTCGTTCCAACTCAAATCCAAATAAATCAAATGTTGCAACTCCAACAAAGATGGATCAACACCAACAGCTTCTAGGCCATAGTAACTGAGATCAAGTTTGAGAACATGACCAGTAACATTGTGACATGATATGCCATCCCACTGGCAACAATTGGTTTTGGTATTCCAGGAGGAAAGGTCCTTATATTGAATCCATGGGGAAAGCATCTCATCTGGACCATGAAAAGATGCTTTGAAATTGAGAAGAGCTTGCTTCTCTGATTCAATGCATCTTCCACACAAAACTAATTGGGCAATTTCAGACAATAGGAAAAGCAATGCAAATCCTACTATGAGGCGCCTTCCCATATTCAGAGGAGCTTAAACAAGCTAACTGACTTTTCTATATGATGAATCTCTTGATATAAGTGGAGTACTGTGGCTTTTGTTGAATATGCACAACTCCTATTTATAGTATTTTGTGGCTAAGAAACTTGTGGTCTATGATTTTCTTTTTCTTTTTTAAAAAAACTTATGATATACGATAATCAAGCGTTGTATACTTCTTAAAATATAACTATTCACTTGTGATTTTCTTCAACTTCTATGTCAAAACTATATATTAACAAAATTTAAAATATGAAAAATAGGAGTGAATAAAAGAACACTTGATGATAAGTAAATAACATAAATAAAATCTGAAATATATGTGATATTTTTTATTGATTATAAATTGGATTACATTTAAATTGGAGACAGTCATTAATAAAATCTAATTAAAATATTATACTCATTATTTTTGTGCGCAAATTGAAAAATTCCAATCCTCTGACCCAAACTTATTTCCCATGCGAGAGCGCACATATTCATGTTCAATTTTAAATTCTTTAATATAGACTCAAAAAAAAAACTTTCAAATAAATCATTTTTTGGGCTCAATCTCGTCAAAATCAAGCAGTACGATCATGTATATAAGCTGTCAAAATTATAATTTTAAAAATTTGACTTAAAATATTCAAAATTATGTGTGTCGGCAATTTTAACCTCGAACATATCCGTTTCAAACAGGAGATATAATATGCAATGATTACAATTAACAAATATTTAAATGTTAATCAAGTTTCAAGCCAAATAACGACGTCAGAAAAAAAAATGGACGTCTTTTATCAGTCAGAGTCTTTTAAATGCATCATTTTGAAAGTTATTAATTACAGTGTTATACTCCCTCCGGTCCTAATTATAAGATAAAATTGATTTTTTTAGAGAAATTAAGGAAATTAATTAACTTACTTTAGAGTATTTATATTTTTATTTTTTTCTCCAAACTAATTAGTTTGACCAATAAACTAATATATAATCTAAGGATACATAACAAATGATATGATTAAATAACTTATTTAGCTTTCTTAATCTCTTTAAAAAGGATCAACTCTGTCTTATAATTAGGACCGGAGATAATAGTTTATAACGTGTCGAACGAGTCAAACGTAATGCGGGAAAAGTACTAGAGGAGTCTTTTATCTGTCAGTGTCTTCTAAAATTTATTGCATTTGTAATTTTTTTATAACTATTACATTTGTCATTAATTTTATATCAAAGATAATATCATTTTGATTCTATTTATAAATTTTTTTTAATTAATTCTCACATATTAAAGAGAGTTAGTTAACTTATTAATTATAGGTTAAATTTTCAATTTCCTCCTTATATATGATTGGTTTCAAAAGTCAATATGAATAGATTTTTTTTTTTGTTTATTGTAATTAATAAGAGTAAAAAAGTACAAAATGTATTTATTACCTTGAAATTGGACTTATAAAAAGGACATTTTTTTCTTCTCAAAATGATTTATAAATAGGACCAGAGTGGCATCTTAATAAAGAAAATACAAATATTATAAATATAAATTAAAATTAAAATATATAACATAAAAAATTTAATAACATATTAAATTATACATGTGTGTGTTTGTCAAAGTAATTAAACCCAGACCGATCAATGAACCGGCCGGGGTATTGGGTTAAAGATCATTGGGTTAGAGTGAAGCTAACTCAAGACTAAACCGATGAAAATTTGAAAATTTTAGAATTATTAATGCGAAATTCTAAAGAAAAAATTTTTTTAAAAAATAAAAGAATCAGACCTGGACCGGTTCACTAGACCGGACAGGTCTATCAGTCAGTTGGCTGGTTTTCAGTCCATATTGGCCTGTCCGATCCGAATCTAATTACCTGGGTGTTTGTATAATATAAAAATAATATATTTATATTTGTTTTCGTGAATAGAAATTTCCTTCCCTCCCTTTTCAATTTTTTCATGCCAAACAGACCCTAAAAAATCATACGATTGGGGGTGGAACCTGTATTCGAACTTGGGCCTTTAGGACTTGAAAATTCAAGTCATGAGGATCATGATTATCGGTAAAAATCATAGGACTCATTTAGTATGCTTAAGTTAAATTGGGGGAAATGGAAGGATTTAGTTTATTTTTACTTTCAGAAATATTTAACCTCGTACGTACAATCACATATTTTAAGGCTCCTAGCTACTAAATTAATTTCTAGAGGAATTAATAAATATATTTTTTAAAGTAAATATTCTAAACTGAAATTATATATTATTCACATTTGATAGATACAGACATACATATATGCTCGTATCCGTCTCATTCTTGATAGTGTTATATAACGTGTGGAATGGGGAAGCCCTTGAGGTCATCTAATGCTGTTAAAAGACTTAAATAAGTTCCAAAGTTTTACATATACTTTATTTAATTATATTTTCCTCAAGTGTGCCAACATGTCAATTATATATATGTCTTGAACTGGAGACTTTTTGAGTCCGTTTGGTTCAACTCCATTATATGCCTACAATGGTAATCATGATTACATTACTAAGAGAAGAGTGTTTGATTGCTCTTTAGTATGATAATAAGGTTTACCATGGTAATGATGATTACCAAAAAAATTGGTAATCCTCATTCATACCTCCTCCCTATAAATCTTCATTACCATCCCATTGCATAGTTTAAAATGTCCAATTTACCCTTTAGTTTCTCATGTCTTTATTTCACTTGCCACATCACGCTACAACTACCACCACCACAACCTCCTCCTCCTCCTCCACCGACGTCACCTCCACCCTCTGTCGCCACCACTACCTCCTCCACCTCCGCCACCGTCGTCACCTCCACCCGCTGCCGCTGCCACCACCCCCTGCCGCTGTTGCCACCTCCTCCTCCACCCCCACCGCTGCCCACCACCACTACCTCTGCTGCAGCTGCTTGCCACTTCAGCCGCCGCCGCCGCCGCCACCCGCCGCTACCATTACCTCCTCCTCCGCAGCCGCAGCCTTCACCTGCCCACCACCACCACCATTACCTCCGCCGTCACCGCCACCCACCACCACCTCCTCCTCAACCCCTGCCGCCCTTGCCACCCGCCCATCGCCACCACCTCCTCCTCCGCCACCACCGCCACCACTACTACCTCCGCCGCCCTGCCCATCACCACCTCCTCCTTCGCCTCCACCAGCCCACAGCCGCCACCACTACCTCCTCCTTCGTTGTTGCCGCCGTCACCCACCCATCGCCACCACCGTTACCACTGCCACCACCATTACCTCCTCCTCCGTCGCTACCCCCGCCCTTGCCACTAGCCCATCGCCCACCACCACCACCACCACCTCCTCCTTTATTGCAACCCCATCATTGCCGCTTCCACTACCTTCTCCTCCTCCATTCTCGCCGCCACCGACTCTTAACTATTTTTTCTATAAAGATTATATTAAGGGTAAAATAGACTTCGTGCAATATATTAATTTTAAATAATTGTTAAAATAGTAACTCATTGCACCTTACTTAAAAATCAAGCCAAACACTACCCTTGTAATTAATATTGCATTGCATTACACTGCACTGCATGGTATAATAGGATCGAACCAAATAGGCCTACAAGCCCATATATAAACTCTACTGTGATTAATTAATTATATATATACTTCATCCAGAATTTCATATATAACCTACTTTAATGAAAAAATTGAATTATAAAATGAGTCTTATATTAAAAACAAGAAGAAATATAATACACTTCATTATCAATATTTCTAATGGACTACAATTTTCTTAGATAATTCTTACTTTTTACGTTAAATTCTACTCTACCTATTCTTTACTTAAGTTTTTTAGGTTTCATTATGTTTTTTTTTTTGGTTAGAAAGGTTTCATTATATTTAGGGCTAAATTATATTTTTAATCATTTAAGTTGTATATGAGATATGCTTTTGGTCTCTGAAGTCTATAAAGTATACTTTTAGTCCTATAATTATAACACCGTTAATGTTACTAACAGAAAACACTGACGTAACAAACTCAAGTGATGACCGTGTAATTAAATGCTATTAATCTTAAATTTAAAATATGTCTAAGTTGAAAAATATCTAAAAACCTAATGAAGTAATCAATAATCTAAATATATTATTTAATACTCTAAATATATTAATTTAATAATCTAAATATCAAAACCTCAATTTTATTTGTAGTGATTTGTCAGTTTTTTTAGTTTAATAATCTAAATATATTATATTAAAAAAATTAAAATATGGCTTGTCAGATGCACAATCATCATTTGAGTTTGATGCATTAACATTTTTCATTAGCAAAATTAACGGTATAAGAAATATATGACCAAAAGTATACTTTATAAAGTTAAGGGACCAAAAGTATACCCCATGTAAAACTTAAAAGATTAAAAATATGCTTTAGTCTTATGTTTAATTATAGAATAATCAGATTTCATAATAGTCAGTTTTTGAATAGTTAGATTATTTTGCTGGTTATATAATGTTTTTAGTAATTTAAGGTAGGTTTAAAAGTTATTGCCTTTGTAATTATTTTTATAAATTATAATATTAATAGTAATGTAAGTATATAACAATTAGTGTTTCATTATTATATTATAAGGTAATTTATGTGAATTTTTAAATAATATCTGATATATAAATAAAAATATAAATATTATAAATGAAAATAATAATTAAAATTAAAATGTATAATATAAAAAGAAATATTTAACAATATATTAAATTATACAAATTTGTTTGCATAATATAAAAATAACATATTTATATTTATTTTTGTTAATTGCAATTATCCGTGTGTGTGTGTATTTGCATTTAAATACTAACTCAGTAATTAGCAACGGATTAATGATAGGACTATCGTCAGTTATCAATGGAAGTTCAGTTCCTTCATCAACACTATTAGTCACTAGAAAAGATTAGTATTCCATCGGTAATAAGCTATTTTCTTTTGTAGGGATTGAAAGGCATTAATTCACGCAAAAGTATTTCTTTAGGAGATTATATATGTTTTGTATTAAATAATTTACATATAGTTATACTATTTATAACTTAGATTTTCCTCTTTCTTAAGTCAAAGTAATTAAAATATCCCCTCCATTCCCCTCCAAACAAACATAAGGGCATGCATTTAAAATCAAACATGAAATTTGAGTCTGTTTGGCATGAGGGAAGTGGAGAGTACGAGAGGGGTATAGGGAAATTTTAACGAGCTTTATTTTAAAAAAATATTGAAGAAGTGGAGTTAAAAGCTTTTAATTGATTTTTCTCTCTCTTTTATCATACATTTTCTTGTTATTTACATTTTTTTTTACCCCAGTTATCAATTTCTTTTAAAGTGAACTCGTTAAAATTTTCCCTCATTTCCTCTCCATTTTTCTCATAATGCCTGTTAAGATATTATTATATCTTATATTAATATTTGATATATTCTCATGTTAAGATATTATATATCATTTGTTGATATTTGATATATCTTAGAAATATTATTATTAGAATTAATATTTGATTAAATTTATTTAGATCAGATTTTAAGATTAGTCTAGATAACAGTTTTGCCTATATAAAGGCACTCAATTGCTTGTATAAAGAATTAAGTATTAAGGATTCAATAATATTTTAGAGGCTTTTGTTTCCTCTCTACACAATCCTTCAAATTCCATCACTACCAAACAAACACTAAAAAAATAATAGGACTGGTATTGCATACTAGAATTAAATTGGAGGAAATGGAAGGATTTAGTTTATATTTTACTTTAAAAAATATGTAACTTCGTTATGTAGTTACATAGTTTAATGCTCCTACTAATTTAATTTCCAGAGGAATTAATAAATCTATTTTTTAAAGTAAACATTCTAAACTAGAATAGTATATTATTCACATTAGATAAATAGATAGATAGATACATGTGTATTTGTCTCATTCTTGATGGTGTTATATAACGTGTAGAATGGTAAAGCCTTTTTAGTCGTCTAATAGAGTTAAAAGACTTGAATAAGTTCCAAATCGTACATATACTTTATTTACTTGTATTTTCCCTAGTGTGCCAAACATGTCAATTATATGTGTTGAATTGGAGACTTTTCATGAACAATGAGTACAAACCCATATATATCAGCTCTACCGTGATTGATTAATTATACTTCCTTGTTCTTTCATGTATGACCCACTTTAATAACATAGGTCTTATATTAAGAAACGGAAGTAGTATAATACACTTCATTATTCATTATTCATTACCAATATTTCTTATGGACTACAATTTTCTAAGATAAATCATACTTTTTAAGTTAAATTCTATTCTATCTATTCTTGTTAATTAAAAGCTATATATCCATATGTTACACTACAAACTAGATATTATATTAAAGAGAAATGCAATATTTTTTTTTATATAACTCATTGAAAATATAATAAAAAGTTAACACTACTACAGAATGCTACATATATAACGCTTAATATATAACGGTTATAGTGAATAATTGTCATGCATGTCAAGATGGAGTGCGCACAAGAATATATAATGCTAATACTGAATAGTTAAATATGCGCACTATTATATATTGAGAGGCGGAATTTGAAAAACAAAATCAAAATGGTTGTAATTATTGAGCGTAATGTATTTATTGACAAAAAATGACGATTTTTATAAAACAACCATCATGTAACAACTACCGGAAACAATTGGTTTTGGGATTCCAGGAGGAAAGCCCATTATATGGATCATGAAAAGACGCTTTCAACTTGAGAAGAGCTTGCTTCTCTGATTCAATGCATCTGCCACACAAAACTAATTGGGCAATTTCAGACAATAGGAAAAGCAATGCAAATCCTACTATGAGGCGCCTTCTGATGTTTGGATGCGTCATCTATAAGTTTTAATCAAAACTAATTGGGCAATATTCACCTTTTATTTTTCTGATGTTTGGATGCTTCATATATAAGTTTTAACATCATTAATCCCTGTTTAACAGTTTTAATGTATAAAAAAAATATCAAAAGTCTTTTTTAGGCAATTTACAGTGTCAGTGTTTGATTAAGGAGCCCCTAGCTAACTCTGCATGTTCTACTTTTGACAATATTACATATAGTGCCCATTTAAGTTAGCGGTAGAAGTTGTTTTTATAATATGATTTACGATATATAAGGTAAATATGTAGGAGGAGTTTTATCTCGACTTATATAAACATACTTCTCAAATGCCAACTCGAGCAGGCTTATAGTGTGTTGAAAGTATTGGCAACACATCAAAGACAAAGAAAAGTAAATGTTGACTGGGTCTAACCGACAGCGGGGACTAGTCTTTTTCTTTTCTGTTAAAAATTTAACAAAATATTTATATTTCTTAATATATGCTTTAACACGTTAGAACTTATATAAAGAAATTAAATCAAAGCAGAAATTAAAAAATAGTTAAAAAATTCAATAAACTATAATATATTTTTTCATGCATGAGAAACTAGCCTCTCTTTATAGAAGGAATCGCATCATCAAATATGTTTACAAAAACTTAAACTGAAATATAAAGATTAATATGAATATCATATAAAATAAAATTTAAAATGTAAACAAGTCATACTATTCATAAATAATAATTATCTAAATCCCTTTTTAAGCAACTTACGTATAGTGTTAACTGTTCTCTTGAAATGCATTAAACAAATACCAAAGCGCATTGACCGACTTGGGAAGTGTTTTCTAAGTCATGCATGTAATCGAATAATATTATGCCCCACTCTGCACGTAGAGCTGGAATACGGGCCGGGTCAGCCCTTTATGGGTTCGGGCCTAAGCGGGCGGTTTGTTTAGGCCCGTTTTCTAAAAAGTACCATATTTTTTAAGCCTGCGGCCCTATAGGGCTGGTCTTTCACGGGTTCGAGCCTAAACGGGTTAAAACTCATTTTAATTCAAAAAAAAAATTCTTTTTTAAGTTTTTCAATTTATTTATTATTTTGCTTTAAATTGAGATACATTATTTTTAAAGCTCATAAATTTGTAGTTAAAATAATCATCTAATGTCCAAATTAGCCTTTTTTTTAAAGTTTAAATGAATAAACCATTGTAAAAAATAAAATAAATCAAACCAATTAATAAGTGTTTGCCTGTAATTAATACTCTATTAGATACTTAGGTGTCTCTCATATTGATAATTTGATATAATGATATTATATTTATTAATTTATTTAAAAAAAATATTAAACAGGCCTAAAAGAGCCGGGCCTACAGGGCTGTAGTAGGGCTGGCCCTTTTAGGCCCGCTTTGCTTTTTAGCCTCTAAATCATAAGCCAGGCCTTTGAAGGGTTCGGGCCTAAACAGACTGGCCCAACAGACTCGGTCCGATTTCCCGACTCTATCTGCACGTTCTATTTTTGACAATATTACATATGCCGTGCTCAAAGTGTCGGCAACACATCAAAGCTACAAAAAAGTAAATGTTGACTGACTTAATAATTTGAGATATTGTATACATCAAGATAGCATTATGATCATGATGTTGAGATTGATCTTTCATCATAAATGAATAAGGTCCATGATGAATATATTGAATGTGCTGGTAAAGAGAGAATGGTAGAAAATTATTTGAAGTAGTTCGGATACGTTCAAAAAAGAATATTGAATGTGCTGGTAAAGAGTGTTGATCAAACTGAAATGGAGTTTTTAAAAAAAAAGTAGATGAAGACATAAGAGGAGACTCAATAAAGTTATTTAGGAGTGTTAACATTTTGATATTTTCATGAATTACGTGTTGATCAAGGAAACCATCACACTCTAAAGATGCACTAGACAAAGACCAAAGGATTGCAACTGACTTGGGAGTCTTCCAAGTCACGTAATGATAAAATATGCCCCACGTACGCTGCATGTTCTACTTTTGAGAATATTTAATATAACGTGTTGAATGGTGACTGACTTTAGAATTTGACAGATTGTTTAAATCAATAATTTTCTTATATATTGATTAACTTAATTAAGAGTTCGATGAATTTGAGGTCAAGGTAAAAAAATGAATCTTAGGTAAATAAATCAAATATGCGGTTATTAAAATCAATATTAATATAAAATACAAACTTTAAGTAAGTTGTATTATTTACAGATTAAAAAATGGGTCAAATTGTTAATGAATGTTAATTAGTGGACTTATATCTATTTCTTTTTAAATTTCTCTTTACCTCGCAATTTCTTGTGGCAGTCTTATATACCTTTTTGTTTTTCACTATTAAAGTGATATATATTATGACTATGTGATCATTATCTAATAACAATAATTTATTATTTTTATTCTAACATGCTTGATTTCCTAATATAAAAGTCTTCATTCGCCTTTGCAATTCATCCTTCCATTAATAGTTTGAGTAAACAATACTTCAATGACTTTCTCTTTCAGAGATGAAGCATAGAAAGGTTGTGCCGTTGTGGTATATTAGGCTACTATACTTTTATATCCATTATTTAGTATTTGGTAATTTTTTTATCATTACTTTAAAGTGTTGAAACAAAGAATATTTTTCTTCTTAAAAATTAATTTTATTTTACTTTTCATCATTCTATATACTATAAAGCAATATTTCTAACAAGTAGCAATGACGAATTCGAGGCAATAAAAAAAAAGTCCAATTCGAGGTATTTGTTTGATATAATTATTAATGAATTCAATGATAAGTAATTAAATCCACAAGCTTGGTTTTTCTTTGGTTTCTTACGTGATTGTGATTATGATTATGATTTTAGTGAACACAAATTTATCATCAGATTGGTTCTTTTAGTGTCCTTAGACTATCTTTGAGAAATGTTTTGAAGCTCCTTACTTGATAAAGGTTTTTGGGGATTTTGAAAGTGGCCTTCAAATTGGTCTCTGCCATTGAGGGTTGTTGTATTTTTCATATTACGTTGCACGTTGATGGATGGCTGACAATTTTTTTCCTCAAATATTGAATTTTAAAAAATAAATGAACCTTAAATGAACGGATTAAAGTTTAGAAAGCTTCATTAGTTTGCCATGTTTGGACTTTGATTAATTTGGACTAATCTAATCAAATTAGATTTGTCTTACATTTAAATTAAACTTCTTTGCGGAAATTTAGATTTTAAAATAAATAAACTATTTATGAATAGAGTATTTTTCAATTTGATTCTTTATAGACGTTATATTTTATATTTTATTATTGGTTCTCATTGGGCCTATACCGATAATCCATTTTTAAGGCACAAAAAGTCCCACAAGTGTAGATTCAATAATAACTAGAAAATTATTCGTAAATCTTAACAGATTTTCTGCAATCCGGAAATATGGAATTCACGATATGATTCATTTGATAATTGAAGCAACAAAAAAACAAAAATCTTCACTTTTACAATTTAATTTAATTTTAGACCATTTATGTTATTAGTGCAGCCTAAAAACATTATGGATATAGCTGGAAATCACAATCGCCAAAGCAGAATACGCACATTAAGGGCCTGTCATTTTAACTCGTTTTCGTATGTGATCATTATGAATATTTTCTTTTCTTGTATAACCACGTATTCATCTCAATATCCTCATTTCAGCTATCCCCATTGTATATTCATGTTGTCCCTTTAAAGCCTAACATTCACTACCTATAGCATTGTTAGTCATATAATAATGCGACAAAACTTCTCTTTTACCTTATTAGGTATTTTTAGATCACAAATAACTCTAATAGTTTTTTGCCATTATATATATAGATGCATAAGATTCGACAAATTTACCGTAAATACATTAATTGTACAATAGTTAAAATCAATATTAATATAAAATTTAAGTGGTATTATTTATAAATCATGGGTAATGCATACTTTATATAATACACGAAAATATGTGACAAATTGTTAATGAATGTTAATTTGTGAAAATATATCTAATTATTATTTTTCAAAATTTCTCTTTTCCACACATTTGACTTTGGTATATTCTTATATATATACATAGACACTTTTTTTCAATAGGTAACTATATAATATCTATCAAAATCATGTAATCATTATTTAATACAAATAATTTGTTATTTGTTTTGTTCTACTTGTAGTATTATTTTATTTAAAGTATACTTGATTCCAAGAAAAGTCTTCATTCGCCTTTGCTTTTATAAATCTATTTTTGAAATCAAGTTTTGGAAAAAAAAAAAAAAAACTTGCTTGGATAAATGTTTTTGAAAGCAAGTTTTGGAAACACAAAAACAAAAAAACTTGTTTGGATAATTTTTTTTTGGACAAATTTTGGATAATTTTTTTTGAAAACAAGTTTTTTTTTTGTTTTTTTAATATAATTGATATTTTTTTATTATTACTTAATATGTTATTATATAATGTTTTGACCATTTACAAAGACAAAAAAGGCATTCACAATAACACGTGATATTCACAAGACATGTGAGGGAATTTACAAGAACACTAAGACCATTTACAAGACAAAAAAGCGCCTTCACAATAATACGTGTCACACCCTTATCTTATATTAACTTGCAGCGGACTATTAATGCATGGTTCGGTGGGCAACATAGGAATAGCATAATTATACTGATAAAAAGTGCTCGATTACAGAAATTCCCCATAGGGGTTCGTACATAATAATTACCATCAATGTAGCCGCACAGGGCTACCAGGGTGTCTAAATCCGTCCGAGTGAAATAGAGACATCTTCCCGTCTTCGTTCCACCACCGCAATCCCCTCGTACGGTTCTTTTCTTTGTTCTAGCGTATCTTCTATCTCTTCCTGTCTAAATTGTTGGTAGGGGAGGGTGAGATTCGAGAAAATCTCAGTAGGAAACAGATAACATAATACATGCATGCTTAATGTTTCATGCAACAAGACTATGGCCACAGCAAAAACAGAAACAGAGCTTCATTTATTCAAATACGCTCTACACAATCAAGTAAAGCAATCACAAACATCATTACACAAGCAAAGATATCAAATACATGCAAGTAAGGTAAGTCCCCTACCTCCAGCCTTTTCTCCTCGATTTGCGTGCCAGCAACTCAGGCTCTCAACTCAGTCCTACAATTCCAAATATATCATTTAGACACTTCCATAGTGTTTCTGGTGGTTATATGAGTCTATCTTGAAAAATTACTAAATTGCCCCTGGGGACCAAGCCCGGCCCTGCCGTAACCAGTCCGGCTGTCCTTTTCCCGAAATTCTAACCTGGGCTATCCTGACATATTTTCCCAAGGAATCCATTTCCAGACTCAGAATTATCAAATTCACTTTCACATTATGAAAATACCCTTGACAGCCTCGCTTTAAGGGTTTCAGGGGCGTTTTCGTAATTATGCTTTCTTGGCCTTTTCCAAAAAAGTGACCAGCTGTAACCCCACCTAATTTTCCATTATGAACTCAATGGAACCATAAAATCATTGAAACTTCAACTTTAAGAACCATTAACAGCCTTGGCTGAAATAAATGGGTTTTTCAAGAAAAATCGGGGTTTTGCGATTTCGGCTCCGTAAACGTATTCCTTTCTACTCCTAACCACTTTATTGACTATTCCATTAGATTACAACTATCATTTAGTATCAATTTGGGCAGCATAACACCTAGGACAACCCATTTCCATAAATTAAAACCAACGGCAATCCGGCGAAATTTCATCGATTAAATTGCCCACAGCAGCTAGAATAGTTAATATACGAAAGTTTGGAAGTTACCTCAAGCTCCCACTAGCTTTTCCTCTTCTTGGCTGAACCCTAGCTTCCCTAACACCAAAATTTGAGCTTCACAACCTTAAAACAAAGAAGAGTGGCTTAGGATCGGAGTTATACGCGTTAGGAGCTAAATCGTCGGAGAAATCGGCGTACCTTGCGAGATTTCTCCTCTTTCTCTCTCTATATGCTCACAACGTCCTCTCTCTCTTTCAGCTGGAGGGTGCGTCAGTTTTTTCTGGAATAAGGAGGAAGATGATGATTTATTATATGATATTTACTTATTAATTTAATTTCCCAATTTTCGGATTTTTTTACAAAATTCTGGCAGATTTCTGCCCAAACTTTGAAAAATCATAACTAATTCTAGAAAAATTGAATTGGAGTGATTCCAAAGCCTATAGAACCCTTATTGAGTCTAATTTCAAGGAAAAATATAGACATTTTCTAGATGGAATCACAAAATTTCCAGAATTTCAATCTTTGCATGCTGCTCCAGAAACTTCACAATTTTTCTGTACTGACTTCGAAAATTCTTATCTTTTTGTATATAGCTCTAATTGATTCATATGACCTATCAAATTAAAGCTTAGGATGTCTACTTTCATCCTATAAAATTTCATAATTTTTTCTCATCATTTGATCATTCAAAATCACATGACAAGCTCACTACCTCATAGGCGATTTCACCGAAAACATAATTATATTCTCCAAAGTTCACCATTTTACTTTCTTAATACTCCAAAGATATAAGAAACATTAGAGAATAGATTTGGGACATCTACTAAACCAGGGCTTAGCAGTCCACTTAATTTAGGCTTATTCCCAAGCCTCCAATCTCAAATTTTGGGGTATTACAATACGTGTGTTATTTACAAGACATAAGAGCATTTGTAAGATAAATAAGTGAAATAACAAAAACTCTTAAGCCATTTATAAGACAAGGCGCTTTCACAATAGTACCTTTGCTTTTTACAAAACACATGATGACATTTACAAGATACACATGAGAATTACAAGAAGGTTTTCGGTCCCTTTTTTGTGCATCTTAACTTTGTATTAGGCTTTGAGAATCCATTAACACTCTGGACAGATACTGTACAAAAGGTAATTATGAAACATCCATTAACACTCTGGATATCATCACTATGGACAAAATTCACCAGCATATCACAACATGGGCCTAAAAAGACAATAAGCATAGCCTACATTTTGTTGGAGAGGTAGTACAAGGGTTTGTGTGTATGACAGAAAAGAGGGTGCTATAGAACTTCAACATTGCTGAAGGAGGACAAGGAGTAGTGGATGTGTATGTTGCAGTAGTGAGCTTCATCCCAGTAAAGTATCAATTCTGATCTATGATAGGCCTCTTTGGTTTGCAAACCAAGAAATTAAACAAAACTCTGAGAATTGAAGTAGGTGTTAAGCATAGAAAAGGAGACTAAGTAGAAAACACTCTTACTCTAAACGTGAAAGCGGCATAATCTTTACTAACACATAATTTCAGTTTAAGTTTTGAATTCCTATCAAAAAAGCAGTAATTTTCATCAGTAAAAACACAAAAGGTAAATAATGAACACAAAACTCAAACTCAAAGACATAAGTACAGAGATCAATGGAATTAAGACCTATCACAGAAAGCTGCAAAAAGAGAAATCACAAGAAATGCAAGGGCATGACGTTATACTACTAGAACATGCTGGCTCAATCCTTGATCAAGAGCAAATTTGGCTATAATGGACATGCCTGCATAGTCAAGTTGTAACAAAATTGAAACCAAATAAGGCCATGCCTGTTTGAGCATTTGAGCCAAAGCAGCCATAACATGTATATATATATATCATTATTCTTTGTACCTCTTGTGTATAAGGACCGAAAAAAAAAGCCTAGAAATCCATATAAGTATAGTACAAATCCCAGCCGAAGGAAATCAGCAAACATGGAACAAAAATTTGTTCTAGACAATGAGATCATAAAGATCTGAAGCTGTCCAACAAATCTATAACTCACCTAGTATATAAGAGAAAGGCAGTAAGCCAAGCCTCAAGCAAAGCATATGTTAACCCAAATTATATAAACCCCAGCAACCTTAACTAATTAAGCCAACCTTCACTTCTTTTGTGGTGCACACTTCAACTTAATCATCTTCTCTAATCATTGCAATGTCTGTATATTTTGTGCGTGTAGATAATTAAAATAGTAAGGAAAGGCCAACAACAGTTGGTCAGATTAGTGATGTGTTAGCTCATAACTCACAAGATCAATGATTCAAATTTCTCACTACCATTGTGAAGGTTTTCTTAAAGGCCAATCAGGTTTATAATCACTCTTTGTAACTGGAGACATGTCCTAACTTTTACATTGCAGAAACAAAAAACACCAAATAAAAAGACAAAAAGTAGGAAGGAAAGGAAAGACCAATTTGGGTATAGAGTGCAGATAAAGGATAATGATTGTTGGTGTCATCATATTGTGCAGATAAAGGATGGATTTGCTAAGGGCAAGGACCTTGTGGTCAGTGTCATGTCTGCCATGGGAGAGGAGCAGACCTGTGCCCTGAAGGATATTGGGCAATTATTGGGGATTTGTTGTTTCCATTTCAGTAATAGCAGCTTTATTAAGCCTTTGTTATGGCCTTTTGTCCTTTTTAAGGCTGGCCTGATGTACTCTAGTGCTGCAAGTGTTAATGTATGGATTTGTTGACAAAATATATCACATTTCTTGCTCCTAAAATTTTCACAAGAAATAGGGCCTCGTTTTAATTTCAGATGGAAATAATGATAGTAACAAACGACGGGATCGCTAAACTTGGTCATAGAATTCATTCTTCTGTCAACAACTAAAACTTGGTTGATATATTTTATAGTAGCATTGATTAATGTATGAATAGTTTTATGTGGGTAGAATGGTAGTCCATAGTGAGAAACTGAAAACACTACCAAAAGCATGTGGTAGTAGATTAGGAATTAGAAGAAGACAGACTGAGAGAGAGAGCGACGGACCTCAGATCTCCCATTGTTCTTCTAACGACAGCACCATATCTAACTCTTCCCGCTAATCAAACATTGGAGTAAAAATCATATGAATATCCAACATAAATTCAGGGACAGTCGAGGTAGCATTATTCATAGGACCATGAACAAAATTTGTTCAAACAAAATCCAAATATAAAAACCCACAAGCCATCAATCATTCTCTTAAAACAGATAGAACCATAGCATCATTCATCTCAAACCCACTAAATTAATTGGATAAGGAGAGAGAGTACAGCCTCACCGATTGAGGGCTGAGGAGGGAGGAAGGAGAGATTGGAGATGGCAACCATTGAGCCACACCGACCACTGAGACCTCTGTGTGGGGACAAGAAGTATGAGGGAGAAGCTTCACCAACTATTCAAAGCCCTCCCATGGACGTCGAGCAATCAAAGAGGAAGAATGGTGAGCTAGGATCAGTGTCAGGTTTCTATATCGGGGTGTGTTTCTGTTTTGGAGTTTTTGTTTTTAAAAACATCTTAAAACTGTTTTGTGATTTCTGTTTTTAAAAACACATAATTGAAAATAGGTTTCCAAACAGCTTTTTTTGTTTTTAGAAAAAAAAAAAAAACAGTTTATAAAAATCAAATCAAACAGAATTCTTCCAAAGTTGATTTGCATTGGTTGATAGCCTTCCTGCTAATGCACGCAGGAAATCTTCCTTCACTATTTATGGGTTTCTATGGGAACATTATTGAGAGGCTCTGGATTTTTTTTGTTTATTCATTCTTTATTATAAAACGCCTATTTAGACCAGTACCATAATGCGCAGTGGTCACCTACATGGCCATAGATTACTCCCCCCCCCCCTCCCCCACTACACGAGCTCTCGATCCCATATCACTATGTAAGAAAAAAAAAACACCTATTTATGCTTATCTACTTTGGTTTGGGAGCACCCATGCATTCTGAAAAATGGATTATATAAATAATTAATCATATATTTGTGAAACCTCTAAAGATAAAATTAAACATGTCCAGATGTATCTAGAGAAGTATAAGAATATATTTTAGTTAATTGGTTGTGTTGATTATAAGCTATAACTATAAAATTTTAATCGGTTGGCTGACAAATAAAAAGCTTTTTCAGTCTCATTTAATCTTTTTATAATGAAATATTGTAATTATAGAGTCAACGTAGAAAAAAAAAAAGATAAATATTAGCTGTGATATTTGAATGAAAATATCCTTGTGTAATTAATAATTTTTTAATTTTGCTTCGAAGAAAAATTTAATATTTTTAAAATGAAAAAAATAGGTTTGATTAGCATTCCAAGTTCATTCAAAGGTTTCTTGTGACTTGCAGCGATGTAATAAGTTAGTAATGGATAAGGTAATCTAAAACATCACAATCATTTTGTAAATAAAATAATCGATTAATTAAGGGTTAAGATATATATAAAAGAAACTCACAAATTTTTCTCAAATATATGTTTGGCGCCATAAAATTTACTTAGGTGTAAAAGTAGTCACAAACTTTTTAAATGAGGCAAAATGTCACATACTCATATAGACTTTAGTTACTTTTTGGTTGTGGTAGATCCACACAAATTGTTTGTAAATGATTATTAAAAGAAAAAAAGAAAAACTCCTCACACACTGTAGAGTAATTTCTTAGAACAAAATTTGAAACTAAAAAATTAAAAACAAAATGTTAAGATTATTATTTTAAAAAACATATTTAAAATGGTGAAGTATAAAAGGTAAAAGAAAAGTTTGCTTTATTTTAACATTTTGAGAAAACTTATTATTATTAATTTATGTTTATCGGCTTCTCCTTCAGCTCGTTTTTTGGATATTGTTTCTTCCTCCACTTACGTAGGCATCTTAAATTCAACGCCTAATATGACTAGCTCCATCAACGTATTACGAAGATATTTTTTTAAAAAAATATACAAGTTCTTAAATTTTTCTTTTGGAAGTTTTAAATTTGTTACATTTTGATCTAAATTTTTTTTTGGTGATAAGAGAGGGCAACAGCCCTTATATTATACTCCCTCCGGTCCTAATTATAAGATAAAGTTGACCTTTTTGGAGAAAGTAAGGAAGCCAATTAAATTACTTTAGAGTGTTTATATTTTTAGTATCCTTAGATTATATATTAGTTTATTGGTCAAATTAATTAGTTTGGAGAAAAAAATAAAAATAAAAATACTCTAAAGTAATTTAATTGACTTCCTTAATTTCTTCAAAAAAGTCAACTTTATCTTATAATTAGGACCGGAGGGAGTATTAAATAAAATGGGGATCAAGTCCCATACAATCACTTGTAAGCACCATCCGCATCTCATTCGGACACTTACTCAAAGTGGAAGAGCGCATCAGACCTTCTTTTGCTCAAGCATCGGCAAGAGAGTTCTGTATTCGGGGTATATGTTGCATCTTAACCTCCCAATCTCTGTGAAGAAAACTTTTGATCTGTAGGAAAACCATGCTGTAAGTCGAATCGTCCCTCTTTTGGATAATTTTGTCCATTAATATTTTTGAATCTGACTCCACCTGGACCCTTTTAAAACCCTCTTCCCAGACTAATTGGAGTCCCATCAATACTGCCCATTCCTCTGCTTCATACACGTCACACTGGCCCAGCATTTGCGTGAAACCTGATACCCACACTCCTCTCGAGTCTCTAACAACTCCTCCACAGCCAGCTTTTCTGCTGTTTGGCTGCTACAGCTCCGTCAACGTTCAGTTTCACCCAATTCATCGGTGGCAAAAGCCATCTAGAGTGGTGTGATGTTGTGGATATCTCTCTAGTGGTTTCCATATCAGGAACTTGGTAGAAGGACTTCCATGTCGTCATAACCATTGCTGTAGGATATTCTGGTTTTTGATAGTCGTCATTGAAGATGTTGTTGTTCCTCCATGTCCATAGTAGCCAAATAGTGACTCCCCAAATTAATCTCCAATTCTTACTAGCCTGCAATCCCAGTTCCCTTTTTAGATTCAGGGACATCCAATCCTTGAGTGAGGCTGAATAAAACGTCGAGTAGTGGTTTGGATGGATTAGTACTTGCCAAATCTATTTAGCGTAAATACAATCACGAAATATGTGCATCTCATCTTCTACTCCCGTATTACAGTATGAGCAAGAGGGTGAATTAGAAGACCATCTACTGCGCCATTCATTTGTAGGTAACCTGTTATTATATGCCAGCCATAGGAAAACTCTAATTCTTTCTACTCCTTGCTATACCCAAATAGCCTTGTATGTTTTGCTATAGTAATGGGCAGGTGGTTTTTCTATCATATAATAGGCACTTTTAACTTAAAAATGTCCATGTTGGTTCTCACTCCATATCATCACATCATATCCAGCTCCTTCCATAGGGGGTAGAATCAAAATTAGCCTCTGAATTACCTCACCAGAGACAATAGCTGCAAGACGGCATAGGTCCCATGCACCATATAACACCCAATAAGCTACCTTGCTTTCTTCCTCATTTTCAGATAAAGGGCGAATGCAAAACTCTTTAACCCTTCTCTTTTGGAAGAGCCAAAAATCAGAAGAGAAGCACACTGATTTCCCATTGCGAATCTGCCATTTAGTTCCATCATCAACAATATCTCTCTGTTTGCAAATGAATTTCCACCTATGTGAGTCTGTCGGCCTAGTGTTTAACAATGAAGTATCACTTCTAATCATGTATTTTTTACTTAAAACCTCCGCCCACAGGCCATCAGCACCTTTAATCAATGACCATGCAAGCTTCGCCCCAAAGGCTTTATTAACCGAGACCAACCTCTTAAAACCAAGTCCTCTATATTGCTTTGGCGTAGCAATTCTTTCCCAACACATAGGATGAAACCCATTGCTACTTTTATTCCTGCCCCATATAAAATTACGTTGCAAACGTTCTACCTCTTCACAAATGCTAACAGGGAGCTGTGTCACTTGCATCGGGTACATTGGAATTGTGCTGATTACCGATTTGGCTAATGTAATTCTTCCTGCTGTTGATAGACAATTAGCCTTCCAATGTGATAATTTCTCCTTAACCCGGTCTGCAACATAATGAAAAGTATCCCTGCTCTTCCTCTGTCTGGTCAGTGGGAATCCCAGATACTTCCGTATCTCACTGCTTATCTTCATACCAGTAATATTTTTAATCCTCCCTTTCAAACTTGCTTGGACTTTTGGTGAGAAGAGCATTGTAGATTTGCTAAAACTAATCTTCGGACTAGAGAATTGGCAGAATTGATCAAGTGCCTCCATCATACATGTAGCTTGGTCTTCTAATGCTTCTCCAAAGAGCAATAAATCATCTGCGAACATCGAGTGTGAAACTTCAGGTCCCTCTTTGGTTACAAGGACCGGCTTCCATCGCTTGTCATTAACTGCATCACATATGATGTGTGATAGCCTATCCATACACAACACAAAGAGAAAGGGTGATATTGGATCACCTTACCATAAGCCTCTGCTTGGATTAAAGAATTCAGTTTTGGAGCCATTCCACAATACATTATAGGATGTACTTGTAATGCACTGCATAATAACATCCACAAATTTATCCTCAAACCCAGCCTTATATAAAGTCTGACGCACATAGCTCCATTTGATCCTATCATAAGCTTTCTCTAGATCTATTTTCAGAGTCATTATACCACGCTTCCCTTTTGCCTGCTTCATTTTGTGCAAGATCTCTTGCCCCACTATAATATTATCTTGAATGTGCCTTCCAGGGATAAAGCTAGCTTGATAAGGGGAAATTAATTTGTCCATAACACCTCTCAATCTGTGTGACAGGATTTTGGTGATACATTTGTAATGTACCGTGTCAACACCCGTTTCCATTTCAATATTCACAGAGTAATAGAGACCAAGTTCCACATGCATACAGAAAAGTACATATATACTGATAAAAGTATTTGTTTACAGTCCAAAGTTAAGATACAAAAGGCGACAATATTTACAACATAAGCTATCTATAACCACAGATTTTAACTTCGCCTCAAGACACGTGCCGGTCACTTTCCTTTATCTACGTCTTTACCTTTTGATCCGTTAGCACTCGCTGAGATATTTGGTTTAGAAAAAGGGATGAGATTCCGAAGAATCCCAGTAGAAACATGCTATTGTTCATAGAAAATGCGGAAAGTAAATATGATATATGCCATGTATGCACCAATTAATAAACAATATAAACATATTATCTGCATGTATACATGAGCAGGGCCTAGCCCCACTAATCTGCAATGGTTAGGTTTTCACCAACTCCAGTGTAAGTGCCTCTGACACTTCTGGCCCCTCTCTGGGCAAATCATGTTGATTAATAAAGCGTATTTACAAACATTGGCATCCACACAATCATATAACTATGGCATAATGTATGAAGGATAATGTCCCTACCTTGAAGTTCTATCGACCTCTTTTTGTGTGCCTCGTGAAACGTGTTGACTTTCGACTCTCGATTCGGTCCTAAAATATTAAATGTACAAGAAATAGGTCATAACCTATACAAGTATCATTTTAGACTCTTCCATAGTGTTTCTTGAGGTTATATTAGCCTATGGTGAAAATTTACCAAAATGCCTCAAGGACCCGGCCCGCCCCGCCCCGCCGTACCCGGCCCGATGGCATGTTTTTCCAAATTTTTGACTAGGGCTATCCTGATGTATTTCCATCCAAGAAATCCATTTCCGGACTCAAAATTATCAAATTCAATGTCAAATTACGAAATTGCCCTTGGCAGCCCTACTTTTAGGGTTTTAGGGGCGTTTCCGTAATTATGCTTTCTCGACCTTTTCTGAAAAAGTGCCCAACTGTAACCCCACCTAATTTTCCCTCCTGAACTCAATGGAACCATCAAATTATTGAAAATCCAACTCTAAGGCCCTCAAACATCCCTGGCCGAAATTATGGTGTTCTCCGGGAAAAATCAGGGTTTTAAGATTTCGGTTCCGTAAACGCGTTCTTTTCTACTCCTAACCACTTTATTAACCATATAATTGAGTTATAAAAACCATTTGAACTAAAATTGGGCAGCATAACCCTTAGGAACACACTTTTCCAAAATTTAAAACCAATGGCAATCCGGCGAAATTTCACCGATTAAATTGCCCACAGCAGCCAGAATAGTTAATATACAAAGGTTTGGAAGTTACCTTGAGCTCCCACAAGCTTTTCCCCAAAGATGGCTGAAACCCTAACCCTTGGATAACAAATTTTTGAGCCTCCAAACCTTAAAGAACAAAGAGGAGTAGCTTAGGGTCGGAGTTATACGCGTTAGGAGCTAAATCGTCGGAGAAATCATCTTACCTTGCGAGATTTCTTCCCTTTCTCTCTCTAAACTCCCTCAACTTTCTCTCACTTAATTCAGGTCTGTTGCAGCGCGAAAATGGGCTGAAGAGGATGATGATATATTTATTTATCATATATTTTGCATTATTTTATTCATTTGTTTTATTTTCCAAAATTTCAAAAATGAACTTATGTACATAAATCCTTTTGTACATATAACCATGCTCATTAAGCCCAATAAATATTTGCTTATTTATTCCACATGTAGGAGACACCTAGGGGTCCCTCCCTCTGGTCTCAATTGGCTTCGCAACTTGTCCAGGTTACGTATACACGTAAAGTCTCAATTTTGGTCAAAATTGCATTTTTGCTCAAATTTTCCATAAATTCATATTAAATTGACAAAAATATTTCAAATATATTTTTTCCCTTTATTTTCCTTAATTAATTGAAATTAACTTCAATTAATCAGAAAATAATTAATTTTCCGATAATTTGGCAAAATCATTACATTTCTAATCCAATTTCTTCTCTTATTTTTCTTTGGCCAATTTCCATCTATTTTTGGACTAAATATTTTATATAACATTTATTGATTTTTGGACCTTAATATTGGGCTTTTTAAATTACCCAAATTAATTCCTTAATTATTTTTTCCCAATTTCTCATAAATTTGAACATTTATAAATTCATAAATTCCAAATTCATGAATATTCACCATTTTATTGAATTTCTCAAATATTTATAATACTTTTGGTGAATATAAATTTTGGGGTGTTATAGTTCTCCCCTACTTAAATAAATTTCGTCCCAGAAATTTGCTACACCTGATCAGCCATAAATCTTCGCACATTTCCACGTCTTCATGAATCTATCAACTATCACCCAAATAGCATCATGGTTTCTGGCCTTAGGCAATCGTGTCACGAAATCCATGGTAACGCTTTCCCACTTCCACTCGGGTATCTCAGGATTAGTCAAAAGCCCTGATGGTCGTTGATGTTCAACTTTTACTTTCTGACATGTCAAGCAACGAGCAACGAACTCAGTCACCTCCCTTTTCATCCCCGGCCAATATTATTGAGTCTTCAAGTCATGGTACATCTTTGTGGCTCCTAGACGCAGAGTATACTTACTCTTATGTGCCTCTTCAAGGATTTGTCGTTTCAGTTCTGGTTGTGGTGGAACATAAATCCGCTTCTGGTACCTGACAAGTCCGCTGGGAGACAAGTCATAATCCTGAGTCTCGCCACTATCAATCATACCTCTGATATAAAATGCTTCATCATCATGTTGTTGGGCTTCTTCAATTGCCGCCCTCAGATTGTTGTATATCTGACTGACCCTACTGCCTAACAGAATTTGACTAGACAGATTTAGGTCTCTGAAATCCTCAATCAGTTTCTTCTCATAAATCATCATGGCTGCCACCTGCACTGATTTTCGGCTTAATGCATCAGCGACAACATTAGCCTTACCGGGATGATATTTGATTTCTAAATTGTAGTCTTTCAGCAACTCTATCCATCTGCGCTGTCTCATGTTAAGCTATTTCTGATCATACAAGTACTTCAAGCTCTTGTGGTCGCAGAACAACTTTATAGTCTCACCATAGAGATAGTGTCTCCAGATCTTCAAAGCAAACACAATTGCCGCTAACTCAAGATCGTGGGTGGGATAGTTCAATTCATGAGGTTTCAGCTATCTGGATGCATATTCCACCACTCAGTCATGCTGCATCAACACGCATCCCAATCCCTGCCTACTGGCATCTGTATAAATAACATACATAACCTGTGGATCTAGGATCGTCAGCACTGGTGCTGTAGTTAACCTTTGCTTTAACTCCAGGAAGCTCTTCTCATAATTCTCATCCCACAAAAAATGTTGAGCTTTCTGTGTCAATTTTGTCAATGGTAATGCAATTCTAGAGAAATTCTGAAAAAATCTTCGATAATAGCCAGCTAGACCCAGAAAACTGCGCACTTCAAATACAGTCTCTAGTATCTTCCAGCTCAGTATTGCTTCGACCTTGCTAGGATCAACAGAGACCCTTTGCTGTGAGACAACGTGGCCTAAAAAATTTACCTCTGAAAGCCAGAATTAACATTTGCTTAGATTGGCATAGAGTTGCCTATCTCACAATATGTTCAACATTTTTTTCAGATGTTGTTTGTGTTCAGCTTTACTCCATGAATACACTAGTATATCATCGATAAATACTACAACAAACTGGTCTAGATATGGACAAAAGATTCGATTCATGTAGTCTATGAACACGGCAGGTGCATTAGTCAACCTGAATGGCATAACAAGAAACTCGTAATGCCCATATTTGGTCCTGAAAGCAGTCTTTGATACATCTTCTGCTTTGACTCTCAACTGATGGTATCTTGATCGCAAATCTATCTTCGAGAATACACAGGAACCATACAACTGATCAAGCAAATCATCAATTCTAGGGAGTGGATACTTGTTCTTGACGGTTACCTTGTTCAGCTCTCGATAATCGATACAGAGACGCAGGCTTTCGTCTTTCTTCTTGACAAAGAGCACTAGAGCACCCCAGGGCGATACGCTGGGTCATATAAACCCTTTCTCAAGTAGTTCCTCAATCTGCTTCTTCAGCTCTGCCATTTCGCTTGGAGCCATACGATATGGGGTTTTAGAAATTGGACCCGCTCCAGGCTTCAAATCAATCTAGAACTCCATTTCCCTATCTGGAGGTAGTCCACCGACATCCTCCGAAAAAACATCAAGGAATTCGTTTGCCACAGGGATACTTTCCAAGGCTAGACTAGCCTTTGATTGTATAGAGCAAAATACCATATACCCCTGACATCCCTTCTGCAAATACCTCTCAACCTTAGCCGCAGATAGAAGGTTAAGAGTGATTTCGGTGTCAGCTTGTGGTTGTGGATTCAGATATAAGACTTTCTTCTGTTTACAATCCAACAACACACCATTTGCTGTCAGCCAGTCAATCTCCAAAATTACTTCCAACCCTTATAGTGGTAAATCGATCAAATTTATGGTCGATTCACGCCCCTCGACCATTACCACACAATTTAGGCAAATGTGGGCCATCAAAACTCGTGTACCCATAGGTGAAGATACAACCAAATCATATGGGGATTTATGCACTGATAGACCTAACCGTCTCACGCAGTCATATGCAATAAATGAATGGCTTGCACCAGAATCATACATAACGTGCACTAAACTGTCGTTCAGAGAAATTGTACCTTGAATCAATTCCGGAGACTTTCTAGCTTCTTCTTGTGTTAGCGTATAGACCCTGCCAGAAGTTACCTCGAGCTCCCACAAGCTTTTCCCTAAAGATGGATGAAACCCTAACCCTTGGACAACAAATTTTTGAGCCTCCAAATCTTAAAGAACAAAGAGGAGTAGCTTAGGGTCAGAGTTATACGCGTTAGGAGCTAAATCGTCGGAGAAATCGGCTTACCTTGCGAGATTTCTTCCCTTTCTCTCTCTAAACTCCCTCAACTTTCTCTCACTTATTTCAGGTTTGTTGCAGCACGAAAATGGGCTGAAGAGGATGATGATATATTTATTTATCATATATTTTGCATTATTTTATTCATTTGTTTTATTTTCCAAAATTTCAAAAGTGAACTTATGTACATAAATCCTTATGTACATATAACCATGCTCATTAAGCCCAATCAATATTTGCTTATTTATTCCACATGTAGGAGACACCTAGGGATCCCTCTCTATGGTCTCAATTGGCTTTACAATTTGTCCAGGTTACGTATACACGTAAAGTCTCAATTTTGGTCAAAATTGCATTTTTGCTCAAATTTTCCATAAATTCATATTAAATTGACAAAAATATTTCAAATATATTTTTTCCCTTTATTTTCCTTAATTAATTGAAATTAACTTCAATTAATCAGAAAATATTTAATTTTGCGATAATTTGGTAAAATTACTATTTTGCCATTACATTTCTAATCCAATTTATTCTCTTATTTTTCTTTGGCCAATTTCCATCTATTTTTGGACCAAATATTTTCTCTAACATTTCTTCATTTTTGGTCCTTAATATTGGGATTTTTAAATTACCCAAATTAATTCCTTATTTATTTTTGCCCAATTTCTCTTGAATTTGAACATTTATAAATTCATAAATTCCAAATTCATGAATATTCATTCAATTAATTTCTCAAATATTTACAATACTTTTGGTGAATATAAATTCTGGGGTGTTACATACCATGCACAAAGATATTGGTCTGAAGTGTTCAACTCGTTGAGGCTGGTCTCTCTTTGGAATTAGAGATATCAACGCTTGATTCGCCAAAGCTACATCTATTGTTCCTTCAAAAACTCCTCTTACAAATTGACATAAGGATTGGCCGATTGTATCCCAATTACGTTGTAAGAATATAGGTGGGAATCCATCCACACCCGGTGCCTTATACGGACCCATGGACTTTATGGCTTCATGTATTTCCTTCTCTGTTGGAGCAGCTCCCATTGCCTCCATTTTGGTTCGATTCGTGACTGGAAATTTGCCCTTAGTAAGGAAAACATTCTCATCTTGATTCCCTGTCTGGAATAATTTTTTAAGAAATTCCACCACAAGATTTTTAAGCTCTTCTTCATTATTAACCCAAGCACCGGATTCATCTTGGAGAGATAAAACTCTGTTGCGCCTTCTTCTCATGTGTGTTTTTAAGTGGTAGTATTTGGTATTTCTATCCCCTTTAGAGATCCAATCTGTTCTTGATTTTTTAAACCATTTAATCTCTTCTGTTTCGACACTTCCTCTAATTGTGCCTGCAATTGTTCTTCCAGTATATTTAAGAAATGTGAATGGGGATATGATGGTGATTTATGGATACCATTCAATCTAGCTAGGATTTCTCTCTTCTTTCTTTCTACCGAGCCAAATGTATCTCTATTCCAAGAGATGATTTCCTATTTAATTTTTTCCAGTTTTGTGTTCAACTCACTATTGCATTGCCATTGCTCCGTCAAAAAGCCTTGAAGTTTTCGTGTGCCATCCACATGGCTTCAAATCGAAAAGGCCTCTATCGACTACTGCTATGTGAAACTCCCATTATCAAGAGAATAGGATTGTGGTCTGAAAAAGTTGTTCTTGGCAGAACTTTCACCGCACAGCTAGTAAACGTAGATAGTAGAGCTTGGTTTGCAAATGCTCTGTCCAATCTCTCAAACAATCTTGAACACCCCAACATACGTCGTTCTTTCCACATAAATTTTGGACCTAAAGCTCCGAGATCAGTTAAGCCACAATCTAGAACTCTGTTTTGAAACCATTTAATCCTTTCTTGATTACATTGGACTCCCCTTATGCGTTCTGGAGGTAAAAGGATGTCATTAAAGTCCCCATGTACTACCCAAGGCATTATGATTCCGTTTGATAGAATTTGTAGTTTTCCCCAAAGCACAGCCCTGTAATTCAAATGAGGCAAAGCATAAACAGCCGTAATAAGAAAGTCAGGAATACCTGTCACTGAGCAATGAAAGTGTAAGTATTGTCTATCTTCTTCCAATAATGAGACTGAAATTGCATTGCTATTCCAGATAGCCACCATCCCACCTGATCGACCCACACTAGGCACCATTTTAATATTGTCATATCCTAGTCGAAGAAGATGACAAAGGTGGGATTCATCAGCGCATCTTATATTAGCTAATACCACAAGACTGGGTTTAGAGTTCTGTGTTATTGTTTTCAGATTTCTGAAGAGGCACAGTCCACATGAGCCTCTAGTATTCCAATAAAGTGTCCTATCTATAAAAACCTGACTTAATGGTAACATAGGAGCAAGCCTAGTAGGCCTATTCTACATAGGCGTCTCTGAGACTATAGAAACATCTATGTCCTCACTATTTGTCATAACTAACCCATCATCCTCCATTGGGCTCTCCTGACCTGGCCCAAATTCATCCTCAGTCATCCTAGCCTTCTCTATCGCATACTCTCCTGGATTATGTGGTATTGAATAATCAATATTATTTACATTATTGATTTTCGATATCCCATAATTCTCATCCTTCATTGTATCACCTTCACCCTTCCCAACGATTCGATCAACATCAATTCCATCCCCCATGGTAATCATCAAAACGTCATTCCCCAACCTTGTATCCATCCCTGACATCTCCCTTGTCCTTTTTTCCACCCTCCTACTCCTCTGTTGTAAGACCACTTCCATTGCGCATTGCTCCACCTCTGTACAAACCTCATTCCTGTTAGCCGTCTAGCTTTACCGCAAGGGTATAGGTCGCAAGTAATATAAAATGATCATTCCCACGAGGACTATTACAAAAATGAATTAATTATCTTAATTAAGTTATCAATCAGGTTAAGTGAGAATATTTTGAAAGAAATTTTATACTTAAGAATTAATTGATTAAATCAAGAACTTCAAGACGGGAGGAACCTAGGATTATCTATCCCCTATCTATTTCATGAATTAATTAATTTACCCTCAATAAGCAATCAAATGAAGATATGTAGTTGTTTAAGATTCAAAAGTATTTGATAACGCTCTCTCAAGTCAAAACCAAATCTTTATCCTAATAAACTAATCAATCTCTTGTATTAATTTATAAAGACTAACTTTAAACACCAATCTTAATCTGACAGTGCTAGGTTAGTACCTATATCTCTATGATACTAACAAACCATCCGTTTAATGTACCTAAACTTCAAGTCTAACATGATTTTGGCCAAGTTCTACACTTAAATTATCTTTCTCAAGATTAATTTTAAATGAACAAGACAACTAAATGGTGATCAGGCATTTAGAGGCATTAAGAGCAAGATAAAATCAATACAAAAACTTCATTCGATGAAAAAAGAGAGTAAATAAATAACTCAATCCATAAATAGGTTCAAGAAAATCCTAGAACGAGAAAATTAGCTACTCATGTTCATCAACAAATTAAAACCATAAATAATAATTCAGTTCATATCAAAAACTAAGAAAAAGATAGAAGAAAATTAATGGAAAACCAAATTTTAAAGCTCCAAATCTCTTTGAATCTTCAAGTCCCAGCTCCCAAATCTCTGCTTCTCGCTCTGCTCCTCGTCTCTATCTCGCGTCCTTGCGTTTTCGTCTCAGCGTTCTGTGTCCTTTCTCGCCTCTCTGCGTGCCTTTTTATACATGTAACTTAGGTGATTTCCTAGTGTTTGTTATGGGCCCCACGTTGCAAATCTTTTCAAGATATGATATCTTTGCGTTCAGCTGCGCTGTGTGTAGCCTTTGGGATGTTAATGTATTATCACATACTCCCCCACATACGTCATCTAGAGGCATATTGGGAGAAAAAAATTGAAATATTAAAATAATGGTGATAATAATAATGATAATAATAATAATCAAATCTGAAATATCTTTATCTTATTTTAATCTTTTTTTTCAGATTATTAAATTATTATTGTTTATCATTATTTTATTAAGAATTTGATATTTATCATGAAATCTCTTCAAATCGGTATCTTATCAAAATCTGATTAAAATCCTTCTGATTTATTATAGATGACTCCCAAATATATTAAAATATATCTCAAGATTATCTAAAAGTAGGGAGTCATCAATTCCTAACAACCTCATTCCTTCTGTCATGCCTCGCTCCACTACTCCCTTTTTCCGCTTTTCCTTTGGCTTCTGTAGTCATTGGTGTCACCCTTTGTCCAATAATTACAACCCCTGGGACCACCTCATCTTGCATAATCGCCTTTGGAATCTCATTAATCATGTCATTAGCCTCCTCCACGTTAGCTAAGATTTCAAACCTCGATCCTACCTTTTGCTGCCTAGCTAGTTCGCCTTGTTTCTCCTTCGTCTTCCTCTGGCGACGAGGTTTCTGTACAATCCTCTATTGGTCCGTCTTCACTGTGCTCTGTTTTAGAGTCGGTTCTTCACCCAGTATGTTATCCTCATTTGGAGCATTTTGGTTTCACTCCTGCGATTGTTTTTTCTCGGGATAGGTTTCCATCCTATGACCATAAGTGCCACAGTTTGTGCACAACAAATGTAACCCCTCATACTCGAGAAAGAACTCTTCTCCGTCGAGAAAAAACCCTTGCATTAGTTGCTTACCAAGTTCTATCAATACACAGATCCTAGCAAAATGACCTCTAAGTTGGCATGAAGTATTCATATCAAATTTGATAGTCTTCCCTATTCTATTTCCAATCACCGTTAATGCCTCCTCGTCATAGTACTCTAGAGGCACCTTCGGAAGTCTAACCCAAACCATAGCTTTGTCTATGGTAGCTTTTTCAGGTCTAAACTTCGCTTCCCAAGGTTTCACAGTTAGATAATGGTCGTATATTATCCACGGACCCCCTATAAGAGCATTAAAATAGTCTTCCTTGTTAGCCAGCTTCACTATATAGTATCCATGGCCAATGTTAATCAAGGTGATAATGCCTCTCTTAGCCCACATAGCCTGCAACCTCTTTTCCAGTGCTTTGTACCTAATGCTTCTGCCTAAGAGTTTCACAATAACTGCTTCGCTCTATGCCTTATACAATCTCTTCTTCATCTTGCTTGAGAAACTAAATGAAGGAAAGTTCCTCATCAGATTCTCAATAATTTTGCATTTCTCATCCTCCTTTCCCTGGTCCAATTAATCTAGAGACCTTTCCGACATTGTATCATCTGATATTGCCTCTTTCTCCTAATTACTATCTTCATTTGGGTTATCCTTGCTTCCGCATGTTCCTTTCAGCTTATCCAGAAATAAGGGTCTTCCTGCGTTAAATGAGCTGGGATTCTCTCCCAACTTTGGCCAGTGACCCGTTAGAAGGTTGTCATTACTCTTAAGAGTCGCATTTTTAATCTTTTTCGAGCTTCTGGTAAGTAAATCTTCTTCCTCAATTGAGGTGGGCACTGGTTGAGTCTTCTGTCCAAAGAGCACAAGAGCCATATTTTGATCTAAAAATTGATGCAACATTAGTTCGCCATGAACTTGTGGGAATTCCATGCCCAAACCATTTTAGGAGCATTTAAGGCCCATTAAGCCCAAATAACTCAAATGAATAATCTATATATATATATAGTGGGTGTTTGGGTAACACCAAAACCATAGTTTCAGAAGTCCTTTTCCATAAATCGAGACAAAACTCCTTTCACATACTTACCTTGTAAATCGTAAAAGCTATTCTCCAAAAGCTAATCCAACAGTTGATATAAAACCCTTCATTATATTCCACACAACAGAACAAAAATCTCCAGTAATGTCAAATTCTCATCTTTTGATAACTTGCTTCAGATCCTGATCAGGCCATTCATTTCCCATGTAATTTGGGATGGTGACATCATCACCTAAAGAAAATTGATTGGTTGTCATCCATATGTTCGCACTATTATAGGTCATTCCCGTAAGATTGCCAATGCAATGGGGTATTAAGCCACTTGAATTGTTATTTGCAACGGTCCAAAATCTGGAGTGAGTTGAGTTGGCACAATTGCATAGGAATGTTACCATTTAACATGTTACTCTGCAACCTCAGAATTTGTAGTTTAGGAAAAGTGTTACTAGTCCATGATGATGGTATATTTCCAAAAAAAAATTTATTCTCACCCAAATCTAAAATTTGCAAATACTTAAAATTTTTCAAAGTCAATGGAAGCTTCCCTTCAAGATAGTTATTTATCAAATGCAACCAAAGCAATGAGGAAAGCTCACTGATTGAGATAGGGAAAGCTCCAAATAGTTTGTTGAATGAGAAATTTATATCAAGAAATCCAAATGGATGGCTATTATCTCTCCAACAATTTGAATTTCTCCAGAGAAATTGCTATGAGAAAGATCAAGTCTTGATAGATTTACCAGGTGACAAAGTTTTTGTGGGATATTTCCACTAATAGAATTATTTGAAGGAACAAGGTTTGTTAGATGTACAAGCTGACCAAGACTTTTGAGAAACTAACCACTAAAAAAATTACTTCAGAGATCAAGCCTGGTTAAATTTACAAGTTGACCAAGACTTTGAGGAATATCACCACAAAAATAATTACTTGAAAGATCAAGGACACTTAGTTTTTCAAGATACCCTACCCATGTTGGCAAATGGCCATTGGGTTTATTATTAGCTAAGGATAATTTTGTCAGATATTTTATTATTTATGATTATACATTTTATTATTTAATACATATTATATCTAAATATTATCTTATCATTGTTTTGGATTAAATATCTCTTAATTGTGGCCCTCACGTGACTTGATAGAAATTTGGTTTAGAGTTACTTGCCTGGCTGGTAAGTTATGACAAGCCTTGATGAAGGTTATAAATAGCATTAGCCAAGTCTTAGAGTAGTAATGTTGACATACACTTACTTATTCCTTGAGGGTTGCCTGACAGGCAGCTATTCTAAGACCGTCACTATACCTCATCTTCCCGTTAGAAAAACTCTGACATATTCTCTTCTAATTCTAATTCTTTCTTATTCCCTATAGTTGTCACGTTATAAGATCCTAATCGTAACAAAGTAATTCAGATGGTTCCGTAGAAATAAAAAAGGTTTCCAAGGCCCAGATGCATTAGAATAATTGGAAGAAAGAAAATAAACTAGAAGCACAAAAAAACTTGCCAAAAAAATCCTATAAACCTGAAGCTGAATTAAATAAGGGAGAATAAGAAAAGGACCAAAAAATAAGGTCCAAACGGACGTCATTGTTAAAATATAAAAGCTAGGCCCCAGTTGCATAAGCAATCAAAAGCGGAAAAAAAATATTGAACAAGCATAAAAACGGGTTTCATCCACAACACAGTGAGATAAACAGTAAGTGTGTGTTTGGATTAGCTTTTGAGAATAGCTTTTATCATCTACGAGGTAAGTGTGTGAGAGAAATTTTGTCTCCGATTGCGCAAACCTAGGTTTGAAACCTAGATTTAGGAAATTCCCAAACACTCTATAATAATATAAAAGATCCAAAATGCAAGCCCCAATATGCATTTAGCCCATCTACAAATGAAAGTGTGTTTCGCTTGGCCGCCAATATGCGTCGTCTTGGGTCATCTTTATGGAGTCGGTTAACCAACTCGACTCGCGATCCATAAGGGCTACCTCCATGGAGATGCCGTCGTCTGTGATTGTAGGCGAGTTTTACCGCATCCCAGGGCTCCTTTTTTGACGATCTTGAGCAGCATTACTGGTGATTTTGGCACCATTTTCTTAGCGTTTTAAGAGCGATACTCACAGCAAATTGTGCTAAACCGATTTACAACAAATATTTTATCAACGATCAAGCGAAAAGTTAAGATGAAGTTGTTTATGTGAAATCGAAAACTCCAATGCAACTGTGCCAAACCGATTTGCGACAAATATTTTATCAACGATCAAGCGAAAATTTAAGATGAAGTTATTTATGTGAAATTGAAAGATCCAATGCAACAATGGAATCGTTTTGCAGTGGGTTCATTGGCCTTTTTTAATGGCTATGTTCACGAAACAAGAAGGCAAAATGATTTGGATGTTTTAAATGAATGCCGAAAACTTAAATAAAAAACATACCCAGATGAGAATTATATGAAGCTCATTCTCGGTTTTATGGCCATGGATTCCGACTATCAAATATAGCAGTGATCACCATAGAATGAAATAATCCTCCCACTCAGGCACGAACAACACCCCAGATGTTGATTGATCTCAATTCTCAAGCATATACAATTCATACCCATTCGGACCTCCAAGAAAAAAGGGAAAATTACATTTAGGTCCCGGATAAGAGGAAAAAAATAAAAAAAATAGTCATTTGAAATCTCAAAATTACATTTAAGTCCTGTGGAACTTTTTTGTAATAAATTCTAATTCTGTTGACAAGTCCATAGGTGTCCGTTGATAAGTTCATGGATATGTCATTGACAAGTTTAGGGGCATCCATTAACAAGTTCAGGGACGACCATTGACAAGTCTATGATGTCCATTGATAAGTCCATGATTGAAATTTATTGCAAAAAAGTCCCACAAGACTTTTTTTGCAATTTTGAGATTTCAAGGGATAATTTTTTTATTTTTTCTTTTGTCCAGGACCTGAATATAATTTTTCTAAAAAAAAAGCTAAGGATGAGAATGCTTCATTGAAGAAAATTAATTCTCCTCTCGTCCTAATAATCTGATAGCAACACACCAAAGTCCCAACTAAGAGAAATAATATTGGAAAAGTTTTAACAAGTGAAAGAGTAACCATTAACAAGTGGATGAATTACCATTGATAGGTTTGGGACATTTTTTATATTATTTTCCTTAATTGGGATCTTAATGTCATTTTCCCAAAAAAAATTAATAAAGTAATTGATCTTTTTTTTTGGCCAAGAAAGACATTTCTATTACTAAAAAAGACTTACAAGGAATACCAAAACAGCAACACAAACAAAATAAAGACCCATAAGCCAAAAAAAAAGAAGACCACACAACTATATCCCAATCCTAACCTTCAAATCAAGGGGAATGGCAAAAGTTGCCACCACCTCCGCCAAACTTGCCGTATCGATGCACCAGAGCCTACGCGGAAGAAAATCCTCCAATAATGTCCACAAGGGCATAATGGGTGGTGTTCAAAGAACATTCCAAAAGGACCTAACCCTTTTGTCGGCAAGAAAATACCTAAAGATATTGCAAATAGAGCTGGGAATTAGGGCTGGCCCTTGACGGGCCAAGGCTTAAAAGGGCCGGCCCTTTTAACCCAGGGTCAAAAAAATGACAGTTTTTCAAGGCCCGGCCCGAGAGCATAGAGGCTAGGGCCGGCCCGTAGGGCTGAGGAGTCCTTTTCACAATATTTAACTATTTTTCCTGCGTTTTTTTCCTAGAGAGATATAGTTAGTAAATAACAATGATTAAAGTTCTAGTTTAACACATAAATATTGTCAATATTAAGGTTTAAACAACATGTCTCATGCAACAAATAAACACAGTTACCAATGTATAATCAAAGGTAAAATCATGTCCATAAATAACTCACACAAAGGCCAAAGCATGAGAAGGTAAGAAGCTAAACACTCTAATCTCTAAGCAACATGAGTATGACAACTATCATTTTCATCTTCTTCGCTACTATAATCAATTTCAAGGACATTTGATTGTGCTTCACTTTGAGTAGTAGGCTCAAGTAGTCAAATAATCACAACCTCCATAAAAAAATCATACTCCATCAGGCATAACAGTATACAATATGATTTTATTCTAAATAAGTAGAACAGTATACTCAAAGATCACAATATGATTCAATTAGGCAAAATAGTATAGTCAAATATCATACTCTATACAATATGAAGACTGAGTGACATATAGATTCAATAAGGTAATTCAAAAAGACAACACAGTTTCCCTTTCCAAGCAAAAAATAAAAAATAAACGGGCTTAACGGGCCAACCTGAGGCCCTACAGGGCGGCCCTTTTAAACCCTCAGCTTTACAGGGCTGACCCTTTTAGGCCTAACTTCCTTTAGAAGCTACAATTTGCAAGCCCAACCCTCGAAGGGCTAGGGCCTAAACGGGCCAGCCCGTCGGGCTCGACCCGTTTTCCCGGCTCTAATTGCAAAGGAGCAAACATGGGATGTACCCATAGATACAGAAAAACCCATGGACACCAGCAAAATAAACACGACAAGAGGAAGCAGAAAACAGAACATCAACCACACTTTATGGACCAAAAGCATATGATCTCCAACATTCTAAATGCGCCACCACTAGGTACAGCAAATAGAAGCCAACACCACTAGACACCAGCAAAAGCACCCCTTAGATTCGCTTATATTTGTACTGATGAAGTGATATATCACCCTTTAGTCGCTTTGGGGTTATCAAGAATAAAATCAAATTAATGTAATATACTGCACAACTCGGGTCACTTCACTTTAAGGAGCCGATTATGAAACTAATTCCTAGTAAACTAAGTAATTATAATGCAAAAATTGACAAGGGTAAAACATGTTTGATTTGTTTTCAAAATTATGAATTGAATGCAATTAAAAGAGATATTTTTGGGATTTTCAAATAAAGAGAAATGAAAATGGGTTAAGAATACAAATGATGAAGATGCTCTTGGAAATGGTTTTCAATAGCTATCCTTGCTCAATTAAAATATTTGGAGAGTTCATACACTAAGTTTCTAATATTCCAAACCTCATTAACCAATAAGTCTAACATCACAAGAGAGGAACCCCTACCCTTAAAATGCTATTAAGCCCTCTTAATGTAATAAGTTTCTCTAAATTTCCTAAAATCAATTATCATTGAGTCTAATGCTTAAACTCATGAACCCATTCATTTAAACATTATTAAAACCCCTTAGAGAGTGACTATGAAAAAAGTAATGCATTAGGTTCAACTATAATTCTATTTCAATTAAATCATCCAATAATACGATGTTAAATAGATAGAAATCACTAGAATCATAGAGAACATATATATTGATGAGTATAAATTCTCATTACAAATTTTAAATCACAACAACTCAATCCATAGAAATCATAACTAAAATCATAGTCTCATCACATAAATGAATTCCCAAATCTAAGAAATTACAAATATAATGAGTTATAGATAAAATAAACACCCATTTGAATTGAAGCACATATGAACTCAAGACATCTCCATATCATCCCCAAGAGCTAAAGGAATCAGCCACTCACGGCCTTGGATTCAAGAAATATAATCACTCTCGGATTCAAACATCTAGCCATATGAAACTCTAATTAAAGAAATCAATTAGCATTAAATCAAGACAGCTTGGTGGCAGGGTTTGAACCAAAGGCGCAGAATAGGGAATATGAACAACTGAAGGTAAACCCAGACATATCAGAATAAGCCACGGACTATGTGAGTTCAGAACAGAAGAAGTTGCTAGCAGGTGACGACCGATGGTAGATATGAAGGAGCAGGTGGAGGTCCAATTATATGCTTGTGTCCTCGCGGCTCTGCTTCTAGTGTTATGAGAACAATCCTGCCAGCGATAGGAGAGTGACAGTGATGGTGAGATGACTGTGGGAGCTCAAGGATGTCTCTTTTCTTTCAGCTCCCTCCTCTCCTCTCTCAGCTCCTCGCTCTCAGCTCTCGATCTCACTCCCGGCCCCCCTGGTTCTGTTCTGTCTTTTCAACTCTGAGCTCGCTGGCGACGGAAAGGATTGTGAAAGAAGTGAAGGTCGCTGGCGAGGACAATGGTGGACGTCGTAAGAAGAAGAAAACGAAGGTGCTGGTTCCGTTCTCAATTCGCCGCCCCTCAGCTCCTCCGTTTTAGTGTTGCGGCTATGATCTCTTTTTTTTCCGTTGTGTTTTCAGCCTCCCAGAGCTCAGCTCCGCGCCTCCCATTTAACCCTTGGTCAAAACGCACATTTTGACCAAGGGACTATAAGGAAATAATTAAAAATCTTTTAGGAGGGACTAAAATGAACACTATAAACTTTTTATGGGTCCATAAATGATTTTTAAAACATTTGGGTCCTTTTTTGTAGTTTTTCTGAGTCTTTTCTTCATTTTCTTGTAATTTCCAGAAATCCTGGGTACTTTTCAGCAATTTCTCCCAAACTGATCTGAATTAAAATAAATTCAAAATATAATACCTTTATTCCAAAAATTAATCAATTAAGATAAATCATAAAATATATGACATTTTTACCCTTTTTCAACTTTAATTTTGTTTAAACACATTTAATCACAATTAATCACAAAAGAAACATTTTAAGCTCAATTATTATGACAAAATCCCCAAATAAAATATGAAAACATATAATAAAATAGAGATATGTCATGAAGCATCGCTCTGTCAACAAAACCAAATGAAAAGCAAGGAAAAACAGAAAAACGAAAAGGATGACGCAAATTAGACTAAAGCACGGACATCCTCTCAACCGGTAAAGGTTGGAAAGGGAGACGTTATGCGCACATACTCACATGAGACGAAACTCAACCCCCACCACACTCTTGAGAGAAACTCGAGAGAGGGAGAGACTTGCCATTCTTGACTTGAAATTTGCATGGGATATGGGGGTGAGACAAGCCATTCTTGAAATGGATGCAGTTGAAGTGGTTCGACTATTACTTGAATAGTATGATGATACTCACCCACAATCTACTATAATAGCTAAAACAAGGGAGATCCTCAAGAGAGTCTGGGTCATTGAGGTGCAGTATGCTCCACGAAGTTACCAACAGAGTAGCAAACTCTCTAGCTAAGTAGGCCTATATTGAGTCACATGATGGGATTCCAGCACGTTTTTTATCTCAGGGAAGAGACACAAGCTATATTGGAGGCTGATTGTAATTTACCCAAAGATAATGGGTAATATGTAAGGTGCTACTTTCGATTTGTTAAAAAAAACAACATAATGCAACATGTAACAAATAGCATATATATAGAAAATACTAGGCACATGGAATTGAAAACACCTCCTTTGTTTTGTTACTACATGTTGGAATAATCTAACAATATATATATATATATATATCTAAATATATTGTTAGATTATTCCAACATGTAGCATCAATATATATTGTTAGATTATTTCAACATGTGGTATCAGAGCAAGTTTTTTCAATTCCCCTATGCTTGCTTAGTATTTTTTGTATGTTATGTTATTTTATTATATTTTTCTGTTTTGAAAAATAATATAAGAATAATATGAGCAAGGTTTCGGATTCTTCTCTACTTGCTAGTTGTATAATCATCTATTTATTTTGTCCTACCTTAAGAAATATTTTGGGAAAAATTGCCTAGTATATTTTCGGATCTAAATATACTATGCTTTAGAGTTATTTTATTTTTCCTACTCAGAAAGTTTTTTTGGAAAAACTTATAATTTATAATTTATAATCAACATCTATGGCTCCAGATCTCTGTTTATTCTTATATTGAATATATATATATATATATATATAAGCTTTCCATTTTGGAACACCATAGAGATTTTTTTTACCTTCATTTTAATGATCACTGTATTTGTTGGCAACTGAAGGTCCAAAATCACTATGAATCAAATTTTATTTGAATTTTGAGCAGGTTTTTGTTGAATTTTATTTCTCATACTTCTTTTGATCACCATGAGTTTGAGAAAAGAGATCAGCTATGGCATTTCTATTTTGGTTTTAAAAATTAAAACATTTTTGGGATTTGGTTTCTTTTGTCACTTTTGGTGACTTGTTCCAACGATCGTTTCGTCGTGAAAAAACCACCGGAAAACAGAGGCTTACATTGCTGGAATTTATGCCCAGAATTGCCTGGATCGGCCGCATAAATGATGTCGTCTGGCCATTCGATGAAACTTTGGGCACGTTTGGTATGATGGAATTGGGGGGTGTGGAATTGGAATTGGATCTTAATTCCATGCCTAAGCTTGTTTGGTATGATGGAATTGGAATTTTTTTTAATTCCATGTGGAAGCCAAATCATCCAAATTCCACCAAATTGGCTTCCACCCAAAAAGCAAAGATTTCCAATTCCATGTAGGTAAATTATTTTTTGCCCTTCATCGATATTCGTCTTCTTCATCGAGCGACCCAACACCCGCAACCCACAATCGAGCTTCGTCGCCTTCTTCATCGAGCTTCGCCGACACCTGCGACCCACGATCGATCTTCGCCGACATCTATGACCCACGATCAAGCTTTGCCTTCTTCATCGTGCTTGCCGACACCTGCAAATCCCGTTGCTTTTCATGGACCCAAGAAACCCACGATCTGTTTGGTTTAGAGGAGGGAGTATACAAATACCACGTCTCGAACTAAAACCCCAAAGCATCAACAAAGAATGACTCAGAAGGCTACGAGGGAGACTGTTCTGTGACCCACGATCTCATTTCTGAAATGCCTAGACACATTTTTTAGAAAGATTTTTTTTTCAAAGTTGTTTCTGGAAATTTTTTTTTGAGACGGGCATTTTGGTCTTTTCATCTAAAAATCATGTCTCATTTCCATGACATACTAAACACACTTTTAAACCTCATTTCCATATCCATATCTATTTTCATTTCCATCAAAATCAATTCCAGCGTACCGAACGGGTCCTATGTGTTTCATTTATTCTGGAAGAGTGGACTAACACATTTGAGCCTTTGTGTATTGGGCTTTCTATTTTTAAATTTTTTATTCATTGCTCTTTCTAGGCCTGTAGGTCTTGGGCTTATTGGATTTTCTAGTTTTCGTTTGGTTTTCTTGAAATATTTTTGTTGAGTTTTCAGATTTGGGCTTTCGGTTTTGTTAGCTTCAAACATATTTTAGACTCTTTATTTTCACGTTTTAAGCCATTTTTGTTTCACAATAAGCTAGATATTTGTTTTTTTTAAATTCTAGAAATGGTTGGCTTGCCCTTTTTCTGGTTTATTTTAGGGAGAATTACACTCAGGTTCTAAAGGAGAATAGAAATAAAGAAATGGTCTATTGAAATTACAAAATGAAAGAATGGTTCCATGAAGTTGTCAATGCAGGCTCCTGAAGTTGTCAATGACCTGCTTCTGAAGTTGTTAATGGAATCATTTTTTCATTTTGCAATTTTAAGGGATCATTTCTTCATTTATCTTCTTTCTTGGGACCTCAGTATAATTCTCTCTTTGTTTTATTGTTTTACTATGGGCCAAGTCAGTAAACTTGTTTTGGGCTTGTTCAATATTTCTGTTTTGATTGATGTCTCTGGGCTGAAGGATGTTCTTGGTCTTTTTGTTTATTTATCTTATTATTTGCTGCAGCAAATTTGGTTAAATAACATTTTGGACCTTATGTTTTATTCGTTATTGTTTATGCTGTCATGGACTGAAACTGGATTTTGTACAACGTTTTTTCTGGGCTTGTGAATTGCTGGCTTTTGGGTTTTATTTTATCATTGATGTTTCTTGTTGCTATTCTGGCCTACATTATTTGGGTTTTTATTTTATGATCTAATATTTTATTGTTATATTTCTGTGCCTTTTATTGTTTTTTTTCCAAGAAAATTGTCTTATGGGCCCACATTATTGGGGTTTTTATTTTAAGGAAAAAGATAGAAAATGAACTTTAAAATTGTAAAATCTTAAATTAAATTTGTTATCAAAAGTTGATAAAAGAATAACGAAACTTGATAAGTAATTTATAACTTATTTTTTAAAAAATATCTAATTTGAAATTTTGCAATTTCAAAATTCTTTGGGAGAATCCTTGAAAAAGAACTTGGAATTTGAGAATAGACAAATTAGTCTTTTTACCAAGAGTTGATTAGAAAATATTAAAACGTGATAAGAAATTCTCAACTTTTTTCTTGAGAAATGACTAACTTGTCATTTCTCAATTTTCAAGTTCTTTTTCAGATATTCTCCGAAATTCTTTCATGTTGTTTTCCCTTGATTTTATGAGCTAATATTTTATTGTTATATTTTTGGGCCTTACTGTTGGTTTTGTTTGGAAAATTTCTTTGTGGGCTCTACTACATTTTCAATCTTTTGGGCTATTAAGTTAAAAAAAAAAGGGAGGATATCTTCTCCCAATCACATTTTGAATAACATTTTGAGTCAGATATGTGTTTATTTTAATTCTAGACAATCGTTGTCATTCAATATATTGAGTTATTGATATTGAGACCTTTAAGTTTGATTTCCAACTATTATTTTAGTTCAATTAAGTTTCCTTAACTCCATTTTGTGCTTAATTATTTGGTAATTTCCATTCTTTTCAAGAAATTAAAAGTTTGATTAATTGTTTAGGTTAAGATGTATTTCATCTCATAAATGGTTTATTTGATCAAAATATTTGAATGTTGATTTATTTTTTCATGCCATTTTAATTGTTTCAATATGAGAAAATTAATTTTGGCTATTTTGGTATTATGGTAATTTGCAAAATGTTGTTTTGGTATATTATTTAATTACATTAATGCTTATGTAATTAATTTTGGACGATTTTTCTAATGTTTCAATTTTGAAAAATTATATTTGAGTTGAAATATGTTGAAATTGATCTCTTAAACATTTTTTGGATATATAAAATAGTGTGAGGGTTATTAATTTAATTTTTTGTCGATCAAATTAATTAATTAACCCCTCCATTAAGATGTGCATATATTATATTTAACTAGCCTAGACCCGCGTGATGTGCGGGTGAGAGGCTGGGTATTTATATATTAATGTGCTGTTATATAAAAAAATCACTTAGATTTAAAACAACATTTTGTAGTATGAAACACACAATAACCCATATAAAGATATATATGGGTGGATAGGTGATGCTATAGTAATTATGAATTTCATTTCTTAATATGTATATAAAATACTCAAAACTGCTATATATAAAATGTCATAATTAATTTATTAGAATCTCTATATTTTCTATTGAGTAGATACCCTAAATTTGACTGCTTTACTTTTATATAGTTAAGATTTGGATGCACAAAGTAGTAGAAGAATTTATCTATGATAACTATTTAGTCACATTTTTTTGATTAAATTAATTAATTAAATTTTCATTAAAGATTCGTACATATTTAGAATTTAAATGCAAATAGTTGATATTTACTATTAGCATGCATATTGGGGAGTAGTCACAGTTTCTTCAATGTTGCATGTGTAAATAATCACGTCAATTAACATGAGATGGAATCCTATGCTTAGGGCTATAAATATCCACACATCATATTGTTTATAACAAAAAGCTTTTATATTCGACCTTTTTTTTTTCCCCTTTCGCTAGAGCATGGGCCTCAGCACGGATGCGGTATCACAATGGAGTATAATTCAATGGCTTCTCTTTTGGTTCACCACTCACACTGGTTGGGACAAGATTTTTTTTTACTGACTTTTTGAATGTTGGAGTCTTTACGTTTTGTTCAGAATGAAATATGGAAACAGTTAAGAACTTTCATCCTAGACAATGATATCAAGGGCCATGGCAAGATCAGTTGCGGCTAGTAATACAATGAAATTCTGTTTTCACTAAAACATATTCTATGAATGCATATAATTTTTCATTTCCTATTTCGTTTCTTGTTAATTTCATTTTTCCCAGAGTGCGTTATATTATAGTAAGTAATATGATCGCATTATTGAAAATTTCTTGTAAATGTACAACTTTTCCCTTCATATATTAATGTGGAGGTTGTTATTTTCTTGAAAAGTATACATATTAAATAGATGTAAAGTTGAAAGCCCATAAAACTTTAAGGCAAAGTTAATGAGGTTCAAACTGTTTTTTTTCCTGGTAAAATATGTTGAAATTTTCTGGATATTGTGAAAATGTGATTTTTGATAAAATGATTGTTTGAATGGTTGTCATTGTAATCACTTCTTTCAGTTCAAAATACTAAACAGGACAAAAGTTAATGTGATAATTAATTAAATTAAGGTTAAATTTTAATTTTTATTTTTTTAAATAAATAAATAATATTTATATATGTGTGTAAGACCAATTTATTATTTATATAATGAAGTAATAATTAATGTGTGTGTGTAAATATAAGATTAAATATTTTTTTAGAAAAAATGAAAACTTCATATCAAAGTTTCATAATAATTCTTCATTGTCTGGAAGAAATATAGAGAAAATCCTAAAGCATGGTTTTAAATGACAAAAAAACAGCCAACCACGGTTAATGGCGCAAGTGGCATAGTTGGTGGCCTTTGAGCCACTTTGTGTGTGTTTGGAATGGCTTATTTTTGTCCAAAACATGCTTATAATTCGTGATTCACGGTATACGAGGCAAGTATGTGAGAGGAGTTTTTTCTCGGCTTGCGTAATAAGTGCGTTTTTACTGTACAAAACGCTTTCCCAAACATGCATTTTGTCTCATGTTCGATCTTGCCTGCCCGCACTAGTGTGCCTATTTAAAAACTGACAAAAAACATTAAAAAATTTAGCTTTTGAAAAACAATGGTTTTTTTAATTGTAAACCATGATTTTCAACGATTAAGTGCTTTTTCCAATTTCTTCAGCTCTTGGCCATCTCTTTCACAAGAATCTACTTTCAGAAGAGAATTCAGAAAATTAATGTACTCACCATAATTAATATAAAATGGACAAGATGCGGTGATTGAAGTGTTATATTCCCTCCAATCTAAAATATAAGATGTTAACTAATTAACAAGGAACTAAGAAATCTTAGTAACATCATTTGGTGTCTTAAATTAATAAATTTACCTATTTTACCCTTATTAGAGAATGTGATTTTTAAATGTGTTTAATATCTGTCACATCCTTCTCTATCCTACAAGGGATAAAAGTGAAAAAACAATAATTAATTACCCTACCAAGCTTTTATATTTTGGACCAAAATTTTCTTTTGAAAGACTTTTTTTTTTTTATATATTATGGACCAAAAGGAGTAATTGATTGAAGAAGCCATCACTATCTATAAAGTTTCTTTTGCTCTATGTAACGCAAAAACATTGGCTCGATCACTTTGTGGTTGTGTGAAATTGGAGAATTTTGCAAGGTGGACCAAACATTGATATAACTATTTATGAAGTTTCTTTAGCTCTACAAGGCAAAAGTATTGACTCGATCACTTGGGAGTTCACACTAATGAACTGTGTGAAAATGGAGAATTCTGTGTGGCCGACCAAATACTAATATCACTATCTATGAGCCTTCTTTGGCTCTATAACATAAAGCCATAAGATATATAAACTAAAAAAAAAAGCTATCCGAAAATTAAAAATTAATATATATAAAATGTAAAATACCAAAAAACCAATAATCTTTAAAAAAATTCAATATGTATTGCTTTTTAATATTTTGTCAGTAAATTTTTCATAAAATTTCTATTAGTATAAATTATTTAAAATGTTATCAAAAATAATATGTAAGTAAGTAAAAATTTATCTAATATGTGCTAGTTCGGATTAGGTCCTGGTTGCATTCTCCTCCGCAACATATTCAACAGTTAGTGGGAAGGGACCTTATTGGCTGGTCTTCGTCGTGTTCCTTTAGTAGCTGGTTTGGTTTGATGCTGTATTCCTAATATATATATATATATGCGCGCGCGCACGCCCTAGTTCATGGTCATATGTATGTTCAGGTGTGGGTTAAGAATTTAAAAAGCTAGACTTTTTAGACCGAACATTACCATAACCGGTCTAAATTTTCTTTCTTTGTTTTTTATAAATTAATTTGGTCTGTTATCCCCAGGGTTTACAGACCCGGATCGGACCGGCCAGTCCGGCCCAGAACCCATTGAACCTATCAGTAGACCAGTCCGGTCCGGGTCCCAATTTTCAAAAAAATTTTTTTAAAACTTTTTCCTTTAGAATTTCATACTATAAGCTTAAAATCTTCAATTACTCACCAGTTTGGTCCTGGATTAACTCCAGTTTGACCCCAGTTTGACCCACTGACCCTTAACCCAGTACCCGACCGGTTCAATACCCGGTCCGGGTTTTAATACCTTAGTTATCCCCCTTCATCACCTGAATTCACAAACTCCTTATGTAAAAGAGAACATGAATTCACAAACTCAAACTAGAGAGCAATATCCTACACCTCCGGTGGATTCCTCAACATTCCTGATCTATCGTCCTTTCTTGAAAAATATTAATTTGAACGAGGGAGATTGACATTTCAGTACTTAAGTGCTATTATCCGTTATTGGTTCTTCCTTGCCTTTGTCATTATTCTTTCTCCACAATCCTTTTCATCCTTGCCTGTCATATTGCTATTTCTGCAAATATTGTCTTTTCTTCTTAAATGCACTGCACATATAATCCATAAAATAACGTAATATCATGTACTTTTTTTTTTTAATGAAAACTATAAACAATAAAAACTAGAAGCAGTCTGATACAGTCATACATAAAGGAGAAGACTACTACATAAACACTCACAAAGGATAACAACTGAATATGTGGATATTACAACAAAATGCAAGATAAAGGTTAAAGGGTGATATCATGTAATTAAGAGAAGGAACACTTGGAGAAATTCTAAAAGTTATTAATCAGTCCGCTTAGCAATTAATTCAACATATATTGATGTAAAATATTTCCGGGCCCTATAGCCCAGTGACACCAAGACACCAAGTGCCTCCGGTATGATGGATGTGTAAGTTATGACGAAAAAATATTAATATAACAGATAAAATTCATCTAAGTTGTGTTTTTTATAAATTATGAGTAATAAATACTTTATATGGAAAAAACAGACTATTTCTATTACTCCTTCACACTATGATTTTGCAAACTGTCATGGGGATTGAATAGTTATATATTTGTCCTGCTTAGTAAGAAACTAAAAATACGTTAAAGCCATGACATTGTCTACACTTTGGGTTTCCCAGGAGGCGTCGTCATCGCGGGTTCGCGGGATGCGCTTACTTTCCGCTTTCCCGTTTGCAAAGCTTACCCTGAGAATGAGTTCTTAGATGTTCAGATTTGTTTTGGCTTGCCTAGTCAGCATCCACATCATCATCCATATCAGCCTTAAAAGTAAACAAATGGTCAACTAACAATTAATGTGTATTTTTGTATCTATTTTGGAAGTTCATAGTCACTTCTATCTATAAGAGCTTATGCATGTTAGACGCATTTTAATCTGGAGAAAAGCTTATGCATATTGTTGCACTTTAACCCATTATATAAATAAAATAATCACATATTTGTGAAACCTTTAAAGATGAAATAAAATATGTCCAGATGTATCAAGAGCAGCATAGGAATATAATTTACTAAATCAATTACGTTGCTTATAATCTATAACTATAAAGTTTCTACTGGTTGGCTGGCCAACTAAAAAGTTTTTTTTAGTCTCATTTTTTTACGATGAAATATTATAATTATAGAGTTAACGTAGGCAAAAAGATAAATATGTGGCTGTGAAATTTGAGTGAAAATATCCTTATATAATGAATAACTCTGATTTTTCATTAAAGAAAATTTTATAGTTTTAAAATGAAAAAATAGGTTTTATTAGCATTTAAAGAATCAAAGTTCATTGTATTAGATGAAACTATCTAGTGCTCCCTGTCATAGTTTCATATTCTAAATAGTGTTTTTCTTCAATATATAATAAAATAATTTAAATTATTTGATTATATTTAATATTAATATGATTTTATCATTGTGATAAATAATTTGATCTTGTACATGATATATTTTGACCTGGGGATAGTGATGTTTTTGTACCAATAGTTTTACGTCCGTGATTTCAAAATATCAATGAAAATGATTTAATTTAATATTAATATGCTTTTTTTTTTATTTGTTTTTGGTTTCTTTTTGCTTGCCACGTTTCTCAGGTAAATTTTGCCTCTTCCGTCCTGGTCTTCTTGTCTCTTTGATTTTTCTTCTCATATCAGTCTTTAAATCTTGCATTTTCTCTTGTTTTAATTTGCTCTTCTAGGATGTCCTCCAAAGAAAACTCAATTTCCCTAGTTAGCCTATAAAAATGGACTTGACTTCTCTCCTTTTCTTTTCTCGTTTGCTCCCATCATTTACCTTTAAGAGAAGCACTTTTTTTTTTGTAAAAAAAAACCATCAATCACCTTGAAAAATTTTTCAGTAGATTCTAAACTAATTTCTAGTACACTCAGTACCTTAACATATTTTTTAGTGGCACTCAGTATCTGACATCCAATACTTTGAAGTACTTTCCAATTCCAATAGATATTGAGTGTCAATAAAAAAATATCTTAGAGAATTGCTTTCCAATTCCAAATCTCATATCAGTCTTTAAATCTTCCATTTTCTCTTGTTTTAATTTGCTTTTCTAGGATGTCCTCCAAAGAAAACTCAATTTCTCTAGTTTGCCTGCAAAAATGGACTTGGCTTCTCTCCTCTCCTTTTCTGATCTGCTCCCATCATTTACCTTAAAATTATTTGGTTTTATGGTTAAATCAAGGAATGAGAGCACTTTTTTTTTTTTAAAAAAAAAACATCAATCACCCTGAAACATTTTTCAGTAATTCCTAAACTAATTTCTAATACACTCATCAATACCTTAAAATATTTTTTTAGTGGCGCCTAGTATTTGACACACATCTCTTTGAAGTACTTTCCAATTCCAATAGATATTGAGTGTCAATAAAAATTATCTTAGAGTACTGAGTGTGCTAAAAATTAATTTAGGATATTAAATATCTAAATGTTACTAAACAAATATTTCAGATTACCATATGCTTTTTTCCCCGTAAAAAGTAGTGCTCCTCTGGCTTTATTTACTCTAAAACTATATAGTTTTTGGACAAAGGATGGGAACGAACAGGAAATAAAAAGGAGAGAAGATAAATTCTACAAAAATACCCATGAACTTATGCTCAATCTGTAAAAATACTCAAATAGGCTAATTTATGTTACTTTTTTTTGTGTAGGATGCATGCTATTTTATGAAAGTACAAAAATACCCTCTACTAAAAAATCATATATGTGCAAAAATACTTATAAAGTTGTACCTAAAGTGTGCCAAATACAGCATGTTATTTAAAGAAGTAAACGGGCCCATTGACATTCAAAATGGGTTGCAAGCTATAGCCCAACTTAACAAAAGCCTACTTATCCAGATATTCAATTACATTTAAAAATTGTATATTCATTATGAATAATTTAATTTAGGACAAAAAATATTCTCTCGGCCTTATTCATGACAAAAAATCATTATCTTTGTCCCATAAATAGGACCATAGGATTCAAGTGAAAAAGGACGATATGAGCTTATAAATAATTTATTTTATTTTAAGTTTTATGTTTTATACATGAATTAAGAGAAGGAACACTTAGAGAAATTGTAAAAGTTATTAATCAGTCAGCTTAGCAATTAATTCAAAATATATTGATATAAAATATTTCCGGGCCCTATAGCCCAATGAAACCAAGTACCTCTGGTATAATGGATGTGTAGTTTATGACAAAAAGATATTAATATAAAAGATAAAATTCATCTAAGTTGTGTTATTTATAAATTATGAGTAGTAAATACTTTATATGGAAGAAAACAGACTATTTCTAATACTCCTTCACACTATAATTTTGCAAACTATCATGGGGATTTAATGGTTATATATTTGTCCTGCTTAGTAAAAAAACTGAAATAATACGTTAAAGTCATGACATTGTCTACACTTTTTGGGTTTCCCGGGAGGTGTCGGCATCGCGGGTTCGCGGGTTGCACTTGATTTCCGCTTTCCCGTTTACAGAGCTTACCCTGAGAATGAGTTCTTTGATGTTCAGATTTTTTTTTTTGCCTTGCCCAGTCAGCATCCACATCATTATCCATGTCAGCTTTAAAAGTAAACAAATGGTCAACTAACGATTATAGTGTATTTTTGCACCTATACTGAAAGTTCATCATCATTTTTGCCTCTCGAAAAAACATTTAGTGTTGGACGCACTTTAGAGAACATCTCATATATATTTTTGCACCTTAACTCATTATACAAATAAAATAATCACATATTTGTGAAACCTTTAGAGATAAAATAAAATATGTCTAGATGTATCAAGAGAAGTATAGGAATATAAGTATATAACTTAGTAAATCAATTGCGTTGCTTATAAATTATAATCTATAACTATAATTTTTTTAATGGTTGGCTGGCCAAATAAAATGTTTTTTCAGTCTCATTTTTTTACGATGAAATATTATAATTATAGAGTTAGCGTAGGCAAAAAGATAAATATGTAGCTGTGAAATTTGAGTGAAAATATCCTGATATAATGAATAACTCTGATTTTTCTTTAAAGAAAATTTTATATTTTTAAAATGAAAAAATAGGTTTCATTAGCATTCAAAGAATCAAAGTTCATTGTATTAGATGAAACTATCTAGTGCCCCCTGTCATAGTTTCATATTCTAAATAGTGTTTTTCTTCAACATATTATAAAATAATTTAAATTATTTGATTATATTTAATATTAATATGATTTTATCATTGTGATAATTAATTTGATTTTGTACATGATATATTTTTGACCTGGGGGTAGTGATGGATTTGTACCAATAGTTTTACCTCCGTGGTTTCAAAATATCAATGAACATGATTTAATTTAGTTCTGTATTGGAAGCTAAGAATAATAAAGCAGTGAGAGGCAGAAGTGGGGTTGAAGCGCAGGGCTGAGAGGTGACTTGACCAAAATAGATACTAGTTACAGCCAGACTGAGAATGAGAATTAACCAAAATAGAAAAGGCCTTTCAACGTTGTAGTTTTGATGGAAAGCATTTGGTTTAGAAAGCCAAACACACTTACGTATTGAGGTTGCTGTTTGCATGAAAATGGCAACTGAGGTTTCTGCATTACCGTTGTGTCCTGGTAGAAATGCTGCGAATGACTTGCACGAATGACTTATGAGCAAGGAACGAAAAACCGAACCGGCCAACGAACCGGTTGCTGCACAGGTTCAAGGGTTAGTGGGTCAACCGGGGTCGGACCGGTAGTCGAACCGGTCATGTTAAAATATTATAATTTAATTGACAATAACAAAATAATTATCATTCATAACCAATAACATCAAAATAATTAAAACATAACTAACATCAAAATATCATTAAAACATAACATAACTAATTCTTCCCACTTATAATAATTGATTGGCATCACTTTTGTGAGTGTGTCACCTAAATGTCTCCTTACACGTGCAAAAGTTATTGAAATTTACAACAGCAACAAAAAGTGTGAATGGAAAATGAGAAGGAAAATAATAAAAGCAAATCAGTGATATATTCGCATTCCAAGGATGAAGAATCAGAGTGATATAAACACAATATATAAGGAGACATTTACTAGAAGCGAGAGACGTGTCTTGCGACCTGCGAGTGTGCTTCTGCTTCTGCGAGAGAGAGCGAAGGTAGTGACCCAGCAACATCCACCGTCGCCGTAGCCCACCATCGCCGCTTGATCCTCGCCGCTTGCCGTCTTCACTGTGATTTTTAATTTTTCACTCTCGCGCTCTGATTCTGAAATCACAGGGAAGGGGATCTGATTCTGAAATCTGAAACTTTCGCCTCACTCTCGCTCTCGGCTTCGGTTCTGTTTCTAATCTCTGTGATTTTTAATCTTTTACTCTCTCGCTCTGATTCTGAAATCACAAGGAAGGGGATCTGATTCTGAAATCTGAAACTTTCGCCTCACTCTCGCGCTCAGCTTCGGTTTTGTTTCTGATCTCTGTGATTTTTAATTTTTTACTCACGCTCTGCTTCGGTTCTGCTCTGATCTCTCATCTCTGCGATTTTTTTTCTCTAATGTCCTGTGACTCGGCCAAACCGCCTAACTCGGCAGTTTGGCCGAGTCACAGGCAAACCGGCCGGGTCGACTCGGTCTCCCCTCACAGACTCGGTCTCCCCTCACAGACAGCTAACCGGACCGGGCCTGGGACCGGTTCACCGGTTTTCCGGTCCGACCGGCCGGTCCGGTCTGGTTTTTCATTCATTGCTTATGAGGGGACATTTGAAAATGAAAAGGCAAAAGCAACCATTCCTGTGAAGCTTTTTTTTAGAGTAAAATATTCTAAAGACCCTTACGTTTTGCCTTAATTACACATACCTCCCCTCTATTTTAAAAATATACACTTAAGTCTAAACTGTTAATTCCATTAAGGATTTTTATTTTTTAATTAAAATAAATTTTATTTACTAATTTATCCTTCATCATTACTAATTTCCTAATTTTGACTAAAATTGTTTAATAATTTAAGAGTTTCTTTTTTTTAACTTATTTTTTACTTTTGTAAATAGTTATATGTTAAATTTTTTTCATATTAAGATAAATAATTAATTAATTTAGTCATAGAAAAATTAATTAAAAATATGATTAATCCTATTAATATATGCATGCTAAAATGAACATGTTTATAAATATTTGTGCAAAAAATGTATTTAAAAAATTAAAATTTGAAATTAATATAAGTCATACTGTATCAAATTTAAATTATTAATAATATATTGTGAATAAAACATATTTTTTTCTTTTCTTTTTGCCTTTCATTTGAAAGGCATATTTTTTAGTCTTTTAAAAGAATAATGAATAAATAAGTTTCAATAAATATGATAAAAATTTAAAATTTTATAATATAATAAAAATTAAAAAATTTTATAATATATTGAAAATTTTGAACATACATGTATTAGAATTATTTTTTTTGTATAAAAATTTATTTTTCGACAAATATAAATGTTTATTCATTTATTGAAAAAAGGGTATTTTAGTTAAGTAAATGTTTAATAGTCAAACTTATAACAGTCAACTGACGGTTGGGTGGATGGAAATGGAATATCAAATATGTAAGGGAGGTTTTTGTAACTTGCATTTTAATTTCAAGGGAAGCCTATATACGTTTTCAAAATAGAGGGGAGGTTTATGTAATTTAGGTAAAACAGAGGGGTAGTCAGTATATTTTACTCTTTTTTTTTAATCTTTTTTTGTTTCTTTTTGCTCGCCAGGTTTCTCAAGTAAATTTTACCTCTTCCGTCATGGTCTTCTTGTTTCTTTGATTTTCTTCTCATATCAGTCTTTAAATCTTGCATTTTCTCTTGTTTTAATTTGCTCTTCTAGGATGTCCTCTAAAGAAAACTCAATTTTCCTAGTTAGCCTATAAAAATGGACTTGGCTTCTCTCCTTTTCTTTTCTCATCTGCTCCCATCATTTACCTTTAAGGGAAGCACTTTTTTTTTTGTAAGAAAAAAAAACATCAATCACCTTGAAACATTTTTCAGTAGATCCTAAACTAATTTCTAGTACACTCAGTACCTTAACATATTTGTTTAGTGGCACTCAGTCTCTAACACCCAATACTTTGAAGTACTTTCCAATTTCAATAGATATTGAGTGTCAATAAAAAAATATCTTAGAGAATTGAGTGCGCTAAAAATTAATTTAGGATATTGAATGTCTAAATGTTACTAAACAAATATTTCAGAGTACCATATGCTTTTCCCCCCCTTAAAAAGTAGTGCTCCTCTGACTTTATTTACTCCAAAACTATGTAGTTTTGGGGGTAAAGGATGGAAACAGATGGAAAATAAAAAGGAGGGAAGATAGATCCAACAAAAATACCCATGAACCTTATACTCAATCTGTAAAAATACTCAAATATTTTTGGGTAAAAAAGTACTTATAAACATTAAAAATCAGAGCAAAAATAAAATGTCCACTAAAATAGGCTAATGTATGTTACTTTTTTGTGTAGGATACATGCCAAAGTACAAAAAAACACTCAACTAAATAATTGTAAATATGCAAAAGTACTTATAAAGTTGTACCTAAAGGGCGCCAAATATCATGTTATTTATTTATTTATTTTGGTTACAAATGAGGGACTAGCCCAAAATGAAATACAATTAACTAAGAGGGGAATTAATTCCCATATACTCTTGTAGTACTAAGGTCCTCAAATATGAAGGACATGAGTTATAAAGAACAGACCGTGAGAGGCCGTCTTTTCCAAGTCGATCAGCCACTGCATTCTGCACACGAGAGATATATGTAACCTTTACCGCCCATTGCTGCTCCAGGAAACTCTTGACTTTAAGCATAACTAGACTTAGCTTGTCATTCTTGTACTCAGAAGCATTTCTGTCAGATTTCTAGCATCAGATTCTAAAATGAATTTTCTGTAATCCATATTCCAGGCTAGTTGCAACCCTTTTAGAAAAGACCATTCTTCCGCCTCTTGAGCGTTACAAGCTCCCAAGTAGTTTGATAACCCTGCAATCCATGTGCCATTAGATCTCTTATAACTGCTCCACAGCTAGCATAGTTTGCAGTAGATGACATTGCCCCATCTACATTAATTTTAATCCAATCCGGAGGAGGAGCTTGCCATGCTATTATTGCTGTGGTTACTGATGCTTCTTTTTGCCACTCATCATGTAGCATTAGCATTTCCACTCCACACCATAATATCATTACTTGCCTCCTTCATTGGGGGAATGATAGCCATTAGCCTTTGCACAACTTCGCTGGACACTAGAGACGCCAGTTTGGTGTAGTCCCATGCTCCATTAACCACCCAATCAGCCACTGTAGTTGTCTTCTCTATTTCGGATAAAGGTCTCACACACAGATCTATTATCTTTTTTCCTTGTAGTAACCAACTGTCTAGGAAAAAATTAACAGAAGTTCCATCTCTCACTTGCCACCTAATACCTTCTTCAATAGTGCTCTTTTGACTACAAATAAAATGCCATAGTTGTGAATCTCCTGGTTTGTCAAGCAGCAGACTATGTTCATCCCTTATCATATATTTCTTCAATAAAACTTCTGTCCAAAGCGTGTCTTCACCCACTACCAACTTCCATGCTAATTTACATCCAAAGGCCTGATTCATTATAGATAATTTCTTGCATCCCAACCCTCCATAATTTTTAGGCAAGACAAGTTGACTCTAGCCTATATTATGGAAGCCATGACCATTAGAATGACCCCATATAAAATTGCGTTGGAGCTGCTCAACCTCTTTACAAATACTCGTGGGTATCTTGGCCACCTGCATTGGATATAGTGGGATAGTACTTATTACAGATTTGGCAAGTGTAATCCGGCCAGCCATAGATAGACAATTAGTTTTCCATGTTGCAAGCTTTGAATTAACATGGTCTACTATATATTGGAAGGTTTCTCTTGGTTTCTTTTTTCTACAAAGGGGAAAACCAAGGTACTTACCAATTTCGTTAGTGATTGCCATTTTTGTAATCCCTTGTATTCGTCGCTTTCTTTCTTCCGAGACTTTCGGGGAGAAGAAAATAGATGATTTTACAGCACTAATTTTCGCCCCTGATGCACAGCAGAAGCTATTTAGACAGGTCATAATACACTGTGCTTGCTCCACAGTAGCTTCTCCAAAAAGCAGAAGGTTATCAGCGAACATAAGGTGAGATATTTCTGGCCCTACCTTTGAGGCTCGAATAGATTCCCATTTCTGTTGATTATTTACCCCAAAACTATGCAGTTTTTGGGTAAAGAATGGGAACGAACGGGAAATAAAAAAGGAGAGAAGACAAATCCTGCAAAAATACCTATAAACTTATGCTCAATCTCTAAATATGCTCAAACCTTTTTTTTGGTAAAAAAATAACCTGTAAACATTAAAAATCAGAGCAAAAATGAAATGTCCACTAAGATAGGCTAATGTATGTTACTTTTTTGTGTAGGATACATTCTATTTTATGAAAGTACAAAAATACCCTCAACTAAAAAATCATAAATATGCAAAAATACTTATAAAGTTGTGCCTAAAGTGCGCCAAACACCTATTTTATTTAAAGAAGTAAAAGTAGCCATTGACATTCAAAATGGGTTGCAAGCTATAGCCCAACTTAAAAAAAGCCTAGTTATCCAGATATTCAATTACACTAAAAAAATTGCATATTCATTATGAATAATTTAATTTAGGACAAAAAATATTCTCTCGGCCTTATTCATGACAAAAAATCATTATCTTTGTCCCATAAATAGGACCATAGGATTCAAGTGAAAAAAGGACGATATGAGCTTATAAATAATTTATTTTATTTTAAGTTTTATGTTTTATACATGAATTATTTCTGTCAAATATTCGGGATTTACAATTAATTTTGCAATTGGAAATGATAACGTATATGATGCCGGCTGGAGTACATGAAAACTTGTCCAATTGAGGAAAACATCGTATTAATTCGAAAAGTTAACACACTTAATAAAGGACACATTGGTCAATTAAAAAATTATAATGGCACTGCTAAATCAACCATTGTCCATTTATATAGACACTACTAAGTCACTAGCACCTTATCCTTTAATCTTACGCTTGTGTGCCCGTGCATCATGCGGGTGCTAATGACAATCTCAAAACACGCATGTAAAATTAATATGTTAAAAAAATTAAATTAAATATTTTCAATATAAGAGTCCAGGGAAAGAGGGATAGTGGGGGCAGTTACACAACAAAGAGGGATAATAGGGAGGTAGTTCCAACTTCCAAGATATTTTCAAATCAGAACTGGGAAAATAAAATTATATTAAGATATAAATTACAGTATTTTCAAAATAAATACTTATTTATGTTTTTTTTTTTGCCTTCCTTAAAATTTTTAACAAGCCGAATACTTAATATTTCATAGATTTTAGTATAACTCCATTTCCCTTCATTTTTATTATAACTTGCTGTGTATTTTCTAAATGTCAAATAAAAATTCTAAATAATGTGTTTAGTTGTCAGAAGGCTAATAACCAAATGAATTTTTCTCTTAAAATTTATTTTTTTAAAAAATACTCCCTTTATTTAGTTTTTTTTTTATTATTATTATTATTATTAATTCCTTGGTTTTTCTCTTTATATATTTTTTGACAACATTTTTTCTCTTCATATTTATTCGGAAAAAATGATAAAAAAAGAACTGTGAAATTTTAAAATCCCAAATCAAATTTGTTACCAAGAATTGATAAGGTAACATCATTGGCCTTGTTTCAATGTTATCCTCCTAAGCTAGTGTTAGGACTTGTTTTTTCTCCTTTAAAATATACAGGCAACAACCCATTTTGCTTTACTAATGTGTTCAGTTGACCAGTTGACTGAAACTTTGTTAATGTGAAATCACACATAAAATGAAGGTGCATGATTCTTCAGGGACTAGAGAGAAGCTACATATATAGCTAGAAATACATATAATATTTTAAATCTTTTATATATTTCATGCAAAGTCTCACGAAAAATATTCAATTAAACTAACATGATTGCATAAGACGACGTACTAATACTTGATTACTTTCTCAAACGAATATATATATATATATATATATATATATATATATATATATATATATATATATATATATATATATATATATATATATATATATATATATATATTATGTGATATGCATTAGTGCTTTAAACTTTGAGCACAGAAAAATTAGTGCTTTAAACAAACTACTAGTTGGTCCTAAATATAAGATAGATTTGACTTTTTTGAAAATGTCAAGAAAGATAATTAAATTACTTTAATATATTTATATTTGTCATTTTTCCTCCAAACTATTTTACCTAACTTATAAAATAATCAATAATTTAAAGATACACAACATGTGATATGATTAACTAACATATTTAACTTCCTTAATTTCTCTGAAAAAAGTGAACTCTGTTTTTTATTTAGGACCAGTATCTATTTTGCTATGATACGAAGTCAATGAATTATGTGAATTATAGCTTTAAACAGGCTCCTCTTTGGGCTCTGTGAAATTAAAAAGCGTGGTTTTTATTAACCAAAAATAGAAAAAGCCTTTCAAGTTTCAACGGTGCAGTTTTGAGGGAAAGCATTTGGTTTATAAAACCAATGGTAGAGTGACCTGAATGCCAGCTTTATTATGCACATTTTAGGTACTGACATTTTGCAGTTTATACTAAAATGGCAACTGCGATTTCTGCATTACCAAAGTAGAAATGCAGCTAATGACTTATGAGGCGACATTTGAAAATGACAAGGCAAAAGCAAGCATTCCTGTGAAACATTTCCTTGTTTTTTTTTGTCTCCACTTTAATTTTCTCAGGCTGTCTAGCTTTAGTAGGGTGACAATATGTATTTATTTGTTTATTTATTTATTAGTGTCAACCTAGGAACAAAAAGATAAATACATAGCTGTGAAATTTGAATGAAAATATTCTTGTCAATTAATAATTATAATTTTTCTGTCTTTTCCTTTGCTAAATCAACCTTGTTGATATACATACACTCAATAAAATGATATAACATATTGAGATTAAATTTGGTTTTTGTTAAATAGAATGATAAAATTAATTAGAGGTTTATTGTGTGGCCATTTGAGACATTACTAACTAGGGGCATGGAGGTAATTTGACCCAATTTTTAAATTCAAATTTACTTCAAGTGACCTGGTTAATGATTTGTTAAGTGTAGTGACTCAAATTAGAATTTGGGTATTTTAAATGGCTTTTAAAAGGATTTTCCAGAATAATAAATTTAGTGACCATTCAAAATAACAATTATTATGACCAGTGATTTATAAAAAGTGATGGCTAGTGATTTATAATGGTGTTAAGGTGAAAAAATACTCTATCTCAACTATTGGATGGTTAGCTATGAAATTTGATGATATCTTCATGTATATCTAAATTTTTTTTAAAAAAAATCTATATGCAACCCAATATTTTTATTATATTCTCTCCCATATACATCTGATTATCTCTAATTTTTTTCCAAATTAAAAGACCATCTAAAATCTAAAAATAATTAGAAACCTACATCTTTCTAGGTTTTGATTATTTTTTAAACACAAGAAAAAATCACAAAATTCTATTATTGCACCTTATCTTTGAATTTTGATTTATTTTTTTAACTTCTATATTATTGCTAAACCAAAATCCTGATGAATAAATTTCAAATACAATAATATCGAATAAGTTCCAAAAATGTAAAACTAGTAACAAATGATATAAGGAGAGACGTAACTAAATGTCAAATAGTTAAGATAGAATTAGAGAGAATGTAGGGAATATGATCAGGATTAATTTTGAAACTGAAAATTTATATTTTGATTTTTAGTCCTTCAAAATAATTATAGTTTTTAAGATCCTTATTAATAAATATTTTTTTCTTTGTCATTTCTCACTATTTTTCCCAAAAGAAACATATATAAGGTGATGTGAAAGTTTTAAGCCGTTCTAACAATAAATAAGAATTCTAAAATTTAAATAACAGTGATACCTCTATGATGTTGCTATAAAAAGCAACTAGCATGAACTCCTCCGTGTGTTGTGCGGGGAGCAAATACTCAAAGCAAAATAATTAAATTCTACATGAGAGTATAAAATCATTTTCATTCTAAAAAAATAAATGCTATATATCACTCCATAATAGATGGAAAATTACATGCACTTCTTCCCTACTAACATACCCACTCATAAATAAACATGACATGAACACAAGTTTCAGTTTAAGATGCAAATATATTAGGGAAAATGTCAACTAGGTCCCAAGGTACACAAATAATCTCAAAAAACTCCCTTTGAAAATTCCAAGGTCAGAAAAGTCCCTAGGGACTTTTCTGACATCAATTCCCTATGAGCAATTACTAAGATAACCCCCACTCAAATAAGAAAAGAAAACGCATAGAGGAGAGGAGTGAAGCACGTTTTTGTGATCAAGGCATTAAGGAAAAAGAGAAAAACGCACACGCCAAAATAAGTGATGATGTTGTAAACTAACTATACGTTAGTGCCTTTTGCTGCAAGCAGGCATTCCTACAAATTATCAACTACAGTACGCTATAACTAGCCATATCTACAGAAGAATACGTCGAATGCTACACGACTTTCTTCCTCTTCATTTGTTGACTTCCGTTTAAAAGGGACAACACCTTTTGAGCGTGTGTTGTTCTGTTCATGTGCGACTAGCCACCATAAACAATCCACCTTTACTTGCCGAATCTGATGATCACCAAGCTTAGGCATGTTGTACCCCGCCTTGTCATGTGTAGAGCCATCCCAGCTATGTAACCATGACAAAACATGAACACCACACAAATCGCTGCAAAACAAAATGCCACATACACAATTCTAATGTTATAACAACCGAATGGGTAAAAAAAGCTATAGTTCAAAGACTTGGAGGAACAAAAATAGCACTAACGTATCAGCTTGGACATGCACTTTTGCCCAATTAACTTCCTTTGCTATTTCTTGCCCTTTGTCATATACTTCAGGTTTTACTCGACGAAGTATGTTAACGATGCAATCTCTCTGGAAGTTGTACGAAAAAAAAGTTATTCACAAAACAACAATGACAAATGCACACAAACCATTTGAGAAAGAAGCACTTACACACTGCTATGCGAGCCGTTCTTTGGCTCAAAAATCTTCTTTTTGGCTTTTGCTCATTCTCTTGGGTTTTGTTGGATGGTCAGCCGCTAAACGTGCATCTTCTTCTACCTTTTGTGCCCTTGCATATGTTAATTGGTCAACCAATGAGTCCAGCACATAAAGCCGCATTGTCTTCGTCTCCAAAACATAACAAAACCAATGATCCAGGTGCAGGGTAGGAGCAAAAATCAAGTCACAATCGCCAATGTTGTAACCAATATGTTCAGGCAAGATCTCCGCAGCATGTGATTCCAATGACCACTTGTTCGTAGCCGCTGCCATTTTTTGATTCAATTCTGCGGAAAATATGTGTCTAGTCACCCGGCTGCTATTGTGTACTTGATCCCCCACTAACGTCCTCGCAACTATGGTCATAAACTATGCACCATTAAAAAAAGGGTAAGCAATTCACAGAATTCAATGAACATAGTATGAGTTTATTGTTCAAGTAACTTACCCTGTTACTAATCCACCCCCTTGGACGAAGGCAATATATAGTTCACCGCAGGTCAAGAAATAATCATACATATCCACAAACTCCTTGATAGACAAACAAGCACACAAAGTCAGTTTTTGTGCTTCATCTCAGTTGAGATTGAAGAAGTGTGATTACTTACTCCTGCTCATCCTCTGCTGAATTACATCGTGTAGTGCACATTTGATATAAAACTTCCTTATCCTTCTCATCTTGACTTCTCTTCTTAGCTATTGTTGTCACCCAAGGAGAGCCAATAGCAGGTTTCTTAACCCTTGTAGATTTCCTCAATTGTGCCTTTTGCTTTCCTTTCGATTCCACTTCCTCCTTATCTCCCATAGCATGTACACCTCCTACTTCTTCCTCTGACCCTTCGTCTGCACTTATAGACTGCACTTCATCGTCTTCTCTTTTTCTTATATTACCCCCTCATCTTCACTTGGTAATACATGTTCATCATCTTCACTTTCTGACGAAGATTTCACATCTTGCACCTTTTCATCCCCTTCATCGATGTTTCCCCCGCCCAATAGCCTCACCTGAAGGGAAACAAGTTCCTCTTGCACTATTGACACCACCCTTGACATAATTCGATCATATGTTCTCTTGATTTCCTGCAAATTAGACATGACAAAAAATTAAGTCAATACTTTCAACTGAATGTGCGGCTGGCATCAAATTTCACATCTTACCGGGTGTGTTAGCATAGTTTGTTCATGCAATTCAGAAGAGGGAGATCCAACTACATTACTAACTGAATGTAGCAACCCTTGGTTGCTTTCCTTCTCTATTTGCACTCTACTCTTGACGTTGTTGTCATTCCAAAATGCAAGCACATTGTCACTTGTAGAGGCATGTAGTTGGCCTAGGGGAAAATGTTGCAAGCAAAACACCTGTACAAAAATTAAATAACACCTTAATAGCAGCAGAATTCAACATTTAAAGCAGCAATTTACAACTAATTAAACAAAGCCAACAAACGTTACATAGATAAAACATGCACTTACCATTAGAAAATATATACATCCGCCTACATTGATCCTGCCTGCATCTTTCCCTTTCATTACTTTTTTCTTGTACTGTGCAAGAGAATTTGATAGTTCAATCAACACAAAACTCGACCAATCGTACTCCCCAAGAGCTCCTTTTGTTGCCGCCATCACCTTCAACACTCTATCACTCACTTTAATACTCGATCCGGGACACAAGAGAGTTCCCAACGCATACATGACAAAGAGGAATTCAAATTTGGGATCCTCGTCTCTCTCAATTAGCCATTTTCTGATGGTCTTGTGAGGCACTGTCCCGTACAATGTCTTCAATTGTTAAAAACCTTCTTCTTCTTTATTGACTTTTTCCTCAATGTCTCCCCTCACACGGTAAGCCTATCAATTGTCGTACATCTTCCCGGCAGATGTTCAATGACCTCCCTCGAATCAAAACATTGTTAGTTGGAGGGTCAAACGCATACATAAACTGACCACATAGATCTTGGGGGATTTTTGAGCAGCATATGTGAACTAACTTGTCAAATCCGACTTTCTTTAGCCTATCCATCCTATCTTCTCTATTTTTCACACTATTGCACACTTTCATAAATTGATTAGGAGCACAGCGAGTCAAGAATGGAACCACGTATTTTGTCCCTTTTGCCTCACTCCTTAAATTCTTCGCCCTCACCCTATATGCCTCCTTCTCCTCATCTTTCAATGCATCCCAAGCTTCTTTCATCGACTGTGTCTCTTCTTTTAAACACTTGCACTCCTCCTTCTTGTTTTTCTTGTTCTTAAAATAGTCTTGTGTAAACAATATATACCCTGAAACTTTTTTCACCCTCTCTCCCTCTCCATCTTTCCTTTCTTTCTTCTTTGGCATTTTCTGCTTAACCTTGAGCGTAATTACTACTTTATTCACACACCACCAAAAACATAAGACATTAACCAATCATTTGTATATAACGAAAAACTAATTTATGAAGTTAATTGCAATTCCATATCAGCAATGTACAGAACATAGTCATCTAGACAATATATATATATCAATCACTAAGTCATATAAATCAACAATGAAGCATAAGGCTTTACTTCACATGCTTCAAAACAAAGGTCATGAAGAAAACTTTCTTCTGCAACTCATCACACACAACATACAATTTTTCATATCAACAGTTGCTAACTATTCTATACTGACAAGTACCAATTTGTACAATGGTGTATGTTGTACCTAAAGCCAACTTTACTTCCTATACTGACCATTCTTCTGTTGGAACCACTCAAAAATAGTAATAAGCAACACAAACAGAACCATTAATAGGACATCAATTTTTAACAGTAACTTACTTCCAAATGCACCAATTCTAGAGGAGCACATTATTAGCCTCATACCCATTGATTCTGACCTCAAACCCAATGCTAGAGCAGCACATTATCAGCAAACCACATTATAAAATATTCCTTGGCCTTCAACGTTACTCATAAACAAACATCTATACCCCCAAAACAATAACACTGATTTAGCCATCACAGAGCAGCGACACACAGACAAAGAAAAAACTTTAAACCCGACAACCACCTTCCTTAACCTATGTATTTCCCCAAGTAAATTCCAAGAATCAATGCTTTCCCCCAATCCCAAACTAGTGGCAACCCAATAGATTAATGGTGCCATTTCACAAAAAAAAAAAACAAGAACCACACATCAAAGGCATGCGGACGATTGACCGTCGGAGGAGCAATGGAGGGATGCTAGGTGTTGGAAGGAGCGATGCGGCTGACATTGTTGGACGGACGCCAGATTCTTTGCCGCTGCAACACCGGCGGACGCTGGCGCTGCCCAGGAATAGCGGCTACTTAACCGGCGGACTGCGATGCGTGCTTGCCTGGCGTACTGTGATGCACGCTTGGGGACCGGAGGACTCACCCACGCCGAGTTGAACGGCAGCGACGCAGAGTCGAAGGCCACCGACGCTAGACGGAGAACCAGGGCACCAAGGAACGAGAAGCAGACCGTGCGAGAGGCTATGCAATTCAAATCCTCTATTGTGTTTTCTTTTCAAAATGAAGGCTCCATTTTTTAAATTTGAGTGGGGGTTATTTTAGTAATTGCTCATAGGGAACTGATGTCAGAAAAGTCCCTAGGGACTTTTTTGACCTTGGAATTTTCAAAGGGAGTTTTTTGAGATTATTTGTGTACCTTGGGACCTAGCTGACATTTTCCCAATATATTAACAAACCCTAATAGTTACCATTCAAAATCTATGATGCAAATACATTAATAAAGCACGTGTAACTCATTTGCTTATTTGGGTAGTCTTTTTCAGTGATGCAAATGTATTCATCACTTTTAAAACACCCCCGGGGGCGCGCACAAAAAAAAAAAAAAACACCCACCCAAAATGTACAAATGTACGTTGACCAATTAATTTTTACAAAAATTTAAACATATCTGGGTAACAATAACTCATATCATAGGCTGAGACAATGGAAGTCCTTGTGGTAGAATCCCCATGCGCCATGAAAAATTTAGAAGATATATATCTGTTGAGTGATTGGTGTAGCCAAGTATCACTATTAAACTTATTAGAAATGAATGGAGATCACAAGAAAGTATTAAATGAAACTATCTATAACCTTCTATTCTTTGAAAGTAACTAACGTGTAGAGAGTGCACAGGAAATGAAACAATTGGTGGCAATGACAGATGAGAAAGAACTTTTTTCCCCCCAAGGGAGGAAGAATTGAACCTAATAGAGAAATGTACCGTATTAGTTGAAGGAGAGCTAAGCCACCGCGCCTAAAGAATGCAATAGTATGAAGTTGTCACTTTCTATGAAAATAAGCATGGTTTGAACCTTGTGACCAAGTAAAAAAAACAAAAAAAAAACCTTGTGCATCTGTCTATAACCATTGGATAACAAAGAGTTTTCACAGCTAAGCTATTAAGCATCCTTTTATCTTTTGGGCAATAAGCTGTTCAATCCTTAAATTGACATGAATGCATCAGCTCCAAATATAGGATTTTGATTTTTAACTAAGAAAATCAACAGGGGCAGCTTTTCAATTGTGTAACAAAAAAAAAAGGGAAAATTGCATTTAGGTCTCGAGCAACAGAAAATACGACAACATGGTCTCTTAAAATCTCAAAATTGTATTCAAGTCTCACGGGACTTTTTTGCAATAAATTTCAATTATCAAGGGACGCCCATGGACTTGTTAGTGTAAGCACCCATGGACTTGTCAGTGGAATTAGAATTTATTGCAAAAAAGTCTCACGGGACTTAAATAGAATTTTAAAATTTCAAATGACCATTTTGTTATATTTTCTTTTGTTCGGGACCTAAATGCAATTTTCCCAAAAAAAACTTATTTTATTGCTTTCTCTTCCTCCTTCTTATATAAAAACTGTTAACATGCAGAGTTCTACGCTCTTCAAATGCATTATGTGCACATTTGATCTTCTTATCAATCATTCATAGTGTAATTCATCTTGGCATATAACACGACATCAAAAAAAAAATAATATACAAAATAGAAGCATAAAAAAAGTTAAATATAACACTGAAAACTTCAAAGCAAGTGTAGTGGACAAAATCTCCATCTATTAAAAAATATACCCATTAATTACAAAATAAAAAATGAGAAGGAAGGGGTACTAAAGACACTACAAAAACAGGTGTCTACGTAGCATATTTTTTCCATCCAGCTTTCAAAAAGTGAGACCCAAATTCTTACCTCAAACATGAGATCAGTGGGTTTAATAAAAAAACAATATAAAGCTGTCAGTGCATTTTGCATGTATATATTCCACTAAAAGCTAAGATTGCCTTGCCTTGTAATCATTGCAAGTGCCTATAAATAAATGTATCAAAAGTGGAATATGCATTGACTAATACGGTTCATGACATGAACTTCCCCCCTACATTTCCTTATTTAATTTCATAATGATGATTTTTCACTACTACAAAAAGGGGTTTTAACCTCCCAAATTTGGCACTTTTAACGTCCCAAAACGGGGGGACGTATATGCTGGGGGCGTAGTAAGTTGAAACAAAAGACGTCCCAAATGATAGGGACGCCGATAGGCTGACTTTAGGCGTCCCAAATTAAAATTTGGGACGCCTAAAGTCCCCACTTTAGGCGTCCCAAATTAAGAATTGGGACGCCTAAAGTCCCAAGGTGGGACTTTAGGCGTCGCAAATTACAATTTGGGACGCCTAAAGTCCCCACAGGGTGGGACTTTAGGCGTCCCAATTCTTAATTTGGGACGTCTAAAAGTTAGGTTTTTTTTTATACCATAATTTACATTCTGTATTACCCAACGAATTGAAACTGCAGAAACAGAATAGAAGATGGATTCATAAACCACACTGTCCATTACAAACTGGTAAGGACATCCAGCACTACAATCTTTACTATATATACATACAATAACCTTTCATGCAACCTACTACTATATATATCAACAAAAAACAACCAGAAAGTGTCAAAACGCTGTCATCACAGAAGTACAAACTGATATAAAATAACAAGTTTACTGCTCTATATGTTGAAGAAGATGTCCAGCCAAAAGATCTCTGATCAAATCAAGGTCTTCACGTAGGTAGGCATCTTCATTATCAAAAATATGAAAATTAGAAAGTAATAAGCTTTGATGAAATGAATCTCAAGCAAATGAATTAATTAGCATTTCGATTAGAACACCAAAAATATTATCATTTGAGAATGAAAAAAGCGATTACCTTTTCAAAATCGCTAGTAATTCCACTTTGAATTATGTTATACATATAAAGTATAACATAATATCCGCATTCAGTGTTGCCAGGTTGCCGAGGGCACTTTTAATCAAAGGGATGCAATTGGTTGTTAAAATCAATAAAGGTATGTCTAAAAGGACCGTCAATGAAACAATTATGTAGGATCGAATGTACTTACTATGGGATAAAACCACTTTGGCTTTTTAACAACTGCACCCTCGCGTGACCCACCTAGGATTCTATATGTTTGACAAGCACTATCATGAAAAGCAAAATGAACAGAAATTAGAACCATTCATTTATTTTTGTTGTCAATGAAATACAAACAGAATAACTTACGTGTCGAAGACGGATTTTGTATCTCTGTCTGGCTTTTTACTCAAGGGATCAAACCAATAGACTACGTTGCGGCGGGGACATATAACACACAAAGTGTAGTGGTAACTTTAACAACATGTACACATTAAAATGAAGTTAGATGAGTGAGAAGACAATTATTTATTAAACTTCTTAAATTGACAAAATGTAAATACGAACCGTTGGACAATGGGTGCTAGATAACAACGAAGTTTGGTTTGTGCCATTTGGTAGCCGACATAGTGAGTCCTATGCGCCACAGTACAAGTATCCCCCGTCGTATTCGCAGGACATAAGAATCCATACCAATTACTTCTTTCCATGTTTGTGCAGAGATCGTGGAAGGTGCTATAATAGAATTAAAATAAGGAATCAATTCTTGAATGTATGAAAACAAAAAACCACTAAATGAATTCTATGGGAAAATTGAAAAAAAAACTTACCGGACTGCAAATTTGACCCAGCCTGCATCTATCTCCTCCAACCTGATAAACTGCTTGAGATCTTTATTGTCAATCGTGTAGGGATACTCCATTTGGCCCACAATCCCTGGAGGCATCTTCAAGTCAATCTGTTTAATGCGCTTGTAGATCTGTTGCAGCCGTGCTAAGAAGGGCCATTTGCTCGCAGCTTCGTCATCCTTTTAGAACATCAAAAAACAAATTGTTATTAGGATGCCAACATATTTTCAGTAACAGTAAGGTAATTCCTACCATTGGAGGTGTTGCGTCTGAACCAATAAGATTGCGAGGCCAAAGGATGAAAGATCCTATCGCTTGACCTAACGTGCCAACCTCTGGATCAGGAACAGGGATGGCTGTACCTTCTTCCCCATTTCTAACACTCGTCACATTCACCCTACGAAAATCCTCCGGAATTTGCTGATTATGGTGGGTGGTAGCATATGTGTGAACGAGAGCATCAGCAACAACACGCAACAGTGGATCATCCAAATAGAGGGTGCAAGGGTCTCCCGACACTGGAGTGGGAGAAGGGTCGCCAAGTGGTCCCGACACTGGAGTGGAAGAAGGGGCGCCAAGTGGTTGCTCCAGAGGGTTGTAACTTCCTCTGGTGCTATTGAAGGCCGGGGATTCCTGAGTTCTATGCTCGTCCCTTGCCCTTTGTGCTTCAAACATCTTTGCCATTTCAAGTTGAAGCTCTGGCAACAGCTCTTGTCGGAGCTTGTCGCGAAGGTTGGCCTCGATCTCTCGTTCGAGCTCCTCTCGAATCTTGGCCACAACATCCTTACTAGGTCCAGCTTGTGACGAATAACGTGGCTCTCGTCCAAAATACCTCGCGGCACTAATTCCCCGTGTCTCTCCTCGAACACGACCAAGGTCATCTGCCTTCCCAATAGCCGTTGACAAGATGTCCATCCGTCTACTTGGATTGAATGAACCTTGGCTACTCTGCTCGTCCAGGTCATCCTGTAGCATGCAGTTTATCGTAAATGTATCGAAACCACTCGCAACATGTAAAAAATTAGGTACTTATGGTATAACTACTTACAATCCTCGCGGCAACCTCAGCAACAGTCGGATTTATGTACTTCCCAGCCTTAATCCTTCCTGCTTTCCATTTTTTGTGACGTGGAGGAGGTGCCGGTGGCTCGATAACAACGCTAGGATCAGATTCCGCTGCTTCCTTCATTTTCTGTAACTCTTCTGCCATCATTTGCCGCTGAAGCTTCCGATATCCACCGCGAGACATGAAATGTTGATATTTATTTTCTGCTTGCCTCTGGGCATTTGCTGCACTTAATTTCTATGAATGAAAAACAACAAAAAATGAATCAACGATATAAAGTATATGAAAATTACAAGTTCTATATCATGATGACAGAAATCTTACCAAAAACTCAGGATCTGCTCGTGATGCCGCAAACAACCTCCAGTCCTCTGGAGATAAATATGTATACTGTGCACATGGATCGTTACCCCTAAGGGCCCCTCGAATGTAATGCTTTGTTAGCTTGTTCTTGAAACCTTTCCATCGTACACGAACCTCATCCATCCAGTGCCTATGCATCTCTGTGGTGTCGGGGACATCGTATGTTTGCTGCAAGGTAAAACATAAGATTATTATATTTGAAACAATAAGAACAAAGCTACAATGCATCAAAACTTACATACCAAAAGTTGCTGCCAAATCATGTCTTTCGTTTTTGGGGGAACCAATCTCCAATTATCGTAAGTAATGCGCACTTTGCTTCGAGCCAAAAGTCCTATGTAGCTAATGAAGTGGTCTTCCTCAGGACCAACTGGATTCAGATTGTCATCAAAGTCTATATGCAGCCTCTCCTGTTGGTGTTCATGACGTGCAACCAATGCTCCCATCTTTGTACAACCTCTAACCCTCCTTCTTGCAGGGGGTTCAACTCTAAGCCCTTCGTCATCGCTAGGGCTTTCGTCATCTCTAGTCCTCTCGTCATCACTAGAGTTGTCCATATTCCTGTTAACACACAAAAAGCGACATCAGAAACGTAAATAAATTGCAATGAAAACGAAATATACTAAGCGGGAAGTAAAACAGAAAAAACACAGTTCTCGTTTATAAATTAATGTCTTACTCTATATTGTTTCCCATAGTCCTTCACCATGGTCATTTCTTACAGCATACTCGTCATCATCTACCAATTCTACTTCATTTGTTCGAGGTGTAGTTGTTGTGAAAGGTGGTGTGTCATCAAGGTTGAAGGTCGGATCACCATACTTCTGTTTTTTACTTTTAAGTACAATGGACATGTTTTTGCTGGCAGGATCGGTGACATAAAACACTTGTTTCGCCTGGCTTGCTAAAATGAAGGGCTCGTCTCTATAGCCAACTCTTCGAAGATCGACTGAGATAAATCCAAATTGTTTATCTATTACCACGGCATTGTTGCTAACCCACTTACATTTAAATAAAGCAACTTTGAACTTGTTGTACGTCATCTCCCATATTTCTTCTATAACTCCATAATAGGTCATAGACGCTAATATGGGGTTTTTGTCTCTCGAACTGGAAAAGTGCATAGATTCAGCTTCTACCATGACCCCACTATTTTGCATGGTACTTTTGTCATCTTGCTCTTTGGTATAGAAAGAATAGCCATTTATATCATAACCGGTCCAAGTAATGACCTGAAACGAAGGCCCCCAAGCTAGCCACTCGATTGTCTCAGACACACCGATCTCGTGCAAAACCTTTTCCTCGAACCACTGCATGAATGTCTTGTTTTGCTCAATAGCAATCTGCATGTCATTCTTCCTTGGATTCTTGTTCTTCAAAGTGTTTCTGTGTTCATTTATGTAAGGTTGAACTTCTTCCGTATTATTCAGGATATACAAGTGGGCTTGCAACACCTCTTCACGAGGAACATTCTTCACTTTCAGTCCTCGTGTTCCCTTGCTTCTCCCTTCTTCATGCCGAGATTGTTCCTTCTTCCCTGACATATAATCTTTGCAAAACTCCATAGCCTCCTCAACTACATATCTTTCTACTATTGAGGCTTCTGGTCGATAAGGATTTTTAGAATACCCTTTTAAGATCTTCATGTATCGCTCGAAAGGGTACATCCACCTCAGGTAAACTGGACCGCATAGCCTTACCTCCCTCACCAAATGAACCACCAAATGCACCATTATATCAAAAAATGAAGGCGGAAAGTGCATCTCTAGTTGTGACAAAATAATGTAACCCTTATTTTCTAGTTCATCCAACTTTTCAGTGTCAATGACTTTGTTACAGATAGCATTAAAGAAAACGCACAATCTTGTCACTGTGTTTCGTACTTCATCTTTCATTATGCCTCTAATAGCTACTGGTAATAGTTGTTGCATCAACACATGATAATCATGGGACTTCATTCCCACTAACTTCAAATCGTCCATTGAGACACATCTTCTCACATTCGAGGAATACCCTTGCGGCACCTTCATTTCATGCAAACACCCACACAAACTTCTTTTCTCTGCTTTTGATAGTGTATGCGCTGCTGGCTCCATGTATGCCCTCCTACCATCATCTCTTAGTTGTGGATGTAACCGTTCTCTTATTCCCATATCGACAAGGTCTAATCTCGCATTAATCCCATCCTTAGTCTTCCCTGGTATGTGCAAAAGCGTACTGATAAGGCTATCACAAACATTCTTCTCCACATGCATCACATCAATACTGTGTCTCACGTCTAGCGAACGCCAATATGGAAGATCAAAGAAAATGGATCTCTTCTTCCATATGTTCTTCTCACCCGCAACCCTCTGATTCTTACCAAAAGTGACATGGATACGTTCCACTCGACTGTAGACTTCCTCTCCGGTTAGTGACTTTGGAGCCATTCCATGCTCCGGTAAGCCGTTAAACCGCTTTCTTAGCCTACGATACGGGTGGAACCGATGAAGAAACCTCCTGTGGCCAAGGTAGACAGTTTTTCTTCCATGCTTTAGTTGTTGGAAGTGTGTGTCTGCTTCACATATTGGGCATGCTTTGTGACCCTTCACGCTGTACCCTGACAAGTTTCCGTACGCAGGGAAGTCGTTTATCGTTGTGAAAATCAGTGCACGTAGCTTGAAAGACTCCTTCTTATAAGCATCAAACACATCTACGCCTTCCTCCCATAACTTCTTCAAGTCCTCAATCAAAGGCGCCAAATAGACATCAATATCGTTCCCTGGCTGTTTTGGTCCAGAAATCATCATAGATAGCATCATATACTTATGTTTCATACATAGCCAGGGAGACAAGTTGTATATTACAAGGAGAACCGGCCATGCACTATGTGTGCTAGTAAGAGTTCTATACGGATTGATGCCGTCTGTACAAAGCCCAAGCCGTAGGTTTCTCGGCTCGCTGCCAAATTGAGGGAAGATTTCATCTATTTTTTTCCATTGTGGAGAGTCAGCTGGGTGCCGAAGATATTTCCCATCAGATATTCTCTCATCAGAGTGCCATCTCAACTTCTTCGCTTTTGTTGCACTCGCAAACAAACGTTTAAAACGTGGTATTATTGGAAGATACCACATAACCTTTAAAGGTTGCCTTTTACTTGTCACATCACCACAACCACCATCTTTTTTCACTTTGTATCGTGCAGTTTTACACTTAGGATACTCACTAAGACCTCCGTACTCATTTCTGTACAGTACGCAGTCATTAGGGCAAGCATGTATCTTCTTATACTCCATACCCATTGTAGACAGGATTTTCTTGGCCTCATACATATGATTTGGAAGTACATTATCCTCCGAAAACATATCACACAATAGTTCAAGTAGCAATGTGAAACTACTATCGGTCCACCCACAAGTTGCCTTTAAGTTAACCAAATGTAATGTTCCTGTCAGCCGCGTGTACTTACTACCACTGTACAATGGTGTCTCTGCATCACTCCGCAGGCTGTCATACTCCTGCGACTGCGCAAAGGATTCTGGCTCAACATCGTTAATCATTCTCTCCATTCTATCTTCATCTATGACATCCACAGCTTCCTTCTTGTGTGACGGACAATCAGTTACTTCCTCACCATGCCATATCCACCTTGTGTATCGCAGATTTATTCCATCACAAAGTAGGTGATCCTTTATGACATCAACATCCCGTCTACTCTCATTCAAACAATTGACACAAGGACAAAAATACTTCCCATTTCTTGCAGGAGCATTCTTTTTAGCGAATTCAATAAATTCGTCCACCCCTTTCTCATATTCTTCACTAGTTCTCAAAGCATTCATCCAACTATGATTCATTTTGTTACCACCTAAGGCATTACCAAATAACATTCACACGTTTAGTACAATTCTCAACGACATATGATGGGATTGCCTAATTAAGTTATTGCCCCCTCCTAGCCTCATCTCTCCTAGATAACAATCATTTAATGAATATTGTGGGGGAGGCTATACTACTACAGAATTGAGATATAACCACCCCAAAAGACGTCCCAAATTGAAAATTGGGTGGTTAAAAAGATAGGCGGTGGCATTTTCGTAATTATATATATGTAGGGGAATTATATAAGAACCTCTCCAAAAAACTGGCACGGCACAATTGCACCCTATCACTATTTTCTATTAATTAATGAAGAGTAAATATCAATTAATAAGTATTTGACAATATTCTGGCAAAAAAAAGTATTTGACAATAATTTTTCATTTATTTGAAATTATAAATAATGCTTAAACTTACATGCATGAATATGAATTTAATTTTATTATCTAATTTGAGTAGAATATTAATAAAACTTACATGCATGAATATGAAAATGTAATAAATTATAAATATTGATCTCTCTGTGAAATCACGAATGGTATAAATTCAAAACTTCATTAAAATCATTTATTACATTTTCATGCCTTGTGTTAATATTGCAATGCTTTTCTCTATGTAGCTTTTACATATTTTTTATAAAAGAAAGTTTGCAAGCTAAGTGAGACGAAGAAGACACTACAACTCTTGAAATATTTGTATTCAACATCCATATTACCTCACATGTCTCTCTACTTCTTACAGCAACATATTGTAATGAATTTAAAAAGGAATTTAGCAACGTACGTGTAAATGCATAACATGTTATAAAGGGTCCTATAACAGGGGAGTCTTCTTAATAGATAAGCACAATCTCAACCATTTATATATAAGCAATATATAATAAGCACAATCTCAACCATTTAATTTATATTTCAAAAACAAAATATAACATTCTGTTACAAAAAAAAAAATTAAAAACGAAGAAATAACCAACCTGATCAGCTAGCTAGTATGTTGGAGAGGTAGATGGAGATCCACGGTGGTGTGTGCACAACAATGGAGCGACCAAGGTGGAGGAGAGAGCAAAGAAACAAAGAGGAAGAAGAAGGGAGGAGTTCAACGACGGTGTTAAAGTTGTGGGTGAGGAATTGAACAAGGGAGGAGGAGAGAGCAAAGATCCACGGTTGAACAAGGGAGGAGGGAGGAGTTGAAGCAAAAAAACTCTAGGAGGGGCCGACGGTGTGGATGGGGAGAGGAGGAAGAAGAGTTTTGTGGGTGAGGAATTGAAGAAAGAAAACCAGAGGAGGGAGGCCGACGGTGTGGGTGGGGAGAGGAGGAAGAAGAGTAAAGTTGTGGGTGAGGAGATGGTGGTGTGATAGAGAAGACCGCATGTCAGACAAGTGTCTGACATGCGGTAGGAGGAGGCGTCCCAAATGCCATTTGGGACGCCTAAAGTCTTAGTTTAGTTAACTTTATATATGCATGGGCTTTATATATGCATAAGGATGGCTGCTTAGTTAACTTTACAACAAGGATGACCATGCTGTCCATAAACATGTAAGCAGAATTAACTTCAATGAGACAACATTTATAAAAGGAAGAAGCAGGACCTCCCTTTTCTGAGCACACAATCACAGCATCCAAAAAGGTGAAGCACAACATTTGTGGAAACATAACCTATTAGCCATGGAAAACTGAGAAAAGTAACCATAGGTCAAATGCTTGCATGCACGTAAATAGAGGAATAGATTAAATTGGAAAAAAAATTCTTAAACAGAAGAACCGAGGGATTCATTAAGGAGGGAGGACAGTGAATCCATTCAGAACGTGTAGCATGGGAACTATCATGGTTTAGGAACTTCCTACAGCTAACAAAGTCATCAGGGTTTAAATCAAAAGGCTTTAGATAGAAGAATGTAATAGAGTCAACCGCACCTTTATATTGGTAGGCATATACTTTTTTTTCACCAAATAATTGGTAGGCATATACAGGACATGCAATTGGTAGGCATATATATTCCCTTACTGGCAAAATTTATGTTGTGTAAGTTAGTAAATGCCTCACATTTTAATATCATTTAATTCGTATCACAAGGGACTACTATGGCATTAATAGATGTGAATTCCATTTTCATACAAAGAGGCCTCAGTGTGCAGGAAAGTAAGGCAGAGATTAATAAACAGGAGAAAGGGAATATGTGTATATATATATATTTATATATTCTAATCAGCTTTTATGATTCTCAGAGATTGTGTTTTTGATTTTGTGATTCTATGGTATGATGCTAGCAACTTTAATTTATTCACCTCCACGCCATGCAACTTTATACACAATCATTCAGCTTCATCCATACCCTCAGCAGTAGTATTTCCTTCTTTAACCATTTTATCTTACAAATCAATTAAAATCCATGTAATATATATATATATATATATATATATAATCGTGTGTGTGTGTATATACATATGATTTTCAACTTATTCTTGAGACCTTTGTATCTTCATATTTATGTATGATAAGAAGAAAATGCATTTTGTATGACTTTGTTTTATGGGTTCACTGATAGAGGGTTAAGGGAGGATCAAAGGCATTCAAAAAATAACTTAGGAGGAGAAAACACTGGTTAAGAGGAAGAAGCAAATGTGAGGCTGGGTTTGAATTTGAACCATAATCTTCCTTCCATTAGTAAGAAAGCATCATACCTCGATTTCAAGAGCCGTGCTTCAAGAACAGGCCCATCACTGAATCAAAGCTCTTTTTCCTTTTTTTGAATAATGTTTTCTACTCTTAATATCTTATTTTTCCTCTTTCTTCCACTATCTAAGAAAAGTTTCTGTCTTTGATGAAAACATTTATTATTGCTCTTATGATCCTGCTATCACCAAGGCGCATCTTCACAAAAGAACATCACTATCTCAGAAAATCAAAAAGAAGATAGGGGTTTCCATATTCATGAAAGATATTTTAATAAATGTTTTACATGAATCATGAGGGAGAGAAAAATAATCGATAAAAGAAAGAGTGAGACTGAGAGAAGCCTAAGACAACACAATGAAACTAATCCAAAAATCTTTTCTGCATTCATCAAGAGCGAAATAGTCTAAATATAGTTGAACAGTGGTCATGCCAATGGTAATTAAAATAAAATAATTTAATTTATATATGCAAAAATTTTCATCTACATATATAAGTAATATTTAAATAAATGGAAAGAGTAATATTTATGTGTAAACCATTGACTAAAAAAAGTGAAATAAATTTGAATTTTCTTATCGTTAGTACTTAGTAAAGCTATTGGACGAAAAGAAAAGGCACACATATGACGAAAGTTATTTTTTAAACAATCAAAATTATTGGAGTGGGCATACATTTGAGAGTATATAATGCGACTCCTTATTTGGAATGCCTACTTTACTAACGGGTGCCAAACTCCTAATCAGATCAACAAGGGCACTAATTCACTTCAAGATCTGAGCCCACTATGTTATCTCCCACCTAGAAACCCTAGGACTATGTTTGGTACGAAGTATCAGGGGGTAGGGATAGGGATTGGGTGAGGAATTAAGTCAAAATATATTGTTTGGTACCAGGGACTACGAATAATCAGGGATTGAGAATACCACGAAAGAGGGATTGCTGCAAAGCCACCTACCCCCTGGTTTTGTGTTTTCAATCCCTGGATTCCAAAATTATAGAGACAAAAATACCCTTGATTTAAATTTTTTTAGACTAAAATACCCTACTTTTAACCTAATCAATCTCTCACAATCACTCCCTCTTCTTTTTTCCTTACCAACAGCGTAAACCTCATTCTCAACCATACCATTAAATCGTCGCCATCGTCGCCTTGCACAGTCGCCCTCACCGCCGCTCACTTTTCTCCATCCCAGACCTGCTCCTTCCGACTCAATGTATCATTCGTTTCTTTCTCTACAAGTCAGCACGACAAATATCGAAATTGGGCACGCTTAACGAGTTACTTTCTCCAAATGCTTGAGCCACCCTAATCAGCTCCCTGCGGCAAAACAATCACCCTATAGGCAAATTTTTGTGTGTTTTTTTTTTTGACCAGCACATGGGCAAATTTTTTTTGTGAAACACTAATTAAGTAATTATAATATTATATAATAAAATCCCGAATTATTTTTGCAGAAGCAACTATTGCAATTGTGGTTCTGGCGACGGACCTTCGATCGATTGTTTGGGATTTTGGGTAGGGTATTGGTGTCATTTTATAATTAATACATGTTTATTAAATAATATTAGTAAAATCATTCCCTCCAATTACCACCTCATACCAAACATATTTTTAAAGTATGAATCCCAATCCCAATCCCAATCCTTATCCCAATCCCAATCCCTATCCCAATCCATCAAAATTCAATACCACGTACCAAACATAGCCTAGGTGTAACTAAGAAGCGCCCTGTTTGGTCTAAGAAGCAGAGGTTCTGCGATTCAGCGAGAATCGTGCTGCAACTAAGAAGACGTGCTATTTGGATAGAAGAAACAGAAGCTCGACGCCCCATTTGATCAGAAGAACCAGAGGCTCTCTCCACGAAATCTTCACTGCGCCATTTGATCAACGATTATTGTGAACACAGCTTCTCTCCATGAAATCCTCATCACGCCGTTTGATCACAATTTCTCTCTCCACAACGTAAAAAATTACATTAAACAATCATTGATTTATTTAATGTTCACCATTCTTGTTAATCAATGTATAACTTTTCTCACCTTAAGTGTATAACAAACTTGATACTAAGAGAAAATATATAATTATGGCGTGTTATTTAAGGTGGAGCTCAAAAATCCTCCAATTTTTTTTTTACCTGAAAAAAATCTTCCAATTGAAGATAAGGATGTTTATTGGCGAGAGAAATATATAATACAATAAAAATAAAAAATATATATATTTTTGGCTAAAATACACAAAGGGTCAATATAATTTTTGGGCCTTTAAGTTTGTCCTTATTTTAGCTTTTGTCCTCCAAGTTTCAAACCATAAGTGTTGTCCCTCAAGTTTCATTTCCTTTAAATCATTGGTCCCTCTAACTCAATAAAGACATGGACCATTTTGCCCTTACAAAGATCAAAACCTATGGTTTCAAATTGAGGAACCAAAACCAAAATGAGGACAAATTTGAGGGACTAAATATGATATTAACGCATACACAAAAATACCCCAAACATTGTTTCAGTTGCGTATTAACGCATACACAAAAATACCCCAAACATTGTTTCAGTTGCGTATAACATCCATAACCTTTAAAAGTTTAAGTGTTTCATATTTTAATGGTCAACTCACTGTTCTTAAAAATACCATTTGTTTGGTATAAGGGATTTGGATGGACGGGGAGGGGAGGGAAATTTTTGAGTTAGATTTAAGAGAATTGAGAAGTGGGATTACTAAATTTTAATACAGAAAATATGTATGATAAAACAGTAAGAAAAATGAATTAAAAACGGTTAACCCCACTTCTCTCATTTTTTCTAATCCAACTCAAAAGAATTTTCCCTCCATCCACTTTCCCTCCCCTCCCCTCATACCAAACAAACCTTACAGTTAATGGATTTTGGCATGCCAAAATTCATATTTTAAGAAGAGGGATACTAATAAAAGACTATATATGTAGATATATTGCCAACAGGTATAACACCGTCATATGCATGATTGATAATGTAGAAAATACTTCATATAAATTATAACACTGTCACGTTTCCAATTTAAATGTAATCAAATTGATAATCAATAAAAAATATTGCATATATTTAAAAAAATATTATAAATATGAGTAGTGATATTCAACAAATTAAATCATTCATGGACCACAAGTATGTACTTTCTAAGCCACAAAATATTCCAAGAAAATGAATAAATAATTAATTACTCCTACAAGATCCAACCACTAAGCATAACATAACAAACAAGTATATTAATATGTGACGCAAATCCCCATCTTCATCAAATTCGTTTACCGTGATTTACTGGATTCTTGGATTACGTAATCACTTGATGATAATGACCACTAACCTCCGACTTCAAAGACCCAGCATTTAACAATATATATATATATACACTACAAAAAAACACCCAATTTCTAACGGAATTTTCGACGGAACCATTTCCATCAGAAATTCCTACGGAATTTCTTTTTAAAATTCCGTCGGAAATATTTCCGACGAATTTTCTGACAGAATTTTTTCCGTGGCAAATTCCGATTGAATTTCTGACAGAAATTTCCTTCGGAATTTGTCTACAAAAATTTTCTGACGGAATTTTTTCCGTGGAAAATTATGATGGAATTTCTGACTGAAAGTTTAATCAAAATTTGCCATGGAAACTTCCGTTGGAAAAATTAAAATTTATTAATTTTAAAAAAATAATATTTATAAAATTAAAATATGAATTATTAAATAATTCTATTTAACCTTAATTCTTAAAATTATATTATTATTTCATAATATATATGTTATTAATATTATATTTATAATTTTATATTAAAAATAATATTTATAATTTTAATTATTATTTATTAAGTAATTTTAATTAAAAAATGATTTAATTTAAATATATAAATGTTTTTTCGTTTTTATTAAATTTTTCATTATTTTTAATAATATTATATTTAATTAATAATTAATTATATGTATGTATGTTTATATATATGATAATATTATATACATAATAATATGTAATAATATGGCATAGGTTCATTTCGGCACAACTGGTAAAGACTTGTGAGCGAAGGGTTTGAACTAGAGGAGAGGCACTTGGAGGAATTATGAGGTGTCGACACATGACAGCCAGGGTAGAGGACATGTGGTGCTTTGAGTAACAAACACGTGGCATTTGTAAATTAAAAAAAATTTAAATTTTTTTAAAATAAATAATTTTCGATTTTTTTAAAAAAATTTGCGATGGAACGGGTTCCGTTGGAAATTTCCAACGGAATTGGTTTCCGTCACAATTTCCAACGGAACAGATTCCGACGAAATTGAAATTCCGTCACAGATTTGTTTGAGACGCACCTATTACCGACGGAACAGATTCCGTCAGAAATTCCTTCAGAAATTTGCTGTTTTCTGGTAGTGATAGACACACACATTATGCATGGTTAATAATCTCTATGACAAGATAAATGACAATTGATAAAGACAGAAAAATATTACGTGGTCCAACAATAATGACTAACACATATATTCCAACATTGTTTTGTAACCCCTAACAACTGTGATAATATGATGAGTTACTCGTCAGAAGCAGAAGTTCCAAGGGTTTGCGCCTCAAGGACAAGAGCCATTATCTTGAATGGTATAGTGGAAAGAAGAAATAGGACCTTGCTAAACATTGTTAGAAGCATAATGAGTAGCTCCAAACTTCCAACATCCTTGTGGAAGGAGGCACTCAAGATAGTTGTGTACATAATATACAGGGTTCTAACAAAGGCAGTGCCAAAAATACCCTTTGAAATCTGGAAATGATGAAAACTTAGTTTAAGACACCCTAGGGTATAAGACTGTCTTGCAGAAGAAATAGTATACAATCCACAAGAAAAGAAGTTAATCCTAAAACCATTCGAGCTTAATTTGTCAACTATCCGAATATGACAAAAGGCTATAGGTTCTATGGTCCTTCACCTTTTGCACGTTTTATAGAATCTAGGAATGCTTTCTTTCTTGAAAATAACGTGAACAGTAGAAGTGATCAAACAATTGATAATCATATGGAAGTAACCCCTGATTTGCATAATGAAGGATTTGTTCATATTTATCCACCTTCCAGACATAAAGGACGAAGACAAGTTGTAGTGGAGGATGTCCCGGATGAACAACTTGAACCAACTCAAGAGGTTGAATTAAGAAGATCACCTATAGAAAGAAGACCAGCATTACCTAGTGACTACATGGTGTACTTTATTGAGGTTGACTGTGAGATTAGCAAGTTAAAGAAATCGATCTAGAGCTTGAAGAAAGGCTCATGACAGTGGTATTTGAAGTTCCATGAAGTGATCACATCATTTGGTTTTGATGAGAATATCATGGATGAATGCAAATACCACAAGGTTAGTAGGAGTAAGATCATATTTCTAGTTTTGTATGTCGATGACATATTACTTGCAACCAATGATCTAGGACTATTAAGTGAAGTAAAACAGTTCTTGTGCAAGAACTTTGATATGAAGGATATGGGTGAGGCATCCTATGTCATTTGCATCAAGATCCATAAGGATAGAGCTCAAGGCATTTTAGGCTTGTCTCAACAAACCTATATCAACAAAGTTCTTAAATGATTCAGGATGTAGAACTGCTTAGCTAACATAGCTCCTCTTGATAAAGGGGACAAGTTTAGTCTAAATCAATGTCCTGAGAATGAGCTTCAAAGAATGCAATTGGAAAGGGTCCCATATGCATCAGCAGGGGTAAACTTGATGTATGCACAGGTCTGCCAAGACCTAACATAGCTTTTGCTATGGCATGTTAGGAAGGTACTAAAGCGATCCAAGGGAAGCAAATTAGACAGCTGCAAAAAAGGTGTTTAAATACCTAAAAGGTACTAAGTACTACATGCTCACATACAGAAAAATAGATGACCTAGAAGTGGTTAGTTACTCAGACTTTGATCTAGGAGGATGTCTGGACACAAACAAGTCTACTACCAGTTACATCTTCCTACTAGAAGTAGAGCTATATCATGGAAAAGTACACAAACACTTAAAGCTCCCTCTACTTGTCATGCTCAGTACATAGTATGTTTGGAGGCAACTTCACAAGTAATCTGAATATAAAATTTCATTGCTGGGCTTAAGATTGTGGATTCAATCTCTAGGCTAATCAAGATGTACTGTGATAACACAGCCGCAGTGGCCATTACAAATAACAAAACGGGTGGAAGTTGAAGCCGATGGGTTGGACTGAAATTCCTAAGCTTCACAGAGAGAATTGTAGATAGTGAAATTTCGGTTAATTATATCAATAAAAAGGACATGATAGCTAATCCTTTGACTAAGGAATTGAAACCGAATGCATTTGTGTTACACATCCCTCAGATGGGGGTGTGACCTTCAATCACATAGAAGAGGTAGCAATGAAATTAATTATGTGGTTTATTATCTCTATCATTATTTGTATACATTCTATTAATGAGAATAATAAACACTGAGTTTGGAACCGAATAAACATAGGCGTTTATTCATAAAGTTATACCCATTAAGTAAGAGTGTTGCATGTAATACATAGAAGATAATATTCAACCCAAGAGAACTTATCACCATGATTCTTGTAGCATAGCTTTAATTTAATCTGGACAGGGCAACTGGCATATAGATACAAGCCAAGTAGGAGAATGCGACATATTTTAATTTAGTATAATATCTTTATTAGTTATTATTAATTAGGTTATTAATTAAAATATCCTGAGTGTGGCGCATAAGTCAGATCTAGGCCCAACTTCAGGATTAGGGTAATCAATTGACTTGTTCTTTATGCATTATTTCTGATGGTGAAATAGACAATTAAGTTTTACGGCTGTCTAAATCAAAGATTTAGAAAACCTAGCTGCTCCCTGAAGTCCCCTGATTGGCAATGGCTTTCATATCAGTTGCATTGTTGTGCCATGCAATCAATCAAAAGTGTGACCTGACAATTTATCTTCTGACATCGTCTATTTTGTAGTATTCCTTTCAGTGTTCATTAACTCGTTCGCAATCAAAGATAAGATATGGCAAGAGGTACCTCCAGAGAAGTCTTTTGCTATATCTGTAGAATACTTCATGCTATATTTGAGGTATAATTTATGGTACGGTATGAATTATTCTAACAGTATTCCTATTTACAATATATATATATAGGGGCAAGTTCATGGTCATATGTTCGACGTTTAGGTGTGGGTTAAGAATTTGGACAATATGGATCATATGAATAACCCCATTCATGTGATGCCTGTGTGTAGAGACGACCACAACTGGTCTAAATTAAAAAAGCTAGACTTTTTAGACCAAACATTACCAGAACTGGTCTAAATTTTCGTTCTTTCTTTTTTAAATTAATTTTGTCTATTATCCCCCCTTCATCACATGAATTCACAAACTCGTAATGTGAAAGAGAACATGAACTCAAAAACTCAAACTAGATAGCAATATCCTATACCTCCGGAGGATTCCCCGACATTCCTGATCTATCGTCCTTATCCTACACCTCCAGTGGATTCCCCAACATTCCTGATCTATCGTTCTTTCTTGAAAAATATTAAATTGAACGAGTGAGATTGACATTTCAGTACTAAGGTGCTATTATCCTTAATTTGGTCCTTCCTTGCCTTTTTCATTATTCTTCAGCCACAATCCTTCTCATCCTTGCCTGTCATTTTGCTATTTCTGCAAATATTGTGTCTTTTCTTCCAAAATGCACTGCACATATAATCCATAAAATAACGTAATATCATGTAATTTTTTTAATGAAAATATCAATATCATTGAACCCAAAAAAAAAAAAAAAACTAGAAACAGTCTGATCCAGTCATACGTAGAGGAAAAGACTACTACATAAACACTCACAAGGGATAACAACTGAATATGTGGATATTACAATAAAATGCAAGACAAAGGTCAAAGGGTAATATCATGTAATTAAGAGAAGGAACACTCAGAAATTATAAAAGTGATTAAATCAGTCGGTTTAGCAATTAATTCACAATATATTATATTGATATAAAATATTACCGGGCCTTATGGACTCCAAGTGCCTTTGGGATAATGAATGTACAAGTTATGAAAAAAAAGATATTAATATAACTAACAACTTGTTAGTTGAGATGGTAAGCGGTCACACCGTCGTAAGGAGGAGAATAAAAGTTTGAATCCCAGGAAACGCACCTATTGGGAGGCTTTAACGTTAACAATCCCAGCTCAACAGAAATTAGGATCAAGTCCAAAGTGACTTGGGGATACTCTGGATCCACAAGAAATGATACTCCCTCTGGTCATTAATATAAGACATATTTACCTAATTTGATTAGATTAAGGAAGTTGGTTAAGTTTGTTAATATAAAATATATTTTCTAAAGCACTCTGATCATCTTTCTTAATTCTATCATTCCCCCTCCTTGATTATTGTTGAGAGCACATCAATAGGGGTAAATTAGGAAAAGATTGACAAATATGAAAATTATGTTTTATATTTAGGACTAAGATCAACTCTCCAAATATGTCTTATATTAAGGATAGGAGGGAGTATTGGTATAAAATATAAAATTCATGTAAGTTGTGTTATTTATAAATCATGAGTAGCACATATACTTTATATAAGAAAAACACAGACGATTTCTAATAATCCTTCACACTAAGATTTTGCAAACTCTCATGGGGATTCAGTGGTTATTTATTTGTCCTGCTTAGTAAAAAAAAAAAGTAAAAATATGTTAAAGCAATGACATTGTCTAGACTTTGGGCAGGAAGAAAAGAGAATTGTTCGAGATTGAGAGAATTAATACTTGGTTGTAATATCCCGAAATTTAGTAAAAGGTTAAATTGTTTTTAAAAACAAATTTGAATGGTGTTAGAAATTAATCTTGGGAATTAAAGACCTATTTCTAGAAAATTCGAGGAACAATAGTTAATGGCCATAATCTAGCTTGGGAGTTTGTGATAAATTATTTTAAGGCTTTATGAAGTTAATGAAGGAAGAAAATCCTTTAAAATTTTTAAGGATTGACTTATGAAGTTATATAATAAGTCAAATTATGGAACCTACGAAATTTAAGGAATCTTAAATTAGACAAAGGGAAAAATTAGGGCCTACTGTATGTAATTAATAAGATAAAAATATACCTATGTATATATAAAAACACACACACCCAGACACCAACACACACACCACACTTGGATTTTTTTAAGAGCACATCAACAGCCCCGCCTTGGATATAATTTGCTTCCATCAGTAGAAAATGCATGGTCCATTCACAAACACACACTTACACCTTCACGTAGACAAAAACTCAACACCTCACCTCACTTTTATTCAGCTCACATGACTCACACCCGCACATACTCAGCCACTTAATTAAACACTCCCTCACTCAAGTCAGCCAGCATTTAGAGAGAGAGAGAGAGAGAGAGTTGAGCGAAGTACGACGGGAGGTGAGTGAGAGCTGAATTTCTCGCCGGAAATAAGGTATAAGGAAGGTTGGATTGCCACACGCAACCAAATATTCTGGTATAGGTGAGTCTTCTCTATCACTTCCCATTGTTATTTCATTTGTTTGGGTTGTTCATGAGAATGTATGGGTGCTGGAAGTGGTGTGATTCTGAAAATAAGTTGTTGTCACCAAATAGGTTTGAATATAGTGGTTGTGAGTCGAATTTGGAGCAAATTTTGGGGTCATTTGGTTCTGGAAATGTGTCACCAAACACAAGGAATCTGTGTAGGAGTATGTAGAGTCAAAATCTTTGAGATTAGAGTGCAAATCCATGGCTACATGTTGATTTTTCTTCACCCTGTTCTGTTCATCGGAAAACAGAGTTTCTGATAGAAAGTTACATAAGCTTAAACAGAGGTTATAAGTGGAGTTTTTGTTTGGTTCTTTTTTATACGGGGAGTTTAGGATATGTAGTAGGTGATGAAATCAAGAAGAGTACAATTTGGAATGAAAATGAATGAATTCTTGATTTTTAAACTCAGAATATCAAAACTGACATTTTTGAAAGCCAGTCAGTTTTGTGTTGAGTTTTGACAAGCCAAAACTTATCCAATATTTACGAAATTTTACATGGAAATAGTATACATTCATAGCTTTAAAATGATTCCTAGAATGCATCAATTGGATACCTAGAGAGAAAGTTATGATTTTTGAAAGATAGATCTAGAAACAAGGAAAATTCTAGAAATTCAGGTTTTGACAGCGGAAAAAGGGACGAATTTCATAAGGTTAATATGATTGTTTGTCCCTGTGATTATTTTCCCCTTAGAGTAGACACTTTTATCTTTCCATTGAATATTAGAACTTAAAAATTGGACATGTAACTTGTAAGTTATGAATTTTTAAAGTTTGACCCTATTTCTGGAACCAATTATGGAGTAATTAAGGTTTGATGAATTTCTAGATATTGTGTGGCTGCTTTTTCTATTATTTGAAATTAAACTTATATAGGTTTATAATGTGCTTGGATTCGTTCAATTTAGAGTTTTCTAGAATTAATTATGATTTTTGAAAATTGGGCATTGAATCTGGAAGTTGTCCTATGACAGAAGTGAGTAATTGTGAAATTTGGAATTTTGTGCGTGTGAGCTGTAGGAGTAATCATTTTTCCTTTAAAGTGAACTTAATAAGGTAACATAGGGCTTTGAACCACCCTAATTGATGTTTTGTAGAATTAGTTATAATTTTTCAAAATTAAGTGAAAAATTTTGCCAGCATTTAGTCCATGCGAATTTAATGGGCTTTGGCGAAAAGTAGTAAAGGTGAACTTTAAGATTGAAGATTAGGCCTAGTGTAACCAATTAACTACTTAATTGGGCCTAAGTACTGACCTAAATGATAACCAACTAAGTGTTATGAGTTATCAAGAATTGGAACAAGTATAAACTCGTCGTCCCTAAATTCTAACTGATAGGATTTAACATCTGCCTGGGACGCTCGAGAGATTGGGAACAAGAACCCAACTTGGAAAGACTGTCAAGTAGTACCCTATCCCTTATATCATATGTGCTTCTTTGTACGTATTCTTTGTCTTTTGTGCATGTGTGGGACAGTTAGTCCTTAGGCAGTAAGACCCATAAGTACAAGTTGCATTGGGAGTAACCTGGGGGCATCTTGAGCCAGGTAGGCTTGAGGCAGAAAGCTTGTGAGTGCACCTTGTATGGGGAAGAGGCCCTGGGCTGCCAGAATGAGATCACCAAGTGCTGTGGTTTTGGGCTAAGGGACTAGTTAGGCCCTTTGTTTGCTGCATACTGTAAGTGTTATTGCTTTACTTGTTTAGTATTTTGCATATCATATGAGTGATCTATGTACTATTGAGATTCTTTTGAATCTCACCATTTTTCAACAAATGATATACAGCAAAGGTGTCCAGCTCTAAAGGCAAGGAAGGTAATACAGACGAACAAAGAGAAGACTAATTAAATAAGGATTATCTGGCTATCTTTTATTTTGAATGACTGTATAATATGTGAATGTAATTAAGCAGAAGTAATGGTAATAGTACTAGTAACCGTGACACCAACTGCATTAATGTAACCAATATGCTAAGTTTTCGTCAAACGTGCTAGTATCCAAACACCATAATTCAACTAGAATCAGGCAACCAAACACTAAGAGCCCATAAGTTAACCACCACTATGACGGTTTTGAACTGAGAACATCTAATTTTAATAAAAGGAATTAAGAACTGATGATTTATAATGAAATCACAAACCGTATTAAGACCACACTTAAAAATATTTTAAAAAGTTTTTGAAAACCCACTGAAGTGCAGGTTTGACTCAGTATTAAAGTCGGGAATTCAACCGTTTCCAAATGAACATTAGTCTCAGGTTTGTAGTCATTATATGTTCAAACTCATCTAAAGGCCTTGGAAAATTATGATGTTACATTGGTTGTGGTGGTTGAGTTTTGATCTTCCGTTATAAATAGTTTACGATTACCTAACTACCATATATTGGTTTTTGGCATGACTGTTTGGTAAACTTGTAGATCTTATAATTCGATCATTGTGGGTTCCTACATGATAATTTTTTTGGCATGATTTTTCATTAACTCTGTTTTTTTATAATCAGCTATTAATTACAGGTTGCGGCAGAAGAAACAGTGTGGTGGTGGATCAAATTTCTAAGAAACAGAGTGTGGTTGCGCGCCCTTGTGGTATACCAAGCTATTATATGTTTTTATATCCATTATTCATTATTTAGTAGGTTTTTTTATCAGAAAATTACTTTTCATTCTACGTACAAAGCAATTTTTCCAGCAAGAGTGAACTTATAATTAACTGATTAGGAAATTGAGGAACTTGGTTTATATACAAATTAATGAATTCAATAAAAATTGATTAAATCCAAGTGCTTAGTATGTTTATTTAAATTGTTATTTTTGGACATGATTGTGGTTGTAATTTTAGTGAACTCAAAATTATCATCAAATTGGTTCTTGAAAGGGATTTGAATGGGTAGTTGCAGACTTGGTGGATGTGAAGGGAGGCTGGCGTTGGCATGTTCTTGGAGAATACCTATGAGAGGAGGGAGGGCGGATAGATTGCTATGGGGAAAGGATGATTCAAAGAATTAATGAATTAGAGAGTTCATTATTGCTTCAAAGAATGAATGAATATGGGGAATGAGAAACTTTGTTGCATGTGGTTAGAGATTGTGTAAGAGCAAGGAAGGTGTGGCTTTGTTTACAATAGCAGCCTCAAAGTAAGTTTTTTACATGCAGGTTACCAGAATGGGTGCAAGAGAACTTAAAGGGGAAAAAAAAGAAAGAGAAAGTTCAAGGCATACCTTGGAATGTGGTCTTTGTTATCACTTGCTGGTGCCTTTGGAATCATAGGAATGGTCACATTTGGAAGTTTGTGATGGAAGTTCTGAAAGCTATGAAAAACCATATCTTTGAATTATTCTTTTTAAGCTCTTCAGTTGATAATGGTTTTTGGGGCTTTGAAATTGTTCTTAATTATTTATTGTTGCCATTAGGCCTTATTGTATTTTTCATATCGGCCAAGGGTGCCATTGACAAGTTGGCCCTTTTTTCTTTAAAAATTAATTTTTTTTAAATAAATAAACCCTATATAAATACTCTTTTCAAAATCTAGGAAACTTCATTAGTTTGCCATGTTGGAGCTTATCTAGTCACCTTTATTTTATGTTATATTTAAACTTCTTTGTTAAAATTTAAATTTTAAAATAAATTTACGTAAGTGCTGGCCTCACTTATGTAGGCTAACACTCCTTTGGGAGCTAGATTTTGCAAACTATCATGGTTGCCTAGTAAAAATATGTTAAATCCATGACACTGTATTGAGAGAATATGTGATTGTGGCTTTGATCTTCCGTCATACTTTGCCAAACCATTCTATTTCTTTGAACAGTTTATGATTATTTGACTGCCGCATGTTAATTTTTGGCATGACTGTTTAGTATATTGTAGTTCTTATAATTTGATCTTTGCAGGTTGCTACGTGATATTTTTCATTAATTCTGCTTTCTTATAATCATCCATTTCTAGGTTACTGATGAAGAAACAGAGAGTGTGGTGGTTGCTTTTTTTCAAATTTCTAATGAGGCGGCATTTGCTGAGCCAATCAAAATGTTTCATTCAGGCTAAGGTTAGTGTTTATTTGACGTGTGATTCTGCGGATGCGTTTTGATCGGTAGGCATTTGGGTGAGTTTCTATTCCTTTGATACCAGATTGATAATTTCTTGCTGAATTAGCTGGGTGTATTCAGACCTCTTGTTCATCATGTGTTCAAATCATGTACCAAGAAACCTTATTAATTTTTCCCAAATCTCTCGTGATAGATACCTGATTGGGTGTGAGGCTATTAATGAATTTCTGATTTGTATTTTGAGATTAGCAATATATAATTGTTTCCTTTAGGATTGATATTGTATGCAAGATAACCATTCATAGAAGTATTGGTTTGCTAAAGAAGTTGATAATTTTAGCTAGATGACTATCTTACTAGCCATTCTGTCTTTATTTATGTCCAACAGTAGCTTTTCTTCTTTTGTATCACAAGGTTGAATGTCAACTTTTAACTTCGAAGGTTTTCTGTACCCTTTTTTATGTTTTGTTAACCTATGTTGTTTGTCAACCTTCTTGATTGCTTATCTGCTTATAATTTAAACGTTTAAGTGATAGGCAATGGTTGGTTTTTAGTCCTAGAGACAGAAAGTATCCTAATAGTGGTAGGACCAATCGAGCAACAAGACATGGGTACTGGAAAGCAATAGGGAAGGATCCTAGGACCAATCGAGCACCAAGACATGGGTACTGGAAAGCAATAGGGAAGAATCCTAACATTACCTACAATTCTTGGGCAGTTAGGGTGAAAAAGATGCTGGTTTTCTGTGGAGGTAGAGCACCACATGGTGAGCGAACTGATTGGGTTATGCATGAGTACACGTTGGAAGAAGAAGAGCTTGCAAGATGGTGAAAACATATTGTTTAGTAAACCTTTTGTTTTGATATGTAAATTATCACGACTATTATGCACTTTACAAGGTGTTCAAGAAAGTGGACCTGGTCCTAAAAATGGTCAACAGTATGGCATGCCATTTAAAGAAGAAGAATGGATAGATGATGACTTTTTAGATTTTAATGTTAATTCAGCTAGCAAGGAGGCTCCATATCCACAAGTTGATGAGGGTAATTCTGTTGATACTGTGACTTTTAATGGTCAAGAACAGCTTTTGTTGATGATGAACTCGATAAGATCTTGAAAAATATTGTGGATGAGCATATTCCTGACATGCCCCCCGTTCTGTACCTCAGGTTTATTTTCTGATAGAACCTTTAGAACTCTGGTTTTGTTTATGCGTATGTTGCCTGCATATCCCTCTCTATTGACAGAAATGGGGAGGAATAGGTAGCTTAATAAATATTGTAGCTGTGTGTAGGAGAACAATGAAGGATGGCAGTGACTTCTGGCTTTCAAAAGGGCATTTGCCTAAAACATTCTCTCCTTTCCATTCACACACTGTATTAAGTTCAAAAAAAAAAACCTCTATGAAATAAAAGAATACACATAAAATACCTCCTTAAAATAATTCTTCTAAAAACATGGGTATGTGTATGTAAATATATCTTAATATTGAAATAAATAATATAAACAAAAAATGCTGTCAGAATATTACTAATATTATTATTTTTATTATTTTGTTAAAAAAAAAGTAATATGAGTAAAACCCTAATCCTAACCTTCCTTCTATATAAACCCCCTATCTCTTTAGTCCGTGGTGATCCCAGGCGCCGCTATCCGCGTCATAGGTTTACTCTTCTCTCTTCTTTGTCTCACTTGACCAGGTTCTAACTTTACTGCAATGAGTACAGGTATTATCAAACCTTATTCCTTCTTTTTCTTCTTTTTGTCTTCCTTTTCTTCCATTTGTCTCCTCTTGTCCGGTCATTTCAGCCCCTTGCACTGTGCGAGTGTATGTTAGAAACATTTTCATCAGACCTTTCTTTTTTTTTTTTTGGGTTGCTGAATGTGTGTGTGGGTTATATACATATATATATATATATATATGCGTTGGTGTTTGTGAACCTTTCTCTTTACTGTTTGTGTTGGTTAGCGTGCATCCATATATATGTGTGTCTTCTCCTCTCTTCCCTTCATGTCCCATTCTCCCTTTCACTCGTTTGTGGCAGTTTGAATATGTTTACATCTAATTTTTATTTATTTTTCTTTCTTTCTTTCCTCATAACCTCATTTCATTATATCCATAGCATAGATATGTATATATATATATATCGTTTTTTTTGCCCCCACAACAGTGTTGAAATCCTTCGTCCTTACAGCTCGGGTGTATCAATTCATTTATTTACACACTCCTCTAGGCTCTAGCATTCATTTGAAATACACACACACACACCATTGTGGGAGCTGGTGTGCATTTCTCCATCTTATATTCTTATTCCCGTATCTTGCACAAGAGCCACATCCGTCCTTTCTTTTCTTTTCTTTTCTTTCTTTTTTCTTTCATCCTACTTTACATCTTGGAGTTTTAATGTGAAGTCAAACTCTTCATTAAAAAGAAAAAAAAATGCCTCCAACATATAGCCACCCTTATGCCCCCCTTGATTTATGAAATAATAATAATAAGTAAGCTATATCATTTTTTTTTTGCTATGGTCTGTACAGAAAATTCCCTCCTATTCCGACACATACTCATGCTTAATTTTTTTTTTTTAGGAAAACATAATGAATCTAAATCTAAACATAAATATGTTGTAACTAATAAAAATGTATTTATCCTATATAAATTCCTAGATGGGTAGATTAATGTTTTAGAGTAGTATTAGAGTAACCTTAGAGTAGTTTTGAGAAACATAATAATAGCATTTATATTTGTGACTTTGTAGATTCTCATTAAGAGCTTTGAAGTAATATGTGTGTGATTACCTGTACGCTAGGGAGTAACAGGTAACTCTGAATATTCTTCCATATACTTATGAATTGTGTATGATTGTGAATAACTATATATATATTTTTTAAAAGAAAAATGGACTGAATTATATATGTGTTTGTATTATAAATTTTCAAATAAGTAGTGTTACAAGTAAATTTCTATATAACTCATTGTATTCATATAATTAATACTTTAATGATAATTAATGTATTATTGGATTATTATTTTCTTTTTAGCATGTTTGAATATATGATGGTATTTGATATGAATGGAAGTGTGAATTATTGTACTTTATCTTTTAATGATATTATATTTATCACTGTCATGGCGGTTACATCTGTGATGGGTTGGAGTGAGGAGGAATTTGTATGTTGAGATCTTTTATCATGTGGTATGCCATCACTCGGTGCACAGTGGATGGTACTTGTCAGGGCCCCTTCTTCCATGTTTTCCTTTGGCCGGGATTGCATTGGAGCTGTGGGACATGTGACATCTCCTTAGTTATGTTCTTTTAAGGAGGGTATCCATAGTCCAGACTTAAGCTCTATACCTTTGGCTGGGTGTATCTTAAGAACTGGTGAGCTTGGAACAATCCAGTCAAATGGATGGGTTTCTGTTGGACTATGTGTTAGCCTATGGCTCTAGTCAGCGGAATAAGGATGGACGGTGATATAAGGGAGGTTGCATCTTACATATTACATATTGCATAATCGTATATTACATGTTGTGATGAAAATACATATTGACTTGATGATGATTAAACTTGGTTTTGTCTGGTATGCAGATCATAATATATACAAATCTATATATATAATCAGTTCCTTCTTTTTATCATATGTGATTTACTTGTGTACGGTAGAAACTTTCAGTAGTTACTGAGACGTTGAATCTCATCCTATTATATTAACATTTTTCAGGTAAATATTCTAGTAGGAAGCAAGGGAAGGCACCTGTGGAGCGAGCCTTGAAGGCTCTTTTGTGCTCCTTGTGAATCTTTATGCCACTTTATATTTTATTGCCATGACACTAGGATCATTTTTCATCCTAAAATATTTTGGTTGATAAATATTTGTTTGAAACTTTGAACTAATAGTTGAAAGTATCAAGTAATTGTTGTTCAAGTTTTGTTTGGATAGAATCCCCAAATTCATAAGTGACGTTTTAACGAATTTGTTAAGTATATATGTCTTTTCAAATGAGGTGTTACAAAAGAAACAACACAGACGATTTCTAATATATGTTAGTTTCTGGTCATATGTTTAGGTGGCGGTTATGAATCTCCCAGCTTGCCTGCCGAAGGTAATCATAATCAAAGTAGCAACGTGAGAGAAGTTCCTACAAGTACATTGTCTTCTGCTTTCTGGAAATTACAAGTGAACGAAAAATTACAAAACGTACCCAGATCTTTCAAACATTGCAGTTATGCCTATCAATATGTCAAACATTTGCAGTTTTGTCCCTCTTCAGAACTTTTGACCTTTTCAGAATGGTCCCTGGTCAAAACTTGCGTTTTGACCAGAGACCATTTGGTCTTCTTCGACGCTGAAATAGGGGGCTGGAGAGAGTGCAGACACTACTGACGAACACGAGAGGAAGACATCCACTTCTTTGGAGAATTGCCCTCTGTCACCATCTTCCTCACAGCACCACTCCATTGACCTCCACCATTTCCGGCGTCTTTCAGAGTCGGAAAAGCGTCGTTAAAGCCGCGAGCTCGGAATTGGCAAAAGAAATCCAGAGACCTTCATAGTATAGCATGTTTGGATCGGAGAAAGCTTCAACCACCGGACCTTCTCTCCTCCGCCGAGCTTCATCGTTCTTACCACAGAGAGAGGGCGTTGCAGGGAGTTTAGCATCAGAAACAACAGCTTGAGACCGGAGAAGCCGCGAGAATCTCCATCGAACCTTCATTTTTCTCCTCAGCGGCGACTTTGAATAGCTCAGAATCCTTTCAGAACGCAGACTCGTCCTTCCCCCATGTTTTATTGGCGTGTTTTCCAATTTTCCAGCGCGAGCGTCTTTGAGTTTTCAGGAATACAATTCCAGATTCCGGCGATTGTCTGTGATTCCGGCGAGCCTCTTCTTCACAGTTCCGGTGACTCGTCTGACTCTAACACCACATCATTTTCCTCCTTCTGCTATCTCTGTGTTATTCCAGTGAGTTTGTGACTTTCCGTTCCGGCGAGATTATTGAGTTTCTGGAGACAATGTCCCAGGTTCTGACTACGCTTCCAGATTCTGGTGAGATCATGAATTTCCTAGAGAGTGTTTTTAAAGAAGCTGTGATTGTTGTTAGGCTCATGGCTGATTTTCCTTGATTCTTGGTGGCAGAGAAAGTGATTACAGCTTCAATGTGCTACAAAGAGAAGTTCATTGGTTTTTTCATTAGCTCAATATATGTATTGTGTTTTGTTTGAACTAATTCTGTATTGGTATATATTTATGAGACTTGAATGAGTGTTTATTTATCCTTATTGATTAATATTTGTATTGAATTTTATGTTGATGCACTTGGATTTGTGTTGAAGAAGTGATTATATAAATAATCACGTATTTGTGAAACTTCTAAAAATAAAATTTGTCCAGGTGCACCAAGAGAAGTATATGAAAACTTTTTACGGTTAGATTGGCTAGCCAAATAAAAAGTTATAGATTATCATGAAATATTGTAGTCATAGATTCATAGAATGAGAAAAGTGAACAATTGATATCAAGTCCATGCAGGAAAAGAAGGGAAATATGTAGCTGTGAAATCTGAATGAAAATATCATTATGTAATTAATGATGTTTTAATTATGCATGCATGCATACACAGATTCATATGCCACTCTTATTTTATTAGGATAAGCAAACATCTGAATCAAAACATGGAAAAAAGAAATACACATACATTCACATAAATAAATAAGTTAAAATAACCATGAACTTTTAAAAGGGAAACAAAAGTGACACTTCCATTAAAACTAACTAATGGCCGTTAACTCCAGTGCAAAAGTTTCAAAATACCCCTATCTAAAAAAAGGTTAAGGGGTAAAAACACCGATAATTTTTTTTTTCAAAAATGCAAAAATACTCAAGCTTTTTTTAAAAGTGTGTCCACCACCATAACTTTTTTTTAGATAGGGGTATTTTGGTACTTTTGCATTAAAGTTAATGGCTGTTAGTTTGTTTTAACGGAGTAATACTTTTGCCCCTTTTGAAAGTTCATGATTACTTTTGCACCTAAAAAAAGTTTATGGTGATGGATGTATTTTTTAGAAAAGTTTATGGGTATTTTTGCTCCTTCACCCTTATTTCAATCTTGGCTTCTCTCATTCTTCAATTCTAACTCTGCCTCCTTGAGATAATATTTATTATAATTTGAGCAAACTCACTTATTATTACTATTCCCTCTTCTTCTGCTCATTTTTGGATCTTGCTTCTTCCTTTACAAACAGACACTTACATATCCAAAATTCAACGCCTAATATCGTACGCATCCCTAATTATCTTTAATTTTTTTCCCCCTTTGTAATAATGTTTTGCTCCATATTATATCATATTATTGCTATTTCAACTAGCTATTGTCTTCTCATGTAATATAAATTAGGGTTAATGCCATCTTTTGTCCTTGTAGTTAGTCATTTTTTGTTTTGATTCCTGAAGTTTCAGACATGTGGTTTTGATGTCTGAAGTTTACTTTGTTACAAACTATTAGTCCTTATAGTTTGAAAAGGATGTTAACAGTATTAAGTTTGATGATGTGGCATTAACGCTGTTAAAATTGCAGGCAAGATGATTGGGTTTTCTTCTCTAATTTGAGCAATCATCTTGCTCAGTTAGCCACCCACATAAGTAATTTTAAAGGCATTAATATCACATCATCAAACTTGAAAGCGTCAACATCCTTTCCAAATTATAAGAACTAATTATTTGAAATGGAATAAACTTGAGGGGTAAAAAAATCATATTGCTAAAAAAAAAAGGGGTAAAAAAATAATCGTTTTTTAAAAGCTAATTTTTTTTTTAATTTTTTTTGTCATTTAAAACCATGGCTTGGGATTTTCTCTATATTTCTTTCCTACAATGGAGAATTATTATGAAACTTTGACATGAAGTTTTCATTTTTCTAAAAAAAATATTTAATCTTAAATTTACACGCACACATATTAATTATTAATTTATTATATAAATAAGAATTGTTCTTACACACATATATAAATATTATTTGTTAATTTAAACGAAAATATAAATTAAAATTTGTCCTTAATTTAATTAATTATCACATTAACTTTTGTCCTGTTTAGTATTTTGAACTTAAAAAAGGTGATTCCAATGACGACCATTCAAATACTCATTTTATTAAAATCACATTTTTTACAATATCTAAAAAATTGTAACATATTTTACCGGAATCAAGAAAAACTTCGATCCCCATTAACTTTTCCTTCAAGTTTAATGGTTTTTCAACTTTACCCCTATTTAATATACTTTTTAAAAAATAACAATCTCCACATAGGGTGAAAACAGGCTAGGTGGCTTGTCAGAGGCTTGCGGCCTGGCCTAACTTGGCCTTTCAAAATACAGGCCCAAGCCTTTTAAAAGGCTTGTTTTGCCTTACAAGCCAGGCTTAGGGTTATTAATTAATAAGCCTATTAAAGGCCTGTTTGGGTTGATATTCAAAAAGCACGTTCACATAAGTCGAAACAAAACTCTTCTCACATACTTACCTCGTATACTGTAAATCACATTGGAAAAGTTGCTCCTACTACTAATCCAAATAGGCACTAAGTCTGTCCGGCCACCTGGGCTGCTTTAAGTTTTTAATATATAAAAAATTGTTTGAGAAATCCTAATTCCCTCCTTATTCCTTGCACTCTCATATGACGTGTTTTCAATCTCTTTGCAACTCAAAATCACACTTTTCGCCTCTACGGATCTCTCACTCACACATTCTCAATCTCTCCCTCTCAAGCCTCTCTCTCTATCTCTCTCTCTCTCTCTCTCTCCAACTCTCAGTGTGTTCCTCTCATTCTCTCTGCATGCTTCGGAAGCCTCAGATCTGAGGCTTGAATCACTACAAAAAAACACTGAACTTCTGACGGAATTCGCCACGAAATTTTTTTCTGTGGCAAATTGTCATACCCTTATTTTATTTTCCATATTTTCAAGAGTACTTGCGCGCAGCTCGGTGGGCAATACAGAAATAGCGTAAAAATACCAATATATAGTACATGATTATATTGAGGAATTCCCTTCAATGTTAGGTAATATATACAATTTCTTGAAATATTCAAAATTAAAGACTATATATAACCACAATCTTCGTCTTGGTAAAACTACCTATCAATTTCCCATATCCTTGTCTTTGCCTTTCAAGCCGCTAGCACCTGCTGTGGTATTTCATTTAGACAAAAGGGGTGAGATTCCAATGAATCTCAGTAGAAACAAACTATCGTCCACATAACATGCGACAAGTAAATATGACATGCACCATGTATACACCAATTAACGAATAATATAATCACATCGTCATGTATACATGATTATGGCGCTAGCCCCACTAATCATACACTGGTTGGATTCTCACTCAATTCCCTAGGTGTAAATGCACTTCTGGCACTAACTGCTCCTTCTAAGCAAACCATGTTGATTAAAAGCACAAACAATGACATCCACACAATCATATGAACTATGGCATGATGAATGAAGGATAATGTCTCTACCTCAAGTCTATTTCACCACGTTTTGCTTGCCTCGAAAAGTGTGCCAAGCTCAGGCTTTTAACTTAGTCCTAAAATATCAAATGTACAAGAATTAGGTTAAAACCTATTCATATACCATTTTGGACACTTTCATAGTGTTTATTGTGGTTATATTAGCCTATGGTGAAAATTTACCAAAAGGACACTAGGACCCCGTCCTGGCCCCGCCATACCCTGTCCAGCTGTACTTTTTTCAAAATTCTGAGTGGGGCTATTTTAACATATTTTCACCCAAGGAATCCATTTCTTGACTCAGAATTACCAAATTCATTGACAAATTATAAAAATACCTTTGACAGCCCCACTTTAAAGGTTTCAAGGGCATTTTCATAATTATGTTTTTTCGGAGTTTTCCAAAAAAGTGGCCAACTATAACTCTACCTAATTTTCCCTCCTGAACACAATGGAACCATTAATTTCACGAAAATCCAACTCTAAATCATCCAAACTAGCCTTGGCCAAAATTCTCAGTTCCCCAAGAAAAATTGGGGATTTTCAGTTTCGGCTCTACAGATGTGTTTCTTTCTACTTCTAACCACTTTATTAACTATTACATTAGGTTACAACTACCATTTCGACCCAATTTCGACAGCATAACCCTTAGGCATACATATTTACAAAATTTAAAATAAAAGACAATCTGGTGAAATTTCACCGATAAAATTATCCACAACAGTCATATAGTCAATATACGAATGTTAGAGGTTACCTTTAATTCACTTCCTTCTGACTTTTCTCAAAGTGGTTGAACCCTAGCTCTCTTCAACACAAGAAAAGGAGCTTCCAAACCTTACATTACATAGAAGAATAGCTTAGGAATGGAGTTATATGCATTAGGAACTGAATTACCAAAGAAATTACCTACCTTTGCAAGCTTTTTCCCTCTTTCTCTCTCTACAATTTCCCACATTTCTATCTCTTGTTGCAGCCTTGCACCACGGTTTTGAGGAAGAGGATGAAGTGAAATAACTTTATGTAATATCCCATTTTCCCTCTTTAATTATTTAATTAATTTCCCCTTTTCGGATTTTTACAAATTTTGGCAGATTTTCCGTATAAAATTTGAAAAATCATAACTAAATTTGTAGACATTGTATCAGAGTAATTTCAAAGGCTATAGAACTCCTATTGAGTCTAGTTTCAAGGAAAAATATATTCTCTAGCCAATTGGAAGCTGAAAATTCCCAGAATTAAATTGTTTGGACACTGCTCTAGAAACTTTTTAGTTTTTTTGGGCTAATTTCAAAAATTCATAATGTTTTTTATATAGCTTCAAATGATCCATATACCTATCAAATTAAAACTTAGGATGTCTACTTTTACTTTATTAAATTTCATAATTTTTAGTCATCATTTGGTCATCCAAAACACATGACCAACTTACTGCCTCATAGGGATTTTCATTGGAAGCACTATTCATCTTTCAATTTTCAATATTTAATTCCTATGACCATGAATATTCACCATTTTATTGAATATTGCAAATAATTATAATATATATTTGGTGAATAAAATTTGGGATGTTATACAAATTCCGTCGGCAATTCATCAGAAATTTTGTCAAAAAGTTTCTGATGGAAATCATTTGCCATGGAATTAGCCACGGAATTATTTCGTGGCTAATTTTGCCACGGAAATTTTTCCACGAAAATTTTTATAGCTAATTTTGCTGTGGAATAATTCTGTTGGAAATATTAAAAAGGGAGAATTGCCCAAAAATACCTTGGAGGCAAATTAATTGCTGATTGCTACCATGGAAGATCTATTGCACATAATGGAAGATATTTTGCACACAACGGAAGATTGTTTGCACATTTATATGGAAGATTTTTGCACACACGAAAGATGGCTTGCACAAAACGGAAGATCGCTTGCACGCTTGGTAGTAATCAGCAATTAATTTGACTCCAAAATATTTTTGAGCAATTCTCCCTATTAAAAATTTATTATTTTTTAGATAAATTTAATTATTAAAAAATTATTATATATATATATTATTAATTAATTAATGTTAATTAAAAAATAAAATTTAAATTCAAAAATTGGACCAAAATATAGTCATATGAAAATTTCTTTAAGATGTAAACATTTTTTACTTTGAAATTAATTTATATTAAAAATTATAAGAATATATCAAATTTTTTAACTTGAAATTAATTTATATTAAAAATTTATATCATGTGGCGAAGTAAGCTTGTGACATGTAGTAAAGCAAGACAGCAACACATGGTGGAGCCAGAGCCGGCGATGAGGTGGAGGCCGCCAGAGCTCCCACATGGCTTCTCTTAAGAATATCACTTGGCATTTTGAAATTAAAAAAATAAAAAATAAATTTGTGACGGAATCAAAATTCCATGAAAAATTATTCAGTGTTTTTTTTATAGTGATTATAGCATCTTCTGGTCCAGTCATCAGCACCCTTTCCTTCTTTCTGTATGGCGCCATCGACGAACGTGAAGCGCCACTCCAGTGTCACTTGATCTAGTCATCACGTCCTCTCCTTCGCCCAGTACGCCATCGCTGATTTATGAAGGTCTCAGCTTTTAGATTTGTAGCTCCGGAGTCTATTGAGTCTCAGTTCCGGTCAATGTTCCTCTTTTCCTTTTGGTGTGTACGGTAATTTCAAAAGCCTTCCTCTTTGCTAATTGTTTCTTCTTTTTGTCTCACTTTCAATTCTTGTAAATCAATCTCCTTCAATTCCTCTATTTTGTCCACTAAAAATCGATCTCACATCAATTAGTATAATCTAAAGTGTATTATTATGATATCCTCAAATTTCACTTTTGAGTGGAGAAAAAACCTGGACTTGCGTTTTGTTAGGGAGCATGGTTGAATCTTTTGAGAAGAAAATTATCAGAGGTCTGATCTTTTTTTTTTTTTTTTTGGTAGGGAGCAAGGTTGGACCTATAGAGAAGAACATTATCAAAGGTTGGATCTTTTTTTGGTGTTGAGCAATGTTGGATCTTTTGAGTCAAGGCTGTACCTGCGTTTTGGTAGTCGGAGGTTTTTTGCTTTTGAAATCAAGTAGCAATTATTTGGAAGGATTGGATTTCGTTGAATGATTGTTTTCTTTTTAATTTTTACTAGGTGTCTCGTTGGTAATTAGATTATAACATTTTTTATGATGTAATTTGGATTTATTTATGAAATTTTGACATGTTATCAACTTATTTAAATGGTAGCCTGTTTTGCTGTGAAGCCTTGTTAGCCTGTTTATAAAAGTTTTTTTTTTTTTAAAAAAAAATTCAGTCTTTCTTAGCAAGCTTTAGGCTAGGCCAGCTTAGGCTGTAAAAAAGGTCAAGCCTGTTAAGGGCAAAGTTAAGCCTGGCATGTTTTCATCCCTATGACTCCACTCCACATTAATATATGAAGGGCAAAATTATATATTTATATGAAAATTTCAATAATGTGATCATATTACTTACTATAATTGAACGCACTCTTGGAAAAATGGAATTAACAAGAAACGAAATAGGAAATGAAAAATTAAATGCATTCATAGAATATGTTTGAATGAAAACAGAATTTCACTGTATTACTAGCTGCAACTGATCTTGCCATGTCCATTGATGTCACTTGTCTAGGATGAAAGTTCTTACCTGTGTGCCATATTTCATTCCGAACAAAACCCCAAACAAATCATGCATAAAAGAAACAATCTTGCCGAAATCAGTGAGTGGTGAACCAAGAGAAGCTATTGAATTATACTCCATTATGCTACCACATCCGTACTAAGGCCCAACACAGAAAAGCTCTTCAATATATGTATTCGCCCGTATTCCGGGCAAAATAAATGTAATCACCCATATTTTTGTTAAAAAAAACTAATATCATAATTAAGTTAAATCAATGGGTGACGATTTTATTATAATAATATATTGATATAGTGATGCTATGCTCAAAATTAAATTAATTATAGCCTGTTTGGTTTGATTCCATGAGAGACGATTATATGTAATCTTGATATAATAGACCGATTGCAGAGTTTGATTGAGCTTATGTAATGTAAAGAGGATTACACTACTAGGACAAATGAATGGGGATGCAAATATCCTATAATCAGGTGAAAATGATACTATTGCTTGTTGGCAAAAAAAGGGACATTATAACTTCTTTAAATTGACTAAAGTGTCCACCCATAAATGCTGTTAAATATTAAATAATTTTAATTACCACCATTAAATATTAAAAAATTAATTAATAATATAGAAATTTAAGAAATTTTCCGTCATTAAAAAAATTATATATATCCACCATTAAAAAAAATATTAAAATATCCCATTAAATATTAAAAATTAACAAGAACCCATAATACTTCCACCATTAAATATTAAAAAATTACTATGGACCCAACGTGTAGATAATTATATGTGTAGACAGGGGTAATTTTGTTCCCTACTATATTATTCTCGACAGGGGTAATTTTGTTCCCTACTATATTATTCTCATGTATTCTCATCTTCGATGTAATCCAACTATACGTTGTTATACTTATATGTGTGTGTGTATATAACTTCCTTTTTAAATTTATGTCTTCATCTAATTTCTTTATATAAATCCTAGGTTTAATTATACATTCCAACTTCTTATCACGAACAATGAAATTTCTGAACATAACATAGAACCTGAAAGGGAAAAAAGCTGATAGCAAGACTGATTCATTCATGAATTAAAACGATCACACATTAATACATGATTATGATACTTCTGTCCAAAAAACACAAATACATGATTATGAAAATATATGTTGTAATATAAATTCGTAAATTCAGCTACAAATTTGATTACTGTTAAATCTTGGAGTAAAATACACCAACTAGATACAAATATAGATAAATTATATAAACTTCCTATAGACATCCCTTGAAATTAAAATGTACTTTACACACAGACCCGCCTTATTCATTTGAAATTCAATTTTCATCAACTCAATAGTCTGTTGATCGTTAAATTTGACTCATAAAGTTTTGTTTTGACCAAAAACACCCCTCCGATAATTATTTAAACATTCATATTTTCCAAAAAAAAAATTTATACAAACAAAAAATAATTCTAATACACTTAATGTTTTCTACATCATTTGATACAATGCTTCCAATTAGGAAATATAACTCAAATGTTAATTCTGTTATATAGTAATATGTATAAATACAATTATTTTATTTTTTAATTAATGTTGTTTTAGAATTTTAGTGTCTGGTAAGGGTACACAATTATTTCTTACAAAAAAAATGACTGATATTAAGAAATAGAGGAACTAATTAAAGACTTTTCTGGTGCGTTTCACACGTTGTTTGTTTTTTTTCTTTTTTTGTGGGGGGGGGGGGGAGGTCAAAAGTAGAACATAGATAATTGACGAAGAAACTTATTATTACCAAAAATTCAGTTTTCACCTTTATATATGTGTGTGCGCACGAGCATGTGTGTGTGTGTGTATATATATATGTATATGTGTGCAGATTTGGTGAGACTTTGCATTGTCAGTTCCATTAAGAGATAACTCTTTCAAAGATATTTTTTATATTTTTACAGACTCAAACTTAAACAGCCAAAGTGTCTTCAATAATTAGGACCAAGACCTGGTTGTAATTCAATCTTCATTCTATTTGTTAGAGATTTGGTCTGTTTTTACAGTTTAATAATATGAGCCAATTATGTTATCATCAATGCTTTTTGTGTTTGTTGCACCAAATAATTAATTGTATTATACATCCAAAGAAACTTCATAGTGTGATGACCTCCTCAATCGATTGTAACACACCAATCATGAAAATGATCATTCAATCAAAACTTTCTAAGAAAATATTAATGAGTGAACACTAATTTTTAAATTGATTTTATGCTTAATTTTTTCCCCACTCTCTCTCTCTCTCTCTCTCTCTCTCTCTCTCTCTCTCTCTCATTCACCCTCTCTGCTATAAATAAAGTGTTGTACATGCACCCAAAAAAGACAAACATTCAGGGGCTGTCTTTTTCCGTGGAGTGATTCATGTCCATGCAAGCATGTAAGCCCTTCTCTGTTTATAAATATATACAAGAACGTGAACATATATATATAGATATATGTCATAAGCATTAATTGAGACAGCGATACGCATATGGATTCTGACGTTATGGTAATCAGAATTTGAATGTGCAAAAGGGGGAAAAAAAAAGAAATAGTGGAAAAGAAAAAGGGTAAAATAAAAGTAGAAAGTAGAACATGGATACTTGACGAAGAAAGTGACCCGTTTATATTTTACGACATTTATCACCAATAATTCAGTCATCAATTTATTTGTTAAAGACTTCGTCTCTTTTCTCAGAGTTTAATTATATGTGGCAATTCTTATCAATCAATTGTAAGTTGTAGCCCATCAATCACGAAAATGATCACTGAATGAATTTTTTTAGAAGAATACGTATACATATATATATATATATATGCATATATGTGGGCTTTGTATTTTTTTTTTTTTTTGCATACTAAAATGGCCTCAATCCTCAAAATCTTGGCCGAATTGTAAATCTAACAAGCATGGATCTTTTAAGTAATTATTGGTAACATCTCTTTAATTCTTGATCAACTTGTACATGGAACAAGCCTGGATCTTTGAAGTAATTCTCTTAGCCGCAATATCCCTCATATCTCTTTATCAGTATGTAAATTAAATCTAAAAATGTTGTTCACATATTCAATGTGAAATTAGACAAACATCAAGTTTGGGTTCAAAGATTAAACAAAAAAAAAAAAAAAATTAGCCCAAAAATAATGAATGTAATATTTTACTCATTCTATCTATGGTGGTCAGTTATCTAAAATCTAATCAAATTTATAAGAAATAAGAAAAATATTATAGAAGAACTTTATCTTTAACCATGCAAAATAGTCAATATCGAAACTAAAATAGTGAAACTTGACTAGTTAATAAAAGGATGACAATAGCAATTAGAGCTTAAAAAACTCTTTACGAATCTTTGGTAAATTAATCAATGAAGATTTTTTGTGCTATGAAATTCGTTTACCTTCAGTTTTTCTTTCTTAACTACAGATTAGAATTATGGTCCTTTAACGACATTCAAAATTCTAAATTAGGCCGCTTGATCCAATTAAGAATTTGATAAAAGTGTAGGCCTAAATTTAGATTTTGATATTTTGGCGGCATATAATTAAAATTTCCCTATATAATATACGATATGTCAAATTATAAAAGCAGTCAACATTTAATTATTTTTTTTATAAGCTGGAAAGGAAAAGAAAAGCAACGGAGAAGAAAAAGACTAGTCTCGCTGTCAGTTAGACCCAGTCAGCATTTACTTTTCTCTGTCTTTATTGTGTTGCCAATACTTTCAACACGCTATATTGAATATTGTCAAAAGTAGAACGTGCAGTTTGGAGCTCCTTTATCGATTTTTTTTATACATTAAAATTGTTAAACAAGGACTAATGATGTTAAAACTTATATATTTGAAGCATCCAAACATCATAAAAAGAAAAGGTGAATATTGAACGACGTTGAATTCCATAAAACAAAAACAAAAACGACGTTGAAAAAGAATAGTGTAACGAGGTAAAATATTTCAGTTTAGAATAGTTTCTTTTAAAAAATAAATTTATTTTTATATTTAAAAAAAATAGATATATTTGAAGAGTATCTATCTAATGTGAATAATATATAACTTCAGTTTAGAATATTTACTTTTTTAAATATATATTTATTTTGATAAAGTAAACATGGATTTATTAATTACTCTGGAAATTAATTTAGTAGGAGCCCTAGGGTCTGTTTGGCAGGAGGAAGTTAGGGTTATAAAATTTTAATAAATATAATATGTAAAATAAAAGAGTAGTAAAAATTAATAAAAAAAAACTTTTAACCCCACTTCTCCAATTTTTTCAAATCTAAAGCATAAAAAATTTCATTATCTCCCTTGCCCTCCAAATCCCTTGTACCAAACATCCCCTTAAAGTATATGATTGTAACTAGGTTAAATATTTTTGAAAGTAAGAATAAACTAAATCCGTCCATTTCCCCCAATTTAACTCAAGCATACCATACAAGTGCTATGATTTTTTAGGGTCTGTTTGGCATGAGAAAAATGGGGAGGAATGGAGGGAAATTTCTATTCACAAAAAACGAATATAAATATATTATTTTTATATTATACAAACACTCACATATATAATTTAATATATTATTAAATATTTCATTAGCTAAAATATATTGATCCTTTAAATTTAAACGAAATTCCATCTTTAATTTTAAAAAGTGTGTTTTTAGTTGTTTAATTTAACATCATTACTCCTCCCCCCTCTCTCTCTCCTCTTTTTTTTTTTTTTTTGTTTGGAATTTTCTTGAAATCTTTGATTCATAAGCCATTACTGTTTCATCCCCTTCCCTCTACCATTCTCTCCGCCACCCATTAATCGACAGTCGCCTCCTCATTCTTTGTATTTCATTTGAACTGTTAGGCTATTTCGGCCATTTCCTGTAAATTTTTTCCTGGTCATTCAACGTTGATGTCAATTGCTTCGAGAGGAATAAGAAAATGGAAGGAGTGCCAATTGCTTCGAGAGGAATAAGAAAATGGAAGTAACATTGTAGTGGAGAAGCAATTAATGAAAGAGAGTGAGGAGTGTTTATTTGTAGAAAGAAGATTAAATTATTATTTTTTGATTAGTCGCTTGGAATATATAAGATTTTCTTTTTATGTTTTTAAAATTATTTTCGGGTTTTGCATTTTAACTATCCAGGTCTAGACCGTCTAGTTATTTGGCTTGAAATTTGATTAACATTTAAATATGTAATAATTGTAATCATTAAATATTATATCTTCTTTTTATTCGAGGTTAAAATTGCCAAGACCCATAATTTTGAATATTTTATGTCAAAGTTTTAAATTTACAATTTTGACAGCTTTTAAATTCAATATGAATATGTGATTGCGCGCATGAGAAATAAGTTTGGGTTAGAGGATTGGAGTTTTCCAATTTGAACACCAAAAAAACAAAAAAGAGTTTAACACTTTACTCATATTTTATCAGTGACTGTCTCCAATTCAAATGTAATCAAATTTATAATCAATAAAAAAAATATCACATATATTTCAGATTTTATTTATGTTATTTACTTATCATCAAGTGTTTTTTTATTCACTCATATTTTTCATATTTTAAATTCTGTTAATATATAGTTTTGACATAGAAGTTGAAGAAAGTCACAAGTGAATAGTTATATTTTAAGTAGTATACAATGCCTGATAATCGTATATCATAAGTTTTTTTTAAAAAAGAGAGAAAAAATCATAGACCACAAGTTTCTTAGCCACAAAATACTATAAATATGAGAAGCAAGCTCTGCTCAAGTTCAAAGCATCTATTCTTGATTATCCATATAAGAACCTTTCCTCCTGGAATCCCAAAACCAATTGTTGCCAGTGGGATGGCATATCTTGTCACAATGTTACTGGTCATGTTCTCAAACTTGATCTCATCTACCATTACCTAGAAGCTTTTGGTGTTGATCCATCTTTGTTGGAGTTGCAACATTTGATTTATTTGGATTTGAGTGAAAACGACTTCAAAGCAATCTCAATTCCTGCCTTTTTTGGTTCTATGGAGCGGTTGAGATATCTTTCAATCTCAGGTGCTAATTTCACAGGAAAGATTCCTACCAATCTTGGTGGAAATCTCACAGACTTGCAGTTTCTTGATCTCAGTGGTAATGATTTGCACACCAATGACATGAGTTGGGTGTCTCAACTTGAGTCTCTGCAATATCTCAACCTGAGTGGTGTCTACCTTGGAGAAGATCAAAACTTGTTCCAGGTACTTCACATGCTTCCTTCTTTGTTACAACTCCGATTAGAAAGATGTGGACTTGGCAACTTGTCCACTCCTCTTTCCCCCATTAATTTCACAAATAATGAAATTGATGGCCGAATCCCTCATGCTTTTCAAAATTGGACTTCTGTTGAATTCCTTGACCTCAGTTTCAACAATTTTAGCTCATTGCCATTGTGGTTCAGAGAGTTTAAGAATCTGGTTTCTCTTCATCTTTCATATAATACACTTTGTGGACCCATTCCTATTGCTTTGCACAACTTGACTACCCTTCAAGACCTTGATCTTTCTGGAAACAATTTCAGTTCAGTGCCATTGTGGTTCGGAGAGTTTAAGAATCTGGTTTCTCTTGATCTTTCACATAATACACTTTGTGGACCCATTCCTATTGCTTTGCACAACTTGACCACCCTTCAAGACCTTGATCTTTCTAAAAACAATTTCAGTTCAGTGCCATCTTGGTTGGGAGAGTTAAGGAGCCTTCGCCATCTAGACATCTCCATGAATCCAAACATAGCCACTATGGAAATTTCTGTGTCACAAATTTTAAACAACATGTGCCATTTAAAAAGATTATATTTTCAATACAGCAATCTTCAAGGAAAAGCACTTGGTGACTCTGATTTTTCTAGATGCATCAAATATGATATTGAGATATTGAGGAATTATCCTTGGCTGGTAATGAACTCAATGGCCATTTACCAACTTGGGTAGGGCGTCTTGAAAAACTAAATACACTTGATCCTTGAAGCAATTATTTTTGTGGTAATATTCCTCAAAGTCTTGGTCAACTTGTAAATTTAACATACCTTAATCTTTCAAGCAATTCTTTAAGTGGCATCATTCCTCAAAGTCTTGGTCAAATTTCAAATCTATATGACCTTGATCTTTCAAATAATGATCTTAGTGGTAACATCCCCCAAAATATTGGCCAACTTGTAGATTTAACTAACCTTGATCTCTCAAGTAATTCTTTTAGTGGCAGCATTACTCACAGTTTTGGTCAACTTTCAAATCTATTTTTCCTTGATCTATCAAATAATTCTTTTAGTGGCAATATCCCTCAAAGACTTTGTCACCTTATGAACCTGAAAATCCTTGATCTTTCTCATAACAATTTCACTGGTGAAATTCCAAACTATTGGAGTGATAATCCACCATTTGGATTGATGATGGAAATAAATATTTCATTTAATAAACTGTCTGGTGCCTTCCCTATCTCAATTGGCAAGCTTTCCTCACTACTTTGGTTGCATTTGAACAATAACTATTTTGAAGGAAAGCTTCCATCAACTTTGAAAAATTCAAAGCGATTGCTAATTTTAGATTTGGGCGAAAATAAGTTTTTTGGAAGTATACCATCATGGACCAATAAAACTTTTCCTACCTTGCAAATTTTGAGGTTGCGGGATAACATGTTAGATGGTAACATTCCTTCTACGCTGTGCCAACTCAAATCACTCCAAATATTGGACCTCGCAAATAACAACTTAAGTGGCTCAATACCCCATTGCATTGGCAATCTTACAGGAATGACTAAAGATAGTGCTCATATGCAAAACTCACCCTATTATGTTAGTTTTCATAAAGGATTCGTGGAATACATAGAAACTTGGCATGATCAGAATGTGAAACAAGTTATGAAAGGGAGAGAATATGACATTATTGGAATCTTGCGTCTTGTGGTAAATTTGGATTTTTCAAATAACAGTTTGGAAGGATGAATTCCTCGAGTTATTCTCGCTTGTTGGATTGATAAGCTTCAACCTTTCACACAATCATTTCAGAGGAAAGATTCCAGAGATTATAGGGGATATGAAATCCCTTGAATCCTTTGACATCTGTTGTAACCAAATTTCAGGCACAATTCCAAAGAGTATGTCCAAGCTAACAACATTGAGCCATCTGAATATGTCATACAATAACCTTTCAGGGCCAATTCGAACTGAAAATCAATTCTTGACTTTGGATGATCCATATAGTTATGCCGGCAACCCTTTTCTTTGTGGAATCCCACTACAGAAAAAGTGCCAAGGTGATAATCCTCATCAAGTTCCTGAAACCAAAAAATCAAAAGATGAGGATGATTCAAAAAAAGTGTGGTTTTATTTTATCATAGCAATTGGGTTTGCCGTTGGCTTTTGGGGAGTTATTGGGACTTTGGTGTTGAGGAAGAGTTGGAGATATGCTTGTTTTCGACGAGTGAAAGATGTAGCAGATGACATATATGTGTTCACTTCAACAAAAATAGCAAAGCTGAAGAAGCTGCTCACAAACCATGCCCATGATTGATCCTTGTAGTTATGTATCTTTATTATCTATCGTTGTAAGTATCATGTAATGTTTCAGTATGTGTGACAATAATATATCGTGCATGTCTTCATGAGTTCATAGTTAACAAAAGTGCTAAATCTTCAATTCTTCAAATTTTTTGTTTGTCTATAAGATTATATTTTAATATCATTAAAAAACTCATTACATGATTATTACATTAATCTATATATGGTAATTCAATTTCTTCACTCCTATATTTTAATTCATCAAAGATTGAATAAATGACAATGTTCTTAGAACCGGACCGGATCGGACGGTCCAGCCGGCTTGACAATGACGGCTCGCTTTTATGGTGAAAGTTGTTTTCCATGTTAGGCCGTTTTGGACCGTAAAGAAACCGTTTTTCAACCTGAAACCACTTTTGGGCCGGGATCCGTAATAGCTACCCAAAAGCCAAACGGCTGAACTTGTTGGAGTGAGAAATGGCCAAATAAAAAATGAAATGATGAAAAAAACGAATGAGATGAGTAAAGCTTGGAGTGTGCTTCGGCGATGTATCTTACTCCAACTTCTCCTGCCTTTGCTCATTGTCTGTGTCTGGTGTGATTCTCTGTTCAAGTTGAAACACAGAAAAAGAAAAGAAAAGATGAAGAAGAAGAAGGGGTTGACACCCGCGAAGAAAGATGATGCTTCATTTTTCAAGGCCTAAAGGCTGCAGGCCTAAAGCATAAGAACTAATGAGGTGTGATATGAGAACATGAGAAGGTGTGAAAATGGGGTGTGATGTGAGAGGAAAATTAATATTGGTCAGATTGTCAGAGAACATGTGATGGGAGAAAGCAATTACTTGACATTCAAATTTCAAATAAATTCTTATATTTTCTTTTGCCAGCAAAATAAATTGTTTATCAAGCAAATGTTAATGCTGGGCGATGATTCTAAATTGGGGGATTTTATTTCATAAGATAAAAATAATATATTATAAAAAAATATTAAAATTAGTTTAGCGCAATGTTAAAAAGATTAAAATCGTGAAGATAATATTGGGAAAATCCCTACCCTATGGTGCATAATTTTTTTCTTCTAGTTTTTCGGTTTTAACCTATTAACAATACTCTTAAAAATAAGTTGGCCAACAGTAATATATTTTTAGTTTTGTATAGCTCCTCTTTAGAAAACTATTTTAGTTGTGATTGTAATTATGTTGTTTTGTCGAATTTTTTTTCCCAATATTCCTAAAATAATTTTACATAACATATCATTTTTAAGCATGATACAGTGTTTTTTCAGGTAGAAAAAAACTGTTTCATTGAAATTGAAATGTAATTTCAGAGAAAAATTTTAAATATTTATTATGTGTTTTTAAATGAAAACACATCAAATAAATTATTATAAAATAAAATTTTATCTGTATATATTTGAATTTCATGTATTATGTGTGTATTAGTTTTTTTAGATTAAAACTATTTATATTAATATACACTTAAAATATATATTTAATAATTTTTTATCTATGTCATTATATATGTATATAATATTATGTTTATTTAATTATTATGTCACCGGTTCGGCTAAATAGTTCGATCGTTCCAATCAATTGAACCATGACTCACTGACCTTCCTGGCTCGACGTCCGATCCCGCTTTTAAAACATTGAAGGAACACTTAGAGAAATTATAAAATTGATTAAATCAGTCCGCTTAGCAATTAATTCACAATATATTATATTGATACGAAATATTACCAGGCATTATAGACTCCAAGTGCCTCTAGTATAATGAACGTATAAGTTATGAAAAAAAGATATTAGTATAACCCATAACCTATTAGTTAAGATGATAAGCGGTCTCACCCTCATAAGGAGGAGAACAAAAGTTTGAATCCCACGAAGCGTACCTATTGGGAGGGCTTTAACGTTAACACTCCTGGCCCGATAGAAATTAAGCTCAAGTCCAAAGTGACTTGAGGATACTTTGGGTTCACAGAAAATGATACTCCCTATGGTCCTTAATATAAAACATATTTATCTAATTTAATTAGATTAAGAAAGTTTGTCAAATTAGTTAAAATGAAATATATTTTCTAAAACACTTTAGTCATCTTTTTTAATTCTATCATTCCCTCCCTTCCTTGATTATTGTTGACAGAGCATCAATAAGGGTAAATTAGGAAAATATTGACAAATAAAAAAATTATTTCTTATATTTAGGATCAAGATCAACTCTCCAAATATGTTTTATATTAAGGATTGGAGGGAGTATCAGCATAAGGTATAAAATTCATCCAAGTTGTGTTATTTATAAATATTGAGTAGCACATACTTTATGTAAGAAAAACACAGACGATTTCTAATACTCCTTCACACTAAGATTTTGCAAACTATCATGGGGATTCAGTGGTTATATATTTGTCCTGCTTAGTAAAAAAAACTATAAATATGTTAAAGCAATGACATTGTCTACATTGGTGCAGGTAGAAAAGAGAATTGTCCGGGATTGAGAGAATAGTTGGTTGTGGGTTTTTCTTTTGGTTGGACACACTATTTCGTGGGGGCAGGATCGAACCCGAGAAAAAGTGGCACAAAGGCCACCAGCTACGCCACTTGAGCCACTAAGCGCCGGCACTTGGTTGTGGTTTTGAATTCCGATCTACCGCTCTAAACAGTTTATGATTACCTGATTGCCACATGTTGCTTTTTGGCATGACAGTTTGGTAAACTAGTAGTTGTTATAATTTAATCATTGTAGGTTGCTACATGATACTTTTTTTGGCATGATTTTTAATTAACTTTGTTTTTTCTATAATCATCTATTAATTACAAGTTGCTACAGGAAAAACACAGAGTGTGGTGGTGGATCAAATTTCTAAGAAACACACACAGTGTGGTTGCACGCCCTTGTGGTATACTAAGCTATTATATGCTTGTATATCCATTATTCATTATTTAGTAGGTTTTTTATCAGAAAATTACTTTTCATTCTACCTACAAAGCAATTTTTCTAGCAGAGAGAACTTATAATTAACTAATTACCAAATTGAGGAACTTGGTTTATATACAAATTAATGAATTCAATAAAAATTGATTAAATCCAAGTGCTTAGTTTGTTTATTTAAAATGTTATTTTTGGACATGATTGTGGTTGTAATTTTAGTGAACACAATTATCATCAAATTGGTTCTTGAAAGGGATTTTGAAATGGGTAGTTGCAGATTTGGTGGATGTGAAGGGGGGCTGGCTTTGGGATGTTCTTGAAGAATACCTATCAGAGGAGGGAGGAAGGATAGATTGCTATGGGGAAAGGATGATTCAAAGAATTAATGAATTAGAGAATTCATTAATGCTTCAAAGAATGAATGAATATGGGGAACGAGAAACTTTGTTGCACGTGGTTAGAGGTTGTGTAAGGGCAAGGAAGGTGTGGCTTTCTTTACAATAGCAGCCTCAAAGTGAGTTTTTTTTTTTGTAGTGCAAAGGCAAGCAAGAGCTTGAGGTTTACAAGAGGGATGCTAGAAAGTATGCATCACAGGTTGACCCGGTAGTATATCACCACACTCTAAGACAAAAAGCGCATTACATTCCGCTGGCGGAGTGACAAAGACCGAGTAGACATGGTCGCTCATCTGAGCCCTTCGTGCTAGGTAATCAGCACATCTAACATTCTCCCGATAAGTATGCAAGATCTCCAGATCCCAATCCATGAGGATAAGAGATCTAGTGTCTAAGATGACGTCATACAGTGGATGAGCAGATCCACAATCAATCGATAACAAATGGATGGCCTGAAGAGAATCTGAATACAACCTGATCTTATTAAGTCCCATCTGCTTACACAGTTGGAGACCACTGTGTATTGCATGGATTTCCGTAGCAGTTGAGGTATTATGTCCCAACTTCTGTTGAAATCCACGCATCCAAGTGCCCTGATGGTCCCGAATGACACAGCCACAAGCTGCATTTCCTCTATTGTCCCTCGACCCGTCCACATCCACACGCACGTAACCTGTGTCTGGCGGCCTCCACTGATCTTCCCCCCTAACTGGCATCTGGAAAATTTGGTGTCGGAGGTGCCCGTTCTCCACTCCTTCAAACAAGTGAAACATACACTTTTGAACTATCATCTTCGCATCATCGGCTGTTCCTTCGAAGGCTTTACTGCAGCGATTCTTCCACAGAAGCCAACAAATAGTGCTGAACACTCGCTGCCATGGCCACCTAGCTGTCCTCCTATTCCTCGGAGAGCAATGGAAATTCTATTGCAGCCAATCCTGCAAATTACCAAAGAAAAACATACTATGATATAAAGAGTTAGTTACAGAAAACCACACTCTCTTGGCTTGCTCACAGTCTCTCAAAATATGAAGGATATTTTCTTCACTCTCACACTCAAAAGGGCATGTGTTTGGGATACTTGGGTTAAGCCGCGCTCTCAGTTGGTTTGTCGGAAGCTTCTCGTGGAAAACCTGCCACATAAAGAATTTTACCCTCTCCGGAGTTCCCCAGCGCCATAAATTCCGCCAATGAGATTGGTTACCCAGGTTTTGCTGCCGGTAGATATGATTGTAAGCAGACTTCACACTGAACGTATCATCCGGGGATAAACGCCAGTATATTCCATCTTCTTCAGCACCACCAGGAGGGGATACCAGCATTATCTGCTCCACCACCCTGACAGGGAGGAAACTTTCCCATTTCCTCCTGTCCCATTGGCCATCCTGCGTAACAAAATCGCAAACACTGGCATCCAGGTCTACTGAAGCAGTATTATTGATTATGTATTCTTTAAGCAGTCTGCCCATTGGGGACCAATTATCCTGCCAAGCCTTTGTAGACCTCCCATTCTTTACTTTCCTGCCCAGGCCCTGCATAAAGACATCCCATACTGCCACAATACCACTCCATACGGCTGATTGGTTGCGCTTTCTCTGTACCTGAGGTATAGTACTCATCCCACATGAGTATTTCATACACAGGCATTTAACCCACAGAGAGTCGGGTTTCGTGATCATGCCCCAGCAAAGTTTCATGAGGAATGCCTTGTTCTGATAACGGAGATCCTTTATCCCCAGGCCACCTTCCGCTTTAGCCCTCTTCAGCACATCCCATGCTATAAGATGAAGTTTCTTAGAGTCTTCATGCTGGTTCCAAAAGAAATCCCTACTTATTTTCTCAATGAGCGATAGGACCCCTTTAGGAATCAATGTTGATTGCATCTGATATTGGGGAATTGCTGAGAGGACAGATTTGATAAGCACCGTTCTCCCAGCCATGCTTAGAAATCTCCCTTTCCAACACGCCAGCTTTGATCTCACCTTTTGGATTAGAGGGGCAAAAGTCAACTTAACCATTCTTTTGTGCAGGAGCGGAACGCCCAAGTATTTCCCAAGGTCAGCTGTCAGCCCAATCCCCACACTCTGACTCATCTCGTAAGCCCTATTGAACTAGACGTTTCTGGAGACAAACATTTTTGATTTTTGCAGGTTGATTTTGTGACCAGATACCTTGCAAAAGAGTTCCATGGTACTCCTCATTACTTCCATCTGATTGGAGGTGGCCGCGCCAAATAGAATCAAATCATCAGCAAAGAAAAGATGAGATATGGCCGGGCCCGCTGAGCCCAGTTTTAAGGGAGTCCAATGGCCCAATTCAACCTTCTGATGAATAAGTTGGCCCAAGAGCTCCATACATAGAACAAACAGATAAGGACTCAATGGGTCCCCCTGCCTCACTCCCCTAGAAGGTTTAAAATTTTCAGAGGCGACATCGTTCCAGATAATACTCATAGAAGCAGAAGAGACACATGACATGATTAGATTAACAAAGTCATGTCTCAAACCCAGACTGTGGAGAGTAAAATCTAGAAACCGCCAGTCTAACCTATCAAAGGCCTTCTCCATATCCACCTTCACTGCCACAAATCCCTTCCTGCCTCTTCTATTTCTCATGGTGTGGATAGCTTCTTGAGCTAAGATGACATTATCAACGCCCTGCCTTCCCGAGATGAAGCTACATTGGTTTTCCGCCACGAGATAGCTCATAACATTTTTGAAGCGGTTCGCGAGCACTTTGCTAACAATTTTGTAGCTCACATTACACAGGGAAATAGGCCTGAAGTCCCTAAGGGAAAGAGGATGATCAATCTTAGGGATTAGGACGATATTGGTATGATTAATCGCTTGCATCTCCCCCGGATTCCCAAACATGGTAGATACCAGATCACACACTTTTTGACCAATCCAGCTCCATTGGGTTTGAAAGAAATGAGGACGGAGGCCGTCAGGACCCGGCGCTTTGAGAGCTCCCATAGCAAAGGCTGCATTCTTTATTTCAATGGGAGAAACCTGTCTCTGAAGAGCTTCCAACTGGCTCGAATCTAAAATAGGGAAATTTGCAGGCCAAGGGGAAAAGGGGGAGGACAAATTCTCAGCCGTATATAGCTTCTTGAAAAAATCCAGCGCCATACCCCTCAATTGGTTATCTTCAGTAACCCAATTCCCATTCTCATCCTGAAGGGCTTCAATTTTGCTCTTTTTTCTTCTGGTTGACGCACACGCATGGAAGAATCTTGTGTTCCTATCCCCCCTAATCCACTTGCATCTCGATCTTTGGAACCAGATGAGCTCCTCCTGCAGGGCAAGCTTGTGATATAGCTTCCAAAGCTGGTTTTCGATTTTGAAAAGCCCGTTCTGGAACCCAGCCGCTCCTCTAGCACGATCAATGCCTTCTAATCTCCGAATAATTTCTCTTTTCTTTCTTGCCACATTTCCAAACACCTTCTCATTCCACGACGTTGCCTCTCTAACGAACTCCTGACACCCCTGAAGCCAATCTTTACTCTCCCAAGAAGATTTGACGATATCGCTAAAGCCCTCTTCCATACACCACGCTGCTTGATATTGAAACCTTCTGACCGAGTTCCTGTTAACTCTCGGGGAATTATTGGCGACAACAATGACACGGTGGTCCGATTTGAACCTGAGGGTATGGTAAGCTTTTGCTTGAGGATTTTGAAGGTCCCAATCAAAATTACCAAACACCCAGTCAAGTCTTTCCTTGACCCCGGATTTTTCCCAAGTGAAACGATCTCCCACAACAGGGATGCTACATAGACTACAATCATTTATGCAGCTCTGGAAATCAAGCATAGAGGTGATTAAAGGAGTAGCACCACCCACTTTATCCTCAGGATCAAGGAATGAATTAAAGTCCCCCAAAACAAGCCAAGAAGAAGAGACATTTTGACTAATGGCTTGAAGAGCGGACCACAAAGCCCTCCTCTTAATGACACTAGTATCCCTATAAACAAAAGTAATCAACGTATGCTGTTGACTACCTTTATCTGTGATTCTACAGTGGAGGAGCTGCGTGCTAGAAGAAATATAATCCAGCATGACATCCCTATTATTCCAAAGAACCCAAATACCACCCGCGTACCCAGTAGCTTCAATCCTAATCCAATCAGTAAAACCCAAAAGCCTGACCACCTTCTCAGCTCTATTACCACTTATTCTCGGCTCAACGAGACACATGACATTAATCCCATATTTATTAACAACATCTTTAAAGATGCGTGGGAACGCTCTGCCTCCCGCCCCACGACAGTTCCAGGAAGAAATAATCATAGATAAAATAAAAACCAGGCCTGGAACAAAACCGAGAAGACTTACCCGTCCGGTGGCTTGCCTTCCAGAAGGACCTCCACAACCAGTTGAGACGTAGAGAGCATCTCAGTATTTTTCCCCGGCTGTCCGGAATTCCCAGAGCTGGGTTTAGGAGGTGACAGCACCAAATTATTAAAATCTTGAGCTCTCTCTGCATTGACGCCATTCACGTCCTCAGCTGGGCACACCAAAGTCAGATTTTCAGCCCCTCCACGTGGGACCGTGCTCTTCCTTGATTGTCTCTGTTGATTGGATTTAGAATGTCCAGCGGATTCCAAATTGCCTCTAACAACATGATGCACACGTTGGGTCCCACGAGGCTTATCTTTCCCAGCACATGCATGTCGTTTACTTTGCTCAAGCCCACATCCACGTTTTGGGCATCATCTCTCATCCCACTTGCAATGGACCCCACGTTCTGGGCCACTTCACTCACCCTGTCGTTTACTTTGCTCAAGCCCACATCCACGTTTTGGGCATCATCTCTCATCCCACTTGCAATGGACCCCACGTTCTGGGCCACTTCACTCACCCCACTTGCAATGGACTTCCCATTGCTTTTGCTCTTGACCTGGGCCCACTTTTTAGCATCTAATTTAAAGCCTTTCTCTTTTTGTTTGGAGCCCACGTTTTCATGTGCTAGCTTCCCTTGACCAAGATTAACGCCTTTTTTCTTTTTGTTGAGGTCCACAATTTCGGCCTCCAACTTTCCCTGACCAAGACGATCTATTGCCACGGGTTTTTGCTGATTTTGACTCATCAGCACCATACCTCCGCTCCCATCGTTCAAACACGCCTTGAAGTCATCACCTACATCCTGGTCTGGATCTGCTAAAATAGCAAATTTTGACAGATCAGTTCTGACCTTAGCCACTCCCACAGTCTTTTCCAAGGGACCTCGAGCTTCCTCTCTACCTCTATTCATCACCTTCCTCGGGGGACGTGCTCTACTTGACCTCTGAACCAACATCCATGGCCCGAAGAGGTTCTCTTTCGCTGGAAGTTCCTGATGCTCCGGTGGCCTCCTGGGAACATCTGCCCCACTTTGAGTCTGAAGCTCAACCGCGGCATCCCCTTGTTGAGAGAGTCCCCACTGGCACTGTTCCTTCTTATGCCCGTATCTACCATAGGAGAAGCAAATGAGACTGAGGCCCTCATATTCTATGTTGAAGAGATTGGTTGCTGAGATAATCCGAGGGACAAGCTTCTTTTGCAAATCAATTTCAACACATATCCTAGCATATCTCCCACGATGGATTCTGGCTTCCTCATCCTCCAGGTTAGCGATAGTGTTCATGTCGACCTTAAGAGTCTTCCCTATTAAATCACCTAATCTCCACATACACTCTTTGTTATAGCACAAAAGAGGAACATGTGGAATTCTGACCCAGGTTGCCACACGACCTAAGGGGTTACTAAAGGGATCAAAATAAGGCGACCACCTCTGCACAAGAATGGAGTGTTGAGCAACCGTCCATGGGCCTTCAAGAAGGACCTTTCTGTAGTGAATTTTCCAGTTATCCGGGTCTTTGAATTTGACCACATAATAATTTTTTGGGAGGTCTATTAATTCCAAGCTTCTAATCTGCCAAATCCTGCATAAGTGTTCCTTTAGTCTGTAAAAATTAATTTTTGTACCTAGGATGGTGATAATCAGCGCGTTATTCCAAGGTCTTGCCCATCTATTGTACTCCTCCTGGGACATATGGAGAGTAGGATAAATCTCCATGAGCTGTTTGAGTTCCTCCGAAGGTTCAGGGATATCCCATGACTGGTCGACTAAGTCCTCCAGAAATGAATCTCCCTCTTTGCACGAACCTCCAGAAGCAATGCCATTAAAGTCAGCTCTCTTAAATCCTAACAGCGAGTCCTTGTAGGAAAAATTTTGACCTGTCGTGCCTATCAGAATTTCTTTTTCCTTCACCGCTATATCCATACATTGTTCCTCCGTTGCAGTCGCTTCAGTAGGCGTTGAGGAGTTTTCACTACTTCCCTTCTTTGCTTTCAACCCTTCTCCAGCAGCAATACTCGGTCCCAGTGCTCTGTCCGGCGGAAGTTTCCGGCCACTGACATCGTCCATCAGAGTAGAACCCAGTAGATGGCACGTATTTCAAGTCAGAGAAGTTTCCTATAAACAACTTTTACTTTGTGTCTGAAAATGTCCTCAATGTGAGTTTTTTACATGCAGTTTACCAGAACGGGTGAAAGAGAACTTAAAGGGGGGAAAAACAGAGAGAGAGAGAGAGAGAGAGAGAGGCATACCTTGGAATGTGGTCTTTGTTGGGTGTGTTTGGATTGGCGATTGGATAAGTGACTTATTTTTACTTAGACTTATGGAATCTTAAAATTGGAAAAAAGTTAAATTGGGTAAAATGATGAGTGTTTGGATTGGCGATTGGATAAGTAACTTATGTAAAAGTGAATGATGCTTGGTTTGGCTTTTACATAAGTGGCTTTTGTATTATTTAATAGAAAAAATTGTAAAAATTATGAAAAATGAAAAAATGAAGGGATAATTGTGAAAAAAGTCCTCATTGGCCACTTAATTGCCAAATGGGACCTGGGAAGATATCTACACGGGGAGGGATTTTTCCACAATTTTCTCAAAAATTAACTTTGAAAATTTGGCAATGGTACAATTTTAATAAAATTATACCTAACTCTAATTTGAATTGGTACACTCCAAAAGTTTTTCTATTGTGCACCTCAAGCTTAAATTTTATAAATTATATCAAACTCTAATTTAAATATTAAATCCTAACTCATATTTTCACATAGCTCAAAATCTAATAAAATAAACCAATTAAAACCTCAATAATACCTCTAATAATCTAAATAAATTATTAAACTAAATTTAATCGGTAAAAACACCATATAGAAACTAATTTGCGACATGTTTATAAAAGAAATTGATTATAAAATCATAAAACAACTAAATAATAAATCTAAACTGATTAAAATTAATTATTAATTATTCTCTACATTTCTACAGTCATATATTGACAAAACTCAAAACTTGCCTTAACTCTTATCCGAAAGTATTCTCTAATTAGCAGAAGATTACTATCTAAAGAAAGAGAAAATTATTTAGAACATTTTTCATAAAAGAAGTTTTATGATTAGAAGTGATTTTAAGTACCTCATTTATCCCCAAAGATATGAAATTTCTCCTATCAATATTACACACATGCACATAAACTCCAATAAGCTCCATTTTGAGGCTTATTACTTTTTCCAACTTTTAACTTTTTTTTAACTTAAATCCCATCGCTGAAACAAACACACATATTTAACTTTTTCACTATTCAATCCCGTTTGTCTACTGTTCAAGCTCGTTTAACACATGAAAATGCTGAAACAAACACACACGTTATCACTTGCTGGTGCCTTTGGAAGCATAGGAATAGTTGTGTTTGGAAGTTTGTGATGGAAGTTCTGAAAACTATGAAAGGCGATACTTTTAATTATTCTTTTCAAGCTCTTCAGTTGATAATGGTTTTTGGGGTTTTTAAATTGTTCTTAATCTATTGTTGCCATTGGGCATTATTGTATTTTTCATATAGGCCAGCATGCCATTGACAGATTTTCCCTTTTTTCTTTAAAAATTAAATTTTAAAATAAATAAACCCTATATAAATAGGGATCAAAATCTAGGAAACTTCATTAGTTTTGTATGTTGGGGTAATGGAACCATATTTTTATATAATTTTTCATAATTAAATTGAGATTTTTAATGCATTTTTTGGGACAATATTACATGATTAAACACTAATTTTAATTAAGGACATTTGTATTGAATTAATTACAATTAGGGGCAAAATGGTCAAAGATTTGTTAATTATTCCTACAAATGAATTCTTAAACTTTTGATGTTATCTTGTGCTTAATATTGTATTATAGGTATTTTGGAAAAAAAATTCGAGATTTTAGAGGGTTAAAATTAATATTTTGAGACTGGGAAAAAGTACATGAATGGCCCCAAAATTTCTGAAAATCACACATTTGTGAAGGAAAGGGTCAAAGAAAACTACAGTAAAGGACCCAGATATTTAAGAAATTGCGGTGGTCCTACCAACATTGCAAATATTTACAATGCAGTTCACATTGGTCCCGGGTCAAAACTTGCATTTTGACCAAGGACCTAGGTTACTATTCCCCTCCTTCTTCAGCAAAAGGAGCGACCCGAGACACAGATCGGAAGCTAAGAGTTGAGTGTGAAGTGCCGCTAACTGAGATCCGGAGCTTCAGAGGAGAGAGGGAGGGCCACAACCATCAACCACTACATCTTCTTCTTCCTCGCCAGCCCTCCCTCTACCAACATCACCTTTCATTGGTGGTGAGCTCTGAAACAGAGAGGGCCCGACATTGTGAACAGCTCGGAGTAGCAGCTGGGATTTGGGGGCTGACGGAGGAAGCTTGGGATGATGGAGCTTGAGAGAAGAGGGGAAGAGACGGACAACTACTACCACCGTCAAGGACCTCCCCGGCGAGCTTCTCAGACCAAAGAGCTTCACAGCTGTCGACCCTCCTCCTTCCATACACAACAAGCTGAACTTGAGAGCATCAGTTTCAGATCAGCGACGAGCTCAGATTGAGAACTAGAGGGAGTTTCTTCGTTGGAGAAAGACAACAGCCGTGGGGCGAGACAGAACAGAGACCCGACACCTTATTGCCACCGTCATCTTCATCCCCGTCCTGCAACTTCCGGCGTTGTTTTTCCAGATTCCTGCAACATTTCCCAGTTTCGGATTGAGCTTCCTATTCCATTTATTCCAGCGATTTCTTCTTCTTCTCCACCATTCGAACACCACCTTGACTCCATCGTGACTACCAGCTGCCTCCTCTGTTCTTCACTTTCAATTTCTATGGTTCTGAGTTTTGAACATGCTGTGATTACTGTTGGAGACATGAGTAGTTGATTTTTTTTTCTTCTTGGCAGTAAGGATTTGTGCTTGAGCGTATTTGCCTATATATAGGGGAGTTTTTTTTTTCTCATTTCATTTGTATAGAATCATATATTTAGATTGTCTAATTTTAAGAATTGTTTTATATGATTCTAGAACTGAGATTAATGTTAATTGTCTCTGTTGGTTTGATATTTACAGTTGAGATTGGATTTTGTAGTGTGAAGATTATGTGTGTTTTGAATTTCTTTGTGGTTGCAATGAGATTATGTTAATTAGTGTGTTATTGTCTAGTTAATGTGGTTGATTTGTATGCTGTTTAGTACTCAAATTCAAGAAGACTTATGTTGCATCATTTCAATTTCAATTGCACATTAAGTGGTTTTAAATAATATCTTAAGCTATATTTGTAGGAACTACTATTAATTGGGAATATTGGACTCAAGTGTTATCTTGGGTTTTTTTCTTAAGACTTAATAAATTTTAACTCTCATAATCTTTTTGAGTAATGATAGTCATTTCTTCATTACCAAGAGCATTCATCGTTTGTATTTTCCACTCCATACCATTACATTTACTCTTATCCATCCCATTTTTATAAAAATACCAAAAATAATAGTTTAAAATTTAATTAAATTGCATTAGTCCTTAGTTTATTAATTTGAAAACCCCAAAATGAATTTCCCCTTACTTTCGTTGCATGACATTTAGATTATTTAGGATTCAATAAAAGGCTCCTCAAGCAGAGAGAATGATCCTTAGTTTGCCTATATGCAATCCTTGGTTAATTTTTTATTATGGACCCCAAGGCTAACGTATGAAATAGTCCTTAATCATGGAGCTTATCTAGTCACCTTAATTTTATGTTATATTTAAACTTCTTTGTTAAAATTTAAATTTTAAAATAAACTTACATAAGTGCTGGCATCACTTATGTAGGCTAACACCGCTTTGAGAGCTAGATTTTGCAAGCTATCATGGGTTTTTAATAGTTATATAGTTGTCCTGCCTAGTAAAAATATGTTAAAGCCATGGCACTATATTGAGAGAATATGTGATCATGGTTTTGATCTTCCGTCATACTTTGACAAACCATTTTGTTTCTTTGAATAGTTTATGATAACTTAACTGCCGCATGTTAATTAATTTCTGGCATGACTGTTTAGTACCTTGTAGTTCTTATATTTTGATCTTTGCAGGTTGCTACGTGATATTTTTTATTAATTATGTTTTTTTATAATCATCCATTTCTAGGTTGCCGCTGAAGAAATAGAGTGTGTGGTGGTGAATCAAATTTCTAATGAGGCAGCATTTGCTGAGCAAATCAAAATGTTTAATTGAAGCTAAGGTTAGTGTTTAATTGATGTGTGATTCTATGGATGCGTTTTGATCGGTAGGCGTTTGGGTGAGTTTCTATTCCTTTGATACCAGATTGATAATTTCTTGCTGAATTTGATGTGGAAGGCATTATCTGGGTGTGTTTAGACCTCTTGGCCAATATGTGTCCAAATCATATACCAAGAAACCTTTTTAATTTCCCCCAAATCTCTCGTGATATATACCTGATTGGATGTAAGGCTAATAATGAAGTTCTGATTTGTGTTTTGAGATTAGAAATAATTGTTTTCTTTTTGATTGATGTTGTATGGAAGATAACCATTCATAAAAGTCTTGGTTTGCTAAAGAAGTTGAGGATATCCTGGTGCTTGAGAATTTTAGATCGATGACTATCCTACTAGCCATTCTGTCTTTATTTATGTCCAGCAGTAGCTTTTCTTCTTTTTGTATCACAAGGTTGAATGTCAACTTTTAACTTCGAAAGTTTTCTTAACCCTTTTCTATGTTTAGTTAGCTTTTGTTGTTTGTCAACCTTTTTGATTGCTTATCTGCTTATAATTTAAATGTTTTGCAGGGCAGTCAGTGCTAAAAACCGGTGATAGGCAATGGTTCTTTTTCGGTCCTAGAGACAGAAAGTATCCTAATAGTGGTAAGACCAATCGATCAACAAGACATGGGTACTGGAAAGCAACAGGGAAGGATCGTAACATTACCTACAATTCTTCGGGCAGTTGGGGTGAAAAAGGCGCTGGTTTTCTATAGAGGTAGAGCATCACATGGTGAGCGAACTGATTGGGTTATGTATGAGTACAGGTTGGAAGAAGAAGAGCTTGCTAGATGCCAGGATTGTGATTAAGGTATCATCTTCAAGTGTTTTATTTGCTTTACCTTTCTTTTTATTCAATATGAACTCATACTGATGGTGAAAACGTATTGTTTACTAAACCTTTTGTTTTGATATGTAAATCATCAGGACTATTATGCACTTTACAAGGTGTTCAAGAAAAGCGGACCTGGTCTTAAAAATGGTGAACAGTATTGCTCACCCGACTTTGTAGATTTTAATGTTAATTCAACTGGCAAGGAGGCTCCAATTTCACAAGTTGAAGAGGGTACTTCTGTTGATACTGTGACTTTTAATGGTCAAGAACAGCCTTTGTTTGATGATGAACTTATTGAGATCTTGAAAAAAATGATGGATGAGCAGATTCCTGATCTACCCCCTGTGTCCTACTGTACCTCAGGTTTGTTTTTTGATAGAACATTTAGAACTCTGGTTTTGTTTATGTATATGTTGTCTGCCTATCCTTCTCTATTGAAAGAAATGGGGAGGAATAGGTGACTGAACAAATATTGTAGTTGTAGCTCTGTGTGGGAGAAAAATGAAGAACGGTAGCGACTTCTGGCTTTCAAAAGGCCAGGTGATCTCCAACCTTAAAAACATCTTCCTTTTTTTCTCTTCCCATTCAGCATTATGCCTAAAGCCCAAGCAGAAACCACACTGTGTGAGACATTTGACTAAACCTAGTTATTTTTAGTTTTCTCTCTTCTACCCCCAGGCTCTTTTGGATCCTATTTCGTCCTTTACTAGCATAAACACTATAAAGTGAACGGTGAATATCACTGAGTCCATCACTTATTCTCTATACTATTTTTCTTCAGTTCTAGCTCTCTCTTTTTTTTGGTGGGGTTTGTAGATAAGAGGGAAGTAAGGTATGGACTTCATGAGTTCTGGCATTATAGATGTGATCAGTATGGAATTTTATTAATCAATTTTATTTTTGTCGTTGTGATCTTAGAGTTTGAAGATGGTTTAAGTGCACTTGACTTGTACCATGATGCAGAGATGTTTCTTTGTGACATGGGGCATATTGACCAGGGAACTATTTCACATCCTCATACGAATACTTTTGACACTAATGCTGTGAATCAGCATTATCAGTCTCTGCCCCTGGAGACAATGGAGATCCAAGTGAACTATGGATGCATCATGAAAGGCAGATCATGAGTTCAGCAGAACATGCTAATGTTTCTTACTCTTCATCAACCTTATGTACACTCATCGGCACCACAAACAGTGTTGGTGGTTTAGCACAACCTCCAAATAATGATTTTACTATCTTTGTTTTGAATGGAGACACAAGCTTCACATCTCGTTTGTGTTGAACTCTTTGAAGTTGACTTCCATTGGTTGATGGCCGACTAATGCATGGAAGAAACCTTCCTTGACTATTAGTGTTGTGGCATCTTTGAGAGCTTTCTATACTAATATTAATGTGACTTGAGCTTGTTTCATGTGGCTTTGTACAACAACAGACAAAAACAAAAACAAAAGAAACAACACAGACGATTTCTAATGTGTGTTAGTTTCTGGTCATATGTTTAGGTGGGGGTTATGAATCTGCCAGCTTGCCTGCCTAAGGTGATCATAATCAAAGTAGCAGTGTGAGAGAAGTTCCTACAAGTATATTGTCTTCTGCTCTCTGGTCATTCCTTGAGTCAATACCTGCCACTCCTGAATCGGCTGCCGAAAATGCAAATCGGGCTCTTGAGCGGGTGTCTAGCTTTAATAGGGTGAGAGATAATGTGAAGCAGGCAAGCATAGCTGCTGTCGCCGTTGCTAATGAAACTGCAATTGTGAAGAAAGTAGGTAAAGGAAGGGGAATCTTCTTCTTGCCAATTCTTGTTGCTTTATGTGCTTTTTTATGGGTTTCTCTGGGAACGTTGAGACTACTTGGGAGATTCACTCCTTGACATCTAAATCCCTAGTTTTGCTGGTGTTTGTCATATGGGATTCCCCATATTCATGAACAAATGTATATTTTTCTAACACATTTTGTTAATGAAAGAAAAAGAATTACCTTTTTATGTGAATATTGAACTTGAGACGGAAGGTTATGAGTGTTAAGATGAAAGAAGGTCTTCCAGCTAGCTAGGTAGATGAATACTGGGTGACTGCAGCATCGCACAAATCTCACTTATCTGTCTCAATTATTAAGCTTATTTAGGCTTAGCTTGAAGGACGTGAGTCCCTTTATTTGTTCATTTATTTGTTTGTTTGTTAGTATAACACCCCTATGGTAATCCAATTCGGTTTGGGAGTACTCATTTTGGATAATGGATCAGATCATATAAATAATCACATTCTTGTAAAGCCTCTGTGTGTGTGTGTGTGTGTGTTTGTGGTGTTTTTCTCTCTAATGTTGTTTATAATTTTAGTAACGTGTTTAAGTTGTTGGTAGGATAGTATCATTGTTGCTACTATTTTATTTTATGCAGATAAGTTGCGAGTAATCAATGGGTATTTGTTTGGGAAAGAAAAAAGTAGAGTTATCATATTTTTAACACCAGGGGCTTTATCAATAAATATATACTAGTAGTATTTATAAGTATGCATCATATAATCAAATAATTTTTTGGTGAAATATCCCTTTAGGTTTTGGATAGCCTTATTTATTTAAAACAGCTTTTGGGAGGCTCTGTATTTTCTTTGTTAATGCATTCATTATTATAAAATGCCCATGCTTTTCCACTTTGGTTTGGGAGCACCCATTTTGAAGAAGTGCTTATATAAATAATCACGTATTTGTGAAACCTCTAAAAATAAAAATTTTCCGGATGTACTAAGAGAAGTATATGAAAACTTTTTCAATGTTAGATTGGCTGACCAGATAAAAAGTTATAGATTATCATGAAATATTGTAGTTATAGATTCATAGAATGAGAAAAGAGAACAATTGATATCAAGTCCACGCAGGAAAAGAAGGGAAATATGTAGCTGTGATATTTGAATGAAAATATCATTATGTAATTAATAATGTTTTAATTATGCATGCATGCATACACTGATTAAGCACATGCCACTCTTATTTTATTAGGATAAGCAAATATCTTAATCAGAACCTGGAGAAAAGAAATACACACATTCACAGGCTATGATCTTGTGGAAAGAAGTTGAAATAAAATGGTTTTCTGAAATGTGCAAATAAAAGGCATTGACACCGGTTTGAACTCGAGACCTGGGTGCTTAAGTGTGTGTTTGGGATAGCGGTAGGAAAAATGACTTATTATGATTTTGACTTATTAAAAATGACTTAATAGAAAAGTCGGTTTTTGTAATGTGATTTATGTTTGGATGAGCAATTTATTTATGGTATACGAGGTAAGTATGTGATAGGAGTTTTATCTCGACTTATGTAATAAGTGACTTAAAGTGAGAAACTTATTTAATAAGTAGCTTATTTTACCTGTGATGCAATTAAAATAAGCCGAACTAAACACTGTAAAAACGCAACACGTTTTTATTTAGACTTATTGTCAAAAAAACAAGCTTATTTCTGTCAAATAAGCTGAATCAAACACACCCTAAGTGATTGAAACTTCTCTTACGTAGAACGTTATTGTCTCAATCTTGGCTTCTCTCATTCTTAAATTCTGACTGTACCCCCTTGAGATAATATTTATTACAATTTGAGCAAACTCGGTTATTATTACTTTTCCCTCTTCTTTAGCTCATTTTTGGATCATTCTGTTTCACAAACATACACTAACATATCCTAAATTCAGCGCCTAATATCATACGTCCTTAATTATCTTTACATTTTCTTTTTCTTTTTAATAATGTTCTGCTCCATATTATATAATATTATTGCTATTTCAACTGACTATTGTCTTCTCATTTAGTATAAATTAGGGTTAATATCATCTTTTGTTCTTGTGGTTTATCATCCTTTTTTGTTTTGATCCCTTAAGTTTTAAATATGTGGTTTTGGTCGCTGAAATTTACTCGGTTACAAATTGTTGGTCCATGTAGTTTGAAAAGGATGTTAAGGGTGTTAAGTTTGATGAGGTGGCATTAACGCCGTTAAAACTGCGGGCAAGATGATTGGGTTTTCTTCTCTAATTTGAGCAATCATTTTGTCCATTTGGTTGCCCACATAAATAATTTTAACTACGTTAATATCACATCATCAAACTTAAAAGCGTCAACATCTTTTCCAAGCTAGAAGCACTAACTATTTGAAACGGAGTAAATTTGAAGGACTAAAACCACCTGTTTGAAACTTCAGAGATCAAAACCAAAATGACTGTAAAATACAAGGATAAAAAATAGTATTAACCCTATAAATTATTTCAACAGTATTTATTTTAGGCTTATTAATTGGTCGTTACTTCTCAACTATGCTCAATTAAACAAGGCAATATTTACTAGCCATGCCATTTATTCGGGCGTTGATGAATTAATATACAGGCGTGAAGAATTTGATTTACAATATATAGATTAATGTAATAATCATGTAATGAGTTTTATAATGACATTAAAATATAATCTTATGGACAAACAAAAAGTTTGAAGAATTGAAGATTTAGTACTTTTGTTCACAGTGAACATTACATGATTATTACAACAAGAGAGATAATATAGATACGCACGCAACTACAAAGATCAATCATGGACATGGTTTGTGAGAAGGCTCTTCAGCTTTGCTATTTTTATTGAAGTGAACACATATATCTCATCTGCCACATCTTCCACTCGTCGGAAACAAGCATATCTCCAACTCTTCTTCAACACCAAAGTCCCAATAACTCCCCAAAAGCCAACAGCAAACCCAATTGCTATGATAAAATAAAACCACACTTTTTCTAAATCATCGTCATCTTGCGATTTTTTGGCTTCAGGAACTTGATGAGGATTATCACCTTGGCACTTTTTCTGTAGTGGGATTCCACAAAGAAACCGGTTGCCGGCATAAATAGATGGATCATTCAAAGTCAAGAATTGATTTTCAGTTGGAATTGGCCCTGAAAGGTTATTGTGTGACATATTCAAATGACTCAATGTTGTTAGCTTGGACAAACTCTTTGGAATTGTGCCTGAAATTTGGTTACAAGAGATGTCAAAGGATTCAAGGGATTTCATATCCCCAATAATCTCTGGAATCTCTCCTTTGAAATGATTGTGTGAAAGGTTGAAGCTTAACAATCCAATAAGCGAGAACAACTCAAGAGGAATCCAACCTTCCAAACTATTATTTGAAAAATCCAAATTTACCACAAGAGGCAAGACTACTCCTCCAATAATGTCATATTCTCTCCCTTTCATAACTTGTTTCACATCCTGACGATGCGTCTTGTTGGATACAGGCACAACCATGTCATAATGGAATGAAGTTTGCATATGAGCACTATCTTTAGTCATTCCCGTAAGATTGCCAATGCAATGGGGTATTGAGCCACTTAAGTTGTTATTTGCAAGGTCCAATATTTGGAGTGATTTGAGTTGGCACAGAGTAGAAGGAATGTTACCATCTAACATGTTATCCCGCAACCTCAGAATTTGCAAGATAGGAAAAGTTTTATTGGTCCATGATGGTATACTTCCAAAAAACTTATTTTCTCCCAAATCTAAAATTAACAATTGCTTTGAATTTTTCAAAGTCGATGGAAGCTTTCCTTCAAGATAATTATTGTTCAAATGCAAAAAACATAGTGAGGAAAGCTTGCCAATTGAGATAGGGAAGGCACCAGAAAGTTTATTCAATGAAAGATTTATTTCCACCAATCCATTATCTCTCCAACAATTTGGAATTTCACCAGAGAAATTGTTATGAGAAAGATCAAGGGTAACTAGATTGACAAGGTGACAAATTCTTTGAGGGATATTGCCATTAAAAGAATTATTTGATAGATAAAGGGTAGTTAAATGTACAAGCTGGCCAAGACTTTGAGGGATGCTACCACTAAGACAATTATTTGAAAGATCAAGGTTTTGTAGATTTGAAATTTGACCAAGGCTTTGAGGAATGAGGCCACTTAAAGAATTTTTTGAAAGATCAAGGTTTGTTAAATTTACAAGTTGACCAAGACTTTGAGGAATATTACCACAAAAATAATTGCTTGAAAGATCAAGTGCATTTAGTTTTTCAAGACGCCCTATCCAAGTTGGCAAATGGCCACTGAGTTTATTATCACTCAAGTCTAATTCCTCAATGTCATGTTTGATGCATCTAGAAAAATCAGAGTCACCAAATGCTTCTCCTTGAAAATTGCTATTGGAAAAATATAATATTTTTAAATGACACAAGTTTTGTAGAATTTGTGACACAGAAATTTCCATAGTGGCTATGTTTTGATTCCAGGCGATGTATAGATAGCGAAGGCTCCTTAACTCTCCCAACCAAGATGGTACTGAACTGAAATTGTTTCCAAAAAGAGCAAGGTCTTGAAGGGTAGTCAAGTTGCGCAAAGCAATAGGAATGGGTCCACAAAGTGTATTCCAAGAAAGATAAAGAGAAACCAGATTCTTAAACTCTCCAAACCACAATGGCAATGAGCTAAAATCGTTGACACTGAGGTCAAGGAATTCAACCGAAGTCCAATTTTGGAAAGCATGAAGGATTCGGCCATCAATTTCATTTTGAGCCAGATTCAGGAGCTGAACTGTAGCATTATATGTGAAATTAATGGGGGGAAGAGGAGTGGACAAGTTGCCAAGTCCACATCCTTCTATTTGGAGTTGTAACAAAGAAGGAAGCATGTGAAGTACCTGGAACAAGTTGTGAGCTTCTCCAAGGTACGCACCACTCAGGTTGAGATATTGCAGAGACTCAAGTTGAGACACCCAACTCATGTCATTGATGTGCAAATCATTCCCACTGAGATCAAGAAACTGCAAGTCTGCGAGGTTTCCACCAAGATTGGTAGGAATCTTTCCTGTGAAATTAGCATCTGAGATTGAAAGATATCGCAACCGCTCCATAGAACCAAAAAAGGAAGGAATTGAGAAAGCATTGAAGTTGTTCCAACTCAAATCCAAATAAATCAAATGTTGCAACACCAACAAAGATGGATCAACACCATTAGCTTCTAGCCAATAGCCGCTGAGATCAAGTTTGAGAACATGACCAGTAACATTGTGACAAGATATGCCATCCCACTGGCAACAATTGGTTTTGGGATTCCATGAGAAAAGGTTCCTATATGGATTCTGATGATGAAAAGATGCTTTGAACTTGAGAAGAGCTTGCTTCTCTGATTCAATGCATCTTCCACACAAAACAAATTGGGCAATTTCAGACAATAGGAAAAGCAATGCAAATCCTACTATGAGGCGCCTTCCCATATTCAGAGAAAGCTTAAACAAGCTAACTGACTTTTCTATATTATGAATCTCTTGATATAAGTGGAGTACTGTGGCTTTTGTTGAATATGCATAACTCCTATTTATAGTATTTTGTGGCTAAGAAACTTGTGGTCTATGATTTTCTTTTTCTTTTTTAAAAAACTTATGATATACGGTAATCAGGCGTTGTATACTTCTTAAAATATAACTATTCACTTGTGATTTTCTTCAACTTCTATATCAAAACTATATATTAACAAAATTTAAAATATGAAAAATAGGAGTGAATAAAAGAACACTTGATGATAAGCAAATGACATAAATAAAATCTGAAATATATGCGATATTTTTTATTGATTATAAATTGGAGACAGTCATTAATAAAATCTAATTAAAATATTATACTCATTATTTTAGTGCGCAAATTGTAAAATTCCAATCCTCTGACCCAAACTTTTTTCCCATGCGAGAGCGCACATATTCATGTTCAATTTTAAATTCTTTAATATAGACTCAAAAATATTTTTCAAATAAATCATTTTTTGGGCTCAATCTCGTCAATATCAAGCAGTACGATCATGAATATAAGCTGTCAAAATTATAAATTTAAAACGTTGACATAAAATATTCAAAATTATGTGTCTCGGCAATTTTAACCTCGAACATATACGTTTCAAACAGGAGATATAATATGTAATGATTACAATTAACAAATATTTAAATGTTAATCAAATTTCAAGCCAAATAACGACGTTAGAAAGAAAAAAAAAACTGGACGTCTTTTATAGGTCAGAGTCTTTTAAATGCATCATTTTGAAAGTTAATAATTACAGTGTTATAGTTTGGCTGTGTTTGGAACAGCGTTTCGGAGCCCAATAAGCCCGATTTTGGGGCAAAAAGCCCAATTCAAAACGCACCACGTTTTGGCTGTGTTTGACACAGCGTTTTACAAAAAAAAAAAAAAAAAAAAAAGCCTGAAAACGCAACTTATTAAATAAGCCCAAGACACCTACTTTTTTTTTGAAATAAGCTGCAGCTTATTTTTGTACAGAGATTTTGGGCCCCACCTACGTGCCTCGTTACCCACTCCCCCCTGTCCACACATCTTCTCCTATTTAATTCTACACCTTTTTCGTACGGGAAAAAAAATTAAATATTGATTGTAACATTAAATTTTGAGTTAAAGTGAAAATATATTCAGTAAGTTCTTAATTAGGAATAATGTTATCCTAATTTTTTTTGGGTTCAAAGTATCTTGAAAGTGTTAAAATAAAATAATATTATAAATAATATTATCCATTACCTTTAAAAATAGAATAATCTTCAACCCGTATGAATCATATTCGTGGCATGATTAGAGATCGATTTGTACGGAACATGTGATCTAATTAGTTATGTAATATTTTTATGTGAAATTATATATTTTGGCATCACATTTTCTAACTTCAATTTTTCTACTAATTTTTAATTTTAAATATCTTATTTTGTTATAATTAACACAAAAGCAATAATGTAATTGCCAATCCAAATAAGTTTTTATTTTTAAAAAAACACTTATATAATCGTCAATCCAAACATGTTTTGATTTATGAAAAATCACTTATTCAATCGCTCATCCAAACATAAATCATATTATAAAAATTGACTTTTTTATTAAGTCATTTTTAATAAGTCAGAATCATAATAAGTCATTTTTCCTACCGCTATCCCAAACACACACTATAACGTGTCGAACGAGTCAAATATCATGCGGGAAAAGTACTAGAGGAGTCTTTTATATGTCAGTGTCTTCTAAAATTTATTGCATTTGTAATTTTTTTATAACTATTGCATTTGTTATTAATTTTATATCAAAAATAATATCATTATTCTGATCCTATTTATAAATCTTTTTTAATTAATTTTTACATACCAATGAGAGTTATTTAACTTATTAACTATAGGTTAAATTTTCAATATTTTCCTTATCTATGATTGGTTCCAAAAGTCAACATGAATAGATTTTTTTTTGTTTATTGTAATTAATAAGGGTAAAAAAGTACAAAATGTATTTATTATCCTGAAATTAGACTTATAAAAAGGATCAATTTTTTTTATCAAAATGATTTATAAATAGGACTAGAGTGGCATCTTAATAAAGAAAATACAAATATTATAAATATAAATAAAAATAAAAATATATAACATAAAAAATTTAATAACATATTAAATTATACATGTGTGTGTTTGTCAAAGTAATTAAACTCAAACAGGTCACTAAACCGGCTGGGGTACTGGGTTAAAGATCAATGGATTAGAGCGGAGCTAACCCAAGACTAAACCGATGAAAAATTGAAGATTTTAGGATTATTAATGTGAAATTCTAAAGAAAAAATTTTAAAAAAAATAAAAGAATTAGACCTGGACCAATTCACTGGACCGGACAGGTCTATCAGTCAGTTGGCTGGTTATCAGTCCAGATTGGCCTATCCAATCCGAATCTAATTACCTGGGTTTTTGTATAATATAAAAATAATATATATTTGTTTTCGTGAATAGAAATTTCCCTCCCTCCCTTTTCAAGTTTTTCATGACAAACAGACCCTAAAAAATCATACGATTGGGGGTGGAACCTGTATTCGAACTTGGGCCTTTAGGACTTGAAAATTCAAGTCATGAGGATCATGATTATCGGTAAAAATCATAGGACTCATTTAATATGCTTAAGTAAAATTCGGGGAAATGGAAGGATTTAGTTTATTTTTACTTTCAGAAATATTTAACCTCGTTACGTACAATCACATATTTTAAGGCTCCTAGCTACTAAATTAATTTCCAGAGGAATTAATAAATATATTTTTTAAAGTAAATATTCTAAACTGAAATTATATATTATTCACATTTGATAGATACAGACATACATATATGCTCGTATCCGTCTCATTCTTGATAGTGTTATATAACGTGTGGAATGGGGAAGCCCTTGAAGTCATCTAATACTGTTAAAAGACTTAAATAAGTTCCAAAGTTTTACATATACTTTATTTAATTATATTTTCCTCATGTGTGCCAGCATGTCAATTATATATGTCTTGAACTGGAGACTTTTCGAGCCCGTTTGGTTCAACCTCATTGCATGCCTACAATGGTAATCATGATTGCATTACCAAGAGAAGAGTGTTTGTGTCAACACCCGTTTCCATTTTGATATACACAGAGTAATAGAGACCAAGTTCCATAGGCATACAGAAGAGTATATATATACTGATAAAAGTATTTATTTACAGTTCAAAGCCAACCATACAGAATGCGATAATATACACCACTATTACAAAATATCCAAAAGTATTTTAGACATAGACTATCTATAACCACGAACTTTGATTTGCCTCGAAGCACATGTCAGTCACTTCCCTTGGTCTACATTATTGCCTTTTGATCCACTGGCGCCCGCTGAGATGTTTGGTTTAGAAAAAGGGGTGAGATTCTGAAGAATCCCAGTAGAAACATGCTATCGTTCATAGAAAATGCGAAAAGTAAATATGATATATGTCATGTATGCACCAATTAATGAACAATATAAACATATCATCTGCATGTATACATGAGTAGGGCCCAGCCCCACTAATCTGCACCGGTTGGTCTTCCGCCAACTCCAGTGTAAGTGCCTCTAGCACTACTGGCCCCTCTCTGGGCAAAATATGTTGATTAATAAAGCGCATTTACAAATAATGGCATCCACACAATCATAAAACTATGGTATGATGTATGAAGGATAATGTCCCTACCTCGAAGTTCTATTGACCCCTTTCTGTGTGCCTTGTAAATCGTGTCGACTTTCGGCTCCCGATTCGATCCTAAAATATTAAATGTACAAGAAATAGGTCATAACCTATCCAAGTATCATTTTAGACTCTTCCATAGTGTTTTTTGTGGTTATATTAGCCTATGGTGAAAATTTACCAAAATGCCCCCGGGACCTCGGTCCGGCCCCGCTGTACCTGGCCCGATGGCACGTTTTTCCAAAATTTTGACTAGGGCTATCCTGACGTATTTTTGTCCAAGGAATCCATTTCCGGACTCCAAATTATCAAATTTAATGTCAAATTACGAAATTGCCCTTGGCAGCCCTGCTTTTAGGGTTTTAGGGGCGTTTCCGTAATTATGCTTTCTCGGCCTTTTCTGAAAAAGTGCCCAACTGTAACCCCACCTATTTTTGGCCACTGAATCCAATGGAATCATCAAATCATTTAAAATCCAACTCCTACCCCTAGATTTATCCCTGACCGAAATTATGGAGTCCTCTGGGCAAAATCGATGTTTTGTGATTTCGGCTCCGTAAACGCGTTCCTTTCTACTCCTAATCACTTTATTAACCATCTAATTGAGTTATAACAACCATTTGAACTAAAATTGGGCAGCATAACCCTTAGGCACACACTTTTCCAAAATTTAAAACCAATGGCAATCCGGCGAAATTTCACCGATTAAATTGCCCACAGCAGCCAGAATAGACAATATACGAAGGTTTGGAAGTTACCTCAAGCTCCCACAAGTTTTTCCCAAATATTGCTGAAAACCCTAAGTTCTCAACAACAGATTTTGAGCTTCCAAACCTTAAAGAACAAAGAGGAGTGGCTTAGGATCGGAGTTACAGGCGTTAGGAGCTAAATCGTCGGAGAAATCGGCTTACCTTGTGATTTTTCTTCTCCTTTCTCTCTCTACAAGTCCAAACGTTCTCACTCTTCATTCAGATGCTGTGTGCGACAGAAATGAGCTGAGGATGAAGATGCACATGTGTTTTATAATATATATAACATTATACTTTAATTATTTAACAATTTCCAAAACTTTCAAAAATCACTTTTATGTAAATAAACCCTATGTATGTGTAACCAAGCTCATTAATCCCAACCAATATTTTCTTCCTCTTGCAACATGTAGGAGACACCTAGGGGTCCCTCCCTTTAGTCTCAATTGGCTACACAACTTGTTCCGGTTACGTATACACGTAAAGTCTCAATTTTGGTCAAAATTGCGTTTTTGCTCAAATTTTTCATAAATTTTTATTAAATTGATCAAAATATTCTAAATATATTTCCCCCCTTTATTTTATGTAATTAATTGAAATTAACTTCAATTAATTAAAAATAATAATTTATTTTGTGCTATTTTGGCAAAATTATGATTTTGCCATTATCTTTCTAATCCAATTTCTTCTCTTATTTTTTCTTTGGCCAATTTTCATCTATTTTTGGACCAAATATTTTCTCTAATATTCCTTCATTTTTGGACCTTAATATTGAGCTTTTAAATTACCCAAATTAATTCCATAATTATTTTTGCCCAATTTCCATGAAATTGAACATTTATGAAATTCATAAATTCCAAATTCATGAATATTCACCATTTTATTGAATTTCCCAAATAATTACAATATATTTGGTGAATATAAAATTTAGGTTGTTACAGTTTGGTTGCTCTTTAGCATGGTAATGAGGTTTACCATGGTAATGATGATTACCAAAAAATTGGTAATCCTCATTCATACCTCCCCCCTTATGAATTTTCATTACCATGTCATTGCATAGTTTAAAAAGTCTAATTTACCCTTTAGTTTCCTATAACTTTATTTCACTTATCTTATTTCACTTGCTACATCACGCCACAACTACCACCGCCACAACCTCCTCCTCCTCCTCCTCCTCCACCGCCGTCACCTCCACCCTCTGTCTCCACACTACCTCCTCCACCTCCTCCACCGCCGTCACCTCTACTCGCTGTTGCCACCACAACCCCCTGCCATTGCTGCCACCTCCTCCTCCACCCCAACCGTCGCCCATCGCCACCACTCCTACCTCCACTGCTGCTGCCTGCCACCTCCGACACCACTGCCGCCGCCACCCACCCACGGCCACCACCATTACCTCCTCCTCCGTTGCCGCCACCTTCACCTTCCCACCACCACCACCATCACCTCCGCCATCGCCCACCACCTCCTCCTCCCTCGCTGCCACCCCGGCCACCCGGCCATTGCCACCACCACCACCTCCTCCTCCGCTGTCGCCGCCATCACCCGCCCATCGCCACCACCATTACCTCCTCCTCCGTCGCTACCCCCGCCCTTGCCACTAGCCCACCGCCCACCGCCCATCGCCACCACCACCACCTCCTCCTTTATTGCCACCCCCATCTTTGCCGCCTCCACTACCTTCTCCTCCTCCATTCTTGCCGCCACCAACTCTTAACTATTTTTTTTGCAAAGATTATATTAAGGGTAAAATAGACTTTGTGCAATATAGTAATTTTAAATAATTGTTAAAATAGTAACTCATTGCACCTTACTTAAAAATCAAACCAAACACTACCCTTGTAATTAATATTGCATTGCATTACCATTGCATCGCACTGCACTGTATTGCAAGGTGTAATAGGATCGAACCAAATGGGTATACTTCATCCGGAATTTCATATATAACCTACTTTAATGAAAAAATTGAATTATAAAATGAGTCTTATATTAAGAACAAGAAGAAATATAATACACTTCATTATCAATATTTCTAATGGACTACAATTTTCTTAGATAATTCTTACTTTTTATGTTAAATTCTACTCTACCTATTCTTTACTTAAGTTTTTTAGGTTTCATTATGTTTTTTTTTTTTGGTTAGAAAGGTTTCATTATATTTAGGGCTAAAGTATATTTTTAATCATTTAAGTTGTACATGAGATATATTTTTGGTCTCTGAAGTCTATAAAGTATACTTTTGGTTCTATAATTATAACATCGTTAATGTTACTAACGGAAAATACTGACGTAACAAACTCAAGTGATGACCATGTAATTAAATGCTATTAATCTTAAATTTAAAATATGTCTAAATTGAAAAATATCTAAAAACCTAATGAAGTAATCAATAATCTAAATATATTATTTAATACTCTAAATATATTAATTTAATAATCTAAATATCAAAACCTCAATTTTATTTGTAGTGATTTGTCAGTTTTTTTAGTTTAATAATCTAAATATATTATATTTAAAAAAAATTAAAATATGCCTTGTCATATACACAATCATCATTTGACTTTGATGCATTAACATTTTTCATTAGCAACATTAACGGTATTAGAAATATATGACCAAAAGTATACTTTATAAAATTAAGGGAACAAAAGTATACCCTATGTAAAACTTAAAAGATTAAAAATATGCTTTAGTCTTATGTTTAATTATAGAATAATCAGATTTCATAATAGTCAATTTTTGAATATATAGTTAGATTATTTTTCTGGTTATATAATGTTTTTAGTAATTTAAGGTAGGTTTAAAAGTTATTGCCTTTGTAATTATTTTTATAAATCATAATATTAATAGTAATGTAAGTATATAACAATTAGTGTTTCATTATTATATTATAAGGTAATTTATGTGAATTTTTCAATAATATCTGATATATAAATAAAAATATAAATATTATAACTGCAAATTAAAATTAAAATGTATAATATAAAAAGAAACATTTAACAATATATTAAATTATACTTGTGTGTTTGCATAATATAAAAATACATATTTATATTTATTTTTGTTAATTGCAATTATCCGTGTGTGTGTATTTGCATTTAAAGACTAACTCAGTAATTAGCAGCGGATTAATGATGGGACTATCGTCAGTTATCAATGGAAGTTCAGTTCCTTCATCAACACTATTAGTCACTAGAAAATATTAGTATTCCATCGGTAATAAGCTATTTTCTTTTGCAGAGATTGAAAGGCATTAATTCACCCAAAAGTATTTCTTTAGGAGATTATATATGTTTTGTATTAAATAATTTACATATAGTTATACTATTTATAACTTAGATTTTCCTCTTTCTTAAGTCAAAGTAATTAAAATATCCCCTCCATTCCCCTCCAAACAAACATAAGGGCATGCATTTAAAATCATACATGAAATTTGAGTCCGTTTGGCATGAGGGAAGTGGAGAGTAGGAGAGGGGTATAGGGAAATTTTAACGAGCTTTATTTTAAAAAAATATTGAAGAAGTGGAGTTAAAAGCTTTTAATTGATTTTCTTCTTATATGGACAATCAAGAAAAGATGCTTTGAACTTGAGAAGAGCTTGCTTCTCTGATTCAATGCATCTTCCACACAAAACTAATTGGGCAATTTCAGACAATAGGAAAAGCAATGTGACTAAGTGACTTTTCTATATGATGAAATTAATTGGGTACGGTGGCTTTTGTTGAACATGCACAACTCCTATTTATAGGATTTTGTGGCTAAGAAACTTGTGGTATATGATTTTCTTTCTCTTTTTTAAAAAAACTTATGATATACGGTAACAAAATTATATATTAACAAAATTTAAAATTTGAAAAATAGGAGTGAATAACAGAACACTTGATGTTGATGATAAGTAAATAACATAAATAAAATCTGAAATATATGCGATATTTTTTTATTGATTATAAATTTGATGACATTTGAATTGGAGATAGTCATTAATAAAATATGAGTAAAGTATTAAACTCTTTTTTTTTTTTGGTGTTCAAATTGAAAATCTCCAATCCTCTAACCCAAACCTATTTCTCATGCGCGCACACTCACATATTCATATTGAATTTAAAATTATTTAATATAGGCTAAAAAAATAAAAGTTCAAATAAATCATTTTTGGGCTGTAGTCTCGTCAATATCAACGTATCAAGCAGTACGATCATGTATATAAACTGTCAAAATTATAAATTTAAGACTTTGACATAAAATATTCAAAATTATGGGTCTCGGCAATTTTAACCTCGAACAAACAGAAGATATAATATTTAATGATTACAATTATTACATATTTAAATGTTAATTAAATTTCAAGCCAAATAACTAGACGTCTAGAACTGGATAATTATAATGCAAAACCCGAAAATAATTTGTGATAAATATTATAAAATGTAGAATTCTTCATTTTCAAAGTTATTAATTACACATATGACAATGTTATAGCTATATAACGTGTCAATTTCACAAACATAAAGCGTGAAATGTACTTTATGTTTACTCAAATGTTTAGTTTTAGGTTAAAATATATATTTAGTCCTTTATATTCACTCAAATGTTTAATTTAGTCTCTTAAGTTTATAAAATATACTTTTTGTCTCTTAATCCTAACAACATTAACTTCATCTGACGGAAAATGTGAACTATGTAGTTAAAAAAGCATGCTTAAATTTTAAAAACATAAAAAGAAGGGAGAATTGCTGAAAAATACTTTGGAAGCAAATTAATTGCTGATTGCTACCAAGCGTGTAAGGGATCTTCCGTGTGTGCAAGCGATCTTCCGTTTTGTGCAAATCATCTTCCGTGTGTGCAAAAGTCTTCCGTATAAATGTGCAAGCAATCTTCCATTATGTGCAAAACATCTTCCGCTATGTGCAATGGTAGCATTCAGCAATTAATTTGCTAAAAAGGTAGTTATCAACGAAAAAAGAAAGTCTTATATATTCCAAATGCGGAATCAAAAAATAATAATTTAATAATAGGAATTATTGCCCACATCTTCTTCCCACTAATACACACTCTTTACTTTCTTTCATTAGTGGCTTCTCTACTCCAATATTCCATTCCATTTTCTTATTCCTCTTTCAAGTAATCGGCACTCCTTCCACCTCTAATCCTCTCTTCTCAGCACTCCTTCCATTTTCTTTCTCCTTTCTACTTTAATTTAATCAACCCCAAGACATCAACGTTGACCAGAATTGGGGGGTAACAAAAGTAAAGGCTTATAAATCAATGATTTCAAGAAAATTACAAAAAAAAAGGAGAGAGAGAGGATTAGAGGTAGAAGGAGTGCTAAATGGAGAGAGAGAGAGTAATTATGTTAATTTAAAGTACTAAAAACACATTTTTTTTTAAGTTAAAGGATTAGAATAGAACCTTTTTTTAAACTTAAAGGACTAAAAATATACTTTTGTCAATAAAATATTTAATAATATATTAAATTATATATGTTTTTTTGTTTGTATGATATAAAAATAATATATTTATATTTGTTTTTGTAAATAGAAATTTCCCTCCACCATTTTACCGACTGAAAAGCATTCCTCTCCATTTTTCTCATGCCAAACAGGCCGTAAAAAATCATAGGACTTGTATAATTTGCTCGAGTTAAATTTGGGGAAATGGAAGGATTTAGTTTACTTTTACTTTCAAAAATATTTAAGCTAGTTGCAATCACATACTTTAAGGGTGTGTTTGGTTTGAGGGAAGGGAGGGGTGAGAGGGAATGAGAAGGTGAGTAAATTACCTTTTTCGGTTGAAAGAATTTAAATTTTGGGCAGAAATCCAAAATTTAAAAAGAATGAGAAAGTAAATTTTAAGCGAGAAATCAAAATTTAAAAATATGAGAGGGTAAATTTTAGGTTTGTGGTATGACAGAATTGGAGGTTAAGGGAGAGAGTGAGGAATTTTTATGACTTGGATTTAAAAAAATTGGAGAAGTGGAGTTGAAAGTTTTTTAATTAATTTTTATTACTCTTTTATTTTGCATATTATATTTATTAAAATTTACTACCCCACTTCCCCTATGCCAAACAGACCCTAAGACTCCTACTATATTAATTTCCAAAGTAATTAATAAATCCATGTTTACTTTATCAAAACAAATCTATATTTAAAAAAGTAAATATTCTAAACTGAAATTATATAATATTCACATTAGATAGATGCTCTTCAAATATATCTATTTTTTAAAGTAACTATTCAAAACTCAAAATTTTTAACCCTGTTACAATACTCTTCTTTTTCAAAGTCGTTCAATATTCACTTTTTCTTTTTCTGATGTTTCTACATTTTTCATTTGGATGCTTCATATATAAGTTTTAACATCATTAATCCCTGTTTAACAGTTTTAATGTAAAAAAAAATATCGGAAGTCTTTTTTAGGCAATTTACAGTGTCATTGTTGGATTAAGGAGCCCCAAACTGCGAAAATGGCTTCGGTCCTTTTCTCAGAAAGAAAAGAATGCTCCTTTTCTTTCTGTGAGCTGTCGGATTGAGATCACAATGGTTCAAATTTAATATATTTTTATAATAATATTTTTAATACACTAATATAATAATAATATTTTTATAATATATTAAATCTCAACCGTTGAGATTTCAATATGTAGCTCACATAAAGAAAAGGAGGGTCCTTTTCTTTATGAGAAAATGACCGAAGCCGGGCCCCCAAACTGCATGTTCTACATTTGACAATATTAAATATGGCGTGTTGAAAGTTGTGGCAACACATCAAAGTCAGAAAAGTAAATGTTGACTGGGTCTACATGATAGTTAGAGTTAGAAAAAAGGGTCGAGCCCGTCAAGCCGATCCTTTTAGGCCTTTAATTTATAAAGGTCAGGTTTAAGATTTTTTGCTCAAAACTAAATAGGGTAGTAAAAATTGTTCAAATAGCTTTGACCTTGTAGTGCTGGCCCTGACCCTTATACTCACGGGCCGACCATAAAAAATTGACTGTTTTTTTTTGTTTGGCTTCTATCCTTTTCTCACAAGAAAAAGATGGTCCTTGTCTTGATCTGGACCATTGGATTAATCCAACGGTTGGGATCTTAATGCCGACCTTTCTTTATCCAAGTAAATCTATTTTTTAAAGTAACTATTCAAAACTGAAATATTTAACCTTGTTACAATACTCTTCTTTTTCAACGTCGTTCAATATTCACCTTTTCTTTTTCTGATGTTTCTACGTTTTTCATTTGGATGCTTCATATATGAGTTTTAACATCATTAATCCCTGTCTAACAGTTTTAATGTTAAAAAAATATCAAAAGTCTTTTTAGGCAATTTACAGTGTCAGTGTTGGATTAAGGAGCCCCAAACTGTGAAAATGGCTTCGGTCCTTTTCTCAGAAAGCAAAGGAACTTTCTGTGATCTGTCGGATTGTGATCACAATGGTCCAGATTTAAAATATTTTTATAATAATATTTTTAATATACTAATATAATAATAATATTTTTATAATATATTAAATCTCAGCGGTTGAGATCTCAATCTGACGGCTCATAGAAAGAAAAAGAGCGTCCTTTTCTTTATGAGAAAATGACCGAAGCCGGGCCCCCAAACGACATGTTCTACTTCTGACAATATTAAATATGGCGTGTTGAAAGTTGTGGCAACACATCAAAGTCAGAAAAGTAAATTTTGACTGGGTCTAGATGATAGTTAGAGTCAGAAAAACAGGTCGAGCCCATCAAGCGGATCCTTTTAGGCCATTAATTTATAAAGGCCGGGTTTAAGATTTTGTGCTCAAAACTAAATAGGATAGTAAAACTTGTTCAAATAGCTTTGACCTTGTAGTGCCAGCCCAGACCGTTATACTCACGGGCCGGCCATAAAAAATGATTGTTTTTTTTGTTTCGGCTTCTATCCTTTTCTCCCAAGAAAAAGATGGTCCTTTTCTTGATCTGGACCATTGGATTAATCCAACAGTTGGCACTACTACAGAATTGAGATATAACCACCCCCAAAGACGTCCCAAATTGAAAATTGGGTGGTTAAAAAGGGAGGCGGTGGCATTTTCGTAATTATATATGTGTAGGGGAACCTTTAGGCGTCCCAAATTTGAATTTGGGACGTCTAAAGTGCTTCCTGACGCGAAATATAAATTTCATAAATTTTTTTTAGCGCCAGGAGCTGGGTTTAGGCGTCCCAAATGTCATTTGGGACGCCTAAAGTCCCACTTTAGGCGTCCCAAATGTCATTTGGGACGCCTAAAGTCCCACTTTAGGCGTCCCAAATCCATTTGGGACGCCTAAAGTCCCACTTTAGGCGTCCCCTGCATGTCAAACAAGTGTCTGACATGCGGTCTTCTCATCTTATCACACCCTCTCCTCACATCCTCTCAACAACTTTACTCTTCTTCCTCCTCTCCCCACCCACACCGTCGGCCCTCCTGTGTATTTTTTTTCTTCAACTCCTCCCTCCTCCCTTGTTCAAGCTCTCTCCTCCACGGCCCAAGCTTGTTGAACTCCTCCCTCCTCCCTTCTTCTTCTTCCTCTTTGTTTCTTCAACGGCTGCAACCTCACCTCCTCCACAGTGGGTTTTGCTCTCTCCTCCATTGTTGTGCGTGGGTGGAGCTCCACAGTGGGTTTTGCTCTCTCCTCCATTGTTGTGCGTGGGTGGAGCTCCAACGTCTTCTCTACCTCTCAAACATAGTAGCTAGGGGGTGCCCTGATCAGGTTGGTTAATTTTCTTCGTTTTTTTTTTGTAACAGAATATGGTTTATTTTGTTTTTGAAAAATAAATTAAATGGTTGAGATTGTGCTTATTATATATTGCTTATATTGAGATAGTTGAGATTAGCCTGATGTGTTTGGTGTGGTTATATTGTTTAAATTGCATTTATTCGGGAATGGTTTATTTTCTTGTTTAAATATAAATTTACTTGTGTATAATAGAAACAAGTCTTCTTAGTTCTCACCCGTTCCATTGTGTTAAATATGAGTAAAGCTTAAAAGTTACTCCCCTGTTTCAATTTGCCTCTCGTTAATTATTGAGTAAACTTTGTTCTTATAAGATAAAATGTTATATTAAATAGGGATGACCTCATAATAAGCTCAATATGTTAACCCTGTTAATACAAAGCCGTTTCTACGGCTTTTCTAAAAGTATAATAGATCCCTGTTGTTCAGTTTTAGGGAAATCTAGCTTTTATAAGGCAATGGAGATTTATCCATACACACGTAGTGGCACCACCCCATTTCATTGGTCTTGTTCCTGCACCATTAATTAGTATATATAATAAAATAAAATATGATTTATTTAAATTAAAGAAATTCTTGTATTAATTACACACAATTGTTTTGTTAATTCCAAATTCTTGAATTATGAAGAATAATTCAAGCTAAAACTTAAAAAGAAAACGATAACCCCAATATTCATTAAATGATTTTTATCTAAATATTTTCAATAAAACAATTTTATTTTTGGAAGAACTCAACTTAAAATTGTTTTGTTAATATGAAACTCGTTTTGTTTTTAATTCTTCCAAACCTCAAAAAAATTCTTTAATTTAATCTTATTGTATTTATTTTATTATACATTAATTTTATATACATATACTTATTAAAAAAATAAGTTACATAGCACTGAAACCCTTTTAATAGGAGAGATGAGGCTAGGAGGGGGCAATAAAGTTATGAAGCCCATATTTTAAAATCCTAAATTGGGTTGATAACTTAATTAGGCAATCCCATCATATGTCCTTGAGAATTGTACTAAACGTGTGAATGTTATTGGTAATGCCTTAGGTGGTAACAAAATGGATCATAGTTGGATGAATGCTTTGAGAACTAGTGAAGAATATGAGAAAGGGGTGGACGAATTTATTGAATTCGCTAAAAAGAATGCTCCTGCAAGAAATGGGAAGTATTTTTGTCCTTGTGTCAATTGTTTGAATGAGAGTAGACGGGATGTTGATGTCATAAATGATCACCTACTTTGTGATGGAATAAATCTGCGATACACAAGGTGGATATGGCATGGTGAGGAAGTAACTGATTGTCCGTCACACAAGAAGGAAGCTGTGGATGTCATAGATGAAGATAGAATGGAGAGAATGATTAACGATGTTGAGGCAGAATCCTTTGCGCAGTCACAGGAGTATGATAGCCTGCGGAGTGATGCAGATACACCCTTGTACAGTGGTAGTAAGTACACGCGGCTGACAGGAACATTACATTTGGTTAACTTAAAGGCAACTTGTGGGTGGACCGATAGTAGTTTCACATTGCTACTTGAACTATTGTGTGATATGTTTCCGGAGGATAATGTACTTCCAAATCGTATGTATGAGGCCAAGAAAATCCTGTCTATAATGGGTATGGAGTATAAGAAGATACATGCTTGCCGTAATGACTGCGTACTGTACAGAAATGAGTACGGAGGTCTTAGTGAGTGTCCTAAGTGTAAAACTGCACGATACAAAGTGAAAAAAGATGATGGTTGTGGTGATGTGACAAGTAAAAGGCAACCTTTAAAGGTTATGTGGTATCTTCCAATAATACCACGTTTTAAACGTTTGTTTGCGAGTGCAACAAAAGCGAAGAAGTTGAGATGGCACTCTGATGAGAGAATATCTGATGGGAAATATCTTCGGCACCCAGCTGACTCTCCACAATGGAAAAAAATAGATGAAATCTTCCCTCAATTTGGCAGCGAGCCGAGAAACCTACGGCTTGGGCTTTGTACAGACGGCATCAATCCGTATAGAACTCTTACTAGCACACATAGTGCGTGGCCGGTTCTCCTTGTAATATACAACTTGTCTCCCTGGCTATGTATGAAACGTAAGTATATGATGCTATCTATGATGATTTCTGGACCAAAACAGCCAGGGAACGATATTGATGTCTATTTGGCGCCTTTGATTGAGGACTTGAAGAAGTTGTGGGAGGAAGGCGTAGATGCGTTTGATGCTTATAAGAAGGAGTCTTTCAAGCTACGTGCAATGATTTTCACAACGATAAACGACTTCCCTGCGTACGGAAACTTGTCAGGGTACAGCGTGAAGGGTCACAAAGCATGCCCAATATGTGAAGCAGACACACACTTCCAACAACTAAAGCATGGAAGAAAAACTGTCTATCTTGGCCACAGGAGGTTTCTTCATCGGTTCCACCCGTATCGTAGGCTAAGAAAGCGGTTTAACGGCTTACCGGAGCATGGAATGGCTCCAAAGTCACTAACCGGAGAGGAAGTCTACAGTCGAGTGGAACATATCCATGTCACTTTTGGTAAGAATCAGAGGGTTGCAGCTGAGAAGAACATATGGAAGAAGAGATCCATTTTCTTTGATCTTCCATATCGGCGTTCGCTTGACGTGAGACACAGTATTGATGTGATACATGTGGAGAAGAATGTTTGTGATAGCCTTATCAGTACGCTTTTGCACATACCACGGAAGACTAAGGATGGGATTAATGCGAGATTAGACCTTGTCGATATGGGAATAAGAGAACGGTTACATCCACAACTAAGAGATGATGGTAGGAGGGCATACATGGAGCCAGCAGCGCATACACTATCAAAAGCAGAGAAAAGAAGTTTGTGTGGGTGTTTGCATGAAATGAAGGTGCCGCAAGGGTATTCCTCGAATGTGAGAAGATGTGTCTCAATGGACGATTTGAAGTTAGTGGGAATGAAGTCCCATGATTATCATGTGTTGATGCAACAACTATTACCAGTAGCTATTAGAGGCATAATGAAAGATGAAGTACGAAACACAGTGACAAGATTGTGCGTTTTCTTCAATGCTATCTGTAACAAAGTCATTGACACTGAAAAGTTGGATGAACTAGAAAATGAGGGTTACATTATTTTATCACAACTAGAGATGCACTTTCCACCTTCATTTTTTGATATAATGGTGCATTTGGTAGTTCATTTGGTGAGGGAGGTAAGGCTATGCGGTCCAGTTTACCTGAGGTGGATGTACCCTTTCGAGCGATACATGAAGATCTTAAAAGGGTATTCTAAAAATCCTTATCGACCAGAAGCCTCAATAGTAGAAAGATATGTAGTTGAGGAGGCTATGGAGTTTTGCAAAGATTATATGTCAGGGAAGAAGGAACAATCTCGGCATGAAGAAGGGAGAAGCAAGGGAACACGAGGACTGAAAGTGAAGAATGTTCCTCGTGAAGAGGTGTTGCAAGCCCACTTGTATATCCTGAATAATACGGAAGAAGTTCAACCTTACATAAATGAACACAGAAACACTTTGAAGAACAAGAATCCAAGGAAGAATGATATGCAGATTGCTATTGAGCAAAACAAGACATTCATGCAGTGGTTCGAGGAAAAGGTTTTGCACGAGATCGGTGTGTCTGAGACAATCGAGTGGCTAGCTTGGGGGCCTTCGTTTCAGGTCATTACTTGGACCGGTTATGATATAAATGGCTATTCATTCTATACCAAAGAGCAAGATGACAAAAGTACCATGCAAAATAGTGGGGTCATGGTAGAAGCTGAATCTATGCACTTTTCCAGTGCGAGAGACAAAAACCCCATATTAGCGTCTATGGCCTATTATGGAGTTATAGAAGAAATATGGGAGATGACGTACAACAAGTTCAAAGTTGCTTTATTTAAATGTAAGTGGGTTAGCAACAATGCCGTGGTAATAGATAAACAATTTGGATTTGTCTCAGTCGATCTTCGAAGAGTTGGCTATAGAGACGAGCCCTTCATTTTAGCAAGCCAGGCGAAACAAGTGTTTTATGTCACCGATCCTGCCAGCAAAAACATGTCCATTGTCCTTAAAAGTAAAAAACAGAAGTATGGTGATCCGACCTTCAACCTTGATGACACACCACCTTTCACAACAACTACACCTCGAACAAATGAAGTAGAATTGGTAGATGATGACGAATATGCTGTAAGAAATGACCATGGTGAAGGACTATGGGAAACAATATAGAGTAAGACCTTAATTTATAAACGAGAACTGTGTTTTTTCTGTTTTACTTCCCACTTAGTATATTTCGTTTTCATTGCAATTTACTTACGTTTCTGATGATGCTTTTTGTGTTAACAGGAATATGGACAACGTTAGTGATGACGAGAGGCGTAGAGATGACGAAAGCTCTAGCAATGACGAAAGGCCTAGAGTTGAACCCCCTGCAAGAAGGAGGGTTAGAGGCTGTACAAAGATGGGAGCATTGGTTGCACGTCATGAACATCAACAGGAGAGGCTGCATATAGACTTCGATGACAATCTGAATCCAGTTGGTCCTGAGGAAGACCACTTCATTAGCTACTTAGGGCTTTTAGCTCGAAGCAAAGTGCGCATTACCTACGATAATTGGAGATTGGTTCCCCCAAAAACGAAAGACATGATTTGGCAGCAACTTTTGGTATGTAAGTTTTGATACATTGTAGCTTTGTTCTTATTGTTTCAAATATAATAATCTTATGTTTTACCTTACAGCAAACATACGATGTCCCAGACACCACGGAGATGTATAGGCACTGGATGGATGAGGTTCGTGTACGATGGAAAGGTTTCAAGAACAAGCTAACAAAACATTACATTCGAGGGGTCCATAGGGGTAAGGATCCATGTGCGGAGTATACATATTTATCTCCAGAGGACTGGAGGTTATTTGCGGCATCACGAGCAGATCCTGAGTTTTTGGTAAGATTTCTGTCATCATGATATAGAACTTGTAATTTTCATATACTTTATATCGTTGATTCATTTTTTGTTGTTTTTCATTCATAGAAATTAAGTGCAGCAAATGCCCAGAGGCAAGCAGAAAATAAATATCAACATTTCATGTCTCGCGGTGGATATCGGAAGCTTAAGCGGCAAATGATGGCAGAAGAGTTACAGAAAATGAAGGAAGCAGCGGAATCTGATCCTAGCGTTGTTATCGAGCCACCGGCACCTCCTCCACGTCACAAAAAATGGAAAGCAGGGAGGATTAAGGCTGGGAAGTACATAAATCCGACTGTTGCTGAGGTTGCTGCGAGGATTGTAAGTAGTTATACCATAAGTACCTAATTTTTTACATGTTGCGAGTGGTTTCGATACATTTACGATAAACTGCATGCTACAGGATGACCTGGACGAGCAGAGTAGCCAAGGTTCATTCAATCCAAGTAGACGGATGGACATCTTGTCAACGGCTATTGGGAAGGCAGATGACCTTGGTCATGTTCGAGGAGAGACACGGGGAGTTAGTGCCGCGAGGTATTTTGGACGAGAGCCACGTTATTCGTCACAAGCTGGACCTAGTAAGGACGTTATGGCCAAGATTCGAGAGGAGCTCGAACGAGAGATCGAGGCCAACCTTCGCGACAAGCTCCGACAAGAGCTGTTGCCAGAGCTTCAACTTGAAATGGCAAAGATGTTTGAAGCACAAAGGGCAAGGGACGAGCATAGAACTCAGGAATCCCCGGCCTTCAATAGCACCAGAGGAAGTTACAACCCTCTGGAGCAACCACTTGGCGCCCCTTCTCCTACTCCAGTGTCGGGACCACTTGGCGACCCTTCTCCCACTCCAGTGTCGGGAGACCCTTGCACCCTCTATTTGGATGATCCACTGTTGCGTGTTGTTGCTGATGCTCTCGTTCACACACGTGCTACCACCCACCATAATCAGCAAATTCCAGAGGATTTTCGTAGGGTGAATGTGACGAGTGTTAGAAAGGGGGAAGAAGGTACAGCCATCCCTGTTCCTGATCCTGAGGTTGGCACGTTAGGTCAAGCGATAGGATCTTTCATCCTTTGGCCTCGCAATCTTATTGGTTCAGAGCAACACCTCCAATGGTAGGAATTACCTTACTGTTACTGAAAATCTGTTGGCATCCTAATAACAATTTGTTTTTTGATGTTCTAAAAGGATGACGAAGCTGCGAGCAAATGGCCCTTCTTAGCACGGCTGCAACAGATCTACAAGCGCATTAAACAGATTGACTTGAAGATGCCTCCAGGGATTGTGGGCCAAGTGGAGTATCCCTACACGATTGACAATAAAGATCTCAAGCAGTTTATCAGGTTGGAGGAGATAGATGCAGGCTGGGTCAAATTTGCAATCCGGTAAGTTTTTTTTTCAATTTTCCCATAGAATTCATTTAGTGGTTTTTTGTTTTCATACATTCAAGAATTGATTCCTTATTTTAATTCTATTATAGCACCTTCCACGATCTCTGCACAAACATGGAAAGAAGTAATTGGTATGGATTCTTATGTCCTGCGAATACGACGGGGGATACTTGTACTGTGGCGCATAGGACTCACTATGTCGGCTACCAAATGGCACAAACCAAACTTCGTTGTTATCTAGCACCCATTGTCCAACGGTTCGTATTTACATTTTGTCAATTTAAGAAGTTTAATAAATAATTGTCTTCTCACTCATCTAACTTCATTTTAATGTGTACATGTTGTTAAAGTTACCACTGGACTTTGTGTGTTATATGTCCCCGCCGCAACGTAGTCTATTGGTTTGATCCCTTGAGTAAAAAGCCAGACAGAGATACAAAATCCGTCTTCGACACGTAAGTTATTCTGTTTGTATTTCATTGACAACAAAAATAAATGAATGGTTCTAATTTCTGTTCATTTTGCTTTTCATGATAGTGCTTGTCAAACATATAGAATCCTAGGTGGGTCACGCGAGGGTGCAGTTGTTAAAAAGCCAAAGTGGTTTTATCCCATAGTAAGTACATTCGATCCTACATAATTGTTTCATTGACGGTCCTTTTAGACATACCTTTATTGATTTTAATAACCAATTGCATCCCTTTGATTAAAAATGCCCTCGGCAACCTGGCAACACTGAATGCGGATATTATGTTATACTTTATATGTATAACATAATTCAAAGTGGAATTACTAGCGATTTTGAAAAGGTAATCGCTTCTTCATTCTCAAATGATAATATTTTTGGTGTTCTAATCGAAATGCTAATTAATTCATTTGCTTGAGATTCATTTCATCAAAGCTTATTACTTTCTAATTTTCAGATTTTTGATAATGAAGATGCCTACCTACGTGAAGACCTTGATTTGATCAGAGATCTTTTGGCTGGACATCTTCTTCAACATATAGAGTAGTAAACTTGTTATTTTATATCAGTTTGTACTTGTGTGATGACAGCGTTTTGACACTTTCTGGTTGTTTTTTGTTGATATATATAGTAGAAGGTTGCATGAAAGGTTATTGTATGTATATATAGTAAAGATTGTAGTGCTGGATGTCCTTACTAGTTTGTAACGGACAGTGTGGTTTATGAACTTCTATTCTGTTTATGCAGTTTCAATTCGTTGGGTAATACAGAATGTAAATTATGGTATAAAAAAAACCTATCTTTTAGACGTCCCAAATTAAGAATTGGGACGCCTAAAGTCCCCCGGGTGGGACTTTAGGCATCCCAAATTTTAATTTGGGATGCCTAAAGTCAGACTTTGGGCGTCCCTAATGTTTGGAACGTCTTTTGTTGGAACTTACTACGCCCCCAGCATATACGTCCCCCCGTTTTGGGACGTTAAAGGTGCCAAATTTGGGAGGTTAAAGCCCCTTTTTGTAGTAGTGTGGGATCTTAATGCCGACCTTTCTTTATCCAAGTAAATCTATTTTTTAAAGTAACAATTCAAAACTGAAATATTTAACCTTGTTACAATACTCTTCTTTTTCAACGTCGTTCAATATTCACCTTTTCTTTTTCTGATGTTTCTACGTTTTTCATTTGGATGCTTCATATATAAGTTTTAACATCATTAATCCCTGTCTAACAGTTTTAATGTTAAAAAAATATCGAAAGTCTTTTTAGGCAATTCACAGTGTCAGTGTTGGATTAAGGAGCCCCAAACTGTGAAAATGGCTTCGGTACTTTTCTCAGAAAGCAAAGGACGCTCCTTTTCTTTCTGTGATCTGTCGGATTGAGATCACAATGGTCCAGATTTAAAATATTTTCATAATAATATTTTTAATATACTAATATAATAATAATATTTTTATAATATATTAAATCTCAGCCGTTGAGATCTCAATCTGACGGCTCATAGAAAGAAAATGAGCGTCCTTTTCTTTATGAGAAAATGACCGAAGCCGGGCCCCTAAACGACATGTTCTACTTCTGACAATATTAAATATGGCGTGTTGAAAGTTGTGGCAACACATCAAAGTCAGAAAAGTAAATGTTGACTGGGTCTAGATGATAGTTAGAGTCAGAAAAACAGGTCGAGCCCGTCAAGCGGATCCTTTTAGGCCATTAATTTATAAAGGTCGGGTTTAAGATTTTGTGCTCAAAACTAAATAGGATAGTAAAAATTGTTCAAATAGCTTTGACCTTATAGTGCCGGCCCAGACCCTTATACTCACGGGCCGGCCATAAAAAATGATTGTTTTTTTTGTTTCGGCTTCTATCCTTTTCTCCCAAGAAAAAGATGGTCCTTTTCTTGATCTGGACCATTGGATTAATCCAACGGTTGGGATCTTAATGCCGACCTTTCTTTATCCAAGTAAATCTATTTTTTAAAGTAACTATTCAAAACTGAAACATTTAACCTTGTTACAATACTCTTCTTTTTCAACGTCGTTCAATATTCACCTTTTCTTTTTCTGATGTTTCTACGTTTTTCATTTGGATGCTTCATATATAAGTTTTAACATCATTAATCCCTGTCTAACAGTTTTAATGTTAAAAAAATATCGAAAGTCTTTTTAGGCAATTCACAGTGTCAGTGTTGGATTAAGAAGCCCCAAACTGGGAAAATGGCTTCGGTCCTTTTCTCAGAAAGCAAAGGACGCTCCTTTTCTTTCTGTGATCTGTCGGATTGAGATCACAATGGTCCAGATTTAAAATATTTTCATAATAATATTTTTAATATAATAATATAATAATAATATTTTTATAATATATTAAATCCCAGCAGTTGAGATCTCAATCTGACGGCTCATAGAAAGAAAAGGAGCGTCCTTTTCTTTATGAGAAAATGACCGAAGCCGGGCCCCCAAACGACATGTTCTACTTCTGACAATATTAAATATGGCGTGTTGAAAGTTGTGGCAACACATCAAAGTAAAAAAAGTAAATGTTGACCGGGTCGAGATGATAGTTAGAGTCAGAAAAATGAGTCGAGCCCGTCAAGCCGATCCTTTTAGGCCTTTAATTTATAAAGGTCGGGTTTAAGATTTTGTGCTCAAAACTAAAAAGGAGAGTAAAAATTGTTCAAATAGCTTTGACCTTGTAGTGCTGGCCCTGACCCTTATACTCACTAGCCGTTTATAAAAAAATGACTGTTTTTTTTTGTTTCGGCTTCTATCCTTTTCTCCCAAGAAAAAGATGGTTCTTTTCTTGATCTGGACCATTGGATTAATCCAACGGTTGGGATCTTAATGCCGACCTTTATTTATCCAAGTAAGTCTATTTTTTAAAGTAACTATTCAAAACTGAAATATTTAACCTTGTTACAATACTCTTCTTTTTCAACGTCGTTCAATATTCACCTTTTCTTTTTCTGATGTTTCTACGTTTTTCATTTGGATGCTTCATATATCAGTTTTAACATCATTAATCCCTGTCTAACAGTTTTAATGTTAAAAAAATATCAAAAGTCTTTTTAGGCAATTTACAGTGTCAGTGTTGGATTAAGGAGCTCCAAACTGTGAAAATGGCTTCGGTCCTTTTCTCAGAAAGCAAAGGACTCTCCTTTTCTTTCTGTGATCTGTCGGATTGTGATCACAATGGTCCAGATTTAAAATATTTTTATAATAATATTTTTAATATACTAATATAATAGTAATATTTTTATAATATATTAAATCTCAGCCGTTGAGATCTCAATCTGACGGCTCATAGAAAGAAAAGGAGCGTCCTTTTCTTTATGAGAAAATGACCGAAACCGGGCCCCCAAACGACATGTTCTACTTCTGACAATATTAAATATGGCGTGTTGAAAGTTGTGGCAACACATCAAAGTTAGAAAAGTAAATGTTGACGGGGTCTAGATGATAGTTAGAGTCAGAAAAACAGGTCGAGCCCGTCAAGCGGATCCTTTTAGGCCATTAATTTATAAAGGTCGGGTTTAAGATTTTGTGCTCAAAACTAAATAGGGTAGTAAAAATTGTTCAAATAGCTTTGACCTTGTAGTGCTGGCCCTGACCCTTATACTCACGGGCCGACCATAAAAAATTGACTGTTTTTTTTTTGTTTGGCTTCTATCCTTTTCTCACAAGAAAAAGATGGTCCTTGTCTTGATCTGGACCATTGGATTAATCCAACGGTTGGGATCTTAATCCCGACCTTTATTTGTCCAAGTTAATCTATTTTTAAAGTAACTATTCAAAACTGAAATATTTAACCTTGTTACAATACTCTTCTTTTTCAACATCGTTCAATATTCACCTTTTCTTTTTCTGATGTTTCTACGTTTTTCATTTGGATTCTTCATATATAAGTTTTAACATCATTAATCCCTGTCTAACAGTTTTAATGTAAAAAAATTATCGAAAGTCTTTTTTAGGCAATTTACAATGTCAGTGTTGGATTACGGAGCCCCAAACTGCAAAAATGGCTTCGGTCCTTTTCTCAAAAAGAAAAGGACGCTCCTTTTCTCAAAAAGAAAAGGACGCTCCTTTTCTTTCTGTGAGCCGTTGGATTGAGATCACAAATGTCTAGATTTAATATATTTTTATAATAATATTTTTAATATAATTATATAATAATAATATTTCTATAATATATTAAATTTGAACCGTTGAGATCTCAATCTGACGGTTCATAGAAAGAAAAGGAGGGTCCTTTTCTTTCTGAGAAAATGGGCGAAGCCGGGCCCCCAAATTGCATGTTCTACTTCTTGCAATATTAAATATGGCGTGTTGAAAGTTGTGGCAACACATCAAAGTCAAAAAAGTAAATGTTGACTGGGTCTAGATGATAGTTAGAGCCAGAAAATCGAGTCGAGCCCGTCAAGCCGATCCTTTTAGGCCTTTAATTTATAAAGGTCGGGTTTAAGATTTTTTGCTCAAAATTAAAAAGGATAGTAAAAATTGTTCAAATAGCTTTGACCTTGTAGTGCTGGCCCTGACCCTTATACTCACGAGCCAGCCATAAAAAAATGACTGGTTTTTTTGTTTCGGCTTCTATTCTTTTCTCCCAAGAAAAAGATGGTCATTTTCTTGATCTGGACCGTTGGATTAAGATCCCAAAAATCCAAATTTATTATATAATAATATTTTATAATATATTAAATAATAATATTTTTTATAACATATTAAATCTGGACTATTTGGATCTTAATCCAACGGTCCATATCAAGAAAAAGGCATCCTTTTCTTGGGAGAAAAGGATGGAAGCTAGTTTGGTTTTTTTAGTAGGGTCTAAAAGGATCGGTCCTTTTAGGCCTTGACTTGTAAAAGACCTGCCCTGTAAGGCCAAAGAATCCTTTTTCTCAATCCGACAGCTCATAGAAAGAAAAGGAACAATACTCTTCTTTTTCAACATCATTCAATATTCACCTTTTCTCTTTTTGATGTTTCTACATTTTTCATTTGGATGCTTCATATATAAGTTTTAACATCTTAATTCCTGTTTAACTGTTTTAATGTAAAAAAAAAATATCGGAAGTCCTTTTTAGGTTATTTACAGTGTCAGTGTTGGATTAAGGAGCCCCAAACTACGGAAATGGCTTCAGTCCTTTTCTCAAAAAGAAAAGGACGCTCCTTTTCTTTTTATGAGCTGTCGAATTGAGATTACAATGGTCCAGATTTAATATATTTTTATAATAATATTTTTAATATACTAATATAATAATAATATTTTTATAACATATTAAATCTGAACCGTTGAGATATCAATCTGACGATTCACAGAAAAAAAAAGGAGGGTCCTTTTCTTTCTGAGAAAATGGGCGAAGCCAGGCCCCCAAACTGCATGTTCTACTTCTGGCAATATTAAATATGGCGTGTTGAAAGTTGTGGCAACACATCAAAGTCAGAAAAGTAAATGTTGACTGGGTCTGGATGATAGTTAGAGCAAGAAAAATGAGTTTAACCCGTCAAGCCGATCCTTTTAGGCCTTTAAGTTATAAAGGTCGGGTTTAAGATTTTTGTCTCAAAACTAAAAAAGATAATAAAAATTGTTGAAATAGCTTTGACCTTGTAGGGTTTGCCCTGACCCTTATGCTCACAGGTCGGCCCTAAAAAAATGACTATTGTTTTTTGGATTCGGCTTCTATCCTTCTCTCCCAAGAAAAAGATGGTCCTTTTCTTGATCTGGATCATTGGATTAAGATAATAATATTTTTATAATATATTAACTCTGAACTGTTGGGATCTTATTCCAACAGTCCAGATCAAGAAAAAGACATCCTTTTCTTGGGAGAAAAGGATGGAAGCTAGTTTTGTTTTTTTTAGCAGGATCTAAAAGAACCAGTCCTTTTAGGCCTTGACCCATAAAAGACCAGCCATGTAAGCCGAGTAGTCCTTTTTAACCAACTCTAATTATAGCTTGGGTCTCCTGATTTTTTATTCTTTTTCTTTTATGTTGTTTTTCTTTTCCTTTCCAGCGTATAAAAAATAAATAAATGTTGACTGGGTCTAACCGACATTGGGTGACTATTTTTTTTCCTTTTCTGTTGTTTTTCTTTTCCTTTCCAGCTTATCTGGAAAAAAAAAGGAAAATGTTGACTGCTTTTAGAATTTGACATATTGTATATTATATAGGGAAATTTTAATTATATACCGTTAAAATATCAAAATTTAAATTTAGACCTACACTTTTATCAAATTCTTAATTAGATGAAGAAACCTAAATTAAAATTTTGAATGTGTGTCTATCTATTTGTCTACATATGCGTGGGACTGCCTTCATTTCATGTCAAATACTTTGTACTGTTCATACTATTATAAGTCATATCTAATTACTTTGAATTGTTTGAAAATGAATTTTTTTCTCAATTTTGTTCATATTTTTTTGCCATTAATTTTGTTCATATTTAAAAATATAAAGAAACATTACATTAGACCAAAATGCAAATAGATCGATCAGCTAGGTCGTTCCAGTCTAACTAGTGGTTTCGAGTTTGAATCGTGAGTATGTAACTATAATAATTATTCTGAGGTATCGAGGTCAGGCGGTTGCTAATAGCACCAAATATAGGTGGAGAAATCTATAAAAAAGAAATATTACATTAAATTAGGCTTCAATTATTTTCCTAATAAATTGTGATAAAGGTAATAATTAAAAGATGCTCATTAATGACTCACCAAATAATTTATATTATGAATGATTTTTTTAAGAAAATCTGTATTTGAGATTTGAGGGAGTAGTGGTTAAACAATAATTATCTAAAACCCTTTTTAAGCAATTTACGTACAGCATTGACTGTTCTCTTAAGATGCATTAAACAAATACCAAAGCGCATTGACCGACTTGGGTAGTTATTCTCTAAGTCATGCATGTAATGTAATAATATTATGCCCCCACAATATTAAATATAGCGTGTTGAAAGTATTCGCAACGCACTAAAGACAAAGAAAAGTAAATGTTGACTGGGTCTAACCGACTCTTTTTTGTCGTTTTTTCTTTTCCTTTCCAGCTTATCACAAAAAAAAAAAAAAAAGAAGAAGTAAATGTTGATTGCCTTTAGAAATTGACATATTGTATATTATACAGAAAATTTTAAGTTTATCCAGCTAAAATATCAAAATCTAAATTCAAGCCTATAATTTTATTAATTTTTTAATTAGATCAAGAGGCCTAATTTAGAATTTTAAATGTCGTTGAAAAAACCATAATGCCAACTTATAGTTAAAAAGAAAAGGGAAAATCACTCACAGGCCTCAAGGAACAAACATAATTATAGTGAAATCCCAAAAAACGGAGATAACAACTCGTTAAGCATGTTTTCACAACATGTTGAGTTATTTTTTTTCACTTTGGGACTTCACTGTAATTATGTTTGTTCTGAGACCTGGAAGTGATTTTCCCAAAAGCAAAACTGAAGGTGAATCAATTTCATAGCACAAAAATTCTTGATTGATTAATTTACCAAAGATTTGTAAATCTAGAATAGAGATTTTTAAGCTCTAGTTGCTATTGTCATCAAGGTTATTAAACCCGGACCGGTCACTGAACAGGCTGGGGTACTGGGTCAAGAGTCAGTGGGTTAGATCGGAGTCAAACCGAAGCTAATTTGGGACTAAATCGGTGAGAAAGTGAAAATTTCAGGTTTATTAATATGAAATTATAAAGAAATTTTAAAAAAATTGATTGTTTTTTTAAAAAAGGTGAACCGGTTCGGTTCACGGACCGGACCAGTCCCATGCCCGATTCACCGGTTCTTGGGCCGAATCGGACCGGCTGGTCCAGTGTGGATTTAAAAACAATGATTATCATCCTTTTCTGCTTTCTTAGAAACGTGAAGAATTTTTTATGTGAACCAATTGTCATGGCAGCGATCCTTCCATTTTTTGGGACATAAACACACTAATTCACTATAAAAAAATGACATTTCGTAGCGATGCTTTTGTAGATGTTAATATTAACCGCTACAAATATCATTATTTGTAGCGGTTTTAGCTTAAACAGCTACACATTTGTAGCACGAGTTACACACTAAGTGGCGCGCTAATAAGGCAACATTATTTGTAGCGTTTAAATAAACAAATCGCTACAAATTTGGCGCCACTTTCCGACCATAAGTTGTAGCGGATAATTTGTAGTGGTTATATCATGGCAACCGCTACAAATATGGCGTCGGCAAGAGCAATAATTATTGCGGTGATTTTGTAACGGTTACGTGGACATCAACCACTACGAAATTCAAAGAGTCACCTACTTGTAGCGGTTTGATAGAACCGCTACAAATGTGTAATGACATTTGTAGCTGTTTTTTTCTTTAAACCGCTATAGAACTTCAATGGTCTTGATGTTTTGTAGCCATTAGTGATAACCGCTACAAATTGTTGCGTTGCCCAAGGCCAGTTTGTAGCGGTTTTGTAAATAAACGCTACAAAGTTAGCGCTATATGTACCCAGTGACCCCTTCATTTGTCTCATTTGGCTATTTTTGTTTCTGACTGTTCTCTGAGAGTTTTCCTTTATATCTGCTTTCTGGCGTCTCTCTGAGAGTTTTGCTGCAGCATTTGACATTTTTCACACTTGAGGTGTGAAAGATACTTATTTTCTTTCCATTTTTTATTATATTATATTTTATATATAAATATGACTAATTTTTTTTATATTTTGCAGTTGATATGACTTCAGGGAGGGACAAGGGGAAGGGGAAGGAGGCCGAACTTTCCCCTAGACCGCTTCTATAGGGTGGTAACAATAGAGGAGGGGGTAGCGCGGAGGGAGGGCGACTGCACCACAGCAGATTACCGCACAGCAACCACAGTAGACGGCCCCACAAGAGGTGACCGCACCACAGGTGCCTAAGGTTGTTCTGGGAGAGGGAGGGGATCTGAGTCTCAGCAACTTTGATGAGAACGAGGAGTTTGAGATCCCGATTCCGCTGAGTGACATGGAGCGCTTCCTGGATGAGGAGGAGGCGCGGGACCAGAACAACCCACGATGGTCATCTTCCCGATCGACTAGGTTTGAGGTGCAGGTCCAAAGTAAATATAGTTTTTATTAAATAAATTAAATATTTAAATTCAACATGTTAAATGTGAATTTATATCTAAAGTATGTGGTAAATTGCGCAGATGAGCAGGGGAACATTTCCATGAGGAGGCTAGACATGGCCAGTCTAAACAACTTGGATCGGACACTACGAGTTACAATTCCGTGGAATGAGGCCACGGACTAGCACATTGAGAATGGGGGTCACCTGTTCAATCGTTTCCTGAACGAGTTGGGCTCGAATTGGATGCAGTTTCTCCTTCACTTCAGGACGTGGAAGAAGGTTCCGAAGGGATCGAAGAATCTGGCATGGGATGAGGCGGTGAAGATAATTAATATTATTTAATTATATTATATATTTTGTAATTAATTGTACTTAATTAATATTTATTAATTTTATCATATGTATTTAGTTGTTAATTATTTTGTATTCAATTGAGTTACAAATTAGGTTTGCCGTTCGGGACAACCGGAAGAGGTACACGCTAATGAAGATGGGCGACGACTGGAGGAACAGTAGGAATTGTCTCTTCCATATATGAATAAGGATGTGATGATTCCTTTACAACAACTGATCTAGAACATCCCGGACGGCGTCCCACCGAATAACTGGGTGAGTTTTGTCCAGTTCAAGAGGAGTGCAAAGGGGTAGGTAATTTTTTTATAATTTTAATTTTAATATAAATTTCATATATTTTATTTTTTAATAATTATAATATTTTACTTTTAATATTGTTTTTTACAAGCGCTTTCTCAAAATAATACGAGGTGCCGAGGGCAAGAGAGGATCTACCACACTGTAGGATCGAAGACCTTTACTGCCATTTACAGTGAGCTGTAATTTTTTACAATGTCAATTACTTTTAGCTGGTTATTTCATATTATAAATTTAGTGTTTTATTGTTCATAATACTAATTTAATTTTTTAATTGTTTTAGAAGAGGAAGGCACAGTAGGAGAACCGGCAGACAAACTACGATGAGTTATTCACTATCATCCATGACATAAACACACTAATTGGAGAACTATGTCTAGAAACAATTATAAAAGGTAGATAAAGTTATATAGGTAGATATCGCATCTTTATAAATCATTTGAATCCTCTTATCATATGAAATGAAATATAAGAGAGGTAAGATTGGAATACATAGGGGCATTTTAGTCTTTTAACAACATTAAGAAATCCCTAATTAGGCCTCTTAGCTTGATTAGTAATTTGTTTAAAGTGTATGCCTGAATTTGAATTTTGGTATTTTAGCTTGATTTAATTGGAGTTTTCCTTTATATGTATATTTTTTGTATATAAACTTATGTGAAATTATTATTTTTGCAGAAAAATATAAATTTTTCTGTTTCTAAGACTACTAGAGAAATTATAATTTACTAGGAAAAGGTTGTTGCACAAGTCTAATTATATCTACACTATTGCAAAAACCAATGTAAAAAGTTTATATATATATATATATATATATATATATAAGTATAGATGTCCTTCTATTAGAAGCAATGTTATTCGATGCATTGTTGGACATTAAATGTTGACAGTTCTCTTAATGGGGATTCGAACCACACTGTGAGGGACTATTCAGTTCCATTCCATTAGATCAATTCCCGTTCGTGTTAAAAGGTGATTTTAGGTGGTGTAAAAAGTCATTTATGCAATATTATGAAAATAGAGTTTGATTAGAAAAATCAAAACAAGAAAGATTGGAATATCTTCGTATGGACAAAATTCTAGAGTAGTGAAATTTTTCATTGAATAGCAATGTATATATACTTCTATTTTAATTTCTTTTTTAAAATATGCCAATATTTTTTATCATCTATAGCAGCACAAAACATTTTTAATTTGAACATATTGTTTTCTTTCATGAGCAGAATGGGGGACTAGTATTCTAAATTATCTAATGAAATCAAAGCAAACATTCTACAATGAAAGTAGAAAATACTTTATTTCTCTATATGTAGTTACTCAATTTCCTTATTTATAATTTTAAGGGTTAATTATACAAAACCCCTCAGAATTTTAGGTTAGCTACAATTAACCCCCAACATTTCACAAAGTTTAAATTAGGGGTGTTCAAAGTGTCCCGGTCCCAGTCCCGACATTTTGAACCTGGGAATTTCCCGTCCCGGTCTGGACCGGATCTATGGGACCTGGGACCGGGACCGGGACCGGTCACACACCTTGTGATCCCGGTCCCGGTTTTTTATTTTTTTAAAATTTTTTTTTTCTTAAAAACTAAGTTATTATTTTATTTTTGTATTTTTTATCTCATAATTTAAGTTATCATTTGATAAAATGTGTATCACATATTTAGTTTGAGTTAAACTGTATATATCATAATACTAATCCTACTATATAATGTATAAAAATAATAACAAAAATGATGAAGGTGATAATAATAATAATAATAAAATGTTATTCTTCAATTCTAGATCAATTTGTGTGATTATTATGGCCTTATTAAGTGTTAAATAATACTTTAAACACTAGATTATAGAAAATTTAACTAATATATATAATAATATTTTTTAAATTTATTTTTTTTAAAAAAAAACTGGGATTTCCCGGTTTGATCCTGGTCCCGCCTGGGATTACCAGGACTGGAACCGAGACCGGTACCGGGATGCAATTTGCATCCCGGCCAAAAATCGGGACCGGAACCGGGAGTGGTGGATCCCGTTTCCGGTCCCGGATTTGAACACCCCTAGTTTAAATTTAAACTCCATAACCTTTTATATATTTTTTATTATACACCTCTTGCCGTTAACTTACTATTATCTTTTTAATAAAAATTATCATGTGAGATTAATAAAAGACATGTGGTATCCTACACATCCTACGCAAGTTACTAATTTTATAAAGCCCCCTGAAGTTTGACCAATTGCAAATAACATCTTTAACAAATCAAAATTTAAGATGATAAAAAGAATGACATGGGGTTTAATAAAAAAAATTAAAACTTTATGGGGGTTAAATTTAAATTTTAATATGTCAAGGAGATTACTTGCAATGAGATCAAAGTTTAGAGGTTTTATAAAAATTAGTAACTTACATAGAATGCTATGCATGTAGGATACCACATGTTTTTTTTATTAATCTAGCTTATCAATTTCTATTAAAAAGATAACGTTAAGTTAATAGCATGAGGTCTATGATAAAAATAAATAAAAGGTTAATGAGGTTAAATTTAAAATTTTCAAATGTTTAGGATTATCTACAATTGACCAAGTTTCGGGGGTTTTTATATAATTTGACCTAATTTTAATATGATTGAGATGTGTTATAATTGATTGTGCGGATGCTATCATTATATGCGACGTTTCAATTATATGTCTGTCTAACCCAAAATCATGCATGCCCCACTTTTCACAATTTTACATATAACGAGTGGAATATAATGAAATATGTTTATATAAGTCAATTAAATCCATGAATTCTGTATATAATTAAGTTATTTTTTTTGGAAGAAATATGTTTATGTTTATATAAGTATTTTAAAATTTTTTTTTTCCCCCAGACTCTTAACAATTTTATGACAGTAGTGTTTTAAACAAATACCAAAGTGCATTGACCGACTTGGGTAGTGTTTACATACAACGTGTTCAAAGTGTTGGAAACACATCAAAGCTAAAGAAAAGTAAACGTCCACTGACTTAATAATTTGACATAGCGTATACGTCAAGAAAGGATAATGATCATGATGTTGAGATTGATATTTCATCTTACATGAATAAGGTTTGTAACGAATATATTCATATAAGAGTTAGAGTAATATCTATTAAAAAAAATAATAAAACATTATTTGAGGTCATTCAGATATATTCAAAAAAACCCATTGAATGTGTTGGTAAAAAGTTTTGATCAAGCAGTATATGGAATTCTGTAAAAAAAAGTAAATGAAGATAAAAAAAAACACTTAATAAAATTTTTTTAGAAGCGTTAACATTTTGATATTTTCATGAATAACGTGTCAATGAAGGAAACCATCACTCTCTAAAAATGCACTAGACAAAGACCAAAGGATTGCAACTGACTTGGGAGTCTTCCAAGTCAGCTAATGATAACATATGCCCCAAACTGCATGTTCTACTTTTGACAATATTTAATATAACGTGTTGAATGGTGATTTACTTAGTGCATGTTTGGTAGAGCAGTATCACTGATGGATGCACGATAACATGGGGGAAAAAGCACTTCAATGAATTTTAGGCGTTTGGGATTACGGTAGGCACAACTATGTTTTTATGAAAAAGCCACCATAATTTATAAGTTTAAATTTAGTGTTTTTATGATAACTGTGGAGAGAAAAAGCAGTGATTATGGAAGAAAAGAGGCTTTTTGACAAATGAGAGCTGGGAGAATAGGACTGCTCTTGATATATGGTACCACTCTGATTCTATTTATAAATCCATTTTGATAAAAAATAATGGTCCTTATTATAAGTTTAATTTTAGGGTAATTAATGCATTTTTTACTTTTTTTGCCCCTATTGATTGCAATAAAAAAATTATTTTATTTTATTTCAAAAACAGCTTTTTGAGAGGAAGCTCAAAAGTCTACCTGTCCAAAAAAAGTCACTTCTGCCACCGTCAATTCAAACACAAATCACATTTACAATATGATTTTTATCCTATCTGACCTTTATAAAAGTCAGATTAAAAAAAAGTAACTTCTGCCACCGCTAACCCAAATAGGCCCTTATACCATGTTTGGATTAGCTTATTTTTTAAGAACAAACACTTATTACGTAAGTCGAGATAAAACTCCTCTCATATACTTACCTTGTATACTGTAAATTACGATTTATAAGCACTTATTGCCCAAAAATAACCTATCTCAAACAAGCATTTAGAATTTGACAGATTGTTTAAATCAATAATTTTTTTATATATATTGATTTACTTAATTAAGAGTTCGACGAATTTGAGGTCAAGGTAAAAACAATGAATTTTAGGTAAATAAATCAAATATGCAGTTATTAAAATCAATATTAATATAAAATACAAACTTTAAGTAAGTTGCATTATTTACAGATTAAAAAATAGGTCAAATTGTTAATGAATGTCAATTAGTGGACAAATATCTATTTTTTTTTTTAAATTTCTCTTCACCTTGCAATTTCTTGTGGCAGTCTTATATACCTTTTTGTTTTTCATTATTTAAAGTAGGGTTAAGGTGTAAAGAAGAGAGTCTGATCATCAAAGAGATGATGAAGGGCAGTAAAAGAAAGTTAAGAACTGAGGCATTTTTATTTTTTCTGATAGTGTGGGGAACCAGAATAAAAAGTAACAGACGTTGTGCTACTTTAACGGTTGTAGCATTTTCACTCCCATTTTAAATATTTATAGGTAATTTTTGTACCTAAAAAAGTTTGTGGTGTTAGGTATACTTTTGAAAAAAGTTCATAAGTATTTTTACACTTTAACCCAATAATATATATTATGACTGTGTGATTGTTATTTAATAACAATAATTTATTATTTTTATTCTAACGTGCTTGATTTCCCAAAATAAAAAAGTTTTCATTCGCCTTTGCAATTCATCCTTCCATTAATAGTTTGAGTAAACAATACTTCAATGACTTTCTCTTTCAGAGATGAAGCATAGAAAGGTTGTGCCGTTGTGGTATATTAAGCTATTATACTTTTATATCCATTATCTGGTATTTGGTAATTTTTGATCATTACCTTAAAGTGTTGAAACAAAGAATATATTTCTTTTTAAAAAATTATTTTTATGTTACTCTTCATCATTCTATATACTAAAGCAATATTTCTAACAAGTAGAAATGACCAATTCGAGGAGATAAAAAAAGTCCAATTCGAGGTACTTGTTTAATATAAATATTAATGAATTCAATGAAAAGTAATTAAATCCACAAGCTTAGTTTTTCTTTGAAATGGTTTCTTACGTGATTGTTATTATGATTTTTGTGAACACAAATTTATAATCAGATTGGTTCTTTTAGTGTACTTAGACTCTCTTTGAGAAATGATTTGAAGCTCCTTACTTGATAAAGGTTTTTGAGGATTTTGAAAGTGGCCTTGAAATTGGTCTCTGCCACTGAGCGTTGTTGTATTTTTCATATTAGGTTGCACGTTGATGGATGGGCTGACAATTTTTTTTCTCAAATATTGAATTTTAAAAAATAAATGAACCTTAAATAAACGGATTAAAATTTAGGAAGCTTCATTAGTTTGGCATGTTTGAACTTTAATTAATTTGGACTAATCTAATCAAATTAGATTTTTCTTACATTTAAATTAAACTTCTTTGCGGAAATTTAGATTTTAAAATAAATAAACTATTCAGACGTTATATTTTATATTTTATTATTGGTTCTCATTGGGCCTATACTGATAATCCATTTTTAAAGCACAAAAAGTCCCACATGTGTAGATTCAATGATAACTAGAAAATTATTCGTAAATCTTAACAGATTTTCTGCAATCTGGAAATATGGAATTCACAATATGATTCATTTTGATAATTGAAGCAACAAAAAAAAAAAAAATTCTTCACTTTTACAATTTAATTTACTTTTTAGACCATTTATGTTATTAGTGCAGCCTATAAACATTATGGATATAGCTGGAAATCACAATCTCCAAAGCAGAATACGGACATTAATTTTTTTTTTTTTGCCAACACGCACATTAATTTTTTTAAGGATATAGCTATTTGCCTATTTGTATGAATTTGGTTTAACGAGGATGTATATTTTCCATGATGCCGGATAGAGGTGTTTAAAGTGTTTCGGTCCCAGACATTTTGATTCTGGGAATTTTTTGTCCCGGTCAGGACCGGAATCGGGACCGGTCACACATCTTGTGATCCCGGTCCCGGTCCCAGTCTCGATTTTTTTATTTTTTTTAAATTTTTTTCTTAAAAACTAAGTTATTGTTTTATTTTTGTATTTTTTATCCCATAATTTAAGTTATCATTTAATAAAATGTGTATCATATATTTAGTTGGAGTTAAACTATATATATATATCGTGATACTAATCCTACTATATAATGTATAAAAATAATAACAAAAATAATGAAGGTGATAATAATAATAATAATAAAATGTTATTCTTCAATTCTAGATCAATTTATGTGATTATTGTCAACACCCGTTTCCATTTCGATAATCAAAGAGTAATAAAGACGAAATTCAATGGGCATACAGAAAAGTACAATTATACTGATAACAATATTTGTTTACAATCCCAACGCCGTTCGTCGACGAAAAACAGAAAATACAGCGGAAACTTAATATTTACAAATTATCCAAAATATTAAGGCATAGACTAAGGCATAACCACGTTCATATCCTCGCCTCGAGACACGTGTCACTCACTTTTCAACGTCAACGTCTTTGCCTTTTGGCCCACTGGTACCCGCTGAGGTATTTGTTTAAAAATAGGGTGAGATTCCGGAGAATCCCCGTAGAGACATAATATCGTTCATAGAAAATGCGAAAAGTAAATATGTCATGCGCCAAGGTATGTACAAATTAATGAACAACATAAACACATCATCGTCATGTATACATGAGTAGGGCCCAGCCCCACAATCTACACCGGTTGGACTTCTGCCAACTCCCAGTGTAAGTGCACCTCTGGCACTAACAACCTCTCTCTAGGCAAATCATGTTATTAATAAAGTGCATTTACAAAACAATGACATCCACACAATCACATAACTTATGGCATAGTGTATGAAGGATAATGTCCCTACCTCAAAGCTTTAATATCCCCTTTTAAATGTGTCTCGAAGAACGCGTCGTATCCGGCCTCCAAATCGGTCCTAAAATATTAAATGTACCAGAAATAGGTCATAACCTATCCAAGTATCATTTTAGACTCTTCCATAGTGTTTATTGTGGTTATATTAGTCTATGGTGAAAATTTACAAAAATGCCCCCGGGAACCCGGCCCGGCCCCGCCGTACCCGGCCCGATGGCACGCTTTCCCAAAATTTTGACCAAAGCTATTTTGACTTATTTTTGCCCAAGGAATCTATTTCCGGGCTCGAAATTACCAAATTCACTGTCAAATTACGAAAATACCCTTGACAACCCCTATTTAGGGATTTCAGTGGCGTTTTCGTAAATATGCTTTTTCGGCCTCTACCGAAAAAATGCCCAACTGTAACCCCACCTATTTTTGCCCACTGAGTCCAATGGAACCATTTATTTCATGAAAATCCAACTCCTACTACCATATCTGGTCTGGCCGAAATATTGGTAAAAAATTGGAAAAATGGAGTTTTGTGTTTTAGCTCCCAAAACTTGTACTTTTCCATTTCTAATCCTTGATTAACTTATTTAAAAACTTCTTAATCATGATTTAAAGAAATTTGGGCAGCATAACCCCTTAGGATTAGCACTTTCCAAATTTACAAACTCAACAAAATAACCAAATCCAACCATAATCATCAACAATAACCACATACTAGCATAATTTTAGGATTTGTGAAGTTACCTTCTTGAGTTCTTTTCCTTTCTCTAGAGGTCCTCCTCTCTCTTTCTCTTTGAGCTCAAGATTTGCTTGCTAAACATAGTGTTTCATGGAGAAGAAGAGATTAGAGAGGAGATTATACAAATTGGAAGCCTTAAATCTTGGATCCACAAGATCTTACCTTAAGATTTCTCCTCCTTCTCTCTAGATTTTCCCAAGCTCTCCCTCTCTCTCTATCTTTGTTGTTTGGATGTGAGAATGAGCAAGAAAGATGAAGCATGGGCTTCATAAAATATATCACCTCTTCTCTTCATATTTCATCTTAACCCTTGATCTCATCAATGGTTAAGATCTTTCCACCTTTCATGAACACCTTACCTTCCATCATGATATCTTGCTTTATGCCATACCTTGTGATCATGTGTGTACTTGGCCTTATCCACTTCCAACTTATGCTTATTTACTCCAAACTTGTCTCATAAGTCTTATTGCAATTGAACCAATTCTCTTCAATTAACAATTGTGTTTTCTACAATTATCTCATTCCTTTGGTCAACATAATATATTTTATTGCAATTTAAACATGTGCTCCAACTTTAGCCATTATAATTTAATCTCTTGGCTTTAGATGATGCCACTTGGCATATTTATCTTCCAAGTAAATATTTCCCTTCTCCTAAATATCCACCAATAAAAGAGCTTTTACTTTTATTCCACAAATCTCAATTTATTCCACTAAGAATATTCAATTTATACATTTTCCTTTATTTTCCTTGATTAATTGAAATTAACTCCAATTAATTGGAAAATAATTAATCTTGGGCTAAATTGGCAAAATTATAATTTTGCTATCACCTTTGTAATCTAATTCAATTCTTGAATTCATTTACCCATTTTCTTATGAATATGAATATTTCAAAATTCATAAGATCCAAAGTTCATAAATATTCACCATTTTATTGAATTATTCAAATTATTAGAATATACTTTTGGTGAATATAAAATTTGGGGTGTCATTCTTGAGAGCTTAGGGTTTTCAGCCAAGTTGAGATAAGCTAGTGGGAGCTTGAGGTAACTTCCAAACCTTTGTATATTAACTACTCTAGCTGTTGTGAGCAATTTAATCGATGAAATTTTGTCGGATTGTCGTTGGTTTTAAATTTTGGAAATTGAGTTGCCTAAGGGTTATGCTGCCCAATTTTGGTTCAAATGGTAGTTATAACCCAATATAATAGTTAATAAAGTTGTTAGGAGTATAAAAGAACACATTTACGGAGCCAAAATTGAAAAACCTCAATTTTACCTACAATTAATGAGAGAAGCAATATACTATCTTGGTTAATATGTTTCCATCAACTCTTGGGAATATACCTACAATTAATGAGAGAAGCAATATACTATGAGTACACAAGCCATAGTATGGTTTTTGTTGCGTTCTGGTCTTCCAAGTATACATATAGGTGCCTTACCAATTAAATAAGTTATGCAAATATAGGTCTAAATTAGTTTTATAATAGATCTGCGGTAGGTGTACTCATAGTACTTTTTTATATGATGTAGTATCTTGGTTAATATGTTTCCATTAAATGACAAAATATCTTAAAGATTTGTTTCATAATGGAAGATTTGGTTTTGTTTTGTAGCTTCAATAGGTTCCACACTGTTAAGCTTATACTATTACTGCAATGACCTTTTTCAAGATCTTAGTTTTGCACAGGACGTGAGGGTATAGATATATTATTTCAGTTTTTTACTAATATCTTGCTTTATGACTTCGGCAGTATTGGAACATTGTATACACTTAACCATCTTAAAACCGAATTTGATGAAGCTGTTGTCATTGCCCTGTTTCATGAATGTTGGTGTCTGAATGAACAAATGAAAAGGTGATCATGAGTACCAAGTTTTTGCTTCTCATATTCAGCAATCAGGTCTGTCCCATATTGTTGGAACACTCATTTTCAAAATTCAATCAACGTTTTTACAAGGCATTTTCACTGGTATATTGTTTCATATGCAACATTACTTCTATCATAGCAGAAATATTGCAATATGATGTGAGGAAACTCTGTTATAGGATTTTTCCATTTCCCAATGAGCTATATGTTGACGTTGTGAGCTCATCTGGTCACTGTGGTGATTAAATTGGTTGCCTTTTAATATTGCTGGTTGTGGTTAATCATGCTAAATTTTTTCCAATATCATCATTGCTTTATACTTTTTGCTAGTATAAAGGGTAAAAACAATGTTTTGAAGAACAGGGTTTTGACATTGTTACTCAAGCTTCAAACTCTTTTGTCTTAGGATCTTATTTAAGGTAGGTACGGTATTGTTTTTGTGTAGTTTGTTTTTGTTTTCTTGCATATCATTAAGGTGAAAAGATTTTGCTGTCATGTAGTCTCATGTTGTTAAGAAAGGACAAATTAAAATCAAATACTTGGAAATCATTTCTAAATTGTTATTTGGCTGAAAGGCATAGCTAATTGTCCAAAGGCCTTCTCGATGATGCAGCTTTGGTGATTGATATGTCTCACGCAAGTTAGCATCTGAAAATGCTCATGAAGAAGTGATAATTCATTACAAGGTTTGTCATACATTGAATCCATCTAGCTTCTTCCTAGTGTGGTCATACATTCAGACTTATATTGTTTCATAATTCCGTAATGAAAAAGAGGTTAATGCATGGGAGAGGAGGGTTTTGATGATATAGTTATAGGAATTGTAGAAATTGGGTGTAGATATTATTTGATCTAATATGATTATATATTAATGATATGAGATTGTATATTAATCGTATCTTCTCTTATTTTTCTCTTCTATTTTTCGGGTCGAAGATTTTTCTTATTGTCATTTTTTATTTAGGAGTTAATCATTGATTGTATATGATATTGTACAAAAACAGTAAAAGTAGATCTTACATTATAGGATTTGGATGTAGATGCTGTGGGATTATTTGATTTAATTTGATTATTGTATATTAATGGTATATTTTTTCATGGAAGGAGTTTATTAAGATTTTTAATTTACTGATTCTTTAAATAGTTTCCGTGTTTTCTTTTTCATTTTTAACTATGTTCTAATTCTTACGGGATTGACTACTTTAGTGTTTGCTTATATAGTTTTAATGCACGAGTAGTGTGCCTTGGTTAATTTCTTTTGCAAGAAAATAAAAGAAAAAAAATGAGGACAATGAGCTAGCATTTAAATAATGGGATTCTTTCAATTATAATTATACATCACAGAACGTAATTTTTCAAGTTGTTTAATCAAATTGCAAATTGAAGTCATCACCTTCTACAATATCTCTATGAATGTCACTTTTTCTTGGCTAATTGACTGTAACATATGTTTTATTATATTTTCATTCACAAGATTATATATATATAAGTGAGATTTTTTTTTAAAAAAAAAATGGAGGGAGGCATCTAAGCTATTTGTAGTTCCTATAATATGTCATGTATGAGAGACATTTCAGTTGGAGAAATGAAATATAGCTGAAGTTATTGAAGTTCTTAACTCCTTTAATTAATGTTGATACTATTATGGAAAACTTTAAATGGATGAGTGGAAGGTAATTGCATTGGTTAAATGTGAAATGTAGTGGATGCGGTTTGTGCAACTCGCTGAGGAGTTCGTGCTTGAAATGTCATGTATTTGAATAAGTTTTAGTTGAACTATTGTATGTAAAAAATTTAAGGCTTCGAAGAAAATTGTTTTGTGTTCATTTGAAGCATAAACATGGTTTATGAATGCAATGGAAGTAAATGCATGCAAGGCCAGTTTGTGCCTTGAGTATTCTAGATGATGCTCCAGTGCAGCGCGCGTGGGAATTGTTTCTTGTTATTATAAAGGCCTATTTATGCCTATCTACTTTGGTTTAGGAGCACCCATGCATTATGAAGATAAAATAAAATATGTCCAGATGTATCTAGAGAAGTATAAGAATATATTTTAGTAAATTGGTTGCGTTGATTATAATCTATAACTGTAAAATTGTAACCGGTTGGCTGGCCAAATAAAAAGTTTCTTTGATCTCATTTAATCTTTTTATAATGAAATATTGTAATTATAGAGTCAACGTAGGAAAAAAAAAGATAAATATGTAGCTGTGAAATTTGAATGAAAAATATCCTTGTGTAATTAATAATTTTTAAATTTTTCTTTGGTGAAAAATTTAATATTTTTAAAATGAAACAGATAGGTTTATTAGCATTCAAAGTTCATTGTATTAGATGAAGTAATATTTTTCTTGTGACTAGAAGCGATATAATAAATTAGTAATGGACAAGGTAATCTAAAACATCACAATCATTTTATCAATAAAATAATCGATTAATTAAGAGTCAAGGTATAAAAGATGCTCCTAAATTTTTCTAAAATATGCGTCCGGTACTATAAAATTTATTTGGGTGTAAAAGTAGTCACAAACTTTTCTAAATGAGGCAAAAATGTCACAAACTCATACGGACATTAGTTACTTTTTGGTTGTGGTAGACCCACACAAATTTTTTGTAAATGATTATTAAAAAAAAAACTCCTCACACGCCCTCTCTTCCCCCGCTCTCTTCTGGCATATCATGCCCGTTCTGATGGAAGAATAGACTAAGCTTCTGCTTCTTTTTCTTGTTGTTCTTTTAGTATTTTTAAAATTAAAACTCCATGAATTCAGGCTTATTTAATTTTATTATCCATTTTTATGTTCTTAGAACAATTCTGGAGAGTAATTTCTTAGAACAAGTTTGAAACAAAAAATAAAAAATAAAAACAAACTGTTAAGATTATTATTTTAAAAACATATTTAAAATGGCGAAGTAAAAGGTAAAAGAAAAGTTTGCTTATTTTAGCAATTTGAGAAAACTTATTATTATTAGTTTATGTTTTTTGGCTTCTCCTTCAGCTCATTTATGGATATTGTTCTTACTTCACTTACATGGGCATCCTAAGTTCAACGCCTAATATCACCAGCTCCATCATCGTATTACGAAGATATTTTTTTTTTGAAAAAATATACAATTCTTAAATTTTTTCCCTAAATTTTTAAATTTGTTACATTTTTATCTAAAGACTAATTGTTGGTTACCATTCAAAGTAATAACGATTATGGCCGATTATATTTAAAAAATTGATAGGGCAACATTAGTTCGCCATTGACTTGTGGGAATTCCCTTCCCAAAATCAGTTTTAGGTGTACATAAGGCCCATTAAGCCCAGATGACTCAAATGAATAATCTATATATATATATATATATAGTCAACATCATTTTATAACAGTTGATATAAAACGCTTCATTATATTCCACACAAGAGAACCTCCATGTCATTTCAAATCTTCGCAATGAAATCATGAAGGCATACACTATAGATGTAAACAACCCTTTATTGATGTTGTCACACACATAATGAAACATTACTTGATACTAATAACGAGAGAGATAACAAAGATACACACACAACAACAAAGACCAACCATGGAGATGGTTTGTAAGTGGCCTCTTCAGCTTTGCTATTTTTATTGAAGTAAACAAATAGATCTCATCTGCTACATCTTCCACTCGTAGAAAACAAGTATATCTCCAACTCTTCTTCAACGCCAAAGTCCCAATAACTCACCAAAAGCCAATGGCAAAGTAAAACCACACCTTTTCTGGATCATTTTCATCTTTCCAATTCATTGGTTCTAGGAACTTGATGAGTATCATCACCTTGACACTTATATGATAGTGGGATTCCACAAAGATAACGATTTCCAGCAAAAATGAATGGATCGTTCAAAGTCAAGAATTGATTATCAATTGGAATTTTCCCTGAAAGTTTATTGTTTGACATGTTTAAATAGTTCAATGTAGTTACCTTGGACATGCTCTTTGGAGCTGTACCTGAAATTTGATTATAAGAGATGTCGAAGGATTCAAGAGATTTCATATCCCCAATAATATCTGGAATCTCTCCTTCCAAATGATTATGTGAAAGGTTTAATCCTATCAATCCGATGAGTGAGAATAACTCAAGGGGACTTGATCCTACCAAATTGTTATTTAACAAATCCAAGTTAACCATAAGTTCTAAGATTCCAGCAATGTCAAATTCTCGTCCTTTGATAACTTGCTTCATATCCTGACCAGGTCATTGATTTCCCATGTACTTTAGGATGGTGACATCATCACCTAAAGCAAATTGATTGGTTGTCATCCATATGTTCACACTATCATAGGTCATTCCCATAAGATTGCCAATGCAACAGGGTATTGAGCCACTTAAATTGTTATTTGTAAGGTCCAAAATCTGGAGTGAGTTGAGTTGGCATAGATGTATAGGAATATTACCATCTAACATGCTATCCTGCAACCTCAGAATTTAAAGTGTTGGAAAAGTGTTACTAGTCCATAATGATGGTATATTTGCAATAAATTTATTCTCACCCAAATCTAAAATTTTGCAAATACTTAAAATTTTTCAAATTCAATGGAAGCTTCCCTTCAAGATAGTTATTATTGTTCAAATACAACCAAAGCAATGCGGAGAGCTTGCTGATTGAGATAGGGCACTACAAAAAAACAGCAAATTACCCACGGAAATTACCCACGGAATTCCGTCTCTGAAATCAAATTACCCACGGATTAGGGACGGAAACGGAATTACCGACGAATCACCGACGGAATTTTTTCCGTCTCTAAAAAATCCGTGACAAATTGATTTACCGACGGAATTTTTATTCCGTCGGAAATTACAGACGGAAATTACCCACGGAAAAAATTCCGTCGGTAATTACCCACGGAAAAAATTCCGTCGGCGATTACCCACGGAAAAAATTCCGTCGGTGATTACCCACGGAAAAATTCCGTGGGTAATTACCGACGGAATTTTTTCCGTGGGTAATCCGTCAGTAATTTAATATTATTTTTTTTAAAAAAATTCCACGTGGCGATCTTAAAAAAGGCCACGTGGACATCACCGAAAGCCCCCCACCGCCCTCCCCCACATCTGGCCCCGTCAGCCCCTGAGCAAGGGCCACGTGTCCCTCTAACATTATGCCACGTGTCTCTGTGAGATAATTGTTGCATTTTGTGACGAAGGTGGGATTTGAACCTTGGACCTTTTGGTATGTGTTCTGATGCCTTTGCCAGTTGAGCTGCTTTAACCTTGCGTTATTTATTCACGTAATAATATATATAATGTAATAATTTAAAAACAAATATAATATTAAGATAAATATATATAATTAAATATATATATTTATATATAATTATATTTTTCATTTTTTATAATATAAAATTTTTTAATTTCTAATTTCGTTTAAATATTTAATATTAATATAAATATATACAAAATTACATATATACTTATAAATAATTATATATTTCGTTTTTTATAATATAAATATAAATTTTATTAATTTCTTATTTCATTTAAATATTTAATATTAATATAAATATATATAATATTAAATATTTAATATTAATATAAATATATATAATATTAAATATATATTTATATATAATTATATATTTTGTTTTTATGATATAAAGTTTAAAATATTTAATTTTTTTATTTCATTTAAAATTTTTATTATTAATATTATATATATTTAATATATTATATTAAATATTAATTTTATAATATTTAAATTTTTATTTGTTATAGATTATTTTTATTTTTATTATTTTATATAAATTATTAAAATATGATAAAAAAATTATTAGTTTTACCGATGGAATACCCACGGAATTCCGTCGGTAATTTCTCATTCAAATTACCCACGGAATTCTGTGGGTAAGGCGTGAGTAATTACCGACGGAAAAAATTCCGTGGGTAAAAATCAAATTTACCGACGGAATTTTGATTCCATCGAAAATTACCGACGGATTACCCACGGAAAAAATTCCGTCGGAAAATTTTCCGTCGGTAATTACCCACGCTTTACCCACGGAATTCCGTGGGTAAAGCGTGGGTAATTACCGACGGAAAAAATTCTGTGGGTAATCCGTCGGTAAATCGTAGGAAATTACCGACGGAAATAATTCCGTGGGTAATTCCGTCGGTAATAACATGTTTTTTTGTAGTGGGGAAAGCACTAGACAGTTTATTGAATGAGAAATTTTTTTCCAGCAATCCAAATGGATGGTTATTATCTCTCCAACAATTGGGAATTTCACCAGAGAGATTGTTATGAGAAAGATCAAGTCTTGTTAGATTTACTAGGTGACAAAGTCTTTATGGGATATTTCCACTAATAAAATTATTTGAAGGATCAAGGTCTGTTAGATGTGCATGCTGACTAAGACTTTGAGAAACTAACAACTAAAAAAATTACTTGACCGATGAAGTATGGTTAAATTTACAAGTTGTCCAAGACTTTGAGACTTTGAGGAATATCGCCATAAAAATAATTACTTGAAAGATCAAGGACACTTGGTTTTTTCAAGATGCCTTACCCATGTTGGCAAATGGCCGTTGAGTTTATTATTAGCTAAGGATAATTTTGTTAGATATTTTACTATTTATGATTATATATTTTATTATTTAATACAAATTATATCAAAATATTATCTTATCATTGTTTTGGATAAAAATATTTCTTGATTGTGATTCACACATGATTTGGATAGAGATTTGGTTTAGAGTTACCTACTTGGCTGGTAAGCTATTACAAGCTTTAATGGAAGGTTATAAATAACATTAGCCAGGTCTTAGAGTAGTAACATTGAAATACACTTACTTGTTCATTGAGGGTTCCCTGACGGGCGGCTATTCCCTGACTATTACTATGCTTCATCTTCTCGTTAGAAGAAGTCCTGACCTATTTTCTTCTAATTCTAACTCTTTTTTGTTCTCTACGGTTTTCAGGTTGTGAGATACTAATCACAATAACATAATTCAGATGGTTGCGTAAAAATCAAAAAGGTTTCCAAGGCCCATATGCAATAGAATAATTGGAAGGCAGAAAATAAATTAGAAGCTTAGAAAAACTTGCCCAAAAATCAAACAAACCTAAAGCATAATTAAGCAAGGTTCTGAAATCTGGACCGACCACTGAATCAGCCTGGGTACTAGGTCAAGGGGCAGTGGGTCATATTGAAGTCAAACCGGAGCTAACCCAGGACCAAACCGGTGAAAAATTGAAGATTTTAGGGTTATTAATATGAAATTCTAAAGAAAAATAAAAAAAAAATCAATTTTTTTAAAAAATAAAAAAATTACTAAACAAGACAAGTACCTGGACCAAACCGGTTTCCTGGCCAATTCGTCGGTTCCCAGGCCAGTCCGGTCCGAGTTTTAGAACATTGAAATTAAGATAACGGAGAATAAAAAGGGCCCAGAAAATAAGGTCCAAAAAGGCGCTACTGTTGAAAAATAACCCGTAGGCCCAGTTGCATCAGTAATCAAAAAGAGGAAAAAAAAATTAAACCAGCTGAAAAACGGTTTCAACCTAGAACACAATGAAATAAATAGTAAACTAATCCAAAATGCCATGCCCAATATGTGTTCAGCCCATCTCCAAAAATTCGTGAAAGTGTAGTTCACTTGGGCGCCGATATTCGTCATGTTGGGTCATCTTCATGGACTCACGACCCGTAAGGGCTACTTCATGGAGCTGCCATCATTTCTGATTTCAGGCGACTTTTCCGGCATTCCAGGGCTCCTTTTCCGATTATCTTGAGCAGCATTCCTCACGATTTTGAAACCATTCTCAGCATTTTAAGAGCAATATTCACAGGAAATTGTGCCAAACTGATGCACGACAAATATTTTATCAATGATCAAACGAAAAGTTAAGATGAAGTTGTTTATGTGAAGCCGAAAACTCCAAACCAACAATGGGGACAAAAAACATTTTTAACGTCCCTTTTTAAGGCCTTTTAACGTCTGAAAACAAGTGGACGTCTATGTGAGCGACGTAGTAAAAAATAGCAATAATGTCCGTAGATAAAAGGACGTCTAAAATCTGGACTTTAGACGTCCCCAGTTTAAATTGGGGACGTCTAAAGTGTCACTGTGGGACTTTAGACGTCCCCAGTTTAAAGTGGGGACTTCTAAAGTGGGACTTTAGAAGTCCCCAGTTTAAAGTGGGGACGTCTAAAGTGTTTTTTTTAAAAAAAATTCGTTTATATTACAGAACTGGACTAAACAGTATTTAAAATCAGAAATCATATATCATCGTCAATAAAATTACAGATCTAGTATCTGAAATCCAAAATCTACACAATAATATTACAGATCTGGACTAAACAGTATTTAAAACCAGAAATCATATATCATCGTCAATAAAATTACAGATCTAGTATCTGAAATCCAAAATCTACACAATAATAACTCTAGAGCTGAAATCTCATAAACAGAAGATGATAACAATAAGATGAATCAGTTGCGAAAAACTTATCTCCTTCTATTATTAAAATTCATTTTCTCGTAATAAGGAATAGAGAAGAGCAACAGGGAGAGATGTACCTCATTTTCTCAGTGGGAACGTGGCCATGAAGCATGTTTTGGAGTCTCGATCTATAAACCATAACAACACGAGTTAGAAGATAAAATAGAAGGGAAATCCAAAGAAAAAAGAGAAAGAAGATAAAATAGTAAGAAACATAACAGATCTGGTGAAAAAGAGAGAGAGCAAAGAAGAAGCAAGTTTAAAAATAGTATATAAAGAAGAAGAAGCAAGAGTTAAATGCGTGGTGGTATGCATTACAGATCTGGTGAAAAAAGTGAGAGAGAGAAGAACAAACAAGTTTAAAAACAAACATATAAAGAAGAAGAAGTAAAAGTGAAATGTGTGGTGGTAGTGGTTGCGTTGATGAGAAAGAAGAGTGTAGATCTATAAAACTGATAAATAAAGACTGTCAGTACAGATTTGAATTGTTTTTGACGTTCCCAATTTAATTTAAGGACGCCTAAAGTTGTTTAGTTAATTTTTATTTATTTTTTTTAACTTTAGACGTCCCCAATTCAAAAAGGAACGTCTAAAGTCACACTTTAGACGTCCCCAATTTAATTGGGGATTTTTTTTTTTAACTTTAGATGTCCCCAATTCAAAAAGGGACGTCTAAAGTCACACTTTAGACGTCCCCAATTGAATTGGGGACGTCTAAAGTACATTTTAGACGTCCCCAATTAAATTGGGGACGTCTAAAGTTTTTTTTTTTTTTTTAATAATCAGGTACTTTAGACGTCCCCAATTAAATTGGGGACGTCTAAAGTTTTTTTTTTTTTTTAATAATTAGGTACTTTAGACGTCCCCAATTAAATTGGGTACGTCTAAAGTTTTTTTTTTAATAATCAGGGACGCCACTTTTGGCGTCCCTGATATGTAAGGGACGCCTTTTGGCGTCCCTGATTAAAAAAAAAAATTTACTTTAGACGTCCCCAATTAAATTGGGGACGTCTAAAGTGATCAAAAGGCGTTCCTGATTTTTTTTTAAAAAAAAAAATTAACTTTAGACGGACGTCTAAAGTGACTTTAGATGTCCTTTTTTGAATTGGGGAAGTCTAAAACTATTCAGATCTCACTCAGAATTACAAAAATGCCACTGCCTTTATTTTTTATGTCCCTTTTTTAAAAAGGGACGTCCTTTAGGGTCGTAAAAGCAATATTTTGTAGTAGTGGGGATTGTTTTATAGTGGCTTCATTGGCGTTTTTTAATGGCTATGTTCACAGAACAACAAGGCAAAATGATTTGAGCAGCGATGTTTTAAATGAATGCCGAAAACTTAAATAAAAAACATACCTATATGAGAATTATATAAAGCTTGTTCTTGGTTCTATGGCCATGGATTCCGACTATCAAAAGTAGCGGTGATCACCGGAGAATGATATAAGCCATTCTCCTCCTACTTAGGCAGGAACAACATCCCAGATGTTGATTGATCTCAATTCTCAAGCATATATAATTTAATACAATTCATAAACACGCCAAGGATAAGAGTGCTTCATTGGAGAAAATTAATTCTCCTCTCGTCCCAATAATCCAAAAGCAACGTACAGAGTGAAAGAAAAAAATTAATGAAGTAATTGATAGTTTTTTTTGTATGGGAAAGATATTTCCATTATAAAAAAGACTTGCAAGGAATAAGAAAATAGCAACACAAACAAAATCCATGTTCTTGAACCCGGACCGGACTGGCCGGTCCTGCCCGGAAACCGGCGAACTGGCAGGTGGACCTGTCTGGTTCAGGTTTTTAAAATTTTTTTATTTTTTCTTTAGAATTTCATACTAATAAGCCTAAAATCTTCAATTTCTCACTGGTTTGACCCCGGTTTGGTCCCAGTCTGACCCACTGACCCTTTGACCCTTAACCCAGTACCTCGACCGGTTCAATACCCGGTCCGGGTTTTAATACCTTGAACAAAATAGAGGCACATAAGCTCAAAAACAAAGACCACAACAACTGAATCATAACCCTAATCTTCAGACTAAGGGGAATGACAAAAGTAGCCGCCACCTCCGCCAAACTTGCCACACCGATGCACCAGAGCCTATGTGGAAGAAAAAAATGCCAATAATAGCAACAAAGCCATAAGGGGTGGTGTTCAAAGAATCATTCAGAAGGACCCATCCATTTTTTTGGCAAGAAAACACCTAAAGAGGTTGCAAATGAGTAAACATGGGATAAACCCGTAGATGCAGAACAACCTATGGACACCAGCAAAATAGACACAGTAAGAGGAAGCAAAAAACAAAACAACGACTACACTTTATGGACCAAAAGCATTCAATATCCAACATTCTGAATGCGCCACCATCAAGAAGGGCAAACAGAAGCCAACACCACCAGACACCAGCAAAAACACCCCTTGGATCCAATTATTTTCTGCATTGATAAAGCACCGCTCCGTCAGTAAAACCAAACAAAAAGCAAGGAAAAACAGAAAAACGAAAAGGACGATGCAAAGAGGATTGAAACACAGACATCCTCTCAACAGGCAAAGGCCGAAGAGGGAGATGCCATGCACACGCACACTCGCATGAGACAAGACTCAACCCCCACCACTCTCGAGAGAAACTCGAGAGAGGGAGAGACTTGCAACATAGTGAAAGATAAAAATTAATGAAGTAATTGATAGTTATCACATATGATTTATCATATCTTAATAAAGTAGAGTACTGATTTCAAAAGGGGCGTTCCAATTAAACCAAAATTGCAACAGTTACATATGGATTTAAGCAAATCAATAATGAAGATTAATAAAACATATATAGACATCCAAAATATTTTTTCTCGAATAGAAAAAATTAAAACATAATACATCATGTAAAACATAGCATATAGAAAATATTTGGCAGGGGAATCGATAAAACCTACTCTATGCCACATGTTGGAATAATCAAACTATATATTTGATATCATTATTGTTAGATTATTCCAACATGTGGCATCAGAGCAGGTTTTTTCGATTCTCTTTTGACTAACATTTTCCGTATGTTATTTTATTTTATTTTTCTGCATTAAAAAATAATATAAGAATAATGTGAGCAAGGTTTCGGATTATTCCCTACTTGCTATTTGTATGATCATCTATTTACTTTTTCCTACCTTAAGCAATATTTTGGGAAAATTTCCCTAGTATATTTTCGGATCTGAATCTACGGTGCTTTAGAGCCAGGTTATTAAACCCAGATTGGGACAACCGGTTCAGCCCGAAAACAGGAAAAACCGTTTGGTAAATCGGTTTGGTCCAGGCATCAGCCTAGTTCACATTTTTTTTATAAAATTAATTTTTTTATTTTATTTAGAATTTCATATTAATAACTTTGAAATCTTCATTTTCTCATCGATTTGGTCCTGGTTTAGCTTCGGTTTGACTCCGGTCTAACTCACTGACCTTTGACTTGATACCCCAACTAGTTCAATGATCAGTCCGGATTTAATAACCTTACTTTAGAGTTATTTTATTTTTCCTACTCTAAAAGTTTTTAGGAAAAATTTATAATTTATAATCAACATCTATGGCTCAAATCTCTGTTTATTCTTATATTGAATATATATATATACAAGCTTTCTGGTTTGGAACTCTCGTTTCGTTGCGAAAAAACAGCCGGAAGACTGAGGATAACATCGCTGGAATTTGTGCCCAGAATTGCCCGGATCGGCCGCATAAAGATGAAACTATGTGTTTCGTTTACTCTAATTATTCTAGAAGAGTGGACTGACACATTTGAGCCTCTGTGTATTGGGCTTTCTATTTTTAAGATGTTTTATTCATTGCTCTTTCTAGGCCTGTCCTTCTTGGGTTTAATGGATTTTTTATTTTTTGTTTGGTTTTCTTCAAATATTTTCGTTGAGTTTTTCAGATTTGGGCTTTAGGTTTTGTTGCTTCAGAGATATTTTAGACTCTTTCGGGATTTGGTTCAAGTAGTAAACGGCTTGGTTCCTCTTAAGCAAGGTCTCAGGTTCAAGCCTTGTGTATGCAAAAAATTCCCATTGGGAGACTCTCCCACTATAGCCAGGTGCGCGACGCGGGTCGGATCTAGATGTAGTCGGGGCAAAGCTCCGGTGAACCGGGTGGGCAACAAAAAAAAATGACGCTTTTGGAATTTGAGTTTTCACATTTTAAGCCATTTTTGTCATACAATAAGCCAGATATTTGTATTTTTTAAAATTTCAGGAAATGGTTGGTTTTGGGCTATTATTCTGTTTTGTTTTATTGATTTATTATGGGCCAATTCTATAAACTTGTTTTGAGCTTGTTCAATATTTCTGTTTTGATTGATGCATCTAGGCTGAAGGATGTTCTTGGTCTTTCTGTTTATTTATCTTATTATTTGCTGCAGAAAATTTTGTTCAATGACATTTTATTAGTTATTGCTTATTCTGTCATGAACTGAAACTGGATTTTGTGCCATGTTTTTTCTGGGCTTGTAACTTGTTGGCCTTTGGGTTTTATTCTATCGTTGATGTTTCTTGTTGCTATTTGGGCCTACATTATTTTGTTTTTTATTTTGTGGGCTATATCTTATTGTTATATTTCTGGGCCTTTTATTTGCTTTTTTTTTTCTGGAAAATTTTCTTATGGGCTTACATTATTTGGGTTTTTATTTTAGAGGAAAAGACGGAAAAAGAACTTTGAAATTGCAAAATCTCAAACCAAGTTTTTTACCAAAAGTTGATAAGAGAATTATAAAACTTGATAAGTAATTCACAACTCAGTTTTTAGGAAATACCTGATTTGAAAATTTTCAATTTCAAAGCTCTTTTTCTATCATTTTCCTTTTATTTTATGAGCTAATATTTTATTGTTATATTTTTGGGCCTTTTATTGTTGTTTTTTCCCCAAAAAATTTCCTTATGGGCTCTGTTGCGTTAGCAGAGGAAGGAAATCGATGGATATTTTTCAATACATTGTGGAGAAAGTTAAGTCTAAATTGGCAACTTTGAAAGAGAATTGTCTTTCGATTGCTAGACGAGTTACTCTGGCTAAGCCAGTACTTAGTACTATTCCCTTATATTCTATGTAAGTTGCTAAAATTCCAGTAACTATTTTGAATGATGTGGAGAGACTGCAAAGGAACTTCATAGTGCCGGGAATACAGGCCGGCTCTTCATGGGCTCGGCCCTAAATGGGGTGGCCCATTTAGGCCAGCTTCCTAAAAAGCCCCTAATTTTTGAAGCCAGCGGCCTTATAGGGCTGGCCTTTCACTAGCTCGGTCCTAAACGGGTTTGAACTTATTTTAATTAAAAAAAATTATTTTTCAACTTTTACAATTTATTTATTATTTTACTTTAAATTGATATACATTATTTTTAAAACTCATAAATTTTTAGTTAAAATAATCATCTAATGTCCAAATTAGCCTCTTTTTTAAAGTTTAAACGAATAAACCATGGTAGAAAATAAAATAAATTAAACCATGTAATAAGTGTTTGCTTGTTACTAATACTCTATTAGGTACTTAGGTGTCTCTCATATTGATAATTTGATATAATGATATTATATATATTAATTTATTTTAAAAAAATATTAAACATGCCTAGGGCCGGCCCTTTTAGGCCCGCTTTCCTTTTTAGCCTCTAAATCATAAGCCCAACCATTGAAGAGCTCGGGCCTAAACGGGCCGAAGCCCGTTTCCCGGCTCTAGAACTTCATATGGGGTAAAAGCCAAGACTCATGGTTTCCACCCAATTGGGTGGGAAGAAATTATGCTGCCAAAGAATTTTGGAGGCCTTGGTTTTAAGAAGCTATCTAGCCTTAATCGTGCTTGTGGAGCTAAACTAGCATGGAGGCTTATTTCTGGTTCAAAAGGGCTATGGGTTGAAGTGTTGTTTAATAAGTATATGCTTAGAAATGAAAAGAATTTGCTTGATTACCAAAAAGGTGACTCAACCCTTTGGAAATTTATATCTCAGCAAAACGAGATTATAGAGATAGGGATCAATTGGAATGTTAGAAATGGTTGCTCAGTTCTATTCTTCAAGGATCTTTGGTTGTTTCCTGATAAGACAATCAAAGAGATGTGCTTAAGACCACTGACTATAGAGGAAGAAGAAAGCAAGGTTGCTGATTGAGTTGCTTATGGCTCGTGGGATTTTCACAAATTGGCAATAATTGTTCCCAACAATGTGTTCCAAAGATTAATAGCAAGATTGCCACCTATGCTAGATGCCGGAGAGGATATTATGTCATAGAAAGCCACGAATAATGGATTATTTTCCATTAAGAGTGCTTATTATCTTATTGAAAAAATTCTAGCTAATTCTTACAGTGCAATGTACAAACTTCTATGGGCATCGAAGGGTGCTGAAAGAATTAGAGTATTTATGTGGATAGCTTTCAATAACCATCTCCCAACAAATGCTTGGAGAAGTAAGTGGTCCTCATGCTCTCCTTTATGCAATTATTGCGATGCTATGATAGAAGATGTGATACACATACTTAGAGACTGTGTAAATGCTCGAACCATATGGATGCAACTGATCCACCCAAGATACCACTCCCAATTCTTTGCTGCAAATTTGCCAGATTGGTTTGCTTTAAATCTGAAAAGGGACCTTGGCCTTTTAGCAGATGGCAGTTGGAACCTTATTTGGGGAGTCTCAATCTGGAACTTATGGAGATGGAGGAATAATTGTGTTTTTGACACTGAATTTATTAAACCTGTGCAACCAATGGCTCTCATTATGCAGACATGGAAAAGCTTTGCTCAAATCCATGATCTTGTAGAAATGAATGACTTAACTAATTCAAGTAATCGAAAGTGGAAAGCTCCTCCAGAAGGCTGGGTGAAACTGAATGTAGATAGTGCTATGACAACTTCTTCAAATAAGGCTGGGTGTGGAGGGGTTGTTAGAGATCATAAAGGAATATGGTTGACTGTTTTCACAGTTACTCTTGGCTACTGCAGTGCTTTCGAGGCTGAGGAATGGGCCATTATACATGGTTTACGGCATGCATGGGATCTGGGGTTTAGAAGAGTAAAACTGGAATCAGATGCAAAGAATCTCATAGAAATGCTCACTACCATGGAAACAGGCAGAGATAGCAACTTACTGTTTCTACAAATTGAAAAGCTTATGAGTTTTTCATGGGATCTGACAATGGGCTTTATCCACAGAGATCAGAATCAATTGGCAGATGCACTGGCGAAAATGGGACTGTCCAAGTCTTCTTTGTTGGTCAGATGTCCAAATCAACTTATGAACCTGCTCGAGAACGACTGCTTGGGAATTAATTCCCCTTTAGTTTAATTTAATTTCTGTTTGGGCATTTGCCCTCTATTGTATAAAAAAAAAAATAAAAAAAAATCACATTTTGATTTACATTTTCAGCCAGATATGTGTTTATTTTAATTTTGGACAATCATTGTTATTCAATATATTGAGTTATTGATATTGAAGCTTTTAAATTTGTTTTTCAGATATTATTTTAGTTCAAACTAAGTTTCCTTAACTCTATTTTGTGCTTAATTCTTTGGTAATTTCCATTCCTTTCAACAAATTAAAAATTTAATTGATCGTTTGGGTTTAATTTCTATTTCATCTTATAAATGTTTCATATGATCAAAATATTTGAATGCTGATTTATTTTTATGTGCCATTTTAATTGTTTCAATATGGGAAAAATTAATTTTGGCTATTTTGGTAATTTGAAAAACTTTGTTTTGGCATATTATTTAATTACATTAATTTTTATGTAATTAATTTTGGACAATTTTTCAAATGTTTCAATTTTACAAAATTATATTTGAGTTGAAATTGATCTCTTAAACAATTTTTGGATACATAAAATAGTGGGAGGGTTATTATTTTAAGTTTTTATTGATCAAATTAATTAGTTAACCCCTCGATTAAGATGTGCATATATTATATTTAACTAGCCCAGACCCGTATATTTAGGGCCTGTTTGGTTGGAGGGGAGGGGATGAAAAATGAGCCCCTTCCCTTCTTTGGTATGAAAAATTAGAGAGCAGGGGCCCTAAAGAAGGGGCTCCAAATCCCTTCAATCTCCTCATTTTTGTTTCCTTCAAATTGAGAGGTTTTGGAGGGGATGGAAAATGAGCCCCTCCCCTTCTTTCCCCTCGCTTTGAACCAAACAGGCCCTTAGAGTTTAAATGCAAATAGTTTATCTTTGCCATTAGCATGCATCTTTGGGAGTAGCCACAACTTCCTCAATATTGTATGTGTAAATAATCACTTGGGGTGTAATGTCAATTAACATAAGATGGAATCTTATGCATAGGGCTATGAACATCCACACATCATATTGTTTATAACAAAAAGCTTTTATATTTGACATTTTTTTTCCTTTTTGCACTACTACAAAAACTAGTTTTAGTAGCACACTTTTTATAGCACTTTCTCAAAGGACTGCTACAGCTCTTATATTATTTTAAAACACTAAACAGCAGTAGCCCTTCATTAATTGGGGATGTCTTCAGTAGCGCTTCCTAAAGGAAAACCTACAGCTCCTATATTTTTTTTTATTTTTTAAAAACATTAAACAATTGTAGCACTTTCCAAAGGAAAAATTACAAAAGACATTTTTCTATTCATTTCATTCTTTTATTTTATTTCTAAAAAAAATACAATTTTAATTGTTAGATTAAAATGAATTATATATCTTACTTTATATAATTACAAATTTAAAAAATGATATAAAAATAAATAATTATATAAAAAAACTCATACATACTATCCATATGTATTCCATGTTACATTAATATATTAAGTAAATATATTCAATGTTGAATTCAAAGTGTTGGCAAAAAATATCATGATGAACATATTTCTATGACAATTCTTTTTTATCTTCATAAACTATATGTTATTTATTTTATATTAGAACCATAGCCACAGCCAACTCTGCCGCTACAAAGTTGAAAATTGGGAATAAGTACTGCTCTCTGTAGCCTTTAATTAGATATAGCTATGGTTTTCTCTTTTAAGTTGAGATTGGACCTAATGGCTTTCTGTTGGCTTGGGTTGCTCCTTCCATCCAAACTTTGATTTATTCTTCTTTTTCTCCTTCCGTGCTAAATGTAAGAATTTGCTATATAGGCAACGAGGATCAGGCTTTAAATGTAGACATGGTTTTTGCTTTTGGAATGCGGTTGGTAAAGTTAACTAAATACTAGAACCAATAAAGTTTGTAATTGTATTAAGTAAGAAGATTCAATTTAATTGTAACAGTTGAAATAATAATACATTTTGGTTTTAATCATTTTAACATAATTTAATTAAATTTTACCCCTTTTTATTTATTTGTTTGTTCTTGCTTTGTCCTTTCATAAAACAAATATTTATCTATATATATTTGATATATAATATAAAATCCTTTTAACAACTAGATTGTTTATAATATAAAATTCTTTTAAAAAATTGTATAGTTTATCTATATATATATATATATCCGTTGCTCAAGATCGGATTATATATTATCCATGTATATCCGTTTCTCATGCCTGAAAATGTTGCTCAAGAGTGGAAAATAGGGTTTAATTGTTTCTTCAATTAAATGCACTCTATAACTCTATATATATTTAAAATATGTATTTTTTATCTATAAATATAAAAATAAAATAATTTATCTATATACTGCAAATCCTAATCATAGCAAATAATTTTTTTTTTGAATCAATGGTTGAGTTTAAATTTCTTCAACTGAATATTTTAAATTTATCTAATAAACATGGCCAATATTTCAACTGGATTTAACTGAGATTTTCTTAAGGATTTTTATTAATTAATAAATAATGGAAAAATAATAAATTAATTAGTCTTAAATATTAACACAACACACTTTAGTTAATTAGGTTAGTTTATTACTATAACATTCAAATTTAATCATGACAGTTGAAATAATAACAGATTTCGGTTTTGATTATTTTAACAGAATCTAATTAAATTTTACCCCTTTTTATTTGTTTGTTTGTTCTTGCTTTATCCTTTCATAAAACAAATATTTGCTAGAGCATGGGCCTCAGCACGGATGTGGTATCACAATGGAGTATAATTCAATGGCTTCTTTTGGTTCACCACTCACACTGATTTCGACAAGATTGTTTTTACTGACTTTTTAAATGTTGGAGTCTTTGTGGTTTTTTCGGGTGTTTGTTCGAAATAAAATATGGCACACAGACAAGAACTTTCATCCTAGACAATTGATAATGGCCATGGCAAGAGCAGTTGCAACTATTAACATATATATATATATATATATATATATATATATATATATATATATATATATATATATATATATATATATATATATATATATATATATATATATATTAATGTGTAGATTGTTATTTTCTTGGAAAGCATGCATATTAAATAGGGATAAAGTTAAAAAATCATAAACCTTTAAGGCAAAGTTAATGGGGTTCAAAATTTTTCTTGATTACAGTAAAAAAATGTTGGAATTTTCTAGATGTTGTGAAAAATGTGATTATGATAAAAATGAGTGCTTGAATGGTTGTTATCAAAATCATTTTTTTAAGCTCAAAATACTAAAAAAGACAAAAGTTAATGTGATAATTAATTAAATTAAGGACAAATTTTAATTTATATTTTTGTTTGAATTAATAAATAATATTTATATATGTGTGTGTAAGACCAATTTATTATTCATATAATAAAGTAATAATTAATATGTGTGTGCATAAATATAAGATTACATATATTCTTAAAAAAGTGAAAATTTCATATCAAAGTTTCATAATAATTGTTCATTGTGTAGAAAAAATATAGAGAAAATCTCAAGCCATGGTTTTAAATGACAAAAAAAAACATTAAAAAAAATTAGCTTTATTTTCACCCTCAAACCATGATTTTCAATGATAAAGTGCTTTTGTCAATTTTTTCAGCTGTTTGGCATCCCTTTCCCAAAAATCTAATCTCATTAATGATTACCTTGATCCTATGAGAGAATTCAGAAGATTAATGTACTCACCATAATTAATATCGAATTGACAAGATGTGGTGAATGAAGTGTTACACTCCCTCCTATTCAAGATATAAGACATTTTTAATTAATTCACATGAACTAGGGCCGTTCAAACAAAAAAATGAACTAAAGGATATTAATTAAGTCATTTAATGTGTCTTAAATTAATAAAATTTACTAATTTTATCCTTATTAAAGAATGTGATTTTTAAATATGTATTTATTATCTGTCATTTTTTTCTCTATCCTACAAGGATAAAAGTGGAAAACAAACATTAATTAACTTATCAATCTCTTATATTTTGGACCACTTTTTTTTTTTTGGAAGACTTTTTTTATATTATGGACCAAAAGGAGTAATTGATTGAAGAAGCCATCGCTATCTAAGAAGCTTCTTTGGCTCTATATAAAGCAAAAGCATTGGCTCACTTGGGAGTTGTGTGAAATTGGAGATTTTTGCAAGGCCGACCAAACATTGATATCACCGTCTGTGAAGTTTCTTTGGCTCTATAAGGCAAAATCATTGACTTGACCACATGGGAGTTCATACTAATGAACTGTGTGAAAATGGAGAATTCTACAAGGCCGACCAAACATTAATATCACTATCTGTGAATCTTATTTGGCTCTATAACAAAAAGCATTAAGATACATAAACTAAGAAAAATATCCGAGATATAAAAATTAATATATAATACAAAAGACAAAAAAATCAATAATATTAAAAAAAATTCAATAAATATTGCTTTTTAATATTTTGTCATTCAGGCAAAATTGTACTTTCACGTTTGGAGTTACTAGCACCCGTGTTTATTGGAACTTCACTACAATTTGAGGATTTTAAGGGATATGATTGTAATTTATTCTATTAATTGGGACCTGTTTGAAGTTTTCCCAAATTTATATTATTAAAAAAGGCAAGATAAATATATATATATATAGCAACTAACATTTGTAAAAATTACTTAAAATGATAATATCAAAAAGAATTTGTAAGTACGCATATAAAAATTTATCTAATATGTGCTAGTTCGGATAGGTCCTGATTCGAGAGTTTCACATGTCGACAGACCTGGAGCTGTTGCATTCTCATACAGAACGTATTCAACAGTTAGTGGGAAGGGACCTTATAGGCTCGTCTTCGTCCTCTTCCTTTAGTAGCTAGTTTGGTTTGATCGTATATTCCTATAAGAATATATATATATATATATATGTTTAGGTGCGGGTGTAGAGATGACCGCTTTAAAAAAGCCAGACTTTTTAGACCGAACATTGCCACAATCGGTGGATTCGCCAAACTCAAACTAGATAGCATTATCCTACACCTCTGGTGGATTCGCCAACATTCCTGATCTATCGTCCTTTCTTGAAAAATATTAAATTGAACGAGTGAGATTGACATTTCAGTACTAAGGTGCTATTATCCTTAATCTGGTCCTTCCTTGCCTTGTTCATTATATATATATATATATATATATATATATATATATATGTTTAGGTGCGGGTGTAGAGATGACAGCTTTAAAAAAGCCAGACTTTTTAGACCGAACATTGCCACAATCGGTGGATTCGCCAAACTCAAACTAGATAGCATTATCCTACACCTCTGGTGGATTCGCCAACATTCCTGATCTATCGTCCTTTCTTGAAAAATATTAAATTGAACGAGTGAGATTGACATTTCAGTACTAAGGTGCTATTATCCTTAATCTGGTCCTTCCTTGCCTTGTTCATTATTCTTCAGCCACAATCCTTCTCATCCTTGCCTGTCATTTTGCTATTTCTGTAAATATTGTGTCTTTTCTTCCTAAATGCACTGCACATATAATCCATAAAATAACGTGATATCATGTAATTTTTTTAATGAAAATATCAACATCATTAAAAAAAAAAAAAAAACTAGAAGCAGTCTGATCCAGTCATACATAAAGGAAAAGACTATTATATAAACACTCACAAAGGATAACAACTGAAGATGTGGATATTACCAAAAAAATGCAAGACAAAGGTCAAAGGGTAATATCATGTGATTAAGAGAAGGAACACTTAGAGAAATTATAAAATCGATTAAATCAGTCCGCTTAGCAATTAATTCACAATATATTATATTGATACCAAATATTACCGGGCCTTATAGACTCCAAGTGCCTATGGTATAATGAATGTATAAGTTATGAAAAAAAGATATTAGTATAACCAACAACCTGTTAGTTGAAATGGTAAGCAGTCTCACCCTCATAAGGAGAAGAACAAAAGTTTGAATCCCACAAAGCGTACCTATTGAGAGGGCTTTAACGTTAACACTCCTGACCTAATAGAAATTAAGCTCAAGTCCAAAGTGACTAGGGGATACTTTGGGTTCACAAAAAATGACACTCCCTCCGGTACTTCATATTAGATATATTGACCTAATTTTATTAGATTAAGGAAATTGATTAAGTTAGTTAATATGAAATATATTTTCTAAAACACTCTAATTATCTTTTTTAATTCCATCATTCCCTCTCCTCCTTGATTATTGTTGAGGGAGCATCCATAAAAGTAAATTAGGAAAAGATTGACAAATAAAAAATTATTTATGATATTTACGACTAAGATCAACTCTATAAATATATCTTATATTAAGGATTGGAGGGAGTATTAGTATAAAGTATAAAATTCATCTAAGTTGTGTTATTTATAAATCATGAGTAGCACATACTTTATGTAAGAAAAACACAGACGATTTCTAATACTCCTTCACACTAAGATTTTGCAAACTATCATGGGGATTCAATGGTTATATATTTGTCCTGCTTAGATAAAAAAACTATAAATATGTTAAAGCAATGACATAGTCTAGATTTGTGCAAGAAGAAAAGAGAATTTCAGCGGCAACTTTTAATATCACCGCTGAAGGTTACACCTTCAGCGGCGACAACACAATGTCGCCGCTGAAAGTGAGACTTTCAGCGGCAACTTTTAATATCGCCGCTGAAGGTGTCACTTTCCGCGGCGACATTGTGTTGTCGCCGCCGAAAGTATGTTTCAGTGGTGACTTTAGTGTCGCCGCTAAAAGTCTTATTTGAAATTAAATTTTTTTTTTAAAAACACTTTCAGCGGCGACTATTAAAAGTCGCCGCTGAAACTCACTTTCAGCGGCGACTTTAGTGTCGCCGCTAAAAGTTTTATTTAAAATTTAAAAAAAAAAATTTTAAAAACATTTTCAGCGGCGACTATTAAAAGTCGCCGCTGAAACTCACTTTCAGCGGCGACTTTAGTGTTGCAGCTAAAAGTCTTATTTAAAATTTTAAAAAAAAAATTTTAAAAACACTTTCAGCGGCGACTATTAAAAGTCGCCGCTGAAACTCACTTTCAGCGGCGACTTTAGTGTCGAAGCTAAAAGTCTTATTTAAAATTTTTTTAAAAAAAAATTTTTAAACACATTTTCAGTGGCGACTATCAAAAGTCGCTGCTGAAACTCACTTTTAGCGGCGACAACTAAAGTTGCCACTGAAAGTCAATTTCATTTTTTTTTTGTTAATATTTTTCGAAAATAATATTTATAAAATTAAAATATTAATTATTAAATAATTCTATTTAACCTTAATTATTAAAATTATATTATTACTTATTAATATTATATTTATAATTTTATATTAAAAATAATATTTATGATATTAAATTATTATTTATTAAGTAATCTTAATTAAAACATAACTCACTTTCAGCGGCGACTATTAAAAGTCGCCGCTGAAACTCACTTTCAGCGGCGACTTTAGTGTCGAAGCTAAAAGTCTTATTTAAAATTTTTTTAAAAAAAAATTTTTAAACACATTTTCAGTGGCGACTATCAAAAGTCGCTGCTGAAACTCACTTTTAGCGGCGACAACTAAAGTTGCCACTGAAAGTCAATTTCATTTTTTTTTTGTTAATATTTTTCGAAAATAATATTTATAAAATTAAAATATTAATTATTAAATAATTCTATTTAACCTTAATTATTAAAATTATATTATTACTTATTAATATTATATTTATAATTTTATATTAAAAATAATATTTATGATATTAAATTATTATTTATTAAGTAATCTTAATTAAAACATTTTTTAATTTATATATATAAATATTTTTTTCGTTTTTATTTAATTTTTCATTATTTTTAATGATATTATATTTAATTAATAATTAATTATATGTATATAATTAATTAATTATATGTATGTATGTTTATATATATGATAATATTATATATATAATAATATGTAATAATGTGACATAGGTTCATTTCGGCGCAACTGGCAGAGACTCGCGCGCGAAGTCATCGGCTCCCTGAGGTCGCGGTTTCGAACTGGAGGAGAGTCACTTGGAGGAATTATGAGGAGGCGACACATGGCAGCACCGGGAGGAGACACGTGGTAGCACGGGGAGGAGACACATGGCAATTGTAAATTAATTTTTTTAAAAAAAAATTTGAATTTTTTTAAAAAAAATAATTTTTCAATTTTTTTTAAAAAAATTAATACTTTCAGCAGCGACTTTTGTGTCGCCGCTGAAAGCATTAATAATTTTTTTTTAAAATTAATTTTTCAATTTTTTTAAAAAAAAATTAATACTTTCAGCTGCGACTTTTGTGTCGCCGCTGAAGGTGACTTTATTAATTTTTTTTAAAAAAAATTAATACTTTCAGCGGCGACTTTTGTCGCCGCTGAACGTCACCTTCAGCGGCGACAAAAATTGTCGCCGCGAATACTATTCGCGACAGTCGCATAGGCATTGACTTTTTGTCGCCGCTGAAAGACTTTTAGCGGCGACTTTTAGACTTTCAGCGGCGACTTTTGTCACCGCCAAAAGTCTTTTTTTTTGTAGTGGTCACTTGAGCCACTAAGCGCTAGCACTTGGTTGTGGTATACCTGATTGCCACATGTTGCTTTTTGGCATGACTGTTTGGTAAACTTTTAGTTCTTATAATTTAATCATTGTAGGTTGCTAGGTGATAATTTTTTTGGCATGATTTTTAATTAACTTTGTTTTTTTTATAATCTTCTATTAATTACAGGTTGTTGCAGAAGAAACACAGAGTGTAGTGGTGGATCAAATTTCTAAGAAACACACAGAGTGTGCCCTTGTGGTGTACTAAGGTATTATATGCTTTTATATCCATTATTCATTATTTAGTAGGTTTTTTATCAGAAAATTACTTTTCGTTCTACCTACAAAGCAATTTTTCTAGCAAGAGAGAACTTATAATTAACTAATTACCAAATTGAGGAACTTGGTTTGTATACAAATTAATGAATTCAATAAAAATTGATCAAATCCAAGTGCTTAGTTTGTTTATTTAAAATGTTATTTTTGGACATGATTGTGGTTGCAATTTTAGTGAACAGAAAATTATCATCAAATTGGTTCTTGAAAGGGATTTTGAAATGGGTAGTTGCAGATTTGGTGGATGTGAATGGGGGCTGGCATTGGGATGTTCTTGGAGAATACCTATCAGAGGATGGAGGAAGGATAGATTGCTATGGGGAAAGGATGCTTCAAAGAATTAATGAATTAGAGAATTCAGAGACTGTGTAAGGGCAAGGAAGGTGTGGCTTTCTTTGCAATAGCAACCTCAAAGTAAGTTTTTTACATGCAGTTTACCAGAATGGGTGCAAGAGAACTTAAGGGGAAAAAAAAAATAGAGAGAGAGAAAGTTCAAGGCATACCTTGGGATGTGGTCTTTGTTATCACTTGCTGGTGCCTTTGGAAGCATAGGAATAGTTGCATTTGGAAGTTTGCGATGGAAGTTCAGAAAGCTGTGAAAGACGATATCTTTGAATTATTCTCTTCAAGCTCTTCAGTTGATAATGGTTTTTGGGGTTTTTAAATTGTTCTTAATCTATTGTTGCCATTGGGCATTATTGTATTTGTCATATAGGCTAGGGTGCCATTGACAAATTCGCCCTTTTTTCTTTAAAAATTAAATTTTAAAATAAATAAACCTATATAAATAGGGATCAAAATCTAGGAAACTTCATTACTTCTGCATGTTGGAGCTTATCTAGTCACCTTAATTTTATGTTATATTTAAACTTCTTTGTTAAAATTTAAATTTTAAAATAAATTTACATAGGTGCTGGCATCTATGTAGACTAACACTCCTTTGAGAGCTAGATTTTGCAAACTATCATGGGTTTTTAATAGTTATATAGTTGTCCTGCCTAGTAAAAATATGTTAAAGCCATGGCACTATATTGAGAGAATATGTGATTGTGGTTTTGATCTTTCGTCATACTTTGCCATTCTGTTTCTTTGAACAGTTTATGATTACTTGACTGCCGCATGTTAATTTTTGGCATAACTGTTTAGTACCTTGTAGTTCTTATATTTTGATCTTTGCAGGTTGCTACGTGATATTTTTCATTAATTCTGTTTTTTTATAATCATCCATTTCTAGGTTGCTGCTGAAGAAACAGAATGTGTGGTGGGGGATCAAATTTCTAATGAGGCGCCATTTGCTGAGCCAATCAAAATGTTTCATTCAAGCGATCACTACTATGACCCTACCCAATCAGTTATCTCTCACGTGCATGTTTCTGAAGCACCTGATTTCACCTCTGGTCCCAGCGTTCAAGTAGAGGAGCCTCTTCTTCATGAGGATGACTTCTTGGAAATAACTGATCTCATTGATCCTGAACCAGCACTGCCCAGAATAGAAAATCCTTTGGAGAACTTAGAGTTTGAAGATGGTTTAAGTGCACTTGACTTGTACCATGATGCAGAGATGTTTCTTTGTGACTTGGGGCATATTGACTAGGGAACTGTTGTTTCACATCCTCATATGAATACTTTTGACGCTAATTTTGTGAATCAGCATTATCAATCTCTGCCCCCTGGAGACAATGGAGATCCAAGTGAACTCTGGATGCGTCATGAAAGGCAGATCACGAGTTCAACGGAACATGCTAATGTTTCTTACTCTTCATCAACCTTAGGTACACTCATCGGCAACACAAACAGTGTTGGTGGTTTAGCTCAACCTCAAAATAATGATTTTACTATATTTGTTTTGAATGGAGATGCAAGCTTCACTTCTCATTTGTGCTGAACTCTTCGAAGTTGACTTCCATTGGTTGATAGCCGACTAATGCATGGAAGAAACCTTTCTTGACTATTAGTGTTGTGGCATCTTTGAGAGCTTTCTGTACTGCTATTAATGTGACTTGAGCTTGTTTCATGTGCCTTTTGTACAAATACAGACAAAAACAAAAACAAAAGAAACAACACAGACGATTTCTAATATATGTTAGCTTCTGGTCATACGTTTAGGTGGGGGTTATGAATCTGCCAGCTTGCCTGCCGAAGGTAATCATAATCAAAGTGGCAGGGTGAGAGAAGTTCCTACAAGTAGATTGTCTTCTGCTCTCTGGGCCATCCTTGAGTCAATACCTACCACTCCTACATCGGCTGCCGAAAATGTAAATCGGGCTCTTGAGTGGGTGTCTAGCTTTAGTAGGGTGAGAGATAATGTGAAGCAGGCAAGCATAGCTGCTGCTGCTGCTGCTACTGCAATTGTGAACAGAGCAGGTAAAGGAAGGGGAATCTTCTTCTTCTTCTTGCCAGTTCTTGTTGCTTTATGTGCTTTTTTATGGGTATCTATGGGAACGTTGAGACTACTTGGGAGATTCACTTCTTGACATCTGAATCCCTAGTTTTGCTGGTGTTTGTCATATGGGATTCCCCAGATTCATGAACAAACGTATATTGTTCTAACACATTTTGTTAATGAAAGAAAAATAATTACCTTTTTATGTGAAAATTGAACGTGAGAAGGAAGGCTATGAGTGTTAAGATGAAAGAAGGTCTTCTAGCTAGCTAGGTAGATGAATACTGGCTGACTGCAGCATTGAATAAATCTCACTTATCTGCCTTAATTATTAAGCTTATTTAGGCTTAAGCTTGAAGGACCTGAGTCCCTTTATTTGTTCATTCATTTGTTTGTTTATTAGTATAACACCTCTATGCTAATCCAATTCGGTTTAGGAGTACTCATTTTGGACAATCGATTAGATCATATAAATAATCACATTCTTGTAAAACCTGTGTGTGTGTGTGTGTTTGTGGTGTTTTTCTCTCTACTGTTTACAATTTTAGTAACGTGTTTAAGTTGTTGGTCGGATAGTATCATTGTTGCTACTATTTCATTTTATGCAGATAAGTTGCAAGTAATCAATGGATATTAGTTTGGGAAAGTGAAAAGCAAATTTATCATATTTTTACCACTAGGGGCTTGATCAATAAATATATACTAGTAGTATTTATAAGTTTGCATCATATAATCAAATAATTTTTTGGTGAAATATCCCTTAGGGTTTTGGATGGCCTTATTTATTTACAAAAGCTTTTGAGAGGCTCTGTATTTTGTTTGTTAATGCATTCATTATTATAAAATGCCCATGTTTTTCAACTTTGGTTTGGGAGCACCCATTTTGAAGAGGTGATTATATAAATAATCACGTATTTGTGAAACCTCTAAAAATAAATTGTCCAGATGTACCAAGAGAAGTATATGAAAACTTTTTTACGGTTAGATTGGCTGGCCAAATAAAAAGTTATAGATTATCATGAAATATTGTAGTCATAGATTCATAGAATTAGAAAAGAGAACCATTGATATTAAGTTCACACAGGAAAAGAAGGTAAATATGTAGTTGTGAAATTTGAATGAAAATATCATTATGTAATTAATAATGTTTTAATTATGCATGCATGCATACACTGATTAAGCATATGCCACTCTTATTTTATTAGGATAAGCAAACATCTGAATCATAGCCTGGAAAAAAGAAATACACATACATTCACAGGCTATTATCTTGTGGAAAGAAGTTAAAATGAAATGGTCTTCTGAAATGTGCAAATAAAAGGCATGAGACTAATATTTAGTGGTTTTTGCATTCACACCGGTTTGAACTTTGAACTCGAGACCTGATGCCTAAGTGATTGAAACTTCTCACACGAAGAACGAGGCCTATTGTTTCAATCTTGGCTTCTCTCATTCTTATATTCTGACTCTGCCCCCTTGAGATAATATTTATTATAATTTGATCAAACTCAGTTATTATTACTATTCCCTCTTCTTCAGCTCATTTTTGGATCTTGCTTCTTCCTTCACAAACATACACTTACAGATCCTAAATTCAGCGCCTAATATCATGCGTGCATAATTATCTCTACTTTTTCGTTTCTTTTTAATAATGTTTTTGCTCCATATTATATCATATTGCTATTTCAACTGACTATTGTCTTCTCATGTGTAATATAAATTAGGGTTGATGCCATCTTTTGTCTTTGTAGTTTATAGTCATTTTTTGTTTTGATTCCTGAAGTTTCAAACATGTGGTTTTGGTATCTGAAGTCTACTCCATTACAAACTGTTAGTCCCTATAATTTGAAAAGGATATTAATAGTGTTAAGTTTGATGTGTGGCATTAACGCCGTTAAAATTGTGGGCAAGATGATTGGGTTTTCTTCTCTAATTTGAGCAATCATCTTGCCCAGTCAGCTACCTACATAAGTAATTTTAACGCCGTTAATATCACATCATCAAACTTAAAAGCATCAATGTCCTTTCCAAATTATAAGGACTAATTATTTGAAACGGAGTAAACTTGATGAACAAAAACCACCTGTTTAAAACTTTAGGGATCAAAATTAAAATGAGTATAAACTATAAGGATAAAAAGTAGTATTAACCCTATAAATTATTTCAACAGTATTTGTTTTAGGCTTGTTAATTGGCCGTTACTTCTCAACTATGCACAATTAAAGAAGGCAATATTTACTAGCCATGTCATTTATCTGAGCTTTGATGAATTAACATATAGGCGTGAAGAATTTGAATTACCATATATAGATTAATGTAATAATCATGTAATGAGTTTTTAATTACATTAAAATAGAATCTCATCGACAAACAAAAAATTTGAAGAACTGAAGATTTAGTACTTTTGTTCACAGTGAACTCATAAAGACATGCACGATATATTATTGTTACACGCATATTGAAACATTACATGATACTTGCAACAAGGGAGATAATAAAGATACACACACAGCTACAAAGATCAGCCATGGACATGGTTTGTGAGCAGCCTCTTCAGCTTTGCTATTTTTATTGAAGTGAACACATATATGTCATCTGCTACATCTTCCACTTGTCGGAAACAAGCATATCTCCAACTCTTCTTCAACACCAAAGTCCCAATAACTCCCCAAAAGCCAACGGCAAACCCAATTGCTAGGATAAAATAAAACCACACTTTTTCTGAATCATCCTCATCTTCTGATTTTTGGCTCCAGGAACTTGATGAGGATTATTACCTTGGCACTTTTTCTGTAGTGCGATCCTGCAAAGAAAAGGGTTGCCGACATAAATAGATGGGTCATCCAAAGTCAAGAATTGATTTGCAGTTGGAATTGGCCCTTGAAGGTTATTGTATAACATATTCAAATGGCTCAATGTTGTTAGCTTGGACATACTCTCTGGAATTGTGCCTTGAATTTGGTTACAAGAGATGTCAAAGGATTCAAGGGATTTCATATCCCCTATAATATCTGGAATCTCTCCTCTGAAATGATTGTGTGAAAGGTTGAAGCTTATCAATCCAACTAGCGAGAATAACTCAAGAGGAATCCATCCTTCCAAACTGTTATTTGAAAAATCCAAATTTACCACAAGACGCAAGATTCCAATAATGTCATATTCTCTCCCTTTCATAACTTGTTTCACATTTTGATCATGCCAAGTTTCTATGTATAAGTTGGATCCTGAATAAACACTAAAAGAGTCGGTTGAGTTTTGCATATGAGCACTATCTTTAGTCATGCCCGTAAGATTGCCAATGCAATGGGGTATTGAGCCACTTAAGTTGTTATTTGCGAGGTCCAATATTTGGAGTGATTTGAGTTGGCACAGAGTAGAAGGAATGTTACCATCTAACATGTTATCCCGCAACCTCAATTTGCAAGGCAGGAAAAGTTTTATTGGTCCATGATGGTATACTTCCAAAAAACTTATTTTTGCCTAAATCTAAAATTCTCAATTGCTTTGAATTTTTCAAAGTCAATGGAAGCTTTCCTTCAAGATAGTTATTGTTTAAATGCAACCAAAGTAGCAAGGAAAGCTTGCCAATTGAGGTAGGGAAAGCACCAGACAGTTTATTGAATGAAAGATTTATTTTCATCAATCCAAATGGTGGATTTTCTCTCCAACAATTTAGAATTTCACCAGAGAAATTGTTTTAAGAAAGATCAAGGCTATTTAGATTTTCAAGGTGACAAATTCTTTGAGCGAAATTGCCATTAAAAGAATTATTTGATAGATCAAGGATAGTTAAATTTACAAGCTGGCCAATACTTTGAGGAATGAGGCTAGTTAAAGAATTACTTGAGAGATCAAGGGCTTTTAAATTTACAAGGTCGCCAATACTTTGAGGAATGAGGCCAGTTAAAGAATTATTTGAGAGATCAAGGATTATTAAATTTACAAGCTGACCAAGACTATGAGGAATATTGCCCCAAAAATAATTATTTGAAAGATCAAGGTAATTTAGTTTTTCCAAACCCCCAATCCAAGTTGGCAAATGGCCACTGAGTTTATTATCACTCAAGTATAATTCCTCTATGTCAAGTTTGATGCATCCAAAAAAAATCAGAGTCACCAAATGCTTCTCCTTGAAAATTGCTATAGGAAAAAGATAATATTTTTAAATGACACATGTTTTGTAGAATTTGTGACACAGAAATTTCCATAGTGGCTATGTTTGGATTCGTGGTGATGTCTAGATGGCGAAGGCTCCTTAACTCTCCCAACCAAGATGGCACTGAACTGAAATTGTTTTCAGAAAGATCAAGGTCTTGAAGGGTAGTCAAGTTCCGCAAAGCAATAGGAATGGGTCCACAAAGTGTATTATGTGAAAGATCAAGAGAAACCAGATTATTAAACTCTCCAAACCACAATGGCACTAAACTGAAATTGTTTCCAGAAAGATCAAGGTCTTGAAGGGTAGTCAAGTTCGGCAAAGCAATAGGAATGGGTCCACAAAGTGTATTATATGAAAGATCAAGAGAAACCAGATTCTTAAACTCTCCAAACCACAATGGCACTGAACTGAAATTGTTTTCAGAAAGATCAAGGTCTTGAAGGGTAGTCAAGTTCCGCAAAGCAATAGGAATGGGTCCACAAAGTGTATTACGTGAAAGATCAAGAGAAACCAGATTCTTAAACTCTCCAAACCACAATGGCAATGAGCTAAAATTGTTGACACTGAGGTCAAGGAATTCAACGGAAGTCCAATTTTGGAAAGCATGAAGGATTCGGCCATCAATTTCATTATAAGCCAGATTCAGGAAATGAACTGTAGCATTATTTGTGAAATTAATGGGGGGAAGAGGAGTGGACAAGTTGCCAAGTCCACATCTTTGTAATTGAAGTTGTAACAAAGAAGGAAGCATGTGAAGTACCTGAAACAAGTTGTGAGCTTCTCCAAGGTACACATAACTCAGGTTGAGATATTGCAGAGACTCTAGTTGAGACACCCAACTCATGTCATTGATGTGCAAATCATTCCAACTGAGATCAAGAAATTGCAAGTCTGTGAGGTTTCCACCAAGATTGGTAGGAATCTTTCCTGTGAAATTAGCATCTGAGATTGAAAGATATCTCAACCGCTCCATAGAACCAAAAAAGGCAGGAATTGAGGATGCATTGAAGTTGTTTCCGTCCAAATCCAAATAAATCAAATGTTGCAACTCCAACAAAGATGGATCAACACCAACAGCTTCTAGGCCATAGTAACTGAGATCAAGTTTGAGTACATGACCAGTAACATTGTGACAAGCGATGCCATCCCACTGGCAACAATTGGTTTTGGGATTCCAGGAGGAAAGGTTCTTATATGGATAATCAAGAATAGATACTTTGAACTTGAGAAGAGCTTGCTTCTCTGATTCAATGCATCTGCCACACAAAACTATTTGGACAATTTCAGACAATAGGAAAAGCAATGCAAATCCTACTATGAGGCGCCTTCCCATATTCACAGAAGCTTAAACAAGCTAACTGACTTTTCTATATGATGAATCTCTTGATATAAGTGGACTATGGCTTTTGTTGAATATGCACAACTCCTATTTATAGTATTTTGTGGCTAAGAAACTTGTGGTCTATGATTTTCTTTTTCTTTTTTAAAAAAAACTTATGATATACGGTAATCTGGCGTTGTATACTTCTTAAAATATAACTATTCACCTGTGATTTTCTGCAACTTCCATGTCAAAACTATATATTAACAAAATTTAAAATATGAAAAATAGGAGTGAATAACAGAACACTTGATGATAAGTAAATAACATAAATAAAATCTGAAATATATGCGATATTTTTTTATTGATTATAAATTTGATTACATTTGAATTGGAGATAGTCATTAATAAAATATGAGTAAAGTATTGAACTCTTTTTTTTTTTTTTTTTTTTTTGTGTTAAAATTGAAAAACTCCAATCCTCTAACCCAGACTTATTTCTCATGCGCGCACACTCACATATTCATATTGAATTTAAAATTCTTTAATATAGGCTAAAAAAAATAAAAGTTCAAATAAATCATTTTTGGGCTGTAGTCTCGTCAATATCAAATTATCAAGCAGTACGATCATGTATATAAACTGTCAAAATTATAAATTTAAGACTTTGACATAAAATATTCAAAATTATGGGTCTCGGCAATTTTAACATCGAACAAACAGAAGATATAATATTTAATGATTACAATTATTACATATTTAAATGTTAATTAAATTTCAAGCCAAATAACTAGACGTCTAGAACTGGATAGTTAAAATGCAAAACCCGAAAATAATTTGTGATAAATATTATAAAATGTAGAATGCTTCATTTTCAAAGTTATTAATTACACAGATGACAATGTTATAGTTATATAACGTGTCAATTTCACAAACATAAAGCGTGAAAATGTACTTTATGTTTACTCAAATGTTTAATTTTAGTTGAACAAAAAAAAAAAGTTTAATTTTAGGTTAAAATATATATTTAGTCCTTTATATTTACTCAAATGTTCAATATAGTCCCTTAAGTTTATAAAATATACTTTTAATCTCTTAATCCTAACAATATTAACTTCATTGACAGAAAATGCGAACTGTGTAGCTAAAAAAAGTATGCTTAAATTTTAAAAACATAAAAACAAAGTCTTATATATTCCAAATGCCTAGTCAAAAAATAATAATGTAATAATAGAAATTATTGCCCCCACATTTTTCTGCCGGTACACACTTTTCAGTCTCTTCCATTAATGATTTTTCCACTCCAATATTCCTTCCATTTTCTTATTTCTCATTAAACAATCAATATTCCTTCCGCCTCTAATCCTCTCTTCTCAGCACTCCTTCCATTTTCTTTCTCCTTTCTTCTTTAATTTAATCAACCCCAATACATCAACGTTGACCAGAATTGAAGGGGTAAAAAAGTTACAAAAGTAATGGCTTATAAATCAAAGATTTCAAGAAAATTACAAAAAAGAAAAAAGAAAAGAAAGGAGAGAGAGGGGATTAGAGGTAGAAGGAGTGCCAACTATAGAGAGAGAGAGAGAGAGAGTAATTATATCAATTTAAAGTACTAAAAAGACATTTTTTAAAGTTAAAAGACTAAAATGAAACATCATCTAAACTTAAAGGACTAAAAGTATATTTTAGTCAATAAAATATTTAATAATATATTAAATTATATATGTGTGTGTTTGTATGATATAAAAATAATATATTTATATATTTGTGCATAGAAATTTCCCTCCATTCCTCCCCTTTTTCTCATGCCAAACAGACCATAAAAAATCATAGGACTTGTATAGTTTGATTGAGTTAAATTTGGGGAAATGGAAGGATTTAGTTTACTTTTGCTTTCAAAAATATTTAACCTCGTTACAATCACATACTTTAAGAGCTGTGGTGTATGAAGGATTTGGGGGCTAACGGAGAGAGTGAGAAATTTTTATACATGGATTTAAAAAAATTGGAGAAGTGGGGTTGAAATTTTTTATTACTCTTTTATTTTGCATCTTCTATTTATTAAAATTTTTTACCCCACTTCCCTCCTGCCAAACAGACCCAAGGCTCCTACTAAATTAATTTCCAGAGTAATTAATAAATTCATGTTTACTTTATCAAAATAAATATATATTTAAAAAATTAAATGTTCTAAACTGAAATTATATATTATTCGTATTAGATAGATGCTCTTCAAATATATCTATTTTTTAAATTTTCAAATAAATCTATTTTTTAAAGTAACTATTCTAAACTGAAATATTTAACCTTGTTACAATACTCCTCTTTAACCTAGTTCAATATTCACCATTTCTTTTTCTGATGTTTCTACGTTTTTCATTTGGATGCTTCATATTAATCCCTGTTTAACATTTTTAATGTATAAGAAAAATATCGAAAGTCTTTTTTAGGCGATTTACAGTGTCAGTGTCTGATTAAGGAGCCAAAAACTGCACGTTCTACTTTTGAAACTTGAAAGTATTGGCGACACATCAAGGAGAAAGAAAAGTAAATGTTGACTGCTTTTGGAATTTGACATATTGTATATTATATATATAGGGAAAAAATTTTAGTTATATCCCGCCAAAATATCAAAATCTAAATTGAGGCCTACACTTTTATCAAATTCTTAATTAGATCAAGAGGCCTAACTTAAAATTTTGAATGTCATTAAAAGACCATAACGCCAATATGTAGTTAAAAAAGAAAAACTGAAGGAAAACCAATTTCATAGCACAAAAAATCTTCATTGATTAATTTACCAAGTAATCGTAAATCCAGAATAGAGTTTTTTAAGCTCTAGTTGCTATTGTCATCCTTTTCTGGTTTGCTAGAAACGTAAGAATTTATAAAGTATCAATTCAAATTATTAGAAAGTGAGAGATCGTTAGTGAGAGAAGCTGTGTATTGGAATACGAGCTTGTGAAGTTTGTCTCCGGATGGTTGACCCCGGCGTCCTGGTTTGGTCGCCGGGGAGAACGTTGGCCTCTTTGGATCCTGCTGAGCTGTTAGCTATGGCTGCGAAGTCCCTATATGGAATACATGCACATCACATCGAAGCTGAACTAGCAGGATCAAGCCTGGTCAGCCCTCCCAACAAAGCCGAGGTTGCTTTATCGTATAAGGACATGCTCTCTGGCTTCAAGGGAACAGTGATTGATGAGATTGCCCACGGGAAATCCAGCTTAGTGGAGGAAGCAAATTTATCCGAGTTGCTTGAGCAATCTTGGGAATATCATAAAATATTAACGGGTCTCTTTCTTCGTCAAATATCCATGTTGATATTTCTTCCACATAAAACGTGTGAAACGCACCAGAGAAGTCTTAATAGGAAGCATCGCATCAAATAAAGTAGACAGAGAAGGTTTGTGAGGAGCCTCTTCAGCTTTGCTATTTTTATTAAAGCGTGCACATATATCTCAAATCAAATTCTGATTAAGCATAAAATCAATTTAAAAATTAATGTTCACTCATTATTATTTTCTTAGAAAGTTTTGATTGAATGCTCATTTTCATGATTGGTGTGTTACAATCGATTGAGGAAGTCATCACACTATGAAGTTTCTTTGGCTGTATAGTACAATTAATTATTTCGTGCAACAAACACAAAAAGCATTGGCGATAACATAATTGGCTCATATTATTAAACTTTAAAAACAAACCAAGTCTCTAACAAATAGAATGAAGACTGAATTACAATCAGGTGTTGATACTAGTTATAGAAGACGCTTTGACTTTTTAAGTTTGAGGTCTCAAGTTTGAGTTCATAAAAATATAGAAAATATCTTTGGAAGAGTTATCTCTTCTTAGCAGAACAGACAATGTGAAGTCTGACCAAATCAGCAAACATATACATATATATATACATATATATACATATGCGCGCGCGCGCATATATATAAAGGAGAAAACTGAATTATCACTTTCTTCGTCAATTATCTATGTTCTACTTTTGACGTTTCCTTTTCCTCCCAAAAAAAAAAAAAAAAAAACAAACAAACAAACAACGTGTGAAACGCATCAGAAAAGTCTTTAATTACTTCCTCTATTTCTAAATATCAGTCATTTTTTGGTAAGAAATAATTGTGTCTATTTTGACACATCACTTAAAGAAGATATTTTTATTCCTTCAAACATACCCTTACCAGACACTAAAAGTCTAAAACAACATTAATTAAAAAATAAAATAATTGTATTTATACATGTTACTATATAACAGAATTAACATATGGGTTATATTTCTTAATAGGAAGCATTGCATCAAATGAAGTAGAAAACATTAAGTGTATTAGAATTATTTTTTGGTTGTATAATTTTTTTTGGAAAATATGAATGTTTAAATAATTATCGGAGGGGTGTTTTGATCAAAACAAAACTTTATGAGTCAAATTTAACGGTGAACAAACTATTGGGTTGATGAAAATTGAATTTCAAATGAATAAGGCGGGTTTGTGTGTAAAGTATATTTTAATTTCAAGGGATGTTTATAGGAGGTTTATATAATTTATGTATATCAATATCTGGTTGGTGTATTTTACTCAAAGATTTAATAGTAATCAAATTTGTAGCTCAATTTACGAATTTATATTACAACATATATTTTCGTAATCATGTATTTGTTTTTTTTTTTTGGACAGAAGTATCATAATCATGTATTAATGTGTGATCGTTTTAATTCATGAATGAATCAGTCTTGCTATAAGCTTTTTTCCCTTTCAGTTTCTATCATTAGTTATGTTCAGAAATTTCATTGTTCGTGAAAAGAAGTTGGAATGTATAATTAAACCTAGGATTTATATAAAGAAATTAGATGAAGACATAAATTTAAAAAGGAAGTTATATACATATGCATAAAAATGTTTGGTTGGATTATATCGAATATATGAGAACAATATAGCAAGAGATAAAACGACCTCAGTCTACACATATAATAATATACATGTTGAGTTCATGATAATTATGTTTCATTCTGTGCAGTATACACGTTGGGTTCATAGTAATTTTTTAATATTTAATGGTGGAAGTATTATGGGTTCTTGTTAATATTATTAATATTTAATGATATGAATATTATTTAATAGGATATTTTAATATTTTTTAACGGTAGATATAATTTTTTTAATGTTGGAATATTTCTTAAATTTATATATTATTGATTAATTTTTTAATATTTAATAGTGGTAATTAAAATTATTTAATATTGAACAACATTTATGGATGGGCACTTTGGTCAGTTTAAAAAATTATAATGGTAATAGTGACTTTTTTTCCCAACAGGCAATAGTGTCATTTTCACCTGATTATAGGATGTCTGCATCCCCATTCATATAGTCCTAGTAGTGTAATTCTGATTATATCAAATGATGTAATTAGGATTATAAAATGTAATCATCTTTACATTACATAAGCTCAACCAAACGCTGCAATCGGTCTATTATATCAAAATTACATTTAATCATCTCTCATGCAATCAAACCAAACATGCTATAATTGATTTAATTTTGAGTATAACGTCACTATATCAATACATTATTATAAAAATATCGTCACCCATTGATTTTACGTAATTATGATATTAGTTTTTATAACAAAAATATGGGTGGATAGATTTTTTTTTGCCCGGAATACGGGTGAATACATATATTGACGAGCTTTTCACCGTTGCCCGGTATCAGAATGGAGTATAATTCAATGGCTTCTCTTGGTTCACCACTCACTGATTTCGACAAGATTGTTTCTTTTATGCATGGTTTGTTTGGGGTTTTGTTCGGAATGCAATATGGCACACAGGTAAGAACTTTCATCCTGGACAAATGACATCAATGGCCATGGCAAGATCAGTTGCAGCTGGTAATACAGTGAAATTCTGTTTTCATTCAAACATATTCTGTGAATGCATTTAATTTTACATTTCCTATTTTGTCTCTTGTTAATTTCATTTTTCCAGGAGTGCGTTCAATTATAGTAAGTAATATGATCACATTATTGAAATTTTCATATAAATACACAATTTTGCCCTTAATATATTAATGTGGAGTGGAGTCATAGGGATGGAAACATGCTAGGCTTAGTTTTGCCCTTAATAGGCCAGACCTTTTTTACAGTCTAAGCCTGACTTGGCCTAAAGCCTGTTATAAAGCCTAAATTTTTAAAAAACTTTTACAAATAGGCTAACAAGCTTTCACAGCAAAACAGGCTGCCATTTAAACAAATTGATAATAGGTCGAAATTTCATAAATAAATCCAAATTACATCATAAAAAATGTTATAATCTAATTACACAAGTAGTTAAAACTAAATACAACAACAAACAATTACAATCACAACAATTTAGACTTCTTCTTCTTCAAAGACATTGAAACATCCCCTGAAAAATCACATAACACCTTGAAACCCATTGCAAAATGTTGATTCTGGGAAAGTTAGCAGCTTTAGCATCAACCAACGAGACACCTAGTAAAAATTAAAAGGAAAACAATCATTCAACAACATCCAATCCTTCCAAATAATTGCTACTTGATTTCAAAAGCAAAAAAACCTTCCAACTACCAAAACGCAGGTACAGCCTTGACTCAAAAGATCCAACATTGCTCCCCACCAAAAAAAGATCCAACCTTTGATCATGTTCTTTTCTAAGGTCCAACCTTGCTCCCTACTAAAACAAAAAAACAAAAAATAAAAAGATCAGTCCTCTAATAATTTTCTTCTCAAAAGATTCAACCTTGCTCCCTAACAAAACGCAAGTCCAGGTTTTTTCTCCACTCAAAAGTGAAATTTGAGGATATCATAATAATACACTTTAGATTATACTAATTGATGTGAGATCGATTTTCAGTGGACAAAATAGGGGAAGGAGATGGATTTACAAGAATTGAAAGTGAGACTAAAAGAAGAAACAATTAGCAAAGAGGGAGGCTTTTGAAATTACCATACACACCAACAAGCAAAGGAGGAACATTGACCGGAGCTGAGACTCGAGAGACTCCGGAGCTTCAGATCTAAAAGCTGAGGCCTTCATAAATCAACGATGGCATACTGGGCAAAGGAGAGGATATGATGACTAGATCGAGTGACACTGGGGTGGCACTTCACCTTCGTCGACGGCGGCATACAGAAATAGGGGTGGAAACAGGCCAGGCCGGCTGACAGGGGCCTACGGCCTGGCCTGTTAGAGGCCTGTTCAGGCCAGGCCTGACAGGCTAAAAGGCCAGGCCAAGGCCTCTTTAAAAGCCTATTTTCCTTAACAGGCCAGGCCAAGGCCTATTGACAGACTTGTCAAGCCGGCCTGAGCCTGTAAGGTTTATAAAAAAAAATTCTATAGCCTTACCTATCCGCCACCCACTGCCACTCCCCTCTTCTCTAATTGTCTAAACCTAATTCCTAAATCGACTCCCTCTGCGCTCTGCCTCGCACGACTCGGCGACCCCCCTCGACGAGACTCCGTCTGCCTCCCGAGCCCTTTGCGCTCTGCCTCGCACGGCTCTGCTTCGCAAGCGACTCCCAACTCCCGACTCCCATAGGCCGTAGCTCCACCGTGAGTCACCAGCGAACCACAAATCGGCTACCCTCGTCGGATCTGTGGTCCTCTCCATCAAGCTCTGATTATTGATTCGGTACATGTTTCATTTTCTCGTTAAGCTTAAGCTATGTTGAATCCCATGTTCTGCTGTCATTTTTTTTATCTTCTGCAAGTCAATACAAAGATATATAACTGTTTTGAATCTCTGTTAGTGGAGCTTGATAAGGAGATCATATATGGGTCATATTATCTGAATCTTTTCTCTACAAAGCATATTGATGAGCAGTCAAAGTTATACTTGAAATTTTGTGATTAACTTTGTCCATTATATATACTGCGGCTGATAATATCTTGTTGAGTCCATTTGTCCACTTAATTAATTAATCGTGTAGGTTTGTGGAATATAAATCACCCGAATCATCATGGCTAAGCCATCGCCATGGGTTGGTTGGAAGATATATCAGCTTTGCTGTTTAACAGAAACAAGAAAAATAGATAGACCCACATAATTAAAAGCCTATTAATTATTGCTCCTTTCTATCTAAAATTTTTAATTCCTATCAAAAGAATTAAAGATTTCGAAACCACATGCGCGTGTGTGGAAGTTGTGGAGATAGTTTATATATAGTTTATATCAAAAGAATTAAAGATTTCGAATTAAAGTTTAATTTATTATAGTTTTATTGTCACTACTCATTGCTTCTTATTATTCTTTGACTACTTATTGATTCTCAGTTAAAAGGCATTGGTGACAATACCTCAACTATATATATTCCTGATATTACCCTAAAAGGGAAAAAATACATCCATAATGAATCAATTGTTGCTTTCTAGGATTAAAAATATCTCCTTCTTGTCACTTTTAATTCTATTGTAATGATTCGGTGCTTAATTACTTGTTGATGTCTATTTGGTTAATTAAATTATGAAATTTTGGTTGTTTTATGTTTTAGTCCTAGTGAATGTCATCTCCCTTTGAGAGTGAAACTATGTCATCTAGTTCAGTTCCTCCTAATGCTATTGAGGTTTGTCAACAAGTACCAACTGATTCAAGTCAACAAGCTAGTCAACAGACTAGTCAACAAACCGGTGAGAAAAATGATGGCGATGATGATATCATTAAGAAGAAGAGGTGAAAAACTTCACCTATTTGGGATGATTTTGATCAAGTTGATTGTAATGATGGGGTCAAAGCTAAATGCAAGTATTGCAAAAGTCTATTTTCATACTCAGGGAAGGGAGCTAGCACTTCCCATCTATGGAGACATATTAAATCTTGTGATTCAAGGAAGCTGCATGTTGCTGCAAGAAATAAGCAATCCACCATTCCATTTCAACCTTCAAATATTTGCATTAATCCATTTCTAGCATCTGGTGCTAGATATTCTAATGAGAAGATGAGGGAAATAATTGCTACTGCGATCATGGTGCATGAACATCCATTTAGCATTGTTGAGGATGATGTATGGATGTGGGGATTTCAATATTCTAATTCTGAATTTCAGAAATTTTCTCGCAAGACAGCTAGAAGTGATTGTTTGGCTATATATGAAGCAGAGAAAAAACAATTGAAGGCCTTATTACAAGGTGTTAGCAAGATTAGCTTAACTACAGATATGTGGAAATCTAGTCATCAAGTGACTGAATACATGGTTATCACTGGGCATTTCATTGATGCGGGGTGGAATCTTCAAAAGAGGGTGTTGAGTTTTGTCAAAGTTCCTGCTCCTAGACGAGGGATTGATGTAGCTGATGCTATTTTCAAGTGTTTGAAGGCCTGGGGAATTGAAAACAAAGTGTTTTCCGTGTCAGTTGACAATGCTTCTTATAATGATTCTTGTTTAAGGGCTCTTCGAGACACCTTATCACTTAGTAGTTCATTGCCTCTGGGTGGTAACTTGTTTCACATCAGATGTTGTGCGCATATATTGAACTTGTTGGTACAAAATGGCCTTAGTAGGATCAAAGACATTATAAATAATGTTCGTGAGAGTGTGAAGTATATTAACTACAATGATTCAAGGCTCAAAGCATTTTGTGACATTGTTGAGCAAAAACGTTTGAAGGAAAAGAGGCTCATTCTTGATTGTCCAACAAGGTGGAATTCTACATATAGGATGTTGTCTACTACTTTGAAGTTCAAGGTTGTCTTTCCTGATTATAAGGAAAGAGAACCACATTACAACTATGCGCCATCCGAAGAGGATTGGAAGAAGGTTGAGAAGATTTTCAAACTTCTAGAAGTGTTTAATCTAGCCACTCATGTCATCTCAGGTAGTGAGTATCCTACTGCAAATTTGTACCTTCCTGAAGTTTGGAGAGTGAAACAAGTCATTGACAATGCCTTAGAGGATGATGATTTCTTTATGGTAGAAATGGCTGTCTCAATGAAAGAGAAGTTTGACAAATATTGGGGGGAATGCAATTTGGTGATGGCTCTTGCAAGTATTCTGGATCCTAGGTGCAAATTATATGTTATTAATTATTGCTTTCCTCTTATTTACAAACCTGATTATGATGCTTATGAGAATATAGATAAAGTGGTGAAAGCTTTATACTCAATGTATGATGAGTATGTTGCCTTGTACAAGGGAGAGACAAGTAATGCAGTTGAAAATGTTGGCAACAACTCTTCTCCCAATGTGCCTAGTTCTTCTATAATTACTGGATTTGATCAAATCATGAATATTGTTCGTGAAAAGCAAGCAATTCCCCCTATGAATCAGAATTGGAAGCTTATCTTGAGGACGGTGTGTATATTCCTGAGGGCAATTCTAACTCCTTTAGAGCCCTAGAATGGTGGAAAAATAATAGTTTGAAGTATAAGATTTTATCTAAGATGGCTGCTGACATACTAGCTATTCCAATCTCAACCATGGCATCAGAGTCCACATTTAGTGCTGGAGGTAGAGTAATTGATGAATATTGTTCTAAATTAAATGAAGAATCAATTGAAGCACTTATTTGTGGTGGGGACTGGCTTTGAAACAAGTACGGTTTGAAGAAAAAACAGAAGGTATAAATTTGGCATTGTTAAAATCATATTACTTCTTGTACATGTTAAATTGTGTTATGATCTAACACTATATATTTCATTAATTTTTTTCAAGGCCTTTGAAGGAGAAGAAGAAATTATTTTGAAGATTTGATGTGAAGGTGAGAAGAATCATTAGCTTCAAATGGGCATGACTCTAAGGTATGTTATCATTTATCAATAATATAGAACTAGAAACAATCAAATGTTCTGTTTAGTTTCAACACATATATTCCTGCAACGTTTTACTATTTACACATGCCATTTTGTTGTGGTTTTAAACTTATCTCAGGTGTTCTGTTGCATTTTGCTCTGAGATTTAGTTTAATTACTTCTGTGTCCTACTGACCAGAGATATATGCATATATTTATTTTTTGCAGTAACAAGTGACGAGTCCATTTACCAGGGTTTCATGTTGTCCATACAAGAAGGCTAGTCTCCATGCAACTCTCGGTGGTTTTTCCTTTTTCTCTTCCCTAGGAAGAAAGTTTATAGTTTACCATTATTGTCATAGAACCTGGAAGTTTTGTGCTAGAAACTTGCAAACCCTGGGGCTTTTATTTATTTCCCCAATTGACTAAGTGGAAGGCATTTAGATTATTTGATCAATTGGTGCATCACTACAATTTTCTTTCCGAAAGTGACCTGTTTTTTACTTTATCAAAACGTTTAGACTTTGGTATTCATTATTTTTCTTATGTTCCTTGGATTTATAGATGCAAGTCATGTCAGTTTCAAAGTGACTTTTGCTTCAGGAGAACAAGGATATTCATTGCAGATGCTTAGATCTATTCACATGTTCACATTTAGTAAATATTTGTGTGACTTTTGCTTCAAGAGAACAAGGATATTCATTGCAACAATTATGTGATTTGTAAAATTTTAATATGGCCCTCTTATGTACATGTGGTGTTCTGGTTATTTGCTAGTTTTGATTCATGCAATGGTGTTATCTATCAGGAAAAAAAATCTGAGAGTCCTAGGCCTGTTTGTGTCGGCCTGTTTTGGCCTGTTAGGTGTCGGCTTGTTGGCCTGTTTGGATCTTTTACAAATTCAGGCCTTCTTAACAGGCCACAGGCCAGGCCAGGCCTGTGTACAAGCTAGGTTTAGGCCTAATAAAAAGCTTACAACAGGCCACAGGCCAGGCTCAGGCCGTCTTGTGCCTTAACAGGCCAGGCCAGGCCTGTTTCCACCCCTATACAGAAAGAAGGAGAGGGTGTCGATGACTGGACCAGATGATGCCATGATCACTACAAATAAACACTGAATTTTCAAAGGAATTTGCCACTGAATTCAAAGCTTCTAACAAAATTTGCCACGGATTTACGACGGAAACGGATTTCTGACAGAATCCATTCCGTAGCTAATAGGATCATGACAAACCAATTTCCGACGGAATTTTGATTCCGTCACAAATTTGAATTCCATGGCTAATAAGACCATGACAAACCAATTTCCAATGGAATTTCAATTCCATCGCAAACTTATTTTTTATTTTTTTAATTTCAAAATGCCACGTGGCATTCTTAAGAGAAGCCATGTGGCAGCTTTCCAATGGAATTTCAATTCCATCGCAAACTTATTTTTTATTTTTTTAATTTCAAAATTCCACGTGGCATTCTTAAGAGAAGTCATGTGGCAACTCTAGCGGCCTCCACCTCATTGCAGGCGCTGGCTCTGCCACTTGTCGCAACTTCGCTCTGCCATGTGTCACAGCTTCTTTTTCCCTAAAAATGAAACTTCTCTCGGCCCCCTTTGGTTCAAACCCATGACCTAGTTCATAGGCATGCAATGCCTTACCAGTTAGGCTGGAATACTTTGATGTTCTATTATTGCACAATTATATATATATAATCTTATTATATATAATCAATTATTTATAAATATATATATTTTTCTTATACATAAATAAATATTATTTTAAAAAACTAAATATAAATTTAATAATAATATAAAATAATATAATATATTTTTATAATTTTTAATATAAATTAATTTCAAATTAAAAAAATTTTACATCTTAAATAAATTTTCATATGACTATATTTTGGTCCAATTTCTGAATTTAAATTTTACTTTTTAATTAAAATTCATTAATAAATAATAATTTATATATATAAAATAATAATTTTTTAATAATTAAATTTATCTATAAAATAATAATTTTTTAATATTTCCAACAGAATTATTCCATGGCAAAATTAGCCACATAAATTTTCATGGCAAATTTCGCCACGGAAAGTTCCATGGCAAAATTATTCCGTGGCTAATTCTATTTTCCACTAAATATTTTTTCGTGGCTAATTCCATGGCAAATGAATTCTATCGGAAACTTTTTTGACAAAATTTCTGGCGAATTCTGTCGGAAATTCAGTGATTTTTTTGTAGTGATTCAAGCTTCAGATATGAGGCTTTCGAAGCATGCAGAGAGAAGGAGAGGAACACACTGAGAGTTGAAGAGAGAGAGAGAGAGGCTGGAGAAGGAGAGATTGAGAATGTGAGAGTGAGAGCTGAGAGGTCCGGAGAGGCAGAAAAGTGTGATTCTAAGGGGGAGAGAGATTAAAAGCATGCCTTATGAGAGTGCAAGGAATAAGGAGGGAATTAGGGTTTCTCAAACAATTTTTTTTATATATTGTAATACCCTAAATTTTATATTCACCAAATATATTGTAAATATTTGAGAAATACAATAAAAAGGTGAATATTCATGAAGTTGAAATTTATGAATTTTATAAATGTTCATATTCATGAGAAAATGGGCAAAATAATTACGGAATTCATTTGGGTAATTTAAAAAGCCCAATATTAAGGTCCAAAAATGAAGAAATAATAGAGAAAATATTTGGTCCAAAAATATATGGGAATTTATCAAAGAAAAATAAGAAAAGAAATTGGATTAAAAATGTACAATTTTGCCAAATTATTACAAAATTATTTATTTTTCGATTAATTGAAATTTTTTCAATTAATTAAGAAAAATAAAGGAAAAAATATATTTAGAATATTTTAGCCAGTTTAATATGAATTTATGAAAAATTGGAGCAAAAAGTGCAATTTTGACCAAAATTGAGACTTTACGTATATACATAACCGAAACAAGTTGTGAAGCCAATTGAGACCACAAGGAGGGATCCCTAGGTGTCTTCTACATGTAACATAAAGAAGGAAATATTATTTTGGCTTGATGGCAAGGTTACATGTACATAGGAATTTAAGTGCAAAAAGTCCAATTCTTGAATTTTGGAATTTATGACATAAGCAAGGATTATTAAATATTTCCTATCTCCATCTTCCTCTCATTCCTGACGTGAAGTGCACAAAATAGAGAGAGAGAGAGAGAGAGAGAGAGAGAGAGAGAACTTTAAGATCTTAGAGAACGAAAGAGGAAGAAAAGCTTGTAAAGGTAAGTACTTTCTTCGGTAAATTGGTTCCTAACGTGTATAACTCTGCTCCTAAGTATTTTTTCTATGTCAATTCAGTTTTGTGAAGCTCAAACTTCAGTGTTCGAAGGCTAGGGTTTTCAGCCACTTTGAGAAAAGTCAGAAGGAAGAGAAAGGTGACCTTCAAATCTTCGTATATTGCTTATTCTAGTTGATGTAGACAATTTAATCGGTGAAATTTCACCGGATTGTCTTTATTTGAAAACTTTGGAAAAGTGACATTAGAAGTGTTATGCTGCCAAAATTTGGATTAAATGGTTGATGTAACCGAATGTAATAGCTAATAAAGTGATTAGGAGTAGAAAAGAACACGTTTGCGGAGTTAGAATCGAACAACCCTGAGTTTTCCCGGAGGATACCCATATTTCGGCTAGGCTAAGATCTAGGGGCTAGATTTGGATTTTCAATGATTTGATGGTTCCAATGAGTTCAGGAGGGAAAATTAGGTGGGGTTACAGTTGGTCACTTTTTTGAAAATGCATAATTACGAAAAAGCCCCTAAAACCCTTAAAGCGGGGCTGCCAATGACAATTTCATCTTTTGACAGTGAATTTGACAATTCTGAATCTGAAAATGAATTCCTTGGGTGAAAATATGTCAGAATAGTCCCAATCACAATTTTGGGAAAAGTACGGTCAGACTAGGTACGGTGGGGCCTGGGCGGGGTCCCGGGGACATTTTTGTAAATTTTCACCATAGGCTAATACAACCACAATAAACACTATGGAAGTGTCTAAAATGGTACATGGATATATTATAACCTGATTCTTGTCCATTTGATATTTTAGGACCGAGTTGGATGCCTGTAGTTGGCACGTTTCACGAAACGGACCGTTCGAGACTAGAAAAAGGGTTCAGGTAAATTACTGTATTTTGGTACACGGATGTATTATACGTGTTACTGTATTTTGTGATTTGAATACATGCGAGAGGCACATTACCTAGTTGTGGTTCAGTGCCCAACCATGGTACACTGGCATTGCCTAGCTATAGTCGGTGACTCGTTTGAGGTACACGTAGGGATTTCAACTGGATGATTGGTCCTGAACTTTGTGTACACACACAGATTGATGTGAATTTTCATTATACTTGATACGGTGCATTACATATTTAATTCTTGCATTTTATATTTCGATAGTATGTTTCTATTGGGAATCCTTGGAATCTCACCCCTTTTTCTAAACAAAATACCACAGCGGGTACTAGCGACTCGAAAGGCAAGAGCGAAAGATATGGGAAAGTGACAGGCACGTTTCCCGAGAAGAGGACAGTGGTTATATTTAGTCTATATTGGGAATATTTTTGGGATATTATGTACATATTTGTAAATATTATTGAATTTTGCTATGTTAGTGCCTGTCTGTAAACAAATAGTTTTATCAGTATATTTGTACTTTTCTGTATGCTTGTCGAACTTGGCCTATATTACTCTGTATATATCGAAATGGAAATGGGTGTTGACATGTATTATAAACTTAAAGTAGCCCAGGCTGCCAGACAAACTTAGTGCTTGTTTGGATTAATAGTAGAAGTTACTTTTCTAATGTGATTTATGATATACGAGGTAAGTATGTGAGAGGGGTTTTGTTTTGACTTACGTGAACGTGCTTTTTGAATGTCAACCCAAACAGACTTTTAATAGGCTTGTCAATAACCCTAACCTTGCCTTGTTAGGCAAAACAAGCCTTTTAAAAGGCCTGGGCCTGTTTTCAGAAAGGCCGAGTCAGGCCAGGCCGCAGGCTTCTGACAGGCCACCTAGCTTGTTTCCACCCTATGTGGAGATTATTATTTTTTTTAAAAGTATATTAAATAGGGGTAAAGTTGAAAAACCATAAAAGTTTAAGGAAAAGTTAATGGGGTTCAAAGCTTTTTTTGATTCCGATAAAATATGTTGCAATTTTCTAGATATCATGAAAAATGTGATTTTAATAAAATGAGTATTTGAATGGTTGTCATTGGAATCACCTTTTTTAAGTTCAAAATACTAAACAAGACAAAAGTTAATGTGATAATTAATTAAATTAAGGATAAATTTTAATTTATATTTTTGTTTAAATTAAGAAGTAATATTTATATATGTGTGTAAGGCCAATTTGTTATTTATATAATAAAGTAATAATTAATATGTGTGCGTGTAAACTTAAGATTAAATATTTTTTTAGAAAAATGAAAACTTCATGTCAAAGTTTCATAATAATTCTCCATATTGTAGGGAAGAAATATAGTGAAAATCCCAAGCCATGGTTTTAAATGACAAAAAACATTAAAAAAAGAGTAAAATACTCTAACCACCCTTCTGTTTTGTCTTAATTATACAGACCTCCTCTCTATTTTGGAAACCCATATAAACCTCCCTTAAAACTAAAATGTATATTACAAAAGCCTCCCTTATATTTTGAAATTATGTTTCTATCCACCCAAACCGTTAGTTGACCGTTAAGTTTGACTTTTGAAATTTTTGTACCAAAATGGCCCTCTTCACTATTTGAATTATTTATACATACATACATACATACATACATACATACATACATACATACATATACATACATACATACATATATATATATATATATATATATATATTTATAGGGGCTAATAAAAATTTATACAACCAAAAATTTATTCTAATAGATTCGCCAACTTTCTAATTTGTTAAAAAATTTATAAATTTTGTATTATAAATTAATTTTGACTTAAAATATATATTAAACACATATATTTTTATCAAATATAATAAACTATATAAGTTTGAGATTGAATGTGTCATTTAAATTTATAATTTAATAAGTTTTTCACAAATATTTATAAACACATTTATATAAGCACATTTTTATTTAAAAGCTTGCTTGAATATTCAACCTTTGTGATATTTACAATAACCAATGCTAAAATCATCAATAAAAGTACAAATTAAGGAAAAAATAAAAAACTCTTAAATTCTTTAAAACAATTTTAGTCAAAATGTGCAAGACAAAATAAATACACTAGCCATGTGAATAAATGTGAATGAAAATTTGATAAGCTTAAATTCTTTAAAACAATTATAGTCAAAGAACAATTTTTTCAAAAAAAAAAACCATGATCAATGCCTTTTTCATCTTACACTTATAGTGAATAATTATATATTCATATATCATGCACAGTGAAAAATTCTATAAGCAATAAAAGACAACGGAATATGCGAAATTCATTGTTTAATGAATTTGAATGAAAGTTTAATAAGCTTTGTACCTTTTGTTTCCATGATTTGTTGTAGTTGTCTTCTTCATAGCTATTCTTGCGGCTCGTGTTTTTTCTTCTGTAAGTGTACAAACTCTCAAATAAAACTAGGGATTTTGTATCAAGGGTAAAATAGTAAATAAATTTTATTTTTATATAAAATTTAATTAAAAAATATATATTTTGAAATCTTATTAGAATATTCTTAACGGAGTTAACTATTTGGACTTAAATGTATGTTTTCAAAATAGAGGGGATGTTTATGTAATTAAGGCAAAACATGAGAGTGGTTAAAGTATTTTACTCTTAAAAAAATTAGCTTTTAGAAAATGATGATTTTTTTACCCCTAAACCATGATATTCAACGATAAAGTGCTTTTTCGAATTTTTTCAGTTGTTTGCCATCTCTTTCCCAAAAATCTAATTTTAGAAGCGAATTCAGAAAATTAATGTACTCACCATAATTAATATAGAATGGATAAGATGCAGTGAGTGAAGTGTTATATTCCCTCCAATTCAAAATATAAGATGTTAACTAATTCACAGAAACTAAGAAATCTTAATTAAGTCATTTAGTGTGTCTTAAATTAATAAAAGTTACATATTTCACTTTTATTAAAGAATATGGTTTTCAAATATTCATTTAATATTTGTTGCATCTTTCTCTATCCTATAAGGGATAAAAATGAAAAGTAATCATTAATTACCCTACCATAGTTTAGACCAAAATTTTCTTTTCAAAGAATTTTTTAATATCATGGACCAAAAGGAGTAATTGATTGAAGAAGTCATCGCTATCAATGAAGTTTCTTTGGCTCTATATAACGCAAAAGCATTGGCTCACTTTGTGGTTGCGTGAAATTGGAGAATTTTGCAAGGCTGACCAAGCATTGATATCACTATCTATGAAGTTTCTTTGGCTCTATAAGGCAAAAGCATTGGCTCGATCAGTTAGGAGTTCACACCAATGATCTGTGTGAAAATGGAAAATTCTGCATGGCCGACCAAACATTAATATATATCACTATCTACGAACCTTCTTTGGGTCTATAACACAAAGCAATAAGATATATAAACTAAAAAAAGTTATCCGTAAAATAAACGTTAATGTATAACGTAAAATACCAAAAAACCAATAATCTTCGAAAAAAATTCAATATATATTGCTTTTTGATATTTTGTCAGTAAATTATTCATAAAATTTATATTATAAAAAAATACAAACTATATATATATATATATGTATATATATTTATTTATTTATTTAAAAAAAAAATATATATATATATAGCCACTAAGTTTTGTAAGAATTATTTAAAATGTTATCAAAAATAATTTGTAAGTAAGTAAAAATTTATATAATATGTGCTAGTTCAGATAGGTCAAGATCTATTGATAGACCTGGAGGTGTTGCATTCTCCTGCAGAACGTATTCAACAGTTAGTGGGAACGAACCTTATAGGCTCATCTTCGTCGTCTTCCTTCAGTAGCTAGTCTGGTTTGATTGTATATTCCTATAAATATATATGCGCGCGCGTGTGGGGTAGTTCATGGTCATATGTATGTTTAGGTGTGGGTTAAGAATTTGGACAATATGGATCATATGAATAGTCACATTCATGTGATACCTTGGAATGTGGTCTTTGTTATCACTTGCAGGTGCCTTTGGTAGCATAGGAATAGTTGCATCTGGAAGTTTGTGATGGAAGCTCTGGAAGCTATGAAAGACCATATCTTTGAATTATTCTTTTCAAGCTCTTTGGTTGATAATGGTTTTTGGGGTTTTAAAAATTTTCTTAATCTATTGTTCTCATTGGGCATTATTGTATTTTTCATATAGGTCAGAACGTCATTGACAAGTTTGCCCTTTTTTCTTTAAAAATTAAATTTTAAAATAAATAAACCATATATAAATAGGGATCAAAATCTAGGAAACTTCATTAGTTTTGCATGTTGGAGTAATTGAACCATATTTTTATATAATTTTTTATAATTAAATTGGGATTTTTACTGTATTTTCTGGGACAATATTGTATGATTAAACACTAATTTTAATTAGGGACATTTGTATTGAATTAATTGCAATTAGGAGAAAAATAATCAAGGATTTGTTAATTATTCATACAAATGATTTCTTGAATTTTTTATACTACATTGTGCTTAATATTATATTGTATGTGTTTTGAAAGAAAATTCGAGATTTTGGAGGGTTAACATTAATATTTTCAGGACTTGGGAAAATTACAGGAAGGCCCCAAATTTCTGAAAATCACACATTTGTTAAGAAAAGGTCAAAGAAAACTACAGTAAAGGACCCAGATGTTTGAGAAATTGCAGTGGGCCAACCGACATTTTAAATATTTATAATATAGTCCCTCCTCAAAACTTTTAAATATTCACTTAGGTCCCTGGTCAAAACTCAGGACCTGGGTTATTATTCCCCTCCTTCTTCAGCAAAAGGAGCGACCCGAGACACAGATCAGAAGCTGAGAGTTGAGTGTGGAGCGCCGCTAACTGAGATCCGGAGCTTGAGAGGAGAGAGGGAGGGCCACAACCATCAACCACCATTGTCTTCTTCTTCCTCACCGGCCCTCCCTCTACCAACATCACCTTTTATCGGCGGTGAGCTCCGAAACAGAGAGGGCCCGACATTGAGAGCAGCCGGGAGTAGCAGCTGGGATTTGGGGGCCGATGGAGGAAGCTTGGGACGAGGGAGCTTGAGAGAAGAGGGGAAGAGATGGACAGCTACTACCACCGTCAAGGACCTCCCCGGCGAGCTTCTCAGACCAAAGAGCTTCACAGCCGTCAACCCTCCTCCTTCCATACACAGCGAGCTGAACTTGAGAGCATCAGTTTCAGATCAGCGGCGAGCTCAGATTGAGAACAAGAGGGAGTTTCTTAGTTGGAGAAAGACACAGCCGTGGGGCGAGGCAGAACAGAGACCCGACACCTTATTACCACCGTCACCTTCATCTCCGTCATGCAACTTCCGGCGTTGTTTTTCCAGATTCCTGCAACATTTCCCAGTTTTGGATTGAGCTTCCTATTCCATTTATTCCAGCGACCTTCTTCTTCTTCTCCACCATTCCAACACCACCTTGACTCCATCGTGACTACCAGCTGCCTCCTCTGTTCTTCACTTTGAACATGCTGTGATTACTGTTGGAGACATGAGTAGTTGATTTTTTTGCTTCTTGGCGGTGGGGATTTGTGCTTGAGTTTATTGGACTACACAGGGAGTGTTTCTTTCATTCTATATAGAATTATATATTTAGATCTAGTTTTAAGAATTATTTTATATGATTTTAGAAATGAGATTGATGTTAATTCTCTCTGTTGGTTTGATATTTATAGTTAAGATTGAATTTTGTAGTGTAAAGATTATGTGTGTTTTGAATTTCTTTGTGGTTGCAATGAGATTATGTTAATTAGTGTGTTATTGTCAAGTTAATGTGGTTGATTTGTATCTTGAGGGACTGTTTAGCACTCAAATTCAAGAAGACTCATATTACATCATTCCAATTTCAATTGTATATTAAGTGTTTTTAAACAATATCTTAAGAGATAGTAATTATCTATATTTGTAAGAACTACTATTAATTGGGAATATTGGACTCAAGTGTTATCTTGAATTTTTTTCTTAAGACTTAATGAATTTTAACTCTCATAATCTTTTTGAGTAATGATAGTCATTTCTTCATTACCAAGAGCATTCATCATTCATATTTTCCACTTCATACCATTACATTCACTCTTATCCATCCCATTTTTATAAAAATACCAAAAATAATAGTTTAGCATTTAATTAAATTGCATTAGTCCTTAGTTTATTAATTTGAAAACCCCAAAATGAATTTCCCCTTGCTTTCATTGCATGACATTTAGATTACTTAAAGATTAAATAAAAGGCTCCTCGAGAAGAGAGAACGATCCTTGGTTTGCCTATACGCAATCTTTGGTTAATTTTTAATTATAGACCCCAAGGCTAATGTACGAAATAATGCTTAATCATGGAGCTTATCTAGTCACCTTAATTTTATGTTATATTTAAACTTCTTTGTTAAAATTTAAATTTTAAAATAAACTTACATAAGTGCTGGCATCACTTATGTAGGCTAACACTGCTTTGAGAGCTAGATTTTACAAACTATCATGGGTTTTTAATAGTTATATAATTGTCCTGCCTAGTAAAAATATGTTAAAGCCATGGCACTATATTGAGAGAATATATGATTGTGGTTTTGATCTTCCGTCATACTTTGACAAACCATTTTGTTTCTTTGAACAGTTTATGATTATCTGACTGCCGCATGTTAATTAATTTCTGGCACGATTGTTGAGTACCTTGTAGTTCTTATATTTGGATCTTTGCAGGTTGCTACGTGATATTTTTTATTAATTCTGTTTTTTTTATAATCATCCATTTCTAGGTTGCTGCTGCAGAAACAAAGTGTGTGGTGGTGGATCAAATTTCTAATGACGCGGCATTTGCTGAGCAAATCAAAATAATTGAGGCTAAGGTTAGTGTTTATTTGACGTGTGATTCTATGGATGTGTTTTGATCGGTAGGTGTTTGGGTTAGTTTCTATTTTTTTGATACCAGATTGATAATTTCTTGCTAAATTTCATGTGGAAGGCATTATCTGGGTGTGTTCAGACCTCTTGGCCAATATGTGTTCAAATCTTATACCAGGAAACCTTTTAATTTTCCCCAAATCTCTCGTGATTGATACCTGCTTGGATGCAAGGCTATTAATGAATTTCTGATTTCTATTCCAAGATTAGCAATAATTGTTCTCTATGATTGATATTGCATGCAAGATAACCATTCATAGAAGTCTTGGTTTGCTAAAGAAGTTAAGGATATCCTGGTGCATGAGAATTTCAGATAGATAACTTTCTTACTAGCCATTCTATCTTTATTTAAGTCCAACAGTAGCTTTTCTTCTTTTTGTATCGCAAGGTTGAATGTCAACTCTTAACTTCAAAGATTTTCTTCACCCTTTTATATGTTTAGTTAGCTTATGTTGTTTGTCAACCTTCTTGATTGCTTATCTGCTTATAATTTAAACGCAAGGCAGTCAGTGCTAAAAACCGGTGATAGGCAAAGGTTGTTTTTCAGTCCTAGAGACGGAAAGTATCCTAATAGTGGTAGGACCAATCAAGCAACAAGACATGGGTACTGGAAAGCAATAGGGAAGGATCCTAACATTTCCTACAATTCTCGGGCAGTTGGGGTGAAAAAGACTCTAGTTTTCTATAGAGGCAGAGCGAATAGATTGGGTTATGCATGAGTACACGTTGGAAGAAGAAGAGCTTACTAGATGCCAGGATTGTAAGGTATCATCTTCAAGTGTCTTATTTGCTTTACTTTTCTTTTTATTTCAATATGAATTGATGTGATGGTGAAAACTAAACCTTTTGTTTTGATATGTAAATTATCAGGACTATTATGCACTTTACAAGGTGTTCAGGAAAAGCGGACCTGGTCTTAAAAATGGTGAATAGTTTGGCTCACCCAACTTTGTAGATTTTAATATTAATTCAATTGGCAAGGAGGCTCCAATTTCACAAGTTGAAGAGGGTACTTCTGTTGATACTGTGACTTTTAATGGTCGAGAACAGCCTTTGTTTGATGATGAACTCGATGAGATCTTGAAAAAAATGATGGATGAGCATATTCTTGACCTGCCCCCCTTGTGTCCTACTGTACCGCAGGTTTGTATTCTTATAGAACATTTAGAACTCTGATTTTGTTTATGTATATGTTGCTTGCTTATCCTTCTCTATTGAAAGAAATGGGGTGGAATAAGTGACTGAACAAACATTGTAGCTGTAGCTCTGTGCAGGAGAAAAATGAAGAACGGCAGTGACTTCTGGCTTTCAAAAGACCAGGTGGTCTCCAACCTTAAAAACATCTTCCTTTTTTTCTCTTCCCATTCACCATTATGCCTAAAGCCCAAGCAGAAGCCACACTGTGTCAGACATTTGACTAAAACTAGTTATTTTTAGTTTTCTCTCTTCTACCCCCAAACTCTTTTAGATCTTATTTCATCCTTTACTAGCATAAACACTATAAAGTGAAAGGTGAATATCACTGAGTCTATCACTTATTCTCTGTACTGTTTTTCTTCAGTTCTGGCTCTCTATTTTTTTTGGTGGGGTTTGTAGATAAGAGGGAAGAAAGATATGAACTTCATGAGTTCTGGCATTATAGATGTGATTTGTATGGAATTTTATTAATCAATTTTATTTTTATTGCTGGGATCTTAGAGTTTGAAGATGGTTTAAGTGCACTTGACTTGTACCATGATGCAGAGATGTTTCTTCATGACATGGGGCATATTGACCAAGGAACTTTCACATCCTCATATGAATACTTTTGACACTAATGTTGTGAATCAGCATTATCAGTCTCTGCCCCCTGGAGACAATGGAGATCCAAGTGAACTATGGATGCATCATGAAAGGCAAATCATGAGTTCAGCAGAACATGCTAATGTTTCGTACTCTTTATCAACCTCAGGTACACTCATCGGCACCGCAAACAGTGTTGTTGGTTTAGCTCAACCTCCAAATAATGATTTTACTATCTTTGTTTTGAATGGAGACACAAGCTTCACTTCTCATTTGTGTTGAACTCTTCGAAGCTGACTTCCATTGGTTGATGGCCGACTAATGCATGGAAGAAACCTTCCTTGACTATTAGTGTTGTGGCATCTTTGAGAGCTTCCTATACTAATATTAATGTGACTTGAGCTTGTTTCATGTGGCTTTTGTACAAAAACTGACGAAAACAAAAACAAAAGAAACAACACAGACGATTTCTAATGTGTGTTAATTTCTGGTCATATGTTTATGTAGGGGTTATGAATCTGCCAGCTTGCCTGCCGAAGGTGATCATAATCAAAGTAGCAGTGTGAGAGAAGTTCCTACAAGTAGATTGTCTTCTGCTCTCTGGTCCTTCCTTGAGTCAATACCTACCACTCCTGCATGGGCTGCCGAAAATGCAAATCGGGCTCTTGAGTGGGTGTCTAGCTTTAGTAGGGTGAGAGATAATGTGAAGCAGACAAGCATAGCTGTTGTTGCCGTTGCTAATGAAACTGCAATTGTGAAGAGAGCAGGTAAAGGAAGGGGAATCTTCTTCTTCTTGCCAGTTCTTGTTGCTTTATGTGCTTTTTATGGGTTTCTCTGGGAACGTTGAGACTACTTGGGAGATTCACTCCTTGACATCTGAATCCCTCGTTTTACTGGTGTTTGTCATATGGGATTCCCCAGATTCATGAACAAACGCATATTGTTCTAACACATTTTGTTAATGAAAGAAAAAGAATTACCTTTTCTTGTGAATATTGAACTTGAGAAGGAAGGTTATGAGTGTTAAGATGAAAGAAGGTCTTCTAGCTAGCTAGGTAGATGAATACTGGGTGACTGCAGCATCACACAAATCTCGCTTCTCTGTCTCAATTATTAAGCTTATTTAGGCTTTAGCTTAAAGGACCTGAGTCCCTTTATTTGTTCATTTATTTGTTTGTTTGTTAGTATAACACCCGTATGCTAATCCAATTTGGTTTGGGAGTACTCTTTTTGGATAATGGATCAGATCATATAAATAATCACATTCTTGTAAATCCTGTGTGTGTGTGTGTGTGGTGTTTTTCTCCCTAATGTTGTTTATAATTTTAGTAACGTGTTTAAGTTGTTGGTAGGATAGTATCATTGTTGCTACTATTTCATTTTATGCAGATAAGTTGCGAATCAATGGGTATTTGTTTGGGAAAGGAAAAAGTAGATTTATCATATTTTTACCACCAGGGGCTTTATCAATAAATATATACTAGTAGTATTTATAAGTATGCATCATATAATCAAATAATTTTTTGGTGAAATATCCTTTAGGGTTTTGGATAGCCTTATTTATTTACAAAAGCTCTTGAGAGGCTCTGTATTTTCTTTGTTAATGCATTCATTATTATAAAATGCCCATGCTTTTCCACTTTGGTTTGGGAGCAACCATTTTGAAGAGGTGATTATATAAATAATCACGTATTTGTGAAACCTCTAAAAATAAAATTTGTCCGGGTGTACCAAGAGAAGTATATGAAAACTTTTTTACGGTTAGATTGGCTGGCCAAATAAAAAGTTATAGATTATCATGAAATATTGTAGTCATAGATTCATAGAATGAGAAAAGAGAACAATTGATATTAAGTCCACGCAGGAAAAGAAGGGAAATATGTAGCTGTGATATTTGAATGAAAGTATCATAATGTAATTAATAATGTTTTAATTATGCATGCATGCTTACACTGATTAAGCACATGCCACTCTTATTTTATTAGGATAAGCAAATATCTTAATCAGAACCTGGAGAAAAGAAATACACACATTCACAGGCTATGGGCTTGTGGAAATAAGTTAAGATGGTTTTCTGAAATGTGCAACTAAAAGGCATGAGACTATTATTTAGTGGTTTTTGCATTCACACCGGTTTGAACTCGAGACTTGGTGTTTAAGTGATTGAAACTTCTCTCACGTAGAACGTTATTGTGCATGTTTGGTAACATTTATTAAAGGCTTATAAGTATTTATGCACTTAAGTTAAGACAACACTCCTCTCATATATTTATTTTGTATATCATAGATCATGATTGAAAAACTGTTTTTGAAAACTCCAATCGCTGTTCTAAATGAGCACATTGTTTCAATCTTGGTTTCTCTCATTCTTAAATTCTGACTCTGCCCCCTTGAGATAATATTTATTACAATTTGAGCAAACTCAGTTATTATTACTTTTCCCTCTTCTTTAGCTCATTTTTGAATCTTGCTGCTTCACAAACATACACTAGCATATCCTAAATTCAGCGCCTAATATCATACGTCCTTAATTATCTCTACATTTTTTTCTTTTTAATAATGTTCTGGTCCATATTATATCATATTATTGCTATTTCAATTGACTATTGTCTTCTCATTTAGTATAAATTAGGGTTAATATCATCTTTTGTTCTTGTCGTTTATCATCATTTTTTATTTTGACCCCTCAAGTCTCAAACATGTGGTTTTCGTCGTTGAAATTTACTTGGTTACAAATTGTTGGTCCTTGTAGTTTGAAAAGGATGTTAAGGGTGTTAAGTTTGATGAGGTGGCATTAAGGCCATTAAAATTGCGGGTAAGATGATTGAGTTTTCTTCTCTAATTTGAGCAATCATTTTGCCCAGTCAGCTGGCTACATAAGTAATTTTAATTACATTAATATCACATATTCAAACTTAAAAGTGTCAACGTCCTTTCCAAACTAGAAGGAAAAACTATTTGAAACAGAGTAAATTTGAGGGACCAAAACCACCTGTTTGAAACTTCAGGGATCAAAACTAAAATGACTGTAAAATACAAGGATAAAAAATAGTATTAACCCTATAAATTATTTCAACAGTATTTGTTTTAGGCTTATTAATTGGCCGTTACTTCTCAACTATGCTCAATTAAACAAGGCAATATTTACAAGCCATGCCATTTATCCGAGGGTTGATGAATTAATATATAGGCGTGAAGAATTTGATTTACAATATATAGATTAATGTAATAATCATGTAATGAGTTTTATAATGACATTAAAATATAATCTTATAGACAAACAAAAAGTTTGAAGAATTGAAGATTTAGTACTTTTGTTCACAGTGAACTCATGAAGACAAGCATGATGTATTACTGTCACACATATATTGAAACATTACATGATGCTTACAACAAGAGAGATAATAAAGATACACACACAACTACAAAGATCAACCATGGACATGGTTTGTGAACAGCCTCTTCAGCTTTGCTATTTTTATTGAAGTGAACACATATATGTCATCTGCTACATCTTCCACTCGTCGGAAACAAGCATATCTCCAACTCTTCTTTAACACTAAAGTCCCAATAACTCCCCAAAAGCCAACGGCAAACCCAATTGCTATGACAAAATAAAACCACACTTTTTCTGGATCATCCTCATCTTCCAATTTTTTGTCTTCAAGAAATTGATGAGGATTATCACCTTGGCACTTATTCGGTAGCGGGATTCCGCAAAGCAAAGGGTTGCCGGCATAAATAGATGGATCATCCAAAGTCAAGAACTGATTTTCAGTTGGAATTGGCCCTGAAAGGTTATTGTGTGACATATTCAAATGGCTCAATGTTGTTAGCTTGGACATACTCTTTGGAATTGTGCCTGAAATTTGGTTACAAGAGATGTCAAAGGATTCAAGGGATTTCATATCCCCAATAATCTCTGGAATCTCTCCTTTGAAATGATTGTGTGAAAGGTTGAAGCTCAACAATCCAACAAGCGAGAATAACTCAAGAGGAATCCATCCTTCCAAACTGTTATTTGAAAAATCCAAATTTACCACAAGATACAAGATTCCAATTATGTCATATTCTCTCCCTTTCATAACTTGTTTCACATCCTGATGATGCGTCTTGTTGGATACAAGCACAATCATGTCATAATCGATTGAAGTTTGCATATGAGCACTATCTTTAGTCATTCCCGTAAGATTGCCAATGCAATGGGGTATTGAGCCACTTAAGTTGTTACTTGCAAGGTCCAATATTTGGAGTGATTTGAGTTGGCACAGAGTAGAAGGAATGTTACCATCTAACATGTTATCCCGCAACCTCAGAATTTGCAAGTTAGGAAAAGTTTTATTGGTCCATGATGGTATACTTCCAAAAAACTTATTTTCTCCCAAATCTAAAATTAACAATAGCTTTGAATTTTTCAAAGTCGATGGAAGCTTTCCTTCAAGATTATTATTGTTCAAATGCAAAAAATGTAGTGAGGAAACATTGCCAATTGAGATAGGGAAGGCACCAGAAAGTTTATTCAATGACAGATTTATTTCCGCCAATCCACTATCTCTCCAACAATTTGGAATTTCACCAGAGAAATTGTTATGAGAAAGATCAAGGGTAACTAGATTGACAAGGTGACAAATTCTTTGAGGGATATTGCCATTAAAAGAATTATTTGATAGATAAAGGGCAGTTAAATCTACAAGCTGGCCAAGAAGACTTTGAGGGATGCTACCACTAAGACAATTATTTGAAAGATCAAGGTTTTGTAGATTTGAAATTTGACCAAGACTTTGAGGAATGAGGCCACTTAAAGAATTATTTGAAAGATAAAGGTATGTTAAATTTACAAGTTGACCAAGACTTTGAGGAATATTACCACAAAAATAATTGCTTGAAAGATCAAGGTATGTTAAATTTACAAGTTGACCAAGACTTTGAGGAATATTACCACAAAAATAATTGCTTGAAAGATCAAGTGCATTTAGTTTTTCAAGACGCCCTATCCAAGTTGGCAAATGGCCACTGAGTTTATTATCACTCAAGTCTAATTCCTCAATGTCATGTTTGATGCATCTAGAAAAATCAGAGTCACCCAATGCTTTTCCTTGAAGATTGCTATGTCGAAAATATAATCTTTTTAAATGGCACATGTTGTTTAAAATTTGTGACACAGAAATTTCCATAGTGGCTATGTTTGGATTCATGGAGATGTCTAGATGGCGAAGGCTCCTTAACTCTCCCAACCAAGATGGCACTGAACTGAAATTGTTTTCAGAAAGATCAAGGTCTTGAAGGGTAGTCAAGTTGTGCAAAGCAATAGGAATGGATCCACAAAGTGTATTATGTGGAAGATAAAGAGAAACCAGATTCTTAAACTCTCCAAACCACAATGGCAATGAGCTCAAATCGTTGACATTGAGGTCAAGGAATTCAACCGAAGTCCAATTTTGGAAAGCATGAAGGATTCGGTCATCAATTTCATTAGAAGCCAGATTCAGGAGCTGAACTGTAGCATTATTTATGAAATTAATGGGGGGAAGAGGAGTGGACAAGTTGCCAAGTCCACATCTTTGTAATTGGAGTTGTAACAAAGAAGGAAGCATGTGAAGTACCTGGAACAAGTTGTGAGCTTCTCCAAGGTACACATCACTCAGGTTGAGATGTTGTAGAGACACAAGTTGAGACGCCCAACTCATGTCATTGGTGTGCAGATCATTCCAACTGAGATCAAGAAACTGCAAGTCTGTGAGGTTTCCACCGAGATTGGTAGGAATCTTTCCTGTGAAATTAGCATTTGAGATTGAAAGATATCTCAACCGCTCCATAGAACCAAAAAAGGCAGGAATTGAGGTTGCATTGAAGTCGTTTTCACTCAAATCCAAATAAATCAAATGTTGCAACTCCAACAAAGATGGATCAACACTAAAAGCGTCTAGACAATAGCCACTGAGATCAAGTTTGAGAACATGACCAGTAACATTGTGACAAGATATGCCATCCCACTGGCAACAATTGGTTTTGGGATTCCAGGAGGAAAGGTCCTTATATCGATAATCAAGAATAGATGCTTTGAACTTGAGAAGAGCTTGCTTCTCTGATTCAATGCATCTTCCACACAAAACAAATTGGGCAATTTCAGACAATAGGAAAAGCAATGCAAATCCTACTATGAGGCGCCTTCCCATATTCAGAGAAAGCTTAAACAAGCTAACTGACTTTTCTATATTATGAATCTCTTGATATAAGTGGAGTACTGTGGCTTTTGTTGAATATGCATAACTCCTATTTATAGTATTTTGTGGCTAAGAAACTTGTGGTCTATGATTTTCTTTTTCTTTTTTAAAAAACTTATGATATACGGTAATCAGGCGTTGTATACTTCTTAAAGTATAACTATTCACTTGTGATTTTCTTCAACTTCTATGTCAAAACTATATATTAACAAAATTTAAAATATGAAAAATAGGAGTGAATAAAAGAACACTTGATGATAAGCAAATAACATAAATAAAATCTGAAATATATGCGATATTTTTTATTGATTATAAATTGGAGACAGTCATTAATAAAATCTAATTAAAATATTATACTCATTATTTTAGAGCGCAAATGACCCAAACTTTTTTCCCATGCGAGAGCGCACATATTCATGTTCAATTTTAAATTCTTTAATATAGACTCAAAAATATTTTTCAAATAAATCATTTTTTGGGCTCAATCTCGTCAATATCAAGCAGTACGATCATGTATATAAGCTGTCAAAATTATAAATTTAAAACTTTGACATAAAATATTCAAAATTATGTGTCTCGGCAATTTTAACCTCAAACATATACGTTTCAAACAGGAGATATAATATGTAATGATTACAATTAACAAATATTTAAATGTTAATCAAATTTCAAGCCAAATAACGACGTTAAAAAAAAAAAAAAAAACTGGACGTCTTTTATAGGTCAGAGTCTTTTAATTGCATCATTTTGAAAGTTATTAATTACAGTGTTATAGTTTATAACGTGGCGAACGAGTGAAATATCATGCGGGAAAAGTACTAGAGGAGTCTTTTATCTGTCAGTGTCTTCTAAAATTTATTGCATTTGTAATTTTTTTATAACTATTGCATTTTTTATTAATTTTATATCAAACATAATGTCATTATTCTGATCCAATTTATAAATCTTTTTTAATTAATTTTTACATATCAATGAGAGTTATTTAACTTATTAACTATAGGTTAAATTTTCAATTTTTTTCCTTATCTATGATTGGTTCCAAAAGTCAATATGAATAGATTTTTTTTTTTTGTTTATTGTAATTAATAAGGGTTAAAAAGTACAAAATGTATTTATTATCCTGAAATTGGACTTATAAAAAGGATCAATTTTTTTTATCAAAATGATTTATAAATAGGACTAAAGTGGCATCTTAATAAAGAAAATACAAATATTATAAATATAAATTAAAAAATATATATATAACATAAAAAATTTAATAACATATTAAATTATACATGTGTGTGTTTGTCAAAGTAATTCAACTCAAACAAGTCACTGAACCGGCTGGGGTACTGGGTTAAAGATCAATGGATTAGAGCGGAGCTAACCTAAGACTAAACCGATGAAAAATTGAAGATTTTATGATTATTAATGTGAAATTCTAAAGAAAAAATTTTTTAAAAAAAATAAAAGAATTAGACCTGGACCAGTTCACTGGACCGGACAGGTCTATCAGTCAGTTGGCTGGTTTTCAGTCCTGATTGGCCTATCCGATCCGAATCTAATTACCTGGGTGTTTGTATAATATAAAAATAATATATATTTGTTTTCGTGAATAGAAATTTCCCTCCCTTCCTTTTCAAGTTTTTCATGACAAACAGACCCTAAAAAATCATACGATTGGGAGTGGAACCTGTATTCGAACTTGGGCCTTTAGGACTTGAAAATTCAAGTCATGAGGATCATGATTATCGGTAAAAATCATAGGACTCATTTAATATGCTTAAGTAAAATTGGAGGAAATGGAAGGATTTAGTTTATTTTTACTTTCAGAAATATTTAACCTCGTTACGTACAATCACATATTTTAAGGCTCCTAGCTACTAAATTAATTTCTAGAGGAATTAATAAATATATTTTTTAAAGTAAATATTCTAATTAAACTGAAATTATATATTATTCACATTTGATAGATACAGACATACATATATGCTCGTATCCGTCTCATTCTTGATAGTGTTATATAACGTGTGGAATGGGGAAGCCCTTGAAGTCATCTAATACTGTTAAAAGACTTAAATAAGTTCCAAAGTTTTACATATACTTTATTTAATTATATTTTCCTCAAGTGTGCCAACATGTCAATTATATATGTCTTGAACTGGAGACTTTTCGAGCCCGTTTGGTTCAACCTCATTGCATGCCTATAATGGTAATCATGATTGCATTACCAAGACAAGAGTGTTTGGTTGCTCTTTAGCATGGTAATGAGGTTTACCATGGTAATGATGATTACCAAAAAATTGGTAATCCCCATTCATACCTCCCCCTTATGAATTTTCATTACCATGTCATTGCATAGTTTAAAAAGTCCAATTTACCTTTTAGTTTCCTATATCTTTATTTCACTTATCTTATTTCACTTGCTACATCACGCCACAACTACCACCGCCACAACCTCCTCCTCCTCCACCGCCGTCACCTCCACCCGCTGTCGCCACCACCACCCCCTGCCGTTGCTGCCACGTCCTCCTCCACCCCAACCGTCGCCCATCGCCACCACCACTACCTCCACTGCCGCTGCCTGCCACCTCCGCCACCACTGCCGCCGCCACCCACCCACGGCCACCACCATTACCTCCTCCTCCGCTGCCGCCACCTTCCCACCACCACCACCATTACCTCTGCCATCGCCCACACCTCCTCCTCCGCTGTCGCCGCCATCACCCGCCCATCGCCACCACCATTACCTCCTCCTCCGTCGCTACCCCCGCCCTTGCCATCGGCCCACCGCCCACCGCCCACCGCCCACCGCCACCACCACCTCCTCCTCCTTTATTGCCACCTCCATCATTGCCGCCTCCACTACCTTATCCTCCTCCATTCTCGCCGCCATCAACTCTTAACTATTTTTTTTGCAAAGATTATATTAAGGGTAAAATAGACTTTGTGCAATATAGTAATTTTAAATAATTGTTAAAATAGTAACTCATTGCACCTTACTTAAAAATCAAACCAAACACTACCCTTGTAATTAATATTGCATTGCATTACCATTGCATCGCACTGCACTGCACTGCAAGGTGTAATGGGATAGAACCAAACGGGTATACGTCATCCAGAATTTCATATATAACCTACTTTAATGAAAAAATTGAATTATAAAATGAGTCTTATATTAAGAACAAGAAGAAATATAATACACTTCATCATCAATATTTCTAATGGACTACAATTTTCTTAGATAATTCTTACTTTTTATGTTAAATTCTACTCTACCTATTCTTTACTTAAGTTTTTTAGGTTTCATTATGTTTTTTTTTTTTGTTAGAAAGGTTTCATTATATTTAGGGCTAAAGTATATTTTTAATCATTTAAGTTGTACATGAGATATATTTTTGGTCTCTGAAGTCTATAAAGTATACTTTTGGTTCTATAATTATAACATCGTTAATGTTACTAACGGAAAATACTGACGTAACAAACTCAAGTGATGACCATGTAATTAAATGCTATTAATCTTAAATTTAAAATATGTCTAAATTGAAAAATATCTAAAAACCTAATGAAGTAATCAATAATCTAAATATATTATTTAATACTCTAAATATATTAATTTAATAATCTAAATATCAAAACCTCAATTTTATTTGTAGTGATTTGTCAGTTTTTTTAGTTTAATAATCTAAATATATTATATTAAAAAAAATTAAAATATGCCTTGTCAGATACACAATCATCATTTGACTTTGATGCATTAACATTTTTCATTAGCAACATTAACGGTATTAGAAATATATGACAAAAAGTATACTTTATAAAGTTAAGGGACCAAAAGTATACCCTATGTAAAACTTAAAAGATTAAAAATATGCTTTAGTCTTATGTTTAATTATAGAATAATCAGATTTCATAATAGTCAATTTTTGAATATATAGTTAGATTATTTTGCTGGTTATATAATGTTTTTAGTAATTTAAGGTAGGTTTAAAAGTTATTGCCTTTGTAATTATTTTTATAAATTATAATATTAATAGTAATGTAAGTATATAACAATTAGTGTTTCATTATTATATTATAAGGTAATTTATGTGAATTTTTCAATAATATCTGATATATAAATAAAAATATAAATATTATAACTGCAAATTAAAATTAAAATGTATAATATAAAAAGAAATATTTAACAATATATTAAATTATACTTGTGTGTTTGCATAATATAAAAATGCATATTTATATTTATTTTTGTTAATTGCAATTATCCGTGTGTGTGTATTTGCATTTAAAGACTAACTCAGTAATTAGCAACGGATTAATGATGGGAATATCGTCAGTTATCAATGGAAGTTCAGTTCCTTCATCAACACTATTAGTCACTAGAAAAGATTAGCATACCATCGGTAATAAGCTATTTTCTTTTGCAGGGATTGAAAGGCATTAATTCACCCAAAAGTATATCTTTAGGAGATTCTATATGTTTTGTATTAAATAATTTACATATAGTTATACTATTTATAACTTAGATTTTCCTCTTTCTTAAGTCAAAGTAATTAAAATATACCCTCCATTCCCCTCCAAACAAACATAAGGGCATGCATTTAAAATCATACATGAAATTTGAGTCCGTTTGGCATGAGGGAAGTGGAGAGTAGGAGAGGGGTATAGGGCAATTTTAAAGATCTTTATTTTAAAAAAAATATTGAAGAAGTAGAGTTAAAAGCTTTTAATTGATTTCTCTCTCTCTCTCTTAATTGATTTTCTTCTTATATGGACAATCAAGAAAAGATGCTTTGAACTTGAGAAGAGCTTGCTTCTCTGATTCAATGCATCTTCCACACAAAACAAATTGGGCAATTTCAGACAATAGGAAAAGCAATGCAAATCCTACTATGAGGCGCCTTCCCATATCCAGAGAAGCTTAAACAAGCTAACTGACTTTTCTATATGAGGAATCTCTTGATATAAGTGGAGTGTGACTTTTGTTGAATATGCACAACTCCTATTTATAGTATTTTGTGGCTAAGAAACTTGTGGTCTATGATTTTCTTTCTCTTTTTTAAAAAAACTTATGATATACGATAATCAGGCATTGTATACTTCTTAAAATATAACTATTCACTTGGGACTTTCTTCAACTTCTATGTCAAAACTATATATTAACAAAATTTAAAATATGAAAAATATGAGTGAATAAAAAACCACTTGATGATAAGTAAATAACATAAATAAAATCTGAAATATATGCGATATTTTTTATTGATTATAAATTTGATTACATTTGAATTGGAGACAGTCACTAATAAAATATCAGTAAAGTATTAAACTCTTTTTTTTTTTTTGGGTGTTCAAATTGGAAAACTCCAATCCTTTAACCCAAACTTATTTCTCATCCGCGCGCACTCACATATTCATATTGAATTTAAAATTCTTTAATATAGGCTAAAAAAATAAAAAGTTCAAATAAATCATTTTTGGGCTGTAGTCTCGTCAATACCAACGTATCAAGCGGTACGATCATGTATATAAACTGTCAAAATTATAAATTTAAGACTTTGACATAAAATATTCAAAATTATGGGTCTCGGCAATTTTAACCTCGAACAAACAGTAGATATAATATCTAATGATTACAATTGTTACATATTTAAATGTTAATTAAATTTCAAGCCAAATAACTAGACTTCTAGAACTGGATAGTTATAATGCAAAACCCGAAAATAATTTGTGATAAATATTATAAAATGTAGAATGCTTCATTTTCAAAGTTATTAATTACACATATGACATTGTTATAGCTATATAACGTGTCAATTTCACAAACATAAAGCGTGAAATGTACTTTATGTTTACTCAAATGTTTAGTTTTAGGTTATAATATATATATTTAGTCCTTTATATTTACTCAAATGTTTAATTTAGTCCCTTAAATTTATAAAATATACTTTTAGTCTCTTAATCCTAACAACATTAACTTCATCTGACGGAAAATGTGAACTATGTAGTTAAAAAAGCATGCTTAAATTTTAAAAACATAAAAAGAAAGTCTTATATATTCCAAATGCCGAATCAAAAAATAATAATTTAATAATAGGAATTATTGCCCACATCTTCTTCCCACTAGTACACACTCTTCACTTTATTGGCTTCTTTACTCCAATATTCCTTCCATTCTCTTATTCCTCTTTTAAGTAATCGGCACTCCTTCCACCTCTAATCCTCTCTTCTCAGCACTCCTTCCATTTTCTTTCTCCTTTCTACTTTAATTTAATCAACCCCAATAGTAATACATCAACGTTGACGAGAATTGGGGGGGGGGGTAACAAAAGTAATGGCTTATAAATCAATGATTTCAAGAAAATTACAAAAAAAAAAAGGAGAGAGAGAGAGAGAGAGAGAGAGTAATTATGTTAATTTAAAGTACTAAAAACACATTTTTTAAAGTTAAAGGATTAGAATAGAACCTTTTTTAAACTTAAAGGACTAAAAATATACTTTTGTCAATAAAATATTTAATAATATATTAAATTATATATGTTTGTTTGTTTGTATGATATAAAAATAATATATTTATATTTTTTTTTGTAAATAGAAATTTCCCTCCACCATTTTACCGGCTGAAAAGCATTCCTCTCCATTTTTCTCATGCCAAACAGACCGTAAAAAATCATAGGACTTCTATAATTTGCTCGAGTTAAATTTGGGGAAATGGAAGGATTTAGTTTACTTTTACTTTCAAAAATATTTAAGCTAGTTGCAATCACATACTTTAAGGGTGTGTTTGGTTTGAGGGAAGGGAGGGGTGAGAGGGAATGGGAGGGTGAGTAAATTACCTTTTTGGGTTGAAAGAATTTAAATTTTGGGCAGGAATCCAAAATTTAAAAAGAATGAGAAAGTAAATTTTAAGTGAGAACTCAAAATTTAAAAATATGAGAGGGTAAATTTTAGGTTTGTGGTATGACGGAATTGGAGGTTAAGGGAGAGAGTGAGGAATTTTTATGACTTGGATTTAAAAAAATTGGAGAAGTGGAGTTGAAAGTTTTTTAATTAATTTTTATTACTCTTTTATTTTGCATATTATATTTATTAAAATTTACTACCCCACTTCCCCTATGCCAAACAGACCCTAAGACTCCTACTATATTAATTTCCAAAGTAATTAATAAATCCATGTTTACTTTATCAAAACAAATCTATATTTAAAAGAGTAAATATTCTAAACTGAAATTATATAATATTCACATTAGATAGATACTCTTCAAATATATCTATTTTTTAAAGTAACTATTCAAAACTGAAATATTTAACCTTGTTACAATACTCTTCGTTTTCAAAGTCATTCAATATTCACTTTCTCTTTTTCTGATGTTTCTACATTTTTCATTTGGATGCTTCATATATAATTTTTAACATCAATAATCCCTGTTTAACAGTTTTAATGTAAAAAAAATATCGAAAGTCTTTTTTAGGCAATTTACAGTGTCATTGTTGGATTAAGGAGCCCTAAACTGCGAAAATGGCTTCGGTCCTTTTCTCAGAAAGAAAATAATGCTCCTTTTCTTTCTGTGAGCTGTCGGATTGAGATCACAATGGTTCAGATTTAATATATTTTTATCATAATATTTTTAATATACTAATATAATAATAATATTTTTATAATGTATTAAATCTCAACCGTTGAGATTTCAATATGTAGCTCACATAAAGAAAAGGAGGGCCCTTTTCTTTCTGAGAAAATGACCGAAGCCGGGCCCCCAAACTGCATGTTCTACTTTTGACAATATTAAATATGGCGTGTTGAAAGTTGTGGCAACACATCAACGTCAGAAAAGTAAATGTTGACTGGGTCTAGATGATAGTTAAAGCCAGAAAAACAGGTTGAACCTGTCAAGCCAATCCTTTTAGGACTTTAAATTACAAAGGTCGGGTTTAAGATTTTTTTCTCAAAACGAAAAAGGAGAGTAAAAATTGTTCAAATAGCTTTGACCTTGTAGTGCTGGCCCTGACCCTTATACTCACGGGCCGACCATAAAAAAATGACTATTTTTTTTGTTTGTTTTGGCTTCTATCCTTTTCTCCCAAGAAAAAGATGGTCTTTTTCTTGATCTGGACCATTGGATTAATCCAACGGTTGGGATCTTAATGCCGACCTTTATTTATCCAAGTAAATCTATTTTTTAAAGTAACTATTCAAAACTGAAATATTTAACCTTGTTACAATACTCTTCTTCTTCAACGTCGTTCAATATCACCTTTTCTTTTTCTGATGTTTCTACGTTTTTCATTTGGATGCTTCATATATAAATTTTAACATCATTAATCCCTGTCTAACAATTTTAGTGTTAAAAAAATATCGAAAGTCTTTTTAGGCAATTTATAGTGTCAGTGTTGGATTAAGGAGCCCCAAACTGCGAAAATGGCTTCGGTCCTTTTCTCAGAAAGCAAAGGATGCTCCTTTTCTTTCTGTGATCTGTCGGATTGAGATCACAATAGTCCAGATTTAAAATATTTTTATAATAATATTTTTCAAATACTAATATAATAATATTTTTATAATATATTAAATCTCAGCCGTTGAGATCTCAATCTGACGGCTCACAGAAAGAAAAGGAGCATCCTTTTCTTTATGAGAAAATGACCGAAGCCGGGCCCCCAAACGACATGTTCTACTTCTGACAATATTAAATATGGCGTGTTGAAAGTTGTGGCAAGACATCAAAGTCAGAAAAGTAAATGTTGACTGGGTCTAGATGATAGTTAGAGTTAGAAAAATGGGTCGAGCCCGTCAAGCCGATCCTTTTAGGCCATTAATTTATAAAGGTTGGGTTTAAGATTTTTTGCTCAAAACTAAAAAGGAGAGTAAAATTTGTTCAAATAGCTTTGACCTTGTAGTGCTGGCCCTGACCCTTATACTCACGGGCCGAACATAAAAAAATGACTGTTTTTTTGTTTGTTTTGGCTTCTATCCTTTTCTCCCAAGAAAAAGATGGTCTTTTTCTTGATCTGGACCATTGGATTAATCCAACGGTTGGGATCTTAATGCCAACCTTTATTTATCCAAGTAAATCTATTTTTTAAAGTAACTATTCAGAACTGAGATATTTAACCTTGTTACAATACTCTTCTATTTCAACGTCGTTCAATATTCACCTTCTCTTTTTCTGATGTTTCTACGTTTTTCATTTGGATGCTTCATTTATAAGTTTTAACATCATTAATCCCTGTCTAACAGTTTTAATGTTAAAAAAATATTGAAAGTCTTTTTAGGCAATTTACAGTGTCAGTGTTGGATTAAGGAGCCCCAAACTGCGAAAATGGCTTCGGTCCTTTTCTCAGAAAGCAAAGGACGCTCCTTTTCTTTCTGTGATCTGTCGGATTGAGATTACAATGGTCCATATTTAATTATTTTTATAATAATATTTTTAATACACTAATATAATAATTATATTTTTATAATATATTAAATCTGAACCGTTGAGTTCTCAATCTGACGGCTCACAGAAAGAAAAGGAGCATCCTTTTCTTTGTGAGAAAATGACCAAATCCGGGCCCCCAAACTGCATGTTCTACTTCTGGCAATATTAAATATGGCGTGTTGAAATTTGTGGCAACACATTAAAGTGAAAAAATTAAATGTTGATTGGGTCTAGATGATAGTTAGAGCCAGAAAAACGGGTTGAACCTGTCAAGCCGATCCTTTTAGGACTTTAAATTACAAAGGTCGGGTTTAAGATTTGTTTCTGAAAACTAAAAAGGTGAGTAAAAATTGTTCAAATAGCTTTGACCTTGTAGTGCTGGTTCTGACCCTTATACTCACGGGCCGACCATAAAAAAATGACTTTTTTTTTTTGTTTTGGCTTCTATCCTTTTCTCCCAAGAAAAAGATGGTCTTTTTCTTGATCTGGACCATTGGATTAATCCAACGGTTGGGATCTTAATGCCGACCTTTATTTATCCAAGTAAATCTATTTTTTAAAGTAACTATTCAAAACTGAAATATTTAACCTTGTTACAATACTCTTCTTTTTCAACGTCGTTCAATATTCACCTTTTCTTTTTCTGATGTTTCTATGTTTTTCATTTGGATGCTTCATATATAAGTTTTAACATCATTAATCCATGTCTAACAATTTTAATGTAAAAAAATATCGAAAGTCTTTTTTAGGCAATTTACAGTGTCAGTGTTGGATTAAGGAGCCCCAAACTGCGAAAATGGCTTCGGTCCTTTTCTCAGAAAGCAAAGGACACTCCTTTTCTTTCTGTGATCTGTCGGATTGAGATCACAATGGTCCCAATTTAATATATTTTTATAATAAAATTTTTAATAGACTAATATAATAATAATATTTTTATAAGATATTAAATCTGAACCGTTGAGATCTCAATCTAACGGCTCACAGAAAGAAAAGGAGGGTCCTTTTCTTTCTGAGAAAATGGGTGAAGCCGGGCCCCCAAATTGCATGTTCTACTTCTGGCAATATTAAATATGGCGTGTTGAAAGTTGTGGAAACACATCAAAGTCAGAAAAGTAAATGTTGACTGGGTCTAGATGATAGTTAAAGCCAGAAAAACAGGTTGAACCTGTCAAGCCGATCCTTTTAGGACTTTAAATTACAAAGGTCGGGTTTAAGATTTTTTTCTCAAAACTAAAAAAGATAATAAAAATTGTTCAAATAGCTTTGACCTTGTAGTGCAGGCCCTGACCCTTATACTCACGGGCCGACCATAAAAAAATGACTGTTTTTTTTTTGTTTCGGCTTCTATCCTTTTCTCCCAAGAAAAAGATGGTCTTTTTCTTGATCTGGACCATTGGATTAATCCAACGGTTGGGATCTTAATGCCGCCCTTCATTTATCCAAGTAAATCTATTTTTTAAAGTAACTATTCAAAACTGAAATATTTAACCTTGTTACAATACTCTTCTTTTTCAACGTCGTTCAATATTCACCTTCTCTTTTTCTGATGTTTCTACGTTTTTCATTTGGATGCTTCATATATAACTTTTAACGTCATTAATCCCTATCTAACAGTTTTAATGTTAAAAAAAATGGAAAGTCTTTTTAGGCAATTTACAGTGTCAGTGTTGGATTACGGAGGCCCAAACTGCGAAAATGGCTTCTGTCCTTTTCTCAAAAAGAAAAGGACACTCCTTTTCTTTCTGTGAGCCGTCGGATTGAGATCACAAATGTCTTGATTTAATTTATTTTTATAATAATATTTTTAATATAATAATATAATAATAATATTTCTATAATATATTAAATCTGAACCGTTGAGATCTCAATCTGACGGCTCACAGAAAGAAAAAGAGGGTCCTTTTCTTTCTGAGAAAATGGGCGAAGCCGGGCCCCCAAACTGCATGTTCTACTTCTGGCAATATTATATATGGCGTGTTGAAAGTTGTGGCAACACATCAAAGTCAGAAAAGTAAATGTTGACTGGGTCTAGATGATAGTTAGAGCAAGAAAAACAAGTCGAACCCGTCAAGCCGATCCTTTTAGGCCTTTAAGTTATAAAGGTCGGGTTTAAGATTTTTGTCTCAAAACTAAAAAAGATAATAAAAATTGTTGAAATAGCTTTGACCTTGTAGGGTTGGCCCTGACCCTTATTCTCACAGGTCGGCCCTAAAAAAATGACTATTGTTTTTTGGATTCGGCTTCTATCCTTCTCTCCCAAGAAAAAGATGGTCCTTTTCTTGATCTGGATCATTGGATTAAGATAATAATATTTTTATAATATATTAACTCTGAACTGTTGGGATCTTATTCCAACAGTCCAGATCAAGAAAAAGACATCCTTTTCTTGGGAGAAAAGGATGGAAGCTAGTTTCGTTTTTTTTAGCAGGATCTAAAAGAACCAGTCCTTTTAGGCCTTGACCCATAAAAGACTAGCCTGTAAGGCCGAGTAGTCCTTTTTAACCAACTCTAATTATAGCCTTGGTCTCCTGATTTTTTATTCTTTTTCTTTTATGTTGTTTTTCTTTTCCTTTCCGGCGTATAAAAAATAAATAAATGTTGACTGGGTCTAACCGACATTGGGGGACTATTTTTTTTCCCTTTTCTGTTGTTTTTCTTTTCCTTTCCAGCTTATCTGGAAAAAAAAAAAAGGAAAATGTTGACTGCTTTTAGAATTTGACATATTGTATATTATATAGGGAAATTTTAATTATATACCGTTAAAATATCAAAATTTAAATGTAGACCTACACTTTTATCAAATTCTCAATTAGATGAAGAAACCTAAATTAAAATTTTGAATGTGTGTCTATCTATCTGTCTACATATGCGTGGGACTGCCTTCATTTCATGTCAAATACTTCGTACTGTTCATACTATAAGTCATATCTAATTACTTTGAATTGTTTGAAAATGAATTTTTTTCTCAATTTTGTTCATATTTTTTTTGCCATTAATTTTGTTCATATTTAAAAATATAAAGAAACATTACATTAGACCAAAATGCAAATAGATCGATCAGCTAGGTTGTTCCAGTCTAACTAGTGGTTTTGAGTTTGAATCATGAGTATGTAACTATAATAATTATTCTGAGGTATCGAGGTCAGGCGGTTGCTAGTAGCACCAAATATAGGTGGAGAAATATATAAAAAAGAAATATTACATTAAATTAGGCTTCAATTATTTTCCTAATAAATTGTGATAAAGGTAATAATTAAAAGATGCTCATTAATGACTCACCAAATAATTTATATTATGAATGATTTTTTTAAGAAAATCTGTATTTGAGATTTGAGGGAGTAGTGGTTAAACAATAATTATCTAAAACCCTTTTTAAGCAATTTACGTACAGCATTGACTGTTCTCTTGAGATGCATTAAACAAATACCAAAGCGCATTGACAGACTTGGGTAGTTATTCTCTAAGTCATGCATGTAATGTAATAATATTATGCCCCACAATATTAAATATAGCGTGTTGAAAGTATTGGCAACGCACCAAAGACAAAGAAAAGTAAATGTTGACTGGGTCTAACCGACTCTTTTTTGTCGTTTTTTCTTTTCCTTTCCAGCTTATCACAAAAAACAAAGAAGAAGTAAATGTTGATTGCCTTTAGAAATTGACATATTGTATATTATACAGAAAATTTTAAGTTTATCCAGCTAAAATATCAAAATCTAAATTCAAGCCTATAATTTTATTAATTTTTTAATTAGATCAAGAGGCCTAATTTAGAATTTTAAATGTCGTTGAAAAAACCATAATGCCAACTTATAGTTAAAAAGAAAAGGGAAAATCACTCACAGGCCTCAAGGAATAAACATAATTATAGTGAAATCCCAAAAAATGGAGATAACAACTCGTTAAGCATGTTTTCACAACATGTTGAGTTATTTTTTTTCACTTGGGGACTTCACTGTAATTATGTTTGTTCTTTGAGACCTGGAAGTGATTTTCGCAAAAGCAAAACTGAAGGTGAATCAATTTCATAGCACAAAAATTCTTGATTGATTAATTTACCAAAGATTTGTAAATCTAGAATAGAGTTTTTTAAGCTCTAGTTGCTATTGTCATCAAGGTTATTAAACCCGGATCGGTCACTAAACAGGCTGGGGTACTGGGTCAAGAGTCAGTGGGTTAGATCGGAGTCAAACCGAAGCTAATTTGGGACTAAATCGGTGAGAAAGTGAAGATTTCAGGTTTATTAATATGAAATTATAAAGAAATTTTAAAAAAATTGATTGTTTTTTAAAAAAAGGTGAACCGGTTCGGTTCACGGACCGGACCAGTCCCATGCCCGATTCACCGGTTCTTGGGTTGAATCGGACCTGCTGGTCCAATGTGGATTTAAAAACAATGATTATCATCCTTTTTTGCTTTCTTAGAAATGTGAAGAATTTTTTATGTGAACCAATTGTGATGGCAGCGATCCTTCCATTTTTTAGGACATAAACACACTAATTCACTATAAAAAAAATGACATTTCGTAGCGATGTTTTTGTAGATGTTAATATTAACTGCTACAAATATCATTATTTGTAGCGGTTTTAGCTTAAACAGCTTCACATTTGTAGCATGAGTTACACACTAAGTGGCGCGCTCATAAGGCAACATTATTTATACCGTTTAAATAAACAAATTGCTACAAATTTGGTGCCACTTTCTGACCATAAGTTGTAGCGGATAATTTGTAGTGGTTATATCATGGCAACCGCTACAAATATGGCATCGGCAAGAGCAATAATTATTGCGGTGATTTTGTAACGGTTACGTGGACATCAACCACTACGGAATTCAAAGAGTCGCCTACTTGTAGAGGTTTGATAGAACCGCTACAAATGTGTAACGACATTTGTAGCTGTTTTTTTTCTTTAAACCGCTATAGAACTTCAATGGTCTTGATGTTTTGTAGCCATTAGTGATAACCGCTACAAATTGTTGCGTTGCCCAAGGCCAGTTTGTAGCGGTTTTGTAAATAACCGCTACAAAGTTAGCGCTATATGTACCCAGTGACCCCTTCATTTGTCTCATTTGGCTATTTTTGTTTCTGACTGTTCTCTGAGAGTTTTCCTTTATATCTGCTTTCTGGCGTCTCTCTGAGAGTTTTGCTGCAGCATTTGACATTTTTCACACTTGAGGTGTGAAAGATACTTATTTTCTTTCCATTTTTTATTATATTATATTTTATATATAAATGTGACTAATTTTTTTTTATATTTTGCAATTGATATGGCTTCAGGGAGGGACAAGGGGAAGGGGAAGGAGGCCGAACTTTCCCCTAGACCGCTTCTATAGGGTGGTAACAATAGAGGAGGGGGTAGTGCGGAGGGAGGGCGACTGCGCCACAGCAGATTACCCCACAGCAACCACAATAGATGGCCCTACAAGAGGCGACCGCACCACAGGTGCCTAAGGCTGTTCTGGGAGAGGGAGGGGATCTAAGTTTCAGCAACTTTGATGAGAACGAGGAGTTCGAGATCCCGATTCCGCTAAGTGACATGGAGTGCTTCCTGGATGAGGAGGAGGCGCAGGACCAGAACAACCCACGATGGTCATCTTCCCGATCGACTAGGTTTGAGGTGCAGGTCCAAGGTAAATATAGTTTTTATTAAATAAATTAAATATTTAAATTCAACATGTTAAATGTGAATTTATATCTAAAGTATGCGGTAAATTGCACAGATGAGCAGGGGAACATTTCCATGAGGAGGCTAGACATGGCTAGTTTAAACAACTTGGACCGGACACTACGAGTTGCAATTCCGTGGAATGAGGCCACGGACCAGCACATTGACAATGGGGGTCATCTGTTCAATCGTTTCCTGAACGAGTTGGGCTCGAATTGGATGCAGTTTCTCCTTCACTTCAGGACGTGGAAGAAGGTTCCGAAGGGATCGAAGAATCTGGCATGGGATGAGGTGGTGAAGATAATTAATATTATTTAATTATATTATATATTTTGTAATTAATTGTACTTAATTAATATTTATTAATTTTATCATATGTATTTAGTTGTTAATTATTTTGTATTCAATTGAGTTACAACTTAGGTTTGCCGTTCGGGACAACCGGAAGAGGTACACGCTGATGAAGATAGGCGACGACTGGAGGAACAGTAGGAATTGTCTCTTCCATAGTATGAATAAGGATGTGATGATTCCTTTACAACAACTGATCTAGAACATCCCGGACGGCGTCCCACCGAATAACTGGGTGAGTTTTGTCCAATTCAAGAGGAGTGCAGAGGGGTAGGTAATTTATTTATAATTTTAATTTTAATATAAATTTCATATATTTTATTTTTTTAATAATTATAATATTTTACTTTTAATATTGTTTTTTACAAGCGCTTTCTTAGAATAATATGAGGTGCTGAGGGCAACAGAGGATCTACCACACTGTAGGATCGAAGACCTTTACTGCCATTTACAGTGAGCTGTAATTTTTTACAATGTCAATTACTTTTAGCTGGTTATTTCATATTATAAATTTAGTGTTTTATTGTTCATAATACTAATTTAATTTTTTAATTGTTTTAGAAGAGGAAGGCACAGTAGGAGAACCGGCAGACAAACTACGGTGAGTTATTCACTATCATCCATAGACATAAACACACTAATTGGAGAACTATGTCTAGAAACAATTATAAAAGGTAGATACAGTTATATAGGTAGATATCTCATCTTTATAAATCATTTGAATCCTCTTATCATATGAAATGAAATATAAGAGAGGTAAGATTGGAATACATAGGGGCATTTTAGTCTTTTAACAACATTAAGAAATCCCTAATTAGGCCTCTTAGCTTGATTAGTAATTTGTTTAAAGTGTATGCCTGAATTTGAATTTTGGTATTTTAGCTTGATTTAATTGGAGTTTTCCTTTATATGTATATTTTTTGTATATAAACTTATGTGAAATTATTATTTTTGCAGAAAAATATAAATTTTTCTGTTTCTAAGACTACTAGAGAAATTATAATTTACTAGGAAAAGGTTGTTGCACAAGTCTAATTATATCTACACTATTGCAAAAACCAATGTAAAAAGTTTATATATATATAAGTATAGGTGTCCTTCTATTAAAAACAATTTTATTCGATGCATTGTTGGACATTAAAGGTTGGTAGTTCTCTTAATGGGGATTCGAACCACACTGTGAGGGACTATTCAGTTCCATTCCATTAGATCAATTCCCGTTCATGTTAAAAGGTGATTGTAGGTGGTGTAAAAAGTCATTTATGCAATATTATGAAAATAGAGTTTGATTAGAAAAATCAAAACAAGAAAGATTGGAATATCTTCGTATGGACAAAATTCTAGAGTAGTGAAATTTTTCATTGAATAGCAATGTATATATACTTCTATTTTAATTTCTTTTTTAAAATATGCCAATATTTTTTATCATCTATAGCAGCACAAAACATTTTTAATTTGAACATATTGTTTTCTTTCATGAGCAGAATGGGGGACTAGTATTCTAAATTATCTAATGAAATCAAAGCAAACATTCTACAATGAAAGTAGAAAATACTTTATTTCTCTATATGTAGTTACTCAATTTCCTTATTTATAATTTTAAGGTTTAATTATACAAAACCCCTCAAAATTTTAGGTTAGCTGCAATTAACCCCCAACATTTCACAAAGTTTAAATTAGGGGTGTTCAAAGTGTCCCGGTCCTGGTTGTCCGATCCCGGTCCCGACATTTTGAACCTGGGAATTTCTCGTCCCGGTCTGGACCGCATCTATGGGACCTGGGACCGGGACCGGGACCGGTCACACACCTTGTGATCCGGGTCCTGGTTTTTTATTTTTTTAAAAAAAAAATTTCTTAAAAACTAAGTTATTATTTTATTTTTGTATTTTTTATCTCATAATTTAAGTTATCATTTGATAAAATGTGTATCACATATTTAGTTGGAGTTAAACTGTATATATTGTAATACTAATCCTACTATATAATGTATAAAAATAATAACAAAAATGATGAAGGTGATAATAATAATAATAATAAAATCTTATTCTTCAATTCTAGATCAATTTGTGTGATTATTATGGCCTTATTAAGTGTTAAATAATACTTTAAACACTAGATTATAGGAAATTTAACAAATATAATAATATTTTTTAAATTTGATTTTTTTTTAAAAAAAACCGGGATTTCCCGGTTTGATCCTGGTCCCGCCTAGGATTACCGGGACCGGGATTGGTACCGGGATGCAATTTGCATCTCGGCCAAAAACCGGGACCGGGACCGGGAGTGGTGGATCCCGTTCCCGATCCCGGATTTGAACACCCCTAGTTTAAATTTAACCTCCATAACCTTTTATATATTTTTTATTATAAACCTCTTGCCGTTAACTTACTGTTATCTTTTTAATAAAAATTATCATGTGAGATTAATAAAAGACATGTGGAATCCTACACATCCTACGCAAGTTACTAATTTTATAAAGCCCCCTGAACTTTGACCAATTGCAAATAACATCTTTAACAAATCAAAATTTAAGATGATAAAAAGAATGACATGGGGTTTAATAAAAAAAATTAAAACTTTATGGGGGTTAAATTTAAATTTTAATATGTCAAGGAGATTACTTGCAATGGGATCAAAGTTTAGAGGTTTTATAAAAATTAGTAACTTACGTAGAATGCTATGCATGTAGGATACCACATGTTTTTTTATTAATCTAGCGTATCAATTTCTATTAAAAAGATAACGTTAAGTTAATAGCATGAGGTCTATGATAAAAATAAATAAAAGGTTAAGGAGGTTAAATTTAAAATTTTCAAATGTTCAGGATTATCTACAATTGACCAAGTTTCGGTGGTTTTTATATAATTTGACCTAATTTTAATATGATTGAGATGTGTTATAATTGATTGTGCGGATGCTATCATTATATGCGACGTTTCAATTATATGTCTGTCTAACCCAAAATCATGCATGCCCCACTTTTCACAATTTTACATATAACGAGTGGAATATGATGAAATATGTTTATATAAGTCAATTAAATCCATGAATTCTGTATATAATTAAGTTATTTTTTTTGGAAGAAATATGTTTATATTTATATAAGTATTTTAAAAATTTTATTTTTTTCCCAGACTCTTAACAACTTTATGACACTAGTATTTTAAACAAATACCAAAGCGCATTGACCGACTAGGGTAGTGTTTTCTAAGTCATGCATGGAATATAATAATATCATGCCCCACCCTGCAGGTTCTATTTTTGACAATGTTACATACAACGTGTTCAAAGTGTTGGAAACACATCAAAGCTAAAGAAAAGTAAACGTCCACTGACTTAATAATTTGACATAGCGTATACGTCAAGAAAGGATAATGATCATGATGTTGAGATTGATATTTCATCTTACATGAATAAGGTTTGTAACGAATATATTCATATAAGAGTTAGAGTAACGTCTATTAAAAAAAATAATAAAAAATTATTTGAGGTCATTCAGATATATTCAAAAAAACCCATTGAATGTGTTGGTAAAAAGTTTTGATCAAGCAGTATATGGAATTCTGTAAAAAAAAACGTAAATGAAGATAAAAAAAAAACACTTAATAAAATTTTTTAGAAGCGTTAACATTTTGATATTTTCATGAATAACGTGTCAATGAAGGAAACCATCACTCTCTAAAAATGCACTAGACAAAGACCAAAGGATTGCAACTAACTTGGGAGTCTTCCAAGTCAGCTAATGATAACATATGCCCCAAACTGCATGTTCTACTTTTGACAATATTTAATATAACGTGTTGAATGGTGATTGACTTAGTGCATGTTTGGCAGAGCAGTATCACTGATGGATGCACGATAACATGGGGGAAAAGGTGTTAGATCCCAAGTTTTGATGATAACAAAAAGACAATTGTGTACAAATCATGGTTTTATAAGTTTAAGAAATGTTTACAAAGTTACCAAATGCATATAGCAATGTTTTCTGGTATCTGCTGTCAAATTGAACTGGAATGCTCGAGCATAAGTTTTGCACTCGAGCATGGATCACTTATGTGCTCGAGCAGGTGTGAGTGAAAGCCAGAAAGTGTTCACCCGAGAGGCATGCCACTGTTATGTTCACTGATTCACTCGAGCACTGGAGACAGCACTCGAGCAGAGAAGCCATTCTTACTCGAGCACATGCGAGTAAAGGTCTGCGAGTGCTTGGCCAAGAGCAAGTATTATCATTCTTCCTTGATGCACTCGAGCAGAGACATCAATGCTCGAGCATGAGCATTCTGTACTCGAGCAAGGTACTGCGAGTGCTTGGCCGAGAGTCATGAAGTTCAGAGAAGCGCAAGTGTGCTCGAGCACAACCTCATATGCTCGAGTGACACATCAGCACTTGCGAGTGAAAAATCTATCCCTCTCCAAATCTGATGCGAGTGCTTGTATAAACGATATATTACTTGAGAATATTCTTCTCACTCGATTAGGAGTCTGTGTGCTCGAGTGAGGGCCCACATCACCTGCGAGTGATAAATTTATCTCTCTCAAATCCTGATGCGAGTGTTGGTATTAAGAGCATATTCCTTGAGAATATTCATATCACTCAAGCAGAAGTAGGTGTGCTCGAGTGAGGGACCACATCACTTGCGAGTACAAAAACTCACTCTTGTTAAAATGATGTGCGAGTGATAACCAGAAGAGAAACTCCCAATGCAAAGTACAAGATCACTCGAGCAGAAGGAGTTGTGCTCGAATGAGACCCCACATCACTCGCGAGTGAGAATTCTGTCTCTCTGAAATCCTATGCAAGCACAACCCGATAACTGAAGCTCAAAGAGTAAAATAGGAAGATCACTCGAGTGAGTCCTTTCATGCTCGAGTGATGCTCTGCCAGATCACCAAAAATACCAAGTCTCACAACGTTCAATCCGAACATGGTTTATTGTTATTTATTCATATCATCATTACTTATTATCATTGTTTAACATCATTTTGAATGTATTATAAGTGTGATACAGGAAGATGAACGTTTGAAATAATCTGACACGGAGAAAGTCAAATAACGGCAGACAACATCATTACAAGCACGCACGTACCTACCACATTCAGATTATTCAAACTTGCGCGTGTCTTTCCACAGTTGCAAAGCCCCACTCCTCAAACGATGACTACCCAAACGGGCAAAAACTAAAACAACTATATATGCAGAGATTCAGAGATAGTCAAGAAAATAACGAAGCACAAGAATTCACAAGCTTATACACGAGTCTCTACTATTCATCATTTTCTCTGTATACACATTGATCTTCAGTGTTTATTCATTTGCTCTGTAAGAGAGTCTTCATACAATTCAAATTCGATGCTTATTTGATCTCAAGGTATTGGGACCTTGAGTGGGTAGATTTCCTTACGAGAGAAGCAGTTGAGAGAATTCCTTGTTAAGCCTTTCACTCATAAGTCTTATAAGATACAAGCAGAAGAGAACGTTGCTGCTCGTAAGTCTTACAGTAGTGTAAGCAAGTGAGGACGTTGCTGCTCATAACTCTTGTATACATAAGCAAGTGAGAAGGGTCATAGGTTGTTTTTCTGCACGTAAGACTTGTCGTAAGGGGGAGAGAAATTTCTTAGTGAGAGAATATTTCTGCTCGTAGTCCTTTCAAGGACAATTGTTGTTTTGAGGCGTTCTAAGAGCCCATTGAATCTTGGAGGTATAGTGAAAATCTCAGTAGGTCTTGATCTCTGAGGACTGGACGTAGGCCTGGTTGTTAGGCCGAACCAGTATAACTCTCTGTGTTCAAATCTTCTCAACTCTACTCTATCTACTATATTTTTCATATCACCACATCAAGCGAAAAATTTATAACATCACCCAATTCACCCCCCTCTTGGGTGAAGCTTGCCTCTTACAAAAGGCACTTCAATGAATTTTAGGCGTTTGGGATTACGGTAGGCACAACTATGTTTTTATGAAAAAGCCACCATAATTTATAAGTTTAAATTTAGTGTTTTTATGATAACTATGGAGAGAAAAAGCAGTGATTATGGAAGAAAAGAGGCTTTTTGACAAATGAGAGCTGGGAGAATAGGATTGCTCTTGATATATGGTACCACTCTGATTCTATTTATAAATCCATTTTGATAAAAATATATGGTCCTTATTATAAGTCTAATTTTAGGGTAATAAATGCATTTTTTACTTTTTTTGCACCTATTGATTGCAATAAAAAAAATTATTTTATTTTATTTCAAAAACAGCTTTTTGAGAGGAAGCTCAAAAGTCTACCTATCCAAAAAAAGTCACTTCTACCACCGTCAATTCAAACACAAATCACATTTATAATATGATTTTTATCCTATCTGACTTTTATAAAAGTCAGATTAAAAAAAAGTAACTTCTGCCACCGCTAACCCAAATAGGCCCTTATAGCATGTTTGGATTAGCTTATTTTTTAAGAACAAATACTTATTACGTAAGTCGAGATAAAACTCCTCTCATATACTTACCTCGTATACTGTAAATTACGATTTATAAGCACTTAATGCCCAAAAATAACCTATCCCAAACAAGCATTTAGAATTTGAAAGATTGTTTAAATCAATAATTTTTTTATATATATTGATTTACTTAATTAAGAGTTCGACGAATTTGAGGTCAAGGTAAAAACAATGAATTTTAGGTAAATAAATCAAATATGCAGTTATTAAAATCAATATTAATATAAAATACAAACTTTAAGTAAGTTGCATTATTTACAGATTAAAAAATAGGTCAAATTGTTAATGAATGTTAATTAGTGGACAGATATCTATTTTTTTTTTTTTAAATTTCTCTTCACCTTGCAATTTCTTGTGGCAGTCTTATATACCTTTTTGTTTTTCATTATTTAAAGTAGGGTTAAGGTGTAAAGAAGAAAGTCTGATCATCAAAGAGATGAAGGGCAGTAAAAGAAAGTTAAGAACTGAGGCATTTTTATTTTTTCTGATAGTGTGGGGAGCCAGAATAAAAAGTAACAGACGTTGTGCTACTTTAACGGTTGTAGCATTTTCACTCCTATTTTAAATATTTATAAGTAATTTTTGTACCTAAAAAAGTTTGTGGTGTTAGGTATACTTTTGAGAAAAGTTCATAAGTATTTTTACACTTTAATCCAATAATATATATTATGACTATGTGATTGTTTTTTAATAACAATAATTTATTATTTTTATTCTAACGAGCTTGATTTCCCAAAATAAAAAAGTTTTCATTCGCCTTTGCAATTCATCCTTCCATTAATAGTTTGAGTAAACAATACTTCAATGACTTTCTCTTTCAGAGATGAAGCATAGAAAGGTTGTGCCGTTGTGGTATATTAAGCTATTATACTTTTATATCCATTATCTGGTATTTGGTAGTTTTTTATCATTACCTTAAAGTGTTAAAACAAAGAATATATTTCTTTTTAAAAAATTATTTTTATGTTACTCTTCATCATTCTATATACTAAAGCAATATTTCTAACAAGTAGAAATGACCAATTCGAGGAGATAAAAAAAGTCCAATTCGAGGTACTTGTTTAATATAAATATTAATGAATTCAATGAAAAGTAATTAAATCCACAAGCTTAGTTTTTCTTTGAACTGGTTTCTTACGTGATTGTTATTATGATTTTAGTGAACACAAATTTATAATCAGATTGGTTCTTTTAGTGTACTTAGACTATCTTTGAGAAATGATTAGAAGCTCCTTACTTGATAAAGGTTTTTGAGGATTTTGAAAGGCCTTGAAATTGATCTCTGCCACTGAGCGTTGTTGTATTTTTCATATTAGGTTGCACGTTGATGGATGGGCTGACAATTTTTTTTCTCAAATATTGAATTTTAAAAAATAAATGAACCTTAAATAAACGGATTAAAATTTAGGAAGCTTCATTAGTTTGGCATGTTTGAACTTTAATTAATTTGGACTAATCTAATCAAATTAGATTTTTCTTACATTTAAATTAAACTTCTTTGCGGAAATTTAGATTTTAAAATAAATAAACTATTTAGACGTTATATTTTATATTTTATTATTGGTTCTCATTGGGCCTATACTGATAATCCATTTTTAAAGCACAAAAAGTCCCACATGTGTAGATTCAATGATAACTAGAAAATTATTCGTAAATCTTAACAGATTTTCTGCAATCTGGAAATATGGAATTCACAATATGATTCATTTTTATAATTGAAGCAACAACAAAAAAAATCTTCACTTTTACAATTTAATTTACTTTTTAGACCATTTATGTTATTAGTGCAGCCTATAAACATTATGGATATAGCTGGAAATCACAATCTCCAAAGCAGAATACGGACATTATTATTATTATTTTTTTTTTTTGCCAACACGCACGTTAATTTTTTAAGGATATAGCTATTTGCCTATTTGTATGAATTTGGTTTAACGAGGATGTATATTTTCCATGATACGGGATAGAGGTGTTCAAAGTGTCCCGGTCCTGGACATTTTGATTTTGGGAATTTCCCGTCCCGGTCGGGACCGGAACCGGGATCGGTCACACATCTTGTGATCCCGGTCCCAGTCCCAGTCTCGATTTTTTTATTTTTATTTTTTTTTCTTAAAAACTAAGTTATTGTTTTATTTTTGTATTTTTTATCCCATAATTTAAGTTATCATTTGATAAAATGTGTATCATATATTTAATTTGAGTTAAACTATATATATCGTGATACTAATCCTACTATATAATGTATAAAAATAATGACAAAAATAATGAAGGTGATCATAATAATAATAATAAAATGTTATTCTTCAATTCTAGATCAATTTATGTGATTATTATGACCTTATTAGATGTTAAATAATACTTTAAACACTAGATTATAGAAAATTTAACTAATATAATAATATTTTTTAAATTTAATTTTTTTTTAAAAAAAACTGGGAATTCCCAGTTTGATCCTAGTCCCGCCCGGGATTACCGGGATCAGGACCAAACCAGGACCGGGATGCAATTTGCATCCCGGCCAAAAACCGGGACCGGGAGTGGTGGATCTCAGTCCCGGTCCCGGATTTGAACACCCCTAATGTGGGAGCTTAAAACCAGAAAGACCTAGTCAACGACTCTCTTACGGAAGAAACTATACCAAATTTTTATTTAGTTTTTATTGGTTAGAATAGGAAGCGATTCAAATTGAGATTAGTGTTTATTTGACGTGTAATTCTGTGGATGCGTTTTGATCGAGGTGCGTTTGGATGAGTTTCTAATCCTTTGACACTAAATTTTAAAAGCATCTGCCTCAAATTATAAGTTTCATTTTAAGTTTGTCTAAGTATTTATGATGTTTTTTTTAACTTACCTCATATTGACTATATTTGTTGCATGTATTCTCTCTCACTTTACTCTTTCTACACATGAGGGTATAATTAGAAAAATAATACATATTTATTTCTTTTAATTAATTTTAACTATTGAGCGTATAATTGGAAAAATAATACATATTTATTATTTTTAACTAATGTTATCTTTTTTTTTATTAACTCAAATAGATTATTTAAAGTTTATAATGAAGAATCAAGGAAGTAACATGCTGAGGGAGTAACATGCTGATTTAAGGAAACCATCACTCTCTTGAGATGCATGAAACAATGACCATAGCATTGATTGATTTGGTTTGAGTTTTCCTAATATGCCCCACACTATAGATTCTACTTCATCACTATCACATATAACGTGTTGAAAGTATATGCAGCAAACCAAAAATAAAGAAAAGTAAATGTTGACTGAATATAGAATTTGACATATTTTATACGCGTTAATAATCAATAATTTAATACAACAACAACAACGAAGTCCTACTTACTAGGTAGGATCGGCTATATGGATCGCACGATGTTATTGTGTCATGTTGAAAACTAGATCTTTAGATAGATAATTAACCAAAAGATCCTGCTCTATAACTTTATTGAGTATTTACTTCGATCTTCCTTGACTTCTTTTTATAGAACTCCATACTACTTGATCAATCCTCCTCACTGGCGCACTCAATGGCCTTCTTTGAACATGTCTAAATCACATTAAACGATTTTCTACCATTTTTCTCTTGAATAGATGCCACTCCAACTCGTTCGCTTATATGATCATTACAAATCTTATCTTTTCTTGTATGACAATATAGTCATCTCAACATTTTCATCTCAGCTACCCCCATTATATATTCATGTTATCCCTTTAAAACCTAACATTCAATACCTATAGCATTTCTGCTCATATAGCAGTGCAATAAAACTTCATTTTTACCTTATTATATATTTTTCGATCACAAATAACTCCAGTAGTTTTTCTCTATTATATATATAGGCATAAAATTCTACAAATTTGCTGTAAATACATTAATTGTACAATAATTAAAATCAATATTAATATAAAAATATAATTTATTATTTACAAATCAAGGGTAGGCATACTTTATATAATACACGAAAATATGTGACAAATTGTTAATGAATGTTAATTAGTGAACATATATCTAATTATTATTTTTCAAAATTTCTCTTTACCTCACATTTGAGTGTGGTATATTCTTATATATATATAGACACTTTTTTTTTGTTTTCAATAGTTAAATATATAATATATATATATATTAAAATCATGTAATCATTATTTAATAAAAATAATTTATTATTTTTTATTGTTCTACTTGTAGTATTATTTTATTTAAAGCATATTTGATTCCAAGAAAAATTTTCATTCGCCTTTGCAATTCATCCTACCATTAATATTTTAAGAGAACTGTAATATCCCGAATTTTGGGATTGGAGGCTCAGGAATAAACCTAAATTAAGTGGACTGCTAAGCCCCGGTTTAGCAGGTGTCTCGAATTTATTCTCTAATGTTTCTTATATCTATAAGGTATTAAAGGGAATAAAATGGTGAATTAAAGAGTATAGGAAATTTGTGTACAAAAATGGAATTTTTTGAGGTTGCAAGTGCTTGTCGATTCATTGCTTCCAGTTAGGCACTAATGTTGTGCAAACAATTTCATTGATCAAATGATACTCAACAATTTTGAAATTTTACAAGGTGAAAGTAGACATCTTAAGCTTTAATTTGATAGGTCATATGACTCAATTAGAGCTATATACAAAAATTTATGAATTTTTAAAATTAGCTCAGAAAAACTGGAAAGTTTCTGGAATAGCTTCTAAAGATTAAAAATCTAGGAATGATATGCCTCCATCTAGCAAAAGGATATATTTTTCTTTAAAATTAGACTCAATAAAGGTTCTATAGCCTTTGGAATCACTCTGAAATGATGTCTACAAAATTAGTTATGACTTTTCAAAGATTAGGTATAAAATCTGTCATTAAATTCGAAAATGAAAAGAACATGTAATGGCAAAATCATAATTTTTTCAAAATATCACAAAATTAATTATTTTCCGATTGAAGTTAATTTCAATTAATTAATAAAAATAAAAGGGAAAAATATATTTAGAATATTTTGGTCAATTTAATATGAATTTATAAAAAATTTAAGCAAAGAGTGCAATTTTGACCAAAATTGAGACTTTGCGTATATACGTAACCAGAACAAGTTGTGAAGCCAATTGATACCAAAGGGTAGGACCCCTAGGTGTCTCCTACATGTGGCATCAAGAAGGAAATACTGGTTTGGCTTAATGAGCAAAGTTACATGTACATAGGTTTATGTACACACAATTGGTTTTTGGAAATTAGTAAATAAATGAAATATGACATAAGCTAATGAAATAAAACTTCATCTCCTACCTTTTGCTCTCATAAACTGACGTGAAGTTCAGCTGGAGGAGAGAGGAAGTACAGCAATTTTCTAGAGAGAGAAAGGGAAGAGAAACTTGTACGGTAGGTTGATTTCTTTGGTGAATCTCTACCTAATGTGTATAACTCCGCTACTAAGCTATTATTCTATGTGGGTTAAGGTTTTGAAGCTCAAATTTCATTCTTGAGAGCTTAGGGTTTTCAGCCAAGTTAAGAAAAGCTAGTGGGAGCTTGAGGTAACTTCCAAACCTTTGTATATTAACTACTCTAGCTGTTGTGAGCAATTTGATCGGCGAAATTTTGTCGGATTGTCGTTGGTTTTAAATTTTGGAAATTGAGTTGCCTAAGGGTTATGCTGCCCAATTTTGGTTCAAATGGTAGTTATAACCCAATATAATAGTTAATAAAGTTGTTAGGAGTAGAAAGGAACACATTTACGGAGCCAAAATTGAAAAACCTCAATTTTTCCTACAATTAATGAGAGAAGCAATATACTATCTTGGTTAATATGCTTCCATCAACTCTTGGGAATATACCTACAATTAATGAGAGAAGCAATATACTATGAGTACACAAGCCATAGTATGGTTTTTGTTGCGTTCTGGTCTTCCAAGTATACATATAGGTGCCTTACCAATTAAATAAGTTATGCAAATATAGGTTTAAATTAGTTTTATAATAGATCTGCGGTAGGTGTACTCATAGTACTTTTTTATATGATGTAGTATCTTGGTTAATATGTTTCCATTAAATGACAAAATATCTTAAAGATTTGTTTCATAATGGAAGATTTGGTTTTGTTTTGTAGCTTCAATAGGTTCCACACTGTTAAGCTTATACTATTATTGCAATGACCTTTTTCAAGATCTTAGTTTTGCACAGGACGTGAGGGTATAGATATATTATTTCAGTTTTTTACTAATATCTTGCTTTATGACTTCGGCAGTATTGGAACATTGTATACACTTAACCATCTTAAAACCGAATATGATGAAGCTGTTGTCATTGCCCTGTTTCATGAATGTTGGTGTCTGAATGAACAAATGAAAAGGTGATCATGAGTACCAAGTTTTTGCTTCTCATATTCAGCAATCAGGTCTGTCCCATATTGTTGGAACACTCATTTTCAGAATTCAATCAACGTTTTTACAAGGCATTTTCACTGGTATATTGTTTCATATGCAACATTACTTCTATCATAGCAGAAATATTGCAATATGATGTGAGGAAACTCTGTTATAGGATTTTTCCATTTCCCAATGAGCTATATGTGGACGTTGTGAGCTCATCTGGTCACTGTGGTGATTAAATTGGCTGCCTTTTAATATTGCTGGTTGTGGTTAATCATGCTAATTTTTTTCCAATATCATCATTGCTTTATACTTTTTGCTAATATAAAGGGTAAAAACAATGTTTTGAAGAACAGGGTTTTGACATTGTTACTCAAGCTTCAAACTCTTTTGTCTTAGGATCTTATTTAAGGTAGGTATGGTATTGTTTTTGTGTAGTCTGTTTTTTTTCTTGCATATCGTTAAGGTGAAAAGATTTTGCTGTCATATAGTCTCATGCTGTTAAGAAAGGACAAATTAAAATCAAATACTTGGAAAGCATTTCTAAATTGTTATTTGGCTGAAAGGCATAGCTAATTGTCCAAAGGCCTTCTCCATGATGCAGCTTTGGTGATTGATATGTCTCACGCAAGTTGGCATCTGAAAAATGTTCATGAAGAAGTGATAATTCATTACAAGGTTTGTCATACATTGAATCCATCTAGCTTCTTCCTAGTGTGGTCATACATTCAAACTTATGTTGTTTCATAATTCCGTAATGAAAAAGAGGTTAATGCATGGGAGATGAGGCTTTTGATGATATAGTTATAGGAATTGTAGAAATTGGGTGTAGATATTATGTGATTTAATATGATTATATATTAATGATATGACATTGTATATTAATCATATCTTCTCTTATTTTTCTCTTCTATTTTTTGGGTCGAAGATTTTTCTTATTGTCATTTTTTATTTAGGAGTTAACCATTGATTGTATATGATATTGTATAAAAACAGTAAAAGTAGATCTTATATTATAGGATTTGGATGCAGATCCTGTGGGATTATTTGATTTAATTTGATTATTGTATATTAATGGTATATTTTTTTCATGGAAGGAGTTTATTAGGATTTTTAATTTACTGATTCTTTAAATAGTTTCCGTGTTTTCTTTTTCATTTTTAACTATGTTCTAATTCTTAGGGGATTGACTACTTTAGTGTTTGCTTATATAGTTTTAATGCATGAGTAGTGTGCCTTGGTTAATTTCTTTTGCAAGAAAATAAAAGAAAAAAAATGAGGACAATGAGCTAGCATTTAAATAATGGGATTCTTTAAATTATAATTATACATCACATAACGTAATTTTTCAAGTTGTTTAATCAAATTGCAAATTGAAGTCACCTTCTACAATATCTCTATGAATGTCACTTTTTCTTGGCTAATTGACTGTAACATACGTTTTATTATACTTTCATTGACAAGATTATATTTATATATATATATATAAGTGAGATTTTTTTTAAAAAAAATGGAGGGAGGCATCTAAGCTATTTGTAGTTCCTATAATATGTCATGTATGAGAGACATTTCAGTTGGAGAAATGAAATATAGCTGAAGTTGTTGAAGTTCTTAACTCTTTTAATTAATGTTGATACTATTATGGAAAACTTTAAATGGATGAGTGGAAGGTAATTGCATTGGTTGAATGTGAAATGTAGCGGATGCAGTTTGTGCAACTCGTTGAGGAGTTCGTGCTTGAAATGTCATGTATTTGAATAAGTTTTAGTTGAACTATTGTATGTAAAAAATTTAAGACATGGAAGAAAATTGTTTTGTGTTCATTTGAAGCATAAACATGGCTTATGAATGCAATGGAAGTAAATGCATGTAAGGCCAGTTTGTGCCTTGAGTATTCTAGATGATGCTCCAGTGCAGCGCACGAGGAAATTGTTTCTTGTTATTATAAAGGCCTATTTATGCCTATCTACTTTGGTTTAGGAGCACCCATGCATTCTGAAGATAAAATAAAATATGTCCAGATGTATCTAGAGAAGTATAAGAATATATTTTAATAAATTGGTTGCGTTGATTATAATCTATAACTGTAAAATTTTAACTGGTTGGCTGGCCAAATAAAAAGTTTCTTCGATCTCATTTAATCTTTTTATAATGAAATATTGTAATTATAGAGTCAACGTAGGAAAAAAAAAGATAAATATGTAGCTGTGAAATTTGAATGAAAAATATCCTTGTGTAATCAATAATTTTAAAATTTTTCTTTGGTGAAAAATTTAATATTTTTAAAATGAAAAAGATAGGTTTTATTAGCATTCAAAGTTCATTGTATTAGATGAAGTATTATTTTTCTTGTGACTAGAAGCGATATAACAAATTAGTAATGGACAAGGTAATCTAAAAAATCACAATCATTTTATCAATAAAATAATCGATTAATTAAGAGTCAAGGTATAAAAGATGCTCATAAAGTTTTCTAAAATATGCGTCTGGTACCATAAAATTTATTTGGGCGTAAAAGTAGTCACAAACTTTTCTAAATGAGGCAAAAATGTCACATACTTGTACGGACATTAGTTACTTTTTGGTTGTGGTAGACCTACACAAATTTTTTGTAAATGATAATTAAAAAAAAAACTCCTCACACGCCCTCTCTTCCCCCGCTTTCTTCTGGCATATCATGCCCGTTCTGATGGAAGAATAGACTAAGCTTCTGCTTCTGTTTCTTGTTGTTCTTTTAGTATTTTTAAAATTAAAACTCAATGAATTCAGGCTTATTTAATTTTATTATCCATTTTTATGTTCTTAGAACAATTCTGGAGAGTAATTTCTTAGAACAAGTTTGAAACTAAAAAAATAAAAACAAACTGTTAAGATTATTATTTTAAAAACATATTTAAAATGGCGAAGTAAAAGGTAAAAGAAAAGTTTTCTTATTTTAGCAATTTGAGAAAGCTTATTATTATTAGTTTATGTTTTTCGGCTTCTCCTTCAGCTCATTTATGGATATTGTTCTTACTTCACTTGCGTGGGCATCCTAAGTTCAACGCCTAATATCACCAGCTCCATCATCGTATTACGAAGATTTTTTTTTTTTTTTTTTGAAAAAATATACAAGTTCCTAAATTTTTTTTCCTAAAGTTTTAAATTTGTTACATTTTTATCTAAAGACTAATTGTTGGTTACCATTCGAAGTAATAACGATTATGGCCGATTATATTAAAAAAATTGATAGCAACATTAGTTCACCATTGACTTGTGGGAATTCCCTTCCCAAAATCAGTTTTAGCTTTTAGGTGTACATAAGGCCCATTAAGCCCAAATGACTCAAATGAATAATCTATATATATAGTCAACATCATTTCATAACAGTTGATATAAAACGCTTCATTATATTCCACACAAAAGAACCTCCATGTCATTTCAATTCTTCGCAATGAAATCATGAAGGCATACACTATTGATGTAAACAACCCTTTATTGATGTTGTCACACACATAATGAAACATTACTTGATACTAATAACGAGAGAGATAACAAAGATACACACACAACAACAAAGATCAACCATGGAGATGGTTTGTAAGTAGCCTCTTCAGCTTTGCTATTTTTATTGAAGTAAACAAATATATCTCATCTGCTACATCTTCCACTCGTAGAAAACAAGCATATCTCCAACTCTTCTTCAACACCAAAGTCCCAATAACTCACCAAAAGCCAATGGAAAAGTAAAACCACACCTTTTCTGGATCATTTTCATTTTCCAATTCGTTGGTTCTAGGAACTTGATGAGTATCATCACCTTGACTCTTATATGGTAGTGGGATACCACAAAGATAACGATTTCCAGCAAAAATGAATGGATCGTTCAAAGTCAAGAATTGATTATCAATTGGCCCTGAAAGTTTATTGTTTGACATGTTTAAATAGTTCAATGTAGTTACCATGGACATGCTCTTTGGAGCTGTACCTGAAATTTGATTACAAGAGATGTTGAAGGATTCAAGAGATTTCATATCCCTAATAATATCTGGAATCTCTCCTTCCAAATAATTGTGTGAAAGGTTCAAGCTTATCAATCCGATGAATGAGAATAACTCAAGGGGACTTGATCCTACCAAATTGTTATTTAACAAATCCAAGTTAACCATAAGTTCCAAGATTCTAGTAATGTCAAATTCTCGTCCTTTGATAACTTGCTTCATATCCTGATCAAGTCATTCATTTCCCATGTAATTTAGGGTGGTGACATCATCACCTAAAGCAAATTGATTGGTTGTCATCCATATGTTCGCACTATCATAGGCCATTCCCATAAGATTGCCAATGCAATGGGGTATTGAGTCACTTAAATTGTTAATTGCAAGGTCCAAAATTTGGAGTGAGTCGAGTTGGCACAGATGTATAGGAATGTTACCATCTAACATGCTATCCTGCAACCTCAGAATTTACGGTTTTGGAAAAGTGTTACTAGTCCATGATGATGGTATATTTCCAAAAAATTTATTCTCACCCAAATCTAAAATTTTCAAATACTTAAAATTTTTCAAAGTCAATGGAAGCTTCCCTTCAAGATAGTTATTATTTTTCAAATGCAACCAAAGCAATGCGGAAAGCTCGCTGATTGAGATAGCGAAAGTACCAGACAGTTTGTTGAATGAGAAATTTATTTCCAGCAATTCAAATGGATACTTATTATCTCTCTAACAATTGGGAATTTCACCAAAGAAATTGTTATAAGAAAGATCAAGTCTTGTTAGACTTACTAGGTGACAAAGTCTTTCTGGGATATTTCCACTAATAAAATTATTTGAAGGATCAAGGTCTGTTAGATGTGCAAGCTGACTAAGACTTTGAAAAACTAACAACTAAAAAAATTACTTGACCAATGAAGTCTGGTTAAATTTACAAGTTGTCCAAGACTTTGAGGAATATTGCCATAAAAATAAGTACTTGAAAGATCAAGGACACTTGGTTTTTTCAAGATGCCCTACCCATGTTCGCAAATGGCCATTGAGTTTATTATTAGCTAAGGATAATTTTGTTAGATATTTTATTATTTATGATTATATATTTTATTATTTAATACAAATTATATCAAAATATTATCTTATCATTGTTTTGGATAAAAATATCTCTTGATTGTGACCCACACATGATTTAAATAGATATTTGGTTTAGAGTTACCATCTCGGTTGGTAAGTTATTACAAGCTTTGATGGAAGGTTATAAATAATGTTTGTCGGGTCTTAGAACAGTAACATTGAAATACACTTACTTGTTCATTGAGGGTTCCCTGACGGGCGGCTATTCCCTGACCATTACTATGCTTCATCTTCTTGTTAGAAGAAGTCCTAACCTATTTTCTTCTAATTCTAACTCTTTTTTGTTCTCTACGGTTTTCAGGTTGTTAGATACTAATCACAATAACATAATTCAGATGGTTGTGTAAAAACCAAAAAGGTTTCCAAGGCCCATATGCATTAGAATAATTAGAAGACAGAAAATAAACTAGAAGCTTAGAAAAACTTGCCCAAAAAATCTAACAAACCTGAAGCAGAATTAAGCAAGGTTTTGAAATCCGGACCGATCACTGAAACGGCAGGGGTACTAGGTCAAGGGTCAGTGGGTCATATTGGAGTCAAACCAGAACTAACCCAGGACCAAACCGGTGAGAAATTGAAGATTTTAGGGTTATTAATATGAAATTCTAAAAAAAAAATTTAAAAATAATTTTTTTTTAAATAAAAAAATTACTGAACAGGACAGGTACCTGGACCAGACCAGTTTCCCAGCCAATTCATCTGTTCTCAGGCCGGACAGGCCGGTCTGGTCCGAGTTTCAGAACATTGAAATTAAGATAACGGAGAATAACAAGGGCCCAGAAAATAAGGTCCAAAAAGGGTTACTGTTGAAAAATAAACCGTAGGCCCTGTTGCATCAGTAATCAAAAGCGGAAAAAAAATATTAAACAAGCCGAAAAAGGGGTTTCAGCCTAGAATACAATGAAATAAATAGTAAACTATTCCAAAATGCCATGCCCAATATGTGTTGAGCCCATCTCCAAGAATTAGTGAAAGGGCATTTCATTTGGGCGCCGATATGCGTCGTGTTGGTGTTAGCCTGGTGAAATGCATATCAAAATGGCACATTTACACTCAATTTATCACACTTTCTGATTTATTAATGGGTTTATGAGGATTGAAGTGTGAAGAAAATGTGCCCAATGAGTGTTTGGTTAAAAGGAGAATAATTCTTTGATTAAATGTGAGTATTTTGCTATCATACATCACCCTTTGTTTTGTATAGACTTCATTGTGTTTATAGGGTCACACTTGAGACACTCAAAGAGCCAATGGAAGCACAAATCATTGATCAAGAAGTTGGGAAGAAAGCAAAACACCATTGCAATAAGTGCGTCATTGGGAAAAGCTGAAAAAGTTGAAAACAGATGCTTGGCTGCAGCCAAGAAATTGGCTGGCTGCAGCCAGAAGACCTCCAGAAAGTTTCTGGCTGCAGCCAACCCATTTCTGGCTGCAGCCAGACGACAGACAGAAACAAGAATGCGTTTTCTGGCTGCAGCCAATAATTTCTGGCTGCAGCCAAAACGCGAAAAACAGCAGCTGTGCGTTTTGTTCTAGGTCATTTAAGAAGGCAAAAAGGCTGAAGTGCAAAGGGAGTTCGACATTCACAAGTTTTTGGAGACGGCTGAGGAGCATTCCCAAGCAAAGGAGAGGGGCTTTCTCAAGGAAATCAAGTGGGATTGAAGATTGAAAGAGATTCCAACTCCATTTCTCTTGATTTTTCTGTACTCCTTCCCTTTCTCCATTTTAATTCTGATATGTCTGGACCGAATGTTAATATCTGTGATTCGTTTTTGAACATGAGTGGCTAGGTTTTTCATTCTAGGATTGTTCTAAACCTTTGTATGGATTGAACTTAATTCCTTCTTTCTTTTGGTACCCAATGGTATGTATATATATGTTAATTCTCCTCTGTTTTTGCTGATATCTGTGACTGGCCAGCACAATGGATCATTTGTTCAATTAGATTAAGCTTGAGAGAGTTAGTTTAATTGTAGAACTTGGGGAGAGTTATGCTAGACTTGAAGTTTAAGAATTAAATGAATGGTTAGTTAATAACATAGAGATATAGTTATTAACCTAGCATTGTCAAAATTAAGGTGGTTATTTAAAGATTATTTTCCCTTAACTATAGCAAGAGATTGTGTATGTTAATGGATGATATAAATTTGGTTATGACTTGAGAGAGCTTAATCAATTGCTAGTGAACCTTAGACTGACATATATATATCCCATAAAAGTATCCTTATAGAAAGAAGGATAAGTTTAGGAAATACAAAGGTAACGAACAATCCTAGGCTTATTATAATTGATTGAATCCACAAGAATCATAATTTTGTTCAGTAATTTTTTAGTTTTTATTAAAATATCTTTTTAAATTCCTTTTTCCACACTCAACAATTTGGTTTGATTCAACTTAATCAAACGCATTAAGCCCATTGCTTGACTAATTTGTTACTCAAATCCTCGAGGGAACGATCTTACTTATCACTTTATTACTTGACGCGATCCGTGCACTTGCGGTAGCGAACAGTTGGGTCATCTTCATGGAATCAGTAAACCTGCCCGACTCACCACCCGTAAGGGCTACTTCCATGGAGCCGCCGTCATTTGTGATTTCAGGCAACTTTTCCGACATTCCAGGGCTCCTTTTTTGGCGATCTTGAGCAGTATTCCTCGCGATTTTGGCACCATTTTCTCAGCGTTTTAAGAGCAATATTCACAGGAAATTGTGCCAAACCGATGTACAACAAATATTTTATCAGTGATCACCGGAGAATGATATAAGCCATTCTCCTCCTACTCAGGCACGAACAACATCCCAGATGTTGATTGATCTCAATTATCAAGCATATATAATTTAATACAATTCATACTGATTTAGACCTCCAAAAAAACACGCCAAGGATGAGAATGCTTCATTGGAGAAAATTAGTGCTTGTTTGTAATAGCTTATTTTTGGGTAATAAGTGCTTATAAATCGTGATTCACGGTATATGAGGTAAGTATGTGAGAGGAGTTTTATCTAGGCTTGCGTAATAAGCACTTATATTCAAAAAACAAGTATTCCCAAACATGCACTAATTCTCCTCTCGTCCCAATAATCCAAAAGCAACGTATAGAGTGAAAGAAAAAAAAAATTAATGAAGGAATTGATACTTTTTTTTTTTTGGTTGCCTGGGAAAGATATTTTCATTATAAAAAAGACTTGCAAGGGATAAGAAAACAGCAACACAAACAAAATAAAGGCTTGTAAGCACAAAAACAAAGACCACAACAACTGAATCCTAACCCTAATCTTCAGACTAAGGGGAATAACAAAAGTTAGGGGTGTTCGGGATTGGAACGGGATCGGGAATTTCCCGATCCCGATCGTGATCCCGAAAATTTCCCGATCCCGGATTTCCTATTTTTCAAAATCAAAAATCTCTATATTGAATTTTTTGTTGTTTTTCCTTTAGTATAGTATAAATATATAATTTGTCTAATATTATATTGTACCAAATAAGTCTAATACAAATATATAATTAGTCCAATATATACTTAAAGTTGTCGATTCAACTGCAAAAAGAACAAAGACAAGAACAAAAACTTAGAATTATTTAATAAATAATAAACGAAATTAACTAAATAAACTAAAAGAATATATATTACTTAAGGGTGTTAGGGATTTTCACATTTTATTTTACATTTGGTCTTATTTTTTTAAATATTTTAAAAAAAATGTACATGTATATATATTCGGGATCGGGAAAAAGTCGGGATCGGGAAGTCCCATTCCCGATCCCAATCTCGCCTTTTTCCAGATCCCGAAATCACATTTTCGATCCCGAAATTTTCGGGACGGGATTTTCCCGTCTCGATTTACTCGGGATCGGGACGGGAAATTGATGAACACCCCTAACAAAAGTTGCCGCCACATCCGTCAAATTTGCCACACTGATGCACCAGAGCCCATGCGGAAGAAAAAATACCAATAATGGCAATAAGGCCATAAGGAATGGTGTTCGAAGAAACATTCAAAAGGACTCATCCATTTTGTTGGCAAGAAAACACCTAAAGAGGTTGCAAATGAGCAAACATAGGATAAACCCATAGATGCAGAACAACCTATGGACGACAACAAAATAGACTCATTAAGAGGAAGCAGAAAACAAAACAACAACCACACTTAATGGACCAAAAGCATCCGATCTCCAACATTCTGAATGCGCCACCATCAAGTAGGGCAAAAGAAGCCAACACCACCGAACACCAGCAAAAACACCCCTTAGATCCAATTATTTTCTGCACTAATAAAGCACAGCTCCGTCAGCAAAACCAAACGAAAAAGCAAGGAAAAACAGAAAAACGAAAAGCAAATAGGACTAAAACATAGACATCTTCTCAACAGGCAAAGGCTGAAGAGGGAGATGCCATGCACACGCACACTTGCACGAGACAAGACTCAATCCCCACCGCTCTTGAGAGAAACTCGAGAGAGGGAGAGACTTGCAACAAAGTGAAAGAAAAATATTAATGAAGTAATTGATAGTTATTGCATATGATTTATCATATCTTAATAAAAGCAGAGTACTGATTTCAAAAGGGGCGCTCCCATTAGACCAAAATTGCAACAATTACATATGGATTTAAACAAATCAATAATGAAGATTAATAAAACATATATGGACGTCCAAAATATTTTTTCTCAAATAGAAAAAATTAAAACATAATACATCATGTAAAAAATAGCATATAGAAAATACTAGGCAGGGGAATCGATAAAACCTACTCTATGCCACATGTTGGAATAGTCTAACAATATATTTGGGATTATTATTGTTAGATTATTCCAACATGTGGCATCAGAGTAAGTTTTTTTGATTCCCTTTTGCCTAACATTTTCTGTATGTTATTTTATTTTATTTTTCTACTTTAAAAAATAATATAAGAATAATATGAGCAAGGTTTCGGATTTTTATATACTTGCTATTTGTATAATCATCTAATTTATTTTTCCCTACCTCAAGCAATATTTTGGGGAAAATTCCCTACTATATTTTCGGATCTGAATATACAGTGCTTTAGAGCCAGATTATTAAACCTGTATCGAATCAACCGGTTCAACCCGGAAACTGGCAAAGCGTTTGGTAAACCGGTCCGGTCCAGGTATCAACTCAGTTCACAATTTTTTAAAAAATCAATTTTTTTTTATTTTCTTTAAGATTTCATATTAATAACCCTGAAATCTTTATTTTCTCATCGGTATGGTCTTGGGTTAGTTTTGGTTTGACTTTGGTCTAACCCACTAACCCTTAACCCAGTACCCCAACTGATTCAATGACTAGTCCGGGTTTAATAACCTTGCCTTAAAGTTATTTTATTTTTCCTACTGTAAAAGTTTTTAGGGAAAATTTATAATTTATAATCAACATCAATGGAAACTATGCGTTTCATTTATTCAAGTATTCTGGAAGAGTGGACTGACATATTTGAGCCTTTGTGTATTGGGCTTTCTATTTTTAAGATGTTTTATTCATTGCGCTTTCTCGGCCTGTCCTTCTTGGGCTTACTGGATTTTTTATTTTTCGTTTGGTTTTCTTCAAATATTTTCGTTGAGCTTTTCAGATTTGGGCTTTAGGTTTTGTTGCTTCAGAGTTATTTAGACTCTTTGGGGTTTTGAATTTTCACGTTTTAAGCCATTTTTGTTATACTATAAGCCAGATATTTGTATTTTTAAAATTTCAGGAAATGGTTAGTTTTCGGCTATTATTCTGTTTTGCCTTATTGTTTTTTTATGGGCCAATTCGATAAACTTGTTTTGAGCCTGTTCAATATTTCTGTTTTGATTGATGCATCTGGGCTGAAGGATGTTCTTGGTCTTTCTGTTTATTTATCTTATTATTTGCTGCGGAAAATTTCGTTCACTGACATTTTATTAGTTATTGCTTATTCTGTCATGAACTGAAACTGGATTTTGTTCAACGTTTTTTCTGGGCTTGTAAATTGTTGGCCTTTGGGTTTTATTTTATCGTTGATGTTTCTTGTTGCTATTTGGGCCTACATTATTTTGGTTTTTATTTTGTGGGCTATATCTTATTGTTATATTTCTGGGCCTTTTATTTGATTTTTTTCTGGAAAATTTTCTTATGGGCTTACATTATTTGGGTTTTTATTTTAGAGGAAAAGACGGAAAAAGAACTTTTAAATTACAAAATCTCAAACCAAGTTTCTTATCAAAAGTTGATAAGAGAATTATGAAACTTGATAAGTAATTCACAACTCAGTTTTTGAGAAATACCTGATTTGAAAATTTGAAATTTCAAAACTCTTTTTCTGTCATTTTCCTTTTATTTTATGAGCTAATATTTTATTGTTATATTTTTGGGCCTTTTTATTGTTGTTTTTTTCCTAGAAAATTTCCTTATGGGCTCCGTTGCGTTAGCAGAGGAAGAAAATCAACGGATACTTTTCAATACATTGTGGAGAGAGTTAAGTCTAAATTGGCAACTTAGAAAGAGAATTGTCTTTCGATTGCTAGACGAGTTACTTTGGCTAAGTCAGTACTTAGTACTATTCCCTTGTATACTATGTAAGTTGCTAAAATTCCTGCAACTATTTCGAATGATGTGGAGAGACTGCAAAGGAACTTCATAGTGCCGGGAATATGAGTCGGCCCTTCATGGGCTCGGGTCTAAACGGCCCGTTTAGGCCCGCTTCCTAAAAAGCCCCCAATTTTTTAAGCCTGTGGCTCTACAGGGCTGACCCTTCACGAGCTTGGGCCTGAACTCATTTTAATTAAAAAAAAATTCTTTTTCAACTTTTACAATTTATTTATTATTTTACTTTAAATTGATATACATTATTTTTAAAAACTCATAAATTTTTAGTTAAAATAATCATCTAATGTCCAAATTAGCCTATTTTTTAAAGTTTAAATGAATAAACCATTGTAGAAAATAAAATAAATCAAACCATGTAATAAGTGTTTGCCTGTTACTAATACTCTATTAGGTACTTAGGTATCTCTCTCTCATATTGATAATTTGATATAATGATATTATATATATTAATTTATTTTAAAAAAAATATTAAACGGGCTGTAGGATCGGCCCTTTTAGGCCCGCTTCCCTTTTTAGCATATAAATCATAAGCCCGGCCCTTAAAGGGCTCGGGTCTAAATAGGTCGGCCCTACGAGCTTGGCTCGATTTCCCAGCTCTACAACTTCATATGGGGTAAAAGCCAAGACTCTCATGGTTTTCCATAGGGGTGGAAATAGGCTAGGCTAGGCTAGACTTTGTCTAAATAGGCCTGGGCCTGCAACAGAGATTCAAAGCCTGAGCCTGGGCCTGAGCCTGTATGTAGATTTTTTTTTAGGCCTGAGCCTGGGCCTTTAAAAGGCCTGAAGCCTGTTTAAAGGCCTACTTAAATAATATAGGCTTTTAAATAGCCTTTAAAGCCTATACTTCCAAATTCATATATAACCCTTCACAGTTATATACAATCCTACATTATATCTTAAAAGCCTAATATCCATTCTCATAGTAATATTAGGGCTTAGTAAGGAAAAGAAAAGAACGTCTAGTGGCAACAATTGTCCAAGCAAATAGGAATTAAAAAAACTAATCATCTGTTGACTAATGAGATATATTTTCTAAAATTGCCTAAGCATAACAAATAACATACAAAACTATATTCTACCTCTTTTACCTTTCCCACGTAAATTGGGACAAACTCCTCTTATTTAATTATAATATTTCATTTGACATTAAAATAAACTCATAAAAATTATTATGCTTTAGTGGAGGGTGCAAATTAGAGGAGAGTGAGTGAGTTAGTGTTGCCATCTCAAGCGATCAAAGAGAAGAAAGGCAAGGGTGAATGATTTATGCGAAAGTAATGGTTGAGTGTAATGACGATATGATATGAAACTTAGAATTAAGGTTAAGTTGATAAATTTATAAAATTATTTAGATTATATTATATATACTTATGTAATAGTATACATTATAAAAAAAGAGCTAAATAGGTCAGGCCTGTAGGCTTGTAGGCTAGGCCTTATGAAAATAGGCCTGACCTGTTTATCTAAATAGGCCTAGCAATATGCCTGAGCCTGAGCCTGGCCTATTTGCTAAATAGGCCAGGCTGGGCTTTATGTAGGCTAGGCCGTAGGCCCCTGTTAGAGGCCTAGCCTATTTCCATCCCTAGACTTTTCCACCCAATTGGGTGGGAAGAAATTACGCTGCCAAAGAATTTTGGAGGCCTTGATTTTAAGAAGCTATCTAACCTTAATCGCGCTTGTGGAGCTAAACTAGCATGGAGGCTTATTTTTGGTTCAAAAGGGCTATGGGCTGAAGTGTTGCTTAATAAGTATATGCTTAGAAATGAAGAGAATTTGCTTGATTATCAAAAAGGTGACTCAACCCTTTGGAAATTTATATCCCAGCAAAACGAGATTATAGAGATGGGGATCAATTGAAATGTTAGAAATGGTTGCTCAGTTCTATTCTTCAAGGATCTTTGGTTGTTTCCTGATAAGACAATCAAAGAGATGTGCTTAAGACCACTAACTATAGAGGAAGAAGAAAGCAAGGTTGCTGATTGAGTTGCTTATGGCTTGTGGGATTTTCACAAGTTGGCAACAATTGTTCCCAGCAATGTGTTCCAAAGATTAATAGCAAGATTGCCACCTGTGCTAGATGCTGGAGAGGATATTATGTCATGGAAAGCCACGAATAATGGATTATTTTCCATTAAGAGTGCTTATTATCTTATTGAAAAAAATCTAGCTAATTCTTACAGTGCAATGTACAAACTTCTATGGGCATGGAAAGGTGCTGAAAGAATTAGAGTATTTATGTGGATAGCTTTCAATAACTGTCTCCCAACAAATGCTTGGAGAAGTAAGTGGTCCTTATGCTCTCCTTTATGCAATTATTGTGATGCTATGATAGAAGATGTGATACACATACTTAGAGACTGTGTATATGCTCGAACCATATGGATGCAACTGATCCACCCAAGATACCACTCCCAAATTTTTGATGCAAATTTGCCAGATTGGTTTGCTTTAAATCTAAAAAGGGACCTTGGCCTTTTAGCAGATGGTAGTTAGAACCTTATTTGGGGAGTCTCAATTTGGAACTTATGGAGATGGAGGAATAATTGTGTTTTTGACACTGAATTTATTAAACATGTGCAACTAGTGGCTCTCATTATGCAGACGTGGAAAAGCTTTGTTCAAATCCAAGATCTTGTAGAAATGAATGACTTAACTAATTCAAGTAATTGAAAGTGGAAACCTCTTCCAGAAGGCTGGGTGAAACTGAATGTAGATGGTGCTATGACAACTTCTTCAAATAAGGCTGGGTGTGGAGGGGTTGTTAGAGATCATAAAGGAAAATGGTTAAATGTTTTCACAGTTACTCTTGGCTGCTGCAGTGCTTTCGAGGCTGAGGAATGGGCCATTATACATGGTTTACGGCATGCATGGGATCTGGGGTTTAGAAGAGTAATACTAGAATCAGATGCAAAGAATCTCATAGAAATGCTCACTACCATGGAAACAGGCAGAGATAGCAGCTTATTGTTTCTACAAATTCAAAAGCTTATGGGTTTTTCATGGGATCTGACAATGGGCTTTATCCCCAGAGATCAGAATCAATTGGCAGATGCACTTGCGGAAATGGGACTATCCAAGTCTTCTTTGTTGGTCAGATGTCCAGATCAACTTATGAACCTGCTCGAGAACGACTGCTTGGGAATTAATTCCCCTTTAGTTTAATTTAATTTCTGTTTGGGCATTTGCCCTCCATTGAAAAAAAAAAAATCACATTTTGATTTACATTTTGAGTCAGATATGTGTTTATTTTAATTTTGGACAATCGTTGTTATTCAATATATTGAGTTATTGATATTGAAGCTTTTAAATTTGTTTTTCAGATATTATTTTAGTTCAAACTAAGTTTCCTTAACTCCATTTTGTGCTTAATTCTTTGGTAATTTCCATTCTTTTCAAGAAATTGAAAATTTAATTAATTGTTTGGGTTTAATTTCTATTTCATCTCATAAATGGTTTATTTGATCAAAATATTTGAATGCTAATTTATTTTTCTGTGCCATTTTAATTTTTTCAATATGGGAAAATTAATTTTGGCTATATGGTAATTTGAAAAATTTTGTTTTGGCATATTATTTAATTACATTAATGTTTATGTAATTAATTTTGGACAATTTTTCAAATGTTTCAATTTTACAAAATTATATTTGAGTTGAAATATGTTGAAATTGATCTCTTAAACAATTTTTGGATACATAAAATAGTGGGAGGGTTATTATTTTAATTTTTTGTTGATCAAATTAATTAGTTAACCCCTCCATTAAGATGTGCATATATTAGATTTAACTAGCCCAGACCGGTATATTTAGAGTTTAAATGCAAATAGTTGATATTTGCCATTAGCATGCATCTTGGGGAGTAGCGACAACTTCTTCAATATCTTATGTGTAAATAATCACTTGGGGTGTAATGTCAATTAACATGGGATGGAATCTTATGCATAGGGCTAAGAACATTCACACATCATATTGTTTATAACAAAACGCTTTTATATTTGACCCTTTTTTTTTTTCTTTTTGCTAGAGCATGGGCCTCAGCACGGATGTGGTATCACAGTGGAGTATAATTCAATGGCTTCTTTTGGTTCGCCACTCACACTGATTTCGACAAGATTGTTTTTACTGACTTTTTAAATGTTGGAGTCTTTGTGGGGTTGTCATTGGAATTACTCTATCTAGTCTTATTTATAAATAACTTTTCTTTTAATTGTGCAAAACAAATTAGTAGTTAAAAGCAATAAGTGTGTAAAAAATGCCATTTTTTTTCATATATGCCCCTATTTATGAAAAGAGTATATGAGAGAGAATAGATAAAAAGTATGAGAGATAATGAGTATTTAATAAGGGTAAAATAGGAAAAAGAAACTTACATTTTCAGATGAAGAGTGAAATTTGCTTATAAAAGGGACCAGGCCTATAAGAGAGAAAGTTGTTTATAAATAGGATTAGAAGGAGTACCTTTTTTAAGTTCAAAATACTAAACAGGACAAAAGTTAATGTGATAATTAATTAAATTAAGGACAAATTTTAATTTATATTTTTGTTTAAATTAATAAATAATATTTATATATGTGTGTTAGACCAATTTATTATTTATATAATAAAGTAATAATTAATATGTGCGCGCGTAAATTTAATATTAAATATTTTTTTTTGGAAAAATGAACACTTCATGTCAAAGTTTCATAATAATTCTCCATTGTAGGGAAGAAATATAGAGAAAATCCCAAGCCATGGTTTTAAATGACAAAAAACATTAAAAAAAAAATAGCTTTTAGAAAATGATGATGTTTTACCCCTAAACCATGATTTTCAACGATAAAGCGCTTTTTTTAATTTTTTCAGTTGTTTACCATCTCTTTCCCAAAAATCTAATTTTAGAAAAGAATTCAGAAAATTAATTTACTCACCATAATTAATATAGAATGGATAAGATGCAGATAGCGAAGTGTTGTATTCCCTCCAATTCAAAATATAAGATGTTAACTAATTCACAAAAGCTAAGACATCTTAGTTAAGTCATTTAGTGTGTCTTAAATTAATACAAGTTACCTATTTCACTTTTATTAAAGAATATGATTTTCAAAATGCATTTAATATTTGTTACATCTTTCTCTATCCTATAAGGGATAAAAATGAAAAATAATCATTAATTATCCTACCAAGCTATTATATTTTGGACCAAAATTTTCTTTTGAAAGACTTTTTTTATAGCATGGACCAAAAGGAGTAATTGATTGAAGAAGCCATCGATATCAATGAAGGTTCTTTGGCTGTATATAACGCTGACCAAGCATTGATTTCACTATCTATGAAGTTTCTTTCGCTTTGTAAGGCAAAAGCATTGACTCGATCACTTGGGAGTTCAAACTAACAAACGGAATGAAAATGGAGAATTCTGCATGGCCGACCAAACATTAATATATATCACTATCTACAAACCCTCTTTAGGTCCATAATACAAAGCAATAAGATATATAAACTAAAAAAAAAATCTATCAGTAAAATAAACGTTAATGTATAACGTAAAATACCAAAAAACCAATAATCTTCAAAAAAAAAAAATTCAATATGTATTTCTTTTTAATATTTTGTCAGTAAATTATTCATAAAATTTATATTATAAAAAAAATACAAGATATATCTATATATATAGCCACTATGTTTTGTAAAAATTATTTAAAATGTTATAAAAAATAATCTGTAAGTAAAAATTTATATAATATGTGCTAGTTCGGATAGGTCCAGATCTGTTGACAGACCTGGAGTTGTTGCATTCTCCTGCAGAACGTATCCAACAGTTAGTGGGAAGGGACCTTATAGGCTCATCTTCGTCGTCTTCCTTCAGTAGCTAGTTTGGTTTGATTGTATATTCCTATAAATATATATGCGTGTGTGTGTGTGTGTGGGGTAGTTCATGGTCATATGTATGTTTAGGTGTGGGTTAAGAATTTGGACAATATGGATCATATGAATAGTCACATTCATGTAGAGACGACCGATTTAAAAAAGCCAGACTGTTTAGACTGAACATTACAGCAAGAGGTTGGAGTGTGTTTTTCTTTTTAAAAAAATAATTTCGTCTGTTATCCCCCCTTCATCACCTGAATTCACAAACTCCTAATGTGAAAGAGAACATGAATTCACTAACTCAAACTAGATAGCAATATCGGCCTACACCTCCGGTGGATTCCCCAACATTCCTGAATTATCGTCCTTTCTTGAAAAATATTAAATTGAACGATTGAGATTGACATTTCAGTACTAAGGTGCTAATATCTTTAATTTGGTCCTTCCTTGCCTTGTTCATTATTCTTCAGCCACAATCCTTCTCATTCTTGCTTGTCATTTTGCTATTTCTGCAAATATTGTGTCTTTTCTTCCTAAATGCACTGCACATATAATCCATAAAATAACGTAATATCATGTAATTTTTTTAATGAAAATATCAATATCATTAAGCCAAAAAAAAAAAAAAAAATCTAGAAGCAGTCTGATCCAGTCATACATAAAGGAAATAACTACTACATAAACACACAGATGATAACAACTGAATGTGGATATTACCAAAAAAATGCAAGACAAAGGTCCAAGGGTCATATCATGCAATTAAGAGGAGAAACACTTAGAGAAATTATAAAATTGATTAAATCAGTCCGCTTAGCAATTAATTCACAATATATTATATTGATACAAAATATTACCGGGCCTTATAGACTCAAAGTGCCTCCGGTATAATGAATGTACAAGTTATTAAAAAAAGATATTAGTGTAACCAACAACTTATTAGTTGAGATGGTAAGCGGTCATCCTCGTAATTAAGGAGGAGAACAAAAGTTTGAATCCTACGAAGTGTACCTATTGGGAGGGCTTTAACGTTAACACTTCTGGCCTGATAGAAATTAAGCTCAAGTCCAAAGTGACTTGGGAATACTTTGGGTTCACAATTATTCATTATTTAGTAGGTTTTTTTATCAGAAAATTACTTTTCATTCTACATACAAAGCAATTTTTCTAGCAAGAGGGAACTATAATTAGCTAATTACCATATTGAGAAACTTGGTTTATATAGAAATTAATGAATTCAATAAAAATTGATTAAATCCAAGTGCTTAGTTTGTTTATTTAAAATATTGTTTTTGGACATGATTGTGGTTGTAATTTTAGTGAACACAAAATTATCATCAAATTGGTTCTTGAAAGGGATTTGAAATGGGTAGTTGCAGATTTGTTGGATGTGAATGGGGGCTGGCGTTGGGATGTTCTTGGAGAATACCTATCAGAGGTGGGAGGAAGGATTGATTGTTATGGGGAAAGGATGCTTTAAAGAATTAATGAATTAGAGAATTCATTAGTGCTTCGAAGAATTAATGAATATGGGGAATGAGAAACTTTGTTGCATGTGGTTAGAGATTGTGTAAGGGCAAGGAAGGTGTGGCTTTGTTTACAAAAGCAGCCTCAAAGTAATTTTTTACATCACTTATGTAAGCTAACACTCCTTTGAGAGCTAGATTGCAAACTATCATGGGTTTTTAATAATTATATATTTGTCCTGCCTAGTAAAAATATGTTAAAGACATGGCACTATATTGATAGAATATGTGATTCGGGTTTTGATCTTCCGTCATACTCTGACAAACCATTCTGTGTCTTTGAACAGTTTATGATTACTTGACTGCCGCATGTTAATTTCTGGCACGACTGTTTAGTACCTTGTAGTTTTATATTTTGATCTTTGTAGGTTGCTATGTGATATTTTTTATTAATTCTGTTTTTTTTATAATCATCCATTTCTAGGTTGTTGCTGAAGAAACAGAGTGTGTGGTGGTGGATCAAATTTCTAATGAGGCGGCATTTGCTGAGCCAATCAAAATGTTTCATTCAAGCTAAGGTTAGTGTCTATTTGACGTGTGATTCTGTGGATGCGTTTTGATCGGTAGGCGTTTGGGTGAGTTTTTATTCCTTTGATACCAAATTGATAATTTCTTGCTGAATTTGATGAGCAAGGCATTATCTGGGTGTGTTCAGAACTCTTGGCCAATGTGTCCAAATCATATACCAAGAAACCTTCTTAATTTCCCCCAAATCTCTTGTGATAGATACCTGATTGCATGTAAGGCTATTAATGAATTTCTGATTTGTGTTTTGAGATTAGAAATAATTGTTTTCTTTATGATTGATGTTGTATGCAAGATAACCATTCATAGAAGTATTGGTTTGCTAAAGAAGTTGTGGATATCCTGGTGCTTGAGAATTTTAGATAGAGGAGTATCTTGCTAGCCATTCTGTCTTTATTTATGCCCAACAATAGCTTTTCCTCTTTTTGTATCACAAGGTTGAATGTCAACTTTTAGCTTCAAAGGTTTTCTTTACCCTTTCCTATGTTTAGTTAGCTTATGTTGTTTGCCAACCTTCTTGATTGCTTATCTGCTTATAATTTAAACGTTTTGCAGGGCAGTCAGTAGTAAAAACAGGTGATAGGCAATGGTTCTTTTTCAGTCCTAAAGACAAAAAGTATCCTAATAGTGGTAGGAACAATCGAGCAACAAGACATGTGTACTGAAAAGCAACAGGAAAGGATCGTAACATTACCTACAATTCTCGGGCAGTTGGGGTGAAAAAGACGCTGGTTTTCTATAGAGGTAGAGCACCACATGGTGAGCGAACTGATTGGGTTATGCATGAGTACACGTTGGAAGAAGAAGAGCTTGCTAGATGCCAGGATTGTAAGGTATCATCTTCAAGTGTCTTATTTGCTTTACATTTCTTTTTATTTCAATATGAATTCATGCTGATGGTGAAAACGTATTGTTTACTGACCCTTTTGTTTTGATATGTAAATTATCAGGACTATTATGCACTTTACAAGGTGTTCAAGAAAAGCGGACTTGGTCCTAAAAGTGGTGAACAGTATGGCGCGCCGTTTAAGAAGAAGAATGGGTAGATGATGACTTTGTAGATTTTAATGTTAATTCAGCTGGCAAGGAGGCTCCAATTTCACAAGTTGATGAGGGTAATTCTGTTGATACTGTGACTTTTAGTGGTCGAGAACACCCTTTGTTTGATGATGAACTCGATGAGATCTTGAAAAAAAATGATGGATGAGCAGATTCCTGACCTGCCCCTCTTGTGTCCTGCTGTACCTCAGGTTTGTTTTCTGATAGAACCTTTAGAACACTGGTTTTGTTTATGTATATGTTGCCTGCCTATCCTTCTCTATTGACAGAAATAGGGAGGAATATGTGGCTGAACAAATATTGTAGCTGTAGCGCTGTGTACACTCATCGGCACCACAACATTGTTGGTGGTTTAGCTCAACCTCCAAATAATGATTTTACTATCTTTGTTTTGAATGGAGATGCAAGCTTCACATTACAAAAAAACATGTTATTACCGACAGAATTACCCACGGAATTATTTCCGTAGGTAATTTCCTATGGTTTACTGACGGATTTTCCGTCGGAAAAATTACTGACGGAAAAAAATTCCGTGGGTAATTACCGACAGATTACCCAAGGAATTTTTTCCGTCGGTAATTACCCACGCCTTGCCCACAGAATTCCGTGTGTAATTTGAATGAGAAATTAGCCATGGAATTCCGTGGGTAATCCATCTCCAATGACCAACGGAAAAATTTTCCGTGGGAAATTACCGACGGAATATTTTCCGTGGGTAATCTGTCGGTAATTTCTGACGGAATCAAAATTCCGTCGGTAAATCTGACGTATTACCCATGGAATTTTTTCCATCGGTAATTACCCACGCCTTACCCACGGAATTCCGTGGGTAATTTGAATGAGAAATTACCGTCGGAATTCCATGGGTAATCCGTCGGTAAAACTAATAATTTTTTTATTATCTTTTAATAATTTATATAAAATAATAAAAATAAAAATAATCTATAACAAATAAAAATTTAAATATCATAAAATTAATATTTAATATAATATATTAAATATATATAATATTAATAATAAAAATTTTAAATGAAATAAAAAAATTAAAAATTTTAAACTTTATATCATAAAAACAAAATATATAATTATAGGTAAATATATATTTAATATTATATATATTTATATTAATATTAAATATTTAAACAAAATTAGAAATTAAAAAATTTTATATTTATATTATAAAAAATGAAAAATATAATTATATATAAATATATATATATAGTTATATATATATATATATATATATATATATATATATATATATATATATATATATATATATATATATATATATATATCTTAATATTATATTTGTTTTTTAATTATTACATTATATATATTATTACGTGAATAAATAACGCAAGGTTAAAGTAGCTCAACTGGTAAAGGCATCAGAACACATACCAAAGGTCCAAAGTTTACCTTGGTCACAAAATACAACAATTATCTCATAGAGACACGTGGCGCAAGGTTAGAGGGACACGTGGCCCTTGCTCGGGGGCCGTCGGGGCCAGATGTTGGGGCGGGCGGTGGGGGGCTTTCGGTGATGTCCACGTGGCCTTTTTTAAGGTCGCCATGTGGAATTTTTTTTAAAAAAAGGATATTAAATTACCGACGGATTACCCACGGAAAAATTCCATGGGTAATTACCGATGGAATTTTTTCCGTGGGTAATCACCGACGGACAATTTTCCGTGGGTAAATTCCGTGGGTAATCACCGACAGAATTTTTTCCGTGGGTAATTACCCACGTAATTTCTGTCAGTAATTACCGACGGAATTTTTTTCGTGGGTAATCCATTGGTAATTTCCTACGGAATAAAAATTCTGTCGGTAAATTAATTGCCACAGATTTTTTAGAGATGGAAAAAATTCCATCGGTGATCTGTCGGTAATTCCGTTTCCGTCCCTAATCTGTGGGTAATTTGATTTTAGAGATGGAATTCCGTGGGTAATTTCCATGGGTAATATGCTGTTTTTTTGTTGTGTCACTTCTCATTTGTGCTGAACTCTTCGAAGTTGACTTCCATTGGTTGATATCCGACTAATGCATGGAAGAAATTAAACCGTCCTTGACTATTAGTGTTCTGGCATCTTTGAGAGCTTTTTGTACTATTATTAATGTGACTTGAGCTTCCAGTAGATGAATACTAGGTGACTGCAGCATCACACAAATCTCACTTATCTGTCTCAATTGTTAAGCTTATTTAGGCTTTAGCTTGAAGGACCTGATGAGTCCCTTTATTTGTTCATTCATTTGTTTGTTTATTAGTATAATACCCCTATGCTAATCCAATTCATTTTGGGAGTACTCATTTTGGACAATGGATCTGATCATATAAATAATCACATTCTCGTAAAACCTGTGTGTGTGTGTGTGGTGTTTTTCTCTCTAATGTAATTTATAATTTTAGTAACATGTTTAAGTTGTTGGTAGGATAGTATCGGTGTTACTATTTCATTTTATGCGGATAAGTTGCAAGTAATCAATGGGTATTTGTTTTGGAAAGGAAAAAGTAGAGTTATCATATTTTAACCACCAGGGGCTTTATCAATAAATATATACTAGTAAGTAGTATTTATAAGTATGCATCGTATAACCAAATAAGTTTTTGGTGAAATATCCCTTGAGGGTTTTTGATAGCCTTATTTGTTTACAAAAGCTTTTGGGAGGCTCTGTATTTTATTTGTTAATGCATTCATTATTATAAAATTCCCATGTTTTTCCACTTTGGTTTGCGAGCACCCATGTTGAAGAAGTGATTATATAAATAATCACGTATTTGAGAAACCTCTAAAAATAAAATAAATTTGTCCAGAAGTACCAAGAGAACTAGAGAAGTATATGAAAACTTTTTGGCGGTTAGATTGGCTGGCCAAATAAAAAAATCTCTTCAGTTTGATTTTTTGTCATGAAATATTGTAGTCATAGATTCATAGAATGAGAAAAGAGAACAATTGATATCAAGTCTAGATGATAGTTAGAGCAAGAAAAACAAGTCGAACCCGTCAAGCCGATCCTTTTAGGCCTTTAAGTTCTAAAGGTCGGGTTTAAGATTTTTGTCTCAAAACTAAAAAAGATAATAAAAATTGTTGAAATAGCTTTGACCTTGTAGGGTTGGCCCTGACCCTTATTCTCACAGGTCGGCCCTAAAAAAATGACTATTGTTTTTTGGATTCGGCTTCTATCCTTCTCTCCCAAGAAAAAGATGGTCCTTTTCTTGATCTGGATCATTGGATTAAGATAATAATATTTTTATAATATATTAACTCTGAACTGTTGGGATCTTATGCCAACAGTCCAGATCAAGAAAAAGACATCCTTTTCTTGGGAGAAAAGGATGGAAGCTAGTTTCGTTTTTTTTAGCAGGATCTAAAAGAACCAGTCCTTTTAGGCCTTGACCCATAAAAGACTAGCCTGTAAGGCCGAGTAGTCCTTTTTAACCAACTCTAATTATAGCCTGGGTCTCCTGATTTTTTATTCTTTTTCTTTTATGTTGTTTTTCTTTTCCTTTCCGGCGTATAAAAAATAAATAAATGTTGACTGGGTCTAACCGACATTGGGGGACTATTTTTTTTTTCCTTTTCTGTTTTTTTTCTTTTCCTTTCCAGCTTATCTGGAAAAAAAAAAGGAAAATGTTGACTGCTTTTAGAATTTGACATATTGTATATTATATAGGGAAATTTTAATTATATACCGTTAAAATATCAAAATTTAAATGTAGACCTACACTTTTATCAAATTCTCAATTAGATGAAGAAACCTAAATTAAAATTTTGAATGTGTGTCTATCTATCTGTCTACATATGCGTGGGACTGCCTTCATTTCATGTCAAATACTTCGTACTGTTCATACTATAAGTCATATCTAATTACTTTGAATTGTTTGAAAATGAATTTTTTTCTCAATTTTGTTCATATTTTTTTGCCATTAATTTTGTTCATATTTAAAAATATAAAGAAACATTACATTAGACCAAAATGCAAATAGATCGATCAGCTAGGTTGTTCCAGTCTAACTAGTGGTTTTGAGTTTGAATCATGAGTATGTAACTATAATAATTATTCTGAGGTATCGAGGTCAGGCGGTTGCTAGTAGCACCAAATATAGGTGGAGAAATATATAAAAAAGAAATATTACATTAAATTAGGCTTCAATTATTTTCCTAATAAATTGTGATAAAGGTAATAATTAAAAGATGCTCATTAATGACTCACCAAATAATTTATATTATGAATGATTTTTTTAAGAAAATCTGTATTTGAGATTTGAGGGAGTAGTGGTTAAACAATAATTATCTAAAACCCTTTTTAAGCAATTTACGTACAGCATTGACTGTTCTCTTGAGATGCATTAAACAAATACCAAAGCGCATTGACCGACTTGGGTAGTTATTCTCTAAGTCATGCATGTAATGTAATAATATTATGCCCCACAATATTAAATATAGCGTGTTGAAAGTATTGGCAACGCACCAAAGACAAAGAAAAGTAAATGTTGACTGGGTCTAACCGACTCTTTTTTGTCGTTTTTTCTTTTCCTTTCCAGCTTATCACAAAAAAAAAAAAAAAAGAAGTAAATGTTGATTGCCTTTAGAAATTGACATATTGTATATTATACAGAAAATTTTAAGTTTATCCAGCTAAAATATCAAAATCTAAATTCAAGCCTATAATTTTATTAATTTTTTAATTAGATCAAGAGGCCTAATTTAGAATTTTAAATGTCGTTGAAAAAACCATAATGCCAACTTATAGTTAAAAAGAAAAGGGAAAATCACTCACAGGCCTCAAGGAACAAACATAATTATAGTGAAATCCCAAAAAATGGAGATAACAACTCGTTAAGCATGTTTTCACAACATGTTGAGTTATTTTTTTTCACTTGGGGACTTCACTGTAATTATGTTTGTTCTTTGAGACCTGGAAGTGATTTTCGCAAAAGCAAAACTGAAGGTGAATCAATTTCATAGCACAAAAATTCTTGATTGATTAATTTACCAAAGATTTGTAAATCTAGAATAGAGTTTTTTAAGCTCTAGTTGCTATTGTCATCAAGGTTATTAAACCCGGACCGGTCACTAAACAGGCTGGGGTACTGGGTCAAGAGTCAGTGGGTTAGATCGGAGTCAAACCGAAACTAATTTGGGACTAAATCGGTGAGAAAGTGAAGATTTCAGGTTTATTAATATGAAATTATAAAGAAATTTTAAAAAAATTGATTGTTTTTTTTAAAAAAGGTGAACCGGTTCGGTTCATGGACCGGACCAGTCCCATGCCCGATTCACCGGTTCTTGGGTTGAATCGGACCGGCTGGTCCAATGTGGATTTAAAAACAATGATTATCATCCTTTTCTGCTTTCTTAGAAACGTGAAGAATTTTTTATGTGAACCAATTGTGATGGCAGCGATCCTTCCATTTTTTAGGACATAAACACACTAATTCACTATAAAAAAAATGACATTTCGTAGCGATGTTTTTGTAGATGTTAATATTAACCGCTACAAATATCATTATTTGTAGCGGTTTTAGCTTAAACAGCTACACATTTGTAGCATGAGTTACACGCTAAGTGGCGCGCTCATAAGGCAACATTATTTATACCGTTTAAATAAACAAATTGCTACAAATTTGGTGCCACTTTCCGACCATAAGTTGTAGCGGATAATTTGTAGTGGTTATATCATGGCAACCGCTACAAATATGGCATCGGCAAGAGCAATAATTATTGCGGTGATTTTGTAACGGTTACGTGGACATCAACCACTACGGAATTCAAAGAGTTTCCTACTTGTAGAGGTTTGATAGAACCGCTACAAATGTGTAACGACATTTGTAGCTGTTTTTTTTCTTTAAACCGCTATAGAACTTCAATGGTCTTGATGTTTTGTAGCCATTAGTGATAACCGCTACAAATTGTTGCGTTGCCCAAGGCCAGTTTGTAGCGGTTTTGTAAATAACCGCTACAAAGGTAGCGCTATATGTACCCAGTGAACCCTTCATTTGTCTCATTTGGCTATTTTTGTTTCTGACTGTTCTCTGAGAGTTTTCCTTTATATCTGCTTTCTGGCGTCTCTCTGAGAGTTTTGCTGCAGCATTTGACATTTTTCACACTTGAGGTGTGATAGATACTTATTTTCTTTCCATTTTTCATTATATTATATTTTATATATAAATGTGACTAATTTTTTTTAATATTTTGCAATTGATATGGCTTCAGGGAGGGACAAGGGGAAGGGGAAGGAGGCCGAACTTTCCCCTAGACCGCTTCTATAGGGTGGTAACAATAGAGGAGGGGGTAGCGCGGAGGGAGGGCGACTGCGCCACAGCAGATTACCCCACAGCAACCACAGTAGACGGCCCTACAAGAGGCGACCGCACCACAGGTGCCTAAGGCTGTTCTGGAAGAGGGAGGGGATCTAAGTTTCAGCAACTTTGATGAGAACGAGGAGTTCGAGATCCCGATTCCGCTGAGTGACATGGATCGCTTCCTGGATGAGGAGGAGGCGCAGGACCAGAACAACCCACGATGATCATCTTCCCGATCGACTAGGTTTGAGGTGCAGGTCCAAGGTAAATATAGTTTTTATTAAATAAATTAAATATTTAAATTCAACATGTTAAATGTGAATTTATATCTAAAGTATGTGGTAAATTGCACAGATGAGCAGGGGAACATTTCCATGAGGAGGCTAGACATGGCCAGTTTAAACAACTTGGACCGGACACTACGAGTTGCAATTCCGTGGAATGAGGCCACGGACCAGCACATTGACAATGGGGGTCATCTGTTCAATCGTTTCCTGAACGAGTTGGGCTCGAATTGGATGCAGTTTCTCCTTCACTTCAGGACGTGGAAGAAGGTTCCGAAGGGATCGAAGAATCTGGCATGGGATGAGGTGGTGAAGATAATTAATATTATTTAATTATATTATATATTTTGTAATTAATTGTACTTAATTAATATTTATTAATTTTATCATATGTATTTAGTTGTTAATTATTTTGTATTCAATTGAGTTACAACTTAGGTTTGCCGTTCGGGACAACCGGAAGAGGTACACGCTGATGAAGATGGGCGACGACTGGAGGAACAGTAGGAATTGTCTCTTCCATAGTATGAATAAGGATGTGATGATTCCTTTACAACAACTGATCTAGAACATCCCGGACGGCGTCCCACCGAATAACTGGGTGAGTTTTGTCCAATTCAAGAGGAGTGCAGAGGGGTAGGTAATTTATTTATAATTTTAATTTTAATATAAATTTCATATATTTTATTTTTTTAATAATTATAATATTTTACTTTTAATATTGTTTTTTACAAGCGCTTTCTCAGAATAATATGAGGTGCTGAGGGCAACAGAGGATCTACCACACTGTAGGATCGAAGACCTTTACTGCCATTTACAGTGAGCTGTAATTTTTTACAATGTCAATTACTTTTAGCTGGTTATTTCATATTATAAATTTAGTGTTTTATTGTTCATAATACTAATTTAATTTTTTAATTGTTTTAGAAGAGGAAGGCACAGTAGGAGAACCGGCAGACAGACTACGGTGAGTTATTCACTATCATCCATAGACATAAACACACTAATTGGAGAACTATGTCTAGAAACAATTATAAAAGGTAGATACAGTTATATAGGTAGATATCTCATCTTTATAAATCATTTGAATCCTCTTATCATATGAAATGAAATATAAGAGAGGTAAGATTGGAATACATAGGGGCATTTTAGTCTTTTAACAACATTAAGAAATCCCTAATTAGGCCTCTTAGCTTGATTAGTAATTTGTTTAAAGTGTATGCCTGACTTTGAATTTTGGTATTTTAGCTTGATTTAATTGGAGTTTTCCTTTATATGTATATTTTTTGTATATAAACTTATGTGAAATTATTATTTTTGCAGAAAAATATAAATTTTTCTGTTTCTAAGACTACTAGAGAAATTATAATTTACTATGAAAAGGTTAAGTCTAATTATATCTACACTATTGCAAAAACCAATGTAAAAAGTTTATATATATATAAGTATAGGTGTCCTTCTATTAAAAACAATTTTATTCGATGCATTGTTGGACATTAAAGGTTGGTAGTTCTCTTAATGGGGATTCGAACCACACTGTGAGGGACTATTCAGTTCCATTCCATTAGATCAATTCCCGTTCATGTTAAAAGGTGATTTTAGGTGGTGTAAAAAGTCATTTATGCAATATTATGAAAATAGAGTTTGATTAGAAAAATCAAAACAAGAAAGATTGGAATATCTTCGTATGGACAAAATTCTAGAGTAGTGAAATTTTTCATTGAATAGCAATGTATATATACTTCTATTTTAATTTCTTTTTTAAAATATGCCAATATTTTTTATCATCTATAGCAGCACAAAACATTTTTAATTTGAACATATTGTTTTCTTTCATGAGCAGAATGGGGGACTAGTATTCTAAATTATCTAATGAAATCAAAGCAAACATTCTACAATGAAAGTAGAAAATACTTTATTTCTCTATATGTAGTTACTCAATTTCCTTATTTATAATTTTAAGGTTTAATTATACAAAACCCCTCAAAATTTTAGGTTAGCTGCAATTAACCCCCCAACATTTCACAAAGTTTAAATTAGGGGTGTTCAAAGTGTCCCGGTCCTGGTTGTCCGATCCCGGTCCCGACATTTTGAACCTGGGAATTTCCCGTCCCGGTCTGGACCGGATCTATGGGACCTGGGACCGGGACCGGGACCGGTCACACACCTTGTGATCCGGGTCCTGGTTTTTTATTTTTTTTAAAAAAAATTTCTTAAAAACTAAGTTATTATTTTATTTTTGTATTTTTTATCTCATAATTTAAGTTATCATTTGATAAAATGTGTATCACATATTTAGTTGGAGTTAAACTGTATATATTGTAATACTAATCCTACTATATAATGTATAAAAATAATAACAAAAATGATGAAGGTGATAATAATAATAATAATAATAATAATAAAATGTTATTCTTCAATTCTAGATCAATTTGTGTGATTATTATGGCCTTATTAAGTGTTAAATAATACTTTAAACACTAGATTATAGGAAATTTAACTAATATAATAATATTTTTTAAATTTAATTTTTTTATAAAAAAAAACCGGGATTTCCCGGTTTGATCCTGGTCCCGCCTAGGATTACCGGGACCGGGATCGGTACCGGGATGCAATTTGCATCTCGGCCAAAAATCGGGACCGGGACCGGGAGTGGTGGATCCCGTTCCCGATCCCGGATTTGAACACCCCTAGTTTAAATTTAACCTCCATAACCTTTTATATATTTTTTATTATAAACCTCTTGCCGTTAACTTATTGTTATCTTTTTAATAAAAATTATCATGTGAGATTAATAAAAGACATGTGGAATCCTACACATCCTACGCAAGTTACTAATTTTATAAAGCCCCCTGAACTTTGACCAATTGCAAATAACATCTTTAACAAATCAAAATTTAAGATGATAAAAAGAATGACATGGGGTTTAATAAAAAAAATTAAAAATTTATGGGGGTTAAATTTAAATTTTAATATGTCAAGGAGATTACTTGCAATGGGATCAAAGTTTAGAGGTTTTATAAAAATTAGTAACTTACGTAGAATGCTATGCATGTAGGATACCACATGTTTTTTTATTAATCTAGCGTATCAATTTCTATTAAAAAGATAACGTTAAGTTAATAGCATGAGGTCTATGATAAAAATAAATAAAAGGTTAAGGAGGTTAAATTTAAAATTTTCAAATGTTCAGGATTATCTACAATTGACCAAGTTTCGGTGGTTTTTATATAATTTGACCTAATTTTAATATGATTGAGATGTGTTATAATTGATTGTGCGGATGCTATCATTATATGCGACGTTTCAATTATATGTCTGTCTAACCCAAAATCATGCATGCCCCACTTTTCACAATTTTACATATAACGAGTGGAATATGATGAAATATGTTTATATAAGTCAATTAAATCCATGAATTCTGTATATAATTAAGTTATTTTTTTTGGAAGAAATATGTTTATATTTATATAAGTATTTTAAAAATTTTATTTTTTTCCCAGACTCTTAACAACTTTATGACACTAGTATTTTAAACAAATACCAAAGCGCATTGACCGACTAGGGTAGTGTTTTCTAAGTCATGCATGGAATATAATAATATCATGCCCCACCCTGCAGGTTCTATTTTTGACAATGTTACATACAACGTGTTCAAAGTGTTGGAAACACATCAAAGCTAAAGAAAAGTAAACGTCCACTGACTTAATAATTTGACATAGCGTATACGTCAAGAAAGGATAATGATCATGATGTTGAGATTGATATTTCATCTTACATGAATAAGGTTTGTAACGAATATATTCATATAAGAGTTAGAGTAACGTCTATTAAAAAAAATAATAAAAAATTATTTGAGGTCATTCAGATATATTCAAAAAAACCCATTGAATGTGTTGGTAAAAAGTTTTGATCAAGCAGTATATGGAATTCTGTAAAAAAAACGTAAATGAAGATAAAAGAAAACACTTAATAAAATTTTTTAGAAGCGTTAACATTTTGATATTTTCATGAATAACGTGTCAATGAAGGAAACCATCACTCTCTAAAAATGCACTAGACAAAGACCAAAGGATTGCAACTAACTTGGGAGTCTTCCAAGTCAGCTAATGATAACATATGCCCCAAACTGCATGTTCTACTTTTGACAATATTTAATATAACGTGTTGAATGGTGATTGACTTAGTGCATGTTTGGCAGAGCAGTATCACTGATGGATGCACGATAACATGGGGGAAAAGGTGTTAGATCCCAAGTTTTGATGATAACAAAAAGACAATTGTGTACAAATCATGGTTTTATAAGTTTAAGAAATGTTTACAAAGTTACCAAATGCATATAGCAATGTTTTCTGGTATCTGCTGTCAAATTGAACTGGAATGCTCGAGCATAAGTTTTGCACTCGAGCATGGATCACTTATGTGCTCGAGCAGGTGTGAGTGAAAGCCAGAAAGTGTTCACCCGAGAGGCATGCCACTGTTATGTTCACTGATTCACTCGAGCACTGGAGACAGCACTCGAGCAGAGAAGCCATTCTTACTCGAGCACATGCGAGTAAAGGTCTGCGAGTGCTTGGCCAAGAGCAAGTATTATCATTCTTCCTTGATGCACTCGAGCAGAGACATCAATGCTCGAGCATGAGCATTCTGTACTCGAGCAAGGTACTGCGAGTGCTTGGCCGAGAGTCATGAAGTTCAGAGAAGCGCAAGTGTGCTCGAGCACAACCTCATATGCTCGAGTGACACATCAGCACTTGCGAGTGAAAAATCTATCCCTCTCCAAATCTGATGCGAGTGCTTGTATAAACGGTATATTACTTGAGAATATTCTTCTCACTCGAGTAGGAGTCTGTGTGCTCGAGTGAGGGCCCACATCACCTGCGAGTGATAAATTTATCTCTCTCAAATCCTGATGCGAGTGTTGGTATTAAGAGCATATTCCTTGAGAATATTCATATCACTCAAGAAGAAGTAGGTGTGCTCGAGTGAGGGACCACATCACTTGCGAGTACAAAAACTCACTCTTGTTAAAATGATGTGTGAGTGATAACCAGAAGAGAAACTCCCAATGCAAAGTACAAGATCACTCGAGCAGAAGGAGTTGTGCTCGAGTGAGACCCCACATCACTCGCGAGTGAGAATTCTGTCTCTCTGAAATCCTATGCAAGCACAACCCGATAACTGAAGCTCAAAGAGTAAAATAGGAAGATCACTCGAGTGAGTCCTTTCATGCTCGAGTGATGCTCTGCCAGATCACCAAAAATACCAAGTCTCACAACGTTCAATCCGAACATGGTTTATTGTTATTTATTCATATCATCATTACTTATTATCATTGTTTAACATCATTTTGAATGTATTATAAGTGTGATACAGGAAGATGAACGTTTGAAATAATCTGACACGGAGAAAGTCAAATAACGGCAGACAACATCATTACAAGCACGCACGTACCTACCGCATTCAGATTATTCAAACTTGCGCGTGTCTTTCCACAGTTGCAAAGCCCCACTCCTCAAACGATGACTACCCAAACGGGCAAAAACTAAAACAACTATATATGCAGAGATTCAGAGATAGTCAAGAAAATAACGAAGCACAAGAATTCACAAGCTTATACACGAGTCTCTACTATTCATCATTTTCTCTGTATACACATTGATCTTCAGTGTTTATTCATTTGCTCTGTAAGAGAGTCTTCATACAATTCAAATTCTATGCTTATTTGATCTCAAGGTATTGGGACCTTGAGTGGGTAGATTTCCTTACGAGAGAAGCAGTTGAGAGAATTCCTTGTTAAGCCTTTCACTCATAAGTCTTATAAGATACAAGCAGAAGAGAACGTTGCTGCTCGTAAGTCTTACAGTAGTGTAAGCAAGTGAGGACGTTGCTGCTCATAACTCTTGTATACATAAGCAAGTGAGAAGGGTCATAGGTTGTTTTTCTGCACGTAAGACTTGTCGTAAGAGGGAGAGAAATTTCTTAGTGAGAGAATATTTCTGCTCGTAGTCCTTTCAAGGACAATTGTTGTTTTGAGGCGTTCTAAGAGCCCATTGAATCTTGGAGGTATAGTGAAAATCTCAGTAGGTCTTGATCTCTGAGGACTGGACGTAGGCCTGGTTGTTAGGCCGAACCAGTATAACTCTCTGTGTTCAAATCTTCTCAACTCTACTCTATCTACTATATTTTTCATATCACCACATCAAGCGAAAAATTTATAACATCACCCAATTCACCCCCCTCTTGGGTGAAGCTTGCCTCTTACAAAAGGCACTTCAATGAATTTTAGGCGTTTGGGATTACGGTAGGCACAACTATGTTTTTATGAAAAAGCCACCATAATTTATAAGTTTAAATTTAGTGTTTTTATGATAACTATGGAGAGAAAAAGCAGTGATTATGGAAGAAAAGAGGCTTTTTGACAAATGAGAGCTGGGAGAATAGGATTGCTCTTGATATATGGTACCACTCTGATTCTATTTATAAATCCATTTTGATAAAAATATATGGTCCTTATTATAAGTCTAATTTTAGGGTAATAAATGCATTTTTTACTTTTTTTGCACCTATTGATTGCAATAAAAAAAATTATTTTATTTTATTTCAAAAACAGCTTTTTGAGAGGAAGCTCAAAAGTCTACCTATCCAAAAAAAGTCACTTCTGCCACCATCAATTCAAACACAAATCACATTTACAATATGATTTTTATCCTATCTGACTTTTATAAAAGTCAGATTAAAAAAAAGTAACTTCTGCCACCGCTAACCCAAATAGGCCCTTATAGCATATTTGGATTAGCTTATTTTTTAAGAACAAATACTTATTACGTAAGTCGAGATAAAACTCCTCTCATATACTTACCTCGTATACTGTAAATTACGATTTATAAGCACTTAATGCCCAAAAATAACCTATCCCAAACAAGCATTTAGAATTTGACAGATTGTTTAAATCAATAATTTTTTTATATATATTGATTTACTTAATTAAGAGTTCGACGAATTTGAGGTCAAGGTAAAAACAATGAATTTTAGGTAAATAAATCAAATATGCAGTTATTAAAATCAATATTAATATAAAATACAAACTTTAAGTAAGTTGCATTATTTACAGATTAAAAAATAGGTCAAATTGTTAATGAATGTTAATTAGTGGACAGATATCTATTTTTTTTTTTTTAAATTTCTCTTCACCTTGCAATTTCTTGTGGCAGTCTTATATACCTTTTTGTTTTTCATTATTTAAAGTAGGGTTAAGGTGTAAAGAAGAAAGTCTGATCATCAAAGAGATGAAGGGCAGTAAAAGAAAGTTAAGAACTGAGGCATTTTTATTTTTTCTGATAGTGTGGGGAGCCAGAATAAAAAGTAACAAACGTTGTGCTACTTTAACGGTTGTAGCATTTTCACTCCTATTTTAAATATTTATAAGTAATTTTTGTACCTAAAAAAGTTTGTGGTGTTAGGTATACTTTTGAGAAAAGTTCATAAGTATTTTTACACTTTAATCCAATAATATATATTATGACTATGTGATTGTTATTTAATAACAATAATTTATTATTTTTATTCTAACGAGCTTGATTTCCCAAAATAAAAAAGTTTTCATTCGCCTTTGCAATTCATCCTTCCATTAATAGTTTGAGTAAACAATACTTCAATGACTTTCTCTTTCAGAGATGAAGCATAGAAAGGTTGTGCCGTTGTGGTATATTAAGCTATTATACTTTTATATCCATTATCTGGTATTTGGTAGTTTTTTATCATTACCTTAAAGTGTTAAAACAAAGAATATATTTCTTTTTAAAAAATTATTTTTATGTTACTCTTCATCATTCTATATACTAAAGCAATATTTCTAACAAGTAGAAATGACCAATTCGAGGAGATAAAAAAAGTCCAATTCGAGGTACTTGTTTAATATAAATATTAATGAATTCAATGAAAAGTAATTAAATCCACAAGCTTAGTTTTTCATTGAAATGGTTTCTTACGTGATTGTTATTATGATTTTAGTGAACACAAATTTATAATCAGATTGGTTCTTTTAGTGTACTTAGACTATCTTTGAGAAATGATTAGAAGCTCCATACTTGATAAAGGTTTTTTTGAGGATTTTGAAAGTGGCCTTGAAATTGATCTCTGCCACTGAGCGTTGTTGTATTTTTCATATTAGGTTGCACGTTGATGGATGGGCTGACAATTTTTTTTCTCAAATATTGAATTTTAAAAAATAAATGAACCTTAAATAAACGGATTAAAATTTAGGAAGCTTCATTAGTTTGGCATGTTTGAACTTTAATTAATTTGGACTAATCTAATCAAATTAGATTTTTCTTACATTTAAATTAAACTTCTTTGCGGAAATTTAGATTTTAAAATAAATAAACTATTTAGACGTTATATTTTATATTTTATTATTGGTTCTCATTGGGCCTATACTGATAATCCATTTTTAAAGCACAAAAAGTCCCACATGTGTAGATTCAATGATAACTAGAAAATTATTCGTAAATCTTAACAGATTTTCTGCAATCTGGAAATATGGAATTCACAATATGATTCATTTTTATAATTGAAGCAACAACAAAAAAAATCTTCACTTTTACAATTTAATTTACTTTTTAGACCATTTATGTTATTAGTGCAGCCTATAAACATTATGGATATAGCTGGAAATCACAATCTCCAAAGCAGAATACGGACATTATTATTATTATTATTATTTTTTTTTGCCAACACGCACATTAATTTTTTAAGGATATAGCTATTTGCCTATTTGTATGAATTTGGTTTAACGAGGATGTATATTTTCCATGATACGGGATAGAGGTGTTCAAAGTGTCCCGGTCCCGGACATTTTGATTTTGGGAGTTTCCCGTCCCGGTCGGGACCGGAACCGAGACCGGTCACACATCTTGTGATCCTGGTCCCGGTCCCAGTCTCGATTTTTTTATTTTTATTTTTTTTTTCTTAAAAACTAAGTTATTGTTTTATTTTTGTATTTTTTATCCCATAATTTAAGTTATCATTTGATAAAATGTGTATCATATATTTAGTTTGAGTTAAACTATATATATCGTGATACTAATCCTACTATATAATGTATAAAAATAATGACAAAAATAATGAAGGTGATCATAATAATAATAATAAAATGTTATTCTTCAATTCTAGATCAATTTATGTGATTATTATGACCTTATTAGATGTTAAATAATACTTTAAACACTAGATTATAGAAAATTTAACTAATATAATAATATTTTTTAAATTTAATTTTTTTTAAAAAAAACTGGGAATTCCCAGTTTGATCCTAGTCCCGCCCGGGATTACCGGGATCAGGACCAAACCAGGACCGGGATGCAATTTGCATCCCGGCCAAAAACCGGGACCGGGAGTGGTGGATCTCAGTCCCGGTCCCGGATTTGAACACCCCTAATGTGGGAGCTTAAAACCAGAAAGACCTAGTCAACGACTCTCTTACGGAAGAAACTATACCAAATTTTTATTTAGTTTTTATTGGTTAGAATAGGAAGCGATTCAAATTGAGATTAGTGTTTATTTGACGTGTAATTCTGTGGATGCGTTTTGATCGGGGTGCGTTTGGATGAGTTTCTATTCCTTTGACACTAAATTTTAAAAGCATCTGCCTCAAATTATAAGTTTCATTTTAAGTTTGTCTAAGTATTTATGATGTTTTTTTTTAACTTACCTCATATTGACTATATTTGTTGCATGTATTCTCTCTCACTTTACTCTTTCTACACATGAGGGTATAATTAGAAAAATAATACATATTTATTTCTTTTAATTAATTTTAACTATTGAGCGTATAATTGGAAAAATAATACATATTTATTATTTTTAACTAATGTTATCTTTTTTTTTATTAACTCAAATAGATTATTTAAAGTTTATAATGAAGAATCAAGGAAGTAACATGCTGAGGGAGTAACATGCTGATTTAAGGAAACCATCACTCTCTTGAGATGCATGAAACAATGACCATAGCATTGATTGATTTGGTTTGAGTTTTCCTAATATGCCCCACACTATAGATTCTACTTCATCACTATCAAATATAACGTGTTGAAAGTATATGCAGCAAACCAAAAATAAAGAAAAGTAAATGTTGACTGAATATAGAATTTGACATATTTTATACGCGTTAATAATCAATAATTTAATACAACAACAACAACGAAGTCCTATCTTACTAGGTAGGATCGGCTATATGGATCGCACGATGTTATTGTGTCATGTTGAAAACTAGATCTTTAGATAGATAATTAACCAAAAGATCCTGCTCTATAACTTTATTGAGTGTTTACTTCAATCTTCCTTGACTTCTTTTTATAGAACTCCATACTACTTGATCAATCCTCCTCACTGGCGCACTCAATGGCCTTCTTTGAACATGTCTAAATCACATTAAACGATTTTCTACCATTTTTCTCTTGAATAGATGCCACTCCAACTCGTTCGCTTATATGATCATTACAAATCTTATCTTTTCTTGTATGACAATATAGTCATCTCAACATTCTCATCTCAGCTACCCCCATTATATATTCATGTTATCCCTTTAAAACCTAACATTCAATACCTATAGCATTTCTGCTCATATAGCAGTGCAATAAAACTTCATTTTTACCTTATTATATATTTTTCGATCACAAATAACTCTAGTAGTTTTTCTCTATTATATATATAGGCATAAGATTCTACAAATTTGCTGTAAATACATTAATTGTACAATAATTAAAATCAATATTAATATAAAAATATAATGTATTATTTACAAATTAAGGGTAGGCATACTTTATATAATACACGAAAATATGTGACAAATTGTTAATGAATGTTAATTAGTGAACATATATCTAATTATTATTTTTCAAAATTTCTCTTTACCTCACATTTGAGTGTGGTATATTCTTATATATATATAGACACTTTTTTTTTGTTTTCAATAGTTAAATATATAATATATATTAAAATCATGTAATCATTATTTAATAAAAATAATTTATTATTTTTATTGTTCTACTTGTAGTATTATTTTATTTAAAGCATATTTGATTCCAAGAAAAATCTTCATTCGCCTTTGCAATTCATCCTACCATTAATATTTTGAGAGAACTGTAATATCCCGAATTTTGGGATTGGAGGCTCAGGAATAAACCTAAATTAAGTGGACTGCTAAGCCCCAGTTTAGCAGGTGTCTCGAATTTATTCTCTAATGTTTCTTATATCTATAAGGTATTAAAGGGAAAAAAATGGTGAATTAAAGAGTATAGGAAATTTGTGTACAAAAATGGAATTTTTTGAGGTTGCAAGTGCTTGTCGATTCATTGCTTCCAGTTAGGCACTAATGTTGTGCAAACAATTTCATTGATCAAATGATACTCAACAATTTTGAAATTTTACAAGGTGAAAGTAGACATCTTAAGCTTTAATTTGATAGGTCATATGACTCAATTAGAGCTATATACAAAAATTTATGAATTTTTAAAATTAGCTCAGAAAAACTGGAAAGTTTCTGGAATAGCTTCTAAAGATTAAAAATCTAGGAATGATATGCCTCCATCTAGCAAAAGGATATATTTTTCTTTAAAATTAGACTCAATAAAGGTTCTATAGCCTTTGGAATCACTCTGAAATGATGTCTACAAAATTAGTTATGACTTTTCAAAGATTAGGTATAAAATCTGTCATTAAATTCGAAAATGAAAAGAACATGTAATGGCAAAATCATAATTTTTTCAAAATATCACAAAATTAATTATTTTCCGTTTGAAGTTAATTTCAATTAATTAATAAAAATAAAAGGGAAAAATATATTTAGAATATTTTGGTCAATTTAATATGAATTTATAAAAAATTTAAGCAAAGAGTGCAATTTTGACCAAAATTGAGACTTTGCGTATATACGTAACCAGAACAAGTTGTGAAGCCAATTGATACCAAAGGGTAGGACCCCTAGGTGTCTCCTACATGTGGCATCAAGAAGGAAATACTGGTTTGGCTTAATGAGCAAAGTTACATGTACATAGGTTTATGTACACACAATTGGTTTTTGGAAATTAGTAAATAAATGAAATATGACATAAGCTAATGAAATAAAACTTCATCTCCTACCTTTTGCTCTCATAAACTGACGTGAAGTTCAGCTGGAGGAGAGAGGAAGTACAGCAATTTTCTAGAGAGAGAAAGGGAAGAGAAACTTGTACGGTAGGTTGATTTCTTTGGTGAATCTCTACCTAATGTGTATAACTCCGCTACTAAGCTATTATTCTATGTGGGTTAAGGTTTTGAAGCTCAAATTTCATTCTTGAGAGCTTAGGGTTTTCAGCCAAGTTAAGAAAAGCTAGTGGGAGCTTGAGGTAACTTCCAAACCTTTGTATATTAACTACTCTAGCTGTTGTGAGCAATTTGATCGGTGAAATTTTGTCGGATTGTCGTTGGTTTTAAATTTTGGAAATTGAGTTGCCTAAGGGTTATGCTGCCCAATTTTGGTTCAAATGGTAGTTATAACCCAATATAATAGTTAATAAAGTTGTTAGGAGTAGAAAGGAACACATTTACGGAGCCAAAATTGAAAAACCTCAATTTTTCCTACAATTAATGAGAGAAGCAATATACTATCTTGGTTAATATGCTTCCATCAACTCTTGGGAATATACCTACAATTAATGAGAGAAGCAATATACTATGAGTACACAAGCCATAGTATGGTTTTTGTTGCGTTCTGGTCTTCCAAGTATACATATAGGTGCCTTACCAATTAAATAAGTTATGCAAATATAGGTTTAAATTAGTTTTATAATAGATCTGCGGTAGGTGTACTCATAGTACTTTTTTATATGATGTAGTATCTTGGTTAATATGTTTCCATTAAATGACAAAATATCTTAAAGATTTGTTTCATAATGGAAGATTTGGTTTTGTTTTGTAGCTTCAATAGGTTCCACACTGTTAAGCTTATACTATTATTGCAATGACCTTTTTCAAGATCTTAGTTTTGCACAGGACGTGAGGGTATAGATATATTATTTCAGTTTTTTACTAATATCTTGCTTTATGACTTCGGCAGTATTGGAACATTGTATACACTTAACCATCTTAAAACAGAATATGATGAAGCTGTTGTCATTGCCCTGTTTCATGAATGTTGGTGTCTGAATGAACAAATGAAAAGGTGATCATGAGTACCAAGTTTTTGCTTCTCATATTCAGCAATCAGGTCTGTCCCATATTGTTGGAACACTCATTTTCAGAATTCAATCAACGTTTTTACAAGGCATTTTCACTGGTATATTGTTTCATATGCAACATTACTTCTATCATAGCAGAAATATTGCAATATGATGTGAGGAAACTCTGTTATAGGATTTTTCCATTTCCCAATGAGCTATATGTGGACGTTGTGAGCTCATCTGGTCACTGTGGTGATTAAATTGGCTGCCTTTTAATATTGCTGGTTGTGGTTAATCATGCTAATTTTTTTCCAATATCATCATTGCTTTATACTTTTTGCTAATATAAAGGGTAAAAACAATGTTTTGAAGAACAGGGTTTTGACATTGTTACTCAAGCTTCAAACTCTTTTGTCTTAGGATCTTATTTAAGGTAGGTATGGTATTGTTTTTGTGTAGTCTGTTTTTTTTCTTGCATATCGTTAAGGTGAAAAGATTTTGCTGTCATATAGTCTCATGCTGTTAAGAAAGGACAAATTAAAATCAAATACTTGGAAAGCATTTCTAAATTGTTATTTGGCTGAAAGGCATAGCTAATTGTCCAAAGGCCTTCTCCATGATGCAGCTTTGGTGATTGATATGTCTCACGCAAGTTGGCATCTGAAAAATGTTCATGAAGAAGTGATAATTCATTACAAGGTTTGTCATACATTGAATCCATCTAGCTTCTTCCTAGTGTGGTCATACATTCAAACTTATGTTGTTTCATAATTCCGTAATGAAAAAGAGGTTAATGCATGGGAGATGAGGCTTTTGATGATATAGTTATAGGAATTGTAGAAATTGGGTGTAGATATTATGTGATTTAATATGATTATATATTAATGATATGACATTGTATATTAATCATATCTTCTCTTATTTTTCTCTTCTATTTTTTGGGTCGAAGATTTTTCTTATTGTCATTTTTTATTTAGGAGTTAACCATTGATTGTATATGATATTGTATAAAAACAGTAAAAGTAGATCTTATATTATAGGATTTGGATGCAGATCCTGTGGGATTATTTGATTTAATTTGATTATTGTATATTAATGGTATATTTTTTTCATGGAAGGAGTTTATTAGGATTTTTAATTTACTGATTCTTTAAATAGTTTCCGTGTTTTCTTTTTCATTTTTAACTATGTTCTAATTCTTAGGGGATTGACTACTTTAGTGTTTGCTTATATAGTTTTAATGCATGAGTAGTGTGCCTTGGTTAATTTCTTTTGCAAGAAAATAAAAGAAAAAAAATGAGGACAATGAGCTAGCATTTAAATAATGGGATTCTTTAAATTATAATTATACATCACATAACGTAATTTTTCAAGTTGTTTAATCAAATTGCAAATTGAAGTCACCTTCTACAATATCTCTATGAATGTCACTTTTTCTTGGCTAATTGACTGTAACATACGTTTTATTATACTTTCATTCACAAGATTATATTTATATATATATATATATAAGTGAGATTTTTTTAAAAAAAAATGGAGGGAGGCATCTAAGCTATTTGTAGTTCCTATAATATGTCATGTATGAGAGACATTTCAGTTGGAGAAATGAAATATAGCTGAAGTTGTTGAAGTTCTTAACTCTTTTAATTAATGTTGATACTATTATGGAAAACTTTAAATGGATGAGTGGAAGGTAATTGCATTGGTTGAATGTGAAATGTAGCGGATGCAGTTTGTGCAACTCGTTGAGGAGTTCGTGCTTGAAATGTCATGTATTTGAATAAGTTTTAGTTGAACTATTGTATGTAAAAAATTTAAGACATGGAAGAAAATTGTTTTGTGTTCATTTGAAGCATAAACATGGCTTATGAATGCAATGGAAGTAAATGCATGTAAGGCCAGTTTGTGCCTTGAGTATTCTAGATGATGCTCCAGTGCAGCGCACGAGGAAATTGTTTCTTGTTATTATAAAGGCCTATTTATGCCTATCTACTTTGGTTTAGGAGCACCCATGCATTCTGAAGATAAAATAAAATATGTCCAGATGTATCTAGAGAAGTATAAGAATATATTTTAATAAATTGGTTGCGTTGATTATAATCTATAACTGTAAAATTTTAACTGGTTGGCTGGCCAAATAAAAAGTTTCTTCGATCTCATTTAATCTTTTTATAATGAAATATTGTAATTATAGAGTCAACGTAGGAAAAAAAAAAGATAAATATGTAGCTGTGAAATTTGAATGAAAAATATCCTTGTGTAATCAATAATTTTAAAATTTTTCTTTGGTGAAAAATTTAATATTTTTAAAATGAAAAAGATAGGTTTTATTAGCATTCAAAGTTCATTGTATTAGATGAAGTATTATTTTTCTTGTGACTAGAAGCGATATAACAAATTAGTAATGGACAAGGTAATCTAAAAAATCACAATCATTTTATCAATAAAATAATCGATTAATTAAGAGTCAAGGTATAAAAGATGCTCATAAAGTTTTCTAAAATATGCGTCTGGTACCATAAAATTTATTTGGGCGTAAAAGTAGTCACAAACTTTTCTAAACGAGGCAAAAATGTCACATACTTGTACGGACATTAGTTACTTTTTGGTTGTGGTAGACCTACACAAATTTTTTGTAAATGATAATTAAAAAAAAAACTCCTCACACGCCCTCTCTTCCCCCGCTTTCTTCTGGCATATCATGCCCGTTCTGATGGAAGAATAGACTAAGCTTCTGCTTCTGTTTCTTGTTGTTCTTTTAGTATTTTTAAAATTAAAACTCAATGAATTCAGGCTTATTTAATTTTATTATCCATTTTTATGTTCTTAGAACAATTCTGGAGAGTAATTTCTTAGAACAAGTTTGAAACTAAAAAAATAAAAACAAACTGTTAAGATTATTATTTTAAAAACATATTTAAAATGGCGAAGTAAAAGGTAAAAGAAAAGTTTTCTTATTTTAGCAATTTGAGAAAGCTTATTATTATTAGTTTATGTTTTTCGGCTTCTCCTTCAGCTCATTTATGGATATTGTTCTTACTTCACTTGCGTGGGCATCCTAAGTTCAACGCCTAATATCACCAGCTCCATCATCGTATTACGAAGATTTTTTTTTTTTTTTTTGAAAAAATATACAAGTTCTTAAATTTTTTTTCCTAAAGTTTTAAATTTGTTACATTTTTATCTAAAGACTAATTGTTGGTTACCATTCAAAGTAATAACGATTATGGCCGATTATATTAAAAAAATTGATAGCTGTTATAAAAGTAAGAGAGAAGATTGATAGGATTCAGAGAAAATTGATAGAATTTCTAGAGAGATGTTAGAGAGAAGTTCTCATTCAGTTCAATTGAAACAATCGATTACAGCCCTTTATATAGAGGCAGAAATCTAACCCTGGTTGTATTACCATGGTTATATTTAAATGACCATAGTTACTTTATATCGTCTTTATGTCATTGTCTTCTTTTGCTTTTCTTTATGTCCTTGTCTTCTTTTGCTTTTGCTTTGTATCAAGTCATCTTTTCTTCTTTATGTCAAGTTGACTGGAAGAGTAATATGAGTCAATGGACATCCACATATTTAATATTCATAACACTCCCCCTTGGATGTCCATTATGAATGTGCCTCATTAAAAACTTTAACTAGGAAAAACCCAGTGGGATAAAAACCTAGCCAAAGAAAAGAGTACATCATTCATTGATACACCGTCGAGTGCTGCCTCATTAAAAACCTTTCTAGGAAAACCCAGTGGGACAAAACCTAGATAAGGGAAAAAGAGTACAGCGTGTATCGACTCCCCCTCTTGATAATATCAGTTGAAATCTTTGAATCTCCGAAGACCAATATCATGAACAAGTTTTTCAAAGATTGTACCTGGGAGTGACTTGGTGAATAAATCTGCTAGATTTTCACTTGAACTGATTTGTTGGATATCTATTTCACCATCCTTTTGAAGGTCGCGAGTGAAGAAGAATTTTGGTGAAATATGCTTCGTTCTATCGCCCTTGATATAGCCTTCTTTAAGTTGAGCGATACATGCAGCATTATCCTCATAGAGGATTGTTGGGATCATTTTGCCGGAAGATAAATGGCAAGTTGTACGTATATGATGTATTACTGACCTCAACCACATACATTCTCGACTTGCTTCATGTATTGCTAGAATTTCTGCATGATTAGATGATGTGGCTGATATAGTCTGTTTCATAGATCGCCATGAAATAGCTGCACCTCCACATGTAAATAGATAGCCCGTTTGTGATTTACCATTATGTGGATCAGACAAAAATCCGGCATCTGCATAACCAACCAGTTCATGCTTGGATACATTTGAGTAGTATAACCCCATGTCTGTTGTACCTCTGAGATAACGAAAAATGTGCTTTATTCCATTCCAATGCCTTCGTGTTGGTGAAGAACTATATCTTGCTAGTAAATTAACAGCAAATGATATATCAGGATGTGTGTGATTAGCAAGATACATTAGTGCTCCAATAGCACTAAGATATGGTACTTCTGGACCAAGTAGTTCTTCATCACCTTCTTCACTAATTTCTCGAGGTCGGAATGGGTCTTTATCCACCTTCAAAGATCTTACAATCATTGGGGTACATAATGGATGAGATTTATCCATGTAAAATCGCTCTAGGACCTTCTTTGTATAAGTTTCTTGATATACAAAGATCCCTTTCTTGAAGTACTCGATCTGTAATCCAAGACAGAATTTTGTTCTTCCCAAGTCCTTCATTTCAAATTCTTTCTTCAAACAATTAATTGCCTTTTGAAGCTCTTCAGGAGTTCCAATGATGTTGATATCATCAACATAAACAGCAATTATAGCAAACTCATTATTAGATCTTTTCATAAAGATGCATGGGCATATCGGATCATTTTTGTATCCTTCTTTCAACAAATATTCATTAAGGCGATTATACCACATGCGCCCTGATTGCTTCAGGCCATACAGGGACTTATTTAACTTAACTGAGTATTGTTCTCGAGAATTTGAATTGGATGCTTCTGGCATCTTAAGTCCTTCAGGGACTTTCATATAAATATCACTATCAAGTGATCCATATAAATAGGCAGTCACAACATCCATGAGATGTAAATCAAGTCCTGCATCTACTGCTAGACTAATTAAATAACGAAAAGTAGTCGCATCCACTACTGGTGAATACGTTTCTTCAAAATCAATTCCAGGTCTTTGCGTAAAACCTTGGGCTACTAGACGTGCCTTATATCTAGTTATTTTGCCCTTTTCATTTCTTTTTCGTACAAAGACCCATTTGCATCCAACTGGTTTTACATCTTCAGGTGTAAGGACTACAGGTCCAAATACTTTTCGCTTTGCCAATGATTTTAATTCTGCATTAATGGCATCTTTCCATAGGGGCCAGTCTTTTCTTTGTTGGCTCTCACTAATGGATTTTGGCTCATGATCCTCATTATCATTCATTACATCATATGCTATATGATAAGCAAAGATGTCATCAACGTTGACTTCATTTCTATCCCATCGGATTCCATTCATAACATAATTTATTGAGATCTCATTATTTTCACATATATCAGGTACCTGGGTCTCTTCTGGGACTACAACATTCTCTTCTGGAGATAATATCTCTTCAGGAGATGGCTCTTCTGGAGCTACTAATTTTTCTTCATTATCCTCGACTTGACCATCTAAATTCTTTGCTCCTTTTCTTTTTCGAGGATTTTTATCTTTGGAACCGATGGGCCTGCCACGCTTCAGGCGTGCTTTGGATTCATTCATAGCAGGTTGTCCTTCAGGGACATCAATTTTAATAGGAGCATTAGCAGCTGGGATATGTGACTTTGTCACTTTCTTTGGGTCAGTAAATGCTTCTGGCATTTGATTAGCTAAATTCTGTAAATGAATTATCTTTTGAACTTCAAGTTCACATTGTTTTGTACGAGGATCAAAATGAGCCAATGATAATTCATTCCAACTAATTTCATTACCCAGCTGCTTGTTTTCTCCCCCTAATGTTGGGAAAAATGATTCATCAAAATGACAATCGGCAAATCGTGCCGTAAATAAATCTCCTGTAGATGATTCTAAATATTTTATAATTGATGGAGATTCATACCCAACATATATTCCCATCTTTCTTTGTGGGCCCATCTTAGTGCGTTGTGGTAGTGCTACAGGCACATATACCGCACACCCGAAAGTTCTTATGTGGGAAATATTAGGTTCCTGACCAAAAACCATTTGTAAGGGGGAAACCTTTAAATAACTTGTTGGCCTAATGCGAATTAACATTGCTGCATGCAAAATGGCATGGCCCCAAGCAGAAATTGGTAGATTAGATTTCATAAGTAAAGGTCTTGCAATTAATTGCAACCTTTTAACCAATGATTCTGCAAGTCCATTTTGTGTGTGAACATAAGCTACAGGATGTTCAACATCAATTCCAAGGGACATACAATATTCATTAAAAGCTTGTGATGTAAATTCACCAGCATTATCAATACGTATTTTCTTGATAGGATAATCAGGGTAATGTGCTCTTAATCTGATCAATTGAGCAAGTAATCTCGCAAACGCCAGGTTGCGAGAAGATAATAAGCAAACATGCGACCATTTAGTTGATGCATCAATTAAAACCATATAGTACCTAAATGGTCCGCATGGTGGGTGTATTGGCCCACAAATATCTCCCTGTATCCGTTCTAGAAATGTGAGAGACTCACTTTCTACTTTGCTTGGTGAGGGGCGAATAATTAACTTTCCCTTGGAACATGCAGCACATGAGAAATCATGGGATTGTGGTATTTGTTTACACTTCAGGGTATGTCCACATGAATTCCCAATTATTTGTCGCATCATTATTGAACCGGGATGGCCTAACCGGTCATGCCAAACATTAAATTCATTAGTAAACTTCTGGTTTACATTATAAAACTGCTGGTTTATATTAGCAAACTTCTGGTCTGCATTATTGAACTTCTGGTTCACAATAGTATGTGTTTCAATTGTGCTTATACATGTGTAATACAAACCAGAAGAAAAAATAGGAAAACTTTCTAATATGCATTTTCTACCAGCAACTATATTTGTAATGACAAGATATTCCTTATTATCTTTAGTTGTTGTTTCTAAATGATATCCATTTCTGCGGATATCTTTGAAACTCAGTAAGTTTCTTTTAGACTTGGTAGAATAAAATGCATTATCAATGCATAATTTTGTTCCTTCAGGTAACAAAATATTAGCTCTTCCGGAGCCTTCAATTAAATTTATACTACCAGATATAGTCTGAACATTGGCTTCTCGTATTACCAAGGAGGAAAAATATTTATCATGTCTGAGTATGGTGTGGGTTGTTGCACTATCAACGAGACATAAATCTTCAGGATTGATGCCAATAGAATTCATTCTTCATAAAAACATAAATAAAATTAATACATATGATAGAAACAACTTTAAATAAAATATAACAGTTCAAATTATATTAAGAAATCTGCAACATCCAAATAGTTATTATCTATATCGCCATACTCAGAATTCTCGCCCTGATCAACATGATTAACTTCAACATTTGATCTTTTACCAGTATTTTTAATTGATTCTTGGTAAAGATCAACTAGGTGCCTTGGTGTACGACAGGTACGAGACCAATGGCCCTTTCCACCACATCGATAGCATGGATTATCAGCATATTTATTATGCCTATTGCTTTCCTCTTTTTGGTTCTTATCAGTCTTTTCCCACTTCTGGTAGGAATTTGAACCTCCATGATATCGACCACGACCACGCCCACGGCTGTAGCCACGCCCACGTCCACGTCCATGTCCACGTCCACGGCCACGGCCACGGCCACGATAAAATTCATTAGTTACTACATTCACTTCAGGGAATGGAGTTGAGCCTGTTGGACGGGATTCATGATTTTTCAACAAAAGCTCATTATTTTGTTCAGCCACAAGGAGACAAGAAATTAACTCAGAATATTTCTTGAAACCTTTTTCACGATATTGCTGCTGCAGGAGCAAATTGGATGCATGAAATGTGGAGAATGTCTTTTCTAACATATCATCATCAGTAACATTTTCTCCACATAATTTCAATTTAGAAGTAATTCTGAACATAGCTGAGTTATATTCGCTTATAGATTTAAAATCTTGCAAGCGTAAATGCATCCAATCAAAATGAGCTTTTGGAAGAATGACCAACTTCTGGTGATCATATCTTTCTTTCAAATTGTTCCACAGGACAAGTGGGTCCATCACTGTCAAATATTCAGTTTTTAGATCCTCATGTAAATGGTGGCGAAGAAAAATCATGGATCTGGCTTTATCTTTGTTGGATGCCTTATTCCCTTCTTTAATCGTGTCTTCCAAACTTTTGGCATTTAGGTGAATTTCCGCATCCAACTTCCAAGATAAATAATTTTTCCCGGTAATATCAAGAGCCACAATTTCAAGTTTTGCCATGTTTGCCATTGTTCAAACTAATTAAAGAAATAAATGAAAATAATTAAAATATGAAAATGTAAATATGCAATATAATAACTGTAAATAGAATAACTGTAAATTCATAAAGATAATTATTCATAAGGCAAGATAATAAAATTAAAACATGTATGGCTTCGGGCCATTTAATTTCATGACTTCAGGCCATGTATGGCTTCGGGCCATTTAATCTCAAGATGAGGAATTAACTATTATCTTCAGGATAAAAGTTGTACATGACTTCTGGTCATACAATAAGATAAAAGATAAAAATATATATAGCTTCTGGCTATATAATAAGATGAAAAATGTATATAGCTTCTGGCTATATAATAAGAATGGATATGGCTTCTGGCCATATTATAAGAAATTAAAACATTATGACTTCTGGTCATAATTTCAAGAATCATATGTGTATATGGCTTCTGGCCATAATAACAATAATAATAATAAAATAAAAGAACTTGTATATAAAACAATAACGATCTCCAATCTTAACCATGGAACCCGATGTTATATAACAATCGGTAAAAGTATCTCTCTAATTCCATATAGTGGCTCAGATTATCCCAGATCTATAAATAAAACAGGATATATATAATCATTAAAGAAACCATAAGAAGATCATACCTTCTATTAGAGCTTCGTGCTGATAACGTGTTATAAAAGTAAGAGAGAAGATTGATAGGATTCAGAGAAAATTGATAGAATTTCTAGAGAGATGTTAGAGAGAAGTTCTCATTCAGTTCAATTGAAACAATCGATTACAGCCCTTTATATAGAGGCAGAAATCTAACCCTGGTTGTATTACCATGGTTATATTTAAATGACCATAGTTACTTTATATCGTCTTTATATCATTGTCTTCTTTTGCTTTTCTTTATGTCCTTGTCTTCTTTTGCTTTTGCTTTGTATCAAGTCATCTTTTCTTCTTTATGTCAAGTTGACTGGAAGAGTAATATGAGTCAATGGACATCCACATATTTAATATTCATAACAATAGCAACATTAGTTCACCATTGACTTGTGGGAATTCCCTTCCCAAAATCAGTTTTAGCTTTTAGGTGTACATAAGGCCCATTAAGCCCAAATGACTCAAATGAATAATCTATATATATAGTCAACATCATTTCATAACAGTTGATATAAAACGCTTCATTATATTCCACACAAAAGAACCTCCATGTCATTTCAATTCTTCGCAATGAAATCATGAAGGCATACACTATTGATGTAAACAACCCTTTATTGATGTTGTCACACACATAATGAAACATTACTTGATACTAATAACGAGAGAGATAACAAAGATACACACACAACAACAAAGATCAACCATGGAGATGGTTTGTAAGTAGCCTCTTCAGCTTTGCTATTTTTATTGAAGTAAACAAATATATCTCATCTGCTACATCTTCCACTCGTAGAAAACAAGCATATCTCCAACTCTTCTTCAACACCAAAGTCCCAATAACTCACCAAAAGCCAATGGAAAAGTAAAACCACACCTTTTCTGGATCATTTTCATTTTCCAATTCGTTGGTTCTAGGAACTTGATGAGTATCATCACCTTGACTCTTATATGGTAGTGGGATACCACAAAGATAACGATTTCCAGCAAAAATGAATGGATCGTTCAAAGTCAAGAATTGATTATCAATTGGCCCTGAAAGTTTATTGTTTGACATGTTTAAATAGTTCAATGTAGTTACCATGGACATGCTCTTTGGAGCTGTACCTGAAATTTGATTACAAGAGATGTTGAAGGATTCAAGAGATTTCATATCCCTAATAATATCTGGAATCTCTCCTTCCAAATAATTGTGTGAAAGGTTCAAGCTTATCAATCCGATGAATGAGAATAACTCAAGGGGACTTGATCCTACCAAATTGTTATTTAACAAATCCAAGTTAACCATAAGTTCCAAGATTCTAGTAATGTCAAATTCTCGTCCTTTGATAACTTGCTTCATATCCTGATCAAGTCATTCATTTCCCATGTAATTTAGGGTGGTGACATCATCACCTAAAGCAAATTGATTGGTTGTCATCCATATGTTCGCACTATCATAGGCCATTCCCATAAGATTGCCAATGCAATGGGGTATTGAGTCACTTAAATTGTTAATTGCAAGGTCCAAAATTTGGAGTGAGTCGAGTTGGCACAGATGTATAGGAATGTTACCATCTAACATGCTATCCTGCAACCTCAGAATTTACGGTTTTGGAAAAGTGTTACTAGTCCATGATGATGGTATATTTCCAAAAAATTTATTCTCACCCAAATCTAAAATTTTCAAATACTTAAAATTTTTCAAAGTCAATGGAAGCTTCCCTTCAAGATAGTTATTATTTTTCAAATGCAACCAAAGCAATGCGGAAAGCTCGCTGATTGAGATAGGGAAAGTACCAGACAGTTTGTTGAATGAGAAATTTATTTCCAGCAATTCAAATGGATAGTTATTATCTCTCTAACAATTGGGAATTTCACCAAAGAAATTGTTATAAGAAAGATCAAGTCTTGTTAGACTTACTAGGTGACAAAGTCTTTCTGGGATATTTCCACTAATAAAATTATTTGAAGGATCAAGGTCTGTTAGATGTGCAAGCTGACTAAGACTTTGAAAAACTAACAACTAAAAAAATTACTTGACCAATGAAGTCTGGTTAAATTTACAAGTTGTCCAAGACTTTGAGGAATATTGCCATAAAAATAAGTACTTGAAAGATCAAGGACACTTGGTTTTTTCAAGATGCCCTACCCATGTTCGCAAATGGCCATTGAGTTTATTATTAGCTAAGGATAATTTTGTTAGATATTTTATTATTTATGATTATATATTTTATTATTTAATACAAATTATATCAAAATATTATCTTATCATTGTTTTGGATAAAAATATCTCTTGATTGTGACCCACACATGATTTGAATAGATATTTGGTTTAGAGTTACCAGCTCGGTTGGTAAGTTATTACAAGCTTTGATGGAAGGTTATAAATAATGTTTGTCGGGTCTTAGAACAGTAACATTGAAATACACTTACTTGTTCATTGAGGGTTCCCTGACGGGCGGCTATTCCCTGACCATTACTATGCTTCATCTTCTTGTTAGAAGAAGTCCTAACCTATTTTCTTCTAATTCTAACTCTTTTTTGTTCTCTACGGTTTTCAGGTTGTTAGATACTAATCACAATAACATAATTCAGATGGTTGTGTAAAAACCAAAAAGGTTTCCAAGGCCCATATGCATTAGAATAATTGGAAGACAGAAAATAAACTAGAAGCTTAGAAAAACTTGCCCAAAAAATCCAACAAACCTGAAGCAGAATTAAGCAAGGTTTTGAAATCCGGACCGATCACTGAAACGGCAGGGGTACTAGGTCAAGGGTCAGTGGGTCATATTGGAGTCAAACCAGAACTAACCCGGGACCAAACCGGTGAGAAATTGAAGATTTTAGGGTTATTAATATGAAATTCTAAAAAAAAAAAATTTAAAAATAATTTTTTTTTAAATAAAAAAATTACTGAACAGGACAGGTACCTGGACCAGACCAGTTTCCCAGCCAATTCATCTGTTCTCAGGCCGGACAGGCCGGTCCGGTCCGAGTTTCAGAACATTGAAATTAAGATAACGGAGAATAACAAGGGCCCAGAAAATAAGGTCCAAAAAGGGTTACTGTTGAAAAATAAACCGTAGGCCCTGTTGCATCAGTAATCAAAAGCGGAAAAAAAATATTAAACAAGCCGAAAAAGGGGTTTCAGCCTAGAATACAATGAAATAAATAGTAAACTATTCCAAAATGCCATGCCCAATATGTGTTGAGCCCATCTCCAAGAATTAGTGAAAGGGCATTTCATTTGGGCGCCGATATGCGTCGTGTTGGGTCATCTTCATGGAATCAGTAAACCTGCCCGACTCACCACCCGTAAGGGCTACTTCCATGGAGCCGCCGTCATTTGTGATTTCAGGTGACTTTTCCGACATTCCAGGGCTCCTTTTTTGGCGATCTTGAGCAGTATTCCTCGCGATTTTGGCACCATTTTCTCAGCGTTTTAAGAGCAATATTCACAGGAAATTGTGCCAAACCGATGTACAACAAATATTTTATCAGTGATCACCGGAGAATGATATAAGCCATTCTCCTCCTACTCAGGCACGAACAACATCCCAGATGTTGATTGATCTCAATTATCAAGCATATATAATTTAATACAATTCATACGGATTTAGACCTCCAAAAAAACACGCCAAGGATGAGAATGCTTCATTGGAGAAAATTAGTGCTTGTTTGTAATAGCTTATTTTTGGGTAATAAGTGCTTATAAATCGTGATTCACGGTATACGAGGTAAGTATGTGAGAGAAGTTTTATCTAGGCTTGCGTAATAAGCACTTATATTCAAAAAACAAGTATTCCCAAACATGCACTAATTCTCCTCTCGTCCCAATAATCCAAAAGCAACGTATAGAGTGAAAGAAAAAAAAAAAATTAATGAAGGAATTGATACTTTTTTTTTTGTTGCCTGGGAAAGATATTTTCATTATAAAAAAGACTTGCAAGGGATAAGAAAACAGCAACACAAACAAAATAAAGGCTTGTAAGCACAAAAACAAAGACCACAACAACTGAATCCTAACCCTAATCTTCAGACTAAGGGGAATAACAAAAGTTAGGGGTGTTCGGGATTGGAATGGGATCGGGAATTTCCCGATCCCGATCGTGATCCCGAAAATTTCCCGATCCCGGATTTCCTATTTTTCAAAATCAAAAATCTCTATATTGAATTTTTTGTTGTTTTTCCTTTAGTCTATTATAAATATATAATTTGTCTAATATTATATTGTACCAAATAAGTCTAATACAAATATATAATTAGTCCAATATATACTTAAAGTTGTCGATTCAACTGCAAAAAGAACAAAGACAAGAACAAAAACTTAGAATTATTTAATAAATAATAAACGAAATTAACTAAATAAACTAAAAGAATATATATTACTTAAGGGTGTTAGGGATTTTCACATTTTATTTTACATTTGGTCTTATTTTCTTAAATATTTTAAAAAAAATGTACATGTATATATATTCGGGATCGGGAAAAAGTCGGGATCGGGAAGTCCCATTCCCAATCCCAATCTCGCCTTTTTCCAAATCCCGAAATCACATTTTCGATCCCGAAATTTTCGGGACGGGATTTTCCCGTCTCGATTTACTCGGGATCGGGACGGGAAATTGATGAACACCCCTAACAAAAGTTGCCGCCACATCCGTCAAATTTGCCACACTGATGCACCAGAGCCCATGCGGAAGAAAAAATACCAATAATGGCAATAAGGCCATAAGGAATGGTGTTCGAAGAAACATTCAAAAGGACTCATCCATTTTGTTGGCAAGAAAACACCTAAAGAGGTTGCAAATGAGCAAACATAGGATAAACCCATAGATGCAGAACAACCTATGGACGACAACAAAATAGACTCATTAAGAGGAAGCAGAAAACAAAACAACAACCACACTTAATGGACCAAAAGCATCCGATCTCCAACATTCTGAATGCGCCACCATCAAGTAGGGCAAAAGAAGCCAACACCACCGAACACCAGCAAAAACACCCCTTAGATCCAATTATTTTCTGCACTAATAAAGCACAGCTCCGTCAGCAAAACCAAACGAAAAAGCAAGGAAAAACAGAAAAACGAAAAGCAAATAGGACTAAAACATAGACATCTTCTCAACAGGCAAAGGCTGAAGAGGGAGATGCCATGCACACGCACACTTGCACGAGACAAGACTCAATCCCCACCGCTCTCGAGAGAAACTCGAGAGAGGGAGAGACTTGCAACAAAGTGAAAGAAAAATATTAATGAAGTAATTGATAGTTATTGCATATGATTTATCATATCTTAATAAAAGCAGAGTACTGATTTCAAAAGGGGCGCTCCAATTAGACCAAAATTGCAACAATTACATATGGATTTAAACAAATCAATAATGAAGATTAATAAAACATATATGGACGTCCAAAATATTTTTTCTCAAATAGAAAAAATTAAAACATAATACATCATGTAAAAAATAGCATATAGAAAATACTAGGCAGGGGAATCGATAAAACCTACTCTATGCCACATGTTGGAATAGTCTAACAATATATTTGGGATTATTATTGTTAGATTATTCCAACATGTGGCATCAGAGTAAGTTTTTTTGATTCCCTTTTGCCTAACATTTTCTGTATGTTATTTTATTTTATTTTTCTGCTTTAAAAAATAATATAAGAATAATATGAGCAAGGTTTCGGATTTTTATATACTTGCTATTTGTATAATCATCTAATTTATTTTTCCCTACCTCAAGCAATATTTTGGGGAAAATTCCCTACTATATTTTCGGATCTGAATATACAGTGCTTTAGAGCTAGATTATTAAACCTGTATCGAATCAACCGGTTCAACCCGGAAACTGGCAAAGCGTTTGGTAAACCGGTCCGGTCCAGGCATCAACTCAGTTCACAATTTTTTAAAAAATCAATTTTTTTTATTTTCTTTAAGATTTCATATTAATAACCCTGAAATCTTTATTTTCTCATCGGTATGGTCTTGGGTTAGTTTTGGTTTGACTTTGGTCTAACCCACTAACCCTTAACCCAGTACCCCAACTGATTCAATGACTAGTCCGGGTTTAATAACCTTGCCTTAAAGTTATTTTATTTTTCCTACTGTAAAAGTTTTTAGGGAAAATTTATAATTTATAATCAACATCAATGGAAACTATGCGTTTCATTTATTCAAGTATTCTGGAAGAGTGGACTGACATATTTGAGCCTTTGTGTATTAGGCTTTCTATTTTTAAGATGTTTTATTCATTGCGCTTTCTCGGCCTGTCCTTCTTGGGCTTACTGGATTTTTTATTTTTCGTTTGGTTTTCTTCAAATATTTTCGTTGAGCTTTTCAGATTTGGGCTTTAGGTTTTGTTGCTTCAGAGTTATTTAGACTCTTTGGGGTTTTGAATTTTCAAGTTTTAAGCCATTTTTGTTATACTATAAGCCAGATATTTGTATTTTTTAAAATTTCAGGAAATGGTTGGTTTTCGGCTATTATTCTGTTTTGCCTTATTGTTTTTTTATGGGCCAATTCGATAAACTTGTTTTGAGCCTGTTCAATATTTCTGTTTTGATTGATGCATCTGGGCTGAAGGATGTTCTTGGTCTTTCTGTTTATTTATCTTATTATTTGCTGCGGAAAATTTCGTTCACTGACATTTTATTAGTTATTGCTTATTCTGTCATGAACTGAAACTGGATTTTGTTCAACGTTTTTTCTGGGCTTGTAAATTGTTGGCCTTTGGGTTTTATTTTATCGTTGATGTTTTTTGTTGCTATTTGGGCCTACATTATTTTGGTTTTTATTTTGTGGGCTATATCTTATTGTTATATTTCTGGGCCTTTTATTTGATTTTTTTCTGGAAAATTTTCTTATGGGCTTACATTATTTGGGTTTTTATTTTAGAGGAAAAGACGGAAAAAGAACTTTTAAATTACAAAATCTCAAACCAAGTTTCTTATCAAAAGTTGATAAGAGAATTATGAAACTTGATAAGTAATTCACAACTCAGTTTTTGAGAAATACCTGATTTGAAAATTTGAAATTTCAAAACTCTTTTTCTGTCATTTTCCTTTTATTTTATGAGCTAATATTTTATTGTTATATTTTTGGGCCTTTTATTGTTGTTTTTTTCCTAGAAAATTTCCTTATGGGCTCCGTTGCGTTAGCAGAGGAAGAAAATCAACGGATACTTTTCAATACATTGTGGAGAGAGTTAAGTCTAAATTGGCAACTTAGAAAGAGAACTGTCTTCCGATTGCTAGACGAGTTACTTTGGCTAAGTCAGTACTTAGTACTATTCCCTTGTATACTATGTAAGTTGCTAAAATTCCTGCAACTATTTCCAATGATGTGGAGAGACTGCAAAGGAACTTCATAGTGCCGGGAATATGACTCGGCCCTTCATGGGCTCGGGTCTAAACGGCCCGTTTAGGCCCGCTTCCTAAAAAGCCCCCAATTTTTTAAGCCTGTGGCTCTACAGGGCTGACCCTTCACGAGCTCGGGCCTGAACTCATTTTAATTAAAAAAAAAATTCTTTTTCAACTTTTACAATTTATTTATTATTTTACTTTAAATTGATATACATTATTTTTAAAAACTCATAAATTTTTAGTTAAAATAATCATCTAATGTCCAAATTAGCCTATTTTTTAAAGTTTAAATGAATAAACCATTGTAGAAAATAAAATAAATCAAACCATGTAATAAGTGTTTGCCTGTTACTAATACTCTATTAGGTACTTAGGTATCTCTCTCTCATATTGATAATTTGATATAATGATATTATATATATTAATTTATTTAAAAAAAAATATTAAACGGGCTGTAGAATCGGCCCTTTTAGGCCCGCTTCCCTTTTTAGCATATAAATCATAAGCCCGGCCCTTAAAGGGCTCGGGTCTAAACAGGTCGGCCCTACGAGCTTGGCTCGATTTCCCAGCTCTACAACTTCATATGGGGTAAAAGCCAAGACTCTCATGGTTTTCCATAGGGGTGGAAATAGGCTAGGCTAGGCTAGAATTTGTCTAAATAGGCCTGGGCCTGCAACAGAGATTCAAAGCCTGAGCCTGGGCCTGAGCCTGTATGTAGACTTTTTTTTAGGCCTGAGCCTGAGCCTTCAAAAGGCCTGAAGCCTGTTTAAAGGCCTACTTAAATAATATAGGCTTTTAAATAGCCTTTAAAGCCTATACTTCCAAATTCATATATAACCCTTCACAGTTATATACAATCCTACATTATATCTTAAAAGCCTAATATCCATTCTCATAGTAATATTAGGGCTTAGTAAGGAAAAGAAAAGAACATCTAGTGGCAACAATTGTCCAAGCAAATAGGAATTAAAAAAACTAATCATCTGTTGACTAATGAGATATATTTTCTAAAATTGCCTAAGCATAACAAATAACATACAAAACTATATTCTACCTCTTTTACCTTTCCCACATAAATTGGGACAAACTCCTCTTATTTAATTATAATATTTCATTTGACATTAAAATAAACTCATAAAAATTATTATGCTTTAGTGGAGGGTGCAAATTAGAGGAGAGTGAGTGAGTTAGTGTTGCCATCTCAAGCGATCAAAGAGAAGAAAGGCAAGGGTGAATGATTTATGCGAAAGTAATGGTTGAGTGTAATGACGATATGATATGAAACTTAGAATTAAGGTTAAGTTGATAAATTTATAAAATTATTTAGATTATATTATATATACTTATGTAATAGTATACATTATAAAAAATGAGCTAAATAGGTCAGGCCTGTAGGCTTGTAGGCTAGGCCTTATGAAAATAGGCCTGACCTGTTTATCTAAATAGGCCTAGCAATATGCCTGAGCCTGAGCCTGGCCTATTTGCTAAATAGGCCAGGCTGGGCTTTATGTAGGCTAGGCCGTAGGCCCCTGTTAGAGGCCTAGCCTATTTCCATCCCTAGTTTTCCACCCAATTGGGTGGGAAGAAATTACGCTGCCAAAGAATTTTGGAGGCCTTGATTTTAAGAAGCTATCTAACCTTAATCGCGCTTGTGGAGCTAAACTAGCATGGAGGCTTATTTTTGGTTCAAAAGGGCTATGGGCTGAAGTGTTGCTTAATAAGTATATGCTTAGAAATGAAGAGAATTTGCTTGATTATCAAAAAGGTGACTCAACCCTTTGGAAATTTATATCCCAGCAAAACGAGATTATAGAGATGGGGATCAATTGAAATGTTAGAAATGGTTGCTCAGTTCTATTCTTCAAGGATCTTTGGTTGTTTCCTGATAAGACAATCAAAGAGATGTGCTTAAGACCACTAACTATAGAGGAAGAAGAAAGCAAGGTTGCTGATTGAGTTGCTTATGGCTTGTGGGATTTTCACAAGTTGGCAACAATTGTTCCCAGCAATGTGTTCCAAAGATTAATAGCAAGATTGCCACCTGTGCTAGATGTTGGAGAGGATATTATGTCATGGAAAGCCACGAATAATGGATTATTTTCCATTAAGAGTGCTTATTATCTTATTGAAAAAAATCTAGCTAATTCTTACAGTGCAATGTACAAACTTCTATGGGCATGGAAAGGTGCTGAAAGAATTAGAGTATTTATGTGGATAGCTTTCAATAACTGTCTCCCAACAAATGCTTGGAGAAGTAAGTGGTCCTTATGCTCTCCTTTATGCAATTATTGTGATGCTATGATAGAAGATGTGATACACATACTTAGAGACTGTGTATATGCTCGAACCATATGGATGCAACTGATCCACCCAAGATACCACTCCCAAATTTTTGATGCAAATTTGCCAGATTGGTTTGCTTTAAATCTAAAAAGGGACCTTGGCCTTTTAGCAGATGGTAGTTAGAACCTTATTTGGGGAGTCTCAATTTGGAACTTATGGAGATGGAGGAATAATTGTGTTTTTGACACTGAATTTATTAAACATGTGCAACTAGTGGCTCTCATTATGCAGACGTGGAAAAGCTTTGTTCAAATCCAAGATCTTGTAGAAATGAATGACTTAACTAATTCAAGTAATTGAAAGTGGAAACCTCTTCCAGAAGGCTGGGTGAAACTGAATGTAGATGGTGCTATGACAACTTCTTCAAATAAGGCTGGGTGTGGAGGGGTTGTTAGAGATCATAAAGGAAAATGGTTAAATGTTTTCACAGTTACTCTTGGCTGCTGCAGTGCTTTCGAGGCTGAGGAATGGGCCATTATACATGGTTTACGGCATGCATGGGATCTGGGGTTTAGAAGAGTAATACTAGAATCAGATGCAAAGAATCTCATAGAAATGCTCACTACCATGGAAACAGGCAGAGATAGCAGCTTATTGTTTCTACAAATTCAAAAGCTTATGGGTTTTTCATGGGATCTGACAATGGGCTTTATCCCCAGAGATCAGAATCAATTGGCAGATGCACTTGCGGAAATGGGACTATCCAAGTCTTCTTTGTTGGTCAGATGTCCAGATCAACTTATGAACCTGCTCGAGAACGACTGCTTGGGAATTAATTCCCCTTTAGTTTAATTTAATTTCTGTTTGGGCATTTGCCCTCCATTGAAAAAAAAAATCACATTTTGATTTACATTTTGAGTCAGATATGTGTTTATTTTAATTTTGGACAATCGTTGTTATTCAATATATTGAGTTATTGATATTGAAGCTTTTAAATTTGTTTTTCAGATATTATTTTAGTTCAAACTAAGTTTCCTTAACTCCATTTTGTGCTTAATTCTTTGGTAATTTCCATTCTTTTCAAGAAATTGAAAATTTAATTAATTGTTTGGGTTTAATTTCTATTTCATCTCATAAATGGTTTATTTGATCAAAATATTTGAATGCTAATTTATTTTTATGTGCCATTTTAATTTTTTCAATATGGGAAAATTAATTTTGGCTATATGGTAATTTGAAAAATTTTGTTTTGGCATATTATTTAATTACATTAATGTTTATGTAATTAATTTTGGACAATTTTTCAAATGTTTCAATTTTACAAAATTATATTTGAGTTGAAATATGTTGAAATTGATCTCTTAAACAATTTTTGGATACATAAAATAGTGGGAGGGTTATTATTTTAATTTTTTGTTGATCAAATTAATTAGTTAACCCCTCCATTAAGATGTGCATATATTAGATTTAACTAGCCCAGACCGGTATATTTAGAGTTTAAATGCAAATAGTTGATATTTGCCATTAGCATGCATCTTGGGGAGTAGCGACAACTTCTTCAATATCTTATGTGTAAATAATCACTTGGGGTGTAATGTCAATTAACATGGGATGGAATCTTATGCATAGGGCTAAGAACATTCACACATCATATTGTTTATAACAAAACGCTTTTATATTTGACCCTTTTTTTTTTCTTTTTGCTAGAGCATGGGCCTCAGCACGGATGTGGTATCACAGTGGAGTATAATTCAATGGCTTCTTTTGGTTCGCCACTCACACTGATTTCGACAAGATTGTTTTTACTGACTTTTTAAATGTTGGAGTCTTTGTGGGGTTGTCATTGGAATTACTCTATCTAGTCTTATTTATAAATAACTTTTCTTTTAATTGTGCAAAACAAATTAGTAGTTAAAAACAATAAGTGTGTAAAAAATGCCATTTTTTTTCATATATGCCCCTATTTATGAAAAGAGTATATGAGAGAGAATAGATAAAAAGTATGAGAGATAATGAGTATTTAATAAGGGTAAAATAGGAAAAAGAAACTTACATTTTCAGATGAAGAGTGAAATTTGCTTATAAAAGGGACCAGGCCTATAAGAGAGAAAGTTGTTTATAAATAGGATTAGAAGGAGTACCTTTTTTAAGTTCAAAATACTAAACAGGACAAAAGTTAATGTGATAATTAATTAAATTAAGGACAAATTTTAATTTATATTTTTGTTTAAATTAATAAATAATATTTATATATGTGTGTTAGACCAATTTATTATTTATATAATAAAGTAATAATTAATATGTGCGCGCGTAAATTTAATATTAAATATTTTTTTTTTGGAAAAATGAACACTTCATGTCAAAGTTTCATAATAATTCTCCATTGTAGGGAAGAAATATAGAGAAAATCCCAAGCCATGGTTTTAAATGACAAAAAACATTAAAAAAAAATAGCTTTTAGAAAATGATGATGTTTTACCCCTAAACCATGATTTTCAACGATAAAGCGCTTTTTTTAATTTTTTCAGTTGTTTACCATCTCTTTCCCAAAAATCTAATTTTAGAAAAGAATTCAGAAAATTAATTTACTCACCATAATTAATATAGAATGGATAAGATGCAGATAGCGAAGTGTTATATTCCCTCCAATTCAAAATATAAGATGTTAACTAATTCACAAAAGCTAAGACATCTTAGTTAAGTCATTTAGTGTGTCTTAAATTAATACAAGTTACCTATTTCACTTTTATTAAAGAATATGATTTTCAAAATGCATTTAATATTTGTTACATCTTTCTCTATCCTATAAGGGATAAAAATGAAAAATAATCATTAATTATCCTACCAAGCTATTATATTTTGGACCAAAATTTTCTTTTGAAAGACTTTTTTTATAGCATGGACCAAAAGGAGTAATTGATTGAAGAAGCCATCGCTATCAATGAAGGTTCTTTGGCTGTATATAACGCTGACCAAGCATTGATTTCACTATCTATGAAGTTTCTTTCGCTTTGTAAGGCAAAAGCATTGACTCGATCACTTGGGAGTTCAAACTAACAAACGGAATGAAAATGGAGAATTCTGCATGGCCGACCAAACATTAATATATATCACTATCTACAAACCCTCTTTAGGTCCATAATACAAAGCAATAAGATATATAAACTAAAAAAAAAATCTATCAGTAAAATAAACGTTAATGTATAACGTAAAATACCAAAAAACCAATAATCTTCAAAAAAAAAATTCAATATGTATTTCTTTTTAATATTTTGTCAGTAAATTATTCATAAAATTTATATTATAAAAAAAATACAAGATATATCTATATATATAGCCACTATGTTTTGTAAAAATTATTTAAAATGTTATAAAAAATAATCTGTAAGTAAGTAAAAATTTATATAATATGTGCTAGTTCGGATAGGTCCAGATCTGTTGACAGACCTGGAGTTGTTGCATTCTCCTGCAGAACGTATCCAACAGTTAGTGGGAAGGGACCTTATAGGCTCATCTTCCTCGTCTTCCTTCAGTAGCTAGTTTGGTTTGATTGTATATTCCTATAAATATATATGCGTGTGTGTGTGTGTGTGGGGTAGTTCATGGTCATATGTATGTTTAGGTGTGGGTTAAGAATTTGGACAATATGGATCATATGAATAGTCACATTCATGTAGAGACGACCGATTTAAAAAAGCCAGACTGTTTAGACTGAACATTACAGCAAGAGGTTGGAGTGTGTTTTTCTTTTTAAAAAAATAATTTCGTCTGTTATCCCCCCTTCATCACCTGAATTCACAAACTCCTAATGTGAAAGAGAACATGAATTCACTAACTCAAACTAGATAGCAATATCGGCCTACACCTCCGGTGGATTCCCCAACATTCCTGAATTATCGTCCTTTCTTGAAAAATATTAAATTGAACGATTGAGATTGACATTTCAGTACTAAGGTGCTAATATCTTTAATTTGGTCCTTCCTTGCCTTGTTCATTATTCTTCAGCCACAATCCTTCTCATTCTTGCTTGTCATTTTGCTATTTCTGCAAATATTGTGTCTTTTCTTCCTAAATGCACTGCACATATAATCCATAAAATAACGTAATATCATGTAATTTTTTTAATGAAAATATCAATATCATTAAGCCAAAAAAAAAAAAATCTAGAAGCAGTCTGATCCAGTCATACATAAAGGAAATGACTACTACATAAACACACAGATGATAACAACTGAATGTGGATATTACCAAAAAAATGCAAGACAAAGGTCCAAGGGTCATATCATGCAATTAAGAGGAGGAACACTTAGAGAAATTATAAAATTGATTAAATCAGTCCGCTTAGCAATTAATTCACAATATATTATATTGATACGAAATATTACCGGGCCTTATAGACTCAAAGTGCCTCCGGTATAATGAATGTACAAGTTATTAAAAAAAGATATTAGTGTAACCAACAACTTATTAGTTGAGATGGTAAGCGGTCATCCTCGTAATTAAGGAGGAGAACAAAAGTTTGAATCCTACGAAGTGTACCTATTGGGAGGGCTTTAACGTTAACACTTCTGGCCTGATAGAAATTAAGCTCAAGTCCAAAGTGACTTGGGGATACTTTGGGTTCACAATTATTCATTATTTAGTAGGTTTTTTTATCAGAAAATTACTTTTCATTCTACATACAAAGCAATTTTTCTAGCAAGAGGGAACTATAATTAGCTAATTACCATATTGAGAAACTTGGTTTATATAGAAATTAATGAATTCAATAAAAATTGATTAAATCCAAGTGCTTAGTTTGTTTATTTAAAATATTGTTTTTGGACATGATTGTGGTTGTAATTTTAGTGAACACAAAATTATCATCAAATTGGTTCTTGAAAGGGATTTGAAATGGGTAGTTGCAGATTTGTTGGATGTGAATGGGGGCTGGCGTTGGGATGTTCTTGGAGAATACCTATCAGAGGTGGGAGGAAGGATGGATTGTTATGGGGAAAGGATGCTTTAAAGAATTAATGAATTAGAGAATTCATTAGTGCTTCGAAGAATTAATGAATATGGGGAATGAGAAACTTTGTTGCATGTGGTTAGAGATTGTGTAAGGGCAAGGAAGGTGTGGCTTTGTTTACAAAAGCAGCCTCAAAGTAATTTTTTACATCACTTATGTAAGCTAACACTCCTTTGAGAGCTAGATTGCAAACTATCATGGGTTTTTAATAATTATATATTTGTCCTGCCTAGTAAAAATATGTTAAAGACATGGCACTATATTGATAGAATATGTGATTCGGGTTTTGATCTTCCGTCATACTCTGACAAACCATTCTGTGTCTTTGAACAGTTTATGATTACTTGACTGCCGCATGTTAATTTCTGGCACGACTGTTTAGTACCTTGTAGTTTTATATTTTGATCTTTGTAGGTTGCTATGTGATATTTTTTATTAATTCTGTTTTTTTTATAATCATCCATTTCTAGGTTGTTGCTGAAGAAACAGAGTGTGTGGTGGTGGATCAAATTTCTAATGAGGCGGCATTTGCTGAGCCAATCAAAATGTTTCATTCAAGCTAAGGTTAGTGTCTATTTGACGTGTGATTCTGTGGATGCGTTTTGATCGGTAGGCGTTTGGGTGAGTTTTTATTCCTTTGATACCAAATTGATAATTTCTTGCTGAATTTGATGAGCAAGGCATTATCTGGGTGTGTTCAGAACTCTTGGCCAATGTGTCCAAATCATATACCAAGAAACCTTCTTAATTTCCCCCAAATCTCTTGTGATAGATACCTGATTGCATGTAAGGCTATTAATGAATTTCTGATTTGTGTTTTGAGATTAGAAATAATTGTTTTCTTTATGATTGATGTTGTATGCAAGATAACCATTCATAGAAGTATTGGTTTGCTAAAGAAGTTGTGGATATCCTGGTGCTTGAGAATTTTAGATAGAGGAGTATCTTGCTAGCCATTCTGTCTTTATTTATGCCCAACAATAGCTTTTCCTCTTTTTGTATCACAAGGTTGAATGTCAACTTTTAGCTTCAAAGGTTTTCTTTACCCTTTCCTATGTTTAGTTAGCTTATGTTGTTTGCCAACCTTCTTGATTGCTTATCTGCTTATAATTTAAACGTTTTGCAGGGCAGTCAGTAGTAAAAACAGGTGATAGGCAATGGTTCTTTTTCAGTCCTAAAGACAAAAAGTATCCTAATAGTGGTAGGAACAATCGAGCAACAAGACATGTGTACTGAAAAGCAACAGGAAAGGATCGTAACATTACCTACAATTCTCGGGCAGTTGGGGTGAAAAAGACGCTGGTTTTCTATAGAGGTAGAGCACCACATGGTGAGCGAACTGATTGGGTTATGCATGAGTACACGTTGGAAGAAGAAGAGCTTGCTAGATGCCAGGATTGTAAGGTATCATCTTCAAGTGTCTTATTTGCTTTACATTTCTTTTTATTTCAATATGAATTCATGCTGATGGTGAAAACGTATTGTTTACTGACCCTTTTGTTTTGATATGTAAATTATCAGGACTATTATGCACTTTACAAGGTGTTCAAGAAAAGCGGACTTGGTCCTAAAAGTGGTGAACAGTATGGCGCGCCGTTTAAGAAGAAGAATGGGTAGATGATGACTTTGTAGATTTTAATGTTAATTCAGCTGGCAAGGAGGCTCCAATTTCACAAGTTGATGAGGGTAATTCTGTTGATACTGTGACTTTTAGTGGTCGAGAACACCCTTTGTTTGATGATGAACTCGATGAGATCTTGAAAAAAAATGATGGATGAGCAGATTCCTGACCTGCCCCTCTTGTGTCCTGCTGTACCTCAGGTTTGTTTTCTGATAGAACCTTTAGAACACTGGTTTTGTTTATGTATATGTTGCCTGCCTATCCTTCTCTATTGACAGAAATAGGGAGGAATATGTGGCTGAACAAATATTGTAGCTGTAGCGCTGTGTACACTCATCGGCACCACAACATTGTTGGTGGTTTAGCTCAACCTCCAAATAATGATTTTACTATCTTTGTTTTGAATGGAGATGCAAGCTTCACATTACAAAAAAACATGTTATTACCGACAGAATTACCCACGGAATTATTTCCGTAGGTAATTTCCTATGGTTTACTGACGGATTTTCCGTCGGAAAAATTACTGACGGAAAAAAATTCCGTGGGTAATTACCGACAGATTACCCAAGGAATTTTTTCCGTCGGTAATTACCCACGCCTTGCCCACAGAATTCCGTGGGTAATTTGAATGAGAAATTAGCCACGGAATTCCGTGGGTAATCCATCTCCAATGACCAACGGAAAAATTTTCCGTGGGAAATTACCGACGGAATATTTTCCGTGGGTAATCCGTCGGTAATTTCTGACGGAATCAAAATTCCGTCGGTAAATCTGACGTATTACCCATGGAATTTTTTCCATCGGTAATTACCCACGCCTTACCCACGGAATTCCGTGGGTAATTTGAATGAGAAATTACCGTCGGAATTCCATGGGTAATCCGTCGGTAAAACTAATAATTTTTTTATTATCTTTTAATAATTTATATAAAATAATAAAAATAAAAATAATCTATAACAAATAAAAATTTAAATATCATAAAATTAATATTTAATATAATATATTAAATATATATAATATTAATAATAAAAATTTTAAATGAAATAAAAAAATTAAAAATTTTAAACTTTATATCATAAAAACAAAATATATAATTATAGGTAAATATATATTTAATATTATATATATTTATATTAATATTAAATATTTAAACAAAATTAGAAATTAAAAAATTTTATATTTATATTATAAAAAATGAAAAATATAATTATATATAAATATATATATATATAGTTATATATATATATATTTATCTTAATATTATATTTGTTTTTTAATTATTACATTATATATATTATTACGTGAATAAATAACGCAAGGTTAAAGTAGCTCAACTGGTAAAGGCATCAGAACACATACCAAAGGTCCAAAGTTTACCTTGGTCACAAAATACAACAATTATCTCATAGAGACACGTGGCGCAAGGTTAGAGGGACACGTGGCCCTTGCTCGGGGGCCGTCGGGGCCAGATGTTGGGGCGGGCGGTGGGGGGCTTTCGGTGATGTCCACGTGGCCTTTTTTAAGGTCGCCATGTGGAATTTTTTTAAAAAAAATGATATTAAATTACCGACGGATTACCCACGGAAAAATTCCATGGGTAATTACCGATGGAATTTTTTCCGTGGGTAATCACCGACGGACAATTTTCCGTGGGTAAATTCCGTGGGTAATCACCGACGGAATTTTTTCCGTGGGTAATTACCCACGTAATTTCTGTTCGTAATTACCGACGGAATTTTTTTCGTGGGTAATCCATTGGTAATTTCCTACGGAATAAAAATTCCGTCGGTAAATTAATTTGCCACAGATTTTTTAGAGATGGAAAAAATTCCGTCGGTGATCTGTCGGTAATTCCGTTTCCGTCCCTAATCTGTGGGTAATTTGATTTTAGAGATGGAATTCCGTGGGTAATTTCCATGGGTAATATGCTGTTTTTTTGTTGTGTCACTTCTCATTTGTGCTGAACTCTTCGAAGTTGACTTCCATTGGTTGATATCCGACTAATGCATGGAAGAAATTAAACCTTCCTTGACTATTAGTGTTCTGGCATCTTTGAGAGCTTTTTGTACTATTATTAATGTGACTTGAGCTTCCAGTAGATGAATACTAGGTGACTGCAGCATCACACAAATCTCACTTATCTGTCTCAATTGTTAAGCTTATTTAGGCTTTAGCTTGAAGGACCTGATGATTTGCATTTAATCACACATGTTCTTTTTAGCTCAACTGGAAAAGGCACTGGCACGTGTGTGAGAGGTCATGGCTTCGAATTCCAACTTGGTCACAAAATGCGACTAATTTGTGATGTGGACTCATGTCGGGCAACAGAGGGTGACACGTGTCACGCGATGGAGGGCGACATGTGGTGGTTGACCAGAGCAAGTGGCGGCTGGAAACGAGGTGGTGGTTGACCAGAACAAGTGGCTGTCAGAGACAAGGTGGTGGTGGTGGATGGGGATATATGGTTGGTGATGGGTACATGTGGTGGCTACCACAAGGGATATGTGGAGGCTTGTGGTGAGGATATATGGCACTTTAAATTCCGTCCCTAATTTGTCGCAAATTAGTGATGGAAATTTTTGTAACCAATTTAGCGAGGAAATTAAAAATCCTGTTACTAATCAATTAGTAACAATACTTTTACTGACGGAACAAAGTTGGTTGCTAATCCGGTTCGGTCGCTAATCCGTCACTAAACTGATTACTAAATTCCATTACTAATTTGATGTTTTTTTATAGTGATTCATATTGACTACTTTTGCCTGAGAAAGTCAAAAAAAGATATATTAGACCACCGGAGCTCTGGGAACAGGTTGCAGGCAACTGCTGACTGGCAATGGGTTTTATGAAGTTTTTTAAAAAAAAATAAAAAACGAAGGGTAACTATGTAATTCCCCACATTTGTCACCATTTCAAAATTCCAAATTAGTTCATTTGAAATTATTGAGCATACTTTTTTGTTTTGGGAAATGATAGAAAAATAGCGTTAAAAAATGAAAAAAAATAAGGATATTAAATTTCAATAATTCCAAATGGAATAATTTGAAAATTTGAAATTTTAACAAATGTGAGAAATTACTTAATTACCCTTCCTTTTTAATTTTTTTTAATAATCCTTAAAACCCCTTGCCAGTCGCCAATTGCCGGTGGTGGCCCATCCCAGGAGCTCTAGTGACCTTGCCGACAACTGGCTGTCAGAGCTCCAATACTTGTGACTGGTCCCTAGAGCTTTGACGGTTTAATATAACATGGATAGTTATTATTAGAGATACTAAAATAGTAAATAAGGTACTTATTGAAGATTTCCTAATAACTACTTTTGTTTAGTTATTACCTAATGAAGTTTCACTATTTTAGTTTTGATATTCACTACTTTGCCTAGCTAAAGACAAAGTTCTTCTATAATATTTTTCTTAATTCTTTTAAATTTGATTAGATTTTAGATAACTGACAATCATAGATAAAATGAGTAAAATATTAATTTCATTATTTTTGGGCTTTTTTTTTTTTAATCTTTGAACCCAAACTTGATGTTCATCTAATTTCACATTGAATATGTGAACAACATTTTTAGATTTAGTTTACATACTGATAAAGAGATATGAGGGATATTGCGGCTAAGAGAATTACTTCAAAGATCCAGGCTTGTTCGATGTACAAGTTGATCAAGAATTTGAGAGATGTTACCGATAATTACTTAAAAGATCCATGCCTGTTAGATTTAGAATTCGGCCAAGATTTTGAGGAATGAGGCCATTTTAGTATGCAAAAAAATACAAAGCCCACATATATGGATGTATATATGTATACGTATTCTTCTAAAAAAATTTCATTCAGTGATCATTTTCGTGATTGATGTGCAACAACTTACAATTGATGGATAAGAATTGCCACATATAATTAAACTCTGAGAAAAGAGAGAAAGTCTTTAACAAATAAATTGATGACTGAATCATTGGTGATAAATGTCGTAAAATATAAACGGGTCACTTTCTTCGTCAAGTATCCATGTTCTACTTTCTACTAGAGTTGGGAATCAGGGCCAGCCTATAACGGGTCAGGGTTCTAAAAGGACCAGCCCTTTTAGAGCGCAGGGTCAGAAAAATTGCAGTTTTTCAAGGCCCGGCCCGAGAGCATGAGGGTCAGGGCTGGCTCGCAGGGCTAGGAAGTCCTTTTTACAATATTTAACTATTTTTCCTGCATTTTCCCCAAAGAAATATAATTAGTAAATAACATCAACTAAAGCTCTAATTTAACATATAAATGTTGTCAAATTTAAGGTTTAAAGAACACGCCTCATGCAACAAACAAACACAGTTACTAATGTACAATCAAAGGTAAAATCATGTCCATAAATAACTCACATAATGGCCAAAGTATAAGAAGGTAAGAAGCTAAATATTCTAACCTCTAAGCAACATAAGTATGACAACTATCATTTTCATCTTCTTCGCCACTACCATCAATTTCAAAGACATTTGATTGTGCTTTACTTCGAGTAGTAGGCTCAAGTAGCCAAATAATCACAACCTCTATCAAAAATCATATTCCATTAGACAGAACAGTATACAATATGAATTTATTCTAAATAGGCAGAACAATATACTCAAAAATCATACTTAAAAATCACAATAATATGATTCAATTAGGGAAAATAGTATACTCAAAAATCATACTCGATATAATATGAGCACAGAGTGACATATAGGTTCAATAAGGCAATTCAAAAAGGTAACATGGTTTCCCTTTCCAAGCAAATATATATATATATATATAAAAACAGGCTGCTGCAGGGCCGACCTTTTTAAGCCCTCAGCTCTACAGGGCCGGCCCTTTTAGGCCCAACTTCATTTAGAGACTATAATTTATAAGCCTGGCCCTTCAAGGACCAGGGCCTAAATGGGCCTGCCCAACAGGCTCGCACTAGTACAGAAAAGGGTTTTTAGACCGGAACATTTAGACCGGTTATATCGGATAAGGTCTTAAAAATATGACCGGTGGCATTTTTGTAATTATGATGAAATATTAAGACCGGTTATAGTAAAAATCGGTCTTAAAAATACTTAAGACCGGTTATAGTAAAAACTGGTCTTGAAAATAATTTTAAGACCAGTTATAACAAAACCGGTCTTAAAATATATACAATTTTAAAAAATAAATATATGTAATATATTTTCTAGACTGGTTCTAAAAATAACCGGTCTAGAAAATATTATCTGAATTAAAGACAATTATAAAAATAAAATGTTTATTATTTTTAAGACCGGTTGTAAATGAAATTCAGTTTTAAATATTAAAAATTTAAGACCGGTTATTAATTAATAATCGGTCTTAAAAAGTTTCAATTTTTAAGACCGGTTATTTATTAATAGCCGGTCTTAAATATATATTTTAAGACCGGTTTTAAAATAAAACCTGTCTTACTTTTAAGACCGGTTGTAATTGACAACCGGTCTTAAATATGACCTGGATTTCAAAAGGCGCCTAAATTTGACTCTAAAATCTAAAACTCAAGCACATCAGCAAAACCCCTGCATCGTCTCTTGGTAGCTCCTCCTTTCCCCTTCTCTCCTCCGTCCTTAACTTCGCCGCCATCAACGGAGATTTACTGTTGAATACATTGTCGGAAGGCTATCGTCATTTGTTCCCTCCGATTGGTTTCGTTTTCAACCTCGTTTTTATTGTCAGGTTTGTGTTTCCATTTCGTTTTTGGGTTTTCATTAAAATGTGAGATGACTTTGCCTCCATTTTCTTTGTTCGATTCCTGCAGCAACTGGCCAAGGTCTGTTCAAGTCCAGAGGCAGAAGAGGATCCTCAAGCAAAGGTTTAAGGTACTGTTTAATTATTTTGAAATTGTGGACCTGGGTTTATTTTGGTGGTTTTCCATTTGCATTACAGATTATAGTTTAAGCTTGTTGCTTCTAGTGGACCTGGGTTAATTATTCCATTTGAAAGTGATGATTTTGAGAGTCGTGGTGTAGCTTCTGTTATATTGTTTTGTTTGGTTTAAGCTTGTTTGGTTTTGTTTTTTTTGAAGACTATAGTAGTGTAGCTCCTAGTTGATTTTGCTAAATTGGGTTCTATTTTGTTTGGTTTAAGCTTGTTGCTTCTGTTATATTGATTTTGTAGCTTCTGGTTTCCTTCTTTTGATTCGGCCATGCAATTTGAATTTAAAATCTTTACCAATATGAAAACTTGCTTTAGGGAATTGCTTTTACAATTGCAATTAATCATTCCTCCTTCACCTTAATTATTGCTTTAGTTGATATTGGTTATCAACTTGTGCATTGCAATTAATTATTTGTTCATGTTTGCATAACTTGGGAATTGCTTTTAAACGATGCCTTTGTAGATAGTGCCATGTTATAACAATGAGCACCGTGTAGCAAAATTTCCTTAAATAGTGTCCTTAAAGTGTTTTCAAACAATGAGTCATCCTAGTGAGGGTACTCACGATCCAACTAATCCAAATCAAAGCGAGCCTAGCAATGCTCCGAGCCAGGAACACAATAAGCCATGTAACTGGCCTAGACGAAGGGGTAGGAGAGCCACCCGATTGACAGACATTCCTCTCAATTGGAATACCGTGGAAAAGATTCTGATTGAGTTTGATAGATATTGGAAACCAATCGGGCCTAATGCCTAATAGTATAGGAGTTTTGTCGGCCTCCTAGCACGCAACAAGCCTAGCATCTTGATAGACACTACTACAAAATATTGTTTTTACGACCCTAAAAGACGTCCCTTTTTAAAAAAGGGACGTAAAAAATAAAGGCGGTGGCATTTTTGTAATTCTGAGTGAGATTTGAATAGTTTTAGACGTCCCCAATTCAAAAAGGGACGTCTAAAGTCACTTTAGACGTCCCCAATTTAATTGGGGACGTCTAAAGTTAAATTTTTTTTTTAAATCAGGAACGCCTTTTGGTCACTTTAGACGTCCCCAATTTAATTGGGGACGTCTAAAGTAATTTTTTTTTAATCAGGGACACATTTTAACGTCCCTAATATATATTAGGGACGCCACTTTTGGCGTCCTTGATGTTATCAGGGACGCCTAAAGTGGTGTCCCTGATATAATATGAGGGACGCCACTTTAGGCGTCCCTAATATGAGGGACGCCACTTTAGGCGTCCCTAATATGAGGGACGCCTAAAGTGGCGTCCCTCATATTATATCAGGGACGCCTAAAGTGGCGTCCCTGATTATTAAAAAAAAATATAAAAAAAAATAACTTTAGACGTCCCCAATTAAATTGGGGACGTCTAAAGTGTGACTTTAGACATCCCTTTTTGAATTGGGGACGTCTAAAGTTTAAAAAAAATAAAAAAAATTAACTAAACAACTTTAGGCGTCCCTAAATTAAATTGGGGACGCCAAAAACAATTCAAATATGTACTGACAGTCTTTATTTGTCAGTTTTATAGATCCACACTCTTCTTTCTCATCAACGCAACCACTACCACCACACATTTAACTTTTACTTCTTCTTCTTTATATGCTGTTTTTAAACTTGTTTCTTCTTTTCTCTCTCTTTATTTTCACCAGATCTGTAATGCTTACCACCACTCATTTAACTCTTGCTTCTTCTTCTTTATATACTATTTTTAAACTTGTTTCTTCTTTGCTCTCTCTCTTTTTCACCAGATCTATTATGTTTCTTACTATTTTATCTTCTTTCTCTTTTTTCTTTGGATTTCCCTTCGATTTTATCTTCTAACTCGTGTTGTTATGGTTTGTAGATCGAGACTCCAAAACATGCTTCATGGCCACGTTCCCACTGAAAAAATGAGGTACATCTCTCCCTGTTGCTCTTCTCTATTCATTATTACGAGAAAATGAATTTTAATAATAGAAGGAGATAAGTTTTTCGCAACTGATTCATCTTATTGTTATCATCTTCTGTTTATGAGATTTCAGCTCTAGAGTTATTATTGTGTAGATTTTGGATTTGGAGTTTAGATACTAGATCTGTAATTTTATTGACGATGATATGTAATTTCTGATTTTAAATACTGTTTAGTCCAGATCTTTAATATAAATGAATTTTTTTTAAAAAAAAAAAACACTTTAGACGTCCCCACTTTAAAGTGGGGACTTCTAAAGTCCCACTTTAGACGTCCCCAATTTAAAGTGGGGACGTCTAAAGTCCAGACTTTAGATGTCATTTTTTATCTATGGACGTTATTGCCATTTTTTACTACGTCGCTCACATAGACGTCCCCTTGTTTTCAAACTTTAAAAGGCCTAAAAAAGGGACGTTAAAAATGTTTTTTGTAGTAGTGAGAGTAGTGGAGAAATGTCGATAAAGGTGTGAAGCGACATATTTGGGAAACTATCCAGCTCACTTATGATATTCCTGAGAGTGAAGTCTTGTATGACAAGACAATGACGTATTATGATGAACGCTGGAGGAAGTTTAAGACAAATCTTGCCAACAATTACGTGCATATTGAGGTGGAAGAAGGTCAGCCTCTTCCTAATCCGTGCGATCAGTATTCTTTTATTGACGAACAGACTTGGCAAGAATTTAGACGGCTTCGGACTACTCCAGAAGCATTGGTGAGTTGACTTATTTTGCAATTGATTTGCTTATGAATTATGAATTGTCTTTATTGATTTACAATGACTTACTTTTGATTTCTTATTCACAGGAAAAAAGGAAAAAGGCCTAAGAGAGTGGTAGAAAGAATGATTGCCCCCATACAATGTCTCTTGGGGGGTTTGCGAAGGCCGAAAAAGACTTGTTGGCGGCCAAACGGAAGAAATTGGAAGAAGCAGCTTAATCCGATACTTCTGTTCTTCTTTCTCCACCATCTCCGATACGTCGCGAACAGAAGTGGTTGTTCACTCACCAAAAGAGGAGCGGGTCTTATATGAGTGAACAATCTTGTATAGTTGGTGAGAAAATTGTAAGTATTGTTATTGACTTGTTGTTATTAATTATTTAGTAAACAAATTTCATTACTAACATTTGTCATTTGTGTCTTATAGGAGGAGCTTCAAAAAAAAAAACAAGCTGAGGGATCGTTTAGGTCGGATGGGAGGAATGACATCCTGATCATAGCTACAGGAAAACCTGAGCATCCCGGCCGTGTCAGGGTTGGAGGAGGGGTAGGCATAAGGGATTACTTTGGAGCACCCTCACGCCGTTCCTCAAGTGGTATAGTGACTAGGGAGGAGATGGAGCGTATATTGGCCACTATGAAGGCGGAAGCTAGGGCCGAGGTAGAAACATCATTTGATGCACGATTTGAAGAAAGGTTCAGCAAGATGAAAGAGGAATGGATGATCATGACGAGCACAAGACAAGCAGATACCAGTGCTCCCCAGGCTCATTCCCTAAACCCTAAACAGAGCACTAAAGGGAGTTGCATTGGTCAGTCATAAGAGGGTCCTGGAAAAGAAATTGGTGAGCCTTGTGACTTGTTTGTGGAGGATCCTCTGAGATGATTGGTTGCACGGGGGATCGTGCACAACTTGGGATCAACTGTCCACCACCAAGAAATAAAGGATGATCAAGTCAGAGTGGCAGTTGAAGAAGTGATCGTTGCAGATGCACCTCTCCCTATCCCTGTTGATGACTTCAAGGTTATGGGTGATGTCATCAACTCTTTTATCTTGTGGCCAAAGAACCTTGTTTCTGATCGAGTCGAGGAATCCCCGCCACCTCCACCTCCACCTCCCTCCACTCAAGATGTTTCACGGCCTCTATTGAATATCATGCAGCAAGTGATTTTGATGGCATATGATACGTCCTTTCGAACAAGAGATTGGCCTACTGAGTCAGCTGTTGGCAAGTCAGGGGCATAATGCTCTCTTGAGAGGGATGATTTAATGTCCCTGGTAGCTCCTCTACAACAGCTTACGATTTTGATTGTCCAGCTCTTTTTGATGTAAGTATCTTCTTAAATTGGAAGTTAATATTTTACAAATTATGCCGTTAAACTTTGATTTAATGTCCCTACTTGAATTATTGTAGGTGCATGCATCGTAGGTTGGTTGACTCTGGCAAAACAGATAAATTTGGACTCCTATGCCCTGTTCAACTCTACCACAAAGGGACCACTGCTGCTATCAGACACACATACTTATCGCACAGGCTTAGTGAAACCTCAATTGAGTGTTTCTTGGCTCCATATTTGCACGGGTAATACACAAATTTATATTTCATACTATGCATAATATTTTATATTTGCTTAAAAGTTTTCCCTTTTTCATTTATCATTGGCAATTGGCTATTTTGTGCAAGAAGAGCTATTCTGTCATCCTCTTATGCTCCCTCCACCTCAGCAAGCCAACTAGTGAATTGAAGAAGAGCTTGAACTCGTAAGTTTTCTTGCATTATTAACTACCTTTTGTGTGCAAAATTTATGAAATTTGTGTAAAATAAGTAACCTTTGTGATTTTGATGATATAGGGTTATGCGGATATTCCAACACATTGCTCTTGGTAGGCCTATGCGTGAGGTAAAAGACCATACATGGATCTTGCCAAAGGTTAGTTACATATTGGTTTGTTTTAAGAATATCACTACTACAGAATATATATTTTACGTCCCTAAAAGACGTCCCTTTTTAAAAAAGGGAGGTAAAAAATAAAGACGATGGCATTTTTGTAATTATGGGTGAGAACTGAATAGCTTTAGACGTCCCCAATTTAAATAAGGATGTCTAAAGTGTGACTTTACAGACTTTAGACGTCCCTATTTGAATTAGGGACGTCTAAAGTAAAAAAAAAATTACTTTAGACGTCCCCAATTGAAATTGGGGACGTCTAAAGTAAAAGAAAATTTAAAAAAATAACTGAATAATTTTAGACATCCCTAAATTAAATCGGGGACGTAAAAAACAATTCAAATTTTTTTCTGACAATCTTTATTTGTCAGTTTTATATTACTTTTACACTCATCTTTCCCTTCCCATCACCGCAAACACAATAAGAGACACTACCACCACGCCTTGAGCTCTTGCTTCTTTTTCTTTATATGCTCCTTTTACTCTTGATTCTTCCTTTTTCTCCCTTTTTTCCACCTCCAGATTTGTTATGCTTTCTTACCATTTTTTATTATTTTATCCTCTTTCTCTTTTTTCTTTGGGTTTTTCTTCTATTTTATCTTCTAACTTGTGTTGTTATGGTTTGTAGATCAAGATTCTGAAACATGCTTCATGGCTACGTTCCCGTTGAGAAAATGAGGTTCATCTCTCCCTGTCGCTCTTCTCTATTCATTATTACAAGAAAATGAATTTCAATAATAGAAGGAGATAAGTTTTTTGCAACTAATTCCTCTTATTGTTTTCATCTTCGCCCTATGAGATTTCAGCTTTGGAGTTATTATTGTGTAGATTTGGATTATAGATACTAGATCTGTAGTTTTATTGACGATGATCTGTAATTTTTGGTTTTAAATACTGTTTAGTTCAGATCTGTAATATAAACGATTTTTTTTTTAAAAAAAAAAGCACTTTAGATGTCCCCATTTTAAATTGGGGACATCTAAAATGGGACTTTAAATTGGGGACTTTAGACGTCCCCAATTTAAAATGGGGATGTCTAAAGTGGTACAGTGACACTTTAGATGTCCCCATTTTAAAATGGGGTCGTCTAAAGTATCAGTGTAGCACTTTAAACGTCCCTTTTTAAAAAGGGGACGTCTAAAGTCTAGACTTTAGACATCCTTTTATCTACGGACGTTATTGTTATTTTTTACTATGTCTCTCACATAGACGTCCCCTTGTTTTCAGACGTTAAAAGGCCTAAAAAAGGGACGTTAAAAACGTTTTTTTGTAGTAGTGTATATTCAATAATAAGCCATGCTTTAATTTTATACTTGTTTTAACAATATCATGTTATTTTTCAGACCTGTAGGCAACCACTGGGGTCCAACTTGTATGGGTTGTATATTCTGAGGCACATGTATAATATTATTGCCCTAGGCACGACAAGACTTACTGAAGAGGTAAATGTATATATATTTCAAAAAAATTTTATTACTTTTATTTTTTTAAGTGAATTTAATGTTTTGCCTGGCTTTGGTGTCTCAAATGTTTGAACTTGCTGACCCCTTTCTAGAAGAAGATATTTAGCACATTCGTAATTGTTGTGCTGAATTCATTTATGAACTTTTACAACAGTGAGTTCTTGTATGTAAAGCTGAGGAATTTTTTTTGTATATATTCATTTATGAATTGACATGTTGGTTTGTTGAATTCATTTATATTGTTGGTTGCATGATTTGACATGTTTGTTGGTTTTAAAATGGTTTTTGTATATTTTGATGAATTGACTTCTTGGTTGCATGATATGTCATGGTTGAATCCATTTATGCACATATATATATATGATGGTTTTAAACAAAACATTATACATGAGGATATATGACATGTTCCAAGTTCCCAATTCAATGATAAGGTTAAAGCAAAAGGAAATGGTAAGTGGAATCAAACTGAACACCATATGGCACTTAATAAGTATGGCATTGGAGGTAGCAATTCAAGGATGCATTCTGGTAACTAACCTAATCACAAACAAATAAAAAAAATGACACTTTTAAGACGTGTTATAATGATAACCAGTCTTAAAAGTTATTTTAAGACCGGTTATAAATATAACCGGTCTTAAAAGTTATTTTAAGACCGGTTATAAATATAACCGGTCTTAAAGTTAAAACTTTAAGACCGGTTGTACGTAAAACTGGTCTTAAAATTAAAACTTTAAGACCGGTTGTATGTAAAACCGGTCTTAAAATAACTTTTAAGACCGGTTATAATTATAACCGATCTTAAAAATGTTACATAAATCTCATTTACAAAAGAGTTCTTTTAAGATCGGAGCTCAAGAAAATCGGTCTTAAAATTTTTGATTTTAAACCGGTTATAAATAGAACCGGTCTTTAAAGATAGACTTTTAAGACCGGTTACCAAACCAGTCTAAAAAATGACATACTTTTTAGACCGGCTTTATCAAGACCGGATCCAGAACCGGTCTAAAAAGTCAATTTTAACCGGTCTAAAAAGCCCTTTTTCTATTAGTGTCGGCCCGTTTTCCCGGCTTTACTTTTTACTTTTATTCTACCCTTTTTCTTTTCCACTATTTCTTCCCCCCTCCTTTCCACATTCAGCGCGTGAAATGCACTAGGGATCATGTCATCACCTTTTGTGATTTAACTAATTCACTTAATCTTTACAAATATTCAACCCCAATATTGGAGAGTAGAAATCGGAGGGAGTAATAGTTTTATTCATTCACACCATTAATTACCAAACACTAAAAGTCCGACGCAACATTAATTAAAAAAACATAAAATAACTGTATTAAGACATTGATAAAAAGTTAAAACATCAATTATATTTCTTAATAGAAAGCATTGCATCTAATAAAGTAGAAAACATTGATTGATTGATGGGTGTGTGTGCATACATTGATATAAGATGTAAATACAGTGATACGTATTAACATACAAATGTAAAGCATAATGTGTGTGTGTCTTCATGTATGGATACAAGTGTTCACTTATTATTCTTTTTAGAAAATTTTGATTGAATGATCATTTTATGATTGCTGTGTTACAATTGAGTGCGGAAGTCATCACACGATCAAGATTTTTTTGGCTATATAATACAATAAATGGATTCCTTCAACAAACACAAAAACCATTGATGACAATTGGAACATATAATTAAGCTGTTTGAAAACAGATGAAGTCTTAAACAAACAGAGTGAAAACAGAATTATTGGTGATAAATATCATAAAATATTAACGGGTCTCTTTCTTCGTCAAATATCCTTGTTGATATTTCTTCCACATAAAAGTATGAAACGCATCAAATAAAGTAGACAGAGAAGGTTTGTGAGTTGCCTCTTCAACTTTGCTATTTTTATTAAAGCGTGCACATATATCTCAAATCAAATTCTGATTAAGCATAAAATCAATTTAAAAATTAATGTTCACTCATTATTATTTTCTTAGAATGTTTTGATTGAATGATCATTTTCATGATTGGTGTGTTACAATCGATTGAGGAAGTCATCACACTATGAAGTATCTTTGGCTGTATAATACAATTAATTATTTCGTACAACAAACACAAAAAGCATCGATGATAACATAATTGGCTCATATTATTAAAATGTAAAAACATACCAAGTCTCTAACAAATAGAATGAAGACTGAATTGCAACCAGGCGTTTGTCCTAATTATAGAAGACGCTTTGACTATTTAAGTTTGAGGTCTCAAGTTTGAGCCATGAACAAAAAACCGGACCGGACCGGCCGGTTCGACCGGTCGAACCGGGAACCGGTCCCTGGTCCGGTCCGGTTGGTCAATAAACCGGTCAGACCGGTTAAACCGGTCAGAACCGGTTGGACCGGTCAAAACCGGTGGTCCAACCGGTTGACCCAGTTTCTTCTTCTTCTTCTTTTTTTTTTTTTTTTTTTTTTTTAAAATTTTCCAAAATTTTATTTTGTGTTTTTTGAGGACAAAATGGAAAGTTGAAGACTAAAATGAAGAGAAAAATAGATAAAGAAAGAACAAATCTAAAAAAAATGAAGAAAATAATGAAAAAAATTATTTAAAAAGATATAATAATTATAAGAAATGAGATATCTTTGCATAAGTATAGGTATTATAACTAATACTAATAGATTTTAAATATTTTTTTTTCTAAAAATATTTATTTTTATCTATAGAAGTTAAAAAATATATTGATATATATTATCACTAATAAATTATAATATTTTAATATGACCGGTTCAACTACCGGTTAGACCCCGGTTAACCCATTAACCCGTGAACCTGTGCTGTGACCGGTTCATTGACCGGTCCGATTTTTCATTCCTTGATGTTTGAGTTCGTAAAAATATAGAAAATATCTTTAGAAGAGTTATCTCTTATAGTGGACGAAGTCTGACCAAATCTGCATACATATACATATATATACATATGCGCGTGCGCACACATATATATAAAGGTGAAAACTTAATTATTGGTAATAATCAGTTTCTTCGTCAATTATCTAGGTTCTACTTTTGACCTTTCCTTTTCCTCCCCCCCAAAAAAAACCAACAAACAAACAAACAACGTGTGAAACGCAGCAGAAAAGTCTTTAATTACTTCCTCTATTTCTTAATATCACTCTTTTTTTTTGTGAGAAATAATTGTGTCTATTTTGACATATTCTTTCAAACATACCCTTACCAGACACTAGAAGTCTAAAACAACATTAATTAAAACATAAAATAATTGTATTTATACATATTACTATATAACAGAATTAACATTTGAGTTATATTTCTTAATAGGAAGCATTGCATCAAATGATGTAGAAAACATTAAGTGCATTAGAATTATTTTTTGGAAAATATAAATGTTTAAATAATTATTGGAGGGGTGTTTTGGTAAAAAAAAATTTATGAGTCAAAGTTTAAAGGTCAACAAACTATTAGATGGATGAAAATTGAATTTCAAATGAATAAGGCGGGTTTGTGTGTAAAGTATATTTTAATCTCAAGGATGTTTATAGGAGGTTTATATAATTTATGTAAATCAGGTTAATGTAGTTTACTCAAAGATTTAATTTTAATCAAATTCGCATCTGAATTCACGAATTTATATTACAACATATATTTTCATAATCGTGTATTTATTTATTTATTTATTTGGACAGAAGTATCATAATCATGTATTAATGTGTGATCGTTTTAATTCATGAATGAATCAGTCTTGCTATGAGCTTTTTTCCCTTTCAGTTTCTATCATTAGTTATGTTCAGAAATTTCATTGTTCGTGATAAGAAGTTGGAATGTATAATTAAACCTAGGATTTACATAAAGAAATTAGATGAAGACATAAATTTAAAAAGGAAGTTAAAATATATTCAATCAACAATATTATTTTTTTATTCATACATGATAGTGGGTCTTTTTCTTAATTGAAGAAATCACATCAAACTTATTTGCAGAAACTCAAACTTATAGTTAAAAATTGATTTAAATATCTTATAAAATTTAGAATATCTAAAGTAGTCATACTATTTATAAGTAATGAATATCGAAAGTTCTTGGCAGAAAAAATATCGAAAGTCCTTCTTAGGGGGGGGGGGGGAAGGAGACCAACTCTCTCCTGAGATGCATGAAACAAATTAAAGACTACAGCGTTGACTGACTTGAGTAGAGTTTTTAAAAAAATGCCCCACACTACATGTAAATGTCCTGGTGACTGCTTTTAGAGTTTGACATATTGTACATATCAATATAAAAAGTTCAACAAACTCGAGGTAAATACAATAATTATTTAGTAGTTAAAATCAATGTTAATATAAAATATAAGAAAGTTATATTATTGGATTATTGGTTTTATTGGTCTACTATTATTATTTAATTTAGGCTAAATTATACAAAACTATCAAAAATTTTGAATCACTTGTATGTGACTCCCTTATTTTTATTTTTAATTTAGAAATATAAATAATATTATTGCAATTAATTCATAAATTAAACAACGCGATCTAATAATATAAATATAATTATATTAAACACAATAAGAAAGTTCTGAAATAAAAACTCATATATATATATATATTTACAAATGTTTCAACCAAAAAAAATGTCCTAAACTAAGTAGCCGGGGGCTGATCATCTGGTGCTCCCTCAGGTGGGGCTCCCTCAGGTGCTGCTGGATCGGGTCGCTGCGCAGAGTGAATCGCACCATCCTCATCAGCAGGAGGAGGAGGAGGAGTAGTACTCGGGACAACGTAGCGAGGGACAGGGGAACCTCTGGATCCTGCTCGTCTGGGAACAGGCGACTCCATGACCGCTCGAGCATATTGTTCGCGATCTCACGCCACTGCGTCTGCTGAGAGTAGATCAAATCAGCGTGCAGTTGCATCTACTGCATACACTGCACCTGCATCTGCTGCTGCTGTGCCATCCGCTGCTGCTACTGCGCCATCCGCTGCTGCTGCTGCGCCATCTGCTGCTCCAAATCTGACCGCAGCTGGTTAATAGACTCGTCCCTCTGACGTCTGACCCCTCTAGAGCTGCCAGCCTCAGAGGCGACGCTCCTGCCGTAAATCATGTTAGGTCTGGCCCCTATCCCCATCCCCCGCACGCGTCGAGGGTGCTCAGCCTGAGCCAAACCCGCCTTCAAAGGAGCCATCGGGTCTACTGACCCCTGTGACTCCTCAGGCTGGGTCTATCGCAACTCAGCCTGCGACTGCTGCATCCGCTCCTGCCATTTTATGAAACAATTACTAATTAGCATTTTTCATTATTAACTTGGTTTTATAAAAAATATAATAATAAAATTACTTACAATGGCCGCCTCTACCTGCTGAGAGGTCGTAGTCCCGTCACGATGTCTGTGTGTGATGGCGTACAACTCCCCATAGTCCGTCTGATGGTTCTCCTGCTGTGCCTTCGTCACAGCAAAGGTCTTCGATCACACACAGCTAAAAGTAAGTGATATTTTGAAAAAGTTACCAGCTCGCTATAGGTCACAGCAAAGGTCTTCGATCCTACTGTGTGGTGGATCGTCTGCTGCGCCCGGATCTCGGTGTTCCTCTGAGAAAGCTTTTGCAAAAAAAAATATTAAATGTATTATAATTTAAAATTAAATACAAATTAAATTGAAATTATAATTTAATATTTAAAAATTACAAAATTATATATAAAAAATCTAATAAATACATTACCTGCGCCTCAGGGCTCCTCCTGAACTGGACGAAACTCGCCCAGTCGTTCGGCGGCACGCCGTCCGGGACGCTCTCGATCAGCTGCTCCAGAGGCATCGTCTCGTCCTTATCCACCCTATGGAAGAGACGGTTCCTCTTGTTCCTCCAGGCGTCACCCATCTTCATGAGGGCGTACCTCTTCCGGTTGGCCCGGACGGCAAATCGCAGCTGAAAAAAAATTATTTAAATATCAATAATTACAAAAAACATAATTTAAAAAATATTAATTAAATAGAATTAATTACAAAAAATATTAATTAAATAATTTTAATTACCTGAACCACCTCCTCCCAAGCCTGGTCCTTCAGCCCCCTTGGAATGTGCCTCCATGTCTTGAAGTGAAGGGGGAACCGCATTCAATTCGTGCCCAGGTCGTTCAGGCCAGCGGTTGAGCAGGTGACCCCTATTGTGGATCGGCTGGTCAGTGCCCTTATTCCACGGCACTATAACTCGCAGGCTCCGGTCCATGCTGTTCACACCGGCCACGTCTAGCCTCCTCGTCGAAATGTTCCCCTGCTCGTCTGCACAGTTTACCGCACGTTAGATAAATTGTAATTCAAAGTTAACATTTCTAATTTAAATAAATAATTTACTAAATTAAAAAATTAATTTACCTTGGACCTGCACCTCAAACCCAGTGGACCGCGAAGACGACCCTCGTGGGTTGTTCTACTCCCGAGCATCCTCCTCATCGAGGAACTGCTCCATCTCCCTGAACCCAATCGGGATCTCGAACTCCTCCTCGTTGAGGAAGTCCTCAACGCTAATATCTGGCCCCCCAACCTCAGGTACCTTTGGTGCGGTCGTCGCCTGTGGGATCGTCTGCGGTGCCTGTGGTAGGGCGACTCCTGTGGGGGGATGGGCTGAGATGCCGCGATCGCCCTGCCTCCGCGCTGCCCCTCCCTCTGCCCCCTGCCCGGCTGCTGCCACCCCATAAAATCGGTCTGGGGACCACAGGGGCCTTCCCCTTATCCTGTCTTGAAGCCATATCAACTGTAAAAATTAAAAAAAAAATTAGTCACATTATTATGCAAAAATCTAATAAAAATACAAATATAAATAAAATACGTGTTATATACGTACCTCAAGGGCAAATACTGAGAAATACTGAGCAAAAACTCCTATACAAACGTCTGAACGTTCAAATCTTGAAGAAATCACTCAGAGAAACCTCAGGAAACAAAATGAGTAAAAGGAGAAATGAGGGAGGCGGTGGCTTAAATAGGCCAGATTTTAGTAGCGGTTATTCAAATAACCGTTACTCTAACTGCTACAAATAATTACATTTGTAGCGGTTCTACAATAACCGCTACAAAATATAAAAATTCTGTAGCGGTTATTGCCAGAACCGCTACAAATGTCGAGACTCTTGAAATTCTGTAGCGGTTACGGGGGCATAATCGCTACAAACTTCTGACCTTTGGTATTTTATAGCGGTTCTGTTACTGTAACCGCTACACTGTTGGTGCACCAACTGGCGGGAATATTGTAGCGGTTTCTGTGCATTAACCACTACAAAATCACTGCTACAAGTTTTGGCGGGAATTTCGCGCCAAATTTCTAGCGGTTTTTTGTACCCAACCGCTACAAAAAAAAGATTGCCGCTACAAATTTGTAGTGGTTTAGGTGAAAACCGCTACAAATACTATAATTGTAGTGGTTTAATATAACCGCTACAATTACACCGCTACAAAATACCTTTTTTTGTAGTGATTAGCTACTTGCCTCTCTGCATTTGCTGCACTTAATGCCTGTGAAAGGAAAACAATGAACACTGAATCAATAATGTCAACTATATTTCAAATAAAACATTATGATGACAAAAATCTTACCAAAAAGTTTGGATCTTCTCGTGATGATATAAACAACCTCCAGTCCTCTGGAGACAAATACGTATACTCCTGACATGGATCCTTACCCCTCAGGTCCCCTCGAATGTAATCTTGTGTAAGCCTGTTCTTGAAATCTTTCCATCGTAGACGAACTTCCCTCATCCACTCCTTGTACATCACCACGGTGTCAGGGACATCATAGGTTTGCTACAAGGTAAAAACATAAGTTAATTATATTTGAAGTAATAGGAATAAAGATATATATGCAGATGTATTGAAACTTATATACCAAAAGTTGTTTCCAAATCAAGTCTTTGGTTTTTGGTGGAACCAACTTCTAATTATCATAGATAATGCGAACTTTGCTCCGACCCAAATAACCTAAGTAGCTAATGAAATGGTCTTCCTCTGGACCAATTGGTTTCAAATTGTCATCAAAGTCAATATGCAACCCTCTTGTTGATGGTGATAACGTGCTACCAAAGCAGGCAATTTTGTACTTCCTCTAACCCTTCTTATCGCAATGGGTTCAGGCCTATTCATTTCATTATCCCTATCACTTTGTGAGTCACTAGAATTGTCCATATTCCTGTAAGCACAAAAATTATTGTCAGATAGGTGAATAAGTTGTAAGTAAATGAATAAACTAACTAGTTATAAAACAAACAGCACACATTACTATTTTCTAAGTTAAGCTCTTACTCTATATTGTTTCCCATATTCCTTCACCATGATCATTTCTGATAGCATATTCTTCATCATCTACCAATTCTTCTTCTCTTATTGTAGGTGGATTAATTGTGAAAGGTGGTGTGTCGTCAAGGTTGAAGTTCGGATCACCATGCTTCTATTTTTTACTTTGAAGTACAATGGAAATTTTTTTATTTGTAGGATCTGTGACATAAAACACTTGTTTCGCCTGGCTTGCTAGAATGAAGGGCTCATCCCTATAACCTACTCTTTCAAGATCAACTGAGACAAATCCAATTTATTGATCTATTACCACAGTATTATTGCTAACCCAATTACATTTGAATAAAGCAACTTTGAACTTGTTGTAAGTAATTTCCCATATTTCTTCTATCACTCCATAATAGGCCATGGATGCTAATATGGGGTTTTTGTCTTTCAAATTGGAAAAGTGCATGGCTTCAGCTTCTACCATCACCCCACTGTTTTCCATGGTACTTCTATCATCTTGGTCTTTTGTGTAGAAAGAATACCCGTTTATATCATAACCGCTCCAAGTAATGATCTGAAACGAAGGCCCCTAGGCTAGCCACTTTATTGTCTCAGACACACCGGTCTCATGCAAAACCTTTTCCTGAAACCACTTTATGAATGTCTTGTTTTGCTCAATAGCAATCTACATGTCATTCTTCCTTGGATTCATGTTCTTCAATCTCTTTCTGTGTTCATCTATGTACGGTTGAACTTCTGCCATGTTATTTAGGATATAAAGGTATGCTTGCAACACCTCTTCACGAGGTATAGTCTTCACTTTCAGTCCTCGTATTCCCTTGCTTCTCCCCTCTTCATGTCGAGATTGTTCCTTCTTCCCTGATAGATAATCGCTGCAGAAGTCCATAGCCTCTTCAACTACATATCTTTCAACTATTGAGGCTTTTGGTCGATAGGGATTTTTAGAATACCCTTTTAAGATCTTCATGTATCGCTTGAAAGGGTACATCCACCTCAGGTAAACTGGACCACAGAGCCTTACCTCCCTTACCAAATGAACTATCAAATGCACCATTATATCAAAAAATGAAGGAGGAAAGTGCATCTCTAATTGGGACAATATAATATACCCATCAACTTCCAGTTCATCTAGCTTTCAGTGTTAATGACTTTATTACAGATAACATTAAAGAAAACACACAATCTTGTTACAATGGTTCGAATTTCATCTTTTATAATGTCTCTAATAGCTACTGGTAATAGTTGTTGCATCAACACATGATAATCATGGGACTTTATTCCCCCTAACTTCAAATTGTCAATTGCCATACACCTTCTCACATTCGAAGAATACCCTTATGGCACCTTAATTTCGTGCAAACACCCACACAAACTTCATTTCTCTACTTTTGATAGTGTATGCACTGCTGGCTTCATGTATGCCCTCCTACCATCGTCTCTTAGTTGTGGATGCAATCGTTCTCTTATACCCATATCAACAAGGTCTAGTCTCACACTAATCCCATCCTTAGTCTTCCTTGGTATGTGTAAAAGTGTACTGACAAGGCTATCACAAACATTTTTCTCCACATGCATCACATCAATACTATGTCTCACGTCAAGTGTACGCCAATATGGAAGATCAAAGAAAATTGATCTCTTCTTCCATATATTCTTCTCACCCGCAGTCTTCTAATTCTTACCGAACAAGACAATGATACGTTCGACCCGACTGCATACCTCCTCTCTGGTTAATGCCTTCGGAGCCATTCCATGCTCCGGCAAGCCATTAAAACGCTTTCTTAACCTACGATACGGGTGGAACCTATCAAGAAACCTCCTGTGACCAAGGTAGACCATTTTTCTTCCATGCTTAAGTTGGTGGAAGTGAGTGTCTGCTTCACAGATCGCACATGCTTTATGCTCCTTCATACTGTACCCTGACAAGTTTCCGTACGCAGGGAAGTAGTTTATCGTGGTGAAAATCATTGCACATAGCTTGAAGGACTCCTTCGTATATGCATCAAACACATCTACGCCTTCCTCCCACAACTTCTTCAAGTCTTCAATTAAAGGCGCCAAGTAGACATCGATATCGTTCACTGGCTGTTTTGGTCTAGAAATCATCATAGAAAGCATCACATACTTGTGTTTCATACAAAACCAAGGAGGCAAGTTGTATATTACAAGGAGTACTGGCCACGCACTGTGTGTGCTATTAAGAGTTCCATACGGATTGATTCCATCTGTAGAAAGCCTAAACTGAAGGTTTCACGGCTCGCTGTCAAATTCAGGGAACATTTCATCTATTTTCTTCCACTGTGGAGAGTCAGCCGGGTGCCGAAGATATTTTCCGTCGGATATTCTCTCATCTGAATGCCATATCAACTTCTTCATTTTTTTAGTCCCAAACAAACGTTTAAAATGCGGTATTATTGGAAGATACCACAAAAGCTTTAAAGGTTGCCTTTTAGTTGCCCTATCGCCACAACCTCCATCTTTCTTCACTTTGTATCGTGCAGTTTGACACTTAGGGCACTCACTTAAACCTCCATACTCCTTTCTGTAGAGGATGTAGTCATTAGGGCAAGCGTGTATCTTTTTATACTCCATACCTATAGTAGATAGGATTTTCTTACCCTTAAACAAATGATTTGGAAGTACATTATCGTCTGGAAACATATCACACAACAGTACAAGCAGCAATGTGAAACTACTATCGGTCCACCCACAAGTTGCTTTTAAGTTAACCAACTGTAATGTTCCTGTCAGTCATGTGTACTTACTCCCAGCGTACAACGGTGTCTCTGCATCACTCCGTAGGCTGTCATATTCATGCGACTGTGAAAAGGATTCTACCTCAACATCGTGAATCATTCTCTCCATTCTATCTTCATCTATGATATCCACAACTTCCTTCTTGTGCGACGGACAATCAGTTACTTCCTCACCATGCTATATCCACCTTGTGTATCGAAGATTTATTCCATCACAAAGTAGGTGATCCCTTATAACTTCAACATCATGTCTTCTCTCATTTAAACAATTGACACAAGGACAAAAATACATCCCATTTTTGGCTGGAGCATTCCTTCTAGCATATTCAATAACCCCATTCTCATATTCTTCACTTGTTATCAAAGCATTCATCCAACTATAATCCATTTTATTACCACCTATGCCATTTCCATTTACACTCAAGTTAAGAATAATTGTCAACACTGGGTTTGCCTTTTACTATTTTGTTTTTCAAAATTTTGGCAGCATGTTCCCTTAAAAGTGAGACATCCCAAAATCAAAATAACAAACAATCTCAGCTTAATTTAAATGAAACTAAACTTTAGCTTCTAGCACCAAGCACAAACAAAATACACTTATTTTTTAGCAACCAAATTATTAAATTAGATATGTACCATGAGTGAGATATGTGATATGAAAGTAATGCACATCACTTCCGGTGCCCCTTTCAGTGATGAGTCTTCACAGTTTTAATAACCGTCTCAAAAGTTTTTTAAACTCTCACAAACTCATTTAAATCTTCATTATAGTTATCCTAACCATTCAAAATCATCACTAATCAAGTTTATATGAATATTATAGGTGATTAAACATGGATTAGAGCTCAACTGCAAAAAAAAAAACTTTTTGTCAAAAAATTTAACGGCTACCTCCAATAGACCTCCAATGGTAATATTCTCAATAGGAAGAAGAAAAATCTCAATGGTCCAATGCCCATCATCAACTATAACTAGAAGAGATTTCAAAACTAAAATAAGAGAAAGCCTATGCATACAATGACAAAATGCCAAAACTTTGATTCTTACATATAGTCAAAGCTCTGACATTACACTCCCTTCTTGTACTTCAGTTTCTAACTCAACCAAATACCATCAATAGCACATTCTAGATTCTTTAGCCATTCTACACCTTGCAAGCCATTTACAGTCATACTTTAATTTATTCTTTTAATCACCAATTAAACTCAATATTTTGCAATTGAGGATAGCAAAGTTAAGGTCAACAATAGTGTGCAATAATAAAGCTCAAGCACAAATCACACTTAAATTCCAGTAGAGAATCAAAAGCCTTTTGATAAGCATTCACAAGTTCAGTGGGTAAATGCCACTATAGTCATTTTTTAAAGTTCAATCTACCTAATTATCATAAATTAAAAAAATTTAGTTAGCTAACCTGTAGCTGAAACTTTAGAGGGAGATGACCCACGGTGGTAAGAGGGAGGCCGACGGTAGAGAGAATGACAGAAAACGCTGCAAACCCGGAGCAAAGACGGCGACAGAAGTGAAGATAAGTTTTGGAGAAAGAAGAAAAACAAGAAGGGGAGAGGAGAGCACGAAGATGGGGACGGAAGTGAAGATAAGCTTTGGAGAAAGAAGAAAAACAAGAAGGGGAGAGGAGAGCACAAAATAAGGACGGAATAAAGGTGAGAGGAGTGATATGGAGAAGTAAGGGAGCCTTTAGACGTCCCCAGTCAATATTGGGGATGCCTAAAGACAAATTCTGACATGATCACATGCACCGGTCATGTCGACCAATGCATGTGAACAAGCTTTAGATGTCCCCAGCTGGGCTGGGGATGTCTAAAGCTTATAATTAGACGTCCCGAGAACATTTGGGGACATCTAAAGTTGGTCTTTAGGTGTCCCTAACTGTTCTGGGGACGTCTAAAGCTTTTCTTTTTATTATTATTTTTTGTATGATATTTACATGTCTTTAGACGTCCCCATTTTGACTGGGGATGTCTAAAACACTTCTTGTCATCTCTGGGCACAAAATTCAATTATTTTTGATGCTCAAACCTTTCAACTTTTCACCTGTAATTACACATATGCCACCTGCCTATATTTTGGGCATCCCTTTTTGAAAAAGGGACGTCCTTTAGGGTAGTTGTAGGTATATTCTGTAGTAGTGACACTATGAAGTTTCTTTGGCTGTATAATACAATTATTATTTCGTGCAACAAACACAAAAAGCATTGGTGATAACATAATTGGCTCATATTATTAAACTGTAAAAACAAACCAAGTCTCTAACAAATAGAATGAATACTGAATTACAACCAGGTGTTGGTCATAATTATAGAAGACGCTTTGGCTGTTTAAGTTTGAGGTCTCAAGTTTGAGTCCATAAAAATATAGAAAATACTTTGGAAGAGTTATCTCTTAGTAGAACTGACAATGCGAAGTCTGACTAAATCTGCATACATATACATGTATGTATACATATGCGCGCGCATATATATATATATATACAAAGGTGAAAACTAAATTATTGGTGATAATAAGTTTCTTTGTCAATTATCTATGTTCTACTTTTGACCTTTCCTTTCCCCCCCCCCAAAACAAACAAACAACGTATGAAACACACCAAAAAAGTCTTTAATTACTTCCTCTATTTCTTAATATCAGTTATTTTTTAAAGAAATAATTGTGTCTATTTTGACACATCACTTAAAGAAGATATTTTTATTCTTTCAAACATACCCTTACCAGACACTAAAAGTCTAAAACAACATTAATTAAAAAATAAAATAATTGTATTTGTACATATTACTATAAAACAGAATTAACATTTGAGTTATATTTCTTAATAGGAAGCATTGCATCAAATGATGTAGAAAACCTTAAGTGTATTAGCATTATTTTTTGGTTGTATAAATTTTTTTTTTTGGAAAATATGAATGTTTAAATAATTATTGGAGGGGTGTTTTGGTCAAAACAAAACTTTATGAATCAAATTTAACGGTCAACAAACTATTGTGTTGATGAAAATTGAATTTCAAATGAACAAGGAGGGTTTGTGTGTAAAGTATATTTTAATTTCAAGGGATGTTTGTAGGAGGTTTATATAATTTATGTAAATCAGTATCTGGTTACTGTATTTTACCCAAAGATTTAATATTAATCAGATTTGCAGCTGAATTCACGAATTTATATTACAACATATATTTTTATAATCATGTATTTGTTTATTTTTTTGGACAGAAGTATCATAATCATGTATTAATGTGTGATCGTTATAATTCATGAATGAATCAGTCTTGCTATAAGCTTTTTTCCCTTTCAGTTTCTATCATTAGTTATGTTCAGAAATTTCATTGTTCGTGATAAGAAGTTGGAATGTATAATTAAACCTAGGATTTATATAAAGAAATTACATGAAGACATAAATTTAAAAAGGAAGTTACACACACACACACACACACACACACACACACATATATGTGCATACAAATGTTTGGTTGGATTACATCGAATATGAGAATATATGAGAACAATATAGAAGGGGACAAAATTACCCCTATCTACACATATAATAATATACACGTTGGGTTCATGATAATTTTTTTTATTCTGTACAGTGTACATGTTGGGTTCAAAGTAATTTTTTAATATTTAATAGTGGAAGTATTATGGGTTCTTGTTAATTTTTAATATTGAATGATAGAAATATTATTTAATGGGATATTTTAATATTTTTTGAAAGGTGGATATAATTTTTTTAATGGTGGAACATTTCTTAAATTTCTATATTATTAATTAATTTTTTAATATTTAATAGTGATAATTAAAATTATTTAATATTACAGCATTTATGGGTGGACACTTTCTTCAGTTTAAAAAATTATAATGGGTGTATTTTTTTTTTGCCAACAGGCAATAGTATCATCTTCACCTAATTAAAATCGTCACCCATCACTAGTAGAAAAATGACTTTTTAGACCGGTTAAAAATGACTTTTTAGACCGGTTCTATATTAGGTCTTGATACAGCAGGTCTAAAAAATCTATTATTTTTTAGACCGGTTGTTATAACCGGTCTTAAAGGGTAGACATTTAAGACCGGTTGTGGGCACAACAGGTCTTAAAGATCACACTTTTAAGACCGGTTGTGCCCACAACCGGTCTTAAATGTCTGCCCTTTAAGACCGGTTGTGACCACAACCGGTCTTAAAAGTGTGACTTTAAGACCGGTTGTGGTCACAACCGGTCTGAATGTAATTTTTAAGACCGGTTGTGACTACAACGGTCTTAAAGCTTCATTTTTTTAAAAAAACGTCCCTTTTATTATGTACACGCACAGAATGCTCCAAAAACAGCAATACATAACAATCACTGATTTCAATTTCAAAATTCAAAAGCTAGTATAGTCTATAGGCAGCAACAAATTAATGTTCATACAAGCTAGTACAGTCATACATTGATGATTCATTTGGCCATTAGACAGTAAGGATGACCAAATGACAGCAGTAAAACAAAAGCTTCTTCTTTTGAAGTTGATTGTACCTTCCCTAGCTAGTCCCCAATGTCCCTTTGCTTCTGCTCTTGCAATGGCCAACATAGTCTCCAATTCTTCCCTAGTCACGATGTTTGAGGAATGGCGTACGGGGGCTCCAAAGTAATCCCGTATCCCTACCCCTCCTCCAACTCCCCTGACACGGCCTGGATGCTCATGTTTACCAGTAGCAACTGTTAGAATATCATTCCTGCCCTCCGACTTAAAAGAGCCCTCAGCTTGTTGTTTTCTAAGTTCATCCTGTAAGATAATACAAAATAACAAACATAAGTAATAATGTACGTTTCTTATGTAATTAATTACAATAACGATATATACTTACAATTCTTTCACCAACTATACGAGATTGTTCACTCGTATAAGTCCCACTCCTCTTTTGGTGGGCAAATTGCCATTTTTCTTCTCGATGAATCGGAGAAGGCGGAGAAAGAAGAACAGAAGGATCAGATTGAGATGCTTCTTCCAATCTCTTCCGTTTGGCCGCCAACAAGTCTCTTTCAGCCTTTGAATAACCCCCACGAGACATTGTATGAGGGCAATCATTCTTTCTTCCACTTTCTTGTGCTTTTTGCCTGCGAATAAGAAATGGTACAAAAGGAAAGTGTTAGAATCAATTAAGATAATTGCTAAGTAAATAAAACAAAAAATAAGTCAACTAACCAAAGATTCTGGAGTAGTCCGAAGCCTAACAAATTCTTGCCACGTCGCTTGATCAAGAAATGTATACTGGTCACACGGATTAGGACGAGGCTGACCATCTTTCACCTCAATATGAATGTAATTATTGGTCTGATTTGTCTTAAACTTGCTCCAGCGCTCATAACAATACGTCATCGTCTTGTTGTAGAAGATCTCACTCTGAGGAACGTCGTAGGTGAGCTGAAATGCATGCATTGAAGGAGTAAGTGACAAATTTGTGACATTTGATAATAAGTAATTACATACAGATGAGAATTGTATACCTGAATAGTGTCCCAAATATGCTGCTTCACCTTTGCATCGACATTTCTCCACTCCTCTATCAAGATGCTCGGCTTGTTCCGGCAAGGAGGCCGACGAAACTCCTATATCATTGTGCATTAGGCCCGATTGGTTTCCAATGTCTATCAAACTCAATCGGTATCTTTTGGCCTGCACTCCGACTGAGGGAAACATCTGTCAACCGTGTGCCACGTCTACCCCTCCGTACAGACTGGCTACTGCGCTCACTATGACCCTGGCTCGGAGCATTGCTAGGCTCGCCCTGGTTAACACTAGCCGGCTGACTCTCCTGAGCAGTAGGTGGCTGACTCAGAGGTGTATGAGGTGGCTGTTCCTCTGCACTAGGACGCTGGGGATTCGTCATTTGCCTGTAACGACAACAAAGAAAGATAAATCCTAAGGTATGACATGTGAAGACTATATCGATAAAATAACTAAACATATTCTTCGGATATAAATCATAATCATAATTACTTTAGTTAGTTAAGGTCTAAGTAGTATCATAAAGAGATATCCTCCCATATTCCCTCATGATGATCATTTCTTGTGCCGTGCGCATTATCTGCTTCATCTTCTTCGTTTAGTTCTAGTAGACCCCTGGAAAAAGAAGGAGTCTCAAGAAGATCATAATTTGAGTGACTTTTCTTGTCAATATCAATGACCCTTTTTCCTTGGAGAGCTATAGACCACATTTTATTTGCCTGATCAGTGATATAGAACACTTGTTGCGCCTGATCTGCCATAATGAAAGGTTCATCTCCAAAACTTCTACTATTCAAATCTACTAATGTAAATCCTAACCTATCGATTTTCACACCATTGTTGACATCAACCCACTTGCATTTGAAAATGGGAAATCTAATTTTAACATAGTCAACCACCCAAATCTCTTCAATCACCCCATAATAAGGTATGGCAGCCAATGTAGGGTTCTTATCTTTCAAACTAGAGAAGTGGATAGATTCAGCCACTAATACAACACCACTGTTCTGGACGGTGCTCTTATCATCTAGGGACTTCGTGTAAAAGGTATAACCATTGATCACAAATGAAGTCCAACTTATGACATCAACTTCAGGACCACGTGCTAACCAATTTATTGTATCAGAAACACATTCTTCTCCGTCAACCTTTTGTTTGAACCAATGTGCGAAAGTTCTGTTATGCTCCCTGATTAACCTTTGTTTAGTCATTCGACTATTTTGTTTCCGTACAATTTCTTTATGGGCATTCATGTAATATTGAACTTCATCAACATTTTTCAAGATGTACAAGTGGACTTGTTGCAATTCATCAGCATCTATGCTCTTTACTGTTGCCCCGCGTCTTCCCCCTTCTTGATCATGACGTTTAGAAAGGCCAATATGTCGTACATTTGACAAATAGTGTTGACAAAATTCCATAGCTTCTTCAGAAACATATTTTTGAATAATAGATGCTTCAGGCCGATTGGGGTTTTTCACATACCCTTTTAGTATTTTCATAGTTCTTTCGATCGGGTACATCCACCGGAAATAGATAGGGCCACACAACTTTATCTCCCTCACTAGATGAACAACCAAGTGTACCATGATATCAAAAAAGGAAGGAAGAAAAAGCTTCTCAAGCTGGCATAAGATCATATATCCTTCATTTTTCAATTCCTCCAATCTTTCTGTGTCAATGACTTTACAATAAATGGCATTGAAGAAGAAACAAAGTCTAGTCAATATGTGTTGAAGATCATATTCGGCAATGCCTCGAATAGCTACTGGGAGTAGTTGTTGCATTAAGACATGACAATCATGAGACTTTACCCTATTAACTTCAAGTCTTTCATCGATACAAGCTTTTTAAAATTTGAACAATACCCTGAAGGAACTTTAGCGCCATGTAAACACTCACAAAAGGTTCTTTTCTCAACCTTAGACAAAGTATGAGCAGCTGGAGGACAAAAAGTTCTATTACAGTATGGCCTTGGATGTAAATCTTCTCGTATTCCCATTTCTTGCAAGTCTAATCTTGCCTTCACGCCATCCTTAGAACTTCCTTATATGTTGAGCAGTGTCCTAACAATACTATCACATATGTTCTTCTCCACATGCATGAAATCAATACAGTGTCTGATGTCAAGATTGCGCCAATATGGAAGATCGAATAAGACGGACCTTTTTTTCCATATATTTTTCTCATTTCTACTCTTTGATGACTTACCAAACTTAGTATTGATATTTTTCACCTTTTCATAAATTTTCTCCCCAGTCAATGCCTCTGGAGCATCTTCAAACTCTTGGCCACCGAAAAAAGCTTTTTTTAATCTACGATAAGGGTGGCTTCATCTTAGAAATCGGCTATGGCCAAGGTAAACCGTCTTTCTTCCATGTTGAAGTTGATGGTAGCATGTGCCTTCTTCACATATCAGACAAGCTTTGTGGCCTTTAACGCTATATCCTGACAAGTTCCCATATGCAGGGAAGTCATTTATAGTACAAAAGATCATTGCTCGCATATTAAAAGTCTCCTTCTTGTTCGCAACAAAAACATCGACACCTTTATCCCACAACTCTTTCAAGTCTTCGATCAAGGGTTCTAGGTAAACATCTATGTCATTTCCGGGTTGCTTTGGTCCCGAAATCAACATAGACAACATAATGTACTTTCGTTTCATACATAACAAAGGAGATAAGTTGTAAATTACCAACAGAACAGGCCATGAACTATGTATACTACTTAGGCTACCATAAGGATTCATACCATCTGTGCTAAGCCCAAGCCTGAGATTCCTAGGTTCTTCACCGAAGCTAGGAAATAATTGATCGATTTTTTTCCATTGAGAAGAATCAGCTGGATGTCGAAGCTTTCCATCAGAAATCCGCTCATCTGCATGCCATCTCAAATTTTTGGCATCAATTTCATTAGCAAACAGGCGCTTGAACCTTGGAATGATTGGAAGATACCACAACACTTTTGCAGGGCCCTTATTTGATTTATACCTTGGAGTTTCACATATCGGACATTGCTCCTTCTCTTCATGATCTTTTCTATACAATATGTAATCATTAGGGCAAGCATGGATCTTTTTATACTTCATCCTTAGTGGACATAGTATTTTCTTAGCATCATAGTATTGACAAGGCAACACATTATCATCAGGAAGCATATCTTTAAAGGCCTCAAGCGTTTCTAAAAAACTCTTGTCGCTCCATCCATGCCGTGGTTTCAAGCTTATCAATTTCAATACAGCATTCAGCAATTGGTATTTTTTACACCCCGGGTACAAAGGCTTCTCAGCATCACTGTACATATTACCATATGCATGTGATTGTTCAAAAGCCTCTTCTCCTATATCACGAATAATGTCCTCTATCCGATCATCCATATCCATGTCATTATCATCACAAGTCACTTCCCCCTGTTGAGATGCACTTGGCATTTCTAATTGTTCACCATGCCATACCCATACTACATACGTCTTACAAAACCCTTCACAAATTAAATGTGTATATATATCTGCAGCACTTAATCGCTTCTCATTCAAACATTTTACACAAGGGCAATAAAACATCCCACTATCATCATCGGCATTTCTTTTTGCAAAGTCTAAAAAACCCCTCACCCCAATATCATATTCAACACTTGTCCGTTTAGCTTGTATCCAACTACGATCCATATATTCCACACCTTTTTTTTTGTTTTCTACTTTTTCCCCTGGAAAAGGTAGGAGTATGATAAGAATGGGTCATCTTTTTTCTTCAAGCATAAACAAGAGTGTTGACTTTTTTACTTATTTGAAAAGAAGTGCATGTCACTAAGTTAATAGGGGACTATTTGCATGGCTTCCTACAATTCCAACCTTATAAAGAAAAATTCACTAAACGCATATATATCCTAATTACCCCGTCATGTTTGGAAAGGTATAAACAAAATAAAAAGGTATAAACAATAGAGTAATATATTTATGTATCGTGAGGCTTGCTGTGATTTTAAGGTGGTGTTTATTTCGAGTTGTTGTGATGTCTTTGGGAGATCGATGCATGGAAGTAATAGATACACGCAGAGTCATCCCCATTTAACAATATATGTTAAGAATGTGTAATGTGTTTGATTTAGTGTCACAATGAAACATCATTTGATTTTGATGATCATCTCATGGGAAGGCACAACCCATTAATTAATTATTATCTTTTTAGTGACCTGTTGGCTCTGGTTTATGGCTTGTTTAATGAGTTTTTGTTTTGACTTTAACAAACAAAAGAGGAAATCAGAATTACAAAGTGAAGAATATGATGTGCTTGATTTAATGCCAGAAAGAAGCAGCATATGAATATTATCAACACTTTCAGTCACTTTTGGTTTAATTTCTGACTTCTTGATGTGTTTGTGTTTTAACTGAAATAGAGTTTAAAGATTAGCAAAAAGGAAATCATAATCAAGAAGAAGAAGAAAACAGAAAGCTGGCTATGGTATCTCTTATGGCAAAAAGAGACAAGACAAGATTTATCATCACATCATAAACAAAACCTACTAAGCTTGCACTCACATTTTGTCAAGTTTGCACCTTTTTTAATTCGTTTGTCTTAATCAAAAGATTAGGACAAACCCAAAGAAAATTACAGGCCAAAAATAGGAAAAACATATAGCTAGCAATAAAGCTTATGGCTCTATCCGGAGGTTCTGTTTTCTGCAAATTACAGTGAAAAGCATAGTGTGTCTTATTCAATGCCAAGATCAAGAAACTTAAACAATGGAGACTAGTGCACCCAATCTTTTAAGGACTGTTTGGTGATAAATTAGAGTTCATAAGTACTTTCTAGCTTTAATTGCCGCACACTCGCATCAAATTGAAATTCAATTCATGTTTATTATAGCAGTTCAATGTAGCACTAAAGGTCAACGTCTCTTTGAGCATATCATGATCTGCTAAATCCATGACAGCAGTTCCCAACAACTGACCTAATGTCTTCAATTTCTCCTTTCAAACATTTTATCAAACACCTAATGTGCATTCACATTCAACAATAGAACAGAGGAGGAACATAATGGTGTTTTCTCAAAACAGAGGAGGAACATACCTCAAAAAAGAGATTGAAGACGAAGATTTCCCAGAAATGCAGTGACGACAGCACCCACGAGCAGCTGAAGCAATGTACGTATGAGGTATGTTCGTCGACAGCACCCACGAGCACCCACGACAGTACAGTGGCCGAAGAGCGACGACGGACTCGATTCAGAATGGGATAAGGTAAGGGACGGGGACTCGCGCTGAGGAGAGAAAAGATTGGGAACAAACTTGCTTGGGTGATTCAGAATGGAAGGCACCGATTTCAGATTGCAAAAGGCGGGAGTGTGAGCTGAGGCACGGCTGGAAAGTAAATTGGGAATGTTTTTAAGACCGGTTAAGAGGATAACCGGTCTTAAAAGTGGACTTTTAAGACCGGTTGTTAGGCAACTCTTAAAAGTGGGAATGTTTTTAAGACCGGTTGCCTAACAACCGGTCTTAAAAGTCCACTTTTAAGACCGGTTGTTAGGCAACCGGTCTTAAAAACATTTTTTTTAGACCGGTTATCCTCTTAAAAGGTCTAAAAAAATATATTTTAGACCGGTTCTCTTAGTAACCGGTCTAAAAAATAAATTCCCTAATTTTTTTAGACCGGTTAGAATAGAACCGGTCTAAATAATCTTTTTTAGACCGGTTATTATAATAACCGGTCTCCCAACTTGTTTATAATAACTAAAATGCCACCGCGTATTTCTTTTAGACCTGCATCCACTACAACCGGTCTAAATGGGCCGGTCTAAAACACCTTTTTTGTACTAGTGCATTGATTTTACTTGGAAAAACGCTCTTTTGTGTTTTAGCTTTCAAAACTTGTGCTTTTCCACTTATAATCCTTTATTAACTCATTTAAACACATCTTAACCATGATTCAAAGAAATTTGGAAAGCATAACCCCTTAGGGTTAGGGCTTTCCAAATTCATAACTTGACCAAAAATCACCAAAACCAACAACAACCATCAACAACACTTCATACTATTATAGATTTGAGTTTTGTGTAGTTACCTCTTGAGCTTCTTGGATCCTCTCACTCTAGGCGTCCACCTCTCTCTCTCCTTGCATTTTCCCCCAGAGAGATATTATTTGTAAATAATAATGATTAAAGTTTTAATTTAACGCATAAATGTTGTCAACATTAAGGTTTAAACAACACGTCTCATGCAACAAACAAACACAGTTACTAATATATAATCAGAGGAAAAATCATATCCATAAATAACTCACACAAAGGCCAAAGTATAAGAAGGCAAGAAGCTAAACACTTTAACCTCTAAGTAATATGAGTATGACGACTATCATTTTCATCTTCTTCACTACTATCATCAATTTCAATAGCATTTGATTGTGCTTCACTTTGAGTAGTAGGCTCAAGTAGTTAAATAATCACAACATCCATAAAAAATCATGCTCCATTAGGCAGAATAGTATACAATATGATTTTATTCTAAATAGGCAGAACAATATACTCAAAAATCATACTAAAAAATCATAATATGATTCAATTAGGCAAAACAGTATACTTAAAAATCATACTCTATACAATATGAGGACAGAATGACATATATATTCAAAAAGGTAATTCAAAAAGGCAATATGGTTTTCCTTTCCAAGCAAAAAATATATATATAAATGGGCTTAACAGGCCGGCCCTTTTAAGCCCTCGGCCTTATAGGGCCGGCCCTTTTAGGCCAGACTTCCTTTGGAGGCTAAAATTTGCAAGCCTGGCCCTTGAAGGGTCAGGGTCTAAACGGGACAGCCCGACGGGCTTAGCCCGTTTTCCCAGCTCTAGTTATAGTTCTCCCTTACTTGATTAAATTTTGTCCCCAATATTTGCTATACTTATACATTCATAAACTCCGGGTAATGTTTCTTTATACTCTTCTCTGTTTCCCACATAGCCCCTCTAGGCACTAACCCTTTCTAGATGACTTTGACGAATAAAATGCTCTTGTTTCTGAGCTGCTTTTCCTGCCGATCAATGATTTAGTCAGGCATGACTTCGTAAGTCAAATCTTCATGCATTTCCATATCTTTATACTCTATTACGTGTTCTGGATCAGGTTGATACTTCTTTATCTGAGAAATATTGAAAACATCATGTAGCTTGCTCAGATTCGGTAGCAAAGCGATATGGTATGCTAGTGGCCCAATCTTCTCTAAGATCTCGAACAGACCAATGTATCTAGATTGCAACTTATTTGCTTTTAGTGCTATACCAATACTTGTAACAGGTGATACTTTCATGAACATGTGGTCACCGACTTCAAATTCTAGAGGTTTTCGCCTCTTATCTGTATAACATTTTTGTTGGCTCTGAGCAGCTAGCAATCTCTTTTTGATCAACTTTATCTGCTTCATTGTCTAATCAACAAGATCTGGCCCTAATAATTCCCTCTCAGACAACTCAGTCCAGCATACTGGCGATTGACATTTCCTCCCATCGAGTGCCTCATATGGAGCTATCTGGATGCTCGAATGGTAATTGTTGTTGTAGGCAAACTTTGCCAAGGGAAGGAATTTGTCCCAACTTCCTTTATAATCAAGTACACACGCCCTTAGCATATCCTCAAGGGTTTGAATTGTTCGTTCTATCTACCCATCCGTTTGAGGATGATATGCTGTGCTGAATTAGAGCTTGGTACCCAAAGCTTCATGTACCGCCTTCCAAAACTTGGAAGTGAATTGTGGATCTCGATAGGAGATAATGTTCTTCCAAGTACCATGTAATCTCACAATATCCTTAATGTAGATATCTGCCAGTTTGTCAGGAGAATAGTGAATACTAATCGGTAGGAAGTGAGCTGTCTTTGTGAATCTATCAACTATCACCTATAAGCGTCATGGTTTATGACCTAAGGCAATCCTGTCACAAAATCCATAGTAACGCTTTCCCACTTCCACTTAGAAATCTCAGGGTTCATTAAAAGCCCCAATGGTCGTTGATGTTCAACTTTCACTTTCTGACATGTCATGCAACGAGAAACAAACTTAGTCACCTCTCTTTTCATCCCTGGCCAATAATATTGAGCCCTCATGTCATGGTACATCTTTGTAGCCCCTGGATGTAGAGTATACTTACTCTTATGTGCCTCCTCCAAGATTTATCATTTCAGTTCTGGTGGCGGTGGAACATAATTCCAATTCTTGTGGCGGGGCTGATGAGGATACATGGCTGGCAATGGATACATGTGGCGGCTACAGCAAGGGATATGTGGAGGCTCGTGATGAGGACATATGACACTCTAAATTCTGTTCCTAATCTGTCGTAAATTAGTGACAGAAATTTCCGTAACTAATTTAGTGACGGAATTAAAAATTTCGTCACTAATCAATTAGTAACGGTGCTTTTACTGATGGAACAAATTCTGTGGCTAATTCGGTTGCTAATCCAGTTCTGTCACTAATTTGTCACTAATTTCTGTCACTAAATTGATCACTAAATTTTGTCACTAATTTGATGTTTTTTTTTGTAGTGATTCATATTGATTACTTTTTCCTGAGAAAGTCAAAAAAAGATATATTAGACCGTCGGAGCTCCGAGGACTGGTCGCAGGCAACCGTCAACTGACAATGGGTTTTACGGAGTTTTTAAAAAAATTAAAAAAGGAAGGGTAACTATGTAATTCCCCACATTTGTCACCATTTCAAAATTCCAAATTAGTCCATTTGAAATTATTGAGCATACTTTTTTTTTGGGAAATGATAGAAAATATCGTTAAAATATGAAAAAAAATAAGGGTATTAAATTTCAATAATTCCAAATGGAATAATTTGGAATTTTGAAATTTTAACAAATGTGAGAAATTTCTGAATTACCCTTCCTTTTTTATTTTTTTTAATAATCCTTAAAACCCCTTGCCAGTTGCAAGCTGCCAGTGGTGGCCCATCCCAGGAGCGCTCTAGAGACCTTGCCTACAACTGGCTGTCAAAGCTCCGGTGCCTGTGACCGGTCCCTAAAGCTCCGGTGGTTTAATATATCATTTTTTTTAATTTTTAAGGTAAAAGTAGTTAATATGGTTACTAAAGTAATTATTAGCGATACTAAAATAGTAAATAAGGTACTTGTTGAAGATTTCCTAATAACTACTTTTGTTTAGATTAACTAATCAAGTTTCACTACTTTGCCTGGCTAAAGACAAAGTCCTTCTATAATATTGACTACTTTGCCTGGCTAAAGACAAAGTTCTTCTATAATATTTTTCTTATTTCTTATAAATTTGATTAGATTTTAGATAACTGTCGATCATAGGTAAAATGAGTAAAATATCACATTCATTATTTTTGGGCTAATTTTCTTTTTTAATCTTTGAACCCAAACTTGATGTTCGTCTAATTTCACATTGAATATGTGAAGAACATTTTTAGATTTAATTTACATACTAACAAAGAGATATGAGGGATATTACGGCTAAGAGAATTACTTCAAAGTTCCAGATGTTGATCAAGAATTTGAGAGATGTCACCAATAATTACTTAAAAGATCCGTGCTTGTTAGATTTACAATTCGGCCAAGATTTTGAGGAATGAGGCCATTTTAATATGCAAAAAAATACAAAGCTCACATATATGTATGTATATATGTATACGTATTCTTCAAAAAAAATTTCATTCAGTGATCATTTTCGTGATTGATGTGCTACAACTTACAATTAATTGATAAGAATTGCCACATATAATCATGGAGTGAAAAACTGGACCGGACCGGCCGGTCGGACGAGAAAACCAGTGAACCGGTCCTCAATCCGGACCGGTTTGCTGTCAAGAGAGGATGGGAGGTCGACTCGGTCAAAACCGAGTGGACCCGGGCGGTTTTGAGGTGACTCGGGAAAACCGCCGAGTCAGCTGGTTTGCCCGAATCAGTTGAGATTGTCAGATGCAGTTTTGGGATCTTATTAAAAAAAAATCTTTAACCTCAGTGCTCACTACTCAGTTAGATTCAGATCAGAAAGGAACGAAAGAACCCTGTGCCTCAGCCGAACTCGCAACTCCCTCCTCGACCCTGTGTCCTAACGATGACAAATGGCGAGCGACGACGGTGACCAGCAACTACTGTAATTGTGATCTGGTTTTTTCGTTCTCGTTTTGATCTGATTCTCTGGTGTTAATCGGTGAGATGGAGAGTTGGGAGGTTTTCAAAAATCTTGTGATCATGTCTCACCAACCTCGTAAAACGTGTTAAAGTAATGAAAGGAAAGAGAGAATTGCCTTATCACTTATCAGGAGTTGATTGTTCAGAGAGAAAAGGCAGTTCATGTGGGAGAGAGAGGAAAGGGGAATAGAAAAAGGGGGGAAAAAAAGAAATAGAGATAATTCATTAAAAGAGGGGAAAATAAGAAAGAAAGGGAAAGGAAATAAAATGAAGTTAGGAAAAAATTTATAGGCATAAATATTTTGTAAAACATAGGTTATATTTAAAAATATTATCTTTTATAATTAAAGTATGAATATTTTTAGTCATGTTAATTAAATTACATTATTTTAATTAAATTATAATATTTGAATATAACCGGTTCGACCACTGGTTAGACCCCAGTTGACCCATTAACCCTTGAACCTATTTCGTGACTGGTTCGACCCGGTTTTTTTATTCCTTGCATATAATTAAACTCAGAGAAAAGAGATGAAGTCTGTTTTTTTTTTCTGGGGGATTGCCAGCTCTCAAACCCGCCCCTTGTAGTTTTAAAGCATAGCTTTAGAACCATGAAGGCACGAGGCAGCTAGCAAAGAGACGAAGTCTTTAACAATAAAGTGATGACTGAATTATTGGTGATAAATGTCGTAAAATATAAACGGGTCACTTTCTTCGTCAAGTATCAATGTTCTACTTTCTACTTTTATTTTACCCTTTTTCTTTTCCACTATTTCTTTTTTCTTTTTTTTTTTCCCTTTCCACATTCAACACCTGAAACGCACGAGAGATCATATCAGTACTTTTTGTGATTTAACTAATCCACTGAATCTTTACAAATATTCAACTCCGATATTGGAGAGTAGTTGAAATCGCAGGGAGTAATATTTTTATTCATTCAGACCATTAATTACCAAACACTAAAAGTTCGAAGCAACATTAATTAAAAATAAATAAAATAACTGTATTAAGACATATTGATAAAAATTTAACATATCAATTATATTTCTTAATCGAAAGCATTGCATCTAATAAAGTAGAAAACATTGATTGATTGATAGGTGTGTCTGCATACATTGATATAAAATATAAATACAGTGAGACGTAAGATATTACAATTTTTAAAATATTAACATACAAATATAAAGCATAATGTGTGTGTATGGGTACAAGCGTTCACTTATTATTCTTTTTAGAAAATTTTGATTGAATGATCATTTTATGATTGGTGTGTTACAATTGAGTGCGGAAGTCATCACACTATCAAGATTTTTTTGGCTATATAATACAATAAATCGATTCCTTCAACAAACACAAAAACCATTGATGACAATTGGAACATATAATTAAGCGGTGTGAAAACAGATGAAGTCTTTAACAAACAAAGTGAAAACTGAATTATTGGTGATAAATATCATAAAATATTAACGGGTCTCCGTCAAATATCCATGTTGATATTTCTTCCACATAAAACGTGTGAAACGCACTAGAGAAGTCTTAATAGGAAGCATCGCATCCAATAAAGTAGACAGAGAAGGTTTGTGAGGAGCCTCTTCAGCTTTGCTATTTTTATTAAAGCGTACACATATATGTTGAATAAAATAGAAAGAATTTTATTCATGAATAACATGTAAAATGTACAGGATTAATTCATCATCTGTATGTCTATTCCTACAAACACATACTTATATATAATACACGCCCAACACAGACTAGAATGGGCTAATGGGCTTGGCCCAATAATGTTCTAATAATGTTCCTACACAATGCCTATTTTCCTACACTCCCCCTCAAGTTGGGGTTGTAGATGTCTACTACTTCTAACTTGTGTAACATCCTATTCTGCAGATCCTTCCCTGTTCCTTTTGTGAGTATGTCAGCCTGTTGATCAAAGGTCTTTACATGCTCTAAACTAATCAATTTGTCCAATAATTTTTCTCGAACAAAACGCAAATCTATTTCAATGTGCTTTGTACATTCATGAAAAACCGGATTAGAAGCGATGTAGATTGCCGCCTTGCTATCACAATATACTTTAACCGGACCGTCATGATAGATATCCAGCTCCTTCAACACCCCTATCACCCATACTACCTCAACTACTGCAGAACCAAGGGCTCTATATTCAGCTTCAGCAGAGGATCTTGAAACGGTGTGTTGCTTCTTTGTTTTCCACATGATGAGAGATCCTCCAAGTTTCAACAAGTATTCGGAGACTGATCGTCGTGTAGTGCTGCAAGTCCCCCAATCCGAATCACAATAGCACTCTACTGTCAAAGTGCCCATCGAGCTGATGAGAACTCCAACTCCCGGACTCTGCTTCAAGTATCTAACAACATCAAGTGCCGCTGCCATATGACTCTTCATGGGGTTTTGCATAAATTGACTAAGTACCTGAACATAAAATGAAATGTCAGGGCGAGTAACAGTTAGATAAATTAACCGGCCTACCAATCTCCTATAACGTTCTGGATCTCTCAACAAATCCTCTTTCTTATCTTTGCCTTCTTTATAGGCCATAAGTTTAGCCCTTTGAGACATCGGAATTCCTAGTGGCTTACAACCACTCATCCCTGTGTCAGAAAGCAGATCCAAAACATATTTTCTTTGAGACAACACAATTCCCTTCTTAGACCTTGCCATTTCAATTCCAAGGAAGTATTTCATTTCTCCCAAGTCTTTGATCTTAAATTGATCATGTAGGAACTTCTTTACCTCACTTATTTTTGTATCCGACGATCCTGTAATTAAAAGGTCATCCACATATACAAGAACAAACACTACATCTTTATCATATGTTTTAACAAAAAAAGAATAATCATGTTTACTCTGTTCAAATCCTCCTTTCATCAAGGCTTTGGATAATTTGTAATTCCATTGCCTAGAGGCTTGCTTAAGCCCATATAAGGATTTCTTGAGTTTACAAACCAGATTCTCCCTCTTGGACTTATAACCTTAAGGAATAGACATATACACTTCCTCTTCCAAATCTCCCTGCAAGAAAGCATTATGTACATCTATATGATATAGGTTCCAACTAAACATTGCAGCCAATTTCAGTATTATTCGAATAGTTACCATTTTGATTACCGGAGAAAATGTCTCATGATAATTAATTCCCTCTCTCTGTGTGTAGCCTTTGGCTACCAACCTTGCCTTATATTTATCTACCTCTCCATTTGGTTTGTACTTAACCTTATAGACCCACTTACATCCTATTGATTTCTTTCCTTTTGGTAAGGTGACCATTTCCCATGTTTTGTTATTTTATAAAGCTTACATTTCTAAGTTCATTGCATGCACCCATTCCTTATGTTTTACTGCTTCATCATATGTTCTAGGTTCTATGGTCGAGTCCACATTAACAAGAAAACACATGTGGGAGGTTGATACATTAGTGTAAGATATGTAATCTTTAATGGGATAAGAACACTTACTAACCAACCCTTGGGGTTCTTTTGTTGCAGCAAGACTGCAAATGTAGTCTTTGGCCCAAATTGGTGCTTTTCTCTCACGGTTAGGGAGTCCTGCTGCTGGAGTTTCTGTCCGCATATGATTCTCATCCTCAACTTCATCTTCACTCCCTGCAATGTTCTCATTTGGCACCCTATATGTTTGCTCATGCATACTAGTAGTGTCATTACCAAAATTACTAATAGATAGCTCATTAGGTTCTGAATCAAATAAGAACATTTCTTGTATCTCTTTAAACACTCCCCCTTGGTGAGAGGACATGCTATCTTTGAAGGGAAATTTGTCCTCTACAAAGGTGACATGTCTGCTCACAAAAATATTGTGATTGCGCAAATCTAAGAGTAAAAAACCCTTTTGATTCGGGGGGGTAACCCAAAAAGACACAAGGAAAAGATCTAGATTGGAATTTATCAGAAACAAGTAAATCAGTAGCATAAGCAAGGGAACCAAATACTCGTAATGTAGTGTAATCGGGAACATAACCATGAACCTTCTCATAAGGAGTTTTTGTAATCCAAAATGCGGGAAGGAATTCTATTTACTAAATATGCAGACATTTTTATACATTCTCCCCAATACAGGATGGGAAGGTGAGATTGAAGCATAAGGCTCCTAGCCAGTTGCATCAAGGTACGATGTTTTCTTTCAACAATCCCATTTTGTTCTGGCGTATAGGGGAAACTTGTTTCATGCATAATTCCTTGATTGAGAAAGTAATGTTTAAGGTCGTGATTAAGGAACTCAGTCCCATTATCACTTCTTATCCTTTTAACATGCAATCCAAATTGGGTTAGAACATAGGCAATAAATGTTTTTATGTGCACTCCAGTTTCAAATTTAGATTTCATTAAAACTATCCAAGTTGCACGAGAGAAATCGTCAACAATGGTGAGAAAATATTGGTGACCTTGGTGTGTGGGAGTTCTATAAGGACCCCATACATCCATGAGTAACAATTCAAAACATTGTTTAGTCTTAATGCAACTAGGAGAGAAGGGTAGTCTAGTCTGTTTAGAACGAATACAAACATCACAATTCTTATTCATTGGTATACTGTCTTTCTTTACAAAATTCAGATACTTCATGACAGAATATGGGGCATGCCCTAGTCTATGATGTAACAATTGAGCATCAAACGAAACAAGTACATTATCATTCAAAACATGCACATTATTGTTCTTTTCAGCAGAATTCACATAAGTAATGGCAGGTACTTTCTCATGCTGTAAGATGTACAATCAATCAACAAGCTTACCAGTCCCCCTCATCGTTCCACCCTGAAGGCCCTGTAGCAAACAATGATCAAGGAAGAAAACCACTATGCATTGTAGCTCGGTGGCTAATCTAGATACGGATATGAGGTTAAATTGAAGTTGTGGAGCATACAGGACATTATGAAGTGTAAATGCATTATTAATTCTAACGCTACCTATATGTGTGATAGTTATAACGTCTCCATTAGGTATTTTAATATGTTTGAGAGGTCCTGTATACAATTTATATGTATCTAGATATGTCAATTTATCCACTAAGTGTGTTGTGGCTCCAGAATCTATTATCCAATTTATATGTGAATGATTATGTGAGGAGGATCTAGTCAAACCTGTACCAGTGAGCGCATGCACAGTTGAGGAGGGTTCTGCATCCTTGTTTAGAAATTCCAACAGTCGCTCATATTGTTCTGGAGTAAATGTCAGAGTGATTATGTTAGCTGTATGACCATTTACCTCTGTCTCCTTTCCAGATTCTTTTATAGACTGACTAACATGGGCTTCTACATTAGATTTTCCTCTATTTCCTTTAAAGTCAATAGGGAACCCTATGAGATGCCAGCACCCTTCTTTGCTATGGCCTTTCTTACCACAGTGTGAACAGTCAGGAAAAGAAGCTCCTCAGCCTCTCCCGCGGCCTCTCCCCCTTCCTCTGGCTGTCATTGCAGCAGGTTCAAGTGGGTCACTTCTGCCAGAAAGTGAGAGAGACTTTTGTGCCTCATCTTCAGACACCATAGCAAACGCCTGATTAATATTGGGTAGGGGTTGCATGAGCAAAATTTGGCTCCGTGCTGCATTATAGTTGTCATTTAAACCCAAAAGAAATTGCAGAAGTTTATGCTATTGTGTTCTTTCATTGTACACTTTGGAAGTATCACATTTACAAGAGGGTAGAGGTAGTAATGATGCCTGCTCCTCCCATAATTCTTTAAGTTTCATATAATATGCAGAAACAGATAATGACCCTTGTCGTAGCATAGTAATTTCACGATGAAAGGAAAAAAATCCTCGAACCAGTTACCTTGTCGAAACGTTCTTGAAGATCAGTCCACACCAGATGAGCATTCTGGAAGAAAATCACACTGCTCGCAAGTTCTTTGGATATAGAGTTCAATGACCAAGACAGAACAATGGCATTGCACCTTTCCCACTGAGCCTGAAGAGATTCTTCTTGTGATTCTTTAGTGCAAGAGCCATCCACAAATCCTAATTTGTGTTTTCCAAGCAATGCAATTCGCATCGCCCTGCTCCAGACAGTATAATTTTCGCTACCAGTCAAGATGTGTGGAATGATAGAGTTACCTTGAGTGTCTGATGGGTGTAAGTATAGATGGTGGGTGAACGTGAGACCATCCACGGCAGATTCATCCCCTAATTTTCTGGTCGTCATGAGGTAGTCAAAGAAAGTTAGTATAACCTTCAAGAATCAGGAATTTCTCTTGACTGCACTAAAGCGTCTGAGAATCATTTTTGATCACGCTGAGATGGTCACCAGCAATTCTTGATCGGACAGTACCAGCGGTGAGATCAATACCGTTGATTGCGTCGGGATCCACCAAGGTCGTCACTGTTAACACTCCAAGATCAAGAGAGGTCGATTTCTGGGAGCACAGTGGTGTGCGCTGTCCGAATCGCCTTCAGGTTCTACGGAATCGCGCTGTCTCGGTTTCATGATGGTGGCTGGATGAGAATCGCGCCGTCTTGGCTTCACGATGATTGCTACAAGAGAGGTCGATTTCTGGGAGCACAGTGGTGTGCGCCGTCCGAATCGCCTTCAGGTTCTGCGGAATCGCGCCGTCTCGGTTTCGCGATGGTGGCTGGATGAATCGCCTCTTATCAAAATTGCAGAGATGATAGGAGGTGAGTTGCTGGATCTCCTTCTGGGTCGGGTCATGCGACGGACTCTTGTGGTGAGATCAGCTAATCTTGGTATGTAGTGGGCTTTTCTTGTTTTACTGTATGTGGCCCATATGGAGATGATGAATCTTCTTTATTTTCTTGGATCAAGCCTGTGTCTCTGATGCCATGTTGAATAAAATAGAAAGAATTTTATTCATGAATAACATGTAAAATGTACAGGATTAATTCATCATCTGTATGTCTATTCCTACAAACACATACTTATACACAATACACGCCCAACACATACTAGAATGGGCTAATGGGCTTGGCCCAATAATGTTCTAATAATGTTCCTACACAATGCCTATTTTCCTACAATATATCTCAAATCAAATTCTGATTACCATAACGTTTGCATCCATATGCGTATCGCTGTCTCAATTAATGCTTACGACATGGATACACACACACATGTCCTTCTCTATTTATAAATATATTTATAAACAGAGAAGGACATACATGCTTGCATGGACATGTATCACTCCACCAAAAAAGACAGCCCCTGAATGTTTGTCTTTTTTGGGTGCAAGTTCAATTCTTTATTTATAGCAGAGAGAGAGAGAGAGAGAGGAGGGGTGGGGAAAATTAAGCATAAAATCAATTTAAAAATTAATGTTCACTCAGTATTATTTTCTTAGAAAGTTTTGATTGAATGATCATTTTCATGATTGGTGTGTTACAATCGATTGAGGAAGTCATCACACTAGAAAAAATGCTTTTAACGCCCCTTTTTTGAGTCTTTTAACGTCTGAAAATAGGGGGACGTCTATCTGAGAGACGTAGAAAAAAATGTCAATAACGTCCGTAAACTGTGGATGTGGGTAGGAATGACTTTAGACGTCCCCACTTTAGAATGGGAACATCTAAAGTCCACTTTAGACGTCCCAGTTTTTTCTGGGGATGTCTAAAGTGGACTTTAGACATCCCCAGAATAGACTGGGGACATCTAAAATAATGAATAACTTGTTTCTACGTCTTTTTTTATTTTAAGGACGTTAAAAGTTTATTTTTTTAATGGCATTTTTTAATATATATAACTTCCAGGAAAATTTAAACTGCAGAAATAAGAGAGAAACAACAGAATGAAACAACAGCAGTTCAGCATAATGGAAACAACAGAAGACATAGCTGCCATGACACACTCTTTCCTCTGTTATGCTAATGGAAACAATGACCAGGGATTTAGTAGCTAGTTACACAGCTACTAGCAGATAGCAAGAGTAGCACAGAAGCTCAGACTGGAGGAGTAATACCTTAAAACACAGTGATCAACCCCAAGGCTCTACATGCAATAACTTTAAAGAGTAGCAAACTAATTAACTAATAAAGTACACAAACTACACAACAATCTATATCCAATAACAACAATGCTAATTATATGTACAGTATATAGAACCACCACAAAAGTATGTCCTACACAAACTACTAAAGACTTTACTCTGGTATACGTTGAAGAAGATGTCTAGCCAAAAAGTCTCTGATCATATTTATGTCTTCATATAAGTAGGCATATTCATTGTCAAAAATATGCAAATTAGAAAATAAACTTAGATGAAATAATGAATCAAGTGAATGAATTAATTTGCCATTGAATTACAACACCAAAAATATTATCCTTTGAGAATGAAGAAGCGATTACTTGTTCAAAATCTATCGTAATGCCACTCTTAATGATGTTAAACATATAAAGTAAGACATAGTATCCACATTCCCAGTCGCCAGGTTGTTGAGGACACTATAAATCAAAAGCAAATGGTTAAAATCAATAAAGGCATATCTAAAACGACTGTCAATCAAAAGAACTTGATTTGAAACTACGTACATTTGGATACAACCATTTCGGCTCTTTGCCAACTTTACAATCGCTTGGCTCGCCAAGCACTCGATATGTCTGGCATGCCCTATCATTAAAATGAAAATCAACAAAAATTAGAATAAGTCATTTAAGTCAAGAATCAAGAAGCAATGAAATACAAAAAAATAACATACGTGTTGAAGACATTTTTTGTTTCTTTGTCTGGCCTTTTACGCAAGGAATCAAATCAGTAAACTACGTGGCACCGAGGACAGAGAACACACAAACTCCAGTGGTAACTATTACAACATATACAGATTAAAATGAAGTTAGATCGCAAGGCAATTATTTATTAAATATCTCAAATAGACAAAATTAAAATGCGTACCCTTAAACAATCGGTGCTAGATAACAACGATAGTTATTCTCTCCCATTGTGAAGCCCGCATAGTGAGCCTTTTTTGCACAGTATTTGTATCCTTTGTCGTATTTTCAGGACACAAGAATCCATATAAATCAACTCTTTGCATGTCAATGCATATACGATGGAAGGAACTATAATAGAATTAAAATGACGAATGTATTAGCTAGCCAGTGAATATATGAAACCAAAAAACCATTTCACTAAATGAAGGAAAAAATGGGAAATTAAAAACTTACAGGATTGCAAATTTGACCCATCCTACATCTATCTCCTCTAACTTAATAAACTGTTTAAGGTCATCTTTATCAATTGTGAATGGATACTCTTATGTCTGGCCCACAATCCCTAGAGGCATATGCAAATCGATCTGGCGAACGCCTTTATAGATATGCTACAGTCGTGCTAAGATGGGCCATTTTCCTGCTTCCTGCTCGTTCTTTAAAAACATAAAAAAAACATATTGTTAGTAGAATGCCAACAGATCTCAAGTAAAAGTAAGGTTGTTCCATACCACTGGAGGTGTTGCCGCTGCTGAGCCAATAAGATATACAGGCCAAAGGATGAAAGAGCCTCTCACTTGAGCTATCGTGGTAACCTCGTCATCAGGAATAGGGATGACTGTACCTTCTTCCCCCTCTCGAACACAAGTTACAGTCACCCTACGTAAATGCTGTGGAATTTGCTGATGATGGTGGGTGGTAGCTTGTGTGTGCACGAGCACATCTGCAACTACACTTAGCACTGGGGCATCCAAAGAGAGGATGGCAGGTTCTCTCGGCACTGGAGTGAAAGAAGGTTCGCCAAGTGGTTCCTCCCCCAGGTTGTAACTTCCTTTGGTGCTGTGGAAGGCCGGGGATGAATGGCTTCTGCGCTCGATAGTTGCCATCTGTGATTCAAACATCTTCATCATTTTAGCTCATAGCTCAGGCATCAGCTCAAGACGTAGCTCTGGCAACAGCTCTTGTCAGAGCTTGTCACGAAGGTTGGCCTCGAGCTCTTATGAGACTACCTGGCGAATCTTGGCCATAAGCCCCCTGCTAGTTCAGCTTGTGACGAATAAGAATATGAGGCTCGGCCAAAATACTTCACGACACGAACTCCCCCTGCCTCCCCTCGAACATGACCGGGGTGATTTGCCTTCCCAATCGCCGTTGACAAGATGTCCATCCAATTTGCTATTTTTATTAAAGCGTGCACATATATCTCAAATTAAATTCTGATTAAGCATAAAATCAATTTAAAAATTAATGTTCACTCATTATTATTTTCTTAGAAAGTTTTGATTGAATGATCATTTTCATGATTGGTGTGTTATAATCGATTGAGGAAGTCATCACACTATGAAGTTTCTTTGGCTGTATAATACAATTAATTATTTCGTGCAACAAACACAAAAAAGCATCGATGATAACATAATTGGCTCATATTATTAAACTGTGTAAAAGCAGACCAAGTCTTTAACAAATAGAATGAAGACTGAATTATAATCAGGTGTTGGTCCTAATTATAAAGGACGCATTGGTTGTTTAAGTTTGACGTCTCAAATTGAGTTAGTGAACATATAGAAAATATATTTGGAAGAGTTATCTTTTAGTTGAACTGACAATGCGGAAGTCTGACCAAATCTGTTTTTATATACATACATATACATAGGTGAAAAACTGAGTTATTGGTGATAGTCGCTTTCTTCGTCAATTATCTATGTTCTACATTTGACCCTTTCCTTTTCCTTTCCGTTTTTCCCCCACAAACAATGAGTGAAACGCACCAGAGAAGTTTTTAATGTCATTTATGTCAACACCGGTTTCTCTTTTGATATGCGCAAGGCAATAATGAACAAGTTTCATAGACAAACAGAAAAGTACAGTTATACTGATAATAAGTATTTGTTTACAGACAGTCATTAACAGAGCAGAAGCCGATAATAATGACAAATATGTACAGAATGTCCCAAAACTATTTCACATACAGACTATATACAACTACTGTATTCGTCTTGGGAAACGTGCCCATCAGTTTCCCTTCTCTGCATCCTTGGCTTTCAAGCCGTTGCTACCCGCTAAGACATTTTGATTAGAAAAAGGGGTGAGATTCTAAGGAATCTCAGTAGAAACATACGATCAACACATAAAATGCGAAAATTAAATATGCAATGCACCGTATAAAGTAAAATGAAAACTCATATCATCCGTGTGTGTACACAAAATTCAGAGCCAACTAACCCGTTGAAACCCCTACATGTACCTCAGCTGAGTCCTTGACTATAACTAGGTAAGACTAGTGTACCTCAGCTAGGTCCTAGACCACAGCTAGGTAATGTGCCTTTAGCACGTGTTCAAGTCACAAAATATAGTAACACGAATCATACAAATAATCACATAGTATATGAGAGATAGTAGTCCCTACATTAACCTCTTTCCTGTCTCAAAGGGTCTGCCTCGTAAAACGTGTCAACTATAGGCGTCCAACTCGGTCCTAAAACGTCAAATGTACAAGAAATAGGTTATAACCTATCCAGATATCATTTTAGACACTTTCATAGTGTTTCTTGTGGTTATATTAGTCTATGGTAAAAATTTACCAAAATGCCCCCAGGACCCTGGCCCCACCGTACCCGGCCCGATGGCACGTTTTTTCAAATTTTTGACTAGGGCTATCCTAACGTATTTTCATCCAAGTAATCCATTTCCAGACTCAAAATTACCAAATTCAATGTCAAATTACGAAATTGTCCTTGGCAGCCCTACTTTTAGGGTTTTAGGGGCGTTTACGTAATTATGCTTTCTGGGCCTTTTCTGAAAAAGTCCCCAACTGTAACCCCACCTATTTTTTCCCACTGAATCCAATGGAATCATAAAATCATTGAAAATCCAACTCTAAGGCCCTCAAACATCCCTGGCTGAAATAATTGTGTTCTCCGGGAAAAATCGGGGTTTTACGATTTCAGCTCCGTAAACGTGTTCCTTTATACTCTTAACCACTTTATTAACCATCTAATTGAGTTATAACAACCATTTGAACTAAAATTGGGCAGCATAACCCTTAGGCACACACTTTTCCAAAATTTAAAACAAATGGCAATCCGGCGAAATTTTACCGATTAAATTGCCCACAGCAGCCAGAATAGTTAATATACGAAGGTTTGGAAGTTACCTCAAGCTCCTACAAGCGTTTCCCAAAAATGGCTGAAAACCCTAACTTTTAGAACACCAAATTTGAGCTTTCCAAACCTTAAAGAACAAAGAGGAGTAGCTTAAAGTCGGAGTTATACGCGTTAGGAGTGGAATCGTCGGAGAAATCGGCTTACCTTGTGAGTTTTCTTCTCTTTCTCTCTCAACTTTCTCTCTCTATTTCAGACTTGTTCTTGCATGAAATGAGCTGAAGGTAGAAGGAGATAATAAATATCCTAATATTATATCTTATTTTATCCATTTACCAATTTCCAAAATTTCAAAACTTAACTTATGTACATAAATCCTTTTGTACTTGTAACCATGCTCATTAAGCTCAACTAATATTTCCTTATTTATGCCGCATGTAGGAGACACCTAGGGGTCCCTCCCTATGGTCTCAATTAGCTTCACAACTTGTCCAGGTTACGTATACACGTAAAGTCTCAATTTTGGTCAAAACTGCACTTTTTGCTCAAATTTTCCATAAATTCATATTAAATTGACCAAAATATTCTAAATATATTTTTAACCTTTATTTTCATTAATTAAGTGAAATTAACTTTAATTAATTGGAAAATAATTTATTTTGTGCTATTTTGGCAAAATTACGATTTTGCCATTACCTTTCTAATCCAATTTCTTTTCTTATTTTTCTTTGGCCAATTTCCAACTATTTTTGGACCAAATATTTTCTCTAATATTCCTTCATTTTTTGACCTTAATATTGGGATTTTTAAATTACCCAAATTAATTCCATAATTATTTTTGCCCAATTTCCAATGAAATTGAACATTTATGAAATTCATAAATTCCAAATTCATGAATATTCACCATTTTATTGAATTTCTCAAATAATTACAATATATTTGGTGAATATAAAATTTGGGGTGTTACAATTTACTTCCTCTATTTCTTAATATCAGTCATGTTTTTTTTGTATGAAATAATTGTGTCTATTTTGACAGATCACTTAAAGGAGATATTTTTTTTCTTTCAAACATACCCTTACCAGACACTAAAAGTCTAAAACAATATTAATTAAAAAATAAAATAATTGTATTTATACATATTACTATATAACAGAATTAACATGAGTTATATTTCTTAATAGGAAGCATTGCATCAAATAGTGTAGAAAACATTAAGGGTATTAGAATTACTTTTTGGTTGTATGAATTATTTTTTGGAAAATATAAATGTTTAAATAATTATTGGAGGAGTGTTTTGGTAAAAAAAGAAAACTTTATGAGTCAAAGTTTAACGGTGAACAAACTATTATAGGATGAAAATTGAATTTCAAATGAATAAGGCGGGTCTGTGTGTATAGTATATTTTAATCTCAAGGGATGTTTATAGGAGGTTTATTTAATTTATGTAAATCAGTATCTGGTTAATGTATTTTACTCAAAGATTTAATATTAATCAAATTCGCAGCTGAATTTACGAATTTATATTACAACATATATTTTCATAATAACGATTTTTTTTTGGACAGAATAGTATCAGTCATGTATTAATGTGTGATCGTTTTAATTCATGAATGAATCAGTCTTGCTATAACCTTTTTTCCCTTTCAGTTTCTATCATTAGTTATGTTCAGAAATTTCATTGTTCGTGATAAGAAGTTGGAATGTATAATTAAAAACCTAGGATTTATATAAAGAAATTAGATGAAGACATAAATTTAAAAAGGAAGTTAAAATATATTCAATCAACAATATTGTTTTTTTTATTCATGCATGATCGTGGGCCTTTTTCTTAATTGAAGAAATCACATCAAACTTGTAACACCCCAAATTTTATTCACCAAGAATATATTGTAATTATTTCATACATTCAATAGAATGGGGAATATTTATGGCCAAAGGAATTAAATATTGAAAATTGAAAAATGAACAGTGTTTTTAGTGAAATCGCTTGTGAGACAGTGAACTTGTCATGTGATTTTGCATGAATAAATAATGAGCAAAAATTATGACATACTACAGACTGAAAGTAGACATCTGAAGATTTAATTTGACAGGTCATATAAATCATTTGAAATTATACACAAAAAGATATGAATTTTTGAAGTTAGCTCAGAAAATCTGGAAAGTTTTGGAACAGCGTTCAAAGATGGAATTTCTAGGAATTGTGTACTTCCATTTGGACAAGGACTATATTTTTTCCTTAAAACTAGACTCAATAAGAGTTCTATAGTCTTTGGAATCACTTCAATTCGATTTTTCTAGATTTAGTTATGATTTTTCAAAGTTAGGGCAGAAAATCTACCAGAATTTCTGAAATCCGAAACTAAAGCAAATAAATAAAATAACATAAGATATATTATAAAATATATCATCTTCTTTCTCCTAGCTCATTTCAGCATGAAACAGCCCTGAAATAGAGAGAGAAAGAGCAGATTTTCCTAGAGAGAGAAAGTGAAGAGATCTTGTACAGTAAGTTGATTTCTTTGGCACATCCTTACATAACGTGTATAACTCTGATCCTAAGCTACTCCTTTATGTTCTTTAAGGTTGTGAAGCTCAATTTCTGTGTTAGGAAAGCTAGGGTTTTTGCCCACCTTGAGGAAAAGCAAAGGGAAGCTTGAGGTAACTTCCAAACTCTCGTATATTGACTATTATGGCTGTTGTGGGCAATTTAATTGGTGAAATTTTGCCGAATTGCCGTTGGTTTTAAATTTTGGAAATGGGTTTTCTTAGGGGTTATGCTGCTCAAATTGGGACTAAATGGAATAGTCAATAAAGTGGTTACGAGTAGAAAGGAATACGTTTACGGAGCCGAAATCACAAAACACTGATTTACATCAGAGAACCCATAAATTTTGGCCAGAGATGTAAATGGGTCTTAGAGTTGGATTTTTAATGATTTTATAGTTCCATTGAGTTCATAAACAAAAATTAGGTGGGGTTATAGTTGGTCACTTTTTTGGAAAAGCCCGAAAAAGCATAATTACGAAAACACCCATGAAACCCTTAAAGTGGGGTTGTCAAGGGTATTTTTGTAATTTGACAATGAATTTGGTAATTTTGAGTCTGGAAATGGAATCCTTGTGCGAAAATATGTCAAAATAGCCCATATCAAAATTTCAGGAAAAGTACAGTCGGGCCGAGTACTGCTAGGCCGGGCCAGGGTTTCGGGGGCATTTTGGTAAATTTTCACCATAGGCTAATATAACCACAAAAAATACTATGGTAGTGGCTAAAATGATACATGGATAGGTTATAACCTATTTCTTGTACATTTAACATTTTAGGACCGAGTCGAGAGCTTAAAGTTTACACGTTTTACGAGGCATGCGATACAGGGGTGATAGAGCTTTGAGGTAGGAACATTATCTTTCATACATCATGCCATAGTTTCTATGATTGTGTGTTTGCCATTGTTTGTGCTATATTAATCAACATGGTTTACCTAGAAGGGGCAGTTAGTGCCAGAAGTGCACTTACACTAAGAGTTGGGTAAGAATCCAACCGGTGTATGATTAATGGGGTTGGGCCCTACTCATGTATACATGATGATGATGTGTTTCATTGTTCATTAATTGGTGCATACATGGCGTATATCATATTACTTTTCTAAACCAAACATCTCAGTGGGTGCCAATGGATCAAAAGGCAAGGACATAGATAAAGGGAATTGACAGGCATGTGTCTTGAGGTGAAGATAAAGTTCATGGTTATAGATAGTCTATGTTTAAAACACTTTTGTATATCTTGCAGTAGCTATAAATGTTGTTGCATTCTATATGGATGACTTTGGATTGTAAACAAATATTTTTATCAGTATATATGCACTTCTGTATGCCTGTAGAACTTGGTCTCTATTACTCTGTGTATATCAAAATGGAAATGGGTGTTGACATTTTTGGTATCAGAGCCCAAGCGGTTCTGCATTATCATAATGGTATACTGATATGGTTTTGTTTGTATAGTGATAGGAACCATGAGTAGTTAGAGTTTAAGCTACTCGAAAGAGGAACACGAGGGATCACTCTCGACGGCGAACCAAAGTACCCTTAGCGAAAGTATTTTTGAAGAGCAACAGTTTATAGAGACAAGGACACTAGAGGAGTAGGTTCGTGACAGAGCGGTATATCGGCCATAACCGAGACCTAGTCCAGTACCTCAAGAAGGGATGGGAGATTCTGAACAATAGCAGACCGATGAATCAGAATCAGATTTGGATTTTGTTGCCTGTTCCAAAGCTGGAACTATACACGTATTATACGACTTATAACCACATTGAGACTTATGAGAATATGTGAAAGGTATATACCGGCGGGCCTTCTTTGCATAGGACACCCCCGTTGACCAATATAGACACGTTACACGCAGGGCAGAGTTACTTTGATTTGGATATTCCGGATAATGTGTGGATACGCACTATATTATATTTCCTTCCGGATATAGCATTTTGGGCCAAAAAGAAGAATGATATAATCGAGCAGGGCCCAAATCATAATGTCAATCGATTCATGAAGTACATTACCAATTTGGTACAATGGTACATGTACAACAAGTGATGTGGGACCTAGTTATTATATTTTGGTGACTGGAGGTGACCGGCATGTATTTCAAGTAAGGGCAATTAGGTGGAACTAGTGGACAGAAGAAGATAGAGTCGAAGTCAGTGTTTTAGATAGGTACATAGAAAGTTAAGCATGCTCAACCCAAGGTAATCCTAGGATGGGTAACCCCCTGGAAAGTTGCCTATACTTAAGAGTTATGTAATATAAAAAGGGACTAATATGTCATGTACAGTAGTTTATAGGTTGTGTGATGTTCCTAGTTCTCTGTAACTACTTTAAATAGCTTATGTATGTTACAAATGACATATTTGTGTACCCAACATTATTATGAAATGACAAAAATACCCTTGCATTTATATGGAAATTTATTTTTCCTTATTTTTATTTGGCGAGGTACCAAGATGATGCGTACAAGGGAAAGACATTATGATCCAAATTGGGAAGTTAACCCTAACTCTATGCAACGAATTCGAAGCAAGATGGCATGACAACAACTTATGATAAGTGATCTTAGAGATAAACTGTGCAAGTTACGACAAAGACAAGGAAGATTAAAGTATCTTGAAAGGCAATAGGGTGAATATAATTCATCTGAGCAACCTTTTCAGGAGCCACCACCCATGCTTGTGTATAAAGCAAATGTTTTTGAAACATGGGTGAAACAATTTGAGAAACAACAACCTCATACTTTCCGAGGGAGATTCGATCCCCTACAAGCAAAAGAATGGTTATCCACATTGGACCAAAATTTCACCAGACCGATGTGCTCCAATGATATTAAAGTTCAGCTTGCCATTCAAAAATTAGAAGGAGAGGCAGATATATGGTGAAGGAATACAGAGTTGATTCTACAGGTGCGGAATATTCCAGTAATATGGGAAATTTTCCAAGGAAAATTTAACAAAAGATATTTCTCCCAACCAAACAAGTTAGCAAAAGAAAAGGAATTCCTCAACATACGATGGGATAATGAAGATAGGAGGGGATGATAGGGATGATTGAGGTGGAATGATTTTAAACCCCGATAAAATTAAGATTTAAGTTGTGAATGAGAGAATTGTAATATGAGAATCCAACTTAGTAATTGAGTTAACTCCTTTGGCATATGATATGGCCTAAGTTGCTCAAGGTATTAGAATGTAATACATAATGTGGGGGTAATTATGCAGTAAGTCGATCCTAGAGTATCCGATTTGATGATACTAAGGGTTGAGGATAGGCTTGAATTTGATCTAAGCTAAGATAATAGTATGATTGAAATGTGAACTGGTTGCACTATAGTTCTATTCCATGATAAAAGGTTGAAGCTTATGAACCTTATGGATAGTATTAAACCTTTAGTAATAGTAATGTCTTAAGGATAATACCCGAATACCATAAAGGTTAGAATAGGCGCTATTGATCGTGAATCTTAGCGAATCTATTGGGTATAATTGAGGAAAATGATTTCCAATATATGTGATGTTAAGGTTCTAGATTTCTTGATGGACCTAAAAGTTGGGTTCGAGACCCTAGGCTATAAAATCTTACATGCCAGATATTATAGTGGACCTACGTGTCCAAAGGCCCTAAACCAAGTGGACTAGTATGTTTTTAGGTGGTGAATTTACTCAGAATCGTATCGTAATAGTGATAATCTATGAGTTGAAAAAAGTGATTTCCCGACTCAGTTAATGTTGAGGTTTCAAGCGTAGAATTATGATCCAAGAATCAAACACAATCGTTAAACTGATTTCTTAGGAATTTGAATTGACTTGGATGGTTTGAGGTACTAAAACATGGTACTAAAATGAATCGAAATGTGTATGAGGTTTCTCAAGGTTGCTAGTTACTAATCTAGCATAGGGAAGATCTTGATAATAGAATATTCCCTTATTGAATGAGCATAGTTCTTGATAGAACAAAAGTGGCCACGAGATAGGGTCCCAAGGTTGAGACAGAGAATAAAATGTATGAGTGGTTTTTAGTAATGTATGAGTGGTTTTTGGTTTCCTTGTACAATAAGGGTAAAGTATCCTGATAAAAGAAGGAATTGATCTATCTGTTATTCTACTAACTTGAGGCTTTACTAGGAGTCGATTGGTGGATGGCGGATAGTGTGTCGAAAGGTATGAATAAGGGATAGTAGGGAATCATGTTTTGACAGCCTGGTAGGCTGACAAGTTCTCTAGAATTTGTTTCGGAGTATATGAATGGGTTATCCTAGATAGGGTAGTAGAATTAGTAAGTATACATAGATTCCCATATGTCAAGCCCTTATCTTATTTTGACTTGCAGCGGAATATTAACGCTTGAGTTGGTAGGCAACACAGGAATAGCATAAATATATCGATAATATGTGTATGATTACGGAAATCCCCCATAGGGGTTTGCACAGAATATTTACAAACCTTGTAGTCACACAGGGCTCTAGGGTATCCAAACTCATCCCATGAAATGGAGACATCTTCCCGTCTTCGTTCCACTACTGCAATTCCCTCGTACGTTTCTCTTCTTTGTTCTCAGCATACCTTCTGTCTTCACCTGTCTGAATTATTGGTAAGGAAGGGTGAGATTCGAGAGAATCTCAATAGGAAACATATATCATAATGCACGCATGATAGATGCTATGTGTATAACATGTTAGCTTTAACTAGTGCATGCCCCATAATGACATTTCTGCATGCTCAATGTTTTGTGCAATATAACTATGACCATAAAAAAACAGAAACATAGCTTCATTTATTCAAATATGCTTTACACAATCAAGTAAAGGTAGTTAATATGGATACTAAAGTAATTATTAGCTATACTAAAATAGTAAATAAGGTACTTGTTGAAGATTTCCTAATAACTACTTTTGTTTAGTTATTAACTAATCAAGTTTCACTACTTTCGTTTTGATATTGACTACTTTGTCCGGCTAAAGACAAAGTTCTTCTATAATATTTTTTTTTATTTCTTATAAATTTGATTGGATTTTAGATTACTGACGATCATAGATAAAATGAGTAAAATATTACATTCATTATTTTTGGGCTAATTTTTTTTTTTTAATCTTTGAACCCAAACTTGATGTTCGTCTAATTTCACATTGAATATGTGAACAACATTTTTAGATTTAATTTACATACTGATAAAGAGATATGAGGGATATTGAGGCCAAGAGAATTACTTCAAAGATCCAGGCTTGTTCGATGTACAAGTTGATCAAGAATTTGGAGATGTTACCAATAATTACTTAAAAGATTCATGCTTGTTAGATTTACAATTCGGCCAAGATTTTGAGGAATGAGGCCATTTTCGTATGCAAAAAAATACAAAGCCCACATATATGTATGTATATATATGTATACGTATTCTTCTAAAAAAATTTCATTCAGTGATCATTTTCGTGATTGATGTGCTACAACTTCCAATTGATTGATAAGAATTGCCACATAATTAAACTCTGAGAAAAGAGATGAAGTCTTTAACAAATAAAGTGATGACTGAATTATTGGTGATAAATGTCGTAAAATATAAATTGGTCACTTTCTTCGTCAAGTATCCATGTTCTACTTTCTACTTTTATCTTTCCCACTATTTCTTTTTTTTTCCCCCTTTCCACATTAACGCGTGAAACGCGCTAGAGATCATATCAGTACTTTTTGTGATTTAATTAATTCACTTAATCTTTACAAATATTCAACTCCAATATTCGAGAGCAGAAATCGGAGGGAGTAATATTTTTATTCATTCACACCATTAATTACCAAACACTAAAAGTCCGAAGCAACATTAATTAAAAAAAATAAAATAACTGCATTAAGACATAGTGATAAAAAGTTAACATATAAATTATATTTCTTAATAGAAAGCATTGCATCTAATAAAGTAGAAAACATTGATTGATTGATGAGTGAGTGTGCATACATTGATATAAAATGTAAATACAGTGATACGTAAGATATTACAATTTTTAAAATATTAACATACAAATATAAAGCATAATGTGTGTGTGTCTTCATGTATAAATATCATAAAATATTAACGGGTCTCTTTCTTCGTCAAATATCCATGTTGATTTTTCTTCCACATAAAACGTGTGAAACGCACCAGAGAAGGCTTAATAGGAAGCATCACATCAAATAAAGTAGACAGAGAAGGTTTGTGAGGAGGAGCCTCTTCAGCTTTGCTATTTAAATTAATGCTTATGACATATATCTATATATATATATATATATATATGTTCACGTTCTTGTATATATTTATAAACAGAGAAGGATGTACATGCTAGTTATTGCATGGACATGAATCACTCCACGGAAAAAGACAGCCCCTGAATGTTTGTCTTTTTTGGGTGCATGTACACCACTTTATTTATAGCAGAGAGAGTGAATGAGAGAGGGTGAGTGGGGAAAAAATTAAGTATAAAATCAATTTAAAAGTTAGTCTTCACTCATTATTATTTTTTTTAGAAAGTTTTGATTGAATGGTGATTTTCCTGATTGGTGTGTTACAATCGATTGAGGAAGTCATCACACTGTGAAGTTTCTTTGGCTGTATAATGCAATTAATTATTTCGTGCAACAAACACAAAAAGCATTGATGTAACATAATTGGCTCATATTATTAAACTGTGTAAAAACAGACCAAGTCTTTAACAAATAGAATGAAGGCTGAATTACAACCATGTGTTAGTCCTAATTATAGAAGACGTTTTCGCTGTTTAAGTTTGAGGACTCAAATTTGAGTTCGTGAAATTATAGAAAATATCTTTGAAGAGTTATCTTTTAGTTGAACTGACAATGAGGAAGTCTGACCAAATCTGTATTTATATACATACATATACATATACATATATAGGTGAAAAACTGAATTATTGGTGATAGACACTTTCTTCGTCAATTATCTATGTTCTACTTTTTTTTTTTTTTGATACAAAGGCAAGCAAAGCTTGATGGAATTACAAAATCAAGGGCTGTACCCCAAAGATTGTTCAGGTGGCTGCGAGCCACGTTCTAACACAAAAAGACGGACACATTCCGCAGGGGGTGATCCTAGTTCTGTATAGGGCTGAAGGCTATAGTGAGCCGAACGTGCAAGGAAGTCTGCACAGCGAGTATTTTCCCTATGTGCATGGGAAATCTTCAAATCCCAATCTGTATAGATAAGGGAGTTGGTATCAAAGATGACGTCGTGCAATGGATGATCATTCCCACAATGAATTGACAATAAGTGAATGGCCTGAAGTGAATCGCTGAACAGTTTGATTTTCTTGAAACCTAACTGTTTACAAAGCTGTAGACCACGATAGATTGCATGGATTTCCGCAGCAGTTGGGGTAGATATACCAAGCTTCTGCTGAAAACCACAAATCCAGTTGCCTTGGTGGTCACGGATGACTCCTCCACAGGTTGATTGACCATCACTAGCAGTTGAACCATCGACATCGATTCTAATGTAACCCTCCTCTGGGGGAAGCCAGTTGAGTAGACCTCTCAACGGAGTTTGGAATATCTGGTGGTGGAAGCGACCCATCTCCACACCTTCCGATAGATGAAAGATGCATTTATGAACCAGCTCTTTTGGCTGAACAGCTTTACCTTCAAATGCCTGACAGCACCGGTTCTTCCAGAGGAGCCAGCATGTGGTACTGAAGACTTGTTGCCAAGACCATCTCGCCACTCTTTTGTTTCCAGGGGAGTGCTGAAGGTTCCAATTTAGCCAATCCTGCAAATTACCAGAAGCAAACATAGTAGAATATAAATTGTTAGTTAAAGAAAACCAAACTCTCTGGGCTTGCTCACAGTCTCTCAGAACATGTATGATGGATTCCTCACTCTCACATTGGAAGGGACAAGTGTTTAAAGCATTCGGATTAAATCTCGCTCTGATCTGATTAGTCGGTAACCTCTCATGGAAAACTTGCCACATAAAGTGCTTAACTCTTTCAAGAACACCCCAGTGCCAAAGATGCCGCCAGGAAGAGCAATGAGCTGGGGAATGTTGGTGATAAATAGCATCGTAGGCAGATTTCACACTGAAATTACCATCAGGAGAATTGCGCCAACACACAGAGTCATCGACAATACCCATAGGAGGGGGAAGCAACATGATTTTATCAACCACCCAATTAGGAAGAAAACCCTCCCAATGCGCCCTGTCCCACTGCCCAGATGGGGAGGTGAAGGAGCAAACAGGGGCTTCCATATCTAGAAGGTGGAAATTCCTATCCACAAAATGAATCAGAGGTTTATCCAGAGGGGACCAGCAGTCCTGCCAGGCGTATGTGTTTCTACCACTTCTGAGCTTCTTGCCTAGACCTCTTTGGAAATCTTTCCAGACCGTTACTATTCTACTCCATACGGCTGATTGACTACGCCACTTTTGCACATTAGGGACCGAGGATGAGCCACAGGAGTATTTGGTGCGAAGACATTTCACCCACAAAGCGTCCGGCTTTGTGACCAGGCTCCAACACAATTTCATGAGTAAAGCTTTGTTCTGGCAACGAAGATCTTTAATTCCAAGTCCTCCTTCATGCTTCCTTTTTTTAAGAACATCCCAAGCTATCAGGTGCATTTTCCTAGATTCGTCGTGCTGATTCCAAAAAAAATCCCTGCTTAATTTCTCAATTTCAGAAAGGACACCTATCGGAACCAAGGTAGATTGCATCTGATACTGAGGAATGGCTGAAAGAACCGACTTGATAAGTACCGTCCGGCCTGCCATACTCAGATATTTACCCTTCCATGTTCTACTTTTGACCCTTTCCTTTTCCTCTCCTTTTTTCCCCACAAACAACGTGTGAAACGCACCATAGCAGTCTTTAAGGTCATTTACTTCCTCTATTTCTTAATATCAGTCAATTTTTTTTTTTGTAAGAAATAATTGTGTCTATTTTGACACATCACTTAAAGAAGATATTTTTATTCTTTCAAACATACCCTTACCAGACACTAAAAGTCTAAAACAACATTAATTAAACTATAAAGTAATTGTATTTATACATATTACTATATAACAGAATTAACATGAGTTATATTTCTTAATAGGAAGCACTGCATCAAATGATGTGAAAAACATTAAGTGTATTAGAATTATTTTTTGGTTGTATGAATTTGTTTTTTGGAAAATATGAATGTTTAAATAATTATTGGAGGGGTGTTTTGGTCAAAAAAAACTTTATGAGTCAAAGTTTAATGGTCAACAAACTATTAGATGGATGAAATTTGAATTTCAAATGAATAAGGCGGGTTATGTGTAAAGTATATTTTAATCTCAAGGGATGTTTATAGGAGGTTTATATAATTTATGTAAATCAGTATCTGGTTAATGTATTTTACCCAAAGATTTAATATTAATCAAATTCGCAGCTGAATTCACGAATTTATATTACAACATATATTTTCATAATCGTGTATTTATTTATTTTTGAACTGAAGCATCATAATCATGTATTAATGTGTGATCGTTTTTATTACAACATGTATTTTTTCCCTTTCAGTTTCTTTCATTAGTTATGTTCAGAAATTTCAGAGAAGGACCTTAAGGTAGGAACACTTGCTTTAGAAAAGATAAGGAACTACCTGAAGCCCCACAGAATACAATGTACCTGATCCCTTGCCCTATAAACACATAAAGAATAGACATTTAGACAATAAAATCCATTTAACAACTCAATAGCATCGATTGAGAATAGTTTAGATAACAAAACCCCTTCTGCATGTCTTCAGTGTTAGGACCATCTCCTTCTCACATAAACCCATAATTGTCACCAGCCAAACTGGAGATGCATACCTGATAAAGCCACAAACATATATAGGAAAAATACATAAGTGAAATATGTGTAGTTTATTTCTCACTCTTCGTTGTTAAAAGGAGGAAAGGGGAGAGGTAAATTAAATAATTAAGAAGACAGAGAACAAAAACTTTTCCACTTGCCTTCTCTCATCTTTGCTCATCGATGTACACCAAAAATTGAGGTCAATGTGGGCAAAGCGATTTGCCATCAGAGGCTGCATGTCTTATTTAATTGCAACAGACCTATCAGAAAAGGTAGAGAAGAAGGGATTAAGAGAGGTTGAGGCAAACTTCAATAGAAGTGAAAGAATCGAGTGAGGATGTAATAGTTTTGTGGATGAAGACATTTGTGATGGGCATCAGCGATTATAAAGCAAAGACGTCCTATGTTGATGGCGGGATTTTTGAAAGTTTGAATTCATCAGTTTGAAAGTAAACATTCCTCGCTGTCAGTGGTGCATTATAAAGGAAGAAAGTATGATGTTTTTGGCAGGGAGTTTGAAACTCCAAATTCAACTTTGAAAGGAGGGAGCACTCTAGCAGCTTGGTTAGGAGGCAGAGGAGGGAATAATTTAATATGTTATAATTGACTGCAGTTCATCTTTTTGCTGTCGCAAGAAAATATATAAGGCGTGTACTCCCCCGCTACAAAAAAACATCTAATTTCTGATGGAATTTCCAACGAAATTCAGTCCAAAATTTTTCCGACGGAATTTTTTTGGTGGCAAATTCCGATGGAAATTCTGTCGGAAAATTTCTGAAGACAAATTTCGACGGAAATTTCAATGGCAAATTTAGCAACGGAATTTCTGACGGAATTTTTTCCGCGGCAAATTTCGACGGAATTTTGGTCGGAAATTCCATTGGAAAATTTCAGAAGGCAAATTCCAATGGAATTTATGATAGAAATTTCCATGGCAATTCGCCAAGAAAAATTCCTCTGAAAATTCTATCGGAAAAATCAAAATTTATTAATTTTTTTATCAAATAATATTTATAAAATTAAAATATTAATTATTAAATAATTCTATTTAAAATTAATTATTAAAATTATATTATTATTTATTAATATATATGTTATTAATATTATATTTAAAATTTTATATTAAAAATAATATTTATAATATTAAATTATTATTTATTAAGTAATTTTAATTAAAATATTATTTAATTTAAATATATAAATATTTTTTTCATTTTTATTACATTTTTCATTATTTTAAATAATATTATATTTAATTATAAATTAATTATATGTATGTATGTTTATATATATATGATAATATTATATATATATATATATATAATAATTTGTAATAATATGACACAGGTTCATTTTGGCGCAACTGGTAAAGACTCACACGAGAAGGCATTGGCAACCTAAGGTCGCGGGTTCAAACGGGAAGAGAGGCACTTGGAGAAATTATGAGGTGCGGATACGTGGCAGCACGAGGACAAACACGTGGGATCCAAGGGAGAGGGACACATGGCGCTCTGAGGAGTAAATACGTGGCATTTGTAAATTAGAAAAAAAATTAAAAATTTTGAATTTTTTTTAAAAAAAATATTTGAATTTTTTTTTAAAAAAATTGTGACGGAGACGAATTCCGTCAGAAATTTCTGACAAAATTGGTTTCCATTGGAATTTCAGACAAAAAATTCTGTCGGAAACTCCGATGGAATCCATTCCATAGGAAATTTCGTCGAAAATTTCCAACGGAATTGGTTTCTGTCACAATTTCTGACTGAAAATTCCATCGAAATTTTTGATGGAATCAGTTATGTGGGAAATTTTTGACAGAATTGAAATTCCATCGCAAATTTGTTTAAAATGCACCTATTAGCGATGAAATGGATTCCATCGGAAAAGCGGTCCGTCGGAAATCGAGTGTTGTTTTTGTAGTGCACCCTATACAACTAAAGCAAGCTCTAATCTATATAATGACCTACAGCTCCAAAACGAAGCCAAAGGCAAGCTATCACTGTTCATATGAATAGTGTTAGAGCAAGTGTTTCACCCAAGAGGGGGGGTGAATTGGGTGATACTGAAAATTTCTATGCAAATATAAAATTTGACGTTGAAATTAAAACAGGAAAGAGTAAGGAGAAATATCACCGAAGTGTACACCGGGAGTTATACTGGTTCGGCCACAACCACTTTGACCTACGTCCAGTCCTCAGATCTTCTCTGAGATTTTCACTATAACTTCCAAGATTCAGTGGGTTCTTGGCACCTCAGTACAAGCAAGTTCCTTCGCCTGGACACTCGCTCCCCCTTACAAGTTGTAATCCAATCCCAACTTAAGATTCCACAATCTTAAGTTATCTCAATAATAAATATTGAGTTTGAATGAAATATCTCTCTTACAGAGTGAATGAGAATCACTGAAGCATAGAAATATAATTTCAATGTGAAAACAGAGCAATGAACTTAGTAAATCGTTTGTGTGTGTGCTTTCTTGTTTTCTCTGTTTGAAGGTTCCCATATATATGGGTATGTTGATGATGACCGTTGGAACATTTTTCTTTCGTCCGTTGGAGAGTGCGCAGCTACTATTGACTTTTCCAGTTTTGAAAAATATCCGTTGGCGGTGGTTGGCACTTGAACGTTTCCTTTGACTTTCATTACTTGAGATGATTTCTTCATTGTTTATCTGTAAATAGACTAAGAATACTAATACAATGAAATATTAATCATTAGGAAACAAGTCAATGAACGTTTGAATGATTTCTGGATTTCTGGGTTTACTTACTCGAGTAGCTACTCGAGTATCCCTTGAAGTTTACTCGAGTACCTACTCGAGTATCATCGTGAAATCTCTGATTAACTGGAAGTCAATGAACAAATATAAGATTACTCGGGTAGTGCCTGGAATAACCAATTTTTTAAACTTTTGAGAATATATTTACTCGGGTACTTACTCGAGTAATGCACTCACAACTTTATGAGTTACTCGGGTACCAACTCGAGTAAACTATGAAATAAACTTTTGGTTACTCGAGGCTTTACTCCAGTAATGTTGGCAGGATTTAAATGCCGAGAGCACTTACCTAATTACTCGGATACGGACTCGAGTAATGCATTCATTTTTGTATATGTTACTCGGGTACTCACTCGAGTAATTGTACTTTCTGTGCTTGACTTACCCGGGTAATGCCTTGAGGTTTCCCTTGAAGTTATCTCTTCATACTTGGGTACCAACTCGAGGAATCCACTTAAAATAGATTATTGACTCCTTGCATATCAGAGTAAGGACTCGAGGAAATCATTTAAAAATATATCAAGTTACTCGGATACCACCTTCAAGTTTTTGCTCACCAGACTGAGTTACTCGAGTAGCTCCTCGACTAACATTGGCAGTGGTACAAAGTGCCGAGAGCAACACATTTTCAGAAACAGAGTTACTCGAGTAGCTCCTCGAGTATCTTTGGCAACTTGAAGACAACTGGAAGTTTTTCACATGGTTACTCGAGTAGCGCCTCGAGTAACATTGGCAGGCCGAGAGCAACTCTAAGTTTTTACCTGGTTACTCGAGTAGCTCCTCGAGTAACATTGGCAGGCCGAGAGCAACTTAAAAATACTTACACTATTACTCGAGTACCTACTCGAGTAACGTTGGTAGGTTACTGGAAGGTGCCCCTGGTTACTTCAAGTTTTGGCTCATTACTCGAGTACCGCCTCGAGTAATGCCTTAGAAAACTTGCTTCTGATCAAGTTTCTCAGCTTTTTCTCTTGGCCTCTCTTCATTACTCCAATGCTAACTTCAAGTGATGCTTATCCCTGTTATTCCTTTGATCAAACTTGCTTATTAATCTTTTCCTTTTCAAACCATTCTTTTGTTATCATCAAAACATGAGATCTAACAAATAGTGAAATGAGAGAGAAGTCGCTTTATCGCATGGCTTGGCTGGCTTAGATGTCATACACATTTATTATTATAAGGGGATGATATCAAAAGTTGTTCGTAGAAAAATATTGAAAGTCCTCTTTAGAGGGGAGAAAAAAATTAGGAGACCAACTCTCTCTTGAGATGCATGAAACAAATTAAAGACTACAGCATTGAATGACTTGAGCAAAGTTTTCCAAATATGCCCCCACACTATGTGTAAATGTCCTGTTGACTACTTTTAGAATTTCACATATTGTATGTATCAATATAAAAAGTTCAACATGTTAGGATCGGCAGGCACAGCGGAAGAATTTTAAAATATTTTGACCGATTCTAATCGAGGATCTATCAACGGCGTTTAAATCGAGTTAGTAAGATTCGTACCTTTTTCAACTTAGAGTTTTCATGATCTCTAGGAGCCAACACCTCAGGTCTGCTCCTTCTACCGGTATCCACACGAATGCTCTCCAACAAAGATTGCGTGCTAGTGCCTCCAAATGTCTCCTAGGGTTTCCATTGCGGCTCTGAATTCTCATGCGTGTATGAGTATATCTGCTCTATCAAGTTTATAACCTATGAGGGCTATATTAGAATTTCAAAATTAATCTTCATTAATTAACAATTAATTATCTTGATGAGCTAATTAAATAAATTCAGTTTAAATTAAATCAATCCAACAGTTTTAATTTAACCTATTTATTTAATCCAAATAAAGAGTCATTAGATTTAAATTATCTTCATAAATTAAATCTAAGATACTATATCTCTATCATGTTAGTTATTAAATTTAATATATCTTAATAGATTAAATTTAAAACTAACACAATATAATAATATCATATAATACACACACACACACACACACATATATATAAGATATGTATTTCGAAAATATATATCTATATAATATTATTAACGAATTTTATATTATATATATATATATAATTCATCCACCCTAAATTAAAGATTATCTCGTGTTGGGCCATTCTCTTGTGTGACCCTGTAGGCCCATATGAAGTTAGCAATAGGCCAATAACTGTATTAACCCAAAAGTCGCTAGCGGCCTCTAGCAAAACATTACGACTACCAAATTCATATGAGGATCGTTAACACGATGTAACCTGTCATACAACCATATCACGTCCCTTTTTGTCACACAATATATCGGTCAAGGATAAGGCATGGATAATGTCATCCTCTTGTTCCTGAACATTACTTTCTCGATTTCTGAGTAGCCTGACAATAGAAATGGAAACTCCTTTCCATCGTAGTATGGCCATACATTTCTAAGACTCACTCATCAAGGAGCCCAGTAATATCTCTCTACTAATGTGAGGGACAAATTCCATCTTGATCATTCATATTCCTCTGCATGAAAAACCACCAAGTCCGATCGTAGCCTTTATCATCACCCGGTCAAAAGTGACTTTTGACTAGTTCAAAACTTAGCAACTCTCATGTAAGAATCCATGATGACCCCAGGTCTAAGGGCATTGTGACGTGGTTATACATGAGAAAAGCTTATGACTTGATCCATGTAGCTTTCTCATAGTGGGTCGGTCTAGTACCTTGTACTCTTACAAGTGCCTAAGACTTTGATTCGTATCTCCATATCTTATCAAAGTCATACTGGTCTTGTTTCATCTTTGCTCCCGCATAAATGATCGACCAGGGACATTTTAGGACAATCTTTATGATTTATCCAAGGATACAATTATCACAATTAATATGCAAATAGTATGATAACAAAATGGAGAAATTTCACTAAATTAATAATGTTTAAAGTATAATGATTGGCCCTTTGAGCACAATTTCCAACACAACAAACTCAAGGTAAATACAATATTTGTTTAGTAGTTAAAATCAATATTAATATAAAAATAAGAAAGTTATATTATTGGAATATTGGTTTTATTGGTCTACTATTATTATTTAATTTAGGCTACATTATACAAAACTACCAAAAATTTTGGATCACTTGCATATGATTCCCCTGACATTTCAAAGTTTAAATTTAACCCCTTAACTTTTTTATCTTTTTACTTAGAGAGCCCATTGTCTTTAATTCACCTTTGTCTTCTTAACAGAATTTGGCATGTTAGATTGATAAAAGACACATGGTATCCTATACAGTATCTTACATGGTATCATATGTAATCTAATTTGTAATTATATATTTTTACATAAGGGTTGTAGTGTCATTTTATCATTAAAAAACCCTAATCCTTCTTGTGTCTCCTTGCCGTCTACATCCTCCTTGAACAGATAAAAACCATTGAAGTTCCTAAAGGTGACACTGTTCAAGAGAGCAAAATCATCTCCGGCCTGGCAATTGGGATCTCTTCATTTTGTTCGTGCAAGTGCTCGAAGAGATTACCATTTGTTTCTGAAATCAAAACATATAACTACTATAAAATTATTAGATTACATATGATGCCATTCAGGATGTTGTATAGGATGCCATGTATCTTTTAACAATATGATGTGGCAAATTCTATTAAAAAGATAATGGTGAATTAATGGCAAAAGGTTCATGATAAACAATAGAAGGTTATGGGGGGTCAATTTAAATTTTAAAATGTCAGTAGAGTCATATGCAATTAATTCAAAGTTCAAGGGCTTTCTATAATTTAGCCTTTTTTTAAAGCATGTTTGAATTCCCAAAAAACCTGGGCTCAAACTTATTTGGTAAAAAAGGTAATATTGAGCATACTTTTTTTTTTGGCAATGATAGAAAAATACCATTAAAATATGAAAAAAAAAATAAGGGTATTGAATTTCAATAATTCCAAATGGACTAATTTGAAATTTTGAAATTTTGACGAATGTGAGAAATTACTTAATTACCCTTCTTTTTTTTTTTAAATTCTTGAAACCCCTTGCCGATCGCCATCTACCAGTGGTGGCCCATCCCCAGAGCTAGAGTGATCTTGCCTGCAATTGGCCATCTGAGCTCCGGTGCCTGTGATCGGTCCCTAGAGCTCCGACGGTCTAATTTACCTTGTTTACTATTTTAGTATTGCTATTAACTAATCAAGTATTCACTATAAACAAAATAGAGAATTAGTGACAAAATTTCATTTCGTTGCTAATCCGTCACTAATCCCTCACAAATTTCATCACTAAAATTAGCGATGGAATTTAGTGACGAAATTTTTCTGTCACTTAGTTAGTGACGGATTAGCAACATAATAGCATTTCGTCGCTAAATTCTGTCACTAATTCGTCTTTGATTCCGTTATAAAAACATTAGTGACGAAAATTAGTGACGGAAAAATTCTATCACTAATTTCCGTCCTTAATCCATCACTAATTTCTGTCTAAAATATTTTGTGACAGAATTAGTGACTAAAATTTTTTGTCACTAGTTCGTCTCTAATTTCCATCATTAAATGTTTTGTGACGACGTTAGCAATGTGATTTTTATTTTGATACAAAGCAATGGAATTTTTTCATCACTAATTTCCATCACAAAATATTTTGTGACAAAAAAATTCCATTGCTAACTCACAACATTGAATACTAAAGTTTTTGTATAACCTCTCCAAATTATTTCATTTTGATAAATAAAAATAATTAATTTTATAATAGTTAACTTTTTCAATAATTAGATTTTTTTTCATAATTATAAGTTTTTAAAATAATTTAAATTTAAAATTTAAAATTATTATTAAATTATAATATAAATATTAGTATAAAGAAACAAAAAATATTATTTCATATTTATTATTGAAATTGAAATTATAATATTATATATATATATATAATTATATATTATATACAAATACAAATACAAATTTTATAAATACAAAGAAAAAAATGAAATATATAATAAAAAGAATAAAAAAGATATTAATAATAAAAATTTAGGTAGAATATTAACGTAAAATAAAATAAGAAAACTAAATTGTAATATTTAATAATATATTAAAATTTATATTTCTATTTTTTTGTAAAGTGAAATATATATAATATATGATTTTGCATTTAAATCACACAGGCTCTTCTTAGTTCAACTGACAAAGGCACTGGCATGTGTGTGAGAGGTCATGGCTTCGAATCCCAACTAAGTCACAAAATGCAACTAATTTGTGATGTGGACTCGTGGCAGGCGATAGAGGGCAACACGTGGTGTGCAATGGAGGGTGACATGTGGTGGTTGACCAGGACATGTGGTGGCCAAAGACGAGGTGGCAGTGGGGATATATGAGCGATGGGTACATGTGGCGGCTACCGCAAGGGATATGTGGAGGCTTGTGGTGAGGACATATGGCAGCTTAAATTCCATCCCTAATCTATCACAAATTAGTGATGGAAATTTCCGTAACTAATTTAGTGACGAAATTCAAAATTCCGTCACTAATCAATTAGTAACGGTACTTTTACTGACAGAACAAATTCCGTCGCTAATCCGGTTCCGTCACTAATTCGTCACTAATTTCCGTCACTAAACTTATCACAAAATTCCGACTAATTTGATTTTTTTTGTAGTGATTCATATTGACTACTTTTTCTTGAGAAAGTCAAAAAAAGATATATTAGACTGTAGGAGTTCCGGGGAATAGTTGCAAGCAACTGCCGACTGGCAATGGGTATCAAGGAGATTTTTAAAAAAATAAAAAAGGAAGGGTAACTATGTAATTCCCCACATTTGTCACCATTTCAAAATTCCAAATTAGTCCATTTAGAATTATTGAGTATACTTTTTTTTGGGAAATGATAGAAAAATATCGTTAAAATATGAAAAAAAATAAGGGTATTAAATTTCAATAATTCCAAATGGAATAATTTGAAATTTTGAAATTTTAACAAATGTGAGAAATTACTTAATTACCCTTCATTTTTTAATTTTTTTAATAATCCTGAAAACCCCTTACCAGTCGCCAGCTGCCGGTGGTGGCCCATCTCAGGAGCTCTAATGACCTTGCAGACAACTGGCTATCAGAGCTCCGAGGCTTGTGACTGGTCCCTAGAGCTCTTATGGTCTAATATATCATTTGTTTTTTAATTTTTGTGATAAAAGTAGTTAATATGGATACTAAAGTAATTACTAGCGATACTAAAATAGTAAACAAGGTATTTGTTAAAGATTTACATATAACTACTTTTGTTTAGCTATTAACTAATCAAGTTTCACTATTTTAGTTTCAATATTGACTACTTTGTCTGGTTAAAGACAAAGTTCTTCTATAATATTTTTCTTATTTCTTATAAATTTGATTAGATTTTAGATAACTGACTATCATTGATAAAATGAGTAATATATTACATTCATTATTTTTGGGCTAATATTTTTTTTAATCTTTGAACCCAAACTTGATGTTCGTCTAATTTCACATTGAATATGTGAACAACAATTTAAGATTTAATTTACATACTGATGAAGAGATATGAGGGATATTGCGGCTAAGAGAATTACTTCAAAGATCCAGGCTTGTTCGATGTACAAGTTGATCAAGAATTTGAGAGATGTTACCAATAATTACTTAAAAGATCCATGCTTGTTAGTATGCAAAAAAAAAAAAAAAAAATACAAAGCCCACATATATGTATGTATATATGTATACGTATTCTTCTAAAAAAATTTCATTCAGTGATCATTTTCGTGATTGATGTGCTACAACTTACAATTGATTGATAAGAATTGCCACATATAATTAAACTCTACGAAAAGAGACAAAGTCTTTAACAAATAAAGTGATGACTGAATTATTGGTGATAAATATTTACATAAAAAACAGTTTATAAATAATTTCAATACCAATCCAAACATACCTAAATCCTTACAAATATTCAACTCCAATATTGGAGAATAGAAATCGGAGGGAGTAATATTTTTATTCATTTACAACATTAATTACCTGTCACAGCTCACAGTAAATAATAAAGCGGCAGAGAATGAATCGATGTTTTAATAATAACGGCAAAAAGCTCACAGCTCTGCTCATGATCGTTCGTACAATATAGCAAAGAAATCTGCAGAAAAGCAATTACAGAAGAAAGAGAAAGAAACACAGAAAGGGACCTCTCACAAGTGAAAAGATTTCCTGAAATCAATCACACACCCTTTCCTAACCGCTTTTGTCATTATATACTACTCGTCTGACAATTCTCGTAGCTTCCATGATCGTTTCCTCATTCTCCGACTTCTTCTTAGACCGTGGGCTCTGCTGCATTTTTGGGCTTACTTCTTTGTTTCTGTTAGGGCCCATTTCATCACTGCTTGCTACATTACCAAACACTAAAAGTCCGAAGCAACATTAATTAAAAAAAAAACTGTATTAAGAATCATTGATAAAAAGTTAACATATCAATTATATTTCTTAATAGAAAGCATTGCACCTAATACAGCAGAAAACATTGATTGATTGATGGGTGTGTGTGCATGCATTGATATAAGATGTAAATACAGTGATATATAATATATTACAATTTTTAAAATATTAACATTCAAATATAAAGCATAATGTGTGTGTATGGATACAAGTGTTCACTTATTATTCTTTTTAGAAAATTTTGATTGAATGATCATTTTATGATTGGTGTGTTACAATTGAGTGCGGAAGTCATCACACTATCAAGTTTTTTTTGGCTACATATATAATACAATAAATCGATTCCTTCAACAAACACAAAACCATTGATGACAATTGGAACATATAATTAAGCTGTGTGAAAACAGATGAAGTCTTTAACAAACAAAGTGAAAACTGAATTATGGTGTTTTGGTCAAAACAAAAGTTTATTAGTCAAATTTAACAGTCAACAAACTATTGCGTTGATGAAAATTGAATATCAAATGAATAAGGCGGGTTTGTGTGTAAAGTATATTTTAATTTCAAGGGATGTTCTGAAATTTCATTGTTGTTGATAAGAAGTTGGAATGTATAATTAAACCTAGGGTTTATATAAAGAAATTAGATGAAGACTTAAATTTAAAAAGGAAGTTATATATATATGCAGAAAAACGTTTGGTTAGATTACATCGAACATGAAAATATATGAGAATAATATAACATGGGACAAAATTACCCCTGTCTACACATATAAAAACTGTACACGTTGGATTCATGATAATTTTTTTCATTATGTGCAGTGTATACGTTGGGTTCATAGTAATATTTTAATATTTAATGGTGGCAGAATTATGGGTTCTTGTTAAATTTTTAATATTTAATGATAGCCATATTATTTAATGAGACATTTTAATACTTTTTAACGGTGGATATAATTTTTTTTAATGGCAGAATATTTCTTAAATTTCTATATTATTAATTAATTTTTTAATATTTAATGGTAGTAATTAATATTATTTAATATTTAACAGCATTTATGGGTGGACATTTTGGTGAGTTTAAAAAAATTATAATGGCAATAGTGTCTTTTTTTTTTCTTGCCAACATGCAATAGTATCATTTTCACCTGATTATAGGATATATATCTGCATCCCCATTCATCAGTCCTAGTAGTATAATCCTCTTTACTTTACATAAGCTCAACCAAACACTGCAATCGGTCTATTATATCAAGATTACATGTAATCATTTCTCATGAAATCGAACCAAAGAAGCTATAATTGATTTAATTTCGAGCATTACGTCACTCTATCAATATATTATTATAATAAAATCATCACCCATTGATTTTACTTAATTATGATATTAGTCTTTTTAACAAAAATATGGGTGGATACATTTTTTTTTTTTTTTGCCCGTAATACGGGCGAATACATATATTGAAGAGCTTTTCTGTGTTGGGCCTTAGTACGGATGTAGTATCATGGAGTATAATTCAATGGCTTCTCTTGGTTCCCCACTCACTGATTTCGACAAGATTGTTTCTTTTATGCATGGTTTGTTTGGGGTTTTGTTCGGAATGAAATATGGCACACAGGTCAGAACCTTCATCCGAGACAAGTGACATCAATGGCCATGGCAAGATCAGTTGCAGCTAGTAATACAGTGAAATTCTGTTTTCATTCAAACATATTCTATGAATGCATTTAATTTTTCATTTCCTATTTCGTTTCTTGTCAATTTCATTTTTCCAAGAGTGCGTTCAATTATAGTAAGTAATATGATCACATTATTGAAATTTTCATATAAATACACAATTTTTCCCTTCATATATTAATGTGGAGTGGAGTCATAGGGATGGAAACATGTTAGGCTTAGCTTTGCCCTTAACAGGCCAGACCTTTTTTACAGTTTAAGCCTGACTTGGCCTAAAGCCCGTTATAAAACCTAAATTTTTAAAAAACTTTTACAAATAGGCTAATAAGCTTTCACACCAAAACAGGCTGCCATTTAAACAGATTGATAATAAGTTGAAATTTCATAAATAAATCCAAATTACATCATAAAAAAATGTTATAATCTAATTATACAAGTAGTTAAAACTAAATACAACAAACAATTACAATCACAACAATTTATACTTCTTCTTCAAAGACACTGAAACATCCCCTGAAAAATCACATAACACCTTGAAACCCATTGCAAAATGTTGATTCTGGGAAAGTTAGCAGCTTTAGCATCAACCAACGAGACACCTAGTAAAAATTAAAAGGAAAACAATCATTCAACGAAATCCAATCCTTCCAAATAATTGCTACTTGATTTCAAAAGAAAAAAACCTTCCAACTACCAAAACGCAGGTACAGCCTTGACTCAAAAGATCCAACATTGCTCCCCACCAAAAAAAGATCCAAACTTTGATCATGTTTATTTCTAAGGTCCAACCTTGCTCCCTACCAAAAAAAAAAAAAACAAAAAGATCAGACCTCTGATAATTTACTTCTCAAAAGATTCAACCTTGCAACCTAACAAAACGGAAGTCCAGGTTTTTTCTCCACTCAAAAGTGAAATTTGAGGATATCATAATAATACACTTTAGATTATACTAATTGATGTGAGATCGATTTTCAGTGGACAAAATAGGGGAAGGAGATGGATTTACAAGAATTGAAAGTGAGACTAAAAGAAGAAACAATTAGCAAAGAGGGAGGCTTTTGAAATTACCATACACACCAACAAGCAAAGGAGGAACATTGACCAGAGCTGAGACTCGAGAGACTCTGGAGCTTCAGATCTAAAAGCTGAGACCTTCATAAATCAGCGATGGCGTACTGGGCAAAGGAGAGGACATGATGACTAGATCGAGTGACATTGGGGTGGCGCTTCACCTTCGTCGATGGCGGCATACAGAAAGAAGGAGAGGGCGTCGATGACTGGACCAGATAATGCCATGATCACTACAAATAAACACTGAATTTTCAAAGGAATTTGCCACTGAATTCAGTGCTTCTAATAGAATTTGCCACGGATTTACGACGGAAACAGATTTTTGACAAAATCCATTCTGTCGCTAATAAGAACGTGACAAACCAATTCCGATGGAATTTTGATTCCGTCGCAAATTTGAATTCCATGGCTAATAAGACCATGACAAACCAATTTCCAATGGAATTTCGATTCCATCGCAAACTTATTTTTTTATTTTTTTAATTTCAAAATGCCACGTGGCATTCTTAAGGGTCGTGACTTCGCTCTGCCATGTGTCGCAGCTTCTTTTTCCCTGAAAATGAAACTCCTCTTGGTCCCCTTTGGTTCGAACCCATGACCTAGTTTATAGACATGCAATGCCTTACCAGTTAGGCTAGAATACTTTGATGTTTTATTATTGCACAATTATATATATAATCTTATTATATATAATCAATTATTTATAAATATATATTTGTTTCTTATACATAAATAAATATTATTTTAAAAAACTAAATATAAATTTAATAATAATATAAAATAATTTTATATATTCTTATAATTTTTAATATAAATTAATTTCAAATAAAAAAATTTTACATCCCAATTCTTAATTTGGAACATTAAAATTTTTTTTTTTAAAAATTATTATTTATATTCTTCATTACCCAGCAAATTAAAATTGCAGAAACAGAATTGAAGATGGATTCATAAATCACAAAATATCCCTTACAAAATGGTAAAGACATCTAGCACTGCAATCTTTTTACTATATATAAATATGTATAATAACAACAATTCATACAACTGAATATTATATATGTATAACAACAACCAGAAAGTGTCAAAATGTTTGTCACCACACAACTACAAACTAATTGTTGTTCATTTCATCAAAATAAATATACATATGTATTTCCCTCTATTTCCAAGCTCCAAACGTATAAAACAAAAACATTATTAGTGTTGCATAACTACTAACAACTAGTTTATGATTCTGGGAAAAAAACACAATCAAGGGAAAAACACTCCAATAACTAGAATCATGTAAATAAATTGAAAGCATTATAATAATTTCACATTGCAAGTTTAACTTAATTCTTCATGTAAATTTATATTTAAAAAAAAACAAACCTGATGAAAGTAGGGGAGAGGGTAGCCAACGGTATCTATGTGCTTCCAAGGAGGAGAGAATATGTTGGAGGAGTTGTGTATGCACAGTGGAGAGGAGAGGTACGCCGGAGGCTAAAAGCAACGATGAAAGTGGGAGGTCTACGCCGGAAGGTGGAGGGGGCAAAAAGGGTGGAGGAGGCGTACGCTGGAGGGTGAGAGCAAAGAATGTGCTATGAGAATGAAAGGAGGTGGAGGAAAAGGGAATGAAGAAAAGGAAGAGAGGAAGACGAAGTGTAATGAAGAAAAGAAAATAATGAAAAAGCATACCCATGGTGTAGATAGAGAAGACGAAGTCACAGGAATGAAAGAAAAAAGAAAATGCAAAAAAAAAAGGGAAGAGAAGTCATGGGGGATGGGAAAGATGAAAAAGGAGAGATGAGTTTCTGACATGGGAATGAAGAAAAGGGAAGAAAAGTCTCACGCATGTCAGAATTTCTAACATGACTTTAGGAGTCCCAAAAAAATTTGGGACTCCTAAAATAGGAGTCCCAAATTTTTTTGGGACTCCTAAAATAAGACTTTAGGCGTCCCAAATCCCATTTGGAACTCCTAAAGTCTTAGACTTTAGGCGTCCCAAATCCCATTTGGGAAGCCTAAAGTAAGTTAAATTTTTTAATTTACTTTTTTGGCACCAGTGGAAATCTTTAGGTGTCCCAAATAAAATTTGGGATGTCTAAACTCTACTTTAGGAGTCCCAAATTCAAATTTGGGACGTCTAAAGGTTTCTCTAGGTACACATAATTACGAAAATGTCACCGCCTTTCTTTTTAACCACCCAATTTAGAAATTGGGACGTCCATTGGGGTGGTTATATCATAATTCTGTAGTAGTGAGCATAATTACAAAAATGCCCCTAAAACCCTTAAAGTGGGGCTGCCAATGGCAATTTCATCTTTTGGCAATGAATTTGATAATTTTGAGTCTGAAAATGGATTCTTTGGGTGAAAATATGTCAAAATAGTCCCAATCACGATTTTGGGAAAAGTACAGTCGGACTAGGTACAGCGAGGCCGGGGCAGGGTCCCAGGGACATTTTTGTAAATTTTCACCATAGACTAATACAACCACAATAAACACTATGGAAGTGTCTAAAATGGTACATGGATAGGTTATAACCTAATTCTTGTCCATTTGATATTTTATGACCGAGTTGGACGCCTATAGTTGGCACGTTTCACGTAGCGGACCGTTCGAGACTAGAAAAGGGTTCAAGTAAAGACTACTATCTCTTATATACTATGTGACTATTTGTATGATGTGTGTTACTGTATTTTGTGATTTGAATACATGCGGGAGGCACATTACCTAGTTGTGGTTTAGTGCCTAGCCATGGTACACTGGCATTGCCTAACTATAGTCGGTGACTCAGTTGAGGTACACGTAGGGGTTTCAACTGGATGATTGGTCCTGAACTTTGTGTACACACACGGATTGATGTGAATTTTCATTTTACTTGATACAGTGCATCGCATATTTAATTCTTACATTTTATATTTCGATAGTATGTTTCTACTGGGATTCCTTAGAATCTCACCCTCTTTTCTAAACAAGATACCACAACGGGTGCTAGCGGCTCAAAAGGCAAGAGTGAAAGATATGTGAAAGTGATAGGCACGTTTCTCGAGATGAGGACAGTGGTTATATTTAGCCTATATTGCTCTATATATATCAAAATGGAAATGGGTATTGACATATATTATAAACTTAAAGTCGCCCAGGCTGCCAGACAAACTTAGTACTTCTTTGGATTAGTAGTAGAAGTTACTTTTCCAATGTGATTTATGATATATGAGGTAAGTATGTGAAAAGGGTTTTGTTTTGACTTACGTGAACGTGTTTTTTGAATGTCAACCCAAACAAACTTTTTATAGGCTTATCAATAACCTTAACCTTGGCTTGTTAGGAAAAACAAGCCTTTTAAAAGGCCTAGGCCTATTTTGAGAAAGGCCAAGTCAGGCCAGGCCGCAGGCCCCTGACAGGTCACCTAGCTTGTTTCCACCCTATGTGGAGATTGTTATTTTCTTGAAAAGTATATTAAATAGGGGTAAAGTTGAAAAATCATAAAACTTTAAGGAAACGTTAATGGGGTTCAAAGCTTTTTTTGATTCCAATAAAATATGTTGCAATTTTCTAGATATCGTGAAAAATGTGATTTTAATAAAATGAATATTTGAATGGTTGTCATTGGAATCACCTTTTTTAAGTTCAAAATACTAAACAGGACAAAAGTTAATGTGATAATTAATTAAATTAAGGATAAATTTTAATTTATATTTGTGTTTAAATTAATAAGTAATATTTATATATGTGTGTAAGACCAATTTATTATTTATATAATAAAGTAATAATTAATATGTGTGCGTGTAAACTTAAGATTAAATATTTTTTTAGAAAAATGAAAAATTCATGTCAAAGTTTCATAATAATTCTCCATTGTAGGGAATAAATATAGAGAAAATCCCAAGCCATTGTTTTAAATGACAGAAAATATTAAAAAAAGAGTAAAATATTCTAACCATCCTTCTGTTTTGTCTTAATTATACAGACTTCCCCTCTATTTTGGAAACCCATATAAACCTCCCTTAAAACTAAAATGTATATTACAAAAACCTCCCTTATATTTTGAAATTCTGTTTCTATCCACCCAAACCGTTAAGTTTGACCTTTGAACTTTTTGTACCAAAATGCCCCTCTTCACTATTAGAATTATTTAAACATACATACATACATACATATATATATATATATATATATATATATATATATATATATATATATATATTTATAGGGGCTAATAAAAATTTATACAACTAAAAATTTATTCTGATAGATTCGCCAACTTTCTAATTTGTTAAAAAATTTATTAATTTTGTATTATAAATTAATTTTGACTTAAAATATATATTAAACACATATATTTTTATCAAATATAATAAACTATATAAGTTTGAGATTGTATGCGTCATTTAAATTTATAATTTAATAAGTTTTTCAAAAATATTTATAAACACATTTATAAGCACATTTTTATTTAAAAGCTTGCTTGAATATTCAACGTTTGTGATATTTACATTAACCAATGCTAAAATCATCAATAAAAATACAAATTAAGGAACAAATAAAAAACTCTTAAATTCTTTAAAACAATTTTAGTCAAAATGTGCAAGACAAAATAAATACACTAGCCATGTGAATAAATGCGAATGAAAATTTGATAAGCTTAAATTCTTTAAAACAATTATAGCCAAAGAACAATTTTTTCAAAAAAAAACCACGATCAATGTCTTTTTCATCTTACACTTATAGTGAATAATTATATATTCATATATCATGCACAGTGAAAAATTCTATGAGCAATAAAAGACAATGGAATATGCGAAATTCATTGTTTAATGAATTTGAATGAAAGTTTGATAAGCTTTGTACCTTTTGTTTCCATGATTTGTTGTAGTTGTCTTCTTCATAGCTATTCTTGCAACTCGTGTTTTTTCTTCTGTAAGTCTACAAACTCTCAAATAAAACTAGGGATTTTGTATCAAGGGTAAAATAGTAAATAAATTTTATTTTTATATAAAATTTAATTAAAAAATATATTTTTGAAATCTTATTAGAATATTCTTAACGGAGTTAACTATTTAGACTTAAATGTATGTTTTCAAAATAGAGGGGATGTGTGTGTAATTAAGGCAAAACAGGAGGGTGGTTAAAGTATTTTACTCTTAAAAAAAAGTAGCTTTTAGAAAATGATGATTTTTTACCCCTAAACCATGATATTCCACGATAAAGTGCTTTTTCGAATTTTTTCAGTTGTTCGCCATCTCTTTCCCAAAAATCTAATTTTAGAAGAGAATTCAGAAAATTAATGTACTCACCATAATTAATATAGAATGGATAAGATGCAGTGAGTGAAGTGTTATATTCCCTCCAATTCAAAATATAAGATGTTAACTAATTCACATAAACTAAGAAATCTTAGTTAAGTCATTTAGTGTGTCTTAAATTAATAAAAGTTACATATTTCACTTTTATTAAAGAATATGGTTTTCAAATATGCATTTAATATTTGTTGCATCTTTCTCTATCCTATAAGGGATAAAAATGAAAATCAATCATTAATTACCCTATACCTCACCATTTTCTTTTTCTATGCATTCGTTAGACTTCCACCTTACTTTATACCTCCCTTTTGTGTGCCATTGTTATTTGTTTATGCTTATCCTTTATATTACAAACATTACAACAAATGATTCATATTATGTGAATAATGATTCCAAAATACAGTGTGTCGTTACCATCACGCATTTTTTTAACATTATTATTAATAACAGCATCAACGCATCCGTTTATATATGAATGAGTCCCTTAACACATAATTCCATTTGTTCATGCATCAAAAACTTGAACATATACTGCCATATTTTTGTATGAGGAACTCAGATAGGTTTATTTTGTCCATATTTCTGTCATTTCTTTTACTGTAATGTCAACATAAACAGATTTGTGTACAATACAAATAACCTTTATTGTATCCTCTTCTTTTGTTCCAGTGTACTTTGTCTTTAAAAAAACAAAAAAACCAACCACTTTACATTGATTCCTCCTTTGCATGTTCTCCCTTCTTACAAACTGTCAAAAATCGTTTGGGTTCTACCTTTTCTATGCCGCTTCACTTTGGTTCTTCCACATTCCCTTTTTTCAATCAGAAAATTTTGTTGATGAAAAATAAAATTTCGCAGTTCCGATTCTGTGGAAACATACGTATCTAAGTATAAATCCCATTTGCTTGAGTTTGTGCCTGCAACATATTGGAAGCAACATCAATGAATAGATTTTTGCCATCTTGGACATATGAAATGTGTACCTCAGTATTTAATGTCTTTTAATTATTTTTCCATATGTACATCTGACAATGACATTCACAATATCTTCATAAAACTTAATGACTACTTGCATCTTTTTCAATTTTTGTTTGTTTATTCTATTCTTTTTACATTATATATTTATAGAATACATTACACATCTTACATAAAAAACCTCATTTGTTCTTCTATACAATTACATTAAAATGCCTTAACATTTCCTTGTATGTTATTATGCTTATTTTTCCCTTTCATTATAATAACTCCTACTAAAGCAATCCCACAAGAAGATCATTACAAGACCATTGAGTTCACTTTTAACTGTGAAGAAGACCAATTGTACGACACAATCAACAACAATGATGCCTCCGATGAAGGTTTGCCTCCTCCTACTCTACAACACAAAGCAACTTTTTATTGATATATACAATTCACAGGGTCTTCATCTTTTGTTGTTTTTTAATTGACACAAATCGTTCCACATATAAGATAATGATGTGTTCTTCGCAACAACAGTGGCCAAGAATAATTTTACACCAGAAGATTCTCTTTATCAAGGTACGTACATGTCATCTGTTTAATAAGTACAACCATGTCTCCAATCTTCAACATTCACATAGCAATTTTTACAACTAGCTTATCCCTACTTTACTGATAAATGGAACTGCATTATTAGATGAAGGAGATGCTATACATATATGCACGTATTGTCACGCAAAACTTTGGTTTAATGAAAGAGTGAGGAACAATAGCAAGGGAGGAACTGCAAACACATTCTCACTATGTTGCTTGAAAGGGAAAGTTGTCCTCCCTCCCTTACAATTACCTCCTCCATTCTTCCAAGCCTTATTCTTCAATAAAAAATCAACTTTCTCCCGGAACTTTCATGCAAATATTAGACAATACAACAACATGTTCTCTTTCACATCCATGGGCGGATCAATTGATCATTCGCTAAACTCTGGTGGTGGACCGTACACATTTGTGCTCTCACGCATGAACTACCACAACATAGGCGCTTTAATGCCCCCTGAAGGGGCAAGACCAGTGTATTCACAGCTCTATATACATGACACTAACAATGAAGTATTGAATCGCATTTCCGCTGTGAGGTACAACTTTGTGACAACCTACCATGCGCTTCTACCAGTCCTTATAGCTTTTACTTCATTTCACTGATCAATTTCTTTTGTTCATACAGCAAACATCAAAAAAATGATTTCCTTGACCCACTGATTGTTCAGCAAATCATGGATCACTTAGATGAATTCAATCCCTTTGTTAAACAATTCCGTTTAGCATCGAAGATTCTTTCCACATCATCTCTAAGCACCTTGAAAATGTGCTTAGTTGGGAGTAGACATCATGATGGACGTACATACAATTTACCATCTGCATCAGAAGTTGCTGCCTTAATTGTAGATGACATTGATTTCAATTTCACTGTGAGGGACATCATATTAGAAACACAAACAGGCAACATTTAACGCATCAATGAATTGCATCCCTCTTATTTGCCTCTACAATATCCATTACTATTCCCATATGGTGAAGACGGATATAGAGATGATGTTCAACATAGGGATGAGACCGTAATCATAACGAAGACACGAAAGAGAGTGAGTATTAGAGAGTTCCTCAGTTACGGATTAATGGTTAGGGAAAATGAACTATCAACACTGCAGCACGCGTCCCGATTGCTTCAACAATTCATTGTCGATGGGTACACTATGATGGAGTCACAACGACTATTATGGATCCGAACTCACCAAAAAGACCTCAGAGCAGATTTGTATCAAGGCCTATCAGATGCAATTATCAACGGCGAGAGAGATGCTTCATCTATTGGCAAACGGATTATCTTACCATCATCATTCACCGGTGGAGCCCGATATATGATTCGCAATTACCAAGATGCTATGGCAATATGTAAAGCTGTTGGGTATCCCGACCTGTTCATCACATTCACCTGCAATCCAGCATGGCCTGAAGTAACCAGATATTGTGCAGACTTAGGGCTACATCCTTCAGATTGCTCGCATCAGCTATCACGCATTTTCCAACTTAAGTTGAAGGCATTAATGCATATTATCAAACGGAAACAAATATTTGGAAGAATTCGTGTAGGTATTTTTAATAATGTTACCATTTTTATTAATCGACTTATTATGTCCGCTTATTAATTCCCAATTTTTTCCTTCATGCAATGAGTAATTAATTTTACCATTCATTCTGCATAGAAATGTACACAATTGAATTCCAAAAAAGAGGGTTGCCCCATACACATATCCTTCTCTTCCTTGATTCAACAGACAAGATCTCAGACCCAGATACAATTGACAAGGTACTTTCAGCTGAAATCCCTGATCATCTTTCTTCACCACATCTACACGAATTAGTTCAGAAATTCATGATCCATGGCCCTTGCGGTTCAATCAAGCCTAACGCTCCATGCATGAAGGACAAAAAATGCAGTAAGTATTTCCCAAAGAAGTTCAATCAACATACCACTATCGATGAAGAAGGTTTTCCAACCTATCGTAGAAGAGATGATGGCAACAAAATTCATGCAAAGGGTATCCCTTTAGACAACCGGTACGTAGTGCCGTATAATGCCATTCTACTTAAAAAGTTTCAAGCACACATTAATGTTGAAAAGTGCAACCACTCAACTGCAATAAAATACTTATTCAAGTATATCAGCAAAGGCAATGATAGGGTTGTTGTGGGCTTATTCGATACCAACAAAGTCACCAACAATAAGGAAGTAATAGATGAGATACATCAATATTATAATTGCCCCTATGTTTCAGCATGTGAAGCATCTTGGCGCATTTTTGGATTTGCTATCTATCATAGGTATCCTTCTGTTGAAAGACTAAGCTTCCATCTTCCAGATCAACAATTTGTCGTTTACAGAAGCTCAGATGATGTTTCCGAATTACTGGACAAACCTAGAGTTTGTGAGTCACAATTCTTGTCATAGATGCTTATTAATGCTGATGACATTTTTGCATTGACATTAACTTACTCAGAATTCCCCAACCATTATGTCTACAACAGAGCTAAACGACAATGGAAGAGACGAGAAAAAGGTTTTGCTGTAGGAAGGATGGCTCATGTCTCTGTAGCAGCTGGAGAATTATACTACTTGCGAATCTTACTAACACAGGTTCGTGGACCAACTTCATTCGATGACATTAAATCAGTCTTCGGAGTTATATATAAAACCTTCAAGGAGGCATGCTTTGCACGCGGCTTACTAGATGATGACAAAGAATACATTTCTGCAATTAAGGAAGCCTCTTTTTGGGCATCAGGTCATTCTCTAAGGAAACTATTTGTAACAATGTTGCTTTGCGGTTCTGTTCAAAGGCATGATTATGTTTGGAAAGAAACATCGCATCTACTCTCTGAAGATATGCTGTACATTCCACACCGAGATCATATTCATTCAGGTACTTGTAATTACCTACATTTCGTTTTTCATGCTACTTATATATCTGCTGCATTCACCATCATTGAAAGCATGTAGAAAAACACTATAGCTATGTTTATCCCTTTCAAATATAGGGTAGTGTATTTATTTGTTGAATTAAACATTATGCAAATCTCATAACATGATGTATTCATTCTATAGGTATGTCTATCTCTTCATTTGATAAGGAACAAGCTGCCCTTAATGAGATCGACCGCCTACTTCGTTCTAATGGGAAGAGTTTACATGACTTTAATACACTACCTCTTCCACTTGAACTACCCTCAATTGATGTTTCTAACCACTTCATCTTACAAGAGTTATCATATGACAGAGCATTACTAAAGTCAAGATCTGAGTCATTACTGAAAGCATTGAATTCCGATCAAAAAGACGTTTACGATAAAGTGATGTCTGCCATTGACTTGCCGAGTGGAGGATTCTTCTTCGTTTATAGGTATGGTGGAACTGGAAAAACTTTCTTATGGAATGCATTATCCTCAACTCTTCGATCCAAGGGACATATTGTGCTTACCGTTGCATCTAGTGGCATAGCAGCAACTTTACTACCATTTGGCCGCACAGCACATTCTCGATTTGCAATACCAATACAAATAAATGAATTCTCTGTTTGTTCAATCTCCCAGAATTCACCATTAGCTAACCTCATCAAGTTAACAAAATTAATTATATGGGACGAGGCACCTATGGTACAGCGGTTTTGCATAGAAGCTTTTGACAGGACATTGAAGGATATAATGCACTCTAATATGCCTTTTGGTGGTAAATGCATTGTTATGGGCGGCGATTTCAGACAAATACTACCAGTCATACCTAAAGGCACTAGGGCAACAATTGTCAATGCTTGCATTAATTCTTCTCACCTATGGCAACATTGCACGATTTTTCAATTGACAAAAAACATGCGGTTAGGTCATAGTGCTGACACCATCAAAAACACAAGGATTCAATGGTTTTCAAGATGGTTACTGGATGTTGGGGATGGAAAGTTAGGAGATTCTTCAGATGGTGTTGCAAATGTCGAAATACCACCTGAAATTTTGATTGCAAGCTACACTGATCCAATCAATGCTATTGTTAATGCAACTTATAAAGACCTTCTTTGCAATCTCTCATCTAATGAGTACTTCAATGACAGAGCAATCCTAGCGCCTACGATTGAAATTGTTGGCAAGATCAATGATCACATGTGTTCACTACTTCCCGGTGCACAACATGTTTTCTTAAGTTGTGACACAGTTTGCAAGTCAACTGATGACCCCAATTCTTTCGACAACTTATACACCACGGAATTTCTCAACACCATCTCATCTTCTGGTCTGCCTCCACATAAACTGATATTAAAAGTCGGAGCACCCATCATGCTCTTGCGTAATATTGACCAATCATCAGGACTTTGCAATGGAACACATCTTCGTGTGACAATGTTAGGCAACAAGGTTATTGAAGCAGTTACACTTAATGGTTCCAATCCTAATCAGAAGGTTCTTATACATAGAATGGATCTAAATCCTTCAGAGTCTCGCTGGCCATTCCGTATGCAACGGCGGCAATTCCCAATTACGCTATCATTTGCCATGACTATCAATAAAAGTCAAGGCCAATCCTTGTCTCATGTTGGCCTTTATTTGTCCAAATCAGTTTTCACCCATGGCCAGTTATATGTAGCACTGTCCAGAGTCAAATGCATTGATGGTTTGAAGATCATTGTAGGAGATAATGATTCAGCACAAAGTTGTAGTACGAAGAATGTTGTGTTCCCAGAAGTTTTTCGAAATGTAAGTTCCTAGGTATCATTTTTTTCCGTCTACATTGATATTCATGTTGTACAAATCCTGAAAAAAAAAACTTATGCCTGACAACATGGTTCTCTAATATAACCGTTGTCATCTTTTGTAACCTCTTCTGGTGGCCAATCCTATTTCATTCTAAGTTATTTTATTCATCCTTTTCATTAACCTCATATTTTAGTCTACCGGATAACATACATAATAAAAAAAAAGTCCACATTTTTTCCCATCTCTCCGTGCAACGCACGGGTAGCTCCTGCTCGTTATAATATTAATAGTAATGTAAGTATATAACAATTAGTGTTTCATTATTATTATTTTTGTGATAAGAAAAGTGTTTCATTATTATTATTATAAAAAAAAGTGTTTCATTATTATATTATAAGGTAATTTATGTGAATTTTTCAATAATATATGATATATAAATAAAAATATAAATATTATAAATGCAAATAAAAATTAAAATTAAAATGTATAATATAAAAAGAAATATTTAACAATATATTAAATTATACATGTGTGTTTGCATAATATAAAAATAACATATTTATATTTATTTTTGTTAATTGCAATTATCATCCGTGTGTGTGTGTCTTTGCATTTAAATACTAACTCAGTAATTAGCAACGGATTAATGATGGGACTATCGTCAGTTATCAATGGAAGTTCAGTTCCTTCATCAACACTATTAGTCACTAGAAAAGATTAGTATTCCATCGGTAATAAGCTATTTTCTTTTGTAGGGATTGAAAGGCATTAATTCACGCAAAAGTATTTCTTTAGGAGATTATATATGTTTTGTATTAAATAGTTTACATATAGTTATACTATTTATAACTTAGATTTTCCTCTTTCTTAAGTCAAAGTAATTAAAATATCCCCTCCATTCCCCTCCAAACAAACATAAGGGCATGCATTTAAAATCATACATGAAATTTGAGTCCGTTTGGCATGAGGGAAGTGGAGAGTAGGAGAGGGGTATAGGGAAATTTTAACGAGCTTTATTTTAAAAAAATATTGAAGAAGTGGAGTTAAAAGCTTTTAATGGATTTTTTTTTTCTCTTTTATCATACATGTTCTTGTTATTAACATTTTTTTGACCCCAGTTATCAATTTCTTTTAAACTGAACTCGTTAGAATTTTCCCTCCTTTCCTCTCCATTTTTCTCATAATGCCTGTTAAGATATTATTATATCTTATATTAATATTTGATATATTCTCATCTTAAGATATTATATATCATTTATTGATATTTGATATATCTTAGAAATATTATTATTAGAATTAATATTTGATTAAATTTATTTAGATCAGATTTTAAGATTAGTCTAGATAACAGTTTTGCCTATATAAAGGCACTCAGTTGCTTGTATAAATTAAAGAATTAAGTATTAAGGATTCAATAATATTTTAGAGGCTTTTGTTTCCTCTCTACCCAATCCTTCAAATTCTATCACTACCAAACAGACACTAACAAAATAATAGGACTGGTATTGCATACTAGAATTAAATTGGGGGAAATGGAAGGATTTAGTTTATATTTTACTTTCAAAAATATGTAACTTCGTTATGTAGTTACATAGTTTAATGCTCCTACTAATTTAATTTCTAGAGGAATTAATAAATCTATTTTTTAAAGTAAACATTCTAAACTAAAATAGTATATTATTCACATTAGATAGTGTTCGCTACCGCAAGTGCACGGGTCGCGCCAAGTAATAAAGTGATAAGTAAGATCGTTCCCTCGAGGATTAGAGTAACAAATTAGTTGAGCACTAGTCTTAGTGAGTTTGATTAAGTTGTGCCAAAACAAAGTGTTGAGTGTGGACAAGGACTTTCAAAAATTATTTTAACAAAGACTAAAAATTACTGAACAATAATCTACTTCTTGTGAATTTAATCAATTTTAAAAAACCTAGGATTGTTCACCCCCTTTGCACTTCATAAAACTTAATCTCCTTCCTCTCTAAGAATGCTTTCATGGAATATATATGTGTCCGTCTAAGGTTCACTAGCAATTGATTAAGCTCTCTCAAGTCATAACCAAATTTATACCCTCCATTAACATACACAATCTCTTGCTATAGTTAAGGGAAAATAATCATTACAAAACCTCCTTAATTTCACAATGCTAGGTTAATAACTATATCTCTATGTTATTAACAAACCATCCATTTAACTCTTTAAACTTCCAGTCTAACATAATTCTACCCACGTTCTATAATTAGACTAACTTTCTCAAGCTTAATCTAACTAAACAGATTATCCACGTGCTGGCCAATCACAGATATCAGTGAAAACAGGGGTGAATTAACACATATATACCATTAGCTCTTAAAAGAATGAAGGAGTAAAGTTTAATCCATACAAAGGTTTAGAACAACCCTAGAATGAAAAACCTAGCTACTCATGTTCAAAAACAAATCACAGATATCAGCGTTCAATATAGTCATGACAGAATCACAGTGGAGAAAGGGAGTGAATACAGAAAGATCAAGATAAAATGGAGATGAAATCTATTCCAATCTTCAATATCACTTGATTCTCCTTGATTCAGTGCAAGTCCCAAGCTCCAGGACGTTTAGCCACCTTCTCCGTCTTTTCCTAATTCGGAATCCCCTTCTCAAACCCTAGGTTTTGCTTTTTATATCTCCTCAGATGTCAGAACACGCAGCTTCATTTGCGAGGGTTGGCCGCGGCCCATAAGCTTCTGTTTATCTTTGGGCTGCGGCCTATGAGTCCTTGGCTACGGCCAGCAAGTCTCTGTGTATCTTTGGGCCGCGGCCCATGAGATGGTTGGCTGCGGCCCACGCCTTTCTGTGCTGCTGTTGAATCTTCTGGGCCGCGGCCCATGAGATGGCTGGCCGCGGCCCACGCCTTTCTGTGCTACTGTTGAATCTTCTGGGCCGTGGCCCATGAGATGGCTGGCCGCGGCCCACGCCTTTCTGTGCTACTGTTGAATCTTCTGGGCCGTGGCCCATGAGATGGCTGGCCGCGGCCCACGCCTTTCTGTGCTGCTGTTGAATCTTCCGGGCCGCGGCTCATGAGATGGTTGGCCGCGGCCCACGCCTTTACCAGAGTCATCTTCTCTTCTTTTCTGCTCTATTCTCCTCCCAGCTTGCCTTTCCTTGGAATGGTTGTTGGCTTCAACTTCCTTCACCTCCTTCTTACTGCATGTGGCTTCCTCTGGGCTAGCTATGACTGAATCTGTATCAGTTTACACAAAGAACTTGCACACATGGTTAAACATTCATAGCAGTTAGTGAATAATGTCCTCCACAATTTCATTCTGCTGTGCATAGCATGAGAAGAACACATTTCATCACTTTAACTCTCTGAAATGCCCACTCATGCACCCAAAGTGAAGTAAAACAGGATGAAATATGAAATTCTAACAAGAATTTCCTGAAGTTAACAGATAGATACATACATACATGTGTATTTGTCTCATTCTTGATGGTGTTATATAACGTGTAGAATGGTAAAGCCTTTTTAGTCGTCTAATAGAGTTAAAAGACTTGAATAAGTTCCAAATCGTACATATACTTTATTTACTTGTATTTTCCCTAGTGTGCCAAACATGTCAATTATATGTGTTGAATTGGAGACTTTTCATGAACAATGAGTACAAAACCATATATATCAGCTCTACTGTGATTGATTAATTATATTATTCTTCATTGTTCTTTCATATATGACCTACTTTGATAAAATGGTTCTTATATTAAGAAGCGGAAGTAGTATAATACACTTCATTATTCATTACCAATATTTCTAATGGACTACAATTTTCTAAGATAAATCATACTTTTTAAGTTAAATTCTATTCTATCTATTCTTGTTCATTAAAAGCTATATATCCATATGTTACACTACAAACTAGATATTATATTAAAGAGAAATGCAATATTTTTTTTTTTATAAAACTCATTGAAAATATAATAAAAATTTAACACTGCTATAGAATGTTACATATATAACGCTTAATATATAACGGTTACAATGAATAACTGTCATGCATGTCAAGATGGAGTGCGCACAAGAATATATAATGCTAATATTGAATAGTTAAATATGCGCACTATATTGAGAGACGGAATTCGCAAAAACAAAAGCAAAATGGTTGTAATTATTGAGCGTAATGTATTTATTGACAAAAAATAATGATTCTTATGAAACAACCATCATGTAACAACTACTAGCAACAATTGGTTTTGGGATTCCAAGAGGAAAGCTTTGTATTTGGATCATGAAAAGATGCTTTGAATTTTAGAAGAGCTTGCTTCTCCGATTCAATGCATCTTCCGCACAAAACTAATTGGGCAATAGGAAAAGCAATGCAAATCCTACTATGAGGCGCCTTCTGATGTTTGGATGCGTCATCTATAAGTTTTAATCAAAACTAATTGGGCAATATTCACCTTTTCTTTTTTTGATGTTTGGATGCTTCATATATAAGTTTTAACATCATTAATCTCTGTTTAACAGTTTTAATGTGTAAAAAAAAATATCGAAAGTCTTTTTTAGGCAATTTACAGTGTCAGTGTTTGATTAAGGAGCCTCTAGCTAACTGCACGTTCTACTTTTGACAATATAGCATATACTGTCCGTTTGGGTTAGCGGTAGAAGTTGCTTTTATAACGTGATTTACGGTGTACAAGGTAAGTATGTAAGAGGAGTTTTGTCTCGACTTACATAAATTTGTTTCTCAAATGCCAACTCGAACAGGCTTATAGCGTGTTGAAAGTATTGGCAACACATCTTGACGGGGTCTAACCAACAGCAGGAACTAGTCTTTTTCTTTTCTGTTAAAAATTTAACAAAATACTTATATTTCTTAATATATGCTTTAACACGTTAAAACTTATATAAAGAAATTAAATGAAAGCAGAAATTAAAAAATAGTTAAAAAATTCAATCAACTATATTATTTTTTTTCATGCATGAGAAACTAGCCTTTCTCTTTATTGAAGGAATCGCATCATCAAATATGTTTATAAAAACTCAAACTGAAAGTTAAAGATTAATATGAATATCATATAAAATATAGTTTGAAATGTAAACAAAGTCATACTATTCATAAATAATAATTATCTAAATCCCTTTTTAAGCAATTTACGTGGAGTGTTAACTGTTCTCTTGAGATGCATTAAACAAATACCAAAGCACATTTGACCAACCTGGGAAGTGTTTTCTAAGTCATGCATGTAATGGAATAATATTATGCCCCACTCCGCACGATCTATTTTTGACAATATTACATATGCCGTGTTCAAAGTGTTGGCAACACATCAAAGCTAAAGAAAAGTAAATGTTGACAGACTTAATAATTTGACATATTTTATACATCAAGATAGCATAATGATCATGATGTTGAGATTGATCTTTCATCATAAATGAATAATGTCCGTAATGAATATATTCGCAGAAGAGTTGGGGTAGCATCTATCAAAGAGAGAATGGTAGAAAATTATTTGAAGTAGTTCGGACATGTTCAAAAAAGAATATTGAATGTGCCGGTAAAGAGTGTTGATCAAACTGCATGGAGTTCTTTAAAAAAAAGTAGATGAAGACATAAGAGAAGACTTAATAAAGTTATTTAGGAGTGTTAACATTTTGATATTTTCATGAATCATGTGTGGATCAAGGAAACCATGACACTCTGAAGATGCACCAGACAAAGACCAAAGGATTGCAACTGACTCGGGAGTCTTCCAAGTTACGTAATGATAAAATATGCCCCACGCTGTATGTTCTACTTTTGACAATATTTAATATAATGTGTTCAATGGTGACTGACTTTAGAATTTGATAGATTGTTTAAATCAATAATTTTCTTATATATTGATTAACTTAATTAAGAGTTCGACGAATTTGAGGTCAAGTTAAAAAAATGAATTTTAGGTAAATAAATCAAATATGCAGTTATTAAAATCAATATTAATATAAAATACAAACTTTAAGTAAGCTGTATTATTTACAGATTAGAAAATGGGTCAAATTGTTAATGAATGTTAATTAGAGGACATATATCTATTTCTTTTTAAATTTCTCTTCACCTCGCAATTTCTTGTGGCAGTTTTATATACCTTTTTGTTTTTCACTATTAAAGTAATATATATTATGACTATGTGATCATTATCTAATGACAATAATTTATTATTTTTATTCTAACATGCTTGATTTCCTAAAATAAAAGTCTTCATTCGCCTTTGCAATTCATCCTTCCATTAATAGTTTGAGTAAACAATACTTCAATGACTTTCTCTTTCAGAGATGAAGCATAGAAAGGTTGTGCCGTTGTGGTATATTAGGCTACTATACTTTTATATCCATTATTTAGTATTTGGTAATTTTTTATCATTACTTTAAAGTGTTGAAACAAAGAATATTTTTCTTCTTAAAAATTAATTTTATTTTACTTTTCATCATTCTATATACTAAAGCAATATTTCTAACAAGTAGAAATGACGAATTCGAGGCAATAAAAAAAAAGTCCAATTCGAGGTACTTGTTTGATATAATTATTAATGAATTCAATGAAAAGTAATTAAATCCACAAGCTTAGTTTTTCTTTGGTTTCTTACGTGATTGTGATTATGATTTTAGTGAACACAGATTTATCATCAGATTGGTTCTTTTAGTGTCCTTAGACTATCTTTGAGAAATGTTTTGAAGCTCCTTACTGGATAAAGGTTTTTGGGGATTTTGAAAGTGGCCTTCAAATTGGTCTCTGCCATTGAGCATTGTTGTATTTTTCATATTAGGTTGCACGTTGATGGATGGCTGACAATTTTTTTCCTCAAATATTGAATTTTAAAAAATAAATGAACCTTAAATGAACGGATTAAAGTTTAGAAAGCTTCATTAGTTTGCCATGTTTGGACTTTAATTAATTTGGACTAATCTAATCTAATTAGATTTGTCTTACATTTAAATTAAACTTCTTTGCGGAAATTTAGATTTTAAAATAAATAAACTATTTATGAATAGAGTATTTTTCAATTTGATTCTTTATAGACGTTATATTTTATATTTTATTATTGGTTCTCATTGGGCCTATACCGATAATCCATTTTTAAGGCACAAAAAGTCCCACAAGTGTAGATTCAATAATAACTAGAAAATTATTCGTAAATCTTAACAGATTTTCTGCAATCCGGAAATATGGAATTCACGATATGATTCATTTTGATAATTGAAGCAACAAAACAAAAATCTTCACTTTTACAATTTAATTTAATTTTAGACCATTTATGTTATTAGTGCAGCCTAAAAACATTATGGATATAGCTGGAAATCACAATCCCCAAAGCAGAATACGCACATTAAATTTTTAAGGATATAGCTATTTTCCATGATGGGGGAGCTCAAAACCAGAAAGACCTACTCAACCAAGAAATTTTTAAGGATATGTCACATTTTTACTTTGTTTTATTGGTTGGAATAGGAAGCGATTCAAACTGAGATTAGTGTTTGTTTGACGTGTGATTCAGTGGATACGTTTTGATCGGTTAGCGTTTGGATGAGTTTCTATTCCTTTGACACCAAATTTTGAATGGATCTGTCCCAACTCCCAAATTATAAATTTCATTTTAGGTTTGTCTAAGCATTTATTATGTTTTTTTTTTTTTCAATTTACCTCTTGTTGACTATATTTATTGCATGTATTCTTTCTTACTTTACTCTCTATACACATGAGGGTATAATTAAAAAAAATAATATATATTTATTGCTTTTAATTAATTTTAACTATTGAGGGTATAATTAGAAAAATAATATATATTTATTTATTTTAACTAATTTAAATATTTTTATGATTAACGCAAATCAATTATTTAAAGTTTAATAAAAAACCAAGGGAGTAACATGTTGATTTAAGGAAACCATCACTCTCTTGAGATGCATGAAACAAAGACCAAAGCATTGATTGATTTGGTTTGAGTTTTCCTAATATGCCCCACACTATAGATTCTACTTTAACACTATTACATTTACCGTGTTGAAAGTATACCTAGCAAACCAAAAATAAGGAAAAGTAAATGTTGACTGACTTTAGAATTTGGCATATTTTATACATCAATAATTCAATACTACAACAACCACAAAACTCTATTTCATTATATAGGATTAGTTATATACATCAAACGACGTCATTGTGTTTTATCGAAAATTAGATCTTTAGATATATTATTAACTAAAAGATCTTGCTCTATAACTTCACTGAGTGTTTACTTCGATATCCCTCGACTTCTTGTTATAGGACTCTAAACTACTTTATCAACCTTCCTCACCGACGCACTCAATGGCATTCTTTGAATATATCAAAACTACCTCAAATGATTTTCTATCAATTTTCTCTTCAATAGATGCCATTTTAACTCGTTTTCGTATGTGATCATTACGAATGTTTTCTTTTCTTGTATAACCACGTATTCATCTCAATATCCTCATCTCAGCTATCCCCATTGTATATTCATGTTGTCCCTTTAAAGCTCTACATTCACTACCTATAGCATTGCTAGTCATATAGTAGTGCATCAAAACTTCTCTTTTACCTTATTAGGTATTTTTAGATCACAAATAACTCTAATATTTTTTTACCATTATATATATATGCGCATAAGATTCGACAAATTTACCGTAAATACATTAATTGTACAATAGTTAAAATCAATATTAATATAAAATTTAAGTGGTATTATTTATAAATCATGAGCAATGCATACTTTATATAATACATGAAAATATGTGACAAATTGTTAATGAATGTTAATTAGTGAAATATATCTAATTTTTATTTTTCAAAATTTCTCTTTTCCACACATTTGACTTTGGTATATTCTTATATATATACATAGACACTTTTTTTCTATAGGTAAATATATAATATATATCAAAATCATGTAATCATTATTTAATAAAATAATTTGTTATTGTTTTTGTTCTACTTGTAGTATTATTTTATTTAAAGCATACTTGATTCCAAGAAAAGTCTTCATTCGCCTTTGCTTTTATAAAACTATTTTTGAAATCAAGTTTTGGGAGAAAAAAAAAAAAACCTTGCTTGGATAAATGTTTTTGAAAGCAAGTTTTGGAAACACAAAAACAAAACAAAAAAAACTTGTTTAGATAATAGTTTTTTTGGACAAATTTTGGATAATTGTTTTTGAAAACAAGTTGTTTTTTGTTTTTTTATATAATTGATATTTTTTTATAATTACTTAATATGTTATTATATTAATAAACTAGTTTAATCAAGAATGTTTTGACCATTTATAAGACAAAAAAGGCATTCACAATAACACGTGATATTTACAAGACACGTGAGGGAATTTACAAGAACACTAAGGCCATTTACAAGACAAAAAAGTGCCTTTACAATAATACGTGTCACACCCTTATATTAACTTGCAGCGGACTATTAATGCATGATTCGGTGAGCAACATAGGAATAGCATAATTATACTGATAAAAAGTGCTCGATTATAGAAATTCCCTATAGGGGTTCGTACATAATAATTACCATCAATGTAGCCACACAGGGCTACCAGGGTGTCTAAACCCGTCCGAGTGAAATAGAGACATCTTCCCGTCTTCATTCCACCACCGCAATCCCCTCGTACGGTTCTTTTCTTTATTCTAGCGTATCTTCTATCTCTTCCTGTCTAAATTGTTGGTAGGGGAGGGTGAGATTCGAGAGAATTTCAGTAGGAAACAAATACCATAATGCATGCATGATAGATGTTATGTGTATGACATGTTAGCTTTAACTAGATGTATGCCCCATAATGACATTTCCGCATGCTCAATGTTTCATGCAATAAGACTATGGCCACAGCAAAAATAGAAACAGAGCTTCATTTATGGCCACAGCAAAAATAGAAACAGAGCTTCATTTATTCAAATATGCTCTATACAATCAAGTAAAGCAATCACATACATCATCACACAAGCAAAGATATCAAATACATACAAGTAAGGTATGTCCCCTACCTCCAGCCTTTCTCCTTGATTTGCGTGCCAGCAACTCACGCTCTCAAATTAGTCCTACAATTCCAAATATATCATTTAGACACTTCCATAGTGTTTCTGGTGGTTATATGAGTCTATCATGAAAAATTACTAAATTGCCCCTGGGGCCCGGCCCGGCCTTGCCGTAACCGGACCGGCTGTCCTTTTTCTGAAATTCTAACATGGGCTATCCAAACAAATTTTTGCCCAAGGAATCTATTTCTAGACTCAAAATTATCAAATTCACTTTCAAATTATGAAAATACCCTTGACAGCCCCGTTTTAAGGTTTTCAGGGGCGTTTTCGTAATTATGCTTTCTCGGCCTTTTTTGAAAAAGTGACCAGCTATAACCCCACCTAATTTTCCATTCTGAACTCAATGAAACCATAAAATCATTAAAAATTCAACTCTAAGAACTATTTACAGCCCTGGCTGAAATATATAGGTTTTTCAGGGAAAATCGGGGTTATACTCCTAACCACTTTATTGACTATTCTATTAGATTACAACTATCATTTAGTATCAATTTGGGAAGCATAACACCTAGGCCAACCCATTTCCATAAATTAAAACCAATGGCAATCCGGCGAAATTTCACTGATTAAATTGCCCACAACAGCTAGAATAGTCAATATACGAAAGTTTGGAAGTTACCTCAAGCTCCCACTAGCTTTTCCTCTTCTTGGCTGAACCCTAGCTTCCCTAACACCAAATTTTGAGCTTCACAACCTTAAAAAACAAAGAAGAGTGGCTTAGGATCGGAGTTATACGCGTTAGGAGGAAAATCGTCGTAGAAATCAGCTTACCTTGCGAGATTTCTCCTCTTTCGCTCTCTATATGCTCACAACGTCCTCTCTCTCTCTGTCAGCTGGAGTGTGCGTCAGTTTTTGCTGGAATAAGGAGGAAGATGATGATTTATTATATGATATTTACTTATTAATTTAATTCCCCAATTTTCGGATTTTTTACAAAATTCTGGCAAATTTCTGCCCAAACTTTGCAAAATCATAACTAATTCTAGAAACATCGAATTGGAGTGATTCCAAAGCCTATAGAACCCTTATTGAGTCTAGTTTCAAGAAAAAATATATAATTTTGCTAGATAGAATCACAAAATTCCCAGAATTTCAATCTTTGCATTCTGCTCCAGAAACTTCACAATTTTTCTGTGCTGAATTCAAAAATTCATATCTTTTTGTATATAGCTCTAATTGATTCATATGACCTACCACATTAAAGCTTAGGATGTCTACTTTCATCATGTAAAATTTCATAATTTTTTTTAATCATTTGTTCATTCAAAATCACATGAAAAGCTCACTACCTCATAGGCGATTTCACCGAAAACATAATTATATTCTCCAAAGTTCACCATTTTACTTTCTTAATATTCCAAAGATATAAGAAACATTAGAGAATAGATTTGGGACATCTACTAAACCAAGGCTTAGCAGTCCACTTAATTTAGGCTTATTCCCAAACCTCTAATCTCAAATTTCGGGGTATTACAATACGTGTGCTATTTACAAGACATAAGAGCATTTGTACGATAAATAAGTGAAATAACAAAAACACTTAAGCCATTTATAAGACAAGGCGCTTTCACAATAGTACCTTTGCTTTTTACAAAACACATGATGACATTTACAAGATACACATGAGAATTACAAGAAGGTTTTCGGTCCCTTTTCTGTGCATCTTAACTCTGTATCAAGCTTTGAGAATCCATTAACACTCTGGACAGATACTGTACAAAAGGTAATTATGAAACATCCATTAACACTCTAGATATCATCACTATGGACAGAATTCACCAGCATATCACAACATGGGCCGAGAAAGACAATAAGCATAGCCTACATTTTGTTGGAGAGGCAGTACAAGGGTTTGTGTGTATGACAGAAAAGAGGGTGCTAGAGAACTTCAACATTGCTGAAGGAGGACGAGGAGTAGTGGATGTGTATGTTGCAGTAGTGAGCTTCATCCCAGTAAAGTATCAATTCTGATCTATGATAGGCCTCTTTAGTTTGCAAACCAAGAAATTAAACAAAACTCTGAGAATTGAAGTAGGTACTAAGCATAGCAAAGGAGACTAAGTAGAAAACACTCTTACTCTAAAAGTGAAAGCGGCATAATCTTTACTAACACATAATTTCAGTTTAAGTTTTGAATTCTTGTCAAAACAGCAGTAATTTCATCAGTAAAAACACAAAAGGTAAATAATGAACACAAAACTCAAACTCAAAGACACAAGTACAGAGATCAATGGAATTAAGACCTATCATAGAAATCTGCAAAAAGAGAAATCACAAGAAATGCAAGGGCATGACGTTATACTGCTAGAACATGCTGGCTCAATCCTTGATCAAGAGCAAATTTGGATATAATGGACATGCCTGCATAGTCAAGTTGTAACAAAATTGAAACCAAATAAGGCCATGCCTGTTTAAGCATTTGAGCCAAAGCAGCCATAACATGTATATATATATCATTATTCTTTGTACCTCTTGTGTATAAGGACCAAATAAAAGCCTAGAAATCCATATAAGTATAGTACAAATCCCAGTTGAAGGAAATCAGCAAACATGGAACAAAAATTTGTTCTAGACAATGAGATCACAAAGATCTGAAGCTGTCCAACAAATCTATAACTCACCTAGTATATAAGAGAAAGGCAGTAAGCCAAGCCTCAAGCAAAGCATATGTTAACCCAAATTATATAAAACCCAGCAACCTTAACTAATTAAGCCAACCTTTGCTTCTTTTGTGGTGCACACTTCAACTTAATCATCTTCTCTAATCATTGCAATGTTTGTATATTTTGTGCCTGTAGATAATTAAAATAGTAAGGAAAGGCCAACAACAGTTGGTCAGATTAGCGATGTGTTAGCTAGCTCATAACTCACAAGATCAATGATTCAAATTTCTCACTACCATTGTGAAGGTTTTCTTAAAGGCCAATCAGGTTTATAATCACTCTTTGTAACTGGAGACATGTCCTAACTTTTACATTGCAGAAACAAAAAACACCGAGTGAAAAGACAAAAAGCAGGAAGGAAAGGAAAGACCAATTTGGGTATAGAGTGCAGATAAAGGATAATGATTGTTGGTGTCATCATATTGTGCAGATAAAGGATGGATTTGCTAAGGGCAAGGACCTTGTGGTCAGTGTCATGTCTGCCATGGGAGAGGAGCAGACATGTGCCCTGAAAAATATTGGGCCATTATTGGGGATTTGTTGTTTCCATTTCAGTAATAGCAGCTTTATTAAGCCTTTGTTATGGCCTTTTGTCCTTTTTAAGGCTGGTCTGATGTACTCTAGTGCTGCAAGTGTTAATTTATGGATTTGTTGGCAAACTATATCACATTTCTTACTCCTAAATTTTTCCCAAGAAATAGGGCCTCGTTTTAATTTCAGATGGAAATGATGATAGTAACAAACGACGGGATCACTAAACTTGGTCACAGAATTCATTCTTCTGTCAACAACTAAAACGTGGTTGATATATTTTATAGTAGCACTGATTAATGTATGAACAGTTTTATGTGGGTAGAATGGTAGTCCATAGTGAGAAACTGAAAACACTACCAAAAGCATGTGGTAGTAGATTAGGAATTAGAACAAGACAGACTGAGAGAGAGAGCGACGGACCTTAGATCTCCCATTGTTCTTCTAACGACAGCACCATATCTAACTCTTCCCGCTAATCAAACATTGGAGTAAAAATCATATGAATATCCAACATAACTTCAGGGACAGTCGAGGTAGCATTATTCATAGGACCATGAACAAAATTTGTTCAAACAAAATCCAAATATAAAAACCCACAAGCCATCAATCATTCTCTTAAAACAGATAGAACCATAGCATCATTCACCTCAAACCCACTAAATTAATTGGACAAGGAGAGAGAATACAGCCTCACCGGTTGAGGGCTGAGGAGGGAGGAAGGAGAGATAGGAGATGGCAACCATTGAGCCACACCGACCACTGAGACCTCTGTGTGGGGACAACAAGTATGAGGGAGAAGCTTCAACAACTATTCAAAGCCCTCCCATGGCCGTCGAGCAATCAAAGAGGAAGAATGGTAAGCTAGGATCAGTGTCGGGTTTCTGTATCGGGGTGTGTTTCTATTTTGGATTTTTTGTTTTTAAAAACATCTTAAAACTGTTTTGTGATTTCTGTTTTTAAAAACACATAATTGAAAATAGGTTTCCAAACAGCTTTTTTTGTTTTTAGAAAACAAAAAAAAAAAACAGTTTTTAAAAATCGAATCAAACAGGCCCGAATTCTTCCAAAGTTGATTTGCATTGGTTGATAGCCTTCCTGCTAATGCACGCAGGAAATCTTCCTTCACTATTTATGGGTTTCTATGGGAACATTATTGAGAGGCTCTGGATTTTTTTTGTTTATTCGTTCTTTATTATAAAACGCCTATTTAGACAAGTACCATTATGTGCAGTGGTCACCTACATGGCCTTACATTACTCCCCCCTCCCCCACTACACGAGTTCTCGATCCCGTATCACTATGTAATAAAAAAAACACCTATTTATGCTTATCTACTTTGGTTTGGGAGCACCCATGCATTCTGAAAAATGGATTATATAAATAATTAATCATATATTTGTGAAACCTCTAAAGACAAAATAAAACATGTCCAGATGTATCTAGAGAAGTATAAGAATATATTTTAGTAAATTGGTTGCGTTGATTATAAGCTATAACTATAAAATTTTAATCGGTTGGCTGGCCAAATAAAAAGCTTTTTCAGTCTCATTTAATCTTTTTTATAATGAAATATTGTAATTATAGAGTCAACGTAGAAAAAAAAGATAAATATTAGCTGTGATATTTTAATGAAAATATCCTTATGTAATTAATAATTTTTTAATTTTGCTTCGAAGAAAAATTTAATATTTTTAAAATGAAAAAAATAGGTTTGATTAGCATTCCAAGTTCATTCAAAGGTTTCTTGTGACTTACAATGATGTAATAAGTTAGTAATGGACAAGGTAATCTAAAACATCACAATCATTTTATAAATAAAATAATCGATTAATTAAGGGTTAAGATATATATAAAAGAAGCTCACAAATTTTTCTCAAATATATGTCTGGCGCCATAAAATTTACTTGGGTGTAAAAGTAGTCACAAACTTTCTAAATGAGGCAAAATGTCACATACTCATATAGACTTTAGTTACTTTTTGGTTGTGGTAGATCCACACAAATTGTTTGTAAATGATTATTAAAAAAAAGAAAAACTCCTCACACACTGTAGAGCAATTTCTTAGAACAAAATTTGAAACTAAAAAATTAAAAACAAACTGTTAAGATTATTATTTTAAAAAACATATTTAAAATGGTGAAGTATAAAAGTTAAAAGAAAGTTTGCTTTATTTTAACATTTTGAGAAAACTTATTATTATTAATTTATGTTTATCGGCTTCTCTTTCAGCTCATTTTTTGGATATTGTTTCTTCCTCCACTTACGTAGGCATCTTAAATTCAACGCCTAATATGACTAGCTCCATCAACGTATTACGAAGATATTTTTTTTAAAAATATATACAAGTTCTTAAATTTTTCTTTTGGAAGTTTTAAATTTGTTACATTTTGATCTAAATTTTTTTGTTTTTTGGTGATAAGAGAGGGCAACAGCCCTTATATTATATTAAGCAAAATGGGGATCAAGTCCCATACAATCACTTGTAAGCACCATCCGCATCTCATTCGGACACTCACTCAAAGTGGAAGAGCGCATCATACCTTCTTTTGCTCAAGCATCGGCAAGAGAGTTCTGTATTCGGGTATATGTTGCATCTTAACCTCCCAATCTCTATGAAGAAAACTTTTGATCTGTAGGAAAACCATACTGCAAGTCGAATCGTCCCTCTTCTGGATAATTTTGTCCATTAATATTTTTGAATCTGACTCCACCAGGACCCTTTTAAAACCCTCTTCCCAGACTAATTGGAGTCCCATCAATACTGCCCATTCCTCTGCTTCATACACGTCACACTGGCCCAGCACTTGCATGAAACCCGATACCCAAACTCCTCTAGAGTCTCTAACAACTCCTCCACAGCCAGCCTTTCTGCTGTTGGCTGCTACAGCTCCGTCAACGTTTAGTTTCACCCAATTCATCGGTGGCAGAAGCCATCTAGAGTGGTGTGATGTTGTGGATATCTCTCTAGTGGTTTCCATATCAGGAACTTGGTAGAAGGACTTCCATGTCCTCATAACCATTGCTGTAGGATATTCTGGTTTTTGATGGTCGTCATTGAAGATGCTGTTGTTCCTCCATGTCCATAGTAGCCAAATAGTGACTCCCCAAATTAATCTCCAATTCTCACTACAATCCCAATTCCCTTTTTAGATTCAGGGACATCCAATCCTTGAGTGAGGTTGAATAAAATGCCGAGTAGTGGTTTGGATGGATTAGTACTTGCCAAATCTATTTAGTGTAAATACAATCACGAAATATGTGCATCTCATCTTCTACTCCCGCATTACAGTATGAGCAAGAGGGTGAATTAGAAAACCATCTACTGCGCCATTCATTTGTAGGTAACCTGTTATTATATGCCAGCCATGGGAAAACTCTAATTCTTTCTGCTCCTTGCCATACCCAAAAAGCCTTGTATGTTTTGCTATAGTAATGGGCAGGTGGTTTTTCTATCATATAATAGGCACTTTTAACTGAAAAATGTCCATGTTGGTTCTCACTCCATATGATCACATCATCTATAGCTCCTTCCATAGGGGGTAGGGGGTAGAATCGAAATTAGCCTCTGAATTACCTCACCAGAGACAATAGCTGCAAGACGGCATAGGTCCCATGCACCATATAACACCCAATCAGCTACCTTGCTTTCTTCCTCATTTTCAGATAAAGGGCGAATGCAAAACTCTTTAACCCTTCTCTTTTGGAAGAGCCAAAAATCAGAAGAGAAGCACACTGATTTCCCATTGCGAATCTGCCATTTAGTTCCATCATCAACAATATCTCTCTGTTTGTAAATGAATTTCCACATATGTGAGTCTGTTGGCCTAGTGTTTAACAATGAAGTATCACTTCTAATCATGTATTTTTTACTTAAAACCTCCGCCCACAGGCCATCAGCACCTTTAATTAATGACCATGCAAGCTTCACCCCAAAGGCTTTATTAACCGAGACCAACCTCTTAAAACAAAGTCCTCCATATTGCTTTGGCGCGGCAATTTTTTCCCAACCCATAGGATGAAACCCATTGCTACTTTCATTCCTGCCCCATATAAAATTACGTTGCAAACGTTCTACCTCTTCACAAATGCTGACAGGGAGCTGTGTCACTTGCATCGGGTACATTGGAATTGTGCTGATTACCGATTTGGCTAATGTAATTCTTCTTGCTGTTGATAGACAATTAGCCTTCCAATGTGATAATTTCTCCTTAACCCGATCTACAACATAGTGAAAAGTATCCCTGCTCTTCCTCTGTCTGGTCAGTGGCAATCCCAGATACTTCCCTATCTCACTGCTTATCTTCATACCAGTAATAGTCTTAATCCTCCTTTTCAAACTTGCTTGAACTTTTGGTGAGAAGAACATTGTAGATTTGCTAAAACTAATCTTCGCACAAGAGATTTGGTAGAATTGATCAAGTGCCTCCATCATACATGTAGCTTGGTCTTCTGATGCTTCTCCGAAGAGCAATAAATCATCTGCGAACATCAAGTGTGAAACTTCAGGTCCCTCTTTGGTTACAAGGACCGGCTTCCATCGCTTGTCATTAACTGCATCACATATGATGTGTGATAGCCTATCCATACATAACACAAAGAGAAAGGGTGATATTGGATCACCTTGCTGTAAGCCTCTGCTTGGATTAAAGAATTCAATTTTGGAGCCATTCCACAATACATTATAGGATGTACTTGAAATGCACTGCATAATAATATCCACAAATTTATCTTCAAACCCAGCCTTATATAAAGTCTAACGCACATAGCTCCATTTGATCCTATCATAAGCTTTCTCTAGATCTATTTTCAGAGTCATTATACCATGCTTCCCTTTTGCTTGCTTCATTTTGTGCAAGATCTCTTGCCCCACTATAATATTATCTTGAATGTGCCTTCCAGGGATAAAGCTAGCTTGATAAGGGGAAATTAATTCGTCCATAACACCTCTCAAACTGTGTGATAGGATTTTGGTGATACATTTGTAATGTACCATGTCAACACCCGTTTCCATTTCGATATTCACAGAGTAATAGAGACCAAGTTCCACAGGCATACAAAAAAGTACATATATACTGATAAAAGTATTTCTTTACAGTCCAAAGTTAAGATACAAAAGGCGACAATATTTACAACATAAGCTATCTATAACCACAGACTTTAACTTCACCTCAAGACACGTGCCAGTCACTTTCCTTTATCTACGTCTTTGCCTTTTAATCCGCTAGCACCCGCTGAGATGTTTAGTTTAGAAAAAGGGGTGAGATTCTGAAGAATCCCAGTAGAAACATGCTATTGTTCATAGAAAATGCGGAAAGTAAATATGATATATGCCATGTATACACCAATTAATGAACAATATAAACATATTATCTGCATGTATACATGAGCAGGGCCTAGCCCCACTAATCTATACCGGTTAGGTTTTCACCAACTCCAGTGTAAGTGCCTCTGGCACTTCTGGCCCCTCTCTGGGCAAATCATGTTGATTAATAAAGCGCATTTACAAATATTGGCATCCACACAATCATATAACTATGGCATAATATATGAAGGATAATGTCCCTACCTTGAAGTTCTATCGACCCCTTTTTGTGTGCCTCGTGAAATGTGTCGACTTTCAACTCCTGATTCGATCCTAAAATATTAAATGTACAAGAAATAGGTCATAACCTATCCAAGTATCATTTTAGACTCTTCCATAATATTTCTTGTGGTTATATTAGCCTATGGTGAAAATTTACCAAAATGCCCCCGGGACCTCGGCCTCGCCCCACCATGCCGTACCCGGCCCGATGGCACGTTTTCCCAAATTTTTGACTAGCGCTATCCTAACGTATTTTCATCCAAAGAATCCATTTCCGGACTCAAAATTACCAAATTCAGTGGCAAATTATGAAATTGCCCTTGGCAGCCCTACTTTTAGGGTTTTAGGGGCGTTTCCATAATTATGCTTTCTCGACCTTTTCTGAAAAAGTGCCCAACTGTAACCCCATCTAATTTTCCCTCCTAAACCCAATGGAACCATCAAATCATTGAAAATCCAACTCTAATGCCCTCAAACATCTCTGGCCGAAATTATGGTGTTCTCCGGGAAAAATCAGGGTTTTACGATTTCGGCTTCGTAAACGCGTTCCTTTCTACTCCCAACCACTTTATTAACCATATAATTGAGTTATAAAAACCATTTGAACTGAAATTGGGCAGCATAACCCTTAGGAACACACTTTTCCAAAATTTAAAACCAATGACAATCCGGCGAAATTTCATTGATTAAATTGGCCATAGCAGCAGAATAGTTAATATACGAAGGTTTGGAAGTTACCTCGAGCTCCCACAAGCTTTTCCCCAAAGATGGCTGAAACCCTAACCCTTGGAAAACAAATTTTTGAGCCTCCAAACCTTAATGAACAAAGAGGAGTAGCTTATGGTTGGAGTTATACGTGTTAGGAGCTAAATCGTCGGAGAAATCGGCTTACCTTTCGAGATTTCTTCCCTTTTTCTCTCTAAACTCCCTCAACTTTCTCTAACTTATTTCAGGTTTGTTGCAGCACGAAAATGGGCTGAAGAGGATGATGATATATTTATTTATCATATATTTTGCATTATTTTATTTATTTGTTTTATTTTCCAAAATTTCAAAAATGAACTTATGCACATAAATCCTTATGTACATATAACCATGCTCATTAAGCCCAATCAATATTTGCTTATTTATTCCACATGTAGGAGACACCTAGGGATCCCTCCCTATGGTCTCAATTGGCTTCACAACTTGTCCAGGTTACGTATACACATAAAGTCTCAATTTTGGTCAAAATTGCATTTTTGCTCAAATTTTCCATAAATTTGTATTAAACTGACAAAAATATTTCAAATATATATTTTCCATTTATTTTAATTAATTAATTGAAATTAACTTCAATTAATCAGAAAATAATTAATTTTGCGATAATTTGGTAAAATTACGATTTTGTCATTACATTTCTAATCCAATTTCTTCTCTTATTTTTCTTTGGCCAATTTCCATCTATTTTTGGACCAAATATTTTCTCTAACATTTCTTCATTTTTGGACCTTAATATTGGGCTTTTTAAATTACCCAAATTAATTCCTTAATTATTTTTGCCCAATTTCTCATGAGTTTGAACATTTATAAATTCATAAATTCCAAATTCATGAATATTCACCATTTTATTGAATTTCTCAAATATTTACAATACTTTTGGTGAATATAAATTTTGGGGTGTTACATACCGTGCACAGAGATATTGGTCTGAAGTGTTCAACTCGTTGAGGCTGGTCTCTCTTTGGAATTAGAGATATCAATGCTTGATTCGCCAAAGCTACATCTACTGTTCCTTCAAAAACTCCTCTTACAAATTGACATAAGGATTGGCCGACTGTATCCCAATTACGTTGAAAGAATATAGGTGGGAATCCATCCACAACCGGTGCCTTATACGGACCTATGGACTTTATAGCTTCATGTATTTCCTTCTCTGTTGGAGCAGCTGCCATTGCCTCCATTCTGGTTCGGTCCGTGACTGGAAATTTGCTCTTAGTAAGGGAAACATTCTCATCTTGATTCCCTATCTAGAATAATTTTTTAAAAAATTCCACCACAAGATTTTTAAGCTCTTCTTCATTATTAACCCAAGCACCGGATTCATCTTGGAGAGATAGAACTCTGTTGCGCCTTCTTCTCATGTGTGTTTTTAAGTGGTAGTATTTGGTATTTCTATCCCCTTTAGAGATCCACTTTGTTCTTGATTTTTGAAACCATTTAATCTCTTCTAGTTTTGACACTTCCTATAACTGTGCCTACAATTGTTCTTCTATTATATTTAAGAAATGTGAATGGGGATATGATGGTGATTTCTGGATACCATTCAATCTAGCTAGGATTTCTCTCTTCTTTCTTTCTACCGAGCCAAATGTATCTCTATTCCAAGAGATGATTTCCTGTTTAATTCTTTCCAAGTTTGTATTCAACTCACTATTGCATTGCCATTGCTCCGTCAAAAAAGCCTTGAAGTTTTCGTGTGCCATCCACATGGCTTCAAATCGAAAAGGCCTCTGTCGACTACTACTATGTGAAACTCCTATTATCAAGAGAATAGGATTGTGGTTTGAAAAAGTTGTTCTTGGCAGAACTTTCACTGCACAGCTAGTCAACATAGATAGTAGAGCTTGGTTTGCAAATACTCTGTCCAATCTCTCAAACAATCTTGAACACCCCAACATATGTCGTCCTTTCCACATAAATTTTGGACCTAAAGCTCTAAGATCAGTTAAGCCACAATCTAGAACTCTGTTTTGAAACCATTTAATCCTTTCTTGATTACATCGGTCTCCCCTCATGCATTATGAAGGTAAAAGGATGTCATTAAAGTCCCCATGAACTACCCAAGGCATTGTGATTCCGTTTGATAGAACTTGTAGTTTTCCCCAAAGCACAGCCCTGTAATTCAAATGAGGCAAAGCATAAACAGCCATAATAAGAAAGTCAGGAATACCTGTCACTGAGTAATGAAAGTGTAAGTATTGTCTATCTTCTTCCAATAATGAGACTGAAATTGCATTGCTATTCCAGATAGCCACCATCCCACCTGATTAACCCAGACTAGGCACCATTTTAATATTGTCATATCCTAGTTAAAGAAGATGACGAAGGCGGGATTCATCAGCGCATCTTGTATTAGCTAATACCATAAGACTGGGTTTAGAGTTCTGTGTTATTGTTTTTAGATTTCTGAAGAGGCCCGGTCCACATGAGCCTCTAGTATTCCAATACAGTATCCTATCTATAAAAACTTGACTTAATGGTAACATAGGAGCAAGCCTAGTAGGCCTATTCTACATAGGTGTCTCTGAGACCATAGAAACATCTATGTCCTCACTATTTGTCATAACTAACCCATTATCCTCCATTGGGCTCTCCTCACCTGGGCCAAATTCATCCTCAGTCATCCTAGCCTTCTCTACCACACACTCTCCTAGATCATGTGGTATTGAATAATCAATATTATTTACATTATTGATTTTCGATATCCCATAATTCTCATCCTTCTTTGTATCAACTTCACCCTTCCCATCGGTTTGATCAACATCAATTCCATCCGTGTTAGTAATCATCAACACGTCGTTCCCCAACCTTGTATCCATCCCTGACATCTCCTTTGTCCTTTTTTCCACCCTCCTGCTCCTCTGTTGTAAGACCACTTCCATTGCGCATTGCTCCACCTCTGTACAAATCTCATTCCTAACAACCTCATTCCTTATGTCATGCCTCGCTCCACTACTCCCTTTTTCCGCTTTCCCTTTGCCTTCTGTAGTAATTGGTGTCACCCTTTGTCTAGTAATTACAACCCCTGGGACTACCTCATCTTGCATAATCACCTTTGGAATATCATTAATCATGTCATTAGCCTCCTCCACGTTAGCTAAGATTTCAAACCTCGATCCTACCTTCTGCTGCCTAGCTAGTTCGCCTTGTTTCTCCTTCATCTTCCTCTGGCGACGAGGTTTCTGTACAATCCTCTATTGGTCCAACTTTACTGTGCTCTGTTTTAGAGTCAATTCTTTACCCAGCATAGTGTCCTCATTCGGAGCATTTTGGTTTCCCTCCTGTGATTGTTTTTTCTCAGGACAGGTTTCCATCCTATGACCATAAGTGCCACAGTTTGTGCACAGCAAATGTAACCCCTTATACTCGAGAAAGAACTCTTCTCCATCGAGAAAAAACCCCTGCATTAGTTGCTTACCAAGTTCTATCAATACACAGATCCTGGCAAAATGACCTCTAAGTTGGCATGAAGTATTCATATCAACTTTGATAGTCTTCCCTATTCTATTTCCAATCATCATTAATGCCTTCTCGTCATAGTACTCTAGAGGCACCTTCGGAAATCTAACCCAAACTGCAGCTTTGTCTATGGTAGCTTTATCAGGTCTAAACTTCACTTCCCAAGGTTTCACAGTTAGATAATGGCCATATATCATACATGGACCCCCTATAAGAGCATTAAAATAGTCTTCCTTGTTAGTCAGCTTCATTATATAGTATCCATGGCCAATGTTAATCAGGGTGATAATGCCTCTCTTAGCCCACATAGCCTGCAACCACTTTTCCAGTGCTTTGTACCCAATGCTCCTGCCTAAGAGTTTCACAATAACTGCTTTGCTCCATGCCTTATACAATCTCTTCTTCATCTTGCTTGAGAAACTAAATGAAGGAAAGTTCCTCATCGGATTCTCAGTAATTTTGCATTTCTCATCCTCCTTTCGTGGTTCGATTCATCCAGAGACCTTTTCGACATTGTATCATCTGATGTTGCCTCTTCCTCCTAATCACTATCTTCATCTGGGTTATCCTTACTTCCGCATGTTCCTTTCATCTTATCAAGAAATGAGGGTCTTCCAGCGTTAAATGAGCTGGGATTCTCTCCCAACTTTGGCCAGTGACCCGTTAGAAGGTTGTCATTGCTCTTAAGAGTCACATTTTTAATATTTTTCGAGCTTCTGGTAAGTAAATCTTCTTTCTCAGTCGAGGTGGGCACTGGTTGAGTCTTCTGTCCAGAGAGCACAAGAGCCATATTTTGATCTAAAAATTGATGCAACATTAGTTCATCATGAACTTGTGGGAATTCCATGCCCAAACCGTTTTAGGAGCATTTAAGGCCTATTAAGCCCAAATAACTCAAATGAAGTCCTTTTCCATAAATCGAGACAAAACTCCTTTCACATACTTACCTCGTAAATTGTAAAAGCTACTCTCCAAAAGCTAATCCAACAATTGATATAAAACCCTTCATTATATTCCACACAACAGCACAAAAATCTCTAGTAATGTCAAATTCTCATCTTTTGATAACTTGCTTCAGATCCTAATCAGGCCATTCATTTCCTATGTAATTTGGGATGGTGACATCATCACCTAAAGCAAATTGATTGGTTGTCATCCATATGTTCGCACTATCATAGGTCGTTCCCGTAAGATTGCCAATGCAATGGGGTATTGAGCCACTTGAATTGTTATTTGCAAAGGTCCAAAATCTGGAGTGAGTTGAGTTGGCACAATTACATAGGAATGTTACCATTTAACATGTTACTCCGCAACCTCAGAATTTGTAGTTTAGGAAAAGTGTTACTAGTCCATGATGATGGTATATTTCCAAAAAAAATTATTCTCACCCAAATCTAAAATTTGCAAATAATTAAAATTTTTCAAAGTCAATGGAAGCTTCCCTTCAAGATCGTTGATTGAGATAGGGAAAGCTCCAGATAGTTTGTTGAATGAGAAATTTATTTCAAGCAATCCAAATGGAAGGATATTATCTCTCCAACAATTTGAATTTCGCCAGAGAAATTGCTATGAGAAAGATCAAGTCTTGATAGATTTACCAGGTGACAAAGTCTTTGTGGGATATTTCCACTAATAGAATTATTTGAAGGATCAAGGTTTGTTAGATGTACAAGCTCACCAAGACTTCTAGAAACTAACCACTAAAAAAATTAGTTCAGAGATCAAGCCTGGTTAAATTTACAAGTTGACCAAGACTTTGAGTAATATCGCCACAAAAATAATTACTTGAAAGATCAAGGACACGTAGTTTTTCAGGATACCCTACCCATGTTGGCAAATGGCCATTGGGTTTATTATTAGCTAAGGATAATTCTGTTAGATATTTTATTATTTATGATTATATATTTTATTATTTAATACATATTATATCTAAATATTATCTTATCATTGTTTTGGATAAAGTATCTCTTAATTGTGGCCCTCACATGACTTGATAGAAATTTGGTTTAGAGTTACTTGCCTGGCTGGTAAGTTATGACAAGCCTTGATGAAGGTTATAAATAGCACTAGCCGAGTCTTAGAGTAGTAATGTTGACATACACTTACTTGTTCCTTGAGGGTTGACTGACAGGCGGCTATTCTAAGACCATCACTATACCTCATCTTTCCGTTAGAAAAAGCTCTGACATATTCTCTTCTAATTCTAATTCTCTTATTCCCTATAGTTGTCAGGTTATAAGATACTAATCGTAGCAAAGTAATTCTGATGGTTTCGTAGAAATCAAAAAGGTTTCCAAGGCCCAGATACATTAGAATAATTGGAAGGCAGAAAATAAACTAGAAGCATAGAAAAACTTGCCAAAAAAGTCCAATAAACCTGAAGCAGAATTAAATAAGGGAGAATAAGAAAGGGCCCAAAAAATAAGGTCCAAACGGGCGTCATTGTTAAAATATAAAAGCTAGGCCCTAGTTGCATAAGCAATCAAAAGCGGAAAAAAATAATAAACAAGCATAAACACGGGTTTCATCCACAACACAACGAGATAAACAGTAAACTAAGTGTGTGTTTGGATTAGCTTTTGAGAATAGCTTTTATCATTTACGAGGTAAGTATGTGAGAGAAATTTTGTCTCCGGTTGCGCAAACCTAGGTTTGGGAAATTCCCAAACACTCTATAATAATATAAAAGATCCAAAATGCCAGCCCCAATATGCATTTAGCCCATCTACAAATAAAAGCATGTTTCGCTTGGGCGCCAATATGCGTCGTCTTGGGTCATCTTCATGGAGTCAGTTAACCAACTCGACTCGCGACCCATAAGGGCTACTTCTATGGAGCTGCCGTCGTCTGTGATTGTAGGCAAGTTTTCCCGCATCCCAGGGCTCCTTTTTAGACGATCTTGAGCAGCATTCTTGGTGATTTTGGCACCATTTTCTTAGCGTTTTAAGAGCGAAACTCACAGGAAATTGTGCTAAACCGATTTACAACAAATATTTTATCAACAAGCGAAAAGTTAAGATGAAGTTGTTTATGTGAAATAGAAAACTCCAATGCAACTGTGCCAAACCGATTTGCGACAAATATTTTATCAATGATCAAGCAAAAAGTTAAGATGAAGTTGTTTATGTGAAACTGAAAACTCCAACGCAACAATGGAATCATTTTGCAGTGGGTTCATTGGCATTTTTTAATAGCTATGTTCACGAAACAAGAAGGCAAAATGATTTAGATGTTTTAAATGAATGCCGAAAACTTAAATAAAAAACATACCCAGATGAGAATTATATGAAGCTCATTCTCGGTTTTATGGCCATGGATTCCGACCATCAAAAATAGCAGTGATCACCATAGAATGAAATAATCCTCACACTCAGGCACGAACAACACCCCATATGTTGATTGATCTCAATTCTCAAGCATATACAATTCATACCCATTCGGACCTCCAAGAAAAAAAGGGAAAATTACATTTAGGTCCCGGATAATAGGAAAAAAATAAAAAAATAGTCCTTTGAAATCTCAAAATTACATTTAAGTCATGTGGGACTTTTTTGTAATAAATTCCAATTCTATTGACAAGTCCATAGGTGTCCACTGATAAGTTCATGGATATGTCATTGACAAGTTTAGGGGCATCCATTGACAAGTTCAGGGACGACCATTGACAAGTCCATGATTGAAATTTATTGCAAAAAAGTCTCACAAGACTTTTTTGCAATTTTGAGATTTCAAGGGATAATTTTTTTTTTTCTTTTGTCCAGGACCTGAATATAATTTTTCTCAAAAAAAGCTAAGGATGAGAATGCTTCATTGAAGAAAATTAATTCTCCTCTCGTCCCAATAATCCGATAGCAACACACCAAAGTCCCAACTAAGAGAAATAATATTGGAAAAGTTTTAACAAGTGAAAGAGTAACCATTAACAAGGGGATGAATTACCATTGATAAGTTTGGGACATTTTTTATATTATTTTCCTTAATTGGGATCTTAGTCATTTTCCCAAAAGAAAATTAATAAAGTAATTGATCTTTTTTTTTTGGCCGAGAAAGATATTTCTATTACTAAAAAAGACTTACAAGGAATACCAAAATAGCAACACAAACAAAATAAAGACCCATAAGCCCAAAAAAAAAAAAAAAAGACCACACAACTATATCCCAACCCTAACCTTCAGATCAAGGGGAATGGCCAAAGTTGCCACCACCTCCGCCAAACTTGCCGCATCGATGCACCAGAGCCTACACGGAAGAAAATCCTCCAATAATGGCCACAAGGGCATAATGGGTGGTGTTCAAAGAACATTCCAAAAGGACCCAACCCTTTTGTCGGCAAGAAAACACCTAAAGATATTGCAAATAAGCTGGGAATTAGGGCCAGCCCTTTTAGGCCCAGGTTCAAAAAAATGACAGTTTTTCAAGGCCCGGCCCGAGAGCATACAGGCCAAGGCCGGCCCGCAGGGCTGAGAATTCCTTTTCACAATATTTAACTATTTTTCCTGCGTTTTTTCCCTAGAGAGATATAGTTAGTAAATAACAATGATTAAAGTTATAATTTAACACATAAATGTTGTCAATATTAAGGTTTAAACAACACGTCTCATGCAACAAATAAACACAGTTACCAATGTATAATCAAAGGTAAAATCATGTCCATAAATAACTCACACAAAGGCCAAAGCATGAGAAGGTAAGAAGCTAAACACTCTAATCTCTAAGCAACATGAGTATGACAACTATCATTTTCATCTTCTTCGCTACTATCATCAATTTCAAGGACATTTGATTGTGCTTCACTTTGAGTAGTAGGCTTAAGTAGTCAAATAATCACAACCTCCATAAAAAATCATACTCCATCAGGCATAACAGTATACAATATGATTTTATTCTAAATAAGTAGAACAATATACTCAAAGATCACAATATGATTCAATTAGGCAAAACAGTATAGTCAAAAATCATACTCTATATAATATGAAGACTGAGTGACATATAGATTCAATAAGGCAACACAGTTTCCCTTTCCAAGCAATAAAAAATAAATAGGCTTAACAGGCCAACCCGAGGCCCTGCAGGGCCGGCCCTTTTAAACCCTCGGCTCTACAGGGTTGACCCTTTTAGGACTAACTTCCTTTAGAAGCTACAATTTGCAAGCCCAACCCTCGAAGGGCCAGGGCCTAAACGGGCCGACCCATTGGGCTCGACCCGTTTTCCCGGTTCTAATTGCGTAGGAGCAAACATGGGATGTACCCATAGATGCAAAAAAACCCATGGACACCAGCAAAATAAACACAACAAGAGGAAGCAGAAAACAAAACATCAACCACGCTTTATGGACCAAAAGCATTTGAACTCCAACATTCTAAATGCGCCACCACTAGGTACAGCAAATAGAAGCCAACACCACTGGACACCGGCAAAAGCACCCCTTAGATTCGATTATATTTGTACTGATGAAGTGAAATATCACCCTTTAGTCGCTTTGGGGTTATCAAGAATAAAATCAAATTAATGTAATATATTGTACAACTCGGGTCACTTCACTTTGAGGAGCTGATTATGAAATTAATTCCTAGTAAACTAAGTAATTATAATGCAAAAATTAACAAGGGTAAAACATGATTGATTTGTTTTCAGAATTATGAATTGAATGCAATTAAAAGAGATATTTTTGGGAATTTCAAATAAAGAGGAATGAAAATGGGTTAAGAATACAAATGATGAAGATGCTCTTGGAAATGGTTTTCAATAGCTATCCTTGCTCAATTAAAATATTTGGAGAGTTCATACACTAAGTTTCTAATATTCCAAACCTCATTAACCAATAAGTCTAATATCACAAGAGAGGAACACCTACCCTTAAAATGCTATTAAGCCCTCTTAGTGTAATGAGTTTCTCTAAATTTCCTAACATCAATTATCATTGAGTCTAATGCTTAAACTCATGAACCCATTCATTTAAACATTATTAAAACCCCTTAGAGAGTGACTATGAAATAAGTAATGCATTAGGTTCAACTATAATTCTATTTCAATTAAATCATCCAACAATACGATGTTAAATAGATAGAAATCACTAGAATCATAGAGAACATATATATAACCATATATATTGATGAGTATAAATTCTCATTACAAATTTTAAATCACAACAACTCAATCCATAGAAATCATAACTAAAATCATAGTCTCATTACATAAATGAATTCCCAAACCTAAGAAATTACAAATATAATGAGTTATAGATAAAATAAACTCCCATTTGAATTGAAGCACATATGAACTCAAGACATCTCCAGATCATCCCCAAGAGCTAAAGAAATCAGCCACTCACGGCCTTCCTTGGATGACAGCAATAGGAGAGTGACAGTGATGGTGAGATGACGGTGGGAGCTCAAGGATGTCTCTATGCTTTCAGCTCCCTCCTCTCCTCTCTCAGCTCCTCGCTCTCAGCACTCGATCTCACTCACGGCCCCCTGGTTCTGTTCTGTCTTTTCAACTCTAAGCTCGCTGGCGACGGAAAGGATTGTGAAAGAAGTGAAGGTCGCCAGCGAGGTCAATGGTGGATGTCGTAAGAAGAAGAAAACGAAGGTGCTGGTTCCGTTCTCAATTTGCCGCCCCTCAGCTCCTCCATTTTTGTGTTGCGGCTGTGATCTCTTTTTTTTCTATTGTGTTTTCAGCCTCCCTGAGCTCAGCTCCGCGCCTCCCATTTAACCCTTGGTCAAAACGCACATTTTGACCAAGGGACAACAAGGAAATAATTAAAAATCTTTTAGGAGTGACTAAAATGGACACTAGAAACTTTTTATGGGTCCAGAAATGATTTTTAAAACATTTGGGGTCCTCTTTTGTAGTTTGCTCTGAGTCTTTTCTTCATTTTTCTTGTAATTTCTAGAAATCTTGGGTACTTTTCTGCAATTTCTCTCAAACTGATCTGAATTAAAATAAATTCAAAATATAATACCTTTATTCCAAAAATTAATCAATTAAGATAAATCATAAAATATATGACATTTTTACCCTTTTTCAACTTTAATTTTTTTTAAACACATTTAATCACAATTAATCACAAAAGAAACATTTTAAGCTCAATTATTATGACAAAATCCCCAAATAAAATATGAAAATATATAATAAAATAGGGATTTGTCATGAAGCATGTCTCTGTCAACAAAACCAAATGAAAAGCAAGGAAAAACAAAAAAAAAACAAAAAGGATGACGCAAATTAGACTAAAGCACAGACATCCTCTCAACCGGTAAAGGTTGGAAAGGGAGACGCTATGCGCACATACTCGCATGAGATGAGACTCAACCCCCACCACACTCTTGAGAGAAACTCGAGAGAGGGAGAGACTTGCAATGAGTGAAAGAAAAAATTAATGAAGTAATTGATAGTTAGGGCATATAATTTATCATATCTTAATAAAGCATAGTAATGATTTCAAAAGGGTCGCTCCAATTAGATCAAAATTGCAACAGTTGCATAAGCAAATCAATAATCAAGATTAATAAAACATATATGGACGGCCAAAATATTTTTCTCAAATGAAAAAATTAAAACATAATGCCATTCTTGACTTGAAATTTGCATGGGATATGGGGGTGAGACCAGCCATTCTTGAAATGGATGCAATTGAAGTGGTTCGACTATTACTTGAAGAGTATGATGATACTCACCCACAAGCTGCTGTAATAGCTGAAGCAAGGGAGATCCCTCAAGAGAGTCTGGGTCATTAAGGTGTAGACGCTCCACGAAGTACCAATAGAGTAGTAGACTCTCTAGCTAAGCAGGCACTGAGTCACATGCTAGGATTCCAGCACGTTTTTAATCTCAGGGAAGAGACCCAAGCTATATTGAAGGCTTATTGTAATTTACCCAGAGATAATGGGTAATATGTAAGGTGCCACATTCCATTTGTTATAAAAAAAACATAATGCATCATGTAAAAAATAGCATATATAAAAAATACTAGGCATATGGAAGCAAAAACACCTACTTTGATGTCACATGTTGGAATAATCTAACAATATATTTGGGATCAGAGCCAGAAGGTGAAGTAGGGATGTAATACTTAGATCTGGATCTGTTTTTATGGCATTAAAATTTTTGTTAGCGGATTAGTATGACTTAAAGGTCTGTACTTGATAGCACTTTGTATATAGTTCTTGTTTATCATACATGAGTCCATCCGTGGGTTGAGGTTGCCATAAGTCCCGTGTGTTGAGGCAAGCGTTTGTGCCCCATGAAGTAGTATATGATAAATAAATATTTTATATACTATAAGTCTGGCTAGAGTTAGATCTAAGAAATCTTACTAATTTCTTAACAAAACATTTTAATCCATAAAAGCTGATACATTTTTTATTATTATACCACTATGGATCCATAAGGTAATGATACTTAGGTAAGGGAGAATTACAATTATTGTTATCTTCCTTTCTTTAAGCTTTCTTCAGCCTTAATTTTAGCTCTTACTTATTTACTTTCAACCTTTATATTCTACTCTTTATTTCTGCCTTTTACCTCCTGCACTCTTTCCTTTCAGTCTTTTAAATTCTGTCAATTTAAATTTTGCAATTTAAATTATGTTTTTTCTTTTCCGTTCCTTTTCTTCTAAACGCGGTAGTAGTAGCTCTTCTTCTACTCCATTAAACAACTCTACGCTAAATGATGAGGAATCAAAGTCTTCAACTTCTAAACAAATTTTCAAAGAATAAATTTCTTTTGAAAATATAAACCATAACGTAGACGATTGGGTTTTACCTCCAATTGCTCTAAACGCGCTTTATCAAATGCAAACTCAAGATAAGAAGTGATTCTCCAAATCTGATTACATAATCAGAACAGTTGAAGAATCAATTCCTATCAAACCAAAAAAGGAAGAATTTTACCTTCTTTCTCAAAAGTCAATTGACAAACATAAGAAAGATTACAACTTTTTGCACATCGGAAGTGTTCAAGTTGCCATTAAACCATTGATAAGAAAAGGATTAAATGTATCAGGACTAGTATGTCTCATGGATGCTAGACATTATGAATTTTTAGATTCTCTGCTTGCAGCAGCAGAATTTGGACTTCATAATGGTCCTGTCTACTTTAACTGTTATCCAGATAAGATGGTAGATTTAAAGGATGAACATGTTCTTAAAGTTCTTAAACTTAAACTTCAGTTAAACGGTTTGAAACTGAAACCAGGATCTATACCTGCTACCTTAACATAGGATACAGTATAAGGTCTTAAACTCATCCAATTCCTTAGTTTTAATACCACCTGATAATGGCCAAACAATAGTCTTTTTTTCAGATGAACAAAATGCATACTTGACCGTTCCAAAAACAATTATGTGGGATGATGTTGAATTACCAGATGATTAGACAATGGATAAGGCCACAAAGCCGATTCCTAAACCTATATCTCAGGTAAGCAAGATCATTCAAACATCAGATGGAACTGTCAAACTATCTTTTGATAGGCCAAGAAGATCTTGTAGTCAAGCTACCAGAACTGAGCCTTCATTATATGAAGACTGTAGGTCTGTTAGATCTGAATCTTCAAGATATTCTTGTTCTTCTTTACCTAAACCACCATCTGTCATCTATATGTCAGCCCCCAACACATTAACTCCCCAACAAACTCTACCAAAGGTACCATCGATCATATATGCACTTGCACCACCCACGGTAACCCCACAAACAACCACAAACATTTTAATTCAAGGAGTTGACAATTCTTTAAATATCCCACAAACAAGTTATGAAAAGGATGATGACTTGAAATCAATCGAGTCTCCAACCTATTCATCTCTTGGGGAACCAGGGGAACCTTTTATCATAAACGTTTTAGAAAATGTTTTCCAAATTGACAAACAGACTTTGCAAAAGGAATTTTACTCTGAGAAATATACCCTTCA